>OZ014534.1:36299809-37619559 GCA_963966105.1 Volucella zonaria | reverse complement strand
TCTGGTGCATAATATGACCCCCGCAGACGCCTAGTTTAGGAGTTATAGCCATTTTAATATTTTGAATTTTTTTTTCTGGTGCATAATATGACCCCCGCAGACGCCTAGTTTAGGAGTTATAGCCATTTTAAGATTTTGACTTTTCTTTTTTCTGGTGCATAATATGACCCCCGCAGACGCCTAGTTTAGGAGTTATAGCGATTTTAAAGTTTGGAATTTTCTTTTTTCTGGTGCATAATATGACCCCCGCAGACGCCTAGTTTAGGAGTTATAGCCATTTTAAGATTTTGAATTTTTTTTTCTGGTGCATAATATGACCCCCGCAGACACCTACTTTAGGAGTTATAGCGATTTTAAAGTTTTGAATTTTCTTTTTTCTGGTGCATAATATGACCCCCGCAGACGCCTAGTTTAGGAGTTATAGCCATTTTAATATTTTGAATTTTTTTTTCTGGTGAATAATATTACCCCCGCAGACGCCTAGTTTAGGAGTTATAGCCATTTTAAGATTTTGAATTTTTTTTTCTGGTGCATAATATGACCCCCGCAGACACCTACTTTAGGAGTTATAGCGATTTTAAAGTTTTGAATTTTCTTTTTTCTGGTGCATAATATGACCCCCGCAGACGCCTAGTTTAGGAGTTATAGCCATTTTAATATTTTGAATTTTCTTTTCTGGTGCATAATATGACCCCCGCAGACGCCTAGTTTAGGAGTTATAGCGATTTTAAAGTTTTGAATTTTCTTTTTTCTGGTGCATCATATGACCCCCGCAGACGCCTAGTTTAGGAGTTATAGCCATTTTAAGATTTTGAATTTTTTTTTCTGGTGCATAATATGACCCCCGCTGACACCTACTTTAGGAGTTATAGCCATTTTAATATTTTGAATTTTTTTTTCTGGTGCATAATATGACCCCCGCAGACGCCTAGTTTAGGAGTTATAGCGATTTTAAAGTTTTGAATTTTCTTTTTTCTGGTGCATAATATGACCCCCGCAGACGCCTAGTTTAGGAGTTATAGCCATTTTAAGATTTTGAATTTTTTTTTCTGGTGCATAATATGACCCCCGCAGACGCCTAGTTTAGGAGTTATAGCCATTTTAATATTTTGAATTTTCTTTTTTCTGGTGCATCATATGACCCCGCAGACGCCTAGTTTAGGAGTTACAGCGATTTTAAAGTTTGGAATTTTCTTTTTTCTGGTGCATCATATGACCCCCGCAGACGCCTAGTTTAGGAGTTATAGCCATTTTAAAATTTGGAATTTTCTTTTTTCTGGTGCATAATATGACCCCCGCGGACGCCTAGTTTAGGAGTTATAGCCATTTTAAAGTTTTGAATTTTCTTTTTTCTGGTGTATAATATGACCCCCGCAGACGCCTAGTTTAGGAGTTATAACCATTTTAAGATTTTGAATTTTCTTTTTTCTGGTGCATAATATGACCCCCGCAGACGCCTAGTTTAGGAGTTATAGCCATTTTAAGATTTTGAATTTTTTTTTCTGGTGCATAATATGACCCCCGCAGACGCCTAGTTTAGGAGTTATAGCCATTTTAAGATTTTGAATTTTCTTTTCTCTGGTGCATAATATGACCCCCGCAGACGCCTAGTTTAGGAGTTATAGCCATTTTAAGATTTTGAATTTTCTTTTTTCTGGTGCATAATATGACCCCCGCAGACGCCTAGTTTAGGAGTTATAGCGATTTTAAAGTTTTGAATTTTCTTTTTTCTGGTGCGTAATATGACCCACGCAGACGCCTAGTTTAGGAGTTATAGCCATTTTAATATTTTGAATTTTTTTTTCTGGTGCATAATATGACCCCCGCAGACGCCTAGTTTAGGAGTTATAGCGATTTTAAAGTTTTGAATTTTCTTTTTTCTGGTGCATAATATGACCCCCGCAGACGCCTAGTTTAGGAGTTACAGCCATTTTAAGATTTTGAATTTTCTTTTTTCTGGTGCATAATATGACCCCCGCAGACGCCTAGTTTAGGAGTTATAGCGATTTTAAAGTTTTGAATTTTCTTTTTTCTGGTGCGTAATATGACCCACGCAGACGCCTAGTTTAGGAGTTATAGCCATTTTAATATTTTGAATTTTTTTTTCTGGTGCATAATATGACCCCCGCAGACGCCTAGTTTAGGAGTTATAGCGATTTTAAAGTTTTGAATTTTCTTTTTTCTGGTGCATAATATGACCCCCGCAGACGCCTAGTTTAGGAGTTATAGCCATTTTAAGATTTTGAATTTTCTTTTTTCTGGTGCATAATATGACCCCCGCAGACGCCTAGTTTAGGAGTTATAGCGATTTTAAAGTTTGGAATTTTCTTTTTTCTGGTGCATAATATGACCCCCGCAGACGCCTAGTTTAGGAGTTATAGCCATTTAAATATTTTGAATTTTTTTTTCTGGTGCATAATATGACCCCCGCAGACGCCTAGTTTAGGAGTTATAGCCATTTTAAGATTTTGAATTTTCTTTTTTCTGGTGCATAATATGACCCCCGCAGACGCCTAGTTTAGGAGTTATAGCCATTTTAATATTTTGAATTTTTTTTTCTGGTGCATAATATGACCCCCGCAGACGCCTAGTTTAGGAGTTATAGCCATTTTAAGATTTTGACTTTTCTTTTTTCTGGTGCATAATATGACCCCCGCAGACGCCTAGTTTAGGAGTTATAGCGATTTTAAAGTTTGGAATTTTCTTTTTTCTGGTGCATAATATGACCCCCGCAGACGCCTAGTTTAGGAGTTATAGCCATTTTAATATTTTGAATTTTTTTTTCTGGTGCATAATATGACCCCCGCAGACGCCTAGTTTAGGAATTATAGCCATTTTAATATTTTGAATTTTTTTTTCTGGTGCATAATATGACCCCCGCAGACGCCTAGTTTAGGAGTTATAGCCATTTTAATATTTTGAATTTTTTTTTCTGGTGCATAATATGACCCCCGCAGACGCCTAGTTTAGGAGTTATAGCCATTTTAAGATTTTGAATTTTTTTTTTTCTGGTGCATAATATGACCCCCGCAGACGCCTAGTTTAGGAGTTATAGCCATTTTAAGATTTTGAATTTTCTTTTTTCTGGTGCATAATATGACCACCGCAGACGCCTAGTTTAGGAGTTATAGCGATTTTAAAGTTCGGAATTTTCTTTTTTCTGGTGCATAATATGACCCCCGCAGACGCCTAGTTTAGGAGTTATAGCCATTTTAAGATTTTGAATTTTCTTTTTTCTGGTGCATAATATGACCCCCGCAGACGCCTAGTTTAGGAGTTATAGCCATTTTAATATTTTGAATTTTTTTTTCTGGTGCATAATATGACCCCCGCAGACGCCTAGTTTAGGAGTTATAGCCATTTTAAGATTTTGACTTTTCTTTTTTCTGGTGCATAATATGACCCCCGCAGACGCCTAGTTTAGGAGTTATAGCCATTTTAAGATTTTGAATTTTTTTTTTTCTGGTGCATAATATGACCCCTGCAGACGCCTAGTTTAGGAGTTATAGCCATTTTAATATTTTGAATTTTTTTTTTCTGGTGCATAATATGACCCCCCCAGACGCCTAGTTTAGGAGTTATAGCCATTTTAAAGTTTTGAATTTTCTTTTTTCTGGTGCATAATATGACCCCCGCAGACGCCTAGTTTAGGAGTTATAGCGATTTTAAAGTTTGGAATTTTCTTTTTTCTGGTGCATTATATGACCCCCGCAGACGCCTAGTTTAGGAGTTATAGCGATTTTAAAGTTTTGAATTTTCTTTTTTCTGGTGCATAATATGACCCCCGCAGACGCCTAGTTTAGGAGTTATAGCCATTTTAAGATTTTGAATTTTCTTTTTTCTGGTGCATAATATGACCCCCGCAGACGCCTAGTTTAGGAGTTATAGCCATTTTAATATTTTGAATTTTTTTTTCTGGTGCATAATATGACCCCCGCAGACGCCTAGTTTAGGAGTTATAGCCATTTTAAGATTTTGACTTTTCTTTTTTCTGGTGCATAATATGACCCCCGCAGACGCCTAGTTTAGGAGTTATAGCGATTTTAAAGTTTGGAATTTTCTTTTTTCTGGTGCATAATATGACCCCCGCAGACGCCTAGTTTAGGAGTTATAGCCATTTTAAGATTTTGAATTTTTTTTTCTGGTGCATAATATGACCCCCGCAGACACCTACTTTAGGAGTTATAGCGATTTTAAAGTTTTGAATTTTCTTTTTTCTGGTGCATAATATGACCCCCGCAGACGCCTAGTTTAGGAGTTATAGCCATTTTAATATTTTGAATTTTTTTTTCTGGTGCATAATATGACCCCCGCAGACGCCTAGTTTAGGAGTTATAGCGATTTTAAAGTTTTGAATTTTCTTTTTTCTGGTGCATCATATGACCCCCGCAGACGCCTAGTTTAGGAGTTATAGCCATTTTAAAATTTGGAATTTTCTTTTTTCTGGTGCATAATATGACCCCCGCAGACGCCTAGTTTAGGAGTTATAGCCATTTTAATATTTTGAATTTTTTTTTCTGGTGCATAATATGACCCCCGCAGACGCCTAGTTTAGGAGTTATAGCGATTTTAAAGTTTTGAATTTTCTTTTTTCTGGTGCATAATATGACCCCCGCAGACGCCTAGTTTAGGAGTTATAGCCATTTTAAGATTTTGAATTTTCTTTTTTCTGGTGCATAATATGACCCCCGCAGACGCCTAGTTTAGGAGTTATAGCCATTTTAGGATTTTGAATTTTCTTTTTTCTGGTGCATAATATGACCCCCGCAGACGCCTAGTTTAGGAGTTATAGCCATTTTAATATTTTGAATTTTTTTTTCTGGTGCATAATATGACCCCCGCAGACGCCTAGTTTAGGAGTTATAGCGATTTTAACATTTTGAATTTTCTTTTTTCTGGTGCATAATATGACCTCCGCAGACGCCTAGTTTAGGAGTTATAGCCATTTTAAGATTTTGAATTTTCTTTTTTCTGGTGCATAATATGACCCCCGCAGACGCCTAGTTTAGGAGTTATAGCCATTTTAAGATTTTGAATTTTCTTTTTTCTGGTGCATAATATGACCCCCGCAGACGCCTAGTTTAGGAGTTATAGCCATTTTAATATTTTGAATTTTTTTTTCTGGTGCATAATATGACCCACGCAGACGCCTAGTTTAGGAGTTATAGCCATTTTAAGATTTTGAATTTTCTTTTTTCTGGTGTATAATATGAAACCCGCAGACCCCTAGTTTAGGTGTTATAGCGATTTTAAAGTTTTGAATTTTCTTTTTTCTGGTGCATAATATGACATCCGCAGACGCCTAGTTTAGGAGTTATAGCCATTTTAAGATTTTGAATTTTCTTTTTTCTGGTGCATAATATGACCCCCGCAGACGCCTAGTTTAGGAGTTATAGCCATTTTAAAGTTTTGAATTTTCTTTTTTCTGGTGTATAATATGACCCCCGCAGACGCCTAGTTTAGGAGTTATAGCCATTTTAAGATTTTGAATTTTCTTTTTTCTGGTGCATAATATGACCCCCGCAGACGCCTAGTTTAGGAGTTATAGCCATTTTAAGATTTTGAATTTTCTTTTTTCTGGTGCATAATATGACCCCCGCGGACGCCTAGTTTAGGAGTTATAGCCATTTTAAAGTTTTGAATTTTCTTTTTTCTGGTGTATAATATGACCCCCGCAGACGCCTAGTTTAGGAGTTATAACCATTTTAAGATTTTGAATTTTCTTTTTTCTGGTGCATAATATGACCCCCGCAGACGCCTAGTTTAGGAGTTATAGCGATTTTAAAGTTTTGAATTTTCTTTTTTCTGGTGCATATAATGACCCCCGCAGACGCCTAGTTTAGGAGTTATAGCGATTTTAAAGTTTTGAATTTTCTTTTTTCTGGTGCATAATATGACCCCCGCAGACGCCTAGTTTAGGAGTTATAGCCATTTTAAGATTTTGAATTTTCTTTTTTCTGGTGTATAATATGAAACCCGCAGACCCCTAGTTTAGGTGTTATAGCGATTTTAAAGTTTTGAATTTTCTTTTTTCTGGTGCATAATATGACATCCGCAGACGCCTAGTTTAGGAGTTATAGCCATTTTAATATTTTGAATTTTTTTTTCTGGTGCATAATATGACCCCCGCAGACGCCTAGTTTAGGAGTTATAGCCATTTTAAGATTTTGAATTTTCTTTTTTCTGGTGCATAATATGACCCAGCAGACGCCTAGTTTAGGAGTTATAGCCATTTTAAGATTTTGAATTTCCTTTTTTCTGGTGTATAATATGAAACCCGCAGACCCCTAGTTTAGGTGTTATAGCGATTTTAAAGTTTTGAATTTTCTTTTTTCTGGTGCATAATATGACATCCGCAGACGCCTAGTTTAGGAGTTATAGCGATTTTAAGATTTTGAATTTTCTTTTTTCTGGTGCATAATATGACCCCCGCAGACGCCTAGTTTAGGAGTTATAGCCATTTTAAGATTTTGAATTTTCTTTTTTCTGGTGCATAATATGACCCCCGCAGACGCCTAGTTTAGGAGTTATAGCCATTTTAAGATTTTGAATTTCCTTTTTTCTGGTGTATAATATGAAACCCGCAGACCCCTAGTTTAGGTGTTATAGCGATTTTAAAGTTTTGAATTTTCTTTTTTCTGGTGCATAATATGACATCCGCAGACGCCTAGTTTAGGAGTTATAGCGATTTTAAGATTTTGAATTTTCTTTTTTCTGGTGCATAATATGACCCCCGCAGACGCCTAGTTTAGGAGTTATAGCCATTTTAAGATTTTGAATTTTCTTTTTTCTGGTGTATAATATGACCCCCGCAGACGCCTAGTTTAGGAGTTATAGCCATTTTAAGATTTTGAATTTTCTTTTTTCTGGTGCATAATATGACCCCCGCAGACGCCTAGTTTAGGAGTTATAGCCATTTTAAGATTTTGAATTTTCTTTTTTCTGGTGCATAATATGACCCCCGCGGACGCCTAGTTTAGGAGTTATAGCCATTTTAAAGTTTTGAATTTTCTTTTTTCTGGTGTATAATATGACCCCCGCAGACGCCTAGTTTAGGAGTTATAACCATTTTAAGATTTTGAATTTTCTTTTTTCTGGTGCATAATATGACCCCCGCAGACGCCTAGTTTAGGAGTTATAGCGATTTTAAAGTTTTGAATTTTCTTTTTTCTGGTGCATATAATGACCCCCGCAGACGCCTAGTTTAGGAGTTATAGCGATTTTAAAGTTTTGAATTTTCTTTTTTCTGGTGCATAATATGACCCCCGCAGACGCCTAGTTTAGGAGTTATAGCCATTTTAAGATTTTGAATTTTCTTTTTTCTGGTGTATAATATGAAACCCGCAGACCCCTAGTTTAGGTGTTATAGCGATTTTAAAGTTTTGAATTTTCTTTTTTCTGGTGCATAATATGACATCCGCAGACGCCTAGTTTAGGAGTTATAGCCATTTTAATATTTTGAATTTTTTTTTCTGGTGCATAATATGACCCCCGCAGACGCCTAGTTTAGGAGTTATAGCCATTTTAAGATTTTGAATTTTCTTTTTTCTGGTGCATAATATGACCCAGCAGACGCCTAGTTTAGGAGTTATAGCCATTTTAAGATTTTGAATTTCCTTTTTTCTGGTGTATAATATGAAACCCGCAGACCCCTAGTTTAGGTGTTATAGCGATTTTAAAGTTTTGAATTTTCTTTTTTCTGGTGCATAATATGACATCCGCAGACGCCTAGTTTAGGAGTTATAGCGATTTTAAGATTTTGAATTTTCTTTTTTCTGGTGCATAATATGACCCCCGCAGACGCCTAGTTTAGGAGTTATAGCCATTTTAAGATTTTGAATTTTCTTTTTTCTGGTGCATAATATGACCCCCGCAGACGCCTAGTTTAGGAGTTATAGCCATTTTAAGATTTTGAATTTTCTTTTTTCTGGTGCATAATATGACCCCCGTAGACGCATAGTTTAGGAGTTATAGCGATTTTAAAGTTTGGAATTTTCTTTTTTCTGGTGCATAATATGACCCCCGCAGACGCCTAGTTTAGGAGTTATAGCCATTTTAAGATTTTGAATTTTTTTTTCTGGTGCATAATATGACCCCCGCAGACACCTAGTTTAGGAGTTATAGCGATTTTAGAGTTTGGAATTTTCTTTTTTCTGGTGCATAATATGACCCCCGCAGACGCATAGTTTAGGAGTTATAGCGATTTTAAAGTTTTGAATTTTCTTTTTTCTGGTGTATAATATGACCCCCGCAGACGCCTAGTTTAGGAGTTATAGCCATTTTAAGATTTTGAATTTTCTTTTTTCTGGTGCATAATATGACCCAGCAGACGCCTAGTTTAGGAGTTATAGCCATTTTAAGATTTTGAATTTTCTTTTTTCTGGTGTATAATATGAAACCCGCAGACCCCTAGTTTAGGTGTTATAGCGATTTTAAAGTTTTGAATTTTCTTTTTTCTGGTGCATAATATGACATCCGCAGACGCCTAGTTTAGGAGTTATAGCCATCTTAAGATTTTGAATTTTCTTTTTTCTGGTGCATAATATGACCCCCGCAGACGCCTAGTTTAGGAGTTATAGCCATTTTAATATTTTGAATTTTTTTTTCTGGTGCATAATATGACCCCCGCAGACGCCTAGTTTAGGAGTTATAGCGATTTTAAGATTTTGAATTTTCTTTTTTCTGGTGCATAATATGACCCCCGCAGACGCCTAGTTTAGGAGTTATAGCCATTTTAAGATTTTGAATTTTCTTTTTTCTGGTGTATAATATGAAACCCGCAGACCCCTAGTTTAGGTGTTATAGCGATTTTAAAGTTTTGAATTTTCTTTTTTCTGGTGCATAATATGACATCCGCAGACGCCTAGTTTAGGAGTTATAGCCATTTTAAGATTTTGAATTTTCTTTTTTCTGGTGCATAATATGACCCCCGCAGACGCCTAGTTTAGGAGTTATAGCCATTTTAAAGTTTTGAATTTTCTTTTTTCTGGTGTATAATATGACCCCCGCAGACGCCTAGTTTAGGAGTTATAGCCATTTTAAGATTTTGAATTTTCTTTTTTCTGGTGCATAATATGACCCCCGCAGACGCCTAGTTTAGGAGTTATAGCCATTTTAAGATTTTGAATTTTCTTTTTTCTGGTGCATAATATGACCCCCGCGGACGCCTAGTTTAGGAGTTATAGCCATTTTAAAGTTTTGAATTTTCTTTTTTCTGGTGTATAATATGACCCCCGCAGACGCCTAGTTTAGGAGTTATAACCATTTTAAGATTTTGAATTTTCTTTTTTCTGGTGCATAATATGACCCCCGCAGACGCCTAGTTTAGGAGTTATAGCGATTTTAAAGTTTTGAATTTTCTTTTTTCTGGTGCATATAATGACCCCCGCAGACGCCTAGTTTAGGAGTTATAGCGATTTTAAAGTTTTGAATTTTCTTTTTTCTGGTGTATAATATGACCCCCGCAGACGCCTAGTTTAGGAGTTATAGCCATTTTAAGATTTTGAATTTTCTTTTTTCTGGTGTATAATATGAAACCCGCAGACCCCTAGTTTAGGTGTTATAGCGATTTTAAAGTTTTGAATTTTCTTTTTTCTGGTGCATAATATGACATCCGCAGACGCCTAGTTTAGGAGTTATAGCCATTTTAATATTTTGAATTTTTTTTTCTGGTGCATAATATGACCCCCGCAGACGCCTAGTTTAGGAGTTATAGCCATTTTAAGATTTTGAATTTTCTTTTTTCTGGTGCATAATATGACCCAGCAGACGCCTAGTTTAGGAGTTATAGCCATTTTAAGATTTTGAATTTCCTTTTTTCTGGTGTATAATATGAAACCCGCAGACCCCTAGTTTAGGTGTTATAGCGATTTTAAAGTTTTGAATTTTCTTTTTTCTGGTGCATAATATGACATCCGCAGACGCCTAGTTTAGGAGTTATAGCGATTTTAAGATTTTGAATTTCCTTTTTTCTGGTGCATAATATGACCCCCGCAGACGCCTAGTTTAGGAGTTATAGCCATTTTAAGATTTTGAATTTTCTTTTTTCTGGTGCATAATATGACCCCCGCAGACGCCTAGTTTAGGAGTTATAGCGATTTTAAGATTTTGAATTTTCTTTTTTCTGGTGCATAATATGACCCCCGCAGACGCCTAGTTTAGGAGTTATAGCCATTTTAAGATTTTGAATTTTCTTTTTTCTGGTGCATAATATGACCCCCGCAGACGCCTAGTTTAGGAGTTATAGCCATTTTAAGATTTTGAATTTTCTTTTTTCTGTTGCATAATATGACCCCCGTAGACGCATAGTTTAGGAGTTATAGCGATTTTAAAGTTTGGAATTTTCTTTTTTCTGGTGCATAATATGACCCCCGCAGACGCATAGTTTAGGAGTTATAGCGATTTTAAAGTTTTGAATTTTCTTTTTTCTGGTGTATAATATGACCCCCGCAGACGCCTAGTTTAGGAGTTATAGCCATTTTAAGATTTTGAATTTTCTTTTTTCTGGTGCATAATATGACCCCCGCAGACGCCTAGTTTAGGAGTTATAGCCATTTTGAGATTTTGAATTTTTTTTCTGGTGCATAATATGACCCCCGCAGACACCTAGTTTAGGAGTTATAGCGATTTTAAAGTTTGGAATTTTCTTTTTTCTGGTGCATAATATGACCCCCGCAGACGCATAGTTTAGGAGTTATAGCGATTTTAAAGTTTGGAATTTTCTTTTTTCTGGTGCATAATATGACCCCAGCAGACGCCTAGTTTAGGAGTTATAGCCATTTTAAGATTTTGAATTTTTTTTTCTGGTGCATAATATGACCCCCGCAGACACTTAGTTTAGGAGTTATAGCGATTTTAAAGTTTGGAATTTTCTTTTTTCTGGTGCATAATATGACCCCCGCAGACGCATAGTTTAGGAGTTATAGCGATTTTAAAGTTTGGAATTTTCTTTTTTCTGGTGCATAATATGACCCCCGCAGACGCATAGTTTAGGAGTTATAGCGATTTTAAAGTTTTGAATTTTCTTTTTTCTGGTGTATAATATGACCCCCGCAGACGCCTAGTTTAGGAGTTATAGCCATTTTAAGATTTTGAATTTTCTTTTTTCTGGTGCATAACATGACCCCCGCAGACGCCTAGTTTAGGAGTTATAGCCATTTTAAGATTTTGAATTTTCTTTTTTCTGGTGCATAATATGACCCCCGCAGACGCCTAGTTTAGGAGTTATAGCCATTTTAAGATTTTGGATTTTCTTTTTTCTGGTGCATAATATGACCCCCGCAGACGCCTAGTTTAGGAGTTATAGCGATTTTAAAGTTTTGAATTTTCTTTTTTCTGGTGCATATAATGACCCCCGCAGACGCCTAGTTTAGGAGTTATAGCGATTTTAAAGTTTTGAATTTTCTTTTATCTGGTGCATAATATGACCCCCGCAGACGCCTAGTTTAGGAGTTATAGCCATTTTAAGATTTTGAATTTTTTTTTCTGGTGCATAATATGAGCCCCGCAGACGCCTAGTTTAGGAGTTATAGCCATTTTAAGATTTTGAATTTTCTTTTTTCTGGTGCATAATATGACCCCCGCAGACGCCTAGTTTAGGAGTTATAGCCATTTTAAAGTTTTGAATTTTCTTTTTTCTGGTGTATAATATGACCCCCGCAGACGCCTAGTTTAGGAGTTATAGCCATTTTAAGATTTTGAATTTTCTTTTTTCTGGTGCATAATATGACCCCCGCAGACGCCTAGTTTAGGAGTTATAGCCATTTAAGATTTTGAATTTTCTTTTTTCTGGTGCATAATATGACCCCCGCGGACGCCTAGTTTAGGAGTTATAGCCATTTTAAAGTTTTGAATTTTCTTTTTTCTGGTGTATAATATGACCCCCGCAGACGCCTAGTTTAGAGTTATAACCATTTTAAGATTTTGAATTTTCTTTTTTCTGGTGCATAATATGACCCCCGCAGACGCCTAGTTTAGGAGTTATAGCGATTTTAAAGTTTTGAATTTTCTTTTTTCTGGTGCATATAATGACCCCCGCAGACGCCTAGTTTAGGAGTTATAGCGATTTTAAAGTTTTGAATTTTCTTTTATCTGGTGCATAATATGACCCCGCAGACGCCTAGTTTAGGAGTTATAGCCATTTTAAGATTTTGAATTTTCTTTTTTCTGGTGCATAATATGACCCAGCAGACGCCTAGTTTAGGAGTTATAGCCATTTTAAGATTTTTGAATTTCCTTTTTTCTGGTGTATAATATGAAACCCGCAGACCCCTAGTTTAGGTGTTATAGCGATTTTTAAAGTTTTGAATTTTCTTTTTTCTGGTGCATAATATGACATCCGCAGACGCCTAGTTTAGGAGTTATAGCGATTTTAAGATTTTGAATTTTCTTTTTTCTGGTGCATAATATGACCCCCGCAGACGCCTAGTTTAGGAGTTATAGCCATTTTAAGATTTTGAATTTTCTTTTTTCTGGTGCATAATATGACCCCCGCAGACGCCTAGTTTAGGAGTTATAGCCATTTTAAAGTTTTGAATTTTCTTTTTTCTGGTGTATAATATGACCCCCGCAGACGCCTAGTTTAGGAGTTATAGCCATTTTAAGATTTTGAATTTTCTTTTTTCTGGTGCATAATATGACCCCCGCAGACGCCTAGTTTAGGAGTTATAGCCATTTTAAGATTTTGAATTTTCTTTTTTCTGGTGCATAATATGACCCCCGCGGACGCCTAGTTTAGGAGTTATAGCCATTTTAAAGTTTTGAATTTTCTTTTTTCTGGTGTATAATATGACCCCCGCAGACGCCTAGTTTAGGAGTTATAACCATTTTAAGATTTTGAATTTTCCTTTTTCTGGTGCATAATATGACCCCCGCAGACGCCTAGTTTAGGAGTTATAGCGATTTTAAAGTTTTGAATTTTCTTTTTTCTGGTGCATATAATGACCCCCGCAGACGCCTAGTTTAGGAGTTATAGCGATTTTAAAGTTTTGAATTTTCTTTTTTCTGGTGCATAATATGACCCCCGCAGACGCCTAGTTTAGGAGTTATAGCCATTTTAAGATTTTGAATTTTCTTTTTTCTGGTGTATAATATGAAACCCGCAGACCCCTAGTTTAGGTGTTATAGCGATTTTAAAGTTTTGAATTTTCTTTTTTCTGGTGCATAATATGACATCCGCAGACGCCTAGTTTAGGAGTTATAGCGATTTTAAGATTTTGAATTTTCTTTTTTCTGGTGCATAATATGACCCCCGCAGACGCCTAGTTTAGGAGTTATAGCCATTTTAAGATTTTGAATTTTCTTTTTTCTGGTGCATAATATGACCCCCGCAGACGCCTAGTTTAGGAGTTATAGCCATTTTAAGATTTTGAATTTTCTTTTTTCTGGTGCATAATATGACCCCCGTAGACGCATAGTTTAGGAGTTATAGCGATTTTAAAGTTTGGAATTTTCTTTTTTCTGGTGCATAATATGACCCCCGCAGACGCCTAGTTTAGGAGTTATAGCCATTTTAAGATTTTGAATTTTTTTTTCTGGTGCATAATATGACCCCCGCAGACACCTAGTTTAGGAGTTATAGCGATTTTAAAGTTTGGAATTTTCTTTTTTCTGGTGCATAATATGACCCCCGCAGACGCATAGTTTAGGAGTTATAGCGATTTTAAAGTTTTGAATTTTCTTTTTTCTGGTGTATAATATGACCCCCGCAGACGCCTAGTTTAGGAGTTATAGCCATTTTAAGATTTTGAATTTTCTTTTTTCTGGTGCATAATATGACCCAGCAGACGCCTAGTTTAGGAGTTATAGCCATTTTAAGATTTTGAATTTCCTTTTTTCTGGTGTATAATATGAAACCCGCAGACCCCTAGTTTAGGTGTTATAGCGATTTTAAAGTTTTGAATTTTCTTTTTTCTGGTGCATAATATGACATCCGCAGACGCCTAGTTTAGGAGTTATAGCCATTTTAAGATTTTGAATTTTCTTTTTTCTGGTGCATAATATGACCCCCGCAGACGCCTAGTTTAGGAGTTATAGCCATTTTAATATTTTGAATTTTTTTTTCTGGTGCATAATATGACCCCCGCAGACGCCTAGTTTAGGAGTTATAGCGATTTTAAGATTTTTAATTTTCTTTTTTCTGGTGCATAATATGACCCCCGCAGACGCCTAGTTTAGGAGTTATAGCCATTTTAAGATTTTGAATTTTCTTTTTTCTGGTGTATAATATGAAACCCGCAGACCCCTAGTTTAGGTGTTATAGCGATTTTAAAGTTTTGAATTTTCTTTTTTCTGGTGCATAATATGACATCCGCAGACGCCTAGTTTAGGAGTTATAGCCATTTTAAGATTTTGAATTTTCTTTTTTCTGGTGCATAATATGACCCCCGCAGACGCCTAGTTTAGGAGTTATAGCCATTTTAAAGTTTTGAATTTTCTTTTTTCTGGTGTATAATATGACCCCCGCAGACGCCTAGTTTAGGAGTTATAGCCATTTTAAGATTTTGAATTTTCTTTTTTCTGGTGCATAATATGACCCCCGCAGACGCCTAGTTTAGGAGTTATAGCCATTTTAAGATTTTGAATTTTCTTTTTTCTGGTGCATAATATGACCCCCGCGGACGCCTAGTTTAGGAGTTATTGCCATTTTAAAGTTTTGAATTTTCTTTTTTCTGGTGTATAATATGACCCCCGCAGACGCCTAGTTTAGGAGTTATAACCATTTTAAGATTTTGAATTTTCTTTTTTCTGGTGCATAATATGACCCCCGCAGACGCCTAGTTTAGGAGTTATAGCGATTTTAAAGTTTTGAATTTTCTTTTTTCTGGTGCATATAATGACCCCCGCAGACGCCTAGTTTAGGAGTTATAGCGATTTTAAAGTTTTGAATTTTCTTTTTTCTGGTGCATAATATGACCCCCGCAGACGCCTAGTTTAGGAGTTATAGCCATTTTAAGATTTTGAATTTTCTTTTTTCTGGTGTATAATATGAAACCCGCAGACCCCTAGTTTAGGTGTTATAGCGATTTTAAAGTTTTGAATTTTCTTTTTTCTGGTGCATAATATGACATCCGCAGACGCCTAGTTTAGGAGTTATAGCCATTTTAATATTTTGAATTTTTTTTTCTGGTGCATAATATGACCCCCGCAGACGCCTAGTTTAGGAGTTATAGCCATTTTAAGATTTTGAATTTTCTTTTTTCTGGTGCATAATATGACCCAGCAGACGCCTAGTTTAGGAGTTATAGCCATTTTAAGATTTTGAATTTCCTTTTTTCTGGTGTATAATATGAAACCCGCAGACCCCTAGTTTAGGTGTTATAGCGATTTTAAAGTTTTGAATTTTCTTTTTTCTGGTGCATAATATGACATCCGCAGACGCCTAGTTTAGGAGTTATAGCGATTTTAAGATTTTGAATTTTCTTTTTTCTGGTGCATAATATGACCCCCGCAGACGCCTAGTTTAGGAGTTATAGCCATTTTAAGATTTTGAATTTTCTTTTTTCTGGTGCATAATATGACCCAGCAGACGCCTAGTTTAGGAGTTATAGCGATTTTAAGATTTTGAATTTTCTTTTTTCTGGTGCATAATATGACCCCCGCAGACGCCTAGTTTAGGAGTTATAGCCATTTTAAGATTTTGAATTTTCTTTTTTCTGGTGCATAATATGACCCCCGCAGACGCCTAGTTTAGGAGTTATAGCCATTTTAAGATTTTGAATTTTCTTTTTTCTGGTGCATAATATGACCCCCGTAGACGCATAGTTTAGGAGTTATAGCGATTTTAAAGTTTGGAATTTTCTTTTTTCTGGTGCATAATATGACCCCCGCAGACGCATAGTTTAGGAGTTATAGCGATTTTAAAGTTTTGAATTTTCTTTTTTCTGGTGTATAATATGACCCCCGCAGACGCCTAGTTTAGGAGTTATAGCCATTTTAAGATTTTGAATTTTCTTTTTTCTGGTGCATAATATGACCCCCGCAGACGCCTAGTTTAGGAGTTATAGCCATTTTGAGATTTTGAATTTTTTTTCTGGTGCATAATATGACCCCCGCAGACACCTAGTTTAGGAGTTATAGCGATTTTAAAGTTTGGAATTTTCTTTTTTCTGGTGCATAATATGACCCCCGCAGACGCATAGTTTAGGAGTTATAGCGATTTTAAAGTTTGGAATTTTCTTTTTTCTGGTGCATAATATGACCCCAGCAGACGCCTAGTTTAGGAGTTATAGCCATTTTAAGATTTTGAATTTTTTTTTCTGGTGCATAATATGACCCCCGCAGACACCTAGTTTAGGAGTTATAGCGATTTTAAAGTTTGGAATTTTCTTTTTTCTGGTGCATAATATGACCCCCGCAGACGCATAGTTTAGGAGTTATAGCGATTTTAAAGTTTGGAATTTTCTTTTTTCTGGTGCATAATATGACCCCCGCAGACGCATAGTTTAGGAGTTATAGCGATTTTAAAGTTTTGAATTTTCTTTTTTCTGGTGTATAATATGACCCCCGCAGACGCCTAGTTTAGGAGTTATAGCCATTTTAAGATTTTGAATTTTCTTTTTTCTGGTGCATAACATGACCCCCGCAGACGCCTAGTTTAGGAGTTATAGCCATTTTAAGATTTTGAATTTTCTTTTTTCTGGTGCATAATATGACCCCCGCCGACGCCTAGTTTAGGAGTTATAGCCATTTTAAGATTTTGGATTTTCTTTTTTCTGGTGCATAATATGACCCCCGCAGACGCCTAGTTTAGGAGTTATAGCGATTTTAAAGTTTTGAATTTTCTTTTTTCTGGTGCATATAATGACCCCCGCAGACGCCTAGTTTAGGAGTTATAGCGATTTTAAAGTTTTGAATTTTCTTTTATCTGGTGCATAATATGACCCCCGCAGACGCCTAGTTTAGGAGTTATAGCCATTTTAAGATTTTGAATTTTCTTTTTTCTGGTGCATAATATGACCCAGCAGACGCCTAGTTTAGGAGTTATAGCCATTTTAAGATTTTGAATTTCCTTTTTTCTGGTGTATAATATGAAACCCGCAGACCCCTAGTTTAGGTGTTATAGCGATTTTAAAGTTTTGAATTTTCTTTTTTCTGGTGCATAATATGACATCCGCAGACGCCTAGTTTAGGAGTTATAGCGATTTTAAGATTTTGAATTTTCTTTTTTCTGGTGCATAATATGACCCCCGCAGACGCCTAGTTTAGGAGTTATAGCCATTTTAAGATTTTGAATTTTCTTTTTTCTGGTGCATAATATGACCCCCGCAGACGCCTAGTTTAGGAGTTATAGCGATTTTAAGATTTTGAATTTTCTTTTTTCTGGTGCATAATATGACCCCCGCAGACGCCTAGTTTAGGAGTTATAGCCATTTTAAGATTTTGAATTTTCTTTTTTCTGGTGCATAATATGACCCCCGCAGACGCCTAGTTTAGGAGTTATAGCCATTTTAAGATTTTGAATTTTCTTTTTTCTGGTGCATAATATGACCCCCGTAGACGCATAGTTTAGGAGTTATAGCGATTTTAAAGTTTGGAATTTTCTTTTTTCTGGTGCATAATATGACCCCCGCAGACGCATAGTTTAGGAGTTATAGCGATTTTAAAGTTTTGAATTTTCTTTTTTCTGGTGTATAATATGACCCCCGCAGACGCCTAGTTTAGGAGTTATAGCCATTTTAAGATTTTAAATTTTCTTTTTTCTGGTGCATAATATGACCCCCGCAGACGCCTAGTTTAGGAGTTATAGCCATTTTGAGATTTTGAATTTTTTTTCTGGTGCATAATATGACCCCCGCAGACACCTAGTTTAGGAGTTATAGCGATTTTAAAGTTTGGAATTTTCTTTTTTCTGGTGCATAATATGACCCCCGCAGACTCATAGTTTAGGAGTTATAGCGATTTTAAAGTTTGGAATTTTCTTTTTTCTGGTGCATAATATGACCCCAGCAGACGCCTAGTTTAGGAGTTATAGCCATTTTAAGATTTTGAATTTTTTTTTCTGGTGCATAATATGACCCCCGCAGACACCTAGTTTAGGAGTTATAGCGATTTTAAAGTTTGGAATTTTCTTTTTTCTGGTGCATAATATGACCCCCGCAGACGCATAGTTTAGGAGTTATAGCGATTTTAAAGTTTGGAATTTTCTTTTTTCTGGTGCATAATATGACCCCCGCAGACGCATAGTTTAGGAGTTATAGCGATTTTAAAGTTTTGAATTTTCTTTTTTCTGGTGTATAATATGACCCCCGCAGACGCCTAGTTTAGGAGTTATAGCCATTTTAAGATTTTGAATTTTCTTTTTTCTGGTGCATAACATGACCCCCGCAGACGCCTAGTTTAGGAGTTATAGCCATTTTAAGATTTTGAATTTTCTTTTTTCTGGTGCATAATATGACCCCCGCAGACGCCTAGTTTAGGAGTTATAGCCATTTTAAGATTTTGGATTTTCTTTTTTCTGGTGCATAATATGACCCCCGCAGACGCCTAGTTTAGGAGTTATAGCGATTTTAAAGTTTTGAATTTTCTTTTTTCTGGTGCATATAATGACCCCCGCAGACGCCTAGTTTAGGAGTTATAGCGATTTTAAAGTTTTGAATTTTCTTTTATCTGGTGCATAATATGACCCCCGCAGACGCCTAGTTTAGGAGTTATAGCCATTTTAAGATTTTGAATTTTTTTTTCTGGTGCATAATATGAGCCCCGCAGACGCCTAGTTTAGGAGTTATAGCCATTTTAAGATTTTGAATTTTCTTTTTTCTGGTGCATAATATGACCCCCGCAGACGCCTAGTTTAGGAGTTATAGCCATTTTAAAGTTTTGAATTTTCTTTTTTCTGGTGTATAATATGACCCCCGCAGACGCCTAGTTTAGGAGTTATAGCCATTTTAAGATTTTGAATTTTCTTTTTTCTGGTGCATAATATGACCCCCGCAGACGCCTAGTTTAGGAGTTATAGCCATTTTAAGATTTTGAATTTTCTTTTTTCTGGTGCATAATATGACCCCCGCGGACGCCTAGTTTAGGAGTTATAGCCATTTTAAAGTTTTGAATTTTCTTTTTTCTGGTGTATAATATGACCCCCGCAGACGCCTAGTTTAGGAGTTATAACCATTTTAAGATTTTGAATTTTCTTTTTTCTGGTGCATAATATGACCCCCGCAGACGCCTAGTTTAGGAGTTATAGCGATTTTAAAGTTTTGAATTTTCTTTTTTCTGGTGCATATAATGACCCCCGCAGACGCCTAGTTTAGGAGTTATAGCGATTTTAAAGTTTTGAATTTTCTTTTATCTGGTGCATAATATGACCCCCGCAGACGCCTAGTTTAGGAGTTATAGCCATTTTAAGATTTTGAATTTTTTTTTCTGGTGCATAATATGACCCCCGCAGACGCCTAGTTTAGGAGTTATAGCCATTTTAAGATTTTGAATTTTCTTTTTTCTGGTGCATAATATGACCCCCGCAGACGCCTAGTTTAGGAGTTATAGCCATTTTAAGATTTTGAATTTTCTTTTTTCTGGTGCATAATATGACCCCCGCGCCTAGTTTAGGAGTTATAGCCATTTTAAGATTTTGAATTTTCTTTTTTCTGGTGCATAATATGACCCCCGCAGACGCCTAGTTCAGGAGTTATAGCGATTTTAAAGTTTTGAATTTTCTTTTTTCTGGTGCATAATATGACCCCCGCAGACGCCTAGTTTAGGAGTTATAGCCATTTTAAAGTTTTGAATTTTCTTTTATCTGGTGCATAATATGACCCCCGCAGACGCCTAGTTTAGGAGTTATAGCCATTTTAAGATTTTGAATTTTTTTTTCTGGTGCATAATATGACCCCCGCAGACGCCTAGTTTAGGAGTTATAGCCATTTTAAGATTTTGAATTTTTTTTTCTGGTGCATAATATGACCCCCGCAGACACCTAGTTTAGGAGTTATAGCGATTTTAAAGTTTGGAATTTTCTTTTTTCTGGTGCATAATATGACCCCCGCAGACGCATAGTTTAGGAGTTATAGCGATTTTAAAGTTTTGAATTTTCTTTTTTCTGGTGTATAATATGACCCCCGCAGACGCCTAGTTTAGGAGTTATAGCCATTTTAAGATTTTGAATTTTCTTTTTTCTGGTGCATAATATGACCCCCGCAGACGCCTAGTTTAGGAGTTATAGCCATTTTAAGATTTTGAATTTTCTTTTTTCTGGTGCATAATATGACCCCCGCAGACGCCTAGTTTAGGAGTTATAGCCATTTTAAGATTTTGGATTTTCTTTTTTCTGGTGCATAATATGACCCCCGCAGACGCCTAGTTTAGGAGTTATAGCGATTTTAAAGTTTTGAATTTTCTTTTTTCTGGTGCATAATATGACCCCCGCAGACGCCTAGTTTAGGAGTTATAGCCATTTTAAGATTTTGAATTTTCTTTTTTCTGGTGCATAATATGACCCCCGCAGACGCCTAGTTTAGGAGTTATAGCCATTTTAAAGTTTTGAATTTTCTTTTTTCTGGTGTATAATATGACCCCCGCAGACGCCTAGTTTAGGAGTTCTAGCCATTTTAGGATTTTGAATTTTCTTTTTTCTGGTGCATAATATGACCCCCGCAGACGCCTAGTTTAGGAGTTATAGCCATTTTAAGATTTTGAATTTTCTTTTTTCTGGTGCATAATATGACCCCCGCAGACGCCTAGTTTAGGAGTTATAGCCATTTTAAAGTTTTGAATTTTCTTTTTTCTGGTGTATAATATGACCCCCGCAGACGCCTAGTTTAGGAGTTATAGCCATTTTAAGATTTTGTATTTTCTTTTTTCTGGTGCATAATATGACCCCCGCAGACGCCTAGTTTAGGAGTTATAGCGATTTTAAAGTTTTGAATTTTCTTTTTTCTGGTGCATATAATGACCCCTGCAGACGCCTAGTTTAGGAGTTATAGCGATTTTAAAATTTTGAATTTTCTTTTATCTGGTGCATAATATGACCCCCGCAGACGCCTAGTTTAGGAGTTATAGCCATTTTAAGATTTTGAATTTTTTTTTCTGGTGCATAATATGACCCCCGCAGACTCCTAGTTTAGGAGTTATAGCGATTTTAAAGTTTGGAATTTTCTTTTTTCTGGTGTATAATAAGACCCCCGCAGACGCCTAGTTTAGGAGTTATAGCCATTTTAAGATTTTGAATTTTCTTTTTTCTGGTGCATAATATGACCCCCGCAGACGCCTAGTTTAGGAGTTATAGCCATTTTAAGATTTTGAATTTTCTTTTTTCTGGTGCATAATATGACCCCCGCAGACGCCTAGATTAGGAGTTATAGCCATTTTAAGATTTTGAATTTTTTTTTCTGATGCATAATATGACCCCCGCAGACACCTAGTTTATCAGTTATAGAGATTTTAAAGTTTGGAATTTTCTTTTTTCTGGTGCATAATATGACCCCCGCAGACGCCTAGTTGAGGAGTTATAGCCATTTTAAGATTTTGAATTTTTTTTTCTGGTGCATAATATGACCCCCGCAGACGCCTAGTTTAGGAGTTATAGCCATTTTAAGATTTTGAATTTTTTTTTCTGGTGCATAATATGACCCCCGCAGACGCCTAGTTTAGGAGTTATAGCCATTTTAAGATTTTGAATTTTTTTTTCTGGTGCATAATATGACCCCCGCAGACACCTAGTTTAGGAGTTATAGCGATTTTAAAGTTTGGAATTTTCTTTTTTCTGGTGTATAATATGACCCCCGCAGACGCCTAGTTTAGGAGTTATAGCCATTTTAAGATTTTGAATTTTCTTTTTTCTGGTGCATAATATGACCCCCGCAGACGCCTAGTTTAGGAGTTATAGCCATTTTAAGATTTTGAATTTTCTTTTTTCTGGTGCATAATATGACCCCCGCAGACGCCTAGTTTAGGAGTTATAGCCATTTTAAGATTTTGGATTTTCTTTTTTCTGGTGCATAATATGACCCCCGCAGACGCCTAGTTTAGGAGTTATAGCGATTTTAAAGTTTTGAATTTTCTTTTTTCTGGTGCATAATATGACCCCCGCAGACGCCTAGTTTAGGAGTTATAGCGATTTTAAAGTTTTGAATTTACTTTTATCTGGTGCATAATATGACCCCCGCAGACGCCTAGTTTAGGAGTTATAGCCATTTTAAGATTTTGAATTTTTTTTTCTGGTGCATAATATGACCCCCGCAGACGCCTAGTTTAGGGGTTATAGTCATTTTAAGATTTTGAATTTTCTTTTTTCTGGTGCATAATATGACCCCCGCAGACGCCTAGTTTAGGAGTTATAGCCATTTTAAGATTTTGGATTTTCTTTTTTCTGGTGCATAATATGACCCCCGCAGACGCCTAGTTTAGGAGTTATAGCCATTTTAAGATTTTGAATTTTTTTTTCTGGTGCATAATATGACCCCCGCAGACACCTAGTTTACCAGTTATAGCGATTTTAAAGTTTGGAATTTTCTTTTTTCTGGTGCATAATATGACCCCCGCAGACGCCTAGTTGAGGAGTTATAGCCATTTTAAGATTTTGAATTTTCTTTTTTCTGGTGCATAATATGACCCCCGCAGACGCCTAGTTCAGGAGTTATAGCGATTTTAAAGTTTTGAATTTTCTTTTTTCTGGTGCATAATATGACCCCCGCAGACGCCTAGTTTAGGAGTTATAGCTATTTTAAAGTTTTGAATTTTCTTTTATCTGGTGCATAATATGTCCCCCGCAGACGCCTAGTTTAGGAGTTATAGCGATTTTAAAGTTTTGAATTTTCTTTTTTCTGGTGCATAATATGACCCCCGCAGACGCCTAGTTTAGGAGTTATAGCCATTTTAAGATTTTGAATTTTCTTTTTTCTGGTGCATAATATGACCCCCGCAGACGCCTAGTTTAGGAGTTATAGCCATTTTAATATTTTGAATTTTTTTTTCTGGTGCATAATATGACCCCCGCAGACGCCTAGTTTAGGAGTTATAGTCATTTTAAGATTTTGAATTTTCTTTTTTCTGGTGCATAATATGACCCCCGCAGACGCCTAGTTTAGGAGTTATAGCCATTTTAAGATTTTGGATTTTCTTTTTTCTGGTGCATAATATGACCCCCGCAGACGCCTAGTTTAGGAGTTATAGCCATTTTAAGATTTTGAATTTTTTTTTCTGGTGCATAATATGACCCCCGCAGACACCTAGTTTACCAGTTATAGCGATTTTAAAGTTTGGAATTTTCTTTTTTCTGGTGCATAATATGACCCCCGCAGACGCCTAGTTGAGGAGTTATAGCCATTTTAAGATTTTGAATTTTTTTTTCTGGTGCATAATGTGACCCCCGCAGACGCCTAGTTTAGGAGTTATAGCCATTTTAAGATTTTGAATTTTCTTTTTTCTGGTGCATAATATGACCCCCGCAGACGCCTAGTTTAGGAGTTATAGCCATTTTAAGATTTTGAATTTTCTTTTTTCTTGTGCATAATATGACCCCCGCAGACGCCTAGTTTAGGAGTTATAGCGATTTTAAAGTTTTGAATTTTTTTTTCTGGTGCATAATATAACCCCCGCAGACGCCTAGTTTAGGAGTCATAGCCATTTTAAGATTTTGAATTTTTTTTTTCTGGTGCATAATATGACCCCCGCAGACGCCTAGTTTAGGAATTATAGCCATTTTAAGATTTTGAATTTCCTTTTTTCTGGTGCATAATATGAACCCCGCAGACGCCTAGTTTAGGAGTTATAGCGATTTTAAAGTTTTGAATTTTCTTTTTTCTGGTGCATAATATGACATCCGCAGACGCCTAGTTTAGGAGTTATAGCTATTTTAAAGTTTTGAATTTTCTTTTATCTGGTGCATAATATGTCCCCCGCAGACGCCTAGTTTAGGAGTTATAGCGATTTTAAAGTTTTGAATTTTCTTTTTTCTGGTGCATAATATGACCCCCGCAGACGCCTAGTTTAGGAGTTATAGCCATTTTAAGATTTTGAATTTTCTTTTTTCTGGTGCATAATATGACCCCCGCAGACGCCTAGTTTAGGAGTTATAGCCATTTTAAGATTTTGAATTTTCTTTTTTCTTATGCATAATATGACCCCCGCAGACGCCTAGTTTAGGAGTTATAGCGATTTTAAAGTTTTGAATTTTCTTTTTTCTGACCCCCGCAGACGCCTAGTTTAGGAGTTATAGCCATTTTAAGATTTTGAATTTTTTTTTCTGGTGCATAATATGACCCCCGCAGACACCTAGTTTAGGAGTTATAGCGATTTTAAAGTTTGGAATTTTCTTTTTTCTGGTGCATAATATGACCCCCGCAGACGCATAGTTTAGGAGTTATAGCGATTTTAAAGTTTTGAATTTTCTTTTTTCTGGTGTATAATATGACCCCCGCAGACGCCTAGTTTAGGAGTTATAGCCATTTTAAGATTTTGAATTTTCTTTTTTCTGGTGCATAATATGACCCCCGCAGACGCCTAGTTTAGGAGTTATAGCCATTTTAAGATTTTGAATTTTCTTTTTTCTGGTGCATAATATGACCCCCGCAGACGCCTAGTTTAGGAGTTATAGCCATTTTAAGATTTTGGATTTTCTTTTTTCTGGTGCATAATATGACCCCCGCAGACGCCTAGTTTAGGAGTTATAGCGATTTTAAAGTTTTGAATTTTCTTTTTTCTGGTGCATAATATGACCCCCGCAGACGCCTAGTTTAGGAGTTATAGCCATTTTAAGATTTTGAATTTTCTTTTTTCTGGTGCATAATATGACCCCCGCAGACGCCTAGTTTAGGAGTTATAGCCATTTTAAAGTTTTGAATTTTCTTTTTTCTGGTGTATAATATGACCCCCGCAGACGCCTAGTTTAGGAGTTCTAGCCATTTTAGGATTTTGAATTTTCTTTTTTCTGGTGCATAATATGACCCCCGCAGACGCCTAGTTTAGGAGTTATAGCCATTTTAAGATTTTGAATTTTCTTTTTTCTGGTGCATAATATGACCCCCGCAGACGCCTAGTTTAGGAGTTATAGCCATTTTAAAGTTTTGAATTTTCTTTTTTCTGGTGTATAATATGACCCCCGCAGACGCCTAGTTTAGGAGTTATAGCCATTTTAAGATTTTGTATTTTCTTTTTTCTGGTGCATAATATGACCCCCGCAGACGCCTAGTTTAGGAGTTATAGCGATTTTAAAGTTTTGAATTTTCTTTTTTCTGGTGCATATAATGACCCCTGCAGACGCCTAGTTTAGGAGTTATAGCGATTTTAAAGTTTTGAATTTTCTTTTATCTGGTGCATAATATGACCCCCGCAGACGCCTAGTTTAGGAGTTATAGCCATTTTAAGATTTTGAATTTTTTTTTCTGGTGCATAATATGACCCCCGCAGACTCCTAGTTTAGGAGTTATAGCGATTTTAAAGTTTGGAATTTTCTTTTTTCTGGTGTATAATAAGACCCCCGCAGACGCCTAGTTTAGGAGTTATAGCCATTTTAAGATTTTGAATTTTCTTTTTTCTGGTGCATAATATGACCCCCGCAGACGCCTAGTTTAGGAGTTATAGCCATTTTAAGATTTTGAATTTTCTTTTTTCTGGTGCATAATATGACCCCCGCAGACGCCTAGATTAGGAGTTATAGCCATTTTAAGATTTTGAATTTTTTTTTCTGATGCATAATATGACCCCCGCAGACACCTAGTTTATCAGTTATAGAGATTTTAAAGTTTGGAATTTTCTTTTTTCTGGTGCATAATATGACCCCCGCAGACGCCTAGTTGAGGAGTTATAGCCATTTTAAGATTTTGAATTTTTTTTTCTGGTGCATAATATGACCCCCGCAGACGCCTAGTTTAGGAGTTATAGCCATTTTAAGATTTTGAATTTTTTTTTCTGGTGCATAATATGACCCCCGCAGACGCCTAGTTTAGGAGTTATAGCCATTTTAAGATTTTGAATTTTTTTTTCTGGTGCATAATATGACCCCCGCAGACACCTAGTTTAGGAGTTATAGCGATTTTAAAGTTTGGAATTTTCTTTTTTCTGGTGTATAATATGACCCCCGCAGACGCCTAGTTTAGGAGTTATAGCCATTTTAAGATTTTGAATTTTCTTTTTTCTGGTGCATAATATGACCCCCGCAGACGCCTAGTTTAGGAGTTATAGCCATTTTAAGATTTTGAATTTTCTTTTTTCTGGTGCATAATATGACCCCCGCAGACGCCTAGTTTAGGAGTTATAGCCATTTTAAGATTTTGGATTTTCTTTTTTCTGGTGCATAATATGACCCCCGCAGACGCCTAGTTTAGGAGTTATAGCGATTTTAAAGTTTTGAATTTTCTTTTTTCTGGTGCATAATATGACCCCCGCAGACGCCTAGTTTAGGAGTTATAGCGATTTTAAAGTTTTGAATTTACTTTTATCTGGTGCATAATATGACCCCCGCAGACGCCTAGTTTAGGAGTTATAGCCATTTTAAGATTTTGAATTTTTTTTTCTGGTGCATAATATGACCCCCGCAGACGCCTAGTTTAGGGGTTATAGTCATTTTAAGATTTTGAATTTTCTTTTTTCTGGTGCATAATATGACCCCCGCAGACGCCTAGTTTAGGAGTTATAGCCATTTTAAGATTTTGGATTTTCTTTTTTCTGGTGCATAATATGACCCCCGCAGACGCCTAGTTTAGGAGTTATAGCCATTTTAAGATTTTGAATTTTTTTTTCTGGTGCATAATATGACCCCCGCAGACACCTAGTTTACCAGTTATAGCGATTTTAAAGTTTGGAATTTTCTTTTTTCTGGTGCATAATATGACCCCCGCAGACGCCTAGTTGAGGAGTTATAGCCATTTTAAGATTTTGAATTTTCTTTTTTCTGGTGCATAATATGACCCCCGCAGACGCCTAGTTCAGGAGTTATAGCGATTTTAAAGTTTTGAATTTTCTTTTTTCTGGTGCATAATATGACCCCCGCAGACGCCTAGTTTAGGAGTTATAGCTATTTTAAAGTTTTGAATTTTCTTTTATCTGGTGCATAATATGTCCCCCGCAGACGCCTAGTTTAGGAGTTATAGCGATTTTAAAGTTTTGAATTTTCTTTTTTCTGGTGAATAATATGACCCCCGCAGACGCCTAGTTTAGGAGTTATAGCCATTTTAAGATTTTGAATTTTCTTTTTTCTGGTGCATAATATGACCCCCGCAGACGCCTAGTTTAGGAGTTATAGCCATTTTAATATTTTGAATTTTTTTTTCTGGTGCATAATATGACCCCCGCAGACGCCTAGTTTAGGAGTTATAGTCATTTTAAGATTTTGAATTTTCTTTTTTCTGGTGCATAATATGACCCCCGCAGACGCCTAGTTTAGGAGTTATAGCCATTTTAAGATTTTGGATTTTCTTTTTTCTGGTGCATAATATGACCCCCGCAGACGCCTAGTTTAGGAGTTATAGCCATTTTAAGATTTTGAATTTTTTTTTCTGGTGCATAATATGACCCCCGCAGACACCTAGTTTACCAGTTATAGCGATTTTAAAGTTTGGAATTTTCTTTTTTCTGGTGCATAATATGACCCCCGCAGACGCCTAGTTGAGGAGTTATAGCCATTTTAAGATTTTGAATTTTTTTTTCTGGTGCATAATGTGACCCCCGCAGACGCCTAGTTTAGGAGTTATAGCCATTTTAAGATTTTGAATTTTCTTTTTTCTGGTGCATAATATGACCCCCGCAGACGCCTAGTTTAGGAGTTATAGCCATTTTAAGATTTTGAATTTTCTTTTTTCTTGTGCATAATATGACCCCCGCAGACGCCTAGTTTAGGAGTTATAGCGATTTTAAAGTTTTGAATTTTTTTTTCTGGTGCATAATATAACCCCCGCAGACGCCTAGTTTAGGAGTCATAGCCATTTTAAGATTTTGAATTTTTTTTTTCTGGTGCATAATATGACCCCCGCAGACGCCTAGTTTAGGAATTATAGCCATTTTAAGATTTTGAATTTCCTTTTTTCTGGTGCATAATATGAACCCCGCAGACGCCTAGTTTAGGAGTTATAGCGATTTTAAAGTTTTGAATTTTCTTTTTTCTGGTGCATAATATGACATCCGCAGACGCCTAGTTTAGGAGTTATAGCTATTTTAAAGTTTTGAATTTTCTTTTATCTGGTGCATAATATGTCCCCCGCAGACGCCTAGTTTAGGAGTTATAGCGATTTTAAAGTTTTGAATTTTCTTTTTTCTGGTGCATAATATGACCCCCGCAGACGCCTAGTTTAGGAGTTATAGCCATTTTAAGATTTTGAATTTTCTTTTTTCTGGTGCATAATATGACCCCCGCAGACGCCTAGTTTAGGAGTTATAGCCATTTTAAGATTTTGAATTTTCTTTTTTCTTGTGCATAATATGACCCCCGCAGACGCCTAGTTTAGGAGTTATAGCGATTTTAAAGTTTTGAATTTTCTTTTTTCTGGTGCATAATATAACCCCCGCAGACGCCTAGTTTAGGAGTTATAGCCATTTTAATATTTTGAATTTTCTTTTTTCTGGTGCATAATATGACCCCCGCAGACACCTAGTTTAGGAGTTATAGCCATTTCAAGATTTTGAATTTTTTTTTCTGGTGCATAATATGACCCCCGCAGACGCCTAGTTTAGGAGTCATAACCATTTTAAGATTTTGAATTTTTTTTTTCTGGTGCATAATATGACCCCCGCAGACGCCTAGTTCAGGAGTTATAGCGATTTTAAAGTTTTGAATTTTCTTTTTTCTGGTGCATAATATGACCCCCGCAGACGCCTAGTTTAGGAGTTATAGCGATTTTAAAGTTTTGAATTTACTTTTATCTGGTGCATAATATGACCCCCGCAGACGCCTAGTTTAGGAGTTATAGCCATTTTAAGATTTTGAATTTTTTTTTCTGGTGCATAATATGACCCCCGCAGACGCCTAGTTTAGGAGTTATAGTCATTTTAAGATTTTGAATTTTCTTTTTTCTGGTGCATAATATGACCCCCGCAGACGCCTAGTTTAGGAGTTATAGCCATTTTAAGATTTTGGATTTTCTTTTTTCTGGTGCATAATATGACCCCCGCAGACGCCTAGTTTAGGAGTTATAGCCATTTTAAGATTTTGAATTTTTTTTTCTGGTGCATAATATGACCCCCGCAGACACCTAGTTTACCAGTTATAGCGATTTTAAAGTTTGGAATTTTCTTTTTTCTGGTGCATAATATGACCCCCGCAGACGCCTAGTTGAGGAGTTATAGCCATTTTAAGATTTTGAATTTTTTTTTCTGGTGCATAATATGACCCCCGCAGACGCCTAGTTTAGGAGTTATAGCCATTTTAAGATTTTGAATTTTCTTTTTTCTGGTGCATAATATGACCCCCGCAGACGCCTAGTTCAGGAGTTATAGCGATTTTAAAGTTTTGAATTTTCTTTTTTCTGGTGCATAATATGACCCCCGCAGACGCCTAGTTTAGGAGTTATAGCCATTTTAAGATTTTGGATTTTCTTTTTTCTGGTGCATAATATGACCCCCGCAGACGCCTAGTTTAGGAGTTATAGCCATTTTAAGATTTTGAATTTTTTTTTCTGGTGCATAATATGACCCCCGCAGACACCTAGTTTATCAGTTATAGCGATTTTAAAGTTTGGAATTTTCTTTTTTCTGGTGCATAATATGACCCCCGCAGACGCCTAGTTGAGGAGTTATAGCCATTTTAAGATTTTGAATTTTTTTTTCTGGTGCATAATATGACCCCCGCAGACGCCTAGTTTAGGAGTTATAGCCATTTTAAGATTTTGAATTTTCTTTTTTCTGGTGCATAATATGACCCCCGCAGACGCCTAGTTCAGGAGTTATAGCGATTTTAAAGTTTTGAATTTTCTTTTTTCTGGTGCATAATATGACCCCCGCAGACGCCTAGTTTAGGAGTTATAGCCATTTTAAGATTTTGAATTTTCTTTTTTCTGGTGCATAATATGACCCCCGCAGACGCCTAGTTTAGGAGTTATAGCCATTTTAATATTTTGAATTTTTTTTTCTGGTGCATAATATGACCCCCGCAGACGCCTAGTTTAGGAGTTATAGTCATTTTAAGATTTTGAATTTTCTTTTTTCTGGTGCATAATATGACCCCCGCAGACGCCTAGTTTAGGAGTTATAGCCATTTTAAGATTTTGGATTTTCTTTTTTCTGGTGCATAATATGACCCCCGCAGACGCCTAGTTTAGGAGTTATAGCCATTTTAAGATTTTGAATTTTTTTTTCTGGTGCATAATATGACCCCCGCAGACGCCTAGTTTAGGAGTTATAACGATTTTAAAGTTTTGAATTTTCTTTTTTCTGGTGCATAATATGACCCCCGCAGACCCCTAGTTTAGGAGTTATAGCCATTTTAAGATTTTGAATTTTCTTTTTTCTGGTGCATAATATGACCCCCGCAGACGCCTAGTTTAGGAGTTATAGCCATTTTAAGATTTTGAATTTTCTTTTTTCTGGTGCATAATATGACCCCCGCAGACGCCTAGTTTAGGAGTTATAGCCATTTTAAGATTTTGAATTTTCTTTTTTCTTGTGCATAATATGACCCCCGCAGACGCCTAGTTTAGGAGTTATAGCGATTTTAAAGTTTTGAATTTTTTTTTCTGGTGCATAATATAACCCCCGCAGACGCCTAGTTTAGGAGTTATAGCCATTTTAAGATTTTGAATTTTCTTTTTTCTGGTGCATAATATGACCCCCGCAGACACCTAGTTTAGGAGTTGTAGCCATTTCAAGATTTTGAATTTTTTTTTCTGGTGCATAATATGACCCCCGCAGACGCCTAGTTTAGGAGTCATAGCCATTTTAAGATTTTGAATTTTTTTTTTCTGGTGCATAATATGACCCCCGCAGACGCCTAGTTTAGGAATTATAGCCATTTTAAGATTTTGAATTTCCTTTTTTCTGGTGCATAATATGAACCCCGCAGACGCCTAGTTTAGGAGTTATAGCGATTTTAAAGTTTTGAATTTTCTTTTTTCTGGTGCATAATATGACATCCGCAGACGCCTAGTTTAGGAGTTATAGCCATTTTAAGATTTTGAATTTTCTTTTTTCTGGTGCATAATATGACCCCCGCAGACGCCTAGTTTAGGAGTTATAGCGATTTTAAAGTTTGGAATTTTCTTTTTTCTGGTGCATAATATGACCCCCGCAGACGCCTAGTTTAGGAGTTATAGCCATTTTAAGATTTTGAATTTTCTTTTATCTGGTGCATAATATGACCCCCGCAGACGCCTAGTTGAGGAGTTATAGCCATTTTAAGACTTTGAATTTTTTTTTCTGGTGAATAATATGACCCCCGCAGACGCCTAGTTTAGGAGTTATAGCCATTTTAAGATTTTGAATTTTCTTTTTTCTGGTGCATAATATGACCCCCGCAGACGCCTAGTTTAGGAGTTTTAGCGATTTTAAAGTTTTGAATTTTCTTTTTTCTGGTGCATAATATGACCCCCGCAGACGCCTAGTTTAGGAGTTATAGCGATTTTAAAGTTTTGAATTTTCTTTTTTCTGGTGCATAATATGACCCCCGCAGACGCCTAGTTTAGGAGTTATAGCGATTTTAAAGTTTTGAACTTTCTTTTTTCTGGTGCATAATATGACCCCCGCAGACGCCTACTTTAGGAGTTATAGACATTTTAAGATTTTGAATTTTTTTTTCTGGTGCATAATATGACCCCCGCAGACGCCTAGTTGAGGAGTTATAGCCATTTTAAGATTTTGAATTTTTTTTTCTGGTGCATAATATGACCCCCGCAGACGCCTAGTTTAGGAGTTATAGCCATTTTTTCTGGTGCATAATATGACCCCCGCAGACGCCTAGTTTAGGAGTGATAGCCATTTTAAGATTTTGAATTTTCTTTTTTCTGGTGCATAATATGACCCCCGCAGACGCCTAGTTCAGGAGTTATAGCGATTTTAAAGTTTTGACTTTTCTTTTTTCTGGTGCATAATATGACCCCCGCAGACGCCTAGTTTAGGAGTTATAGCTATTTTAAAGTTTTGAATTTTCTTTTATCTGGTGCATAATATGACCCCCGCAGACGCCTAGTTTAGGAGTTATAGCGATTTTAAAGTTTTGAATTTTCTTTTTTCTGGTGCATAATATGACCCCCGCAGACGCCTAGTTTAGGAGTTATAGCCATTTTAAGATTTTGAATTTTCTTTTTTCTGGTGCATAATATGACCCCCGCAGACGCCTAGTTTAGGAGTTATAGCCATTTTAATATTTTGAATTTTTTTTTCTGGTGCATAATATGACCCCCGCAGACGCCTAGTTTAGGAGTTATAACGATTTTAAAGTTTTGAATTTTCTTTTTTCTGGTGCATAATATGACCCCCGCAGACGCCTAGTTTAGGAGTTATAGCCATTTTAAGATTTTGAATTTTCTTTTTTCTGGTGCATAATATGACCCCCGCAGACGCCTAGTTTAGGAGTTATAGCCATTTTAAGATTTTGAATTTTCTTTTTTCTGGTGCATAATATGACCCCCGCAGACGCCTAGTTTAGGAGTTATAGCCATTTTAAGATTTTGAATTTTCTTTTTTCTGGTGCATAATATGACCCCCGCAGACGCCTAGTTTAGGAGTTATAGCCATTTTAAGATTTTGAATTTTCTTTTTTCTGGTGCATAATATGACCCCCGCAGACGCCTAGTTTAGGAGTTATAGCCATTTTAAGATTTTGAATTTTCTTTTTTCTTGTGCATAATATGACCCCCGCAGACGCCTAGTTTAGGAGTTATAGCGATTTTAAAGTTTTGAATTTTTTTTTTCTGGTGCATAATATAACCCCCGCAGACGCCTAGTTTAGGAGTTATAGCCATTTTAAGATTTTGAATTTTCTTTTTTCTGGTGCATAATATGACCCCCGCAGACACCTAGTTTAGGAGTTATAGCCATTTCAAGATTTTGAATTTTTTTTTCTGGTGCATAATATGACCCCCGCAGACGCCTAGTTTAGGAGTTATAGCCATTTTAAGATTTTGAATTTTTTTTTTCTGGTGCATAATATGACCCCCGCAGACGCCTAGTTTAGGAATTATAGCCATTTTAAGATTTTGATTTTCCTTTTTTCTGGTGCATAATATGAACCCCGCAGACGCCTAGTTTAGGAGTTATAGCGATTTTAAAGTTTTGAATTTTCTTTTTTCTGGTGCATAATTTGACATCCGCAGACGCCTAGTTTAGGAGTTATAGCCATTTTAAAATTTTGAATTTTTTTTTCTGGTGCATAATATGACCCCCGCAGACGCCTAGTTTAGGAGTTATAGCCATTTTAAGATTTTGAATTTTCTTTTTTCTGGTGCATAATATGACCCCCGCAGACGCCTAGTTTAGGAGTTATAGCCATTTTAAGATTTTGAATTTTCTTTTTTCTGGTGCATAATATGACCCCCGCAGACGCCTAGTTTAGGAGTTATAGCGATTTTAAAGTTTGGAATTTTCTTTTTTCTGGTGCATAATATGACCCCCGCAGACGCCTAGTTTAGGAGTTATAGCGATTTTAAAGTTTTGAATTTTCTTTTTTCTGGTGCATAATATGACCCCCGCAGACGCCTAGTTTAGGAGTTATAGCGATTTTAAAGTTTTGAATTTTCTTTTATCTGGTGCATAATATTTCCCCCGCAGACGCCTAGTTTAGGAGTTATAGCCATTTTAAGATTTTGAATTTTCTTTTTTCTGGTGCATAATATGACCCCCGCAGACGCCTAGTTTAGGAGTTAGAGCCATTTTAAGATTTTGAATTTTCTTTTTTCTGGTGCATAATATGACCCCCGCAGACGCCTAGTATAGGAGTTATAGCCATTTTAAGATTTTGAATTTTCTTTTTTCTGGTGCATAATATGACCCCCGCAGACGCCTAGTTTAGGAGTTATAGCCATTTTAAGATTTTGAATTTTCTTTTTTCTGGTGCATAATATGACCCCCGCAGACGCCTAGTTTAGGAGTTATAGCCATTTTAAGATTTTGAATTTTCTTTTTTCTGGTGCATAATATGACCCCCGCCGACGCCTAGTTTAGGAGTTATTGCCATTTTAAGATTTTGAATTTTTTTTTCTGGTGCATAATATGACCCCCGCAGACGCCTAGTTTAGGAGTTATAGCCATTTTAAGATTTTGAATTTTCTTTTTTCTGGTGCATAATATGACCCCCGCAGACGCCTAGTTTAGGAGTTATAGCCATTTTAAGATTTTGAATTTTCTTTTTTCTGGTGCATAATATGACCCCCGCAGACGCCTAGTTTAGGAGTTATAGCCATTTTAAAATTTTGAATTTTTTTTTCTGGTGCATAATATGACCCCCGCAGAAGCCTAGTTTAGGAGTTATAGCCATTTTAAGATTTTGAATTTTTTTTTCTTGTGCATAATATGACCCCCGCAGACGCCTAGTTTAGGAGTTATAGCGATTTTAAAGTTTTGAATTTTCTTTTTTCTGGTACATAATATGACCCCCGCAGACGCCTAGTTTAGGAGTTATAGCCATTTTAAGATTTTGAATTTTTTTTTCTGGTGCATAATATGACCCCCGCAGACGCCTAGTTTAGGAGTTATAGCCATTTTAAAGTTTTGAATTTTCTTTTTTCTGGTGCATAATATGACCCCCGCAGACCCCTAGTTTAGGAGTTATAGCCATTTTAAAATTTTGAATTTTTTTTTCTGGTGCATAATATGACCCCCGCAGACGCCTAGTTTAGGAGTTATAGCCATTTTAAAATTTGGAATTTTTTTTTCTGGTGCATAATATGACCCCCGCAGACGCCTAGTTTAGGAGTTATAGCCATTTTAAGATTTTGAATTTTTTTTTCTGGTGCATAATATGACCCCCGCAGACGCCTAGTTTAGGAGTTATAGCGATTTTAAAGTTTTGAATTTTCTTTTTTCTGGTGCATAATATGACCCCCGCAGACACCTAGTTTAGGAGTTATAGCCATTTCAAGATTTTGAATTTTTTTTTCTGGTGCATAATATGACCCCCGCAGACGCCTAGTTTAGGAGTTATAGCCATTTTAAAATTTTGAATTTTTTTTTCTGGTGCATAATATGACCCCCGCAGACGCCTAGTTTAGGAGTTATAGCCATTTTAAGATTTTGAATTTTTTTTTCTGGTGCATAATATGACCCCCGCAGACGCCTAGTTTAGGAGTTATAGCGATTTTAAAGTTTTGAATTTTCTTTTTTCTGGTGCATAATATGACCCCCGCAGACGCCTAGTTTAGGAGTTATAGCCATTTTAAGATTTTGAATTTTCTTTTTTCTGGTGCATAATATGACCCCCGCAGACGCCTAGTTTAGGAGTTATAGCGATTTTAAAGTTTTGAATTTTCTTTTTTCTGGTGCATAATATGACCCCCGCAGACGCCTAGTTTAGGAGTTATAGCCATTTCAAGATTTTGAATTTTTTTTTCTGGTGCATAATATGACCCCCGCAGACGCCTAGTTTAGGAGTTATAGCCATTTTAAGATTTTGAATTTTCTTTTTTCTGGTGCATAATATGACCCCCGCAGACGCCTAGTTTAGGAGTTATAGCCATTTTAAGATTTTGAATTTTCTTTTTTCTGGTGCATAATATGACCCCCGCAGACGCCTAGTTTAGGAGTTATAGCCATTTTAAGATTTTGAATTTTTTTTTCTGGTGCATAATATGACCCCCGCAGACGCCTAGTTTAGGAGTTATAGCCATTTTAAAATTTAGAATTTTTTTTTCTGGTGCATAATATGAACCCCGCAGACGCCTAGTTTAGGAGTTATAGCCATTTTAAGATTTTGAATTTTTTTTTCTGGTGCATAATATGACCCCCGCAGACGCCTAGTTTAGGAGTTATAGCGATTTTAAAGTTTTGAATTTTCTTTTTTCTGGTGCATAATATGACCCCCGCAGACGCCTAGTTTAGGAGTTATAGCCATTTTAAGATTTTGAATTTTCTTTTTTCTGGTGCATAATATGACCCCCGCAGACACCTAGTTTAGGAGTTATAGCCATTTCAAGATTTTGAATTTTTTTTTCTGGTGCATAATATGACCCCCGCAGACGCCTAGTTTAGGAGTTATAGCCATTTTAATATTTTGAATTTTTTTTTCTGGTGCATAATATGACCCCCGCAGACGCCTAGTTTAGGAGTTATAGCCATTTTAAAATTTTGAATTTTTTTTTCTGGTGCATAATATGACCCCCGCAGACGCCTAGTTTAGGAGTTATAGCCATTTTAATATTTTGAATTTTTTTTTCTGGTGCATAATATGACCAACGCAGACGCCTAGTTTAGGAGTTATAGCCATTTTAAGATTTTGAATTTTCTTTTTTCTGGTGCATAATATGACCCCCGCAGACGCCTAGTTTAGGAGTTAAAGCCATTTTAAGATTTTGAATTTTCTTTTTTCTGGTGCATAATATGACCCCCGCAGACACCTAGTTTAGGAGTTATAGCGATTTTAAAGTTTTGAATTTTCTTTTTTCTGGTGCATAATATGACCCCCGCAGACGCCTAGTTTAGGAGTTATAGCCATTTTAATATTTTGAATTTTTTTTTCTGGTGCATAATATGACCCCCGCAGACGCCTAGTTTAGGAGTTATAGCGATTTTAAAGTTTGGAATTTTCTTTTTTCTGGTGCATAATATGACCCCCGCAGACGCCTAGTTTAGGAGTTATAGCCATTTTAATATTTTGAATTTTTTTTTCTGGTGCATACTATGACCCCCGCAGACACCTAGTTTAGGAGTCATAGCGATTTTAAAGTTTGGAATTTTCTTTTTTCTGGTGCATAATATGACCCCCGCAGACGCCTAGTTTAGGAGTTATAGCGATTTTAAAGTTTTGAATTTTCTTTTATCTGGTGCATAATATGACCCCCGCAGACGCCTAGTTTAGGAGTTATAGCCATTTTAAGATTTTGAATTTTTTTTTCTGGTGCATAATATAACCCCCGCAGACGCCTAGTTTAGGAGTTATAGCCATTTGAAGATTTTGAATTTTCTTTTTTCTGGTGCATAATATGACCCCCGCAGACGCCTAGTTTAGGAGTTATAGCCATTTTAAGATTTTGAATTTTTTTTTCTGGTGCATAATATGACCCCCGCAGACGCCTAGTTTAGGAGTTATAGCCATTTTAAGATTTTGAATTTTCTTTTATCTGGTGCATAATATGACCCCCGCAGACGCCTAGTTTAGGAGTTATAGCCATTATATGATTTTGAATTTTCTTTTTTCTGGTGCATAATATGACCCCCGCAGACGCCTAGTTTAGGAGTTATAGCCATTTTAAGATTTTGAATTTTCTTTTTTCTGGTGCATAATATGACCCCCGCAGACGCCTAGTTTAGGAGTTATAGCCATTTTAATATTTTGAATTTTTTTTTCTGGTGCATACTATGACCCCCGCAGACGCCTAGTTTAGGAGTTATAGCCATTTTAATATTTTGAATTTTTTTTTCTGGTGCATAATATGACCAACGCAGACACCTAGTTTAGGAGTTATAGCCATTTTAAGATTTTGAATTTTCTTTTTTCTGGTGCATAATATGACCTCTGCAGACGCCTAGTTTAGGAGTTATAGCCATTTTAAAATTTTGAATTTTCTTTTTTCTGGTGCATAATATGACCACCGCAGACGCCTAGTTTAGGAGTTATAGCGATTTTAAGATTTTGAATTTTCTTTTTTCTGGTGCATAATATGACCCCCGCAGACGCCTAGTTTAGGAGTTATAGCGATTTTAAAGTTTTGAATTTTCTTTTTTCTGGTGCATAATATGACCCCCGCAGACGCCTAGTTTAGGAGTTATAGCCATTTTAATATTTTGAATTTTTTTTTCTGGTGCATAATATGACCCCCGCAGACGCCTAGTTTAGGAGTTATAGCGATTTTAAAGTTTGGAATTTTCTTTTTTCTGGTGCATAATATGACCCCCGCAGACGCCTAGTTTAGGAGTTATAGCCATTTTAATATTTTGAATTTTTTTTTCTGGTGCATACTATGACCCCCGCAGACACCTAGTTTAGGAGTCATAGCGATTTTAAAGTTTGGAATTTTCTTTTTTCTGGTGCATAATATGACCCCCGCAGACGCCTAGTTTAGGAGTTATAGCCATTTTAAGATTTTGAATTTTCTTTTTTCTGGTGCATAATATGACCCCCGCAGACGCCTAGTTTAGGAGTTATAGCGATTTTAAAGTTTTGAATTTTCTTTTATCTGGTGCAAAATATGACCCCCGCAGACTCCTAGTTTAGGAGTTATAGCCATTTTAAGATTTTGAATTTTTTTTTCTGGTGCATAATATAACCCCCGCAGACGCCTAGTTTAGGAGTTATAGCCATTTTAAGATTTTGAATTTTCTTTTTTCTGGTGCATAATATGACCCCCGCAGACGCCTAGTTTAGGAGTTATAGCCATTTTAAGATTTTGAATTTTTTTTTCTGGTGCATAATATGACCCCCGCAGACGCCTAGTTTAGGAGTTATAGCCATTTTAAGATTTTGAATTTTCTTTTATCTGGTGCATAATATGACCCCCGCAGACGCCTAGTTTAGGAGTTATAGCCATTTTAAGATTTTGAATTTTCTTTTTTCTGGTGCATAATATGACCCCCGCAGACGATTAGTTTAGGAGTTATAGCCATTTTAAGATTTTGAATTTTTTTTTTCTGGTGCATAATATAACCCCCGCAGACGCCTAGTTTAGGAGTTATAGCCATTTTAAGATTTTGAATTTTCTTTTTTCTGGTGCATAATATGACCCCCGCAGACGCCTAGTTTAGGAGTTCTAGCGATTTTAAAGTTTTGAATTTTCTTTCTTCTGGTGCATAATATGACCCCCGCAGACGCCTAGTTTAGGAGTTATAGCCATTTTAAGATTTTGAATTTTCTTTTATCTGGTGCATAATATGACCCCCGCAGACGCCTAGTTTAGGAGTTATAACCATTCTAAGATTTTGAATTTTTTTTTCTGGTGCATAATATGACCCCCGCAGACGCCTAGTTTAGGAGTTATAGCCATTTTAAGATTTTGAATTTTTTTTTTCTGGTGCATAATATGACCCCCGCAGACGCCTAGTTTAGGAGTTATAGCCATTTTAAGATTTTGAATTTTCTTTTTTCTGGTGCATAATATGACCCCCGCAGACGTCTAGTTTAGGAGTTATAGCGATTTTAAAGTTTTGAATTTTCTTTTATCTGGTGCATAATATGACCCGAGCAGACGCCTAGTTTAGGAGTTATAGCCATTTTAAGATTTTGAATTTTCTTTTTTCTGGTGCATAATATGACCCCCGCAGACGCCTAGTTTAGGAGTTATAGCCATTTTAAGATTTTGAATTTTCTTTTTTCTGGTGCATAATATGACCCCCGCAGACGCCTAGTTTAGGAGTTATAGCCATTTTAATATTTTGAATTTTTTTTTCTGGTGCATACTATGACCCCCGCAGACGCCTAGTTTAGGAGTTATAGCCATTTTAAGATTTTGAATTTTCTTTTTTCTGGTGCATAATATGACCCCCGCAGACGCCTAGTTTAGGAGTTCTAGCGATTTTAAAGTTTTGAATTTTCTTTTTTCTGGTGCATAATATGACCCCCGCAGACGCCTAGTTTAGGAGTTATAGCCATTTTAAGATTTTGAATTTTCTTTTTTCTGGTGCATAATATGACCTCCGCAGACGCCTAGTTTAGGAGTTATAACGATTTTAAAGTTTTGAATTTTCTTTTATCTGGTGCATAATATGACCCCCGCAGACGCCTAGTTTTGGAGTTATAGCCATTTTAAGATTTTGAATTTTTTTTTCTGGTGCATAATATGACCCCCGCAGACGCCTAGTTTAGGAGTTATAGCCATTTTAAGATTTTGAATTTTTTTTTCTGGTGCATAAAATGACCCCCGCAAACACCTAGTTTAGGAGTTACAGCGATTTTAAAGTTTGGAATTTTCTTTTTTCTAGTGCATAATATGACCCCCGCAGACGCCTAGTTTAGGAGTTATAGCGATTTTAAAGTTTTGAATTTTCTTTTTTCTGGTGCATAATATGACCCCCGCAGACGCCTACTTTAGGAGTTATAGACATTTTAAGATTTTGAATTTTTTTTCTGGTGCATAATATGACCCCCGCAGACGCCTAGTTGAGGAGTTATAGCCATTTTAAGATTTTGAATTTTTTTTTCTGGTGCATAATATGACCCCCGCAGACGCCTAGTTTAGGAGTTATAGCCATTTTAAGATTTTGAATTTTCTTTTTTCTGGTGCATAATATGACCCCCGCAGACGCCTAGTTCAGGAGTTATAGCGATTTTAAAGTTTTGAATTTTCTTTTTTCTGGTGCATAATATGACCCCCGCAGACGCCTAGTTTAGGAGTTATAGCGATTTTAAAGTTTTGAATTTTCTTTTATCTGGTGCATAATATGACCCCCGCAGACGCCTAGTTTAGGAGTTATAGCCATTTTAAGATTTTGAATTTTTTTTTTCTGCTGCATAATATGACCCCCGCAGACGCCTAGTTTAGGAGTTATAGCCATTTTAAGATTTTGAATTTTCTTTTTTCTGGTGCATAATATGACCCCCGCAGACGCCTAGTTCAGGAGTTATAGCGATTTTAAAGTTTTGAATTTTCTTTTTTCTGGTGCATAATATGACCCCCGCAGACGCCTAGTTTAGGAGTTATAGCGATTTTAAAGTTTTGAATTTTCTTTTATCTGGTGCATAACATGACCCCCGCAGACGCCTAGTTTAGGAGTTATAGCCTTTTTAAGATTTTGAATTTTTTTTTTCTGCTGCATAATATGACCCCCGCAGACGCCTAGTTTAGGAGTTATAGCGATTTTAAAGTTTTGAATTTTCTTTTTTCTGGTGCATAATATGACCCCCGCAGACGCCTAGTTTAGGAGTTATAGCCATTTTAAGATTTTGAATTTTCTTTTTTCTGGTGCATAATATGACCCCCGCAGACACCTAGTTTAGGAGTTATAGCCATTTCAAGATTTTGAATTTTTTTTTCTGGTGCATAATATGACCCCCGCAGACGCCTAGTTTAGGAGTTATAACCATTTTAAGATTTTGAATTTTCTTTTTTCTAGTGCATAATATGACCCCCGCAGACGCCTAGTTTAGGAGTTATAGCCATTTTAAGATTTTGAATTTTCTTTTTTCTGGTGCATAATATGACCCCCGCAGACACCTAGTTTAGGAGTTATAGCCATTTTAAGATTTTGAATTTTCTTTTATCTGGTGCATAATATGACCCCCGCAGACGCCTAGTTTAGGAGTTATAGACATTTTAAAATTTTGAATTTTTTTTTCTGGTGCATAATATGACCCCCGCAGACGCCTAGTTTAGGAGTTATAGACATTTTAAAATTTTGAATTTTCTTTTTTCTGGTGCATAATATGACCCCCGCAGACGCCTAGTTTAGGAGTTATAGCGATTTTAAAGTTTTGAATTTTCTTTTATCTGGTGCATAACATGACCCCCGCAGACGCCTAGTTTAGGAGTTATAGCCTTTTTAAGATTTTGAATTTTTTTTTTCTGCTGCATAATATGACCCCCGCAGACGCCTAGTTTAGGAGTTATAGCGATTTTAAAGTTTTGAATTTTCTTTTTTCTGGTGCATAATATGACCCCCGCAGACGCCTAGTTTAGGAGTTATAGCCATTTTAAGATTTTGAATTTTCTTTTTTCTGGTGCATAATACGACCCCCGCAGACACCTAGTTTAGGAGTTATAGCCATTTCAAGATTTTGAATTTTTTTTTCTGGTGCATAATATGACCCCCGCAGACGCCTAGTTTAGGAGTTATAACCATTTTAAGATTTTGAATTTTCTTTTTTCTGGTGCATAATATGACCCCCGCAGACGCCTAGTTTAGGAGTTATAGCCATTTTAAGATTTTGAATTTTCTTTTTTCTGGTGCATAATATGACCCCCGCTGACGCCTAGTTTAGGAGTTATAGCCATTTTAAGATTTTGAATTTTCTTTTATCTGGTGCATAATATGACCCCCGCAGGCGCCTAGTTTAGGAGTTATAGCCATTTTAAGATTTTGAATTTTCTTTTTTCTGGTGCATAATATGACCCCCGCAGACGCCTAGTTTAGGAGTTATAGCCATTTTAAGATTTTGAATTTTTTTTTCTGGTGCATAATATGACCCCCGCAGACGCCTAGTTTAGGAGTTCTAGCGATTTTAAAGTTTTGAATTTTCTTTTTTCTGGTGCATAATATGACCCCCGCAGACGCCTAGTTTAGGAGTTATAGCCATTTTAAGATTTTGAATTTTCTTTTATCTGGTGCATAATATGACCCCCGCAGACGCCTAGTTTAGGAGTTATAGCCATTTTAAGATTTTGAATTTTCTTTTATCTGGTGCATAATATGACCCCCGCAGACGCCTAGTTTAGGAGTTATAGCCATTTTAAGATTTTGAATTTTCTTTTTTCTGGTGCATAATACGACCCCCGCAGACACCTAGTTTAGGAGTTATAGCCATTTCAAGATTTTGAATTTTTTTTTCTGGTGCATAATATGACCCCCGCAGACGCCTAGTTTAGGAGTTATAACCATTTTAAGATTTTGAATTTTCTTTTTTCTGGTGCATAATATGACCCCCGCAGACGCCTAGTTTAGGAGTTATAGCCATTTTAAGATTTTGAATTTTCTTTTTTCTGGTGCATAATATGACCCCCGCTGACGCCTAGTTTAGGAGTTATAGCCATTTTAAGATTTTGAATTTTCTTTTATCTGGTGCATAATATGACCCCCGCAGACGCCTAGTTTAGGAGTTATAGCCATTTTAAGATTTTGAATTTTCTTTTTTCTGGTGCATAATATGACCCCCGCAGACGCCTAGTTTAGGAGTTATAGCCATTTTAAGATTTTGAATTTTTTTTTCTGGTGCATAATATGACCCCCGCAGACGCCTAGTTTAGGAGTTCTAGCGATTTTAAAGTTTTGAATTTTCTTTTTTCTGGTGCATAATATGACCCCCGCAGACGCCTAGTTTAGGAGTTATAGCCATTTTAAGATTTTGAATTTTCTTTTATCTGGTGCATAATATGACCCCCGCAGACGCCTAGTTTAGGAGTTATAGCCATTTTAAGATTTTGAATTTTCTTTTATCTGGTGCATAATATGACCCCCGCAGACGCCTAGTTTAGGAGTTATAGCCATTTTAAGATTTTGAATTTTCTTTTTTCTGGTGCATAATATGACCCCCGCAGACGCCTAGTTTAGGAGTTATAGCCATTTTAAGATTTTGAATTTTCTTTTTTCTGGTGCATAATATGACCCCCGCAGACGCCTAGTTTAGGAGTTATAGCCATTTTAAGATTTTGAATTTTCTTTTATCTGGTGCATAATATGACCCCCGCAGACGCCTAGTTTAGGAGTTATAGACATTTTAAAATTTTGAATTTTTTTTTCTGGTGCATAATATGAACCCCGCAGACGCCTAGTTAAGGAGTTATAGCGATTTTAAAGTTTTGAATTTTCTTTTTTCTGGTGCATAATATGACCCCCGCAGACGCCTAGTTTAGGAGTTATAGCCATTTTAAGATTTTGAATTTTTTTTTCTGGTGCATAATATGACCCCCGCAGACGCCTAGTTTAGGAGTTATAGCCATTTTAAGATTTTGAATTTTTTTTTCTGGTGCATAATATGACCCCCGCAGACGCCTAGTTTAGGAGTTATAGCCATTTTAAGATTTTGAATTTTTTTTTCTGGTGCATAATATGACCCCCGCAGACGCCTAGTTTAGGAGTTATAGCCATTTTAAGATTTTGAATTTTCTTTTTTCTGGTGCATAATATGACCCCCGCAGACGCCTAGTTTAGGAGTTATAGCCATTTTAAGATTTTGAATTTTTTTTTCTGGTGCATAATATGACCCCCGCAGACGCCTAGTTTAGGAGTTCTAGCGATTTTAAAGTTTTGAATTTTCTTTTTTCTGGTGCATAATATGACCCCCGCAGACGCCTAGTTTAGGAGTTATAGCCATTTTAAGATTTTGAATTTTCTTTTATCTGGTGCATAATATAACCCCCGCAGACGCCTAGTTTAGGAGTTACAGCCATTTTAAGATTTTGAATTTTCTTTTTTCTGGTGCATAATATGACCCCCGCAGACGCCTAGTTTAGGAGTTATAGCCATTTTAAGATTTTGAATTTTCTTTTTTCTGGTGCATAATATGACCCCCGCAGACGCCTAGTTTAGGAGTTATAGCCATTTTAAGATTTTGAATTTTCTTTTTTCTGGTGCATAATATGACCCCCGCAGACGCCTAGTTTAGGAGTTATAGCCGTTTTAAGATTTTGAATTTTTTTTTCTGGTGCATAATATGACCCCCGCAGACGCCTAGTTTAGGAGTTATAGCCATTTTAAGATTTTGAATTTTCTTTTATCTGGTGCATAATATGACCCCCGCAGACGCCTAGTTTAGGAGTTATAGCCATTTTAAGATTTTGAATTTTCTTTTTTCTGGTGCATAATATGACACCCGCAGACGCCTAGTTTAGGAGTTATAGCCATTTTAAGATTTTGAATTTTCTTTTATCTGGTGCATAATATGACCCCCGCAGACGCCTAGTTTAGGAGTTATAGACATTTTAAAATTTTGAATTTTTTTTTCTGGTGCATAATATGAACCCCGCAGACGCCTAGTTAAGGAGTTATAGCGATTTTAAAGTTTTGAATTTTCTTTTTTCTGGTGCATAATATGACCCCCGCAGACGCCTAGTTTAGGAGTTATAGCCATTTTAAGATTTTGAATTTTCTTTTTTCTGGTGCATAATATGACCCCCGCAGACACCTAGTTTAGGAGTTATAGCCATTTCAAGATTTTGAATTTTTTTTTCTGGTGCATAATATGACCCCCGCAGACGCCTAGTTTAGGAGTTATAGCCATTTTAAGATTTTGAATTTTTTTTTCTGGTGCATAATATGACCCCCGCAGACGCCTAGTTTAGGAGTTATAGCCATTTTAAGATTTTGAATTTTCTTTTTTCTGGTGCATAATATGACCCCCGCAGACGCCTAGTTTAGGAGTTATAGCCATTTTAAGATTTTGAATTTTCTTTTTTCTGGTGCATAATATGACCCCCGCAGACGCTTAGTTTAGGAGTTATAGCCATTTTAAGATTTTGAATTTTCTTTTTTCTGGTGCATAATATGACCCCCGCAGACGCCTAGTTTAGGAGTTATAGCCATTTTAAGATTTTGAATTTTCTTTTTTCTGGTGCATAATATGACCCCCGCAGACGCCTAGTTTAGGAGTTATAGCCGTTTTAAGATTTTGAATTTTTTTTTCTGGTGCATAATATGACCCCCGCAGACGCCTAGTTTAGGAGTTATAGCCATTTTAAGATTTTGAATTTTCTTTTATCTGGTGCATAATATGACCCCCGCAGACGCCTAGTTTAGGAGTTATAGCCATTTTAAGATTTTGAATTTTCTTTTTTCTGGTGCATAATATGACACCCGCAGACGCCTAGTTTAGGAGTTATAGCCATTTTAAGATTTTGAATTTTCTTTTATCTGGTGCATAATATGACCCCCGCAGACGCCTAGTTTAGGAGTTATAGACATTTTAAAATTTTGAATTTTTTTTTCTGGTGCATAATATGAACCCCGCAGACGCCTAGTTAAGGAGTTATAGCGATTTTAAAGTTTTGAATTTTCTTTTTTCTGGTGCATAATATGACCCCCGCAGACGCCTAGTTTAGGAGTTATAGCCATTTTAAGATTTTGAATTTTCTTTTTTCTGGTGCATAATATGACCACCGCAGACACCTAGTTTAGGAGTTATAGCCATTTCAAGATTTTGAATTTTTTTTTCTGGTGCATAATATGACCCCCGCAGACGCCTAGTTTAGGAGTTATAGCCATTTTAAGATTTTGAATTTTTTTTTCTGGTGCATAATATGACCCCCGCAGACGCCTAGTTTAGGAGTTATAGCCATTTTAAGATTTTGAATTTTCTTTTTTCTGGTGCATAATATGACCCCCGCAGACGCCTAGTTTAGGAGTTATAGCCATTTTAAGATTTTGAATTTTCTTTTTTCTGGTGCATAATATGACCCCCGCAGACGCCTAGTTTAGGAGTTATAGCCATTTTAAGATTTTGAATTTTTTTTTCTGGTGCATAATATAACCCCCGCAGACGCCTAGTTTAGGAGTTATAGCCATTTTAAGATTTTGAATTTTCTTTTTTCTGGTGCATAATATGACCCCCGCAGACGCCTAGTTTAGGAGTTATAGCGATTTTAAGATTTTGAATTTTCTTTTTTCTGGTGCATAATATGACCCCCGCAGACGCCTAGTTTAGGAGTTATAGCAATTTTAAAGTTTTGAATTTTCTTTTTTCTGGTGCATAATATGACCCCCGCAGACGCCTAGTTTAGGAGTTATAGCCATTTTAATATTTTGAATTTTTTTTTCTGGTGCATAATATGACCCCCGCAGACGCCTAGTTTAGGAGTTATAGCGATTTTAAAGTTTGGAATTTTCTTTTTTCTGGTGCATAATATGACCCTCGCAGACGCCTAGTTTAGGAGTTATAGCCATTTTAATATTTTGAATTTTTTTTTCTGGTGCATACTATGACCCCCGCAGACACCTAGTTTAGGAGTCATAGCGATTTTAAAGTTTGGAATTTTCTTTTTTCTGGTGCATAATATGACCCCCGCAGACGCCTAGTTTAGGAGTTATAGCCATTTTAAGATTTTGAATTTTCTTTTTTCTGGTGCATAATATGACCCCCGCAGACGCCTAGTTTAGGAGTTATAGCCATTTTAAGATTTTGAATTTTCTTTTTTCTGGTTTATAATATGACCCCCGCAGACGCCTAGTTTAGGAGTTATAACCATTTTAAGATTTTGAATTTTTTTTTCTGGTGCATAATATAACCCCCGCAGACGCCTAGTTTAGGAGTTATAGCCATTTTAAGATTTTGAATTTTCTTTTTTCTGGTGCATAATCTGACCCCCGCAGACGCCTAGTTTAGGAGTTATAGCCGTTTTAAGATTTTGAATTTTTTTTTCTGGTGCATAATATGACCCCCGCAGACGCCTAGTTTAGGAGTTATAGCCATTTTAAGATTTTGAATTTTCTTTTATCTGGTGCATAATATCACCCCCGCAGACGCCTAGTTTAGGAGTTATAGCCATTTTAAGATTTTGAATTTTCTTTTTTCTGGTGCATAATATGACACCCGCAGACGCCTAGTTTAGGAGTTATAGCCATTTTAAGATTTTGAATTTTTTTTTCTGGTGCATAATATAACCCCCGCAGACGCCTAGTTTAGGAGTTATAGCCATTTTAAGATTTTGAATTTTCTTTTTTCTGGTGCATAATATGACCCCCGCAGACGCCTAGTTTAGGAGTTCTAGCGATTTTAAAGTTTTGAATTTTCTTTTTTCTGGTGCATAATATGACCCCCGCAGACGCCTAGTTTAGGAGTTATAGCCATTTTAAGATTTTGAATTTTCTTTTATCTGGTGCATAATATCACCCCCGCAGACGCCTAGTTTAGGAGTTATAGCCGTTTTAAGATTTTGAATTTTTTTTTCTGGTGCATAATATGACCCCCGCAGACGCCTAGTTTAGGAGTTATAGCCATTTTAAGATTTTGAATTTTCTTTTATCTGGTGCATAATATCACCCCCGCAGACGCCTAGTTTAGGAGTTATAGCCATTTTAAGATTTTGAATTTTCTTTTTTCTGGTGCATAATATGACACCCGCAGACGCCTAGTTTAGGAGTTATAGCCATTTTAAGATTTTGAATTTTTTTTTCTGGTGCATAATATAACCCCCGCAGACGCCTAGTTTAGGAGTTATAGCCATTTTAAGATTTTGAATTTTCTTTTATCTGGTGCATAATATGACCCCCGCAGACGCTTAGTTTAGGAGTTATAGCCATTTTAAGATTTTGAATTTTCTTTTTTCTGGTGCATAATATGACCCCCGCAGACGCCTAGTTTAGGAGTTATAGCCGTTTTAAGATTTTGAATTTTTTTTTCTGGTGCATAATATGACCCCCGCAGACGCCTAGTTTAGGAGTTATAGCCATTTTAAGATTTTGAATTTTCTTTTTTCTAGTGAATAATATGACCCCCGCAGACGCCTAGTTTAGGAGTTATAGCGATTTTAAAGTTTTGAATTTTCTTTTATCTGGTGCATAATATGACCCCCGCAGACGCCTAGTTTAGGAGTTATAGCCATTTTAAGATTTTGAATTTTCTTTTTTCTGGTTTATAATATGACCCCCGCAGACGCCTAGTTTAGGAGTTATAGCCATTTTAAGATTTTGAATTTTCTTTTTTCTGGTGCATAATATGACCCCCGCAGACGCCTAGTTTAGGAGTTATAGCCATTTTAAGATTTTGAATTTTTTTTTCTGGTGCATAATATGACCCCCGCAGACGCCTAGTTTAGGAGTTATAGCCATTTTAAGATTTTGAATTTTTTTTTTTCTGGTGCATAATTTGACCCCCGCAGACGCCTAGTTTAGGAGTTATAGCCATTTTAAGATTTTGAATTTTTTTTTCTGGTGCATAATATGACACCCGCAGACGCCTAGTTTAGGAGTTATAGCCATTTTAAGATTTTGAATTTTTTTTTCTGGTGCATAATATAACCCCCGCAGACGCCTAGTTTAGGAGTTATAGCCATTTTAAGATTTTGAATTTTCTTTTATCTGGTGCATAATATGACCCCCGCAGACGCTTAGTTTAGGAGTTATAGCCATTTTAAGATTTTGAATTTTCTTTTTTCTGGTGCATAATATGACCCCCGCAGACGCCTAGTTTAGGAGTTATAGCCATTTTAAGATTTTGAATTTTTTTTTCTGGTGCATAATATGACCCCCGCAGACGCCTAGTTTAGGAGTTATAGCCATTTTAAGATTTTGAATTTTTTTTTCTGGTGCATAATATGACCCCCGCAGACGCCTTGTTTAGGAGTTATAGCCATTTTAAGATTTTGAATTTTCTTTTTTCTGGTGCATAATATGACCCCCGCAGACGCCTAGTTTAGGAGTTATAGCCATTTTAAGATTTTGAATTTTCTTTTTTCTGGTGCATAATATGACCCCCGCAGACGCCTAGTTTAGGAGTTATAGCCATTTTAAGATTTTGAATTTTCTTTTTTCTGGTGCATAATATGACCCCCGCAGACGCCTAGTTTAGGAGTTATAGCCATTTTAATATTTTGAATTTTTTTTTCTGGTGCATAATATGACCCCCGCAGACGCCTAGTTTAGGAGTTATAGCCATTTTAAGATTTTGAATTTTCTTTTTTCTAGTGCATAATATGACCCCCGCAGACGCCTAGTTTAGGAGTTATAGCGATTTTAAAGTTTTGAATTTTCTTTTATCTGGTGCATAATATGACCCCCGCAGACGCCTAGTTTAGGAGTTATAGCCATTTTAAGATTTTGAATTTTCTTTTTTCTGGTTTATAATATGACCCCCGCAGACGCCTAGTTTAGGAGTTATAGCCATTTTAAGATTTTGAATTTTCTTTTTTCTGGTGCATAATATGACCCCCGCAGACGCCTAGTTTAGGAGTTATAGCCATTTTAAGATTTTGAATTTTTTTTTCTGGTGCATAATATGACCCCCGCAGACGCCTAGTTTAGGAGTTATAGCCATTTTAAGATTTTGAATTTTTTTTTTTCTGGTGCATAATTTGACCCCCGCAGACGCCTAGTTTAGGAGTTATAGCCATTTTAAGATTTTGAATTTTCTTTTTTCTGGTGCATAATATGACCCCCGCAGACGCCTAGTTTAGGAGTTATATCGATTTTAAAGTTTTGATTTTCTTTTATCTGGTGCATAATATGACCCCGCAGACGCCTAGTTTAGGAGTTATAGCCATTTTAAGATTTTGAATTTTCTTTTTTCTGGTGCATAATATGAACCCCGCAGACGCCTAGTTTAGGAGTTATAGCCATTTTAAGATTTTGAATTTTCTTTTTTCTGGTGCATAATATGACCCCCGCAGACGAATAGTTTAGGAGTTATATCGATTCTAAAGTTTTGAATTTTCTTTTATCTGGTGCATAATATGACCCCGCAGACGCCTAGTTTAGGACTTATAGCCATTTTAAGATTTTAAATTTTCTTTTTTCTGGTGCATAATATGACCCCCGCAGACGCCTAGTTTAGGAGTTATAGCAATTTTAAAGTTTTGAATTTTCTTTTTTCTGGTGCATAATATGACCCCCGCAGACGCCTAGTTTAGGAGTTATAGCCATTTTAATATTTTGAATTTTTTTTTCTGGTGCATAATATGACCCCCGCAGACGCCTAGTTTAGGAGTTATAGCGATTTTAAAGTTTGGAATTTTCTTTTTTCTGGTGCATAATATGACCCTCGCAGACGCCTAGTTTAGGAGTTATAGCCATTTTAATATTTTGAATTTTTTTTTCTGGTGCATACTATGACCCCCGCAGACACCTAGTTTAGGAGTCATAGCGATTTTAAAGTTTGGAATTTTCTTTTTTCTGGTGCATAATATGACCCCCGCAGACGCCTAGTTTAGGAGTTATAGCCATTTTAAGATTTTGAATTTTCTTTTTTCTGGTGCATAATATGACCCCCGCAGACGCCTAGTTTAGGAGTTATAGCGATTTTAAAGTTTTAAATTTTCTTTTATCTGGTGCATAATATGACCCCCGCAGACGCCTAGTTTAGGAGTTATAACCATTTTAAGATTTTGAATTTTTTTTTCTGGTGCATAATATAACCCCCGCAGACGCCTAGTTTAGGAGTTATAGCCATTTTAAGATTTTGAATTTTCTTTTTTCTGGTGCATAATATGACCCCCGCAGACGCCTAGTTTAGGAGTTATAGCCGTTTTAAGATTTTGAATTTTTTTTTCTGGTGCATAATATGACCCCCGCAGACGCCTAGTTTAGGAGTTATAGCCATTTTAAGATTTTGAATTTTCTTTTATCTGGTGCATAATATCACCCCCGCAGACGCCTAGTTTAGGAGTTATAGCCATTTTAAGATTTTGAATTTTCTTTTTTCTGGTGCATAATATGACACCCGCAGACGCCTAGTTTAGGAGTTATAGCCATTTTAAGATTTTGAATTTTTTTTTCTGGTGCATAATATAACCCCCGCAGACGCCTAGTTTAGGAGTTATAGCCATTTTAAGATTTTGAATTTTCTTTTTTCTGGTGCATAATATGACCCCCGCAGACGCCTAGTTTAGGAGTTCTAGCGATTTTAAAGTTTTGAATTTTCTTTTTTCTGGTGCATAATATGACCCCCGCAGACGCCTAGTTTAGGAGTTATAGCCATTTTAAGATTTTGAATTTTCTTTTATCTGGTGCATAATATGACCCCCGCAGACGCTTAGTTTAGGAGTTATAGCCATTTTAAGATTTTGAATTTTCTTTTTTCTGGTGCATAATATGACCCCCGCAGACGCCTAGTTTAGGAGTTATAGCCATTTTAAGATTTTGAATTTTTTTTTCTGGTGCATAATATGACCCCCGCAGACGCCTAGTTTAGGAGTTATAGCCATTTTAAGATTTTGAATTTTTTTTTCTGGTGCATAATATGACCCCCGCAGACGCCTTGTTTAGGAGTTATAGCCATTTTAAGATTTTGAATTTTCTTTTTTCTGGTGCATAATATGACCCCCGCAGACGCCTAGTTTAGGAGTTATAGCCATTTTAAGATTTTGAATTTTCTTTTTTCTGGTGCATAATATGACCCCCGCAGACGCCTAGTTTAGGAGTTATAGCGATTTTAAAGTTTTGAATTTTCTTTTATCTGGTGCATAATATGACCCGAGCAGACGCCTAGTTTAGGAGTTATAGCCATTTTAAGATTTTGAATTTTCTTTTTTCTGGTGCATAATATGACCCCCGCAGACGCCTAGTTTGGAGTTATAGCCATTTTAAGATTTTGAATTTTCTTTTTTCTGGTGCATAATATGACCCCCGCAGACGCCTAGTTTAGGAGTTATAGCCATTTTAATATTTTGAATTTTTTTTTCTAGTGCATAATATGACCCCCGCAGACGCCTAGTTTAGGAGTTATAGCCATTTTAAGATTTTGAATTTTCTTTTTTCTAGTGCATAATATGACCCCCGCAGACGCCTAGTTTAGGAGTTATAGCGATTTTAAAGTTTTGAATTTTCTTTTATCTGGTGCATAATATGACCCCCGCAGACGCCTAGTTTAGGAGTTATAGCCATTTTAAGATTTTGAATTTTCTTTTTTCTGGTTTATAATATGACCCCCGCAGACGCCTAGTTTAGGAGTTATAGCCATTTTAAGATTTTGAATTTTCTTTTTTCTGGTGCATAATATGACCCCCGCAGACGCCTAGTTTAGGAGTTATAGCCATTTTAAGATTTTGAATTTTTTTTTCTGGTGCATAATATGACCCCCGCAGACGCCTAGTTTAGGAGTTATAGCCATTTTAATATTTTGAATTTTTTTTTCTGGTGCATAATATGACCCCCGCAGACGCCTAGTTTAGGAGTTATAGCCATTTTAAGATTTTGAATTTTCTTTTTTCTAGTGCATAATATGACCCCCGCAGACGCCTAGTTTAGGAGTTATAGCGATTTTAAAGTTTTGAATTTTCTTTTATCTGGTGCATAATATGACCCCCGCAGACGCCTAGTTTAGGAGTTATAGCCATTTTAAGATTTTGAATTTTCTTTTTTCTGGTTTATAATATGACCCCCGCAGACGCCTAGTTTAGGAGTTATAGCCATTTTAAGATTTTGAATTTTCTTTTTTCTGGTGCATAATTTGACCCCCGCAGACGCCTAGTTTAGGAGTTATAGCCATTTTAAGATTTTGAATTTTCTTTTTTCTGGTGCATAATATGACCCCCGCAGACGCCTAGTTTAGGAGTTATATCGATTTTAAAGTTTTGATTTTCTTTTATCTGGTGCATAATATGACCCCGCAGACGCCTAGTTTAGGAGTTATAGCCATTTTAAGATTTTGAATTTTCTTTTTTCTGGTGCATAATATGACCCCCGCAGACGCCTAGTTTAGGAGTTATAGCCATTTTAAGATTTTGAATTTTCTTTTTTCTGGTGCATAATATGACCCCCGCAGACGAATAGTTTAGGAGTTATATCGATTCTAAAGTTTTGAATTTTCTTTTATCTGGTGCATAATATGACCCCGCAGACGCCTAGTTTAGGACTTATAGCCATTTTAAGATTTTAAATTTTCTTTTTTCTGGTGCATAATATGACCCCCGCAGACGCCTAGTTTAGGAGTTATAGCGATTTTAAAGTTTTGAATTTTCTTTTTTCTGGTGCATAATATGACCCCCGCAGACGATTAGTTTAGGAGTTATAGCCATTTTAATATTTTGAATTTTTTTTTCTGGTGCACAATATGACCCCCGCAGACGCCTAGTTTAGGAGTTATAGCCATTTTAAGATTTTGAATTTTTTTTTCTGGTGCATAATATGACCCCCGCAGACGCCTAGTTTAGGAGTTATAGCGATTTTAAAGTTTTGAATTTTCTTTTTTCTGGTGCATAATATGACCCCCGCAGACGCCTAGTTTAGGAGTCATAGCGATTTTAAAGTTTGGAATTTTCTTTTTTCTGGTGCATAATATGACCCCCGCAGACGCCTAGTTTAGGAGTTATAGCCATTTTAAGATTTTGAATTTTCTTTTTTCTGGTGCATAATATGACCCCCGCAGACGCCTAGTTTAGGAGTTATAGCGATTTTAAAGTTTTGAATTTTCTTTTATCTGGTGCATAATATGACCCCCGCAGACGCCTAGTTTAGGAGTTATAGCCATTTTAAGATTTTGAATTTTTTTTTCTGGTGCATAATATGACCCCCGCAGACGCCTAGTTTAGGAGTTATAGCCATTTTAAGATTTTGAATTTTCTTTTTTCTGGTGCATAATATGACCCCCGCAGACGCCTAGTTTAGGAGTTCTAGCGATTTTAAAGTTTTGAATTTTCTTTTTTCTGGTGCATAATATGACCCCCGCAGACGCCTAGTTTAGGAGTTATAGCCATTTTAAGATTTTGAATTTTCTTTTATCTGGTGCATAATATGACCCCCGCAGACGCCTAGTTTAGGAGTTATAGCCATTTTAAGATTTTGAATTTTCTTTTTTCTGGTGCATAATATGACCCCCGCAGACGCCTAGTTTAGGAGTTATAGCCATTTTAAGATTTTGAATTTTTTTTCCTGGTGCATAATATGACCCCCGCTGACGCCTAGTTTAGGAGTTATAGCCATTTTAAGATTTTGAATTTTCTTTTTTCTGGTGCATAATATGACCCCCGCAGACGCCTAGTTTAGGAGTTATATCGATTTTAAAGTTTTGAATTTCCTTTTATCTGGTGCATAATATGACCCGGCAGACGCCTAGTTTAGGAGTTATAGCCATTTTAAGATTTTGAATTTTCTTTTTTCTGGTGCATAATATGACCCCCGCAGACGCCTAGTTTAGGAGTTATAGCCATTTTAAGATTTTGAATTTTCTTTTTTCTGGTGCATAATATGACCCCCGCAGACGCCTAGTTTAGGAGTTATAGCCATTTTAAGATTTTGAATTTTCTTTTTTCTGGTGCATAATATGACCCCCGCAGACGCCTAGTTTAGGAGTTATAGCGATTTTAAAGTTTTGAATTTTCTTTTATCTGGTGCATAATATGACCCGAGCAGACGCCTAGTTTAGGAGTTATAGCGATTTTAAAGTTTTGAATTTCTTTTATCTGGTGCATAATATGACCCCGCAGACGCCTAGTTTAGGAGTTATAGCCATTTTAAGATTTTGAATTTTCTTTTTTCTGGTGCATAATATGACCCCCGCAGACGCCTAGTTTAGGAGTTATAGCCATTTTAAGATTTTGAATTTTCTTTTTTCTGGTGCATAATATGACCCCCGCAGACGCCTAGTTTAGGAGTTATAGCCATTTTAAGATTTTGAATTTTCTTTTTTCTGGTGCATAATATGACCCGGCAGACGCCTAGTTTAGGAGTTATAGCCATTTTAAGATTTTGAATTTTCTTTTTTCTGGTGCATAATATGACCCCCGCAGACGCCTAGTTTAGGAGTTATAGCCATTTTAAGATTTTGAATTTTCTTTTTTCTGGTGCATAATATGACCCCCGCAGACGCCTAGTTTAGGAGTTATAGCCATTTTAAGATTTTGAATTTTCTTTTATCTGGTGCATAATATGACCCCCGCAGACGCCTAGTTTAGGAGTTATAGCCATTTTAAGATTTTGAATTTTTTTTCCTGGTGCATAATATGACCCCCGCAGACGCCTAGTTTAGGAGTTATAGCCATTTTAAGATTTTGAATTTTCTTTTTTCTGGTGCATAATATGACCCCCGCAGACGCCTAGTTTAGGAGTTATATCGATTTTAAAGTTTTGAATTTCCTTTTATCTGGTGCATAATATGACCCGGCAGACGCCTAGTTTAGGAGTTATAGCCATTTTAAGATTTTGAATTTTCTTTTTTCTGGTGCATAATATGACCCCCGCAGACGCCTAGTTTAGGAGTTATAGCCATTTTAAGATTTTGAATTTTCTTTTTTCTGGTGCATAATATGACCCCCGCAGACGCCTAGTTTAGGAGTTATAGCCATTTTAAGATTTTGAATTTTCTTTTTTCTGGTGCATAATATGACCCCCGCAGACGCCTAGTTTAGGAGTTATAGCCATTTTAAGATTTTGAATTTTCTTTTTTCTGGTGCATAATATGACCCCCGCAGACGCCTAGTTTAGGAGTTATAGCCATTTTAAGATTTTGAAATTTCTTTTTTCTGGTGGATAATATGACCCCCGCAGACGCCTAGTTTAAGAGTTATTGCGATTTTAAAGTTTTGAATTTTCTTTTTTCTGGTGGATAATATGACCCCCGCAGACGCCTAGTTTAGGAGTTATAGCGATTTTAAAGTTTTGAATTTTCTTTTTTCTGGTGCATAATATGACCCCCGCAGACGCCTAGTTTAGGAGTTATAGCCATTTTAAGATTTTGAATTTTTTTTCTGGTGCATAATATGACCCCAGCAGACGCCTAGTTTAGAAGTTATAGCCATTTTAAGATTTTGAATTTTCTTTTTTCTGGTGCATAATATGACCCCCGCAGACGCCTAGTTTAGGAGTTATAGCGATTTTAAAGTTTTGAATTTTCTTTTATCTGGTGCATAATATGACCCCCGCAGACGCCTAGTTTAGGAGTTATAGCCATTTTAAGATTTTGAATTTTCTTTTTTCTGGTGCATAATATGACCCCCGCAGACGCCTAGTTTAGGAGTTATAGCCATTTTAAGATTTTAAATTTTCTTTTTTCTGGTTTATAATATGACCCCCGCAGACGCCTAGTTTAGGAGTTATAGCGATTTTAAAGTTTTGAATTTTCTTTTTTCTGGTGCATAATATGACCCCAGCAGACGCCTAGTTTAGGAGTTATAGCCATTTTAAGATTTTGAATTTTCTTTTTTCTGGTGCATAATATGACCCCCGCAGACGCCTAGTTTAGGAGTTATAGCGATTTTAAAGTTTTGAATTTTCTTTTTTCTGGTGCATAATATGACCCCCGCAGACGCCTAGTTTAGGAGTTATAGTGATTTTAAAGTTTTGAATTTTCTTTTTTCTGGTGGATAATATGACCCCCGCAGACGCCTAGTTTAGGAGTTATTGCGATTTTAAAGTTTTGAATTTTCTTTTTTCTGGTGGATAATATGACCCCCGCAGACGCCTAGTTTAGGAGTTATAGCGATTTTAAAGTTTTGAATTTTCTTTTTTCTGGTGCATAATATGACCCCCGCAGACGCCTAGTTTAGGAGTTATAGCCATTTTAAGATTTTGAATTTTTTTTCTGGTGCATAATATGACCCCAGCAGACGCCTAGTTTAGGAGTTATAGCCATTTTAAGATTTTGAATTTTCTTTTTTCTGGTGCATAATATGACCCCCGCAGACGCCTAGTTTAGGAGTTATAGCCATTTTAAGATTTTGAATTTTCTTTTTTCTGGTGCATAATATGACCCCCGCAGACGCCTAGTTTAGGAGTTATAGCCATTTTAATATTTTGAATTTTTTTTTCTGGTGCATAATATGACCCCCGCAGACGCCTAGTTTAGGAGTTATAGCCATTTTAAGATTTTGAATTTTCTTTTTTCTGGTGCATAATATGACCCCCGCAGACGCCTAGTTTAGGAGTTATAGCCATTTTAAGATTTCTTTCTTTTTTCTGGTGCATAATATGACCCCCGCAGACGCCTAGTTTAGGAGTTATAGCCATTTTAAGATTTTGAATTTTTTTTTCTGGTGCATAATATGACCCCCGCAGACGCCTAGTTTAGGAGTTATAGCCATTTTAAGATTTTGAATTTTCTTTTTTCTGGTGCATAATATGACCCCCGCAGACGCCTAGTTTAGGAGTTATATCGATTTTAAAGTTTTGAATTTTCTTTTATCTGGTGCATAATATGACCCCGCAGACGCCTAGTTTAGGAGTTATAGCCATTTTAAGATTTTAAATTTTCTTTTTTCTGGTGCATAATATGACCCCCGCAGACGCCTAGTTTAGGAGTTATAGCGATTTTAAAGTTTTGAATTTTCTTTTTTCTGGTGCATAATATGACCCCCGCAGACGCTTAGTTTAGGAGTTATAGCCATTTTAATATTTTGAATTTTTTTTTCTGGTTCATAATATGACCCCCGCAGACGCCTAGTTTAGGAGTTATAGCCATTTTAAGATTTTGAATTTTCTTTTTTCTGGTGCATAATATGACCCCCGCAGACGCCTAGTTTAGGAGTTATAGCCATTTTAATATTTTGAATTTTTTTTTCTGTTGCATAATATGACCCCCGCAGACGCCTAGTTTAGGAGTTATAGCCATTTTAAGATTTTGAATTTTCTTTTTTCTGGTGCATAATATGACCCCCGCTGACGCCTAGTTTAGGAGTTATAGCGATTTTAAAGTTTTGAATTTTCTTTTATCTGGTGCATAATATGACCCCCGCAGACGCCTAGTTTAGGAGTTATAGCCATTTTAAGATTTTAAATTTTCTTTTTTCTGGTTTATAATATGACCCCCGCAGACGCCTAGTTTAGGAGTTATAGCCATTTTAAGATTTTGAATTTTCTTTTTTCTGGTGCATAATATGACCCCCGCAGACGCCTAGTTTAGGAGTTATAGCCATTTTAAGATTTTGAATTTTTTTTTCTGGTGCATAATATGACCCCCGCAGACGCCTAGTTTAGGAGTTATAGCCATTTTAAGATTTTGAATTTTCTTTTTTCTGGTGCATAATATGACCCCCGCAGACGCATAGTTTAGGAGTTATAGCCATTTTAAGATTTTGAATTTTTTTTTCTGGTACATAATATGACCCCCGCAGACGCCTAGTTTAGGAGTTATAGCCATTTTAAGATTTTGAATTTTCTTTTTTCTGGTGCATAATATGACCCCCGCAGACGCCTAGTTTAGGAGTTATATCGATTTTAAAGTTTTGAATTTTCTTTTATCTGGTGCATAATATGACCCCGCAGACGCCTAGTTTAGGAGTTATAGCGATTTTAAAGTTTTGAATTTTCTTTTTTCTGGTGCATAATATGACCCCCGCAGACGCTTAGTTTAGGAGTTATAGCCATTTTAATATTTTGAATTTTTTTTTCTGGTGCAGAATATGACCCCCGCAGACGCCTAGTTTAGGAGTTATAGCCATTTTAATATTTTGAATTTTTTTTTCTGGTGCATAATATGACCCCCGCAGACGCCTAGTTTAGGAGTTATAGCGATTTTAAAGTTTTGAATTTTCTTTTTTCTGGTGCATAATATGACCCCCGCAGACGCCTAGTTTAGGAGTTATAGTGATTTTAAAGTTTTGAATTTTCTTTTTTCTGGTGGATAATATGACCCCCGCAGACGCCTAGTTTAGGAGTTATTGCGATTTTAAAGTTTTGAATTTTCTTTTTTCTGGTGGATAATATGACCCCCGCAGACGCCTAGTTTAGGAGTTATAGCGATTTTAAAGTTTTGAATTTTCTTTTTTCTGGTGCATAATATGACCCCCGCAGACGCCTAGTTTAGGAGTTATAGCCATTTTAAGATTTTGAATTTTTTTTCTGGTGCATAATATGACCCCAGCAGACGCCTAGTTTAGGAGTTATAGCCATTTTAAGATTTTGAATTTTCTTTTTTCTGGTGCATAATATGACCCCCGCAGACGCCTAGTTTAGGAGTTATAGCCATTTTAAGATTTTGAATTTTCTTTTTTCTGGTGCATAATATGACCCCCGCAGACGCCTAGTTTAGGAGTTATAGCCATTTTAATATTTTGAATTTTTTTTTCTGGTGCATAATATGACCCCCGCAGACGCCTAGTTTAGGAGTTATAGCCATTTTAAGATTTTGAATTTTCTTTTTTCTGGTGCATAATATGACCCCCGCAGACGCCTAGTTTAGGAGTTATAGCCATTTTAAGATTTCTTTCTTTTTTCTGGTGCATAATATGACCCCCGCAGACGCCTAGTTTAGGAGTTATAGCCATTTTAAGATTTTGAATTTTTTTTTCTGGTGCATAATATGACCCCCGCAGACGCCTAGTTTAGGAGTTATAGCCATTTTAAGATTTTGAATTTTCTTTTTTCTGGTGCATAATATGACCCCCGCAGACGCCTAGTTTAGGAGTTATATCGATTTTAAAGTTTTGAATTTTCTTTTATCTGGTGCATAATATGACCCCGCAGACGCCTAGTTTAGGAGTTATAGCCATTTTAAGATTTTAAATTTTCTTTTTTCTGGTGCATAATATGACCCCCGCAGACGCCTAGTTTAGGAGTTATAGCGATTTTAAAGTTTTGAATTTTCTTTTTTCTGGTGCATAATATGACCCCCGCAGACGCTTAGTTTAGGAGTTATAGCCATTTTAATATTTTGAATTTTTTTTTCTGGTTCATAATATGACCCCCGCAGACGCCTAGTTTAGGAGTTATAGCCATTTTAAGATTTTGAATTTTCTTTTTTCTGGTGCATAATATGACCCCCGCAGACGCCTAGTTTAGGAGTTATAGCCATTTTAATATTTTGAATTTTTTTTTCTGTTGCATAATATGACCCCCGCAGACGCCTAGTTTAGGAGTTATAGCCATTTTAAGATTTTGAATTTTCTTTTTTCTGGTGCATAATATGACCCCCGCTGACGCCTAGTTTAGGAGTTATAGCGATTTTAAAGTTTTGAATTTTCTTTTATCTGGTGCATAATATGACCCCCGCAGACGCCTAGTTTAGGAGTTATAGCCATTTTAAGATTTTAAATTTTCTTTTTTCTGGTTTATAATATGACCCCCGCAGACGCCTAGTTTAGGAGTTATAGCCATTTTAAGATTTTGAATTTTCTTTTTTCTGGTGCATAATATGACCCCCGCAGACGCCTAGTTTAGGAGTTATAGCCATTTTAAGATTTTGAATTTTTTTTTCTGGTGCATAATATGACCCCCGCAGACGCCTAGTTTAGGAGTTATAGCCATTTTAAGATTTTGAATTTTCTTTTTTCTGGTGCATAATATGACCCCCGCAGACGCATAGTTTAGGAGTTATAGCCATTTTAAGATTTTGAATTTTTTTTTCTGGTACATAATATGACCCCCGCAGACGCCTAGTTTAGGAGTTATAGCCATTTTAAGATTTTGAATTTTCTTTTTTCTGGTGCATAATATGACCCCCGCAGACGCCTAGTTTAGGAGTTATATCGATTTTAAAGTTTTGAATTTTCTTTTATCTGGTGCATAATATGACCCCGCAGACGCCTAGTTTAGGAGTTATAGCGATTTTAAAGTTTTGAATTTTCTTTTTTCTGGTGCATAATATGACCCCCGCAGACGCTTAGTTTAGGAGTTATAGCCATTTTAATATTTTGAATTTTTTTTTCTGGTGCAGAATATGACCCCCGCAGACGCCTAGTTTAGGAGTTATAGCCATTTTAATATTTTGAATTTTTTTTTCTGGTGCATAATATGACCCCCGCAGACGCCTAGTTTAGGAGTTATAGCGATTTTATAGTTTTGAATTTTCTTTTTTCTGGTGCATAATATGACCCCCGCAGACGCCTAGTTTAGGAGTTATAGCGATTTTAAAGTTTTGAATTTTCTTTTTTCTGGTGCATAATATGACCCCCGCAGACGCCTAGTTTAGGAGTTATAGCCATTTTAAGATTTTGAATTTTTTTTTCTGGTGCATAATATGACCCCCGCAGACGCCTAGTTTAGGAGTTATAACCATTTTAAGATTTCGAATTTTCTTTTTTCTGGTGCATAGTATGACCCCCGCAGACGCCTAGTTTAGGAGTTATAGCGATTTTAAAGTTTTGAATTTTCTTTTTTCTGGTGCATAATATGACCCCCGCAGACGCCTAGTTTAGGAGTTATAGCCATTTTAATATTTTGAATTTTTTTTTCTGGTGCATAATATGACCCCCGCAGACGCCTAGTTTAGGAGTTATAGCCATTTTAAGATTTTGAAATTTCTTTTTTCTGGTGGATAATATGACCCCCGCAGACGCCTAGTTTAGGAGTTATAGCGATTTTAAAGTTTTGAATTTTCTTTTTTCTGGTGCATAATATGACCCCCGCAGACGCCTAGTTTAGGAGTTATAGCCATTTTAAGATTTTGAATTTTCTTTTTTCTGGTGCATAATATGACCCCCGCAGACGCCTAGTTTAGGAGTTATAGCCATTTTAAGATTTTGAATTTTCTTTTTTCTGGTGCATAATATGACCCGGCAGACGCCTAGTTTAGGAGTTATAGCCATTTTAAGATTTTGAATTTTCTTTTTTCTGGTGCATAATATGACCCCCGCAGACGCCTAGTTTAGGAGTTATAGCCATTTTAAGATTTTGAATTTTCTTTTTTCTGGTGCATAATATGACCCCCGCAGACGCCTAGTTTAGGAGTTATAGCCATTTTAAGATTTTGAATTTTCTTTTATCTGGTGCATAATATGACCCCCGCAGACGCCTAGTTTAGGAGTTATAGCCATTTTAAGATTTTGAATTTTTTTTCCTGGTGCATAATATGACCCCCGCAGACGCCTAGTTTAGGAGTTATAGCCATTTTAAGATTTTGAATTTTCTTTTTTCTGGTGCATAATATGACCCCCGCAGACGCCTAGTTTAGGAGTTATATCGATTTTAAAGTTTTGAATTTCCTTTTATCTGGTGCATAATATGACCCGGCAGACGCCTAGTTTAGGAGTTATAGCCATTTTAAGATTTTGAATTTTCTTTTTTCTGGTGCATAATATGACCCCCGCAGACGCCTAGTTTAGGAGTTATAGCCATTTTAAGATTTTGAATTTTCTTTTTTCTGGTGCATAATATGACCCCCGCAGACGCCTAGTTTAGGAGTTATAGCCATTTTAAGATTTTGAATTTTCTTTTTTCTGGTGCATAATATGACCCCCGCAGACGCCTAGTTTAGGAGTTATAGCCATTTTAAGATTTTGAATTTTCTTTTTTCTGGTGCATAATATGACCCCCGCAGACGCCTAGTTTAGGAGTTATAGCCATTTTAAGATTTTGAAATTTCTTTTTTCTGGTGGATAATATGACCCCCGCAGACGCCTAGTTTAGGAGTTATTGCGATTTTAAAGTTTTGAATTTTCTTTTTTCTGGTGGATAATATGACCCCCGCAGACGCCTAGTTTAGGAGTTATAGCGATTTTAAAGTTTTGAATTTTCTTTTTTCTGGTGCATAATATGACCCCCGCAGACGCCTAGTTTAGGAGTTATAGCCATTTTAAGATTTTGAATTTTTTTTCTGGTGCATAATATGACCCCAGCAGACGCCTAGTTTAGGAGTTATAGCCATTTTAAGATTTTGAATTTTCTTTTTTCTGGTGCATAATATGACCCCCGCAGACGCCTAGTTTAGGAGTTATAGCCATTTTAAGATTTTGAATTTTCTTTTTTCTGGTGCATAATATGACCCCCGCAGACGCCTAGTTTAGGAGTTATAGCCATTTTAATATTTTGAATTTTTTTTTCTGGTGCATAATATGACCCCCGCAGACGCCTAGTTTAGGAGTTATAGCCATTTTAAGATTTTGAATTTTCTTTTTTCTGGTGCATAATATGACCCCCGCAGACGCCTAGTTTAGGAGTTATAGCCATTTTAAGATTTCTTTCTTTTTTCTGGTGCATAATATGACCCCCGCAGACGCCTAGTTTAGGAGTTATAGCCATTTTAAGATTTTGAATTTTTTTTTCTGGTGCATAATATGACCCCCGCAGACGCCTAGTTTAGGAGTTATAGCCATTTTAAGATTTTGAATTTTCTTTTTTCTGGTGCATAATATGACCCCCGCAGACGCCTAGTTTAGGAGTTATATCGATTTTAAAGTTTTGAATTTTCTTTTATCTGGTGCATAATATGACCCCGCAGACGCCTAGTTTAGGAGTTATAGCCATTTTAAGATTTTAAATTTTCTTTTTTCTGGTGCATAATATGACCCCCGCAGACGCCTAGTTTAGGAGTTATAGCGATTTTAAAGTTTTGAATTTTCTTTTTTCTGGTGCATAATATGACCCCCGCAGACGCTTAGTTTAGGAGTTGTAGCCATTTTAATATTTTGAATTTTTTTTTCTGGTTCATAATATGACCCCCGCAGACGCCTAGTTTAGGAGTTATAGCCATTTTAAGATTTTGAATTTTCTTTTTTCTGGTGCATAATATGACCCCCGCAGACGCCTAGTTTAGGAGTTATAGCCATTTTAATATTTTGAATTTTTTTTTCTGTTGCATAATATGACCCCCGCAGACGCCTAGTTTAGGAGTTATAGCCATTTTAAGATTTTGAATTTTCTTTTTTCTGGTGCATAATATGACCCCCGCTGACGCCTAGTTTAGGAGTTATAGCGATTTTAAAGTTTTGAATTTTCTTTTATCTGGTGCATAATATGACCCCCGCAGACGCCTAGTTTAGGAGTTATAGCCATTTTAAGATTTTAAATTTTCTTTTTTCTGGTTTATAATATGACCCCCGCAGACGCCTAGTTTAGGAGTTATAGCCATTTTAAGATTTTGAATTTTCTTTTTTCTGGTGCATAATATGACCCCCGCAGACGCCTAGTTTAGGAGTTATAGCCATTTTAAGATTTTGAATTTTTTTTTCTGGTGCATAATATGACCCCCGCAGACGCCTAGTTTAGGAGTTATAGCCATTTTAAGATTTTGAATTTTCTTTTTTCTGGTGCATAATATGACCCCCGCAGACGCATAGTTTAGGAGTTATAGCCATTTTAAGATTTTGAATTTTTTTTTCTGGTACATAATATGACCCCCGCAGACGCCTAGTTTAGGAGTTATAGCCATTTTAAGATTTTGAATTTTCTTTTTTCTGGTGCATAATATGACCCCCGCAGACGCCTAGTTTAGGAGTTATATCGATTTTAAAGTTTTGAATTTTCTTTTATCTGGTGCATAATATGACCCCGCAGACGCCTAGTTTAGGAGTTATAGCGATTTTAAAGTTTTGAATTTTCTTTTTTCTGGTGCATAATATGACCCCCGCAGACGCTTAGTTTAGGAGTTATAGCCATTTTAATATTTTGAATTTTTTTTTCTGGTGCAGAATATGACCCCCGCAGACGCCTAGTTTAGGAGTTATAGCCATTTTAATATTTTGAATTTTTTTTTCTGGTGCATAATATGACCCCCGCAGACGCCTAGTTTAGGAGTTATAGCGATTTTATAGTTTTGAATTTTCTTTTTTCTGGTGCATAATATGACCCCCGCAGACGCCTAGTTTAGGAGTTATAGCGATTTTAAAGTTTTGAATTTTCTTTTTTCTGGTGCATAATATGACCCCCGCAGACGCCTAGTTTAGGAGTTATAGCCATTTTAAGATTTTGAATTTTTTTTTCTGGTGCATAATATGACCCCCGCAGACGCCTAGTTTAGGAGTTATAACCATTTTAAGATTTCGAATTTTCTTTTTTCTGGTGCATAGTATGACCCCCGCAGACGCCTAGTTTAGGAGTTATAGCGATTTTAAAGTTTTGAATTTTCTTTTTTCTGGTGCATAATATGACCCCCGCAGACGCCTAGTTTAGGAGTTATAGCGATTTTAAAGTTTTGAATTTTCTTTTTTCTGGTGCATAATATGACCCCCGCAGACGCCTAGTTTAGGAGTTATAGTGATTTTAAAGTTTTGAATTTTCTTTTTTCTGGTGGATAATATGACCCCCGCAGACGCCTAGTTTAGGAGTTATTGCGATTTTAAAGTTTTGAATTTTCTTTTTTCTGGTGGATAATATGACCCCCGCAGACGCCTAGTTTAGGAGTTATAGCGATTTTAAAGTTTTGAATTTTCTTTTTTCTGGTGCATAATATGACCCCCGCAGACGCCTAGTTTAGGAGTTATAGCCATTTTAAGATTTTGAATTTTTTTTCTGGTGCATAATATGACCCCAGCAGACGCCTAGTTTAGGAGTTATAGCCATTTTAAGATTTTGAATTTTCTTTTTTCTGGTGCATAATATGACCCCCGCAGACGCCTAGTTTAGGAGTTATAGCCATTTTAAGATTTTGAATTTTCTTTTTTCTGGTGCATAATATGACCCCCGCAGACGCCTAGTTTAGGAGTTATAGCCATTTTAATATTTTGAATTTTCTTTTTTCTGGTGCATAATATGACCCCCGCAGACGCCTAGTTTAGGAGTTATAGCCATTTTAAGATTTCTTTCTTTTTTCTGGTGCATAATATGACCCCCGCAGACGCCTAGTTTAGGAGTTATAGCCATTTTAAGATTTTGAATTTTTTTTTCTGGTGCATAATATGACCCCCGCAGACGCCTAGTTTAGGAGTTATAGCCATTTTAAGATTTTGAATTTTCTTTTTTCTGGTGCATAATATGACCCCCGCAGACGCCTAGTTTAGGAGTTATATCGATTTTAAAGTTTTGAATTTTCTTTTATCTGGTGCATAATATGACCCCGCAGACGCCTAGTTTAGGAGTTATAGCCATTTTAAGATTTTAAATTTTCTTTTTTCTGGTGCATAATATGACCCCCGCAGACGCCTAGTTTAGGAGTTATAGCGATTTTAAAGTTTTGAATTTTCTTTTTTCTGGTGCATAATATGACCCCCGCAGACGCCTAGTTTAGGAGTTATAGCCATTTTAAGATTTTGAATTTTTTTTCTGGTGCATAATATGACCCCAGCAGACGCCTAGTTTAGGAGTTATAGCCATTTTAAGATTTTGAATTTTCTTTTTTCTGGTGCATAATATGACCCCCGCAGACGCCTAGTTTAGGAGTTATAGCGATTTTAAAGTTTTGAATTTTCTTTTTTGTGGTGCATAATATGACCCCCGCAGACGCCTAGTTTAGGAGTTATAGCCATTTTAAGATTTTGAATTTTTTTTCTGGTGCATAATATGACCCCAGCAGACGCCTAGTTTAGGAGTTATAGCCATTTTAAGATTTTGAATTTTCTTTTTTCGGGTGCATAATATGACCCCCGCAGACGCCTAGTTTAGGAGTTATAGCGATTTTAAAGTTTTGAATTTTCTTTTTTCTGGTGCATAATATGACCCCCGCAGACGCCTAGTTTAGGAGTTATAGTGATTTTAAAGTTTTGAATTTTCTTTTTTCTGGTGGATAATATGACCCCCGCAGACGCCTAGTTTAGGAGTTATTGCGATTTTAAAGTTTTGAATTTTCTTTTTTCTGGTGGATAATATGACCCCCGCAGACGCCTAGTTTAGGAGTTATAGCGATTTTAAAGTTTTGAATTTTCTTTTTTCTGGTGCATAATATGACCCCCGCAGACGCCTAGTTTAGGAGTTATAGCCATTTTAAGATTTTGAATTTTTTTTCTGGTGCATAATATGACCCCAGCAGACGCCTAGTTTAGGAGTTATAGCCATTTTAAGATTTTGAATTTTCTTTTTTCTGGTGCATAATATGACCCCCGCAGACGCCTAGTTTAGGAGTTATAGCCATTTTAAGATTTTGAATTTTCTTTTTTCTGGTGCATAATATGACCCCCGCAGACGCCTAGTTTAGGAGTTATAGCCATTTTAATATTTTGAATTTTTTTTTCTGGTGCATAATATGACCCCCGCAGACGCCTAGTTTAGGAGTTATAGCCATTTTAAGATTTTGAATTTTCTTTTTTCTGGTGCATAATATGACCCCCGCAGACGCCTAGTTTAGGAGTTATAGCCATTTTAAGATTTCTTTCTTTTTTCTGGTGCATAATATGACCCCCGCAGACGCCTAGTTTAGGAGTTATAGCCATTTTAAGATTTTGAATTTTTTTTCTGGTGCATAATATGACCCCAGCAGACGCCTAGTTTAGGAGTTATAGCCATTTTAAGATTTTGAATTTTCTTTTTTCTGGTGCATAATATGACCCCCGCAGACGCCTAGTTTAGGAGTTATAGCGATTTTAAAGTTTTGAATTTTCTTTTTTCTGGTGCATAATATGACCCCCGCAGACGCCTAGTTTAGGAGTTATAGTGATTTTAAAGTTTTGAATTTTCTTTTTTCTGGTGGATAATATGACCCCCGCAGACGCCTAGTTTAGGAGTTATTGCGATTTTAAAGTTTTGAATTTTCTTTTTTCTGGTGGATAATATGACCCCCGCAGACGCCTAGTTTAGGAGTTATAGCGATTTTAAAGTTTTGAATTTTCTTTTTTCTGGTGCATAATATGACCCCCGCAGACGCCTAGTTTAGGAGTTATAGCCATTTTAAGATTTTGAATTTTTTTTCTGGTGCATAATATGACCCCAGCAGACGCCTAGTTTAGGAGTTATAGCCATTTTAAGATTTTGAATTTTCTTTTTTCTGGTGCATAATATGACCCCCGCAGACGCCTAGTTTAGGAGTTATAGCCATTTTAAGATTTTGAATTTTCTTTTTTCTGGTGCATAATATGACCCCCGCAGACGCCTAGTTTAGGAGTTATAGCCATTTTAATATTTTGAATTTTTTTTTCTGGTGCATAATATGACCCCCGCAGACGCCTAGTTTAGGAGTTGTAGCCATTTTAAGATTTTGAATTTTCTTTTTTCTGGTGCATAATATGACCCCCGCAGACGCCTAGTTTAGGAGTTATAGCCATTTTAAGATTTCTTTCTTTTTTCTGGTGCATAATATGACCCCCGCAGACGCCTAGTTTAGGAGTTATAGCCATTTTAAGATTTTGAATTTTTTTTTCTGGTGCATAATATGACCCCCGCAGACGCCTAGTTTAGGAGTTATAGCCATTTTAAGATTTTGAATTTTCTTTTTTCTGGTGCATAATATGACCCCCGCAGACGCCTAGTTTAGGAGTTATATCGATTTTAAAGTTTTGAATTTTCTTTTATCTGGTGCATAATATGACGCCGCAGACGCCTAGTTTAGGAGTTATAGCCATTTTAAGATTTTAAATTTTCTTTTTTCTGGTGCATAATATGACCCCCGCAGACGCCTAGTTTAGGAGTTATAGCGATTTTAAAGTTTTGAATTTTCTTTTTTCTGGTGCATAATATGACCCCCGCAGACGCCTAGTTTAGGAGTTATAGCCATTTTAAGATTTCTTTCTTTTTTCTGGTGCATAATATGACCCCCGCAGACGCCTAGTTTAGGAGTTATAGCCATTTTAAGATTTTGAATTTTTTTTTCTGGTGCATAATATGACCCCCGCAGACGCCTAGTTTAGGAGTTATAGCCATTTTAAGATTTTGAATTTTCTTTTTTCTGGTGCATAATATGACCCCCGCAGACGCCTAGTTTAGGAGTTATATCGATTTTAAAGTTTTGAATTTTCTTTTATCTGGTGCATAATATGACCCCGCAGACGCCTAGTTTAGGAGTTATAGCCATTTTAAGATTTTAAATTTTCTTTTTTCTGGTGCATAATATGACCCCCGCAGACGCCTAGTTTAGGAGTTATAGCGATTTTAAAGTTTTGAATTTTCTTTTTTCTGGTGCATAATATGACCCCCGCAGACGCTTAGTTTAGGAGTTATAGCCATTTTAATATTTTGAATTTTTTTTTCTGGTTCATAATATGACCCCCGCAGACGCCTAGTTTAGGAGTTATAGCCATTTTAAGATTTTGAATTTTCTTTTTTCTGGTGCATAATATGACCCCCGCAGACGCCTAGTTTAGGAGTTATAGCCATTTTAATATTTTGAATTTTTTTTTCTGTTGCATAATATGACCCCCGCAGACGCCTAGTTTAGGAGTTATAGCCATTTTAAGATTTTGAATTTTCTTTTTTCTGGTGCATAATATGACCCCCGCTGACGCCTAGTTTAGGAGTTATAGCGATTTTAAAGTTTTGAATTTTCTTTTATCTGGTGCATAATATGACCCCCGCAGACGCCTAGTTTAGGAGTTATAGCCATTTTAAGATTTTAAATTTTCTTTTTTCTGGTTTATAATATGACCCCCGCAGACGCCTAGTTTAGGAGTTATAGCCATTTTAAGATTTTGAATTTTCTTTTTTCTGGTGCATAATATGACCCCCGCAGACGCCTAGTTTAGGAGTTATAGCCATTTTAAGATTTTGAATTTTTTTTTCTGGTGCATAATATGACCCCCGCAGACGCCTAGTTTAGGAGTTATAGCCATTTTAAGATTTTGAATTTTCTTTTTTCTGGTGCATAATATGACCCCCGCAGACGCATAGTTTAGGAGTTATAGCCATTTTAAGATTTTGAATTTTTTTTTCTGGTACATAATATGACCCCCGCAGACGCCTAGTTTAGGAGTTATAGCCATTTTAAGATTTTGAATTTTCTTTTTTCTGGTGCATAATATGACCCCCGCAGACGCCTAGTTTAGGAGTTATATCGATTTTAAAGTTTTGAATTTTCTTTTATCTGGTGCATAATATGACCCCGCAGACGCCTAGTTTAGGAGTTATAGCGATTTTAAAGTTTTGAATTTTCTTTTTTCTGGTGCATAATATGACCCCCGCAGACGCTTAGTTTAGGAGTTATAGCCATTTTAATATTTTGAATTTTTTTTTCTGGTGCAGAATATGACCCCCGCAGACGCCTAGTTTAGGAGTTATAGCCATTTTAATATTTTGAATTTTTTTTTCTGGTGCATAATATGACCCCCGCAGACGCCTAGTTTAGGAGTTATAGCGATTTTATAGTTTTGAATTTTCTTTTTTCTGGTGCATAATATGACCCCCGCAGACGCCTAGTTTAGGAGTTATAGCGATTTTAAAGTTTTGAATTTTCTTTTTTCTGGTGCATAATATGACCCCCGCAGACGCCTAGTTTAGAAGTTATAGCCATTTTAATATTTTGAATTTTTTTTTCTGGTGCATAATATGACCCCCGCAGACGCCTAGTTTAGGAGTTATAGCCATTTTAAGATTTTGAAATTTCTTTTTTCTGGTGGATAATATGACCCCCGCAGACGCCTAGTTTAGGAGTTATAGCGATTTTAAAGTTTTGAATTTTCTTTTTTCTGGTGGATAATATGACCCCCGCAGACGCCTAGTTTAGGAGTTATAGCGATTTTAAAGTTTTGAATTTTCTTTTTTCTGGTGCATAATATGACCCCCGCAGACGCCTAGTTTAGGAGTTATAGCCATTTTAAGATTTTGAATTTTTTTTTCTGGTGCATAATATGACCCCCGCAGACGCCTAGTTTAGGAGTTATAGCCATTTTAAGATTTTGAATTTTCTTTTTTCTGGTGCATAATATGGCCCCCGCAGACGCCTAGTTTAGGAGTTATAGCCATTTTAATATTTTGAATTTTTTTTTCTGGTGCATAATATGGCCCCCGCAGACGCCTAGTTTAGGAGTTATAGCCATTTTAAGATTTTGAATTTTCTTTTTTCTGGTGCATAATATGACCCCCGCAGACGCCTAGTTTAGGAGTTATAGCGATTTTAAGATTTTGAATTTTCTTTTTTCTGGTGCATAATATGACCCCCGCTGACGCCTAGTTTAGGAGTTATAGCCATTTTAATATTTTGAATTTTTTTTTCTGGTGCATAATATGACCCCCGCAGACGCCTAGTTTAGGAGTTATAGCCATTTTAAGATTTTGAATTTTCTTTTTTCTGGTACATAAAATGACCCCCGCAGACGCCTAGTTTAGGAGTTATAGCGATTTTAAAGTTTTGAATTTTCTTTTTTCTGGTGCATAATATGACCCCCGCAAACGTCTAGTTTAGTTGTTATAGCCATTTTAATATTTTGAATTTTTTTGTCTGGTGCATAATATGACCCCCGCAGACACCTAGCTGAGGAGTTATAGCGATTTTAAAGTTTGGAATTTTCTCTTTTCTGGTGCATAATATGACCCCCGCAGACGCCTAGTTTAGGAGTTCTAGCGATTTTAAAGTTTTGAATTTTCTTTTTTCTGGTGCATAATATGACCCCCGCAGACGCCTAGTTTAGGAGTTATAGCCATTTTAAGATTTTGAATTTTCTTTTTTCTGGTGCATAATATGACCCCCGCAGACGACTAGTTAAGGAGTTATAGCCATTTTAAGATTTTGAACTTTTTTTCTGGTGCATAATATGACCCCCGCAGACGCCTAGTTTAGGAGTTATAGCGATTTTAAAGTTTTGAATTTTCTTTTTTCTGGTGCATAATATGACCCCCGCAGACGCCTAGTTTAGGAGTTATAGCCATTTTAAGATTTTGAATTTTTTTTCTGGTGCATAATATGACCCCCGCAGACGCCTAGTTTAGGAGTTATAGCCATTTTAAGATTTTGAATTTTCTTTTATCTGGTGCATAATATGACCCCCGCAGACGCCTAGTTTAGGAGTTATAGCGATTTTAAAGTTTTGAATTTTCTTTTTTCTGGTGCATAATATGACCCCCGCAGACGCCTAGTTTAGGAGTTATAGCCATTTTAAGATTTTGAATTTTTTTTTCTGGTGCATAATATGACCCCCGCAGACGCCTAGTTTAGGAGTTATAGCCATTTTAAGATTTTGAATTTTCTTTTTTCTGGTGCATAATATGACCCCCGCAGACGCCTAGTTTAGGAGTTATAGCGATTTTAAAGTTTTGAATTTTCTTTTTTCTGGTGCATAATATGACCCCCGCAGACGCCTAGTTTAGGAGTTATAGCCATTTTAATATTTTGAATTTTTTTTTCTGGTGCATAAAATGACCCCCGCAGACGCCTAGTTTAGGAGTTATAGCCATTTTAAGATTTTGAATTTTCTTTTTTCTGGTGCATAATATGACCCCCGCAGACGCCTAGTTTAGGAGTTATAGCGATTTTAAAGTTTTGAATTTTCTTTTATCTGGTGCATAATATGACCCCCGCAGACGCCTAGTTTAGTTGTTATAGCCATTTTAATATTTTGAATTTTTTTGTCTGGTGCATAATATGACCCCCGCAGACACCTAGCTAAGGAGTTATAGTGATTTTAATGTTTGGAATTTTCTCTTTTCTGGTGCATAATATGACCCCCGCAGACGCCTAGTTTAGGAGTTATAGCGATTTTAAAGTTTTGAATTTTCTTTTATCTGGTGCATAATATGACCCCCGCAGACGCCTAGTTTAGGAGTTATAGCCATTTTAATATTTTGAATTTTTTTCTGGTGCATAATATGACCCCCGCAGACGCCTAGTTTAGGAGTTATAGCCATTTTACGATTGTGAATTTTTTTTTTTCTGGTGCATAAAATGACCCCGCAGACGCCGAGTTTAGGAGTTATAGCGATTTTAAAGTTTTGAATTTTCTTTTATCGGTTGCATAATATGACCCCCGCAGACGCCTAGTTTAGGAGTTATAGCCATTTTAATATTTTGCATTTTTTTTTCTGGTGCATAATATGACCCCCGCAGACGCCTAGTTTAGGAGTTATAGCCATTTTAAGATTTTGAATTTTCTTTTTTCTGGTGCATAATATGACCCCCGCAGACGCCTAGTTTAGGAGTTATAGCGATTTTAAAGTTTTGAATTTTCTTTTATCTGGTGCATAATATGACCCACGCAGACGCCTAGTTTAGGAGTTATAGCCATTTTAATATTTTGAATTTTTTTTCTGGTGCATAATATGACCCCCGCAGACGCCTAGTTTAGGAGTTATAGCCATTTTAAGATTTTGAATTTTTTTTTTCTGGTGCATAAAATGACCCCCGCAGACGCCTAGTTTAGGAGTTATACCGATTTTAAAGTTTTGAATTTTCTTTTATCTGGTGCATAATATGACCCCCGCAGACGCCTAGTTTAGGAGTTATAGCCATTTTAATATTTTGAATTTTTTTTTCTGGTGCATAATATGACCCCCGCAGACGCCTAGTTTGGGAGTTATAGCCATTTTAAGATTTTGAATTTTCTTTTTTCTGGTGCATAAAATGACCCCCGCAGACGCCTAGTTTAGGAGTTATAGCGATTTTAAAGTTTTGAATTTTCTCTTTTCTGGTGCATAATATAACCCCCGCAGACGCCTAGTTTAGGAGTTATAGCCATTTTAAGATTTTGAATTTTCTTTTTTCTGGTGCATAATATGACCCCGCAGATGCCTAGTTTAGGAGTTATAGCGATTTTAAAGTTTTGAATTTTCTTTTTTCTGGTGCATAATATGACCCCCGCAGACACCTAGCTTAGGAGTTATAGCGATTTTAAAGTTTGGAATTTTCTCTTTTCTGGTGCGTAATATGACCCCCGCAGACGCCTAGTTTAGGAGTTATAGCCATTTTAATATTTTGAATTTTTTTTTCTGGTGCACAATATGACCCCGCAAACGCCTAGTTTAGGAGTTATAGCCATTTTAAGATTTTGAATTTTCTTTTTTCTGGTGCATAATATGACAACCACAGACGCCTAGTTTAGGAGTTACAGCGATTTTAAAGTTTTGAATTTTCTTTTTTCTGGTGCATAATATGACCCCCGCAGACGCCTAGTTTAGTTGTTATAGCCATTTTAATATTTTGAATTTTTTTGTCTGGTGCATAATATGACCCCCGCAGACACCTAGCTAAGGAGTTATAGTGATTTTAAAGTTTGGAATTTTCTCTTTTCTGGTGCATAATATGACCCCCGCAGACGCCTAGTTTGGGAGTTATAGCGATTTTAAAGTTTTGAATTTTCTTTTATCTGGTGCATAATATGACCCCCGCAGACGCCTAGTTTAGGAGTTATAGCCATTTTAATATTTTGAATTTTTTTGTCTGGTGCATAATATGACCCCCGCAGACACCTAGCTAAGGAGTTATAGTGATTTTAATGTTTGGAATTTTCTCTTTTCTGGTGCATAATATGACCCCCGCAGACGCCTAGTTTGGGAGTTATAGCGATTTTAAAGTTTTGAATTTTCTTTTATCTGGTGCATAATATGACCCCCGCAGACGCCTAGTTTAGGAGTTATAGCCATTTTAATATTTTGAATTTTTTTTCTGGTGCATAATATGACCCCCGCAGACGCCTAGTTTAGGAGTTATAGCCATTTTAAAATTTTGAATTTTTTTTTTTCTGGTGCATAAAATGACCCCCGCAGACGCCGAGTTTAGGAGTTATAGCGATTTTAAAGTTTTGAATTTTCTTTTATCTGGTGCATAATATGACCCCCGCAGACGCCTAGTTTAGGAGTTATAGCCATTTTAATATTTTGCATTTTTTTTTCTGGTGCAAAATATGACCCCCGCAGACGCCTAGTTTAGGAGTTATAGCCATTTTAAGATTTTGAATTTTCTTTTTTCTGGTGCATAATATGACCCCCGCAGACGCCTAGTTTAGGAGTTATAGCGATTTTAAAGTTTTGAATTTTCTTTTATCTGGTGCATAATATGACCCCCGCAGACGCCTAGTTTAGGAGTTATAGCCATTTTAATATTTTGAATTTTTTTTCTGGTGCATAATATGACCCCCGCAGACGCCTAGTTTAGGAGTTATAGCCATTTTAAGATTTTGAATTTTTTTTTTCTGGTGCATAAAATGACCCCCGCAGACGCCTAGTTTAGGAGTTATAGCGATTTTAAAGTTTTGAATTTTCTTTTATCTGGTGCATAATATGACCCCCGCAGACGCCTAGTTTAGGAGTTATAGCCATTTTAATATTTTGAATTTTTTTTTCTGGTGCATAATATGACCCCCGCAGACGCCTAGTTTAGGAGTTATAGCCATTTTAAGATTTTGAATTTTCTTTTTTCTGGTGCATAAAATGACCTCCGCAGACGCCAAGTTTAGGAGTTATAGCGATTTTAAAGTTTTGAATTTTCTTTTTTCTGGTGCATAATATGACCCCGCAGACGCCTAGTTTAGGAGTTATAGCGATTTTAAAGTTTTGAATTTTCTTTTTTCTGGTGCATAATATGACCCCCGCAGACACCTAGCTTATGAGTTATAGCGATTTTAAAGTTTGGAATTTTCTCTTTTCTGGTGTATAATATGACCCCCGCAGACGCCTAGTTTAGGAGTTATAGCCATTTTAATATTTTGAATTTTTTTTCTGGTGCACAATATGACCCCGCAGACGCCTAGTTTAGGAATTATAGCCATTTTAAGATTTTGAATTTTTTTTTTTCTGGTGCATAATATGACCCCCGCAGACGCCTAGTTTAGGAGTTATAGCCATTTTAATATTTTGAATTTTTTTTCTGGTGCATAATATGACCCCCGCAGACGCCTAGTTTAGGAGTTATAGCCATTTTAAGATTTTGAATTTTTTTTTTCTGGTGCATAAAATGACCCCCGCAGACGCCGAGTTTAGGAGTTATAGCGATTTTAAAGTTTGGAATTTTCTCTTTTCTGGTGCATAATATGACCCCCACAGACGCCTAGTTTAGGAGTTATAGCCATTTTAAGATTTTGAATTTTCTTTTTTCTGGTGCATAATATGACCCCCGCAGACGCCTAGTTTAGGAGTTATAGCGATTTTAAAGTTTTGAATTTTCTTTTATCTGGTGCATAATATGACCCCCGCAGACGCCTAGTTTAGGAGTTATAGCCATTTTAATATTTTGAATTTTTTTTCTGGTGCATAATATGACCCCCGCAGACGCCTAGTTTAGGAGTTATAGCCATTTTAAGATTTTGAATTTTTTTTTTTTCTGGTGCATAATATGACCCCCGCAGACGCCTAGTTTATTAGTTATAGCCATTTTAAGATTTTGAATTTTCTTTTTTCTGGTGCATAATATGACCCCCGCAGACGCCTAGTTTAGGAGTTATAGCGATTTTAAAGTTTTGAATTTTCTTTTATCTGGTGCATAATATGACCCCCGCAGACGCCTAGTTTAGGAGTTATAGCCATTTTAATATTTTGAATTTTTTTTTCTGGTGCACAATATGACCCCGCAGACGCCTAGTTTAGGAGTTATAGCCATTTTAAGATTTTGAATTTTCTTTTTTCTGGTTCATAATATGACCCCCGCAGACGCCTAGTTTAGGAGTTACAGCGATTTTAAAGTTTTGAATTTTCTTTTATCTGGTGCATAATATGACCCCCGCAGACGCCTAGTTTAGGAGTTATAGCCATTTTAAGATTTTGAATTTTCTTTTTTCTGGTGCATAATATGACCCCCGCAGACGCCTAGTTTAGGAGTTATAGCGATTTTAAAGTTTTGAATTTTCTTTTTTCTGGTGCATAATATGACCCCCGCAGACGCCTAGTTTAGGAGTTATAGCCATTTTAAGATTTTGAATTTTTTTTTTTTCTGGTGCATAATATGACCCCCGCAGACGCCTAGTTTAGGAGTTATAGCCATTTTAATATTTTGAATTTTTTTTCTGGTGCATAATATGACACCCGCAGACGCCGAGTTTAGGAGTTATAGCGATTTTAAAGTTTTGAATTTTCTTTTATCTGGTGCATAATATGACCCCCGCAGACGCCTAGTTTAGGAGTTATAGCCATTTTAATATTTTGCATTTTTTTTTCTGGTGCATAATATGACCCCCGCAGACGCCTAGTTTAGGAGTTATAGCCATTTTAATATTTTGAATTTTTTTTTCTGGTGCACAATATGACCCCGCAGACGCCTAGTTTAGGAGTTATAGCCATTTTAAGATTTTGAATTTTCTTTTTTCTGGTTCATAATATGACCCCCGCAGACGCCTAGTTTAGGAGTTACAGCGATTTTAAAGTTTTGAATTTTCTTTTATCTGGTGCATAATATGACCCCCGCAGACGCCTAGTTTAGGAGTTATAGCCATTTTAAGATTTTGAATTTTCTTTTTTCTGGTGCATAATATGACCCCCGCAGAAGCCTAGTTTAGGAGTTATAGCGATTTTAAAGTTTTGAATTTTCTTTTTTCTGGTGCATAATATGACCCCCGCAGACGCCTAGTTTAGGAGTTATAGCCATTTTAAGATTTTGAATTTTTTTTTCTGGTGCATAATATGACCCCCGCAGACGCCTAGTTTAGGAGTTATAGCCATTTTAAGATTTTGAATTTTCTTTTTTCTGGTGCATAATATGACCCCCGCAGACGCCTAGTTTAGGAGTTATAGCCATTTTAAGATTTTGAATTTTCTTTTTTCTGGTGCATAATGTGACCCCCGCAGACGCCTAGTTTAGGAGTTATAGCGATTTTAAAGTTTTGAATTTTCTTTTATCTGGTGCATAATATGACCCCCGCAGACGCCTAGTTTAGGAGTTATAGCCATTTTAATATTTTGAATTTTTTTTCTGGTGCATAATATGACCCCCGCAGACGCTTAGTGTAGGAGTTATAGCCATTTTAAGATTTTGAATTTTTTTTTTCTGGTGCATAAAATGACCCCCGCAGACGCCTAGTGTAGGAGTTATAGCGATTTTAAAGTTTTGAATTTTCTTTTATCTGGTGCATAATATGACCCCCGCAGACGCCTAGTTTAGGAGTTATAGCGATTTTAAAGTTTTGAATTTTCTTTTTTCTGGTGCATAAAATGACCCCCGCAGACGCCTAGTTTAGGAGTTATAGCGATTTTAAAGTTTTGAATTTTCTTTTTTCTGGTGCATAATATGACCCCCGCAGACGCCTAGTTTAGTTGTTATAGCCATTTTAATATTTTGAATTTTTTTGTCTGGTGCATTATATGACCCCCGCAGTCACCTAGCTTAGGAGTTATAGCGATTTTAAAGTTTGGAATTTTCTCTTTTCCGGTGCATAATATGACCCCCGCAGACGCCTAGTTTAGGAGTTATAGCCATTTTAAGATTTTGAATTTTCTTTTTTCTGGTGCATAATATGACCCCGCAGAAGCCTAGTTTAGGAGTTATAGCCATTTTAAGATTTTGAATTTTTTTTTCTGGTGCATAATATGACCCCCGCAGACGCCTAGTTTAGGAGTTATAGCCATTTTAAGATTTTGAATTTTCTTTTTTCTGGTGCATAATATGACCCCCGCAGACGCCAAGTTTAGGAGTTATAGCCATTTTAATATTTTGAATTTTTTTTTCTGGTGCTTAATATGACCCCGCAGACGCCTAGTTTAGGAGTTATAGCCATTTTAAGATTTTGAATTTTCTTTTTTCTGGTGCATAATATGACCCCCGCAGACGCCTAGTTTAGGAGTTATAGCCATTTTAATATTTTGAATTTTTTTTTCTGGTGCTTAATATGACCCCGCAGACGCCTAGTTTAGGAGTTATAGCCATTTTAAGATTTTGAATTTTCTTTTTTCTGGTGCATAATATGACCGTCGCAGACGCCTAGTTTAGGAGTTACAGCGATTTTAAAGTTTTGAATTTTCTTTTATCTGGTGCATAATATGACCCCCGCAGACGCCTAGTTTAGGAGATATAGCCATTTTAATATTTTGAATTTTTTTTTCTGGTGCATAATATGACCCCCGCAGACGCCTAGTTTAGGAGTTACAGCGATTTTAAAGTTTTGAATTTTCTTTTATCTGGTGCATAATATGACCCCCGCAGACGCCTAGTTTAGGAGTTATAGCCATTTTAATATTTTAATTTTTTTGTCTGGTGCATAATATGACCCCCGCAGACACCTAGCTTAGGAGTTATAGCGATTTTAAAGTTTGGAATATTCTCTTTTCTGGTGCATAATATGACCCCCGCAGATGCCTAGTTTAGGAGTTATAGCCATTTTAAGATTTTGAATTTTCTTTTTTCTGGTGCATAATATGACCCCGCAGACGCCTAGTTTAGGAGTTATAGCCATTTTAAGATTTTGAATTTTTTTTTCTGGTGCATAATATGACCCCCGCAGACGCCTAGTTTAGGAGTTATAGCCATTTTAAGATTTTGAATTTTCTTTTTTCTGGTGCATAATATGACCCCGCAGACGCCAAGTTTAGGAGTTATAGCGATTTTAAAGTTTTGAATTTTCTTTTTTCTGGTGCATAATATGACCCCCGCAGACGCCTAGTTTAGGAGTTATAGCCATTTTAATATTTTGAATTTTTTTGTCTGGTGCATAATATGACCCCCGCAGACACCTAGCTTAGGAGTTATAGCGATTTTAAAGTTTGGAATTTTCTTTTTTCTGGTGCATAATATGACCCCCGCAGCCGCCTAGTTTAGGAGTTATAGCCATTTTAAGATTTTGAATTTTCTTTTTTCTGGTGCATAATATGACCCCCGCAGACGCCTAGTTTAGGAGTTAAAGCGATTTTAAAGTTTTGAATTTTCTTTTATCTGGTGCATAAAATGACCCCCGCAGACGCCTAGTTTAGGAGTTATAGCCATTTTAATATTTTGAATTTTATTGTCTGGTGCATAAAATGACCCCCGCAGACACCTAGCTTAGGAGTTATAGCGATTTTAAAGTTTGGAATTTTCTTTTTTCTGGTGCATAATATGACCCCCGCAGCCGCCTAGTTTAGGAGTTATAGCCATTTTAAGATTTTGAATTTTCTTTTTTCTGGTGCATAATATGACCCCCGCAGACGCCTAGTTTAGGAGTTATAGCCATTTTAAGATTTTGAATTTTCTTTTTTCTGGTGCATAATATGACCCCCGCAGACGCCTAGTTTAGGAGTTATAGCGATTTTAAAGTTTTGAATTTTCTTTTTTCTGGTGCATAATATGACCCCCGCAGACGCCTAGTTTAGGAGTTATAGCGATTTTAAAGTTTTGAAGTTTCTTTTTTCTGGTGCATAATATGACCCCCGCAGCCGCCTAGTTTAGGAGTTATAGCCATTTTAAGATTTTGAATTTTTTTTTCTGGTGCATAATATGACCCCCGCAGACGCCTAGTTTAGGAGTTATAGCCATTTTAAGATTTTGAATTTTCTTTTTTCTGGTGCATAATATGACCCCCGCAGACGCCTAGTTTAGGAGTTATAGCGATTTTAAAGTTTTGAATTTTTTTTTATCTGGTGCATAATATGACCCCCGCAGACGCCTAGTTTAGGAGTTATAGCCATTTTAATATTTTGAATTTTTTTTTCTGGTGCATAATATTACCCCCGCAGACGCCTAGTTTAGGAGTTATTGCCATTTTAAGATTTTGAATTTTCTCTTTTCCGGTGCATAATATGACCCCCGCAGACGCCTAGTTTAGGAGTTATAGCCATTTTAAGATTTTGAATTTTCTTTTTTCTGGTGCATAATATGACCCCGCAGAAGCCTAGTTTAGGAGTTATAGCCATTTTAAGATTTTGAATTTTTTTTTCTGGTGCATAATATGACCCCCGCAGACGCCTAGTTTAGGAGTTATAGCCATTTTAAGATTTTGAATTTTCTTTTTTCTGGTGCATAATATGACCCCCGCAGACGCCAAGTTTAGGAGTTATAGCCATTTTAATATTTTGAATTTTTTTTTCTGGTGCTTAATATGACCCCGCAGACGCCTAGTTTAGGAGTTATAGCCATTTTAATATTTTGCATTTTTTTTTCTGGTGCATAATATGACCCCCGCAGACGCCTAGTTTATTAGTTATAGCCATTTTAAGATTTTGAATTTTCTTTTTTCTGGTGCATAATATGACCCCCGCAGACGCCTAGTTTAGGAGTTATAGCGATTTTAAAGTTTGGAATTTTCTCTTTTCTGGTGCATAATATGACCCCCGCAGACGCCTAGTTTAGGAGTTATAGCCATTTTAATATTTTGAATTTTTTTTTCTGGTGCACAATATGACCCCGCAGACGCCTAGTTTAGGAGTTATAGCCATTTTAAGATTTTGAATTTTCTTTTTTCTGGTTCATAATATGACCCCCGCAGACGCCTAGTTTAGGAGTTACAGCGATTTTAAAGTTTTGAATTTTCTTTTATCTGGTGCATAATATGACCCCCGCAGACGCCTAGTTTAGGAGTTATAGCCATTTTAAGATTTTGAATTTTCTTTTTTCTGGTGCATAATATGACCCCCGCAGACGCCTAGTTTAGGAGTTATAGCGATTTTAAAGTTTTGAATTTTCTTTTTTCTGGTGCATAATATGACCCCCGCAGACGCCTAGTTTAGGAGTTATAGCCATTTTAAGTTTTTGAATTTTTTTTTCTGGTGCATAATATGACCCCCGCAGACGCCTAGTTTAGGAGTTATAGCCATTTTAAGATTTTGAATTTTCTTTTTTCTGGTGCATAATATGACCCCCGCAGACGCCTAGTTTAGGAGTTATAGCCATTTTAAGATTTTGAATTTTCTTTTTTCTGGTGCATAATGTGACCCCCGCAGACGCCTAGTTTAGGAGTTATAGCGATTTTAAAGTTTTGAATTTTCTTTTATCTGGTGCATAATATGACCCCCGCAGACGCCTAGTTTAGGAGTTATAGCCATTTTAATATTTTGAATTTTTTTTCTGGTGCATAATAAGACCCCCGCAGACGCTTAGTGTAGGAGTTATAGCCATTTTAAGATTTTGAATTTTTTTTTCTGGTGCATAAAATGACCCCCGCAGACGCCTAGTGTAGGAGTTACAGCGATTTTAAAGTTTTGAATTTTCTTTTATCTGGTGCATAATATGACCCCCGCAGACGCCTAGTTTAGGAGTTATAGCGATTTTAAAGTTTTGAATTTTCTTTTTTCTGGTGCATAAAATGACCCCCGCAGACGCCTAGTTTAGGAGTTATAGCGATTTTAAAGTTTTGAATTTTCTTTTATCTGGTGCATAAAATGACCCCCGCAGACGCCTAGTTTAGGAGTTATAGCCATTTTAATATTTTGAATTTTTTTGTCTGGTGCATTATATGACCCCCGCAGTCACCTAGCTTAGGAGTTATAGCGATTTTAAAGTTTGGAATTTTCTCTTTTCCGGTGCATAATATGACCCCCGCAGACGCCTAGTTTAGGAGTTATAGCCATTTTAAGATTTTGAATTTTCTTTTTTCTGGTGCATAATATGACCCCGCAGAAGCCTAGTTTAGGAGTTATAGCCATTTTAAGATTTTGAATTTTTTTTTCTGGTGCATAATATGACCCCCGCAGACGCCTAGTTTAGGAGTTATAGCCATTTTAAGATTTTGAATTTTCTTTTTTCTGGTGCATAATATGACCCCCGCAGACGCCAAGTTTAGGAGTTATAGCCATTTTAATATTTTGAATTTTTTTTTCTGGTGCTTAATATGACCCCGCAGACGCCTAGTTTAGGAGTTATAGCCATTTTAAGATTTTGAATTTTCTTTTTTCTGGTGCATAATATGACTCCCGCAGACGCCTAGTTTAGGAGTTATAGCCATTTTAATATTTTGAATTTTTTTTTCTGGTGCTTAATATGACCCCGCAGACGCCTAGTTTAGGAGTTATAGCCATTTTAAGATTTTGAATTTTCTTTTTTCTGGTGCATAATATGACCGCCGCAGACGCCTAGTTTAGGAGTTACAGCGATTTTAAAGTTTTGAATTTTCTTTTATCTGGTGCATGGTATGACCCCCGCAGACGCCTAGTTTAGGAGTTATAGCCATTTTAATATTTTGAATTTTTTTTTCTGGTGCATAATATGACCCCCGCAGACGCCTAGTTTAGGAGTTACAGCGATTTTAAAGTTTTGAATTTTCTTTTATCTGGTGCATAATATGACCCCCGCAGACGCCTAGTTTAGGAGTTATAGCCATTTTAATATTTTAATTTTTTTGTCTGGTGCATAATATGACCCCCGCAGACACCTAGCTTAGGAGTTATAGCGATTTTAAAGTTTGGAATTTTCTCTTTTCTGGTGCATAATATGACCCCCGCAGATGCCTAGTTTAGGAGTTATAGCCATTTTAAGATTTTGAATTTTCTTTTTTCTGGTGCATAATATGACCCCGCAGACGCCAAGTTTAGGAGTTATAGCGATTTTAAAGTTTTGAATTTTCTTTTTTCTGGTGCATAATATGACCCCCGCAGACGCCTAGTTTAGGAGTTATAGCCATTTTAATATTTTGAATTTTTTTGTCTGGTGCATAATATGACCCCCGCAGACACCTAGCTTAGGAGTTATAACGATTTTAAAGTTTGGAATTTTCTTTTTTCTGGTGCATAATATGACCCCCGCAGCCGCCTAGTTTAGGAGTTATAGCCATTTTAAGATTTTGAATTTTCTTTTTTCTGGTGCAAAATATGACCCCCGCAGACGCCTAGTTTAGGAGTTATAGCCATTTTAAGATTTTGAATTTTCTTTTTTCTGGTGCATAATATGACCCCCGCAGACGCCTAGTTTAGGAGTTATAGCGATTTTAAAGTTTTGAATTTTTTTTTATCTGGTGCATAATATGACCCCCGCAGACGCCTAGTTTAGGAGTTATAGCCATTTTAATATTTTGAATTTTTTTTTCTGGTGCATAATATTACCCCCGCAGACGCCTAGTTTAGGAGTTATTGCCATTTTAAGATTTTGAATTTTCTCTTTTCCGGTGCATAATATGACCCCCGCAGACGCCTAGTTTAGGAGTTATAGCCATTTTAAGATTTTGAATTTTCTTTTTTCTGGTGCATAATATGACCCCGCAGAAGCCTAGTTTAGGAGTTATAGCCATTTTAAGATTTTGAATTTTTTTTTCTGGTGCATAATATGACCCCCGCAGACGCCTAGTTTAGGAGTTATAGCCATTTTAAGATTTTGAATTTTCTTTTTTCTGGTGCATAATATGACCCCCGCAGACGCCAAGTTTAGGAGTTATAGCCATTTTAATATTTTGAATTTTTTTTTCTGGTGCTTAATATGACCCCGCAGACGCCTAGTTTAGGAGTTATAGCCATTTTAAGATTTTGAATTTTCTTTTTTCTGGTGCATAATATGACCGTCGCAGACGCCTAGTTTAGGAGTTACAGCGATTTTAAAGTTTTGAATTTTCTCTTTTCCGGTGCATAATATGACCCCCGCAGACGCCTAGTTTAGGAGTTATAGCCATTTTAAGATTTTGAATTTTCTTTTTTCTGGTGCATAATATGACCCCCGCAGACGCCTAGTTTAGGAGTTATAGCCATTTTAAGATTTTGAATTTTCTTTTTTCTGGTGCATAATATGACCCCCGCAGACGCCTAGTTTAGGAGTTATAGCGATTTTAAAGTTTTGAATTTTCTCTTTTCCGGTGCATAATATGACCCCCGCAGACGCCTAGTTTAGGAGTTATAGCCATTTTAAGATTTTGAATTTTCTTTTTTCTGGTGCATAATATGACCCCGCAGAAGCCTAGTTTAGGAGTTATAGCCATTTTAAGATTTTGAATTTTTTTTTCTGGTGCATAATATGACCCCCGCAGACGCCTAGTTTAGGAGTTATAGCCATTTTAAGATTTTGAATTTTCTTTTTTCTGGTGCATAATATGACCCCCGCAGACGCCAAGTTTAGGAGTTATAGCCATTTTAATATTTTGAATTTTTTTTTCTGGTGCTTAATATGACCCCGCAGACGCCTAGTTTAGGAGTTATAGCCATTTTAAGATTTTGAATTTTCTTTTTTCTGGTGCATAATATGACCCCCGCAGACGCCTAGTTTAGGAGTTATAGCCATTTTAATATTTTGAATTTTTTTTTCTGGTGCTTAATATGACCCCGCAGACGCCTAGTTTAGGAGTTATAGCCATTTTAAGATTTTGAATTTTCTTTTTTCTGGTGCATAATATGACCGTCGCAGACGCCTAGTTTAGGAGTTACAGCGATTTTAAAGTTTTGAATTTTCTTTTATCTGGTGCATAATATGACCCCCGCAGACGCCTAGTTTAGGAGTTATAGCCATTTTAATATTTTGAATTTTTTTTTCTGGTGCATAATATGACCCCCGCAGACGCCTAGTTTAGGAGTTACAGCGATTTTAAAGTTTTGAATTTTCTTTTATCTGGTGCATAATATGACCCCCGCAGACGCCTAGTTTAGGAGTTATAGCCATTTTAATATTTTAATTTTTTTGTCTGGTGCATAATATGACCCCCGCAGACACCTAGCTTAGGAGTTATAGCGATTTTAAAGTTTGGAATTTTCTCTTTTCTGGTGCATAATATGACCCCCGCAGATGCCTAGTTTAGGAGTTATAGCCATTTTAAGATTGTGAATTTTCTTTTTTCTGGTGCATAATATGACCCCGCAGACGCCTAGTTTAGGAGTTATAGCCATTTTAAGATTTTGAATTTTTTTTTCTGGTGCATAATATGACCCCCGCAGACGCCTAGTTTAGGAGTTATAGCCATTTTAAGATTTTGAATTTTCTTTTTTCTGGTGCATAATATGACCCCGCAGACGCCAAGTTTAGGAGTTATAGCGATTTTAAAGTTTTGAATTTTCTTTTTTCTGGTGCATAATATGACCCCCGCAGACGCCTAGTTTAGGAGTTATAGCCATTTTAATATTTTGAATTTTTTTGTCTGGTGCATAATATGACCCCCGCAGACACCTAGCTTAGGAGTTATAGCGATTTTAAAGTTTGGAATTTTCTTTTTTCTGGTGCATAATATGACCCCCGCAGCCGCCTAGTTTAGGAGTTATAGCCATTTTAAGATTTTGAATTTTCTTTTTTCTGGTGCAAAATATGACCCCCGCAGACGCCTAGTTTAGGAGTTAAAGCGATTTTAAAGTTTTGAATTTTCTTTTATCTGGTGCATAAAATGACCCCCGCAGACGCCTAGTTTAGGAGTTATAGCCATTTTAATATTTTGAATTTTATTGTCTGGTGCATAAAATGACCCCCGCAGACACCTAGCTTAGGAGTTATAGCGATTTTAAAGTTTGGAATTTTCTCTTTTCTGGTGCATAATATGACCCACGCTGACGAATAGTTTAGGAGTTATAGCGATTTTAAAGTTTTGAATTTTCTTTTTTCTGGTGCATAATATGACCCCCGCAGACGCCTAGTTTAGGAGTTATAGCCATTTTAAGATTTTGAATTTTCTTTTTTCTGGTGCATAATATGACCCCCGCAGACGCCTAGTTTAGGAGTTATAGCCATTTTAAGATTTTGAATTTTCTTTTTTCTGGTGCATAATATGACCCCCGCAGACGCCTAGTTTAGGAGTTATAGCGATTTTAAAGTTTTGAATTTTCTTTTTTCTGGTGCATAATATGACCCCCGCAGACGCCTAGTTTAGGAGTTATAGCGATTTTAAAGTTTTGAAGTTTCTTTTTTCTGGTGCATAATATGACCCCCGCAGATGCCTAGTTTAGGAGTTATAGCCATTTTAATATTTTGAATTTTTTTTTCTGGTGCATAATATGACCCCCGCAGACGCCTAGTTTAGGAGTTATAGCCATTTTAATATTTTGAATTTTATTGTCTGGTGCATAAAATGACCCCCGCAGACACCTAGCTTAGGAGTTATAGCGATTTTAAAGTTTTGAAGTTTCTTTTTTCTGGTGCATAATATGACCCCCGCAGATGCCTAGTTTAGGAGTTATAGCCATTTTAATATTTTGAATTTTATTGTCTGGTGCATAAAATGACCCCCGCAGACACCTAGCTTAGGAGTTATAGCGATTTTAAAGTTTGGAATTTTCTTTTTTCTGGTGCATAATATGACCCCCGCAGACGCCTAGTTTAGGAGTTATAGCCATTTTAAGATTTTGAATTTTCTTTTTTCTGGTGCATAATATGACCCCCGCAGACGCCTAGTTTAGGAGTTATAGCCATTTTAAGATTTTGAATTTTCTTTTTTCTGGTGCATAATATGACCCCCGCAGACGCCTAGTTTAGGAGTTATAGCGATTTTAAAGTTTTGAATTTTCTTTTTTTTGGTGCATAATATGACCCCCGCAGACGCCTAGTTTAGGAGTTATAGCCATTTTAATATTTTGAATTTTTTTTTCTGGTGCATAATATGACCCCCGCAGACGCCTAGTTTAGGAGTTATAGCCATTTTAAGATTTTGAATTTTCTTTTTTCTGGTGCATAATATGACCCCCGCAGACGCCTAGTTTAGGAGTTATAGCGATTTTAAAGTTTTGAATTTTTTTTTATCTGGTGCATAATATGACCCCCGCAGACGCCTAGTTTAGGAGTTATAGCCATTTTAATATTTTGATTTTTTTTTTCTGGTGCATAATATTACCCCCGCAGACGCCTAGTTTAGGAGTTATTGCCATTTTAATATTTTGAATTTTCTCTTTTCCGGTGCATAATATGACCCCCGCAGACGCCTAGTTTAGGAGTTATAGCCATTTTAAGATTTTGAATTTTCTTTTTTCTGGTGCATAATATGACCCCGCAGAAGCCTAGTTTAGGAGTTATAGCCATTTTAAGATTTTGAATTTTTTTTTCTGGTGCATAATATGACCCCCGCAGACGCCTAGTTTAGGAGTTATAGCCATTTTAAGATTTTGAATTTTCTTTTTTCTGGTGCATAATATGACCCCCGCAGACGCCAAGTTTAGGAGTTATAGCCATTTTAATATTTTGAATTTTTTTTTCTGGTGCTTAATATGACCCCGCAGACGCCTAGTTTAGGAGTTATAGCCATTTTAAGATTTTGAATTTTCTTTTTTCTGGTGCATAATATGACCCCCGCAGACGCCTAGTTTAGGAGTTATAGCCATTTTAATATTTTGAATTTTTTTTTCTGGTGCTTAATATGACCCCGCAGACGCCTAGTTTAGGAGTTATAGCCATTTTAAGATTTTGAATTTTCTTTTTTCTGGTGCATAATATGACCGTCGCAGACGCCTAGTTTAGGAGTTACAGCGATTTTAAAGTTTTGAATTTTCTCTTTTCCGGTGCATAATATGACCCCCGCAGACGCCTAGTTTAGGAGTTATAGCCATTTTAAGATTTTGAATTTTCTTTTTTCTGGTGCATAATATGACCCCCGCAGACGCCTAGTTTAGGAGTTATAGCCATTTTAAGATTTTGAATTTTCTTTTTTCTGGTGCATAATATGACCCCCGCAGACGCCTAGTTTAGGAGTTATAGCGATTTTAAAGTTTTGAATTTTCTCTTTTCCGGTGCATAATATGACCCCCGCAGACGCCTAGTTTAGGAGTTATAGCCATTTTAAGATTTTGAATTTTCTTTTTTCTGGTGCATAATATGACCCCGCAGAAGCCTAGTTTAGGAGTTATAGCCATTTTAAGATTTTGAATTTTTTTTTCTGGTGCATAATATGACCCCCGCAGACGCCAAGTTTAGGAGTTATAGCCATTTTAATATTTTGAATTTTTTTTTCTGGTGCTTAATATGACCCCGCAGACGCCTAGTTTAGGAGTTATAGCCATTTTAAGATTTTGAATTTTCTTTTTTCTGGTGCATAATATGACCCCCGCAGACGCCTAGTTTAGGAGTTATAGCCATTGTAATATTTTGAATTTTTTTTTCTGGTGCTTAATATGACCCCGCAGACGCCTAGTTTAGGAGTTATAGCCATTTTAAGATTTTGAATTTTCTTTTTTCTGGTGCATAATATGACCCCCGCAGACGCCTAGTTTAGTTTTGGTGGGGGCTGAGGCCCCCATTTATTGGCTTAATACAAGCTTAATCTAACTTAAAAACTAACAGAAAGACTTAAGAGCTAGTGACCAAGGAAGTGATGGAGGAGATCTTGTTTGAGACGAGGAGTGCTCAGGTGGAAATGAAAAAGGGAGAGGTTCGAGTTGACCTTTCGGAGCATTCGGGAGATAGGTTCGTTGGAGCCATAAGAGGTGCGGTGGACCGGTAGATAGAAGAGACGAGGACAACGTAGATTGCGGGGGTTGGTATTGAAGGAAATGGAGTTCAAAATGGATGCACAGTCGATGGAACCTGAGAGAAGACGATGAATGAAAAGAACGTCAGCAATATTCCTACGTTCTTCTAACGAATTCATATTTAGAAGTTTGAGGCGGTCTTGATAGGGAGGTAAGATTAAAGGGTCGTTCCATGGCAGGCCACGGAGGGCAAATCGGAGGAATCGACGTTGAATACCCTCGATTCGGGAAACATGAACCCGGTGAAAGGGGGACCAAGCTTGACTGGCATACTCAAGCAGGGGGCGAACAAAGGTAATATAGAGAGATCTGGTTACATACGGGTTGGAAAATTCCTTGGACCACCGTTTAATAAAGCCAAGTGATGAGTTGGCTTTGAGGATCATCTTATCGATATGTGAACGGAAATTAAGCTCACAGTCGAATAATATGCCAAGGTCTTGGAAAGACTGAACCAGGGGAATTGGTTGACCATGGAGAAAATAAAGTCGGGGGGGAGACGGGTTGTATTTACGTGAGAAGGTTATAAATTGACATTTGGCTATATTAAGTTCTAGGCAGTTTTTGAGGCACCAGATTGAAAACCGATCAAGGTCTTCTTGAAGAAGGGCAGAGTCCTGGGGAGAGGAAATAGATTTAAAAAATTTTGTGTCGTCAGCGTAAAGGGAGAGGGAGGAGTGCTTAATGACACTCTCAACATCGTTGATAGTAAGAATGAAGAGAAGAGGGCCAAGATGACTGCCTTGTGGAACTCCAGATGAGGCCAGGAATGGAACAGAAAGGGCGGATCTAAACCGAACACTATAATATCGGTTTACCAGGTAAGAAGAAATCCATTTTAAAAAGAGCGGCTCAAAGCCGAGAGCAGACAATTTGAAAAGGATCAATTTATGAGATATCTTATCAAATGCTTTAGTGAAGTCTGTTGCGATAACATCGATTTCTTTGCCATTTTCTAAGGCTGAGAGTGCAAAAGACACGAATTCAACTAGATTTGTGGTAGTTGATCTACCTTTTAGAAAACCATGTTGTCGGGGTGAAATAAAAGGCTTGCATTTGAAGCTTAACGCTTCGTATAAAATGCTTTCAAAGAGTTTGGGTATATGAGAGAGTTTAGCAATGGGACGATAATTGGTAACTTCATGCTTAGATCCCTTTTTGTGTATTGGGATTATAAAAGAGGTCTTCCAAATCTGGGGAAATTCACCCTGTGTGAGCGATAGACGAAAAAGGTAGGAAAGGTGTAGAGACAGGTTGGAAGAGCATTTCTTAAGAAACATGGCGGGGAGTCCGTCTGGGCCAGGTATAAATTCATCCTTAAGATTTTGTAACTTTTCTTCAATAACTGCAGGATCGAAATTTTGAGTGAGAAAGGGACCAATAGAGAAATTTGGTAGATCATTGAAGTAAGAGGGATCTGGTACGAAGGAGTTGTTGGCAAATGATTGCTTGAAAAATGTAGCAAAAAAGTTGGCGATGGTAGGAGGATCACATGAAGTTTTGGTTTCGAAAGCGAGGGAGGAAGGATAACCATCGGTCTTACTTTTGCAATTGACAAATTGAAAAAAGGACTTGGGGTCATTTATGAGATTGGTTTGCGCACTATTCAGGTAGCGCTGATAAAGAGAGTTATAGAGTTCAATGAAATGAAGATATGTACCTAGATAATTTGAATAGTCGGAAGAAGAGTGGGTGCGAAGGAATACCGCCCATAACTTGTTTCTTTTGTTTCGCAGAGAGCGAAGTCTACGATTATACCAAGGAGGGGATGTAGAAGAAGTTTTATGGCGGGTGTAAGGCACATAAAGGGAGATGGATTTGAATATTTCTCTGTAAAAAATGGAGAGGGCATCAACCAGAGATAGATTGGTAAACTCAAAAGAAGCACTGCTTAGATAGGTATTAATTTTACGGAAATTAGCTTTGTGAAAATTGTAAGAAAATAGAACTGCGGGGGGAGGCGACTGAAGGGGAGAGTTGTGGAAAAATGAGAGAAGAAGTGGAGGATGAAAGTTATCAATAGTTGAAAGAGATAGGGGACAACACGATACTGAGGAGTTGATGGGATCAGTTGTGAAGATAAGGTCTAATTGCCTTTCCATATAGTTGGAAACGCCACTGACTTGGCATAGACTAGAGTCTGTTAGCCGATCTAAGAATAGGCATTCCTTAGTAGAAATGGGATTGGAAGCGATGAAAAAAGATAGGTCTTCAGATGGAGTCCACTTCAGCTGAGGCAGATTAAAATCGCCGAAGATAATGATATCATCAAGCGATTCTGATAAGTCGATCAAATTGTCAATTGCTGCAATAGCAAGTTGGTAGGATTCAATAGGTTGCGCCGGAAGAATGTAACAACACATAACGTACAGGCATCTGCGAGTGAGGGTTATTTTAACCGACACAAAGTCGAGCTTAGGAGAGGATGATGTTGCAACGAGAGAGGAGTCCAAGCTGTTGTGAATAGCCAGTAGGACACCTCGACAAGGGGATTCAATCAAGGGGGGTGCGCGATCATCATCCCGAAAAACATTAAAAGAAGGAGGGAATAACTCCTGGTTTTTTATGTTGGGGATAAGATTAGTTTCGGTCAGAGCATAGATATCAAATGGGAGAGCATGAGATTGGCGGAAAACAGCGTGGGTTTTAGAACGGAGTCCTCTTACGTTCTGGTAATAGAAGGTGAGAGGGAGGTTTTTGCATGACTTTTTAGGGTCGAAAAAATTTATCATGGTCAAGGCGACTGCGTTGGAGGTGTGAGACTCTTTTAGAGTGTACATATTGGCGAAGAGCGGCAAGATCGTCTGCAACTTTTTGGGGGGGCGTATTGAAAATCTCGTGATACTTTATATAAAGTTTCCTGAGACTGGTAACGTCTGTAGGGAGGCCTTCCTGCTGGATTGAAACCATGACGCTTGTTTTTGTTTTACCCTCGTAGCACACCGAGTCGGATTTATCGTGCAGATAGGCGAGATATAGACGTATATTCTCATATATCTTTTTATCTCTAAGCCTAGAGAGCGCATAGCGACATTCGGTGGTATCGCTAGTTTGCTGCGTTAATTTAACAGTGGGTGGCGAAAGGGGGTCAATAGAAGAGGGAGTGGTTAATGAGTTCGGTGTCGCAACGGCTGGTTTTTCTGAAATAGGGTTTAAAATGTGAGAACTGATGAAATTGGGATACTTAGCTCCAGTTCTGAGGTCGAAATTAGGGAAAGGCGTGTGTGTTAGGGGTTGAATGGTGGGAGTTTGAGTGGCAGGAGTTTGAGTTGTAGGGGTTAAGTCGAAAGAGACACGTTGACGTTGGGGCTTGATTTGGGGTGGAATAGGGGGAGTTGGAGTTTGGGTGGGCGGCTTAAAATTAGGAAAAATTGTTGTTTTAAAACTCCAATTGGAGCTGGGTTTGTTGTGGGAAGAGGAGGTGGGTTTTGGCAAATTGGATTTATTTAGGAGTTATAGCCATTGTAATATTTTGAATTTTTTTTTCTGGTGCTTAATATGACCCCGCAGACGCCTAGTTTAGGAGTTATAGCCATTTTAAGATTTTGAATTTTCTTTTTTCTGGTGCATAATATGACCCCGCAGAAGCCTAGTTTAGGAGTTATAGCCATTTTAAGATTTTGAATTTTTTTTTCTGGTGCATAATATGACCCCCGCAGACGCCTAGTTTAGGAGTTATAGCCATTTTAAGATTTTGAATTTTCTTTTTTCTGGTGCATAATATGACCCCCGCAGACGCCAAGTTTAGGAGTTATAGCCATTTTAATATTTTGAATTTTTTTTTCTGGTGCTTAATATGACCCCGCAGACGCCTAGTTTAGGAGTTATAGCCATTTTAAGATTTTGAATTTTCTTTTTTCTGGTGCATAATATGACCCCCGCAGACGCCTAGTTTAGGAGTTATAGCCATTTTAATATTTTGAATTTTTTTTTCTGGTGCTTAATATGACCCCGCAGACGCCTAGTTTAGGAGTTATAGCCATTTTAAGATTTTGAATTTTCTTTTTTCTGGTGCATAATATGACCGTCGCAGACGCCTAGTTTAGGAGTTACAGCGATTTTAAAGTTTTGAATTTTCTCTTTTCCGGTGCATAATATGACCCCCGCAGACGCCTAGTTTAGGAGTTATAGCCATTTTAAGATTTTGAATTTTCTTTTTTCTGGTGCATAATATGACCCCCGCAGACGCCTAGTTTAGGAGTTATAGCCATTTTAAGATTTTGAATTTTCTTTTTTCTGGTGCATAATATGACCCCCGCAGACGCCTAGTTTAGGAGTTATAGCGATTTTAAAGTTTTGAATTTTCTCTTTTCCGGTGCATAATATGACCCCCGCAGACGCCTAGTTTAGGAGTTATAGCCATTTTAAGATTTTGAATTTTCTTTTTTCTGGTGCATAATATGACCCCGCAGAAGCCTAGTTTAGGAGTTATAGCCATTTTAAGATTTTGAATTTTTTTTTCTGGTGCATAATATGACCCCCGCAGACGCCAAGTTTAGGAGTTATAGCCATTTTAATATTTTGAATTTTTTTTTCTGGTGCTTAATATGACCCCGCAGACGCCTAGTTTAGGAGTTATAGCCATTTTAAGATTTTGAATTTTCTTTTTTCTGGTGCATAATATGACCCCCGCAGACGCCTAGTTTAGGAGTTATAGCCATTGTAATATTTTGAATTTTTTTTTCTGGTGCTTAATATGACCCCGCAGACGCCTAGTTTAGGAGTTATAGCCATTTTAAGATTTTGAATTTTCTTTTTTCTGGTGCATAATATGACCGTCGCAGACGCCTAGTTTAGGAGTTACAGCGATTTTAAAGTTTTGAATTTTCTTTTATCTGGTGCATAATATGACCCCCGCAGATGCCTAGTTTAGGAGTTATAGCCATTTTAATATTTTGAATTTTTTTTTCTGGTGCATAATATGACCCCCGCAGACGCCTAGTTTAGGAGTTACAGCGATTTTAAAGTTTTGAATTTTCTTTTATCTGGTGCATAATATGACCCCCGCAGACGCCTAGTTTAGGAGTTATAGCCATTTTAATATTTTAATTTTTTTGTCTGGTGCATAATATGACCCCCGCAGACACCTAGCTTAGGAGTTATAGCGATTTTAAAGTTTGGAATTTTCTCTTTTCTGGTGCATAATATGACCCCGCAGACGCCAAGTTTAGGAGTTATAGCGATTTTAAAGTTTCGAATTTTCTTTTTTCTGGTGCATAATATGACCCCCGCAGACGCCTAGTTTAGGAGTTATAGCCATTTTAATATTTTGAATTTTTTTGTCTGGTGCATAATATGACCGTCGCAGACGCCTAGTTTAGGAGTTACAGCGATTTTAAAGTTTTGAATTTTCTTTTATCTGGTGCATAATATGACCCCCGCAGATGCCTAGTTTAGGAGTTATAGCCATTTTAAGATTTTGAATTTTCTTTTTTCTGGTGCATAATATGACCCCGCAGACGCCTAGTTTAGGAGTTATAGCCATTTTAAGATTTTGAATTTTTTTTTCTGGTGCATAATATGACCCCCGCAGACGCCTAGTTTAGGAGTTATAGCCATTTTAAGATTTTGAATTTTCTTTTTTCTGGTGCATAATATGACCCCGCAGACGCCAAGTTTAGGAGTTATAGCGATTTTAAAGTTTCGAATTTTCTTTTTTCTGGTGCATAATATGACCCCCGCAGACGCCTAGTTTAGGAGTTATAGCCATTTTAATATTTTGAATTTTTTTGTCTGGTGCATAATATGACCCCCGCAGACACCTAGCTTAGGAGTTATAGCGATTTTAAAGTTTGGAATTTTCTTTTTTCTGGTGCATAATATGACCCCCGCAGACGCCTAGTTTAGGAGTTATAGCCATTTTAAGATTTTGAATTTTCTTTTTTCTGGTGCAAAATATGACCCCCGCAGACGCCTAGTTTAGGAGTTAAAGCGATTTTGAAGTTTTGAATTTTCTTTTATCTGGTGCATAAAATGACCCCCGCAGACGCCTAGTTTAGGAGTTATAGCCATTTTAATATTTTGAATTTTATTATCTGGTGCATAAAATGACCCCCGCAGACACCTAGCTTAGGAGTTATAGCGATTTTAAAGTTTGGAATTTTCTCTTTTCTGGTGCATAATATGACCCACGCTGACGCCTAGTTTAGGAGTTATAGCGATTTTAAAGTTTTGAATTTTCTTTTTTCTGGTGCATAATATGACTCCCGCAGACGCCTAGTTTAGGAGTTATAGCCATTTTAAGATTTTGAATTTTCTTTTTTCTGGTGCATAATATGACCCCCGCAGACGCCTAGTTTAGGAGTTATAGCCATTTTAATATTTTGAATTTTATTATCTGGTGCATAAAATGACCCCCGCAGACACCTAGCTTAGGAGTTATAGCGATTTTAAAGTTTGGAATTTTCTCTTTTCTGGTGCATAATATGACCCACGCTGACGCCTAGTTTAGGAGTTATAGCGATTTTAAAGTTTTGAATTTTCTTTTTTCTGGTGCATAATATGACCCCCGCAGACGCCTAGTTTAGGAGTTATAGCCATTTTAAGATTTTGAATTTTCTTTTTTCTGGTGCATAATATGACCCCCGCAGACGCCTAGTTTAGGAGTTATAGCCATTTTAATATTTTGAATTTTATTATCTGGTGCATAAAATGACCCCCGCAGACACCTAGCTTAGGAGTTATAGCGATTTTAAAGTTTGGAATTTTCTCTTTTCTGGTGCATAATATGACCCACGCTGACGCCTAGTTTAGGAGTTATAGCGATTTTAAAGTTTTGAATTTTCTTTTTTCTGGTGCATAATATGACCCCCGCAGACGCCTAGTTTAGGAGTTATAGCCATTTTAAGATTTTGAATTTTCTTTTTTCTGGTGCATAATATGACCCCCGCAGACGCCTAGTTTAGGAGTTATAGCCATTTTAATATTTTGAATTTTATTATCTGGTGCATAAAATGACCCCCGCAGACACCTAGCTTAGGAGTTATAGCGATTTTAAAGTTTGGAATTTTCTCTTTTCTGGTGCATAATATGACCCACGCTGACGCCTAGTTTAGGAGTTATAGCGATTTTAAAGTTTTGAATTTTCTTTTTTCTGGTGCATAATATGACCCCCGCAGACGCCTAGTTTAGGAGTTATAGCCATTTTAAGATTTTGAATTTTCTTTTTTCTGGTGCATAATATGACCCCCGCAGACGCCTAGTTTAGGAGTTATAGCCATTTTAATATTTTGAATTTTATTATCTGGTGCATAAAATGACCCCCGCAGACACCTAGCTTAGGAGTTATAGCGATTTTAAAGTTTGGAATTTTCTCTTTTCTGGTGCATAATATGACCCACGCTGACGCCTAGTTTAGGAGTTATAGCGATTTTAAAGTTTTGAATTTTCTTTTTTCTGGTGCATAATATGACCCCCGCAGACGCCTAGTTTAGGTGTTATAGCCATTTTAATATTTTGAATTTTTTTGTCTGGTGCATAATATGACCCCCGCAGACACCTAGCTTAGGAGTTATAGCGATTTTAAAGTTTGGAATTTTCTTTTTTCTGGTGCAAAATATGACCCCCGCAGACGCCTAGTTTAGGAGTTAAAGCGATTTTAAAGTTTTGAATTTTCTTTTATCTGGTGCATAAAATGACCCCCGCAGACGCCTAGTTTAGGAGTTATAGCCATTTTAATATTTTGAATTTTATTATCTGGTGCATAAAATGACCCCCGCAGACACCTAGCTTAGGAGTTATAGCGATTTTAAAGTTTGGAATTTTCTCTTTTCTGGTGCATAATATGACCCACGCTGACGCCTAGTTTAGGAGTTATAGCGATTTTAAAGTTTTGAATTTTCTTTTTTCTGGTGCATAATATGACCCCCGCAGACGCCTAGTTTAGGTGTTATAGCCATTTTAATATTTTGAATTTTTTTGTCTGGTGCATAATATGACCCCCGCAGACACCTAGCTTAGGAGTTATAGCGATTTTAAAGTTTGGAATTTTCTTTTTTCTGGTGCATAATATGACCCCCGCAGACGCCTAGTTTAGGAGTTATAGCCATTTTAAGATTTTGAATTTTCTTTTTTCTGGTGCATAATATGACCCCCGCAGACGCCTAGTTTAGGAGTTATAGCCATTTTAATATTTTGAATTTTATTATCTGGTGCATAAAATGACCCCCGCAGACACCTAGCTTAGGAGTTATAGCGATTTTAAAGTTTGGAATTTTCTCTTTTCTGGTGCATAATATGACCCACGCTGACGCCTAGTTTAGGAGTTATAGCGATTTTAAAGTTTTGAATTTTCTTTTTTCTGGTGCATAATATGACCCCCGCAGACGCCTAGTTTAGGTGTTATAGCCATTTTAATATTTTGAATTTTTTTGTCTGGTGCATAATATGACCCCCGCAGACACCTAGCTTAGGAGTTATAGCGATTTTAAAGTTTGGAATTTTCTCTTTTCTGGTGCATAATATGACCCACGCTGACGCCTAGTTTAGGAGTTATAGCGATTTTAAAGTTTTGAATTTTCTTTTTTCTGGTGCATAATATGACCCCCGCAGACGCCTAGTTTAGGTGTTATAGCCATTTTAATATTTTGAATTTTTTTGTCTGGTGCATAATATGACCCCCGCAGACACCTAGCTTAGGAGTTATAGCGATTTTAAAGTTTGGAATTTTCTCTTTTCTGGTGCATAATATGACCCACGCTGACGCCTAGTTTAGGAGTTATAGCGATTTTAAAGTTTTGAATTTTCTTTTTTCTGGTGCATAATATGACCCACGCTGACGCCTAGTTTAGGAGTTATAGCGATTTTAAAGTTTTGAATTTTCTTTTATCTGGTGCATAAAATGACCCCCGCAGACGCCTAGTTTAGGAGTTATAGCCATTTTGATATTTTGAATTTTATTATCTGGTGCATAAAATGACCCCCGCAGACACCTAGCTTAGGAGTTATAGCGATTTTAAAGTTTGGAATTTTCTCTTTTCTGGTGCATAATATGACCCACGCTGACGCCTAGTTTAGGAGTTATAGCGATTTTAAAGTTTTGAATTTTCTTTTTTCTGGTGCATAATATGACCCCCGCAGACGCCTAGTTTAGGAGTTATAGCCATTTTAAGATTTTGAATTTTCTTTTTTCTGGTGCATAATATGACCCCCGCAGACGCCTAGTTTAGGAGTTATAGCCATTTTAATATTTTGAATTTTATTATCTGGTGCATAAAATGACCCCCGCAGACACCTAGCTTAGGAGTTATAGCGATTTTAAAGTTTGGAATTTTCTCTTTTCTGGTGCATAATATGACCCACGCTGACGCCTAGTTTAGGAGTTATAGCGATTTTAAAGTTTTGAATTTTCTTTTTTCTGGTGCATAATATGACCCACGCAGACGCCTAGTTTAGGTGTTATAGCCATTTTAATATTTTGAATTTTTTTGTCTGGTGCATAATATGACCCCCGCAGACACCTAGCTTAGGAGTTATAGCGATTTTAAAGTTTGGAATTTTCTTTTTTCTGGTGCATAATATGACCCCCGCAGACGCCTAGTTTAGGAGTTATAGCCATTTTAAGATTTTGAATTTTCTTTTTTCTGGTGCAAAATATGACCCCCGCAGACGCCTAGTTTAGGAGTTAAAGCGATTTTAAAGTTTTGAATTTTCTTTTATCTGGTGCATAAAATGACCCCCGCAGACGCCTAGTTTAGGAGTTATAGCCATTTTAATATTTTGAATTTTATTATCTGGTGCATAAAATGACCCCCGCAGACGCCTAGTTTAGGAGTTATAGCCATTTTAAGATTTTGAATTTTCTTTTTTCTGGTGCATAATATGACCCCCGCAGACGCCTAGTTTAGGAGTTATAGCCATTTTAAGATTTTGAATTTTCTTTTTTCTGGTGCATAAAATGACCCCCGCTGACGCCTAGTTTAGGAGTTATAGCGATTTTAAAGTTTTGAATTTTCTTTTTTCTGGTGCATAATATGACCCCCGCAGACGCCTAGTTTAGGTGTTATAGCCATTTTAATATTTTGAATTTTTTTGTCTGGTGCATAATATGACCCCCGCAGACACCTAGCTTAGGAGTTATAGCGATTTTAAAGTTTGGAATTTTCTCTTTTCTGGTGCATAATATGACCCACGCTGACGCCTAGTTTAGGAGTTATAGCGATTTTAAAGTTTTGAATTTTCTTTTTTCTGGTGCATAATATGACCCCCGCAGACGCCTAGTTTAGGAGTTATAGCCATTTTAAGATTTTGAATTTTCTTTTTTCTGGTGCATAATATGACCCCCGCAGACGCCTAGTTTAGGAGTTATAGCCATTTTAAGATTTTGAATTTTCTTTTTTCTGGTGCATAATATGACCCCCGCAGACGCCTAGTTTAGGAGTTATAGCGATTTTAAAGTTTTGAATTTTCTTTTTTCTGGTGCATAATATGACCCCCGCAGACGCCTAGTTTAGGAGTTATAGCGATTTTAAAGTTTTGAATTTTTTTTTTTCTGGTGCATAATATGACCCCCGCAGACGCCTAGTTTAGGAGTTATAGCCATTTTAATATTTTGAATTTTTTTTTCTGGTGCATAATATTACCCCCGCAGACGCCTAGTTTAGGAGTTATTGCCATTTTAAGATTTTGAATTTTCTCTTTTCCGGTGCATAATATGACCCCCGCAGACGCCTAGTTTAGGAGTTATAGCCATTTTAAGATTTTGAATTTTCTTTTTTCTGGTGCATAATATGACCCCGCAGAAGCCTAGTTTAGGAGTTATAGCCATTTTAAGATTTTGAATTTTTTTTTCTGGTGCATAATATGACCCCCGCAGACGCCTAGTTTAGGAGTTATAGCCATTTTAAGATTTTGAATTTTCTTTTTTCTGGTGCATAATATGACCCCCGCAGACGCCAAGTTTAGGAGTTATAGCCATTTTAATATTTTGAATTTTTTTTTCTGGTGCTTAATATGACCCCGCAGACGCCTAGTTTAGGAGTTATAGCCATTTTAAGATTTTGAATTTTCTTTTTTCTGGTGCATAATATGACCCCCTCAGACGCCTAGTTTAGGAGTTATAGCCATTTTAATATTTTGAATTTTTTTTTCTGGTGCTTAATATGACCCCGCAGACGCCTAGTTTAGGAGTTATAGCCATTTTAAGATTTTGAATTTTCTTTTTTCTGGTGCATAATATGACCGTCGCAGACGCCTAGTTTAGGAGTTACAGCGATTTTAAAGGTTTGAATTTTCTTTTATCTGGTGCATAATATGACCCCCGCAGACGCCTAGTTTAGGAGTTATAGCCATTTTAATATTTTGAATTTTTTTTTCTGGTGCATAATATGACCCCCGCAGACGCCTAGTTTAGGAGTTACAGCGATTTTAAAGTTTTGAATTTTCTTTTATCTGGTGCATAATATGACCCCCGCAGACGCCTAGTTTAGGAGTTATAGCCATTTTAATATTTTAATTTTTTTGTCTGGTGCATAATATGACCCCCGCAGACACCTAGCTTAAGAGTTATAGCGATTTTAAAGTTTGGAATTTTCTCTTTTCTGGTGCATAATATGACCCCCGCAGATGCCTAGTTTAGGAGTTATAGCCATTTTAAGATTTTGAATTTTCTTTTTTCTGGTGCATAATATGACCCCGCAGACGCCTAGTTTAGGAGTTATAGCCATTTTAAGATTTTGAATTTTTTTTTCTGGTGCATAATATGACCCCCGCAGACGCCTAGTTTAGGAGTTATAGCCATTTTAAGATTTTGAATTTTCTTTTTTCTGGTGCATAATATGACCCACGCTGACGCCTAGTTTAGGAGTTATAGCGATTTTAAAGTTTTGAATTTTCTTTTTTCTGGTGCATAATATGACCCCCGCAGACGCCTAGTTTAGGAGTTATAGCCATTTTAAGATTTTGAATTTTCTTTTTTCTGGTGCATAATATGACCCCCGCAGACGCCTAGTTTAGGAGTTATAGCGATTTTAAAGTTTTGAATTTTCTTTTTTCTGGTGCATAATATGACCCCCGCAGACGCCTAGTTTAGGAGTTATAGCGATTTTAAAGTTTTGAAGTTTTTTTTTTCTGGTGCATAAAATGACGCCCGCAGACGAATAATTTAGGAGTTATACCCATTTTAAGATTTTGAATTTTCTTTTTACTGGTGCATAATATGACCCCCGCAGACGCCTAGTTTAGGAGTTATAGCCATTTTAATATTTTGAATTTTTTTTTCTGGTGCATAATATGACCCCCGCAGACGCCTAGTTTAGGAGTTATAGCCATTTTAAGATTTTGAATTTTCTTTTTTCTGGTGCATAATATGACCCCGCAGACGCCAAGTTTAGGAGTTATAGCGATTTTAAAGTTTTGAATTTTCTTTTTTCTGGTGCATAATATGACCCCCGCAGACGCCTAGTTTAGGAGTTATAGCCATTTTAAGATTTTGAATTTTCTTTTTTCTGGTGCATAATATGACCCACGCTGACGCCTAGTTTAGGAGTTATAGCGATTTTAAAGTTTTGAATTTTCTTTTTTCTGGTGCATAATATGACCCCCGCAGACGCCTAGTTTAGGAGTTATAGCCATTTTAAGATTTTGAATTTTCTTTTTTCTGGTGCATAATATGACCCCCGCAGACGCCTAGTTTAGGAGTTATAGCGATTTTAAAGTTTTGAATTTTCTTTTTTCTGGTGCATAATATGACCCCCGCAGACGCCTAGTTTAGGAGTTATAGCGATTTTAAAGTTTTGAAGTTTCTTTTTTCTGGTGCATAATATGACCCCCGCAGATGCCTAGTTTAGGAGTTATAGCCATTTTAATATTTTGAATTTTTTTTTCTGGTGCATAATATGACCCCCGCAGACGCCTAGTTTAGGAGTTATAGCCATTTTAAGATTTTGAATTTTCTTTTTTCTGGTGCATAATATGACCCCCGCAGACGCCTAGTTTAGGAGTTATAGCGATTTTAAAGTTTTGAATTTTTTTTTATCTGGTGCATAATATGACCCCCGCAGACGCCTAGTTTAGGAGTTATAGCCATTTTAATATTTTGAATTTTTTTTTCTGGTGCATAATATGACCCCCGCAGACGCCTAGTTTAGGAGTTATAGCCATTTTAAGATTTTGAATTTTCTTTTTTCTGGTGCATAATATGACCCCGCAGAAGCCTAGTTTAGGAGTTATAGCCATTTTAAGATTTTGAATTTTTTTTTCTGGTGCATAATATGACCCCCGCAGACGCCTAGTTTAGGAGTTATAGCCATTTTAAGATTTTGAATTTTCTTTTTTCTGGTGCATAATATGACCCCCGCAGACGCCAAGTTTAGGAGTTATAGCCATTTTAATATTTTGAATTTTTTTTTCTGGTGCTTAATATGACCCCGCAGACGCCTAGTTTAGGAGTTATAGCCATTTTAAGATTTTGAATTTTCTTTTTTCTGGTGCATAATATGACCCCCGCAGACGCCTAGTTTAGGAGTTATAGCCATTTTAATATTTTGAATTTTTTTTCTGGTGCTTAATATGACCAAGCAGACGCCTAGTTTAGGAGTTATAGCCATTTTAAGATTTTGAATTTTCTTTTTTCTGGTGCATAATATGACCGTCGCAGACGCCTAGTTTAGGAGTTACAGCGATTTTAAAGTTTTGAATTTTCTTTTATCTGGTGCATAATATGACCCCCGCAGACGCCTAGTTTAGGAGTTATAGCCATTTTAATATTTTAATTTTTTTGTCTGGTGCATAATATGACCCCCGCAGACACCTAGCTTAGGAGTTATAGCGATTTTAAAGTTTGGAATTTTCTCTTTTCTGGTGCATAATATGACCCCCGCAGATGCCTAGTTTAGGAGTTATAGCCATTTTAAGATTTTGAATTTTCTTTTTTCTGGTGCATAATATGACCCCGCAGACGCCTAGTTTAGGAGTTATAGCCATTTTAAGATTTTGAATTTTTTTTTCTGGTGCATAATATGACCCCCGCAGACGCCTAGTTTAGGAGTTATAGCCATTTTAAGATTTTGAATTTTCTTTTTTCTGGTGCATAATATGACCCCGCAGACGCCAAGTTTAGGAGTTATAGCGATTTTAAAGTTTTGAATTTTCTTTTTTCTGGTGCATAATATGACCCCCGCAGACGCCTAGTTTAGGAGTTATAGCCATTTTAATATTTTGAATTTTTTTGTCTGGTGCATAATATGACCCCCGCAGACACCTAGCTTAGGAGTTATAGCGATTTTAAAGTTTGGAATTTTCTTTTTTCTGGTGCATAATATGACCCCCGCAGCCGCCTAGTTTAGGAGTTATAGCCATTTTAAGATTTTGAATTTTCTTTTTTCTGGTGCATAATATGACCCCCGCAGACGCCTAGTTTAGGAGTTAAAGCGATTTTAAAGTTTTGAATTTTCTTTTATCTGGTGCATAAAATGACCCCCGCAGACGCCTAGTTTAGGAGTTATAGCCATTTTAATATTTTGCATTTTATTGTCTGGTGCATAAAATGACCCCCGCAGACACCTAGCTTAGGAGTTATAGCGATTTTAAAGTTTGGAATTTTCTCTTTTCTGGTGCATAATATGACCCACGCTGACGCCTAGTTTAGGAGTTATAGCGATTTTAAAGTTTTGAATTTTCTTTTTTCTGGTGCATAATATGACCCCCGCAGACGCCTAGTTTAGGAGTTATAGCCATTTTAAGATTTTGAATTTTCTTTTTTCTGGTGCATAATATGACCCCCGCAGACGCCTAGTTTAGGAGTTATAGCGATTTTAAAGTTTTGAATTTTCTTTTTTCTGGTGCATAATATGACCCCCGCAGACGCCTAGTTTAGGAGTTATAGCGATTTTAAAGTTTTGAAGTTTCTTTTTTCTGGTGCATAATATGACCCCCGCAGATGCCTAGTTTAGGAGTTATAGCCATTTTAATATTTTGAATTTTTTTTTCTGGTGCATAATATGACCCCCGCAGACGCCTAGTTTAGGAGTTATAGCCATTTTAAGATTTTGAATTTTCTTTTTTCTGGTGCATAATATGACCCCCGCAGACGCCTAGTTTAGGAGTTATAGCGATTTTAAAGTTTTGAATTTTTTTTTATCTGGTGCATAATATGACCCCCGCAGACGCCTAGTTTAGGAGTTATAGCGATTTTAAAGTTTTGAAGTTTCTTTTTTCTGGTGCATAATATGACTCCTGCAGATGCATAGTTTAGGAGTTATAGCCATTTTAATATTTTGAATTTTTTTTCTGTTGCATAATATGACCCCCGCAGACGCCTAGTTTAGGAGTTATAGCCATTTTAAGATTTTGAATTTTCTTTTTTCTGGTGCATAAAATGACCCCCGCAGACGCCTAGTTTAGGAGTTATAGCGATTTTAAAGTTTGGAATTTCCTTTTTTCTGGTGCATAATATGACCCCCGCAGACGCCTAGTTTAGGAGTTATAGCGATTTTAAAGTTTTGAAGTTTCTTTTATCTGGTGCATAAAATGACCCCCGCAGACGCCTAGTTTAGGAGTTATAGCCATTTTAATATTTTGAATTTTTTTTTCTGGTGCATAGTATGACCCCGCAGACGCCTAGTTTAGGAGTTATAGCCATTTTAAGATTTTGAATTTTCTTTTTTCTGGTGCATAAAATGACCCCCGCAGACGCCTAGTTTAGGAGTTATAGCGATTTTAAAGTTTGGAATTTTCTTTTTTCTGGTGCATAATATGACCCCCGCAGACGCCTAGTTTAGGAGTTAAAGCGATTTTAAAGTTTTGAATTTTCTTTTATCTGGTGCATAAAATGACCCCCGCAGATGCCTAGTTTAGGAGTTATAGCCATTTTAATATTTTGAATTTTATTGTCTGGTGCATAAAATGACCCCCGCAGACACCTAGCTTAGGAGTTATAGCGATTTTAAAGTTTGGAATTTTCTCTTTTCTGGTGCATAATATGACCCACGCTGACGCCTAGTTTAGGAGTTATAGCGATTTTAAAGTTTTGAATTTTCTTTTTTCTGGTGCATAATATGACCCCCGCAGACGCCTAGTTTAGGAGTCACAGCCATTTTAAGATTTTGAATTTTCTTTTATCTGGTGCATAATATGACCCCCGCAGACGCCTAGTTTAGGAGTTATAGCGATTTTAAAGTTTTGAATTTTCTTTTATCTGGTGCATAAAATGACCCCCGCAGATGCCTAGTTTAGGAGTTATAGCCATTTTAATATTTTGAATTTTATTGTCTGGTGCATAAAATGACCCCCGCAGACACCTAGCTTAGGAGTTATAGCGATTTTAAAGTTTGGAATTTTCTCTTTTCTGGTGCATAATATGACCCACGCTGACGCCTAGTTTAGGAGTTATAGCGATTTTAAAGTTTTGAATTTTCTTTTTTCTGGTGCATAATATGACCCCCGCAGACGCCTAGTTTAGGAGTCATAGCCATTTTAAGATTTTGAATTTTCTTTTTTCTGGTGCATAATATGACCCCGCAGACGCCAAGTTTAGGAGTTATAGCGATTTTAAAGTTTTGAATTTTCTTTTTTCTGGTGCATAATATGACCCCCGCAGACGCCTAGTTTAGGAGTTATAGCCATTTTAATATTTTGAATTTTTTTGTCTGGTGCATAATATGACCCCCGCAGACACCTAGCTTAGGAGTTATAGCGATTTTAAAGTTTGGAATTTTCTTTTTTCTGGTGCATAATATGACCCCCGCAGCCGCCTAGTTTAGGAGTTATAGCCATTTTAAGATTTTGAATTTTCTTTTTTCTGGTGCATAATATGACCCCCGCAGACGCCTAGTTTAGGAGTTAAAGCGATTTTAAAGTTTTGAATTTTCTTTTATCTGGTGCATAAAATGACCCCCGCAGACGCCTAGTTTAGGAGTTATAGCCATTTTAATATTTTGCATTTTATTGTCTGGTGCATAAAATGACCCCCGCAGACACCTAGCTTAGGAGTTATAGCGATTTTAAAGTTTGGAATTTTCTCTTTTCTGGTGCATAATATGACCCACGCTGACGCCTAGTTTAGGAGTTATAGCGATTTTAAAGTTTTGAATTTTCTTTTTTCTGGTGCATAATATGACCCCCGCAGACGCCTAGTTTAGGAGTTATAGCCATTTTAAGATTTTGAATTTTCTTTTTTCTGGTGCATAACATGACCCCCGCAGACGCCTAGTTTAGGAGTTATAGCGATTTTAAAGTTTTGAATTTTCTTTTTTCTGGTGCATAATATGACCCCCGCAGACGCCTAGTTTAGGAGTTATAGCGATTTTAAAGTCTTGAAGTTTCTTTTTTCTGGTGCATAATATGACCCCCGCAGATGCCTAGTTTAGGAGTTATAGCCATTTTAATATTTTGAATTTTTTTTTCTGGTGCATAATATGACCCCCGCAGACGCCTAGTTTAGGAGTTATAGCCATTTTAAGATTTTGAATTTTCTTTTTTTTGGTGCATAATATGACCCCCGCAGACGCCTAGTTTAGGAGTTATAGCGATTTTAAAGTTTTGAATTTTTTTTTCTGGTGCATAATATGACCCCGCAGACGCCTAGTTTAGGAGTTATTGCCATTTTAAGATTTTGAATTTTCTTTTTTCTGGTGCATAAAATGACCCCCGCAGACGCCTAGTTTAGGAGTTATAGCGATTTTAAAGTTTGGAATTTTCTTTTTTCTGGTGCATAATATGACCCCCGCAGACGCCTAGTTTAGGAGTTATAGCGATTTTAAAGTTTTGAAGTTTCTTTTTTCTGGTGCATAATATGACTCCTGCAGATGCATAGTTTAGGAGTTATAGCCATTTTAATATTTTGAATTTTTTTTCTGTTGCATAATATGACCCCCGCAGACGCCTAGTTTAGGAGTTATAGCCATTTTAAGATTTTGAATTTTCTTTTTTCTGGTGCATAAAATGACCCCCGCAGACGCCTAGTTTAGGAGTTATAGCGATTTTAAAGTTTGGAATTTCCTTTTTTCTGGTGCATAATATGACCCCCGCAGACGCCTAGTTTAGGAGTTATAGCGATTTTAAAGTTTTGAAGTTTCTTTTATCTGGTGCATAAAATGACCCCCGCAGACGCCTAGTTTAGGAGTTATAGCCATTTTAATATTTTGAATTTTTTTTTCTGGTGCATAGTATGACCCCGCAGACGCCTAGTTTAGGAGTTATAGCCATTTTAAGATTTTGAATTTTCTTTTTTCTGGTGCATAAAATGACCCCCGCAGACGCCTAGTTTAGGTGTTATAGCGATTTTAAAGTTTGGAATTTTCTTTTTTCTGGTGCATAATATGACCCCCGCAGACGCCTAGTTTAGGAGTTAAAGCGATTTTAAAGTTTTGAATTTTCTTTTATCTGGTGCATAAAATGACCCCCGCAGATGCCTAGTTTAGGAGTTATAGCCATTTTAATATTTTGAATTTTATTGTCTGGTGCATAAAATGACCCCCGCAGACACCTAGCTTAGGAGTTATAGCGATTTTAAAGTTTGGAATTTTCTCTTTTCTGGTGCATAATATGACCCACGCTGACGCCTAGTTTAGGAGTTATAGCGATTTTAAAGTTTTGAATTTTCTTTTTTCTGGTGCATAATATGACCCCCGCAGACGCCTAGTTTAGGAGTCATAGCCATTTTAAGATTTTGAATTTTCTTTTATCTGGTGCATAATATGACCCCCGCAGACGCTTAGTTTAGGAGTTATAGCCATTTTAATATTTTGAATTTTTTTTTCTGGTGCATAATATGACCCCCGCAGACGCCTAGTTTAGGAGTTATAGCCATTTTAAGATTTTGAATTTTCTTTTATCTGGTGCATAATATGACCCCCGCAGACGCCTAGTTTAGGAGTTATAGCCATTTTAAGATTTTGAATTTTCTTTTTTCTGGTGCATAATATGACCCCCGCAGACGCCTAGTTTAGGAGTTATAGCGATTTTAAAGTTTTGAAATTTCTTTTTTCTGGTGCATAATATGACCCCCGCAGACGCCTAGTTTAGGAGTTAAAGCCATTTTAAGATTTTGAATTTTCTTTTTTCTGGTGCATAATATGACCCGCGCAGACTCCTAGTTTAGGAGTTAAGGCGATTTTAAAGTTTTGAATTTTCTTTTATCTGGTGCATAATATGACCCCCGCAGACGCCTAGTTTAGGAGTTATAGCCATTTTAAGATTTAGAATTTTTTTTTCTGGTGCATAATATGACCCCCGCAGACGCCTAGTTTAGGAGTTATAGCCATTTTAAGATTTTGAATTTTCTTTTTTCTGGTGCATAATATGACCCCCGCAGACGCCTAGTTTAGGAGTTATAGCGATTTTAAAGTTTGGAATTTTCTTTTTTGTGGTGCATAATATGACCCCCGCAGACGCCTAGTTTAGGAGTTATAGCGATTTTAAAGTTTTGAAATTTCTTTTTTCTGGTGCAAAATATGACCCCCGCAGACGCCTAGTTTAGGAGTTATAGCCATTTTAAGATTTTGAATTTTCTTTTTTCTGGTGCATAATATGACCCCCGCAGACGCCTAGTTTAGGAGTTATAGCCATTTTAAGATTTTGAATTTTCTTTTTTCTGGTGCATAATATGACCCCCGCAGACGCCTAGTTTAGGAGTTATAGCGATTTTAAAGTTTTGAATTTTCTTTTTTCTGGTGCATAATATGACCCCCGCAGACGCCTAGTTTAGGAGTTAAAGCCATTTTAATACTTTGAATTTTTTTGTCTGGTGCATAATATGACCCCCGCAGACGCCTAGTTTAGGAGTTATAGCCATTTTAAGATTTCGAATGTTCTTTTTTCTGGTGGATAATATGACCCCCGCTGACGCCTAGTTTAGGAGTTATAGCCATTTTAAGATTTTGAATTTTCTTTTTTCTGGTGCATAATATGACCCCCGCAGACGCCTAGTTTAGGAGTTATAGCGATTTTAAAGTTTGGAATTTTCTTTTATCTGGTGCATAATATGACCCCCGCAGACGCCTAGTTTAGGAGTTATAGCCATTTTAAGATTTTGAATTTTCTTTTTTCTGGTGCATAATATGACCCGCGCAGACTCCTAGTTTAGGAGTTATAGCGATTTTAAAGTTTTGAATTTTCTTTTATCTGGTGCATAATATGACCCCCGCAGACGCCTAGTTTAGGAGTTATAGCCATTTTAAGATTTCGAATTTTTTTTTCTGGTGCATAATATGACCCCCGCAGACGCCTAGTTTAGGAGTTATAGCCATTTTAAGATTTTGAATTTTCTTTTTTCTGGTGCATAATATGACCCCCGCAGACGCCTAGTTTAGGAGTTATAGCGATTTTAAAGTTTTTAATTTTCTTTTTTCTGGTGCATAATATGACCCCCGCAGACGCCTAGTTTAGGAGTTATAGCGATTTTAAAGTTTTGAATTTTCTTTTTTCTGGTGCATAATATGACCCCCGCAGACGCCTAGTTTAGGAGTTATAGCCATTTTAATACTTTGAATTTTTTTGTCTGGTGCATAATATGACCCCCGCAGACGAATAGTTTAGGAGTTATAGCCATTTTAATATTTCGAATTTTCTTTTTTCTGGTGGATAATATGACCCCCGCAGACGCCTAGTTTAGGAGTTATAGCCATTTTAAGATTTTGAATTTTCTTTTATCTGGTGCATAATATGACCCCCGCAGACGCCTAGTTTAGGAGTTATAGCGATTTTAAAGTTTGGAATTTTCTTTTTTCTGGTGCATAATATGACCCCCGCAGACGCCTAGTTTATTAGTTATAGCCATTTTAAGATTTTGAATTTTTTTTTCTGGTGCATAATATGACCCCCGTAGGCGCCTAGTTTGGTTGTTATAGCCATTTTAATATTTTGAATTTTTTTGTCTGGTGCGTAATATGACCCCCGCAGACGCCTAGTTTAGGAGTTATAGCCATTTTAAGATTTTGAATTTTCTTTTTTCTGGTGCATAATATGACCCATGCAGACGCCTAGTTTAGGAGTTATAGCGATTTTAAAGTTTTGAATTTTCTTTTTTCTGGTGCATAAAATGACCCCCGCAGACGCCTAGTTTAGGAGTTATAGCCATTTTAAGATTTTGAATTTTTTTTTCTGGTGCATAATATGACCCCCGCAGACGCCTAGTTTAGGAGTTATAGCCATTTTAAGATTTTGAATTTTTTTTTCTGGTGCATAATATGACCCCCGCAGACGCCTAGTTTAGGAGTTATAACGATTTTAAAGTTTTGAATTTTCTTTTTTCTGGTGCATAATATGACCCCCGCAGACGCCTAGTTTAGGAGTTATAGCCATTTTAAGATTTTGAATTTTCTTTTTTCTGGTGCATAATATGACCCCCGCAGACGCCTAGTTTAGGAGTTATAGCCATTTTAAGATTTTGAATTTTCTTTTTTCTGGTGCATAATATGACCCCCGCAGACGCCTAGTTTAGGAGTTATAGCCATTTTAATATTTTGAATTTTATTGTCTGGTGCATAAAATGACCCCCGCAGACACCTAGCTTAGGAGTTATAGCGATTTTAAAGTTTGGAATTTTCTCTTTTCTGGTGCATAATATGACCCACGCTGACGCCTAGTTTAGGAGTTATAGCGATTTTAAAGTTTTGAATTTTCTTTTTTCTGGTGCATAATATGACCCCCGCAGACGCCTAGTTTAGGAGTTATAGCCATTTTAAGATTTTGAATTTTCTTTTTTCTGGTGCATAATATGACCCCCGCAGACGCCTAGTTTAGGAGTTATAGCCATTTTAAGATTTTGAATTTTCTTTTTTCTGGTACATAATATGACCCCCGCAGACGCCTAGTTTAGGAGTCATAGCCATTTTAAGATTTTGAATTTTCTTTTATCTTTTGCATAATATGACCCCCGCAGACGCCTAGTTTAGGAGTTATAGCGATTTTAAAGTTTTGAATTTTCTTTTATCCGGTGCATAATATGACCCCCGCAGACGCCTAGTTTAGGAGTTATAGCCATTTTAATATTTTGAATTTTTTTTTCTGGTGCATAATATGACCCCCGCAGACGCCTAGTTTAGGAGTTATAGCCATTTTAAGATTTTGAATTTTCTTTTTTCTGGTGCATAAAATGTCCCCCGCAGACGCCTAGTTTAAGAGTTATAGCGATTTTAAAGTTTGGAATTTTCTTTTTTCTGGTGCATAATATGACCCCCGCAGACGCCTAGTTTAGGAGTTATAGCGATTTTAAAGTTTTGAAGTTTCTCTTTTCTGGTGCATAATATGACCCCTGCAGATGCATAGTTTAGGAGTTATAGCCATTTTAAGATTTTGAATTTTCTTTTTTCTGGTGCATAAAATGACCCCCGCAGACGCCTAGTTTAGGAGTTATAGCGATTTTAAAGTTTTGAAGTTTCTTTTTTCTGGTGCATAATATGACCCCTGCAGATGCATAGTTTAGGAGTTATAGCCATTTTAATATTTTGAATTTTTTTTCTGGTGCATAATATGACCCCCGCAGACGCCTAGTTTAGGAGTTATAGCCATTTTAAGATTTTGAATTTTCTTTTTTCTGGTGCATAAAATGACCCCCGCAGACGCATAGTTTAGGAGTTATAGCGATTTTAATATTTTGAATTTTTTTTTCTGGTGCATAGTATGACCCCGCAGACGCCTAGTTTAGGAGTTATAGCCATTTTAAGATTTTGAATTTTCTTTTTTTTGGTGCATAATATGACCCCCGCAGACGCCTAGTTTAGGAGTTAAAGCGATTTTAACGTTTTGAATCTTCTTTTATCTGGTGCATAAAATGACCCCCGCAGACACCTAGTTTAGGAGTTATAGCCATTTTAAGATTTTGAATTTTCTTTTTTCTGGTGCATAATATGACCCCCGCAGACGCCTAGTTTAGGAGTTATAGCCATTTTAAGATTTTGAATTTTCTTCTTTCTGGTGCATAATATGACCCCCGCAGACGCCTAGTTTAGGAGTTATAGCCATTTTAAGATTTTGAATTTTCTTCTTTCTGGTGCATAATATGACCCCCGCAGACGCCTAGTTTAGGAGTCATAGCCATTTTAAGATTTTGAATTTTCTTTTTTTTGGTGCATAATATGACCCCCGCAGACGCCTAGTTTAGGAGTTAAAGCGATTTTAAAGTTTTGAATCTTCTTTTATCTGGTGCATAAAATGACCCCCGCAGACGCCTAGTTTAGGAGTTATAGCCATTTTAAGATTTTGAATTTTCTTTTTTCTGGTGCATAATATGACCCCCGCAGACGCCTAGTTTAGGAGTTATAGCCATTTTAAGATTTTGAATTTTCTTTTTTCTGGTGCATAAAATGACCCCCGCAGACGCCTAGTTTAGGAGTTATAGCGATTTTAAAGTTTGGAATTTCCTTTTTTCTGGTGCATAATATGACCCCCGCAGACGCCTAGTTTAGGAGTTATAGCGATTTTAAAGTTTTGAAGTTTCTTTTATCTGGTGCATAAAATGACCCCCGCAGACGCCTAGTTTAGGAGTTATAGCCATTTTAATATTTTGAATTTTTTTTTCTGGTGCATAGTATGACCCCGCAGACGCCTAGTTTAGGAGTTATAGCCATTTTAAGATTTTGAATTTTCTTTTTTTTGGTGCATAATATGACCCCCGCAGACGCCTAGTTTAGGAGTTAAAGCGATTTTAAAGTTTTGAATCTTCTTTTATCTGGTGCATAAAATGACCCCCGCAGACGCCTAGTTTAGGAGTTATAGCCATTTTAAGATTTTGAATTTTCTTTTTTCTGGTGCATAATATGACCCCCGCAGACGCCTAGTTTAGGAGCTATAGCCATTTTAAGATTTTGAATTTTCTTCTTTCTGGTGCATAATATGACCCCCGCAGACGCCTAGTTTAGGAGTCATAGCCATTTTAAGATTTTGAATTTTCTTTTTTCTGGTGCATAATATGACCCCCGCAGACGCCTAGTTTAGGAGTTATAGCGATTTTAAAGTTTTGAATTTTCTTTTATCCGGTGCATAATATGACCCCCGCAGACGCCTAGTTTAGGAGTTATAGCCATTTTAATATTTTGAATTTTTTTTTCTGGTGCATAATATGACCCCCGCAGACGCCTAGTTTAGGAGTTATAGCGATTTTAAAGTTTTGAATTTTCTTTTATCTGGTGCATAATATGACCCCCGCAGACGCCTAGTTTAGGAGTTATAGCCATTTTAAGATTTTGAATTTTCTTTTTTCTGGTGCATAATATGACCCCCGCAGACGCCTAGTTTAGGAGTTATAGCGATTTTAAAGTTTTGAAATTTCTTTTTTCTGGTGCATAATATGACCCCCGCAGACGCCTAGTTTAGGAGTTATAGCCATTTTAAGATTTTGAATTTTCTTTTTTCTGGTGCATAATATGACCCGCGCAGACTCCTGGTTTAGGAGTTATAGCGATTTTAAAGTTTTGAATTTTCTTTTATATGGTGCATAATATGACCCCCGCAGACGCCTAGTTTAGGAGTTATAGCCATTTTAAGATTTAGAATTTTTTTTTCTGGTGCATAATATGACCCCCGCAGACGCCTAGTTTAGGAGTTATAGCCATTTTAAGATTTTGAATTTTCTTTTTTCTGGTGCATAATATGACCCCCGCAGACGCCTAGTTTAGGAGTTATAGCGATTTTAAAGTTTGGAATTTTCTTTTTTCTGGTGCATAATATGACCCCCGCAGACGCCTAGTTTAGGAGTTATAGCGATTTTAAAGTTTTGAAATTTCTTTTTTCTGGTGCAAAATATGACCCCCGCAGACGCCTAGTTTAGGAGTTATAGCCATTTTAAGATTTTGAATTTTCTTTTTTCTGGTGCATAATATGACCCCCGCAGACGCCTAGTTTAGGAGTTATAGCCATTTTAAGATTTTGAATTTTCTTTTTTCTGGTGCATAATATGACCCCCGCAGACGCCTAGTTTAGGAGTTATAGCGATTTTAAAGTTTTGAATTTTCTTTTTTCTGGTGCATAGTATGACCCCCGCAGACGCCTAGTTTAGGAGTTATAGCCATTTTAATACTTTGAATTTTTTTGTCTGGTGCATAATATGACCCCCGCAGACGCCTAGTTTAGGAGTTATAGCCATTTTAAGATTTCGAATTTTCTTTTTTCTGGTGGATAATATGACCCCCGCTGACGCCTAATTTAGGAGTTATAGCCATTTTAAGATTTTGAATTTTCTTTTTTCTGGTGCATAATATGACCCCCGCAGACGCCTAGTTTAGGAGTTATAGCGATTTTAAAGTTTGGAATTTTCTTTTATCTGGTGCATAATATGACCCCCGCAGACGCCTAGTTTAGGAGTTATAGCCATTTTAAGATTTTGAATTTTCTTTTTTCTGGTGCATAATATGACCCGCGCAGACTCCTAGTTTAGGAGTTATAGCGATTTTAAAGTTTTGAATTTTCTTTTATCTGGTGCATAATATGACCCCCGCAGACGCCTAGTTTAGGAGTTATAGCCATTTTAAGATTTCGAATTTTTTTTCTGGTGCATAATATGACCCCCGCAGACGCCTAGTTTAGGAGTTATAGCCATTTTAAGATTTTGAATTTTCTTTTTTCTGGTGCATAATATGACCCCCGCAGACGCCTAGTTTAGGAGTTATAGCGATTTTAAAGTTTGGAATTTTCTTTTTTCTGGTGCATAATATGACCCCCGCAGACGCCTAGTTTAGGAGTTATAGCGATTTTAAAGTTTTGAATTTTCTTTTTTCTGGTGCATAATATGACCCCCGCAGACGCCTAGTTTAGGAGTTATAGCCATTTTAATACTTTGAATTTTTTTGTCTGGTGCATAATATGACCCCCGCAGACGCCTAGTTTAGGAGTTATAGCCATTTTAAGATTTCGAATTTTCTTTTTTCTGGTGGATAATATGACCCCCCCAGACGCCTAGTTTAGGAGTTATAGCCATTTTAAGATTTTGAATTTTCTTTTTTCTGGTGCATAATATGACCCCCGCAGACGCCTAGTTTAGGAGTTATAGCGATTTTAAAGTTTGGAATTTTCTTTTTTCTGGTGCATAATATGACCCCCGCAGACGCCTAGTTTAGGAGTTATAGCGATTTTAATATTTTGAATTTTATTGTCTGGTGCATAAAATGACCCCCGCAGACACCTAGCTTAGGAGTTATAGCGATTTTAAAGTTTGGAATTTTCTTTTATCTGGTGCATAATATGACCCCCGCAGACGCCTAGTTTAGGAGTTATAGCGATTTTAAAGTTTTGAATTTTCTTTTTTCTGGTGCATAATATGACCCCCGCAGACGCCTAGTTTAGGAGTTATAGCCATTTTAAGATTTTGAATTTTCTTTTTTCTGGTGCATAATATGACCCTCGCAGACGCCTAGTTTAGGAGTTATAGCCATTTTAAGATTTTGAATTTTCTTTTTTTGGTGCATAATATGACCCCCGCAGACGCCTAGTTTAGGAGTTATAGCGATTTTAAAGTTTTGAATTTTCTTTTATCTGGTGCATAATATGACCCCCGCAGACGCCTAGTTTAGGAGTTATAGCCATTTTAATATTTTGAATTTTTTTTTCTGGTGCATAATATGACCCCCGCAGACGCCTAGTTTAGGAGTTATAGCCATTTTAAGATTTTGAATTTTCTTTTTTCTGGTGCATAAAATGACCCCCGCAGACGCCTAGTTTAAGAGTTATAGCGATTTTAAAGTTTGGAATTTTCTTTTTTCTGGTGCATAATATGACCCCCGCAGACGCCTAGTTTAGGAGTTATAGCGATTTTAAAGTTTTGAAGTTTCTTTTATCTGGTGCATAAAATGACCCCCGCAGACGCCTAGTTTAGGAGTTATAGCCATTTTAAGATTTTGAATTTTCTTTTTTCTGGTACATAATATGACCCCCGCAGACGCCTAGTTTAGGAGTCATAGCCATTTTAAGATTTTGAATTTTCTTTTATCTTTTGCATAATATGACCCCCGCAGACGCCTAGTTTAGGAGTTATAGCGATTTTAAAGTTTTGAATTTTCTTTTATCCGGTGCATAATATGACCCCCGCAGACGCCTAGTTTAGGAGTTATAGCCATTTTAATATTTTGAATTTTTTTTTCTGGTGCATAATATGACCCCCGCAGACGCCTAGTTTAGGAGTTATAGCCATTTTAAGATTTTGAATTTTCTTTTTTCTGGTGCATAAAATGACCCCCGCAGACGCCTAGTTTAAGAGTTATAGCGATTTTAAAGTTTGGAATTTTCTTTTTTCTGGTGCATAATATGACCCCCGCAGACGCCTAGTTTAGGAGTTATAGCGATTTTAAAGTTTTGAAGTTTCTTTTATCTGGTGCATAAAATGACCCCCGCAGACGCCTAGTTTAGGAGTTATAGCCATTTTAAGATTTTGAATTTTCTTTTTTCTGGTACATAATATGACCCCCGCAGACGCCTAGTTTAGGAGTCATAGCCATTTTAAGATTTTGAATTTTCTTTTATCTTTTGCATAATATGACCCCCGCAGACGCCTAGTTTAGGAGTTATAGCGATTTTAAAGTTTTGAAGTTTCTTTTATCTGGTGGATAATATGACCCCCGCAGACGCCTAGTTTAGGAGTTATAGCCATTTTAAGATTTTGAATTTTCTTTTTTCTGGTACATAATATGACCCCCGCAGACGCCTAGTTTAGGAGTCATAGCCATTTTAAGATTTTGAATTTTCTTTTATCTTTTGCATAATATGACCCCCGCAGACGCCTAGTTTAGGAGTTATAGCGATTTTAAAGTTTTGAATTTTCTTTTATCCGGTGCATAATATGACCCCCGCAGACGCCTAGTTTAGGAGTTATAGCCATTTTAATATTTTGAATTTTTTTTTCTGGTGCATAATATGACCCCCGCAGACGCCTAGTTTAGGAGTTATAGCCATTTTAAGATTTTGAATTTTCTTTTTTCTGGTGCATAAAATGACCCCCGCAGACGCCTAGTTTAAGAGTTATAGCGATTTTAAAGTTTGGAATTTTCTTTTTTCTGGTGCATAATATGACCCCCGCAGACGCCTAGTTTAGGAGTTATAGCGATTTTAAAGTTTTGAAGTTTCTCTTTTCTGGTGCATAATATGACCCCTGCAGATGCATAGTTTAGGAGTTATAGCCATTTTAAGATTTTGAATTTTCTTTTTTCTGGTGCATAAAATGACCCCCGCAGACGCCTAGTTTAGGAGTTATAGCGATTTTAAAGTTTTGAAGTTTCTTTTTTCTGGTGCATAATATGACCCCTGCAGATGCATAGTTTAGGAGTTATAGCCATTTTAATATTTTGAATTTTTTTTCTGGTGCATAATATGACCCCCGCAGACGCCTAGTTTAGGAGTTATAGCCATTTTAAGATTTTGAATTTTCTTTTTTCTGGTGCATAAAATGACCCCCGCAGACGCATAGTTTAGGAGTTATAGCGATTTTAATATTTTGAATTTTTTTTTCTGGTGCATAGTATGACCCCGCAGACGCCTAGTTTAGGAGTTATAGCCATTTTAAGATTTTGAATTTTCTTTTTTTTGGTGCATAATATGACCCCCGCAGACGCCTAGTTTAGGAGTTAAAGCGATTTTAACGTTTTGAATCTTCTTTTATCTGGTGCATAAAATGACCCCCGCAGACACCTAGTTTAGGAGTTATAGCCATTTTAAGATTTTGAATTTTCTTTTTTCTGGTGCATAATATGACCCCCGCAGACGCCTAGTTTAGGAGTTATAGCCATTTTAAGATTTTGAATTTTCTTCTTTCTGGTGCATAATATGACCCCCGCAGACGCCTAGTTTAGGAGTTATAGCCATTTTAAGATTTTGAATTTTCTTCTTTCTGGTGCATAATATGACCCCCGCAGACGCCTAGTTTAGGAGTCATAGCCATTTTAAGATTTTGAATTTTCTTTTTTTTGGTGCATAATATGACCCCCGCAGACGCCTAGTTTAGGAGTTAAAGCGATTTTAAAGTTTTGAATCTTCTTTTATCTGGTGCATAAAATGACCCCCGCAGACGCCTAGTTTAGGAGTTATAGCCATTTTAAGATTTTGAATTTTCTTTTTTCTGGTGCATAATATGACCCCCGCAGACGCCTAGTTTAGGAGTTATAGCCATTTTAAGATTTTGAATTTTCTTTTTTCTGGTGCATAAAATGACCCCCGCAGACGCCTAGTTTAGGAGTTATAGCGATTTTAAAGTTTGGAATTTCCTTTTTTCTGGTGCATAATATGACCCCCGCAGACGCCTAGTTTAGGAGTTATAGCGATTTTAAAGTTTAGAAGTTTCTTTTATCTGGTGCATAAAATGACCCCCGCAGACGCCTAGTTTAGGAGTTATAGCCATTTTAATATTTTGAATTTTTTTTTCTGGTGCATAGTATGACCCCGCAGACGCCTAGTTTAGGAGTTATAGCCATTTTAAGATTTTGAATTTTCTTTTTTTTGGTGCATAATATGACCCCCGCAGACGCCTAGTTTAGGAGTTAAAGCGATTTTAAAGTTTTGAATCTTCTTTTATCTGGTGCATAAAATGACCCCCGCAGACGCCTAGTTTAGGAGTTATAGCCATTTTAAGATTTTGAATTTTCTTTTTTCTGGTGCATAATATGACCCCCGCAGACGCCTAGTTTAGGAGTTATAGCGATTTTAAAGTTTTGAATTTTCTTTTATCCGGTGCATAATATGACCCCCGCAGACGCCTAGTTTAGGAGTTATAGCCATTTTAATATTTTGAATTTTTTTTTCTGGTGCATAATATGACCCCCGCAGACGCCTAGTTTAGGAGTTATAGCGATTTTAAAGTTTTGAATTTTCTTTTATCTGGTGCATAATATGACCCCCGCAGACGCCTAGTTTAGGAGTTATAGCCATTTTAAGATTTTGAATTTTCTTTTTTCTGGTGCATAATATGACTCCCGCAGACGCCTAGTTTAGGAGTTATAGCGATTTTAAAGTTTTGAAATTTCTTTTTTCTGGTGCATAATATGACCCCCGCAGACGCCTAGTTTAGGAGTTATAGCCATTTTAAGATTTTGAATTTTCTTTTTTCTGGTGCATAATATGACCCGCGCAGACTCCTGGTTTAGGAGTTATAGCGATTTTAAAGTTTTGAATTTTCTTTTATATGGTGCATAATATGACCCCCGCAGACGCCTAGTTTAGGAGTTATAGCCATTTTAAGATTTAGAATTTTTTTTTCTGGTGCATAATATGACCCCCGCAGACGCCTAGTTTAGGAGTTATAGCCATTTTAAGATTTTGAATTTTCTTTTTTCTGGTGCATAATATGACCCCCGCAGACGCCTAGTTTAGGAGTTATAGCGATTTTAAAGTTTGGAATTTTCTTTTTTCTGGTGCATAATATGACCCCCGCAGACGCCTAGTTTAGGAGTTATAGCGATTTTAAAGTTTTGAAATTTCTTTTTTCTGGTGCAAAATATGACCCCCGCAGACGCCTAGTTTAGGAGTTATAGCCATTTTAAGATTTTGAATTTTCTTTTTTCTGGTGCATAATATGACCCCCGCAGACGCCTAGTTTAGGAGTTATAGCCATTTTAAGATTTTGAATTTTCTTTTTTCTGGTGCATAATATGACCCCCGCAGACGCCTAGTTTAGGAGTTATAGCGATTTTAAAGTTTTGAATTTTCTTTTTTCTGGTGCATAGTATGACCCCCGCAGACGCCTAGTTTAGGAGTTATAGCCATTTTAATACTTTGAATTTTTTTGTCTGGTGCATAATATGACCCCCGCAGACGCCTAGTTTAGGAGTTATAGCCATTTTAAGATTTCGAATTTTCTTTTTTCTGGTGGATAATATGACCCCCGCTGACGCCTAATTTAGGAGTTATAGCCATTTTAAGATTTTGAATTTTCTTTTTTCTGGTGCATAATATGACCCCCGCAGACGCCTAGTTTAGGAGTTATAGCGATTTTAAAGTTTGGAATTTTCTTTTATCTGGTGCATAATATGACCCCCGCAGACGCCTAGTTTAGGAGTTATAGCCATTTTAAGATTTTGAATTTTCTTTTTTCTGGTGCATAATATGACCCGCGCAGACTCCTAGTTTAGGAGTTATAGCGATTTTAAAGTTTTGAATTTTCTTTTATCTGGTGCATAATATGACCCCCGCAGACGCCTAGTTTAGGAGTTATAGCCATTTTAAGATTTCGAATTTTTTTTTCTGGTGCATAATATGACCCCCGCAGACGCCTAGTTTAGGAGTTATAGCCATTTTAAGATTTTGAATTTTCTTTTTTCTGGTGCATAATATGACCCCCGCAGACGCCTAGTTTAGGAGTTATAGCGATTTTAAAGTTTGGAATTTTCTTTTTTCTGGTGCATAATATGACCCCCGCAGACGCCTAGTTTAGGAGTTATAGCGATTTTAAAGTTTTGAATTTTCTTTTTTCTGGTGCATAATATGACCCCCGCAGACGCCTAGTTTAGGAGTTATAGCCATTTTAAGATTTCGAATTTTCTTTTTTCTGGTGGATAATATGACCCCCCCAGACGCCTAGTTTAGGAGTTATAGCCATTTTAAGATTTTGAATTTTCTTTTTTCTGGTGCATAATATGACCCCCGCAGACGCCTAGTTTAGGAGTTATAGCGATTTTAAAGTTTGGAATTTTCTTTTTTCTGGTGCATAATATGACCCCCGCAGACGCCTAGTTTAGGAGTTATAGCGATTTTAAAGTTTGGAATTTTCTTTTTTCTGGTGCATAATATGACCCCCGCAGACGCCTAGTTTAGGAGTTAGAGCCATTTTAAGATTTTGAATTTTCTTTTTTCTGGTGCATAATATGACCCTCGCAGACGCCTAGTTTAGGAGTTATAGCCATTTTAAGATTTTGAATTTTCTTTTTTTGGTGCATAATATGACCCCCGCAGACGCCTAGTTTAGGAGTTATAGCGATTTTAAAGTTTTGAATTTTCTTTTATCTGGTGCATAATATGACCCCCGCAGACGCCTAGTTTAGGAGTTATAGCGATTTTAAAGTTTTGAATTTTCTTTTTTCTGGTGCATAATATGACCCCCGCAGACGCCTAGTTTAGGAGTTATAGCCATTTTAATACTTTGAATTTTTTTGTCTGGTGCAAAATATGACCCCCGCAGACGCCTAGTTTAGGAGTTATAGCCATTTTAAGATTTCGAATTTTCTTTTTTCTGGTGGATAATATGACCCCCGCAGACGCCTAGTTTAGGAGTTATAGCAATTTTAAGATTTTGAATTTTCTTTTTTCTGGTGCATAATATGACCCCCGCAGACGCCTAGCTTAGGAGTTATAGCGATTTTAAAGTTTGGAATTTTCTTTTTTCTGGTGCATAATATGACCCCCGCAGACGCCTAGTTAGGAGTTATAGCCATTTTAAGACTTTGAATTTTCTTTTTTCTGGTGCATAATATGACCCCTGCAGACGCCTAGTTTAGGAGTTATAGAAATTTTAAGATTTTGAATTTTCCTTTTTCTGGTGCATAATATGACCCCCGCAGACGCCTAGTTTAGGAGTTAGAGCCATTTTAAGATTTTGAATTTTCTTTTTTCTGGTGCATAAAATGACCCCCGCAGACGCCTAGTTTAGGAGTTATAGCCATTTTAAGATTTTGAATTTTCTTTTTTTGGTGCATAATATAACCCCCGCAGACGCCTAGTTTAGGAGTTATAGCGATTTTAAAGTTTTGAATTTTCTTTTATCTGGTGCATAATATGACCCCCGCAGACGCCTAGTTTAGGAGTTATAGCCATTTTAAGATTTTGAATTTTTTTTTCTGGTGCATAATATGACCCCCGCAGACGCCTAGTTTAGGAGTTATAGCCATTTTAAGATTTTGAATTTTTTTTTTCTGGTGCATAATATGACCCCCGCAGACGCCTAGTTTAGGATTTATAGCGATTTTAAAGTTTTGAATTTTCTTTTTTCTGGTGCATAATATGACCCCCGCAGACGCCTAGTTTAGGAGTTATAGCCATTTTAAGATTTTGAATTTTTTTTTCTGGTGCATAATATGACCCCCGCAGACGCCTAGTTTAGGAGTTATAGCCATTTCAAGATTTTGAATTTTTTTTTTCTGGTGCATAATATGACCCCCGCAGACGCCTAGATTAGGAGTTATAGCGATTTTAAAGTTTGGAATTTTCTTTTTTCTGGTGCATAATATGACCCCCGCAGACGCCTAGTTTAGGAGTTATAGCCATTTTAATATTTTGAATTTTTTTTTCTGGTGCATAATATGACCCCCGCAGACGCCAAGTTTAGGAGTTATAGCCATTTTAAGATATTGAATTTTCTTTTTTCTGGTGCATAAAATGACCCCCGCAGGCGCCTAGTTTAGGAGTTATAGCGATTTTAAAGTTTTGAATTTTCTTTTTTCTGGTGCATAATATGACCCCCGCAGACGCCTAGTTTAGTTGTTATAGCCATTTTAATATTTTGAATTTTTTTGTCTGGTGCATAATATGACCCCCGCAGACACCTAGCTTAGGAGTTATAGCGATTTTAAAGTTTGGAATTTTCTTTTTTCTGGTGCATAATTTGACCCAAGCAGACGCCTAGTTTAGGAGTTATAGCGATTTTAAAGTTTTGAATTTTCTTTTTTCTGGTGCATAATATGACCCCCGCAGACGCCTAGTTTAGGAGTTATAGCCATTTTAAGATTTTGAATTTTCTTTTTTCTGGTGCATAATATGACCCCCGCAGACGCCCAGTTTAGGAGTTATAGCGATTTTAAAGTTTCGTATTTTCTTTTATCTGGTGCATAATATGTCCCCGCAGACGCCTAGTTTAGGAGTTTTAGCGATTTTAAAGTTTTGAATTTTCTTTTTTCTGGTGCATAATATGACCCCCGCAGACGCCTAGTTTAGGAGTTATAGCCATTTTAAGATTTTGAATTTTCTTTTTTCTGGTGCATAATATGACCCCCGCAGACGCCCAGTTTAGGAGTTATAGCGATTTTAAAGTTTCGTATTTTCTTTTATCTGGTGCATAATATGTCCCCGCAGACGCCTAGTTTAGGAGTTTTAGCGATTTTAAAGTTTTGAATTTTCTTTTTTCTGGTGCATAATATGACCCCCGCAGACGCCTAGTTTAGGAGTTATAGCCATTTTAAGATTTTGAATTTTTTTTTCTGGTGCATAATATGACCCCCGTAGGCGCCTAGTTTAGTTGTTATAGCCATTTTAATATTTTGAATTTTTTTGTCTGGTGCGTAATATGACCCCCGCAGACGCCTAGTTTAGGAGTTATAGCCATTTTAAGATTTTGAATTTTCTTTTTTCTGGTGCATAATATGACCCATGCAGACGCCTAGTTTAGGAGTTATAGCGATTTTAAAGTTTTGAATTTTCTTTTTTCTGGTGCATAACATGACCCCTGCAGACGCCTAGTTTAGGAGTTATAGCCATTTTAAGATTTTGAATTTTTTTTTCTGGTGCATAATATGACCCCCGCAGACGCCTAGTTTAGGAGTTATAACGATTTTAAAGTTTTGAATTTTCTTTTTTCTGGTGCATAATATGACCCCCGCAGACGCCTAGTTTAGGAGTTATAGCCATTTTAAGATTTTGAATTTTCTTTTTTCTGGTGCATAATATGACCCCCGCAGACGCCTAGTTTAGGAGTTATAGCCATTTTAAGATTTTGAATTTTCTTTTTTCTGGTGCATAATATGACCCCCGCAGACGCCTAGTTTAGGAGTTATAGCCATTTTAAGATTTTGAATTTTTTTTTTCTGGTGCATAATATGACCCCCGCAGACGCCTAGTTTAGGAGTTATAGCGATTTTAAAGTTTTGAATTTTCTTTTTTCTGGTGTATAATATGACCCCCGCAGACACCTAGTTTAGGAATTATAGCCATTTCAAGATTTTGTATTTTTTTTTCTGCTGCATAATATGACCTCCGCAGACGCCTAGTTTAGGAGTTATAGCCATTTTAAGATTTTGAATTTTTTTTTTCTGGTGCATAATATGACCCCCGCAGACGCCTAGTTTAGGAGTTATAGCCATTTTAAGATTTTGAATTTTTTTTTTCTGGTGCATAATATGACCCCCGCAGACGCCTAGTTTAGGAGTTATAGCCATTTTAAGATTTTGAATTTTCTTTTTTCTGGTGCATAAAATGACCCCCGCAGACGCCTAGTTTAGGAGTTATAGCCATTTTAAGATTTAGAATTTTCTTTTTTTGGTGCATAATATGACCCCCGCAGACGCCTAGTTTAGGAGTTATAGCCATTTCAAGATTTTGTATTTTTTTTTCTGCTGCATAATATGACCTCCGCAGACGCCTAGTTTAGGAGTTATAGCCATTTTAAGATTTTGAATTTTTTTTTTCTGGTGCATAATATGACCCCCGCAGACGCCTAGTTTAGGAGTTATAGCGATTTTAAAGTTTTGAATTTTCTTTTTTCTGGTGTATAATATGACCCCCGCAGACACCTAGTTTAGGAGTTAGAGCCATTTTAAGATTTTGAATTTTCTTTTTTCTGGTGCATAAAATGACCCCCGCAGACGCCTAGTTTAGGAGTTATAGCCATTTTAAGATTTTGAATTTTCTTTTTTCTGGTGCATAATATGACCCCCGCAGACGCCTAGTTTAGGAATTATAGCCATTTTAAGATTTTGAATTTCCTTTTTTCTGGTGCATAATATGAACCCCGCAGACGCCTTGTTTAGGAGTTATAACGATTTTAAAGTTTTGAATTTTCTTTTTTCTGGTGCATAATATGACCCCCGCAGACGCCTAGTTTAGGAGTTATAGCCATTTTAAGATTTTGAATTTTCTTTTTTCTGGTGCATAATATGACCCCCGCAGACGCCTAGTTTAGGAGTTAGAGCCATTTTAAGATTTTGAATTTTCTTTTTTCTGGTGCATAAAATGACCCCCGCAGACGCCTAGTTTAGGAGTTATAGCCATTTTAAGATTTAGAATTTTCTTTTTTTGGTGCATAATATGACCCCCGCAGACGCCTAGTTTAGGAGTTATAGCGATTTTAAAGTTTTGAATTTTCTTTTTTCTGGTGCATAACATGACCCCCGCAGACGCCTAGTTTAGGAGTTATAGCCATTTTAAGATTTTGAATTTTTTTTTTCTGGTGCATAATATGACCCCCGCAGACGCCTAGTTTAGGAGTTATAGCGATTTTAAAGTTTTGAATTTTCTTTTTTCTGGTGTATAATATGACCCCCGCAGACGCCTAGTTTAGGAGTTATAGCCATTTTAAGATTTTGAATTTTCTTTTTTTGGTGCATAATATGACCCCCGCAGACGCCTAGTTTAGGAGTTATAGCGATTTTAAAGTTTTGAATTTTCTTTTTTCTGGTGTATAATATGACCCCCGCAGACGCCTAGTTTAGGAGTTATAGCCATTTTAAGATTTTGAATTTTCTTTTTTCTGGTGCATAATATGACGCCCGCAGACACCTAGTTTAGGAGTTATAGCCATTTCAAGATTTTGTATTTTTTTTTCTGCTGCATAATATGACCTCCGCAGACGCCTAGTTTAGGAGTTATAGCCATTTTAAGATTTTGAATTTTTTTTTTCTGGTGCATAATATGACCCCCGCAGACGACTAGTTTAGGAATTATAGCCATTTTAAGATTTTGAATTTCCTTTTTTCTGGTGCATAATATGAACCCCGCAGACGCCTAGTTTAGGAGTTATAACGATTTTAAAGTTTTGAATTTTCTTTTTTCTGGTGCATAATATGACCCCCGCAGACGCCTAGTTTAGGAGTTATAGCCATTTTAAGATTTTGAATTTTCTTTTTTCTGGTGCATAATATGACCCCCGCAGACGCCTAGTTTAGGAGTTAGAGCCATTTTAAGATTTTGAATTTTCTTTTTTCTGGTGCATAAAATGACCCCCGCAGACGCCTAGTTTAGGAGTTATAGCCATTTTAAGATTTTGAATTTTTTTTTTCTGGTGCATAATATGACCCCCGCAGACGCCTAGTTTAGGAGTTATAGCCATTTTAAGATTTTGAATTTTTTTTCTGGTGCATAATATGTCCCCGCAGACGCCTAGTTTAGGAGTTTTAGCGATTTTAAAGTTTGGAATTTCCTTTTTTCTGGTGCATAATATGACCCCCGCAGACACCTAGTTTAGGAGTTATAGCGATTTTAAAGTTTTGAAATTTCTTTTTTCTGGTGCATAATATGACCCCCGCAGACGCCTAGTTTAGGAGTTAGAGCCATTTTAAGATTTTGAATTTTCTTTTTTCTGGTGCATAAAATGACCCCCGCAGACGCCTAGTTTAGGAGTTATAGCCATTTTAAGATTTTGAATTTTCTTTTTTTGGTGCATAATATGACCCCCGCAGACGCCTAGTTTAGGAGTTATAGCGATTTTAAAGTTTTGAATTTTCTTTTTTCTGGTGCATAACATGACCCCCGCAGACGCCTAGTTTAGGAGTTATAGCCATTTTAAGATTTTGAATTTTTTTTTTCTGGTGCATAATATGACCCCCGCAGACGCCTAGTTTAGGAGTTATAGCCATTTTAAGATTTTGAATTTTTTTTCTGGTGCATAATATGTCCCCGCAGACGCCTAGTTTAGGAGTTTTAGCGATTTTAAAGTTTGGAATTTCCTTTTTTCTGGTGCATAATATGACCCCCGCAGACACCTAGTTTAGGAGTTATAGCGATTTTAAAGTTTTGAAATTTCTTTTTTCTGGTGCATAATATGACCCCCGCAGACGCCTAGTTTAGGAGTTAGAGCCATTTTAAGATTTTGAATTTTCTTTTTTCTGGTGCATAAAATGACCCCCGCAGACGCCTAGTTTAGGAGTTATAGCCATTTTAAGATTTTGAATTTTCTTTTTTCTGGTGCCTAATATGACCCCCGCAGACACCTAGTTTAGGAGTTATAGCCATTTTAAGATTTTGAATTTTCTTTTTTTGGTGCATAATATGACCCCCGCAGACGCTTAGTTTAGGAGTTATAGCGATTTTAAAGTTTTGAATTTAATTTTATCTGGTGCATAATATGACCCCCGCAGACGCCTAGTTTAGGAGTTATAGCCATTTTAAGATTTTGAATTTTTTTTTCTGGTGCATAATATGACCCCCGCAGACGCCTAGTTTAGGAGTTATAGCCATTTCAAGATTTTGAATTTTTTTTTTCTGGTGCATAACATGACCCCCGCAGACGCCTAGTTTAGGAGTTATAGCCATTTTAAGATTTTGAATTTTTTTTTTCTGGTGCATAATATGACCCCCGCAGACGCCTAGTTTAGGAGTTATAGCCATTTTAAGATTTTGAATTTTTTTTCTGGTGCATAATATGACCCCCGCAGACGCCTAGTTTAGAAGTTATAACGATTTTAAAGTTTTGAATTTTCTTTTTTCTGGTGCATAATATAACGCCCGCAGACGCCTAGTTTAGGAGTTATAGCCATTTTAAGATTTTGAATTTTCTTTTTTCTGGTGCATAATATGACCCCCGCAGACGCCTAGTTTAGGAGTTATAGCCATTTTAAGATTTTGAATTTTCTTTTTTCTGGTGCATAATATGACCCCCGCAAACGCCTAGTTTAGGAGTTATAGCCATTTTAAGATTTTGAATTTTCTTTTTTCTGGTGCATAATATGACCCCCGCAGACGCCTAGTTTAGGAGTTATAGCCATTTTAAGATTTTGAATTTTTTTTTTCTGGTGCATAATATGACCCCCGCAGACGCCTAGTTTAGGAGTTATAGCCATTTTAAGATTTTGAATTTTTTTTCTGGTGCATAATATGTCCCCGCAGACGCCTAGTTTAGGAGTTTTAGCGATTTTAAAGTTTGGAATTTCCTTTTTTCTGGTGCATAATATGACCCCCGCAGACACCTAGTTTAGGAGTTATAGCGATTTTAAAGTTTTGAAATTTCTTTTTTCTGGTGCATAATATGACCCCCGCAGACGCCTAGTTTAGGAGTTAGAGCCATTTTAAGATTTTGAATTTTCTTTTTTCTGGTGCATAAAATGACCCCCGCAGACGCCTAGTTTAGGAGTTATAGCCATTTTAAGATTTTGAATTTTCTTTTTTCTGGTGCATAATATGACCCCCGCAGACACCTAGTTTAGGAGTTATAGCCATTTTAAGATTTTGAATTTTCTTTTTTTGGTGCATAATATGACCCCCGCAGACGCTTAGTTTAGGAGTTATAGCGATTTTAAAGTTTTGAATTTAATTTTATCTGGTGCATAATATGACCCCCGCAGACGCCTAGTTTAGGAGTTATAGCCATTTTAAGATTTTGAATTTTTTTTTCTGGTGCATAATATGACCCCCGCAGACGCCTAGTTTAGGAGTTATAGCCATTTCAAGATTTTGAATTTTTTTTTTCTGGTGCATAACATGACCCCCGCAGACGCCTAGTTTAGGAGTTATAGCCATTTTAAGATTTTGAATTTTTTTTTTCTGGTGCATAATATGACCCCCGCAGACGCCTAGTTTAGGAGTTATAGCCATTTTAAGATTTTGAATTTTTTTTCTGGTGCATAATATGACCCCCGCAGACGCCTAGTTTAGAAGTTATAACGATTTTAAAGTTTTGAATTTTCTTTTTTCTGGTGCATAATATAACGCCCGCAGACGCCTAGTTTAGGAGTTATAGCCATTTTAAGATTTTGAATTTTCTTTTTTCTGGTGCATAATATGACCCCCGCAGACGCCTAGTTTAGGAGTTATAGCCATTTTAAGATTTTGAATTTTCTTTTTTCTGGTGCATAATATGACCCCCGCAAACGCCTAGTTTAGGAGTTATAGCCATTTTAAGATTTTGAATTTTCTTTTTTCTGGTGCATAATATGACCCCCGCAGACGCCTAGTTTAGGAGTTATAGCCATTTTAAGATTTTGAATTTTCTTTTTTCTGGTGCATAATATGACCCCCGCAGACGCCTAGTTTAGGAGTTATAGCCATTTTAAGATTTTGAATTTTTTTTTCTGGTGCATAATATGACCCCCGCAGACGCCTAGTTTAGGAGTTATAGCCATTTCAAGATTTTGAATTTTTTTTTTCTGGTGCATAATATGACCCCCGCAGACGCCTAGATTAGGAGTTATAGCGATTTTAAAGTTTGGAATTTTCTTTTTTCTGGTGCATAATATGACCCCCGCAGACGCCTAGTTTAGGAGTTATAGCCATTTTAATATTTTGAATTTTTTTTTCTGGTGCATAATATGACCCCCGCAGACGCCTAGTTTAGGAGTTATAGCCATTTTAAGATTTTGAATTTTTTTTTCTGGTGCATAATATGACCCCCGCAGGCGCCTAGTTTAGGAGTTATAGCGATTTTAAAGTTTTGAATTTTCTTTTTTCTGGTGCATAATATGACCCCCGCAGACGACTAGTTTAGTTGTTATAGCCATTTTAATATTTTGAATTTTTTTGTCTGGTGCATAATATGACCCCCGCAGACACCTAGCTTAGGAGTTATAGCGATTTTAAAGTTTGGAATTTTCTTTTTTCTGGTGCATAATTTGACCCCCGCAGACGCCTAGTTTAGGAGTTATAGCGATTTTAAAGTTTTGAATTTTCTTTTTTCTGGTGCATAATATGACCCCCGCAGACGCCTAGTTTAGGAGTTATAGCCATTTTAAGATTTTGAATTTTCTTTTTTCTGGTGCATAATATGACCCCCGCAGACGCCCAGTTTAGGAGTTATAGCGATTTTAAAGTTTCGTATTTTCTTTTATCTGGTGCATAATATGTCCCCGCAGACGCCTAGTTTAGGAGTTTTAGCGATTTTAAAGTTTTGAATTTTCTTTTTTCTGGTGCATAATATGACCCCCGCAGACGCCTAGTTTAGGAGTTATAGCCATTTTAAGATTTTGAATTTTCTTTTTTCTGGTGCATAATATGACCCCCGCAGACGCCCAGTTTAGGAGTTATAGCGATTTTAAAGTTTCGTATTTTCTTTTATCTGGTGCATAATATGTCCCCGCAGACGCCTAGTTTAGGAGTTTTAGCGATTTTAAAGTTTTGAATTTTCTTTTTTCTGGTGCATAATATGACCCCCGCAGACGCCTAGTTTAGGAGTTATAGCCATTTTAAGATTTTGAATTTTTTTTTCTGGTGCATAATATGACCCCCGTAGGCGCCTAGTTTAGTTGTGATAGCCATTTTAATATTTTGAATTTTTTTGTCTGGTGCATAATATGACCCCCGCAGACGCCTAGTTTAGGAGTTATAGCCATTTTAAGATTTTGAATTTTTTTTTCTGGTGCATAATATGACCCCCGCAGACGCCTAGTTTAGGAGTTATAGCCATTTTAAGATTTTGAATTTTCTTTTTTCTGGTGCATTATATGACCCATGCAGACGCCTAGTTTAGGAGTTATAGCGATTTTAAAGTTTTGAATTTTCTTTTTTCTGGTGCATAACATGACCCCCGCAGACGCCTAGTTTAGGAGTTATAGCCATTTTAAGATTTTGAATTTTTTTTTCTGGTGCATAATATGACCCCCGCAGACGCCTAGTTTAGGAGTTATAGCCATTTTAAGATTTTGAATTTTCTTTTTTCTGGTGCATAATATGACCCCCGCAGACGCCTAGTTTAGGAGTTATAGCCATTTTAAGATTTTGAATTTTCTTTTTTCTGGTGCATAATATGACCCCCGCAGACGCCTAGTTTAGGAGTTATAGCCATTTTAAGATTTTGAATTTTTTTTTTCTGGTGCATAATATGACCCCCGCAGACGCCTAGTTTAGGAATTATAGCCATTTTAAGATTTTGAATTTCCTTTTTTCTGGTGCATAATATGAACCCCGCAGACGCCTAGTTTAGGAGTTATAGCGATTTTAAAGTTTTGAATTTTCTTTCTTCTGGTGCATAATATGACATCCGCAGACGCCTAGTTTAGGAGTTATAGCCATTTTAATATTTTGAATTTTTTTTTCTGGTGCATAATATGACCCCCGCAGACGCCTAGTTTAGGAGTTATAGCCATTTTAAGATTTTGAATTTTCTTTTTTCTGGTGCATAATATGACCCCCGCAGACGCCTAGTTTAGGAGTTATAGCGATTTTAAAGTTTGGAATTTTCTTTTTTCTGGTGCATAATATGATCCCCGCAGACGCCTAGTTTAGGAGTTATAGCCATTTTAAGATTTTGAATTTTCTTTTTTCTGGTGCATAATATGACCCCCGCAGACACCTAGTTTAGGAGTTATAGCCATTTCAAGATTTTGAATTTTTTTTTCTGCTGCATAATATGACCCCCGCAGACGCCTAGTTTAGGAGTTATAGCCATTTTAAGATTTTGAATTTTTTTTTTCTGGTGCATAATATGACCCCCGCAGACGCCTAGTTTAGGAGTTATAGCGATTTTAAAGTTTGGAATTTTCTTTTTTCTGGTGCATAATATGACCCCCGCAGACGCCTAGTTTAGGAGTTATAGCGATTTTAAAGTTTGGAATTTTCTTTTTTCTGGTGCATAATATGACAACCGCAGACACCTAGTTTAGGAGTTATAGCGATTTTAAAGTTTTGAAATTTCTTTTTTCTGGTGCATAATATGACCCCCGCAGACGCCTAGTTTAGGAGTTAGAGCCGTTTTAAGATTTTGAAAATTCTTTTTTCTGGTGCATAAAATGACCCCCGCAGACGCCTAGTTTAGGAGTTATAGCCATTTTAAGATTTTGAATTTTCTTTTTTTGGTGCATAATATGACCCCCGCAGACGCCTAGTTTAGGAGTTATAGCGATTTTAAAGTTTTGAATTTTCTTTTATCTGGTGCATAATATGACCCCCGCAGACGCCTAGTTTAGGAGTTATAGCGATTTTAAAGTTTTGAATTTTCTTTTTTCTGGTGCATAATATGACCCCCGCAGACGCCTAGTTTAGGAGTTATAGCCATTTTAATACTTTGAATTTTTTTGTCTGGTGCATAATATGACCCCCGCAGACGCTTAGTTTAGGAGTTATAGCCATTTTAAGATTTCGAATTTTCTTTTTTCTGGTGGATAATATGACCCCCGCAGACGCCTAGTTTAGGAGTTATAGCAATTTTAAGATTTTGAATTTTCTTTTTTCTGGTGCATAATATGACCCCCGCAGACGCCTAGCTTAGGAGTTATAGCGATTTTAAAGTTTGGAATTTTCTTTTTTCTGGTGCATAATATGACCCCCGCAGACGCCTAGTTCAGGAGTTATAGCCATTTTAAGATTTTGAATTTTCTTTTTTTGGTGCATAATATGACCCCCGCAGACGCCTAGTTTAGGAGTTATAGCGATTTTAAAGTTTTGAATTTTCTTTTATCTGGTGCATAATATGACCCCCGCAGACGCCTAGTTTAGGAGTTATAGCCATTTTAAGATTTTGAATTTTTTTTTCTGGTGCATAATATGACCCTCGCAGACGCCTAGTTTAGGAGTTATAGCCATTTTAAGATTTTGAATTTTCTTTTTTCTGGTGCATAATATGACCCCCGCAGACGCCTAGTTTAGGATTTATAGCGATTTTAAAGTTTTGAATTTTCTTTTTTCTGGTGCATAATATGACCCCCGCAGACGCCTAGTTTAGGAGTTATAACCATTTTAAGATTTTGAATTTTTTTTCTGGTGCATAATATGACCCCCGCAGACGCCTAGTTTAGGAGTTATAGCCATTTCAAGATTTTGAATTTTTTTTTTCTGGTGCATAATATGACCCCCGCAGACGCCTAGATTAGGAGTTATAGCCATTTTAAGATTTTGAATTTTTTTTCTGGTGCATAATATGACCCCCGCAGACGCCTAGTTTAGAAGTTATAACGATTTTAAAGTTTTGAATTTTCTTTTTTCTGGTGCATAATATAACCCCCGCAGACGCCTAGTTTAGGAGTTATAGCCATTTTAAGATTTTGAATTTTCTTTTTTCTGGTGCATAATATGACCCCCGCAGACGCCTAGTTTAGTTGTTATAGCCATTTTAATATTTTGAATTTTTTTGTCTGGTGCATAATATGACCCCCGCAGACACCTAGCTTAGGAGTTATAGCGATTTTAAAGTTTGGAATTTTCTTTTTTCTGGTGCATAATTTGATCCCCGCAGACGCCTAGTTTAGGAGTTATAGCGATTTTAAAGTTTTGAATTTTCTTTTTTCTGGTGCATAATATGACCCCCGCAGACGCCTAGTTTCGGAGTTATAGCCATTTTAAGATTTTGAATTTTCTTTTTTCTGGTGCATAATATGACCCCCGCAGACGCCCAGTTTAGGAGTTATAGCGATTTTAAAGTTTCGTATTTTCTTTTATCTGGTGCATAATATGTCCCCCCAGACGCCTAGTTTAGGAGTTTTAGCGATTTTAAAGTTTTGAATTTTCTTTTTTCTGGTGCATAATATGACCCCCGCAGACGCCTAGTTTAGGAGTTATAGCCATTTTAAGATTTTGAATTTTCTTTTTTCTGGTGCATAATATGACCCCCGCAGACGCCCAGTTTAGGAGTTATAGCGATTTTAAAGTTTCGTATTTTCTTTTATCTGGTGCATAATATGTCCCCGCAGACGCCTAGTTTAGGAGTTTTAGCGATTTTAAAGTTTTGAATTTTCTTTTTTCTGGTGTATAATATGACCCCCGCAGACGCCTAGTTTAGGAGTTATAGCCATTTTAAGATTTTGAATTTTTTTTTCTGGTTCATAATATGACCCCCGTAGGCGCCTAGTTTAGTTGTTATAGCCATTTTAATATTTTGAATTTTTTTGTCTGGTGCATAATATGACCCCCGCAGACGCCTAGTTTAGGAGTTATAGCCATTTTAAGATTTTGAATTTTTTTTTCTGGTGCATAATATTACCCCTGCAGACGCCTAGTTTAGGAGTTATAGCCTTTTTAAGATTTTGAATTTTCTTTTTTCTGGTGCATAATATGACCCATGCAGACGCCTAGTTTAGGAGTTAAAGCGATTTTAAAGTTTTGAATTTTCTTTTTTCTGGTGCATAACATGACCCCCGCAGACGCCTAGTTTAGGAGTTATAGCCATTTTAAGATTTTGAATTTTTTTTTCTGGTGCATAATATGACCCCCGCAGACGCCTAGTTTAGGAGTTATAGCCATTTTAAGATTTTGAATTTTTTTTTCTGGTGCATAATATGACCCCCGCAGACGCCTAGTTTAGGAGTTATAACGATTTTAAAGTTTTGAATTTTCTTTTTTCTGGTGCATAATATGACCCCCGCAGACGCCTAGTTTAGGAATTATAGCCATTTTAAGATTTTGAATTTCCTTTTTTCTGGTGCATAATATGAACCCCGCAGACGCCTAGTTTAGGAGTTATAGCGATTTTAAAGTTTTGAATTTTCTTTCTTCTGGTGCATAATATGACATCCGCAGACGCCTAGTTTAGGAGTTATAGCCATTTTAATATTTTGAATTTTTTTTTCTGGTGCATAATATGACCCCCGCAGACGCCTAGTTTAGGAGTTATAGCCATTTTAAGATTTTGAATTTTCTTTTTTCTGGTGCATAATATGACCCCCGCAGACGCCTAGTTTAGGAGTTATAGCGATTTTAAAGTTTGGAATTTTCTTTTTTCTGGTGCATAATATGATCCCCGCAGACGCCTAGTTTAGGAGTTATAGCCATTTTAAGATTTTGAATTTTCTTTTTTCTGGTGCATAATATGACCCCCGCAGACACCTAGTTTAGGAGTTATAGCCATTTCAAGATTTTGAATTTTTTTTTCTGCTGCATAATATGACCCCCGCAGACGCCTAGTTTAGGAGTTATAGCCATTTTAAGATTTTGAATTTTTTTTTTCTGGTGCATAATATGACCCCCGCAGACGCCTAGTTTAGGAGTTATAGCGATTTTAAAGTTTGGAATTTTCTTTTTTCTGGTGCATAATATGACCCCCGCAGACGCCTAGTTTAGGAGTTATAGCGATTTTAAAGTTTGGAATTTTCTTTTTTCTGGTGCATAATATGACAACCGCAGACACCTAGTTTAGGAGTTATAGCGATTTTAAAGTTTTGAAATTTCTTTTTTCTGGTGCATAATATGACCCCCGCAGACGCCTAGTTTAGGAGTTAGAGCCGTTTTAAGATTTTGAAAATTCTTTTTTCTGGTGCATAAAATGACCCCCGCAGACGCCTAGTTTAGGAGTTATAGCCATTTTAAGATTTTGAATTTTCTTTTTTTGGTGCATAATATGACCCCCGCAGACGCCTAGTTTAGGAGTTATAGCGATTTTAAAGTTTTGAATTTTCTTTTATCTGGTGCATAATATGACCCCCGCAGACGCCTAGTTTAGGAGTTATAGCGATTTTAAAGTTTTGAATTTTCTTTTTTCTGGTGCATAATATGACCCCCGCAGACGCCTAGTTTAGGAGTTATAGCCATTTTAATACTTTGAATTTTTTTGTCTGGTGCATAATATGACCCCCGCAGACGCTTAGTTTAGGAGTTATAGCCATTTTAAGATTTCGAATTTTCTTTTTTCTGGTGGATAATATGACCCCCGCAGACGCCTAGTTTAGGAGTTATAGCAATTTTAAGATTTTGAATTTTCTTTTTTCTGGTGCATAATATGACCCCCGCAGACGCCTAGCTTAGGAGTTATAGCGATTTTAAAGTTTGGAATTTTCTTTTTTCTGGTGCATAATATGACCCCCGCAGACGCCTAGTTCAGGAGTTATAGCCATTTTAAGATTTTGAATTTTCTTTTTTTGGTGCATAATATGACCCCCGCAGACGCCTAGTTTAGGAGTTATAGCGATTTTAAAGTTTTGAATTTTCTTTTATCTGGTGCATAATATGACCCCCGCAGACGCCTAGTTTAGGAGTTATAGCCATTTTAAGATTTTGAATTTTTTTTTCTGGTGCATAATATGACCCTCGCAGACGCCTAGTTTAGGAGTTATAGCCATTTTAAGATTTTGAATTTTCTTTTTTCTGGTGCATAATATGACCCCCGCAGACGCCTAGTTTAGGATTTATAGCGATTTTAAAGTTTTGAATTTTCTTTTTTCTGGTGCATAATATGACCCCCGCAGACGCCTAGTTTAGGAGTTATAACCATTTTAAGATTTTGAATTTTTTTTCTGGTGCATAATATGACCCCCGCAGACGCCTAGTTTAGGAGTTATAGCCATTTCAAGATTTTGAATTTTTTTTTTCTGGTGCATAATATGACCCCCGCAGACGCCTAGATTAGGAGTTATAGCCATTTTAAGATTTTGAATTTTTTTTCTGGTGCATAATATGACCCCCGCAGACGCCTAGTTTAGAAGTTATAACGATTTTAAAGTTTTGAATTTTCTTTTTTCTGGTGCATAATATAACCCCCGCAGACGCCTAGTTTAGGAGTTATAGCCATTTTAAGATTTTGAATTTTCTTTTTTCTGGTGCATAATATGACCCCCGCAGACGCCTAGTTTAGTTGTTATAGCCATTTTAATATTTTGAATTTTTTTGTCTGGTGCATAATATGACCCCCGCAGACACCTAGCTTAGGAGTTATAGCGATTTTAAAGTTTGGAATTTTCTTTTTTCTGGTGCATAATTTGATCCCCGCAGACGCCTAGTTTAGGAGTTATAGCGATTTTAAAGTTTTGAATTTTCTTTTTTCTGGTGCATAATATGACCCCCGCAGACGCCTAGTTTCGGAGTTATAGCCATTTTAAGATTTTGAATTTTCTTTTTTCTGGTGCATAATATGACCCCCGCAGACGCCCAGTTTAGGAGTTATAGCGATTTTAAAGTTTCGTATTTTCTTTTATCTGGTGCATAATATGTCCCCCCAGACGCCTAGTTTAGGAGTTTTAGCGATTTTAAAGTTTTGAATTTTCTTTTTTCTGGTGCATAATATGACCCCCGCAGACGCCTAGTTTAGGAGTTATAGCCATTTTAAGATTTTGAATTTTCTTTTTTCTGGTGCATAATATGACCCCCGCAGACGCCCAGTTTAGGAGTTATAGCGATTTTAAAGTTTCGTATTTTCTTTTATCTGGTGCATAATATGTCCCCGCAGACGCCTAGTTTAGGAGTTTTAGCGATTTTAAAGTTTTGAATTTTCTTTTTTCTGGTGTATAATATGACCCCCGCAGACGCCTAGTTTAGGAGTTATAGCCATTTTAAGATTTTGAATTTTTTTTTCTGGTTCATAATATGACCCCCGTAGGCGCCTAGTTTAGTTGTTATAGCCATTTTAATATTTTGAATTTTTTTGTCTGGTGCATAATATGACCCCCGCAGACGCCTAGTTTAGGAGTTATAGCCATTTTAAGATTTTGAATTTTTTTTTCTGGTGCATAATATTACCCCCGCAGACGCCTAGTTTAGGAGTTATAGCCTTTTTAAGATTTTGAATTTTCTTTTTTCTGGTGCATAATATGACCCATGCAGACGCCTAGTTTAGGAGTTAAAGCGATTTTAAAGTTTTGAATTTTCTTTTTTCTGGTGCATAACATGACCCCCGCAGACGCCTAGTTTAGGAGTTATAGCCATTTTAAGATTTTGAATTTTTTTTTCTGGTGCATAATATGACCCCCGCAGACGCCTAGTTTAGGAGTTATAGCCATTTTAAGATTTTGAATTTTTTTTTCTGGTGCATAATATGACCCCCGCAGACGCCTAGTTTAGGAGTTATAACGATTTTAAAGTTTTGAATTTTCTTTTTTCTGGTGCATAATATGACCCCCGCAGACGCCTAGTTTAGGAGTTATAGCCATTTTAAGATTTTGAATTTTCTTTTATCTGGTGCATAACATGACCCCCGCAGACGCCTAGTTTAGGAGTTATAGCCATTTTAAGATTTTGAATTTTTTTTTCTGGTGCATAATATGACCCCCGCAGACGCCTAGTTTAGGAGTTATAACGATTTTAAAGTTTTGAATTTTCTTTTTTCTGGTGCATAATATGACCCCCGCAGACGCCTAGTTTAGGAGTTATAGCGATTTTAAAGTTTTGAATTTTCTTTTTTCTGGTGCATAATATGACCCCCGCAGACGTCTAGTTTAGGAGTTATAGCCGTTTTAAGATTTTGAATTTCCTTTTTTCTGGTGCATAATATGAACCCCGCAGACGCCTAGTTTAGGAGTTATAGCGATTTTAAAGTTTTGAATTTTATTTTTTCTGGTGAATAATATGACATCCGCAGACGCCTAGTTTAGGAGTTATAGTTATTTTAATATTTTGAATTTTTTTTTCTGGTGCATAATATGACCCCCGCAGATGCCTAGATTAGGAGTTATAGCCATTTTAAGATTTTGAATTTTTTTTTCTGGTGCATAATATGGCCCCCGCAGACGCCTAGTTTAGGAATTATAGCCATTTTAAGATTTTGAATTTTCTTTTTTCTGGTGCATAATATGACCCCCGCAGACGCCTAGTTTAGGAGTTATAGCCATTTTAAGATTTTGAATTTTTTTTTCTGGTGCATAATATGACCCCCGCAGACGCCTAGTTTAGGAGTTGTAGCGATTTCAAAGTTTTGAATTTTCTTTTTTCTGGTGCATAATATGACCCCCGCAGACGCCTAGTTTAGGAGTTATAGCCATTTTAATATTTAGAATTTTTTTTTCTGGTGCATAATATGACCGCCGCAGACGCCTAGTTTAGGAGTTATAGCCATTTTAAGATTTTGAATTTTCTTTTTTCTGGTGCATAATATGACCCCCGCAGACGCCTAGTTTAGGAGTTATAGCCATTTTAAGATTTTGAATTTTCTTTTTTCTGGTGCATAATATGACCCCCGCAGACGCCTAGTTTAGGAGTTATAGCGATTTTAAAGTTTTGAATTTTCTTTTTTCTGGTGCATAATATGACCCCCGCAGATGCCTAGTTTAGGAGTTATAGCCATTTTAAGATTTTGAATTTTTTTTTCTGGTGCATAATATGGCCCCCGCAGACGCCTAGTTTAGGAATTATAGCCATTTTAAGATTTTGAATTTTCTTTTTTCTGGTGCATAATATGACCCCCGCAGACGCCTAGTTTAGGAGTTATAGCCATTTTAAGATTTTGAATTTCCTTTTTTCTGGTGCATAATATGAACCCCGCAGACCCCAAGTTTAGGAGTTATAGCGATTTTAAAGTTTTGAATTTTCTTTTTTCTGGTGCATAATATGACATCCGCAGACGCCTAGTTTAGGAGTTATAGCCATTTTAATATTTTGAACTTTTTTTCAGGTGTATAATATGACCCCCGCAGACGCCTAGTTTAGGAGTTATAGCCATTTTAAGATTTTGAATTTTCTTTTTTCTGGTGCATAATATGACCCCCGCAGACGCCTAGTTTAGGAGTTATAGCCATTTTAAGATTTTGAATTTTTTTTTCTGGTGCATAATATGACCCCCGCAGACGCCTAGTTTAGGAGTTATAGCCATTTTAAGATTTTGAATTTTTTTTTCTGGTGCATAATATGACCCCCGCAGACGCCTAGTTTAGGAGTTATAGCGATTTTAAAGTTTTGAATTTTCTTTTTTCTGGTGCATAATATGACCCCCGCAGACGCCTAGTTTAGGAGTTATAGGCATTTTAATATTTTGAATTTTTTTTTCTGGTGCATAATATGACCCCCGCAGACGCCTAGTTTAGGAGTTATAGCGATTTTAAAGTTTGGAATTTTCTTTTTTCTGGTGCATAATATGACCCCCGCAGACACCTAGTTTAGGAGTTATAGCCATTTTAATATTTTGAATTTTTTTTTCTGGTGCATAATATGACCCCCGCAGACGCCTAGTTTAGGAGTTATAGCCATTTTAAGATTTTGAATTTTCTTTTTTCTGGTGCATAATATGACCCCCGCAGACGCCTAGTTTAGGAGTTATAGCCATTTTAAGATTTTGAATTTTCTTTTTTCTGGTGCATAATATGACCCCGCAGACGCCTAGTTTAGGAGTTATAGCCATTTTAAGATATTGAATTTTTTTTTCTGGTGCATAATATGACCCCCGCAGACGCCTAGTTTAGGAGTTATAACCATTTTAATATTTTGAATTTTTTTTTCTGGTGCATAATATGACCCCCGCAGACGCCTAGTTTAGGAGTTATAGCGATTTTAAAGTTTGGAATTTTCTTTTTTCTGGTGCATAATATGACCCCCGCAGACGCCTAGTTTAGGAGTTATAGCCATTTTAATATTTTGAATTTTTTTTTCTGGTGCATAATATGACCCCCGCAGACGCCTAGTTTAGGAGTTATAGCCATTTTAAGATTTTGAATTTTCTTTTTTCTGGTGCATAATATGACCCCCGCAGACGCCTAGTTGAGGAGTTATAGCCATTTTAAGATTTTGAATTTTTTTTTCTGGTGCATATTATGACCCCCGCAGACGCCTAGTTTAGGAGTTATAGCCATTTTAAGATTTTGAATTTTCTTTTTTCTGGTGCATAAAATGACCCCCGCAGACGCCTAGTTTAGGAGTTATAGCGATTTTAAAGTTTTGAATTTTCTTTTTTCTGGTGCATAATATGACCACCGCAGACGCCTAGTTTAGGAGTTATAGCGATTTTAAAGTTTTGAATTTTCTTTTATCTGGTGCATAGTATGACCCCCGCAGACGCCTAGTTGAGGAGTTATAGCCATTTTAAGATTTTGAATTTTTTTTTCTTTTGCATAATATGACCCCCGCAGACGCCTAGTTTAGGAGTTATAGCGATATTAAAGTTTTGAATTTTCTTTTTTCTGGTGCATAATATGACCCCCGCAGACGCCTAGTTTAGGAGTTATAGCGATATTAAAGTTTTGAATTTTCTTTTTTCTGGTGCATAATATGACCACCGCAGACGCCTAGTTTAGGAGTTATAGCGATTTTAAAGTTTTGAATTTTCTTTTATCTGGTGCATAATATGACCCCCGCAGGCGCCTAGTTTAGGAGTTATAGCCATTTTAAGATTTTGAATTTTTTTTTCTGGTGCATAATATGACCCCCGCAGACGCCTAGTTTAGGAGTTATAGCGATTTTAAAGTTTTGAATTTTCTTTTTTCTGGTGCATAATATGACCCCCGCAGACGCCTAGTTTAGGAGTTATAGCGATTTTAAAGTTTTGAATTTTCTTTTTTCTGGTGCATAATATGACCCCCGCAGACGCCTAGTTTAGGAGTTATAACCATTTTAATATTTTGAATTTTTTTTTCTGGTGCATAATATGACCCCCGCAGACGCCTAGTTTAGGAGTTATAGCGATTTTAAAGTTTGGAATTTTCTTTTTTCTGGTGCATAATATGACCCCCGCAGACGCCTAGTTTAGGAGTTATAGCCATTTTAATATTTTGAATTTTTTTTTCTGGTGCATAATATGACCCCCGCAGACGCCTAGTTTAGGAGTTATAGCCATTTTAAGATTTTGAATTTTCTTTTTTCTGGTGCATAATATGACCCCCGCAGACGCCTAGTTTAGGAGTTATAGCCATTTTAAGATTTTGAATTTTCTTTTTTCTGGTACATAATATGACCCCCGCAGACGCCTAGTTTAGGAGTTATAGCGATTTTAAAGTTTTGAATTTTCTTTTTTCTGGTGCATAATATGACCCCCGCAGACGCCTAGTTTAGGAGTTATAGCCATTTTAAAGTTTTGAATTTTCGTTTTTCTGGTGCATAATATGACCCCCGCAGACGCCTAGTTTAGGAGTTATAACCATTTTAATATTTTGAATTTTTTTTTCTGGTGCATAATATGACCCCCGCGGACGCCTAGTTTAGGAGTTATAGCGATTTTAAAGTTTGGAATTTTCTTTTAGCCATTTTAATATTTTGAATTTTTTTTTCTGGTGCATAATATGACCCCCGCAGACGCCTAGTTTAGGAGTTATAGCCATTTTAAGATTTTGAATTTTCTTTTTTCTGGTGCATAATATGACCCCCGCAGACGTCTAGTTTAGGAGTTATAGCCATTTTAAAATTTTGAATTTTCTTTTTTCTGGTGCATAATATGACCCCCGCAGACGCCTAGTTTAGGAGTTATAGCGATTTTAAAGTTTTGAATTTTCTTTTTTCTGGTGCATAATATGACCCCCGCAGACGCCTAGTTTAGGAGTTATAGCCATTTTAAGATTTTGAATTTTTTTTTCTGGTGCATAATATGACCCCCGCCGACACCTAGTTTAGGAGTTATAGCGATTTTAAAGTTTTGAATTTTCTTTTTTCTGGTGCATAATATGACCCCCGCAGACGCCTAGTTTAGGAGTTATAGCGATTTTAAAGTTTTGAATTTTCTTTTTTCTGGTGCATAATATGACCCCCGCAGACGCCTAGTTTAGGAGTTATAGCCATTTTAAGATTTTGAATTTTTTTTTCTGGTGCATAATATGACCCCCGCCGACACCTAGTTTAGGAGTTATAGCGATTTTAAAGTTTTGAATTTTCTTTTTTCTGGTGCACAATATGACCCCCGCAGACGCCTAGTTAAGGAGTTATAGCGATTTTAAAGTTTTGAATTTTCTTTTTTCTGGTGCATAATATGACCCCCGCAGACGCCTAGTTTAGGAGTTATAGCCATTTTAAGATTTTGAATTTTTTTTCTGGTGCATAATATGACCCCCGCAGACGCCTAGTTTAGGAGTTATAGCCATTTTAAGATTTTGAATTTTCTTTTTTCTGGTGCATAATATGACCCCCGCAGACGCCTAGTTAAGGAGTTATAGCCATTTTAAAATTTTGAATTTTCTTTTTTCTGGTGCATAATATGACCCCCGCAGACGCCTAGTTTAGGAGTTATAGCCATTTTAAGATTTTGAATTTTTTTTCTGGTGCATAATATGACCCCCGCAGACGCCTAGTTTAGGAGTTATAGCCATTTTAAAATTTTGAATTTTCTTTTTTCTGGTGCATAATATGACCCCCGCAGACGCCTAGTTTAGGAGTTAGAGCCATTTTAAGATTTTGAATTTTTTTTTCTGGTGCATAATATGACCCTCGCAGACGCCTAGTTTAGGAGTTATAGCCATTTTAAGATTTTGAATTTTTTTTTCTGGTGCATAATATGACCCCCGCAGACGCCTAGTTTAGGAGTTATAGCCATTTTAAGATTTTGAATTTTCTTTTTTCTGGTGCATAATATGACCCCCGCAGACACCTAGTTTAGGAGTTATAGCCATTTCAAGATTTTGAATTTTTTTTTCTGGTGCATAATATGACCCCCGCAGACGCCTTGTTTAGGAGTTATAGCCATTTTAAGATTTTGAATTTTTTTTTCTGGTGCATAATATGACCCCCGCAGACGCCTAGTTTAGGAGTTATAGCCATTTTAAGATTTTTAATTTCCTTTTTTCTGGTGCATAAAATGAACCCCGCAGACCCCTAGTTTAGGAGTTATAGCGATTTTAAAGTTTTGAATTTTCTTTTTTCTGGTGCATAATATGACATCCGCAGACGCCTAGTTTAGGAGTAATAGCCATTTTAATATTTTGAATTTTTTTTTCTGGTGCATAATATGACCCCCGCAGACGCCTAGTTTAGGAGTTATAGCCATTTTAAGATTTTGAATTTTCTTTTTTCTGGTGCATAATATGACCCCCGCAGACGCCTAGTTTAGGAGTTATAGCCATTTTAAGATTTTGAATTTTCTTTTTTCTGGTGCATAATATGACCCCCGCAGACGCCTAGTTTAGGAGTTATAGCCATTTTAAGATTTTGAATTTTTTTTTCTGGTGCATAATATGACCCCCGCAGACGCCTAGTTTAGGAGTTATAGCCATTTTAAGATTTTGAATTTTTTTTTCTGGTGCATAATATGACCCCCGCAGACGCCTAGTTTAGGAGTTATAGCGATTTTAAAGTTTTGAATTTTCTTTTTTCTGGTGCATAATATGACCCCCGCAGACGCCTAGTTTAGGAGTTATAGCGATTTTAAAGTTCGGAATTTTCTTTTTTCTGGTGCATAATATGACCCCTGCAGACGCCTAGTTTAGGAGTTATAGCGATTTTAAAGTTTGGAATTTTCTTTTTTCTGGTGCAAAATATGACCCCCGCAGACGCCTAGTTTAGGAGTTATAGCCATTTTAATATTTTGAATATTTTTTTCTGGTGCATAATATGACCCCCGCAAACACCTAGTTTAGGAGTCATAGCGATTTTAAAGTTTGGAATTTTCTTTTTTCTGGTGCATAATATGACCCCCGCAGACGCCTAGTTTAGGAGTTATAGCCATTTTAAGATTTTGAATTTTTTTTTCTGGTGCATAATATGACCCCCGCAGACGCCTAGTTTAGGAGTTATAGCCATTTTAAGATTTTGAATTTTCTTTTTTGTGGTGCATAATATGACCCCCGCAGACGCCTAGTTTAGGAGTTATAGTGATTTTAAAGTCTTGAATTTTCTTTTATCTGGTGCATAATATGACCCCCGCAGACGCCTAGTTTAGGAGTTATAGCCATTTTAAGATTTTGAATTTTCTTTTTTCTGGTGCATAATATGACCCCCGCAGACGCCTAGTTTAGGAGTTATAGCCATTTTAAGATTTTGAATTTTTTTTTCTGGTGCATAATATGACCCCCGCAGACGCCTAGTTTAGGAGTTATAGCCATTTTAAGATTTTGAATTTTCTTTTTTCTGGTGCATAATATGACCCCCGCAGACGCCTAGTTTAGGAGTTATAGCGATTTTAAAGTTTTGAATTTTCTTTTTTCTGGTGCATAATATGACCCCCGCAGACGCCTAGTTTAGGAGTTATAGCGATTTTAAAGTTTTGAATTTTCTTTTATCTGGTGCATAATATGACCCCCGCAGACGCCTAGTTTAGGAGTTATAGCCATTTTAAGATTTTGAATTTTTTTTCTGGTGCATATTATGACCCCCGCAGACGCCTAGTTTAGGAGTTATAGCCATTTTAAGATTTTGAATTTTCTTTTTTCTGGTGCATAATATGACCCCCGCAGACGCCTAGTTTAGGAGTTATAGCCATTTTAAGATTTTGAATCTTCTTTTTTCTGGTGCATAATATGACCCCCGCAGACGCCTAGTTTAGGAGTTATAGCGATTTTAAAGTTTTGAATTTTCTTTTTTCTGGTGCATAATATGACCCCCGCAGACGCCTAGTTTAGGAGTTATAGCCATTTTAAAGTTTTGAATTTTCTTTTTTCTGGTGCATAATATGACCCCCGCAGACGCCTAGTTTAGGAGTTATAGCCATTTTAAGATTTTGAATCTTCTTTTTTCTGGTGCATAATATGACCCCCGCAGACGCCTAGTTTAGGAGTTATAGCGATTTTAAAGTTTTGAATTTTCTTTTTTCTGGTGCATAATATGACCCCCGCAGACGCCTAGTTTAGGAGTTATAGCCATTTTAAAGTTTTGAATTTTCTTTTTTCTGGTGCATAATATGACCCCCGCAGACGCCTAGTTTAGGAGTTATAGCCATTTTAATATTTTGAATTTTTTTTTCTGGTGCATAATATGACCCCCGCGGACGCCTAGTTTAGGAGTTATAGCGATTTTAAAGTTTGGAATTTTCTTTTAGCCATTTTAATATTTTGAATTTTTTTTTCTGGTGCATAATATGACCCCCGCAGACGCCTAGTTTAGGAGTTATAGCCATTTTAAGATTTTGAATTTTCTTTTTTCTGGTGCATAATATGACCCCCGCAGACGCCTAGTTTAGGAGTTATAGCCATTTTAAGATTTTGAATTTTCTTTTTTCTGGTGCATAATATGACCCCCGCAGACGCCTAGTTTAGGAGTTATAGCGATTTTAAAGTTTTGAATTTTCTTTTTTCTGGTGCATAATATGACCCCCGCAGACGCCTAGTTTAGGAGTTATAGCGATTTTAAAGTTTTGAATTTTCTTTTTTCTGGTGCATAATATGACCCCCGCAGACGCCTAGTTTAGGAGTTATAGCCATTTTAAGATTTTGAATTTTCTTTTTTCTGGTGCATAATATGACCCCCGCAGACGCCTAGTATAGGAGTTATAGCCATTTTAATATTTTGAATTTTTTTTTCTGGTGCATAATATGACCCCCGCCGACAATTAGTTTAGGAGTTATAGCGATTTTAAAGTTTTGAATTTTCTTTTTTCTGGTGCATAATATGACCCCTGCAGACGCCTAGTTAAGGAGTTATAGCGATTTTAAAGTTTTGAATTTTCTTTTTTCTGGTGCATAATATGACCCCCGCAGACGCCTAGTTTAGGAGTTATAACCATTTTAATATTTTGAATTTTTTTTTCTGGTGCATAATATGACCCCCGCAGACGCCTAGTTTAGGAGTTATAGCCATTTTAAGATTTTGAATTTTCTTTTTTCTGGTGCATAATATGACCCCCGCAGACGCCTAGTTTAGGAGTTATAGCCATTTTAAGATTTTGAATTTTCTTTTTTCTGGTGCATAATATGACCCCCGCAGACGCCTAGTTTAGGAGTTATAGCCATTTTAAGATTTTGAATTTTTTTTTCTGGTGCGCAATATGACCCCCGCAGACGCCTAGTTTAGGAGTTATAGCCATTTTAAGATTTTGAATTTTCTTTTTTCTGGTGCATAATATGACCCCCGCAGACGCCTAGTTTAGGAGTTATAGCGATTTTAAAGTTTTGAATTTTCTTTTTTCTGGTGCATAATATGACCCCCGCAGACGCCTAGTTTAGGAGTTATAGCGATTTTAAAGTTTTCAATTTTCTTTTATCTGGTGCATAATATGACCCCCGCAGACGCCTAGTTTAGGAGTTATAGCCATTTTAAGATTTTGAATTTTTTTTCTGGTGCATATTATGACCCCCGCAGACGCCTAGTTTAGGAGTTATAGCCATTTTAAGATTTTGAATTTTCTTTTTTCTGGTGCATAATATGACCCCCGCAGACGCCTAGTTTAGGAGTTATAGCGATTTTAAAGTTTTGAATTTTCTTTTTTCTGGTGCATAATATGACCCCCGCAGACGCCTAGTTTAGGAGTTATAGCGATTTTAAAGTTTTGAATTTTCTTTTTTCTGGTGCATAATATGACCCCCGCAGACGCCTAGTTTAGGAGTTATAGCCATTTTAAGATTTTGAATTTTCTTTTTTCTGGTGCATAATATGACCCCCGCAGACGCCTAGTTTAGGAGTTATAGCCATTTTAAGATTTTGAATCTTCTTTTTTCTGGTGCATAATATGACCCCCGCAGACGCCTAGTTTAGGAGTTATAGCGATTTTAAACTTTTGAATTTTCTTTTTTCTGGTGCATAATATGACCCCCGCAGACGCCTAGTTTAGGAGTTATAGCCATTTTAAAGTTTTGAATTTTCTTTTTTCTGGTGCATAATATGACCCCCGCAGACGCCTAGTTTAGGAGTTATAGCCATTTTAATATTTTGAATTTTTTTTTCTGGTGCATAATATGACCCCTGCGGACGCCTAGTTTAGGAGTTATAGCGATTTTAAAGTTTGGAATTTTCTTTTAGCCATTTTAATATTTTGAATTTTTTTTTCTGGTGCATAATATGACCCCCGCAGACGCCTAGTTTAGGAGTTATAGCCATTTTAAGATTTTGAATTTTCTTTTTTCTGGTGCATAATATGACCCCCGCAGACGCCTGGTTTAGGAGTTATAGCCATTTTAAGATTTTGAATTTTCTTTTTTCTGGTGCATAATATGACCCCCGCAGACGCCTAGTTTAGGAGTTATAGCGATTTTAAAGTTTTGAATTTTCTTTTTTCTGGTGCATAATATGACCCCCGCAGACGCCTAGTTTAGGAGTTATAGCGATTTTAAAGTTTTGAATTTTCTTTTTTCTGGTGCATAATATGACCCCCGCAGACGCCTAGTTTAGGAGTTATAGCCATTTTAAGATTTTGAATTTTCTTTTTTCTGGTGCATAATATGACCCCCGCAGACGCCTAGTATAGGAGTTATAGCCATTTTAATATTTTGAATTTTTTTTTCTGGTGCATAATATGACCCCCGCCGACACCTAGTTTAGGAGTTATAGCGATTTTAAAGTTTTGAATTTTCTTTTTTCTGGTGCATAATATGACCCCCGCAGACGCCTAGTTAAGGAGTTATAGCGATTTTAAAGTTTTGAATTTTCTTTTTTCTGGTGCATAATATGACCCCCGCAGACGCCTAGTTTAGGAGTTATAACCATTTTAATATTTTGAATTTTTTTTTCTGGTGCATAATATGACCCCCGCAGACGCCTAGTTTAGGAGTTATAGCGATTTTAAAGTTTGGAATTTTCTTTTTTCTGGTGCATAATATGACCCCCGCAGACGCCTAGTTTAGGAGTTATAGCCATTTTAATATTTTGAATTTTTTTTTCTGGTGCATAATATGACCCCCGCAGACGCCTAGTTTAGGAGTTATAGCCATTTTAAGATTTTGAATTTTCTTTTTTCTGGTGCATAATATGACCCCCGCAGACGCCTAGTTTAGGAGTTATAGCGATTTTAAAGTTTTGAATTTTCTTTTTTCTGGTGCATAATATGACCCCCGCAGACGCCTAGTTTAGGAGTTATAGCCATTTTAAAGTTTTGAATTTTCTTTTTTCTGGTGCATAATATGACCCCCGCAGACGCCTAGTTTAGGAGTTATAGCCATTTTAAGATTTTGAATTTTCTTTTTTCTGGTGCATAATATGACCCCCGCAGACGCCTAGTTTAGGAGTTATAGCCATTTTAAGATTTTGAATTTTCTTTTTTCTGGTGCATAATATGACCCCCGCAGACGCCTAGTATAGGAGTTATAGCCATTTTAATATTTTGAATTTTCTTTTTTCTGGTGCATAATATGACCCCCGCAGACGCCTAGTTTAGGAGTTATAGCCATTTTAAGATTTTGAATTTTCTTTTTTCTGGTGCATAATATGACCCCCGCAGACGCCTAGTTTAGGAGTTATAGCGATTTTAAAGTTTTCAATTTTCTTTTATCTGGTGCATAATATGACCCCCGCAGACGCCTAGTTTAGGAGTTATAGCCATTTTAAGATTTTGAATTTTTTTTCTGGTGCATATTATGACCCCCGCAGACGCCTAGTTTAGGAGTTATAGCCATTTTAAGATTTTGAATTTTCTTTTTTCTGGTGCATAATATGACCCCCGCAGACGCCTAGTTTAGGAGTTATAGCCATTTTAAAGTTTTGAATTTTCTTTTTTCTGGTGCATAATATGACCCCCGCAGACGCCTAGTTTAGGAGTTATAGCCATTTTAAGATTTTGAATTTTCTTTTTTCTGGTGCATAATATGACCCCCGCAGACGCCTAGTTTAGGAGTTATAGCGATTTTAAAGTTTTGAATTTTCTTTTTTCTGGTGCATAATATGACCCCCGCAGACGCCTAGTTTAGGAGTTATAGGCATTTTAAAGTTTTGAATTTTCTTTTTTCTGGTGCATAATATGACCCCCGCAGACGCCTAGTTTAGGAGTTATAGCCATTTTAAGATTTTGAATTTTCTTTTTTCTGGTGCATAATATGACCCCCGCAGACGCCTAGTATAGGAGTTATAGCCATTTTAATATTTTGAATTTTTTTTTCTGGTGCATAATATGACCCCCGCCGACAATTAGTTTAGGAGTTATAGCGATTTTAAAGTTTTGAATTTTCTTTTTTCTGGTGCATAATATGACCCCCGCAGACGCCTAGTTAAGGAGTTATAGCGATTTTAAAGTTTTGAATTTTCTTTTTTCTGGTGCATAATATGACCCCCGCAGACGCCTAGTTTAGGAGTTATAACCATTTTAATATTTTGAATTTTTTTTTCTGGTGCATAATATGACCCCCGCAGACGCCTAGTTTAGGAGTTATAGCCATTTTAAGATTTTGAATTTTCTTTTTTCTGGTGCATAATATGACCCCCGCAGACGCCTAGTTTAGGAGTTATAGCCATTTTAAGATTTTGAATTTTCTTTTTTCTGGTGCATAATATGACCCCCGCAGACGCCTAGTTTAGGAGTTATAGCCATTTTAAGATTTTGAATTTTTTTTTCTGGTGCGCAATATGACCCCCGCAGACGCCTAGTTTAGGAGTTATAGCCATTTTAAGATTTTGAATTTTCTTTTTTCTGGTGCATAATATGACCCCCGCAGACGCCTAGTTAAGGAGTTATAGCGATTTTAAAGTTTTGAATTTTCTTTTTTCTGGTGCATAATATGACCCCCGCAGACGCCTAGTTTAGGAGTTATAACCATTTTAATATTTTGAATTTTTTTTTCTGGTGCATAATATGACCCCCGCAGACGCCTAGTTTAGGAGTTATAGCCATTTTAAGATTTTGAATTTTCTTTTTTCTGGTGCATAATATGACCCCCGCAGACGCCTAGTTTAGGAGTTATAGCGATTTTGAAGTTTTGAATTTTCTTTTTTCTGGTGCATAATATGACCCCCGCAGACGCCTAGTTTAGGAGTTATAGCGATTTTAAAGTTTTGAATTTTCTTTTTTCTGGTGCATAATATGACCCCCGCAGACGCCTAGTTTAGGAGTTATAGCCATTTTAAGATTTTGAATTTTCTTTTTTCTGGTGCATAATATGACCCCCGCAGACGCCTAGTTTAGGAGTTATAGCCATTTTAAGATTTTGAATCTTCTTTTTTCTGGTGCATAATATGACCCCCGCAGACGCCTAGTTTAGGAGTTATAGCGATTTTAAACTTTTGAATTTTCTTTTTTCTGGTGCATAATATGACCCCCGCAGACGCCTAGTTTAGGAGTTATAGCCATTTTAAAGTTTTGAATTTTCTTTTTTCTGGTGCATAATATGACCCCCGCAGACGCCTAGTTTAGGAGTTATAGCCATTTTAATATTTTGAATTTTTTTTTCTGGTGCATAATATGACCCCTGCGGACGCCTAGTTTAGGAGTTATAGCGATTTTAAAGTTTGGAATTTTCTTTTAGCCATTTTAATATTTTGAATTTTTTTTTCTGGTGCATAATATGACCCCCGCAGACGCCTAGTTTAGGAGTTATAGCCATTTTAAGATTTTGAATTTTCTTTTTTCTGGTGCATAATATGACCCCCGCAGACGCCTGGTTTAGGAGTTATAGCCATTTTAAGATTTTGAATTTTCTTTTTTCTGGTGCATAATATGACCCCCGCAGACGCCTAGTTTAGGAGTTATAGCGATTTTAAAGTTTTGAATTTTCTTTTTTCTGGTGCATAATATGACCCCCGCAGACGCCTAGTTTAGGAGTTATAGCGATTTTAAAGTTTTGAATTTTCTTTTTTCTGGTGCATAATATGACCCCCGCAGACGCCTAGTTTAGGAGTTATAGCCATTTTAAGATTTTGAATTTTCTTTTTTCTGGTGCATAATATGACCCCCGCAGACGCCTAGTATAGGAGTTATAGCCATTTTAATATTTTGAATTTTTTTTTCTGGTGCATAATATGACCCCCGCCGACACCTAGTTTAGGAGTTATAGCGATTTTAAAGTTTTGAATTTTCTTTTTTCTGGTGCATAATATGACCCCCGCAGACGCCTAGTTAAGGAGTTATAGCGATTTTAAAGTTTTGAATTTTCTTTTTTCTGGTGCATAATATGACCCCCGCAGACGCCTAGTTTAGGAGTTATAACCATTTTAATATTTTGAATTTTTTTTTCTGGTGCATAATATGACCCCCGCAGACGCCTAGTTTAGGAGTTATAGCGATTTTAAAGTTTGGAATTTTCTTTTTTCTGGTGCATAATATGACCCCCGCAGACGCCTAGTTTAGGAGTTATAGCCATTTTAATATTTTGAATTTTTTTTTCTGGTGCATAATATGACCCCCGCAGACGCCTAGTTTAGGAGTTATAGCCATTTTAAGATTTTGAATTTTCTTTTTTCTGGTGCATAATATGACCCCCGCAGACGCCTAGTTTAGGAGTTATAGCGATTTTAAAGTTTTGAATTTTCTTTTTTCTGGTGCATAATATGACCCCCGCAGACGCCTAGTTTAGGAGTTATAGCCATTTTAAAGTTTTGAATTTTCTTTTTTCTGGTGCATAATATGACCCCCGCAGACGCCTAGTTTAGGAGTTATAACCATTTTAATATTTTGAATTTTTTTTTCTGGTGCATAATATGACCCCCGCGGACGCCTAGTTTAGGAGTTATAGCGATTTTAAAGTTTGGAATTTTCTTTTAGCCATTTTAATATTTTGAATTTTTTTTTCTGGTGCATAATATGACCCCCGCAGACGCCTAGTTTAGGAGTTATAGCCATTTTAAGATTTTGAATTTTCTTTTTTCTGGTGCATAATATGACCCCCGCAGACGCCTAGTTTAGGAGTTATAGCCATTTTAAGATTTTGAATTTTCTTTTTTCTGGTGCATAATATGACCCCCGCAGACGCCTAGTTTAGGAGTTATAGCGATTTTAAAGTTTTGAATTTTCTTTTTCTGGTGCATAATATGACCCCCGCAGACGCCTAGTTTAGGAGTTATAGCCATTTTAAGATTTTGAATTTTTTTTTCTGGTGCATAATATGACCCCCGCCGACACCTAGTTTAGGAGTTATAGCGATTTTAAAGTTTTGAATTTTCTTTTTTCTGGTGCATAATATGACCCCCGCAGACGCCTAGTTTAGGAGTTATAGCGATTTTAAAGTTTTGAATTTTCTTTTTTCTGGTGCATAATATGACCCCCGCAGACGCCTAGTTTAGGAGTTATAGCCATTTTAAGATTTTGAATTTTTTTTTCTGGTGCATAATATGACCCCCGCCGACACCTAGTTTAGGAGTTATAGCGATTTTAAAGTTTTGAATTTTCTTTTTTCTGGTGCATAATATGACCCCCGCAGACGCCTAGTTAAGGAGTTATAGCGATTTTAAAGTTTTGAATTTTCTTTTTTCTGGTGCATAATATGACCCCCGCAGACGCCTAGTTTAGGAGTTATAGCCATTTTAAGATTTTGAATTTTCTTTTTTCTGGTGCATAATATGACCCCCGCAGACGCCTAGTTAAGGAGTTATAGCCATTTTAAAATTTTGAATTTTCTTTTTTCTGGTGCATAATATGACCCCCGCAGACGCCTAGTTTAGGAGTTATAGCCATTTTAAGATTTTGAATTTTTTTTCTGGTGCATAATATGACCCCCGCAGACGCCTAGTTTAGGAGTTATAGCCATTTTAAAATTTTGAATTTTCTTTTTTCTGGTGCATAATATGACCCCCGCAGACGCCTAGTTTAGGAGTTATAGCCATTTTAAGATTTTGAATTTTTTTTTCTGGTGCATAATATGACCCTCGCAGACGCCTAGTTTAGGAGTTATAGCCATTTTAAGATTTTGAATTTTTTTTTCTGGTGCATAATATGACCCCCGCAGACGCCTAGTTTAGGAGTTATAGCCATTTTAAGATTCTGAATTTTCTTTTTTCTGGTGCATAATATGACCCCCGCAGACACCTAGTTTAGGAGTTATAGCCATTTCAAGATTTTGAATTTTTTTTTCTGGTGCATAATATGACCCCCGCAGACGCCTAGTTTAGGAGTTATAGCCATTTTAAGATTTTGAATTTTTTTTTCTGGTGCATAATATGACCCCCGCAGACGCCTAGTTTAGGAGTTATAGCCATTTTAAGATTTTTAATTTCCTTTTTTCTGGTGCATAAAATGAACCCCGCAGACCCCTAGTTTAGGAGTTATAGCGATTTTAAAGTTTTGAATTTTCTTTTTTCTGGTGCATAATATGACATCCGCAGACGCCTAGTTTAGGAGTAATAGCCATTTTAATATTTTGAATTTTTTTTTCTGGTGCATAATATGACCCCCGCAGACGCCTAGTGTAGGAGTTATAGCCATTTTAAGATTTTGAATTTTCTTTTTTCTGGTGCATAATATGACCCCCGCAGACGCCTAGTTTAGGAGTTATAGCCATTTTAAGATTTTGAATTTTCTTTTTTCTGGTGCATAATATGACCCCCGCAGACGCCTAGTTTAGGAGTTATAGCCATTTTAAGATTTTGAATTTTTTTTTCTGGTACATAATATGACCCCCGCAGACGCCTAGTTTAGGAGTTATAGCCATTTTAAGATTTTGAATTTTTTTTTCTGGTGCATAATATGACCCCCGCAGATGCCTAGTTTAGGAGTTATAGCGATTTTAAAGTTTTGAATTTTCTTTTTTCTGGTGCATAATATGACCCCCGCAGACGCCTAGTTTAGGAGTTATAGCGATTTTAAAGTTTGGAATTTTCTTTTTTCTGGTGCATAATATGACCCCTGCAGACGCCTAGTTTAGGAGTTATAGCGATTTTAAAGTTTGGAATTTTCTTTTTTCTGGTGCAAAATATGACCCCCGCAGACGCCTAGTTTAGGAGTTATAGCCATTTTAATATTTTGAATTTTTTTTTCTGGTGCATAATATGACCCCCGCAAACACCTAGTTTAGGAGTCATAGCGATTTTAAAGTTTGGAATTTTCTTTTTTCTGGTGCATAATATGACCCCCGCAGACGCCTAGTTTAGGAGTTATAGCCATTTTAAGATTTTGAATTTTCTTTTTTGTGGTGCATAATATGACCCCCGCAGACGCCTAGTTTAGGAGTTATAGTGATTTTAAAGTTTTGAATTTTCTTTTATCTGGTGCATAATATGACCCCCGCAGACGCCTAGTTTAGGAGTTATAGCCATTTTAAGATTTTGAATTTTCTTTTTTCTGGTGCATAATATGACCCCCGCAGACGCCTAGTTTAGGAGTTATAGCCATTTTAAGATTTTGAATTTTTTTTTCTGGTGCATAATATGACCCCCGCAGACGCCTAGTTTAGGAGTTATAGCCATTTTAAGATTTTGAATTTTCTTTTTTCTGGTGCATAATATGACCCCCGCAGACGCCTAGTTTAGGAGTTATAGCGATTTTAAAGTTTTGAATTTTCTTTTTTCTGGTGCATAATATGACCCCCGCAGACGCCTAGTTTAGGAGTTATAGCGATTTCAAAGTTTTGAATTTTCTTTTATCTGGTGCATAATATGACCCCCGCAGACGCCTAGTTTAGGAGTTATAGCCATTTTAAGATTTTGAATTTTTTTTCTGGTGCATATTATGACCCCCGCAGACGCCTAGTTTAGGAGTTATAGCCATTTTAAGATTTTGAATTTTCTTTTTTCTGGTGCATAATATGACCCCCGCAGACGCCTAGTTTATGAGTTATAGCGATTTTAAAGTTTTGAATTTTCTTTTTTCTGGTGCATAATATGACCCCCGCAGACGCCTAGTTTAGGAGTTATAGCGATTTTAAAGTTTTGAATTTTCTTTTTTCTGGTGCATAATATGACCCCCGCAGACGCCTAGTTTAGGAGTTATAGCCATTTTAAGATTTTGAATTTTCTTTTTTCTGGTGCATAATATGACCCCCGCAGACGCCTAGTTTAGGAGTTATAGCCATTTTAAGATTTTGAATCTTCTTTTTTCTGGTGCATAATATGACCCCCGCAGACGCCTAGTTTAGGAGTTATAGCGATTTTAAAGTTTTGAATTTTCTTTTTTCTGGTGCATAATATGACCCCCGCAGACGCCTAGTTTAGGAGTTATAGCCATTTTAAAGTTTTGAATTTTCTTTTTTCTGGTGCATAATATGACCCCCGCAGACGCCTAGTTTAGGAGTTATAGCCATTTTAATATTTTGAATTTTTTTTTCTGGAGCATAATATGACCCCCGCGGACGCCTAGTTTAGGAGTTATAGCGATTTTAAAGTTTTGAATTTTCTTTTTTCTGGTGCATAATATGACCCCCGCAGACGCCTAGTTTAGGAGTTATAGCGATTTTAAAGTTTTGAATTTTCTTTTTTCTGGTGCATAATATGACCCCCGCAGACGCCTAGTTTAGGAGTTATAGCCATTTTAAGATTTTGAATTTTCTTTTTTCTGGTGCATAATATGACCCCCGCAGACGCCTAGTATAGGAGTTATAGCCATTTTAATATTTTGAATTTTTTTTTCTGGTGCATAATATGACCCCCGCCGACACCTAGTTTAGGAGTTATAGCGATTTAAAGTTTTGAATTTTCTTTTTTCTGGTGCATAATATGACCCCCGCAGACGCCTAGTTAAGGAGTTATAGCGATTTTAAAGTTTTGAATTTTCTTTTTTCTGGTGCATAATATGACCCCCGCAGACGCCTAGTTTAGGAGTTATAGACATTTTAAGATTTTGAATTTTTTTTTCTGGTGCATAATATGACCCCCGCAGACGCCTAGTTTAGGAGTTATAGCCATTTTAAGATTTTGAATTTTCTTTTTTCTGGTGCATAATATGACCCCCGCAAACGCCTAGTTAAGGAGTTATAGCCATTTTAAAATTTTGAATTTTCTTTTTTCTGGTGCATAATATGACCCCCGCAGACGCCTAGTTTAGGAGTTATAGCCATTTTAAGATTTTGAATTTTTTTTTCTGGTGCATAATATGACCCCCGCAGACGCCTAGTTTAGGAGTTATAGCCATTTTAAAATTTTGAATTTTCTTTTTTCTGGTGCATAATATGACCCCCGCAGACGCCTAGTTTAGGAGTTATAGCCATTTTAAGATTTTGAATTTTTTTTTCTGGTGCATAATATGACCCTCGCAGACGCCTAGTTTAGGAGTTATAGCCATTTTAAGATTTTGAATTTTTTTTTTTGGTGCATAATATGACCCCCGCAGACGCCTAGTTTAGGAGTTATAGCCATTTTAAGATTTTTAATTTCCTTTTTTCTGGTGCATAATATGAACCCCGCAGACCCCTAGTTTAGGAGTTATAGCGATTTTAAAGTTTTGAATTTTCTTTTTTCTGGTGCATAATATGACATCCGCAGACGCCTAGTTTAGGAGTTATAGCCATTTTAATATTTTGAATTTTTTTTTCTGGTGCATAATATGACCCCCGCAGACGCCTAGTTTAGGAGTTATAGCCATTTTAAGATTTTGAATTTTCTTTTTTCTCGTGCATAATATGACCCCCGCAGACGCCTAGTTTAGGAGTTATAGCCATTTTAAGATTTTGAATTTTCTTTTTTCTGGTGCATTATATGACCCCCGCAGACGCCTAGTTTAGGAGTTATAGCCATTTTAAGATTTTGAATTTTTTTTTCTGGTGCATAATATGACCCCCGCAGACGCCTAGTTTAGGAGTTATAGCGATTTTAAAGTTTTGAATTTTCTTTTTTCTGGTGCATAATATGACCCCCGCAGACGCCTAGCTTAGGAGTTATAGCGATTTTAAAGTTTGGAATTTTCTTTTTTCTGGTGCATAATATGACCCCTGTAGACGCCTAGTTTAGGAGTTATAGCGATTTTAAAGTTTGGAATTTTCTTTTTTCTGGTGCATAATATGACCCCCGCAGACGCCTAGTTTAGGAGTTATAGCCATTTTAATATTTTGAATTTTTTTTTCTGGTGCATAATATGACCCCCGCAAACACCTAGTTTAGGAGTCATAGCGATTTTAAAGTTTGGAATTTTCTTTTTTCTGGTGCATAATATGACCCCCGCAGACGCCTAGTTTAGGAGTTATAGCCATTTTAAGATTTTGAATTTTCTTTTTTCTGGTGCATAATATGACCCCCGCAGACGCCTAGTTTAAGAGTTATAGTGATTTTAAAGTTTTGAATTTTCTTTTATCTGGTGCATAATATGACCCCCGCAGACGCCTAGTTTAGGAGTTATAGCCATTTTAAGATTTTAAGATTTTGAATTTTCTTTTTTCTGGTGCATAATATGACCCCCGCAGACGCCTAGTTTAGGAGTTATAGCCATTTTAAGATTTTGAATTTTTTTTTCTGGTGCATAATATGACCCCCGCAGACGCCTAGTTTAGGAGTTATAGCCATTTTAAGATTTTGAATTTTCTTTTTTCTGGTGCATAATATGACCCCCGCAGACGCCTAGTTTAGGAGTTATAGCGATTTTAAAGTTTTGAATTTTCTTTTTTCTGGTGCATAATATGACCCCCGCAGACGCCTAGTTTAGGAGTTATAGCGATTTTAAAGTTTTGAATTTTCTTTTATCTGGTGCATAATATGACCCCCGCAGACGCCTAGTTTAGGAGTTATAGCCATTTTAAGATTTAGAATTTTTTTTCTGGTGCATATTATGACCCCCGCAGACGCCTAGTTTAGGAGTTATAGCCATTTTAAGATTTTGAATTTTCTTTTTTCTGGTGCGTAATATGACCCCCGCAGACGCCTAGTTTAGGAGTTATAGCGATTTTAAAGTTTTGAATTTTCTTTTTTCTGGTGCATAATATGACCCCCGCAGACGCCTAGTTTAGGAGTTATAGCCATTTTAATATTTTGAATTTTTTTTTCTGGTGCATAATATGACCCCCGCAGATGCCTAGTTTAGGAGTTATAGCCATTTTAAGATTTTGAATTTTCTTTTTTCTGGTGCATAATATGACCCCCGCAGACGCCTAGTTTAGGAGTTATAGCGATTTTAAAGTTTTGAATTTTCTTTTTTCTGGTGCATAATATGACCCCCGCAGACGCCTAGTTTAGGAGTTATAGCGATTTTAAAGTTTTGAATTTTCTTTTTTCTGGTGCATAATATGACCCCCGCAGACGCCTAGTTTAGGAGTTATAGCCATTTTAAGATTTTGAATTTTCTTTTTTCTGGTGCATAATATGACCCCCGCAGACGCCTAGTTTAGGAGTTATAGCCATTTTAAGATTTTGAATTTTCTTTTTTCTGGTGCATAATATGACCCCCGCAGACGCCTAGTTTAGGAGTTATAGCGATTTTAAAGTTTTGAATTATCTTTTTTCTGGTGCATAATATGACCCCCGCAGACGCCTAGTTTATGAGTTATAGCCATTTTAATATTTTGAATTTTTTTTTCTGGTGCATAATATGACCCCCGCAGACGCCTAGTTTAGGAGTTATAGCCATTTTAAGATTTTGAATTTTCTTTTTTCTGGTGCATAATATGACCCCCGCAGACGCCTAGTTTAGGAGTTATAGCCATTTTAAGATTTTGGATTTTCTTTTTTCTGGCGCATAATATGACCCCCGCAGACGCCTAGTATAGGAGTTACAGCCATTTTAATATTTTGAATTTTTTTTTCTGGTGCATAATATGACCCCCGCAGACGCCTAGTTTAAGAGTTATAGCCATTTTAATATTTTGAATTTTTTTTTTTGGGGCATAATATGACAACCGCAGATGCCTAGTTTAGGAGTTATAGCCATTTTAAGATTTTGAATTTTCTTTTTTCTGGTGCATAATATGACCCCCGCAGACGCCTAGTTTAGGAGTTATAGCGATTTTAAAGTTTTGAATTATCTTTTTTCTGGTGCATAATATGACCCCCGCAGACGCCTAGTTTATGAGTTATAGCCATTTTAATATTTTGAATTTTTTTTTCTGGTGCATAATATGACCCCCGCAGACGCCTAGTTTAGGAGTTATAGCCATTTTAAGATTTTGAATTTTCTTTTTTCTGGTGCATAATATGACCCCCGCAGACGCCTAGTTTAGGAGTTATAGCCATTTTAAGATTTTGAATTTTCTTTTGTCTGGTGCATAATATGACCCCCGCAGACGCCTAGTTTAGGAGTTATAGCCATTTTAAGATTTTGAATTTTCTTTTTTCTGGTGCATAATATGACCCACGCAGACGCCTAGTTTAGGAGTTATTGCCATTTTAAGATTTTGAATTTTCTTTTTTCTGGTGCATAATATGACCCCCGCAGACGCCTAGTTTAGGAGTTATAGCGATTTTAAAGTTTTGAATTTTCTTTTATCTGGTGCATAATATGACCCCCGCAGACGCCTAGTTTAGGAGTTATAGCCATTTTAAGATTTTGAATTTTTTTTTCTGGTGCATAATATGACCCCCGCAGACGCCTAGTTTAGGAGTTATAGCCATTTTAAGATTTTGAATTTTTTTTTCTGGTGCATAATATGACCCCCGCAGACGCCTAGTTTAGGAGTTATAGCCATTTTAAGATTTTGAATTTTCTTTTTTCTGGTGCATAATATGACCCCCGCAGACGCCTAGTTTAGGAGTTATAGCGATTTTAAAGTTTTGAATTTTCTTTTTTCTGGTGCATAATATGACCCCCGCAGACGCCTAGTTTAGGAGTTATAGCGATTTTAAAGTTTTGAATTTTCTTTTATCTGGTGCATAATATGACCCCCGCAGACGCCTAGTTTAGGAGTTATAGCCATTTTAAGATTTTGAATTTTTTTTTCTGGTGCATAATATGACCCCCGCAGACGCCTAGTCTAGGAGTTATAGCCATTTTAAGATTTTGAATTTTCTTTTTTCTGGTGCATAATATGACCCCCGCAGACGCCTAGTTTAGGAGTTATAGCCATTTTAAGATTTTGAATTTTCTTTTTTCTGGTGCATAATATGACCCACGCAGACGCCTAGTTTAGGAGTTATTGCCATTTTAAGATTTTGAATTTTCTTTTTTCTGGTGCATAATATGACCCCCGCAGACGCCTAGTTTAGGAGTTATAGCCATTTTAAGATTTTGAATTTTCTTTTTTCTGGTGCATAATATGACCCCCGCAGACGCCTAGTTTAGGAGTTATAGCGATTTTAAAGTTTTGAATTTTCTTTTTTCTGGTGCATAATATGACCCCCGCAGACGCCTAGTTTAGGAGTTATAGCCATTTTAAAGTTTTGAATTTTCTTTTTTCTGGTGCATAATATGACCCCCGCAGACGCCTAGTTTAGGAGTTATAGCCATTTTAATATTTTGAATTTTTTTTTCTGGAGCATAATATGACCCCCGCGGACGCCTAGTTTAGGAGTTATAGCGATTTTAAAGTTTTGAATTTTCTTTTTTCTGGTGCATAATATGACCCCCGCAGACGCCTAGTTTAGGAGTTATAGCGATTTTAAAGTTTTGAATTTTCTTTTTTCTGGTGCATAATATGACCCCCGCAGACGCCTAGTTTAGGAGTTATAGCCATTTTAAGATTTTGAATTTTCTTTTTTCTGGTGCATAATATGACCCCCGCAGACGCCTAGTATAGGAGTTATAGCCATTTTAATATTTTGAATTTTTTTTTCTGGTGCATAATATGACCCCCGCCGACACCTAGTTTAGGAGTTATAGCGATTTAAAGTTTTGAATTTTCTTTTTTCTTGTGCATAATATGACCCCCGCAGACGCCTAGTTAAGGAGTTATAGCGATTTTAAAGTTTTGAATTTTCTTTTTTCTGGTGCATAATATGACCCCCGCAGACGCCTAGTTTAGGAGTTATAGACATTTTAAGATTTTGAATTTTTTTTTCTGGTGCATAATATGACCCCCGCAGACGCCTAGTTTAGGAGTTATAGCCATTTTAAGATTTTGAATTTTCTTTTTTCTGGTGCATAATATGACCCGCGCAAACGCCTAGTTAAGGAGTTATAGCCATTTTAAAATTTTGAATTTTCTTTTTTCTGGTGCATAATATGACCCCCGCAGACGCCTAGTTTAGGAGTTATAGCCATTTTAAGATTTTGAATTTTTTTTTCTGGTGCATAATATGACCCCCGCAGACGCCTAGTTTAGGAGTTATAGCCATTTTAAAATTTTGAATTTTCTTTTTTCTGGTGCATAATATGACCCCCGCAGACGCCTAGTTTAGGAGTTATAGCCATTTTAAGATTTTGAATTTTTTTTTCTGGTGCATAATATGACCCTCGCAGACGCCTAGTTTAGGAGTTATAGCCATTTTAAGATTTTGAATTTTTTTTTTTGGTGCATAATATGACCCCCGCAGACGCCTAGTTTAGGAGTTATAGCCATTTTAAGATTTTTAATTTCCTTTTTTCTGGTGCATAATATGAACCCCGCAGACCCCTAGTTTAGGAGTTATAGCGATTTTAAAGTTTTGAATTTTCTTTTTTCTGGTGCATAATATGACATCCGCAGACGCCTAGTTTAGGAGTTATAACCATTTTAATATTTTGAATTTTTTTTTCTGGTGCATAATATGACCCCCGCAGACGCCTAGTTTAGGAGTTATAGCCATTTTAAGATTTTGAATTTTCTTTTTTCTCGTGCATAATATGACCCCCGCAGACGCCTAGTTTAGGAGTTATAGCCATTTTAAGATTTTGAATTTTCTTTTTTCTGGTGCATTATATGACCCCCGCAGACGCCTAGTTTAGGAGTTATAGCCATTTTAAGATTTTGAATTTTTTTTTCTGGTGCATAATATGACCCCCGCAGACGCCTAGTTTAGGAGTTATAGCGATTTTAAAGTTTTGAATTTTCTTTTTTCTGGTGCATAATATGACCCCCGCAGACGCCTAGCTTAGGAGTTATAGCGATTTTAAAGTTTGGAATTTTCTTTTTTCTGGTGCATAATATGACCCCTGTAGACGCCTAGTTTAGGAGTTATAGCGATTTTAAAGTTTGGAATTTTCTTTTTTCTGGTGCATAATATGACCCCCGCAGACGCCTAGTTTAGGAGTTATAGCCATTTTAATATTTTGAATTTTTTTTTCTGGTGCATAATATGACCCCCGCAAACACCTAGTTTAGGAGTCATAGCGATTTTAAAGTTTGGAATTTTCTTTTTTCTGGTGCATAATATGACCCCCGCAGACGCCTAGTTTAGGAGTTATAGCCATTTTAAGATTTTGAATTTTCTTTTTTCTGGTGCATAATATGACCCCCGCAGACGCCTAGTTTAAGAGTTATAGTGATTTTAAAGTTTTGAATTTTCTTTTATCTGGTGCATAATATGACCCCCGCAGACGCCTAGTTTAGGAGTTATAGCCATTTTAAGATTTTAAGATTTTGAATTTTCTTTTTTCTGGTGCATAATATGACCCCCGCAGACGCCTAGTTTAGGAGTTATAGCCATTTTAAGATTTTGAATTTTTTTTTCTGGTGCATAATATGACCCCCGCAGACGCCTAGTTTAGGAGTTATAGCCATTTTAAGATTTTGAATTTTCTTTTTTCTGGTGCATAATATGACCCCCGCAGACGCCTAGTTTAGGAGTTATAGCGATTTTAAAGTTTTGAATTTTCTTTTTTCTGGTGCATAATATGACCCCCGCAGACGCCTAGTTTAGGAGTTATAGCGATTTTAAAGTTTTGAATTTTCTTTTATCTGGTGCATAATATGACCCCCGCAGACGCCTAGTTTAGGAGTTATAGCCATTTTAAGATTTAGAATTTTTTTTCTGGTGCATATTATGACCCCCGCAGACGCCTAGTTTAGGAGTTATAGCCATTTTAAGATTTTGAATTTTCTTTTTTCTGGTGCGTAATATGACCCCCGCAGACGCCTAGTTTAGGAGTTATAGCGATTTTAAAGTTTTGAATTTTCTTTTTTCTGGTGCATAATATGACCCCCGCAGACGCCTAGTTTAGGAGTTATAGCCATTTTAATATTTTGAATTTTTTTTTCTGGTGCATAATATGACCCCCGCAGATGCCTAGTTTAGGAGTTATAGCCATTTTAAGATTTTGAATTTTCTTTTTTCTGGTGCATAATATGACCCCCGCAGACGCCTAGTTTAGGAGTTATAGCGATTTTAAAGTTTTGAATTTTCTTTTTTCTGGTGCATAATATGACCCCCGCAGACGCCTAGTTTAGGAGTTATAGCGATTTTAAAGTTTTGAATTTTCTTTTTTCTGGTGCATAATATGACCCCCGCAGACGCCTAGTTTAGGAGTTATAGCCATTTTAAGATTTTGAATTTTCTTTTTTCTGGTGCATAATATGACCCCCGCAGACGCCTAGTTTAGGAGTTATAGCCATTTTAAGATTTTGAATTTTCTTTTTTCTGGTGCATAATATGACCCCCGCAGACGCCTAGTTTAGGAGTTATAGCGATTTTAAAGTTTTGAATTATCTTTTTTCTGGTGCATAATATGACCCCCGCAGACGCCTAGTTTATGAGTTATAGCCATTTTAATATTTTGAATTTTTTTTTCTGGTGCATAATATGACCCCCGCAGACGCCTAGTTTAGGAGTTATAGCCATTTTAAGATTTTGAATTTTCTTTTTTCTGGTGCATAATATGACCCCCGCAGACGCCTAGTTTAGGAGTTATAGCCATTTTAAGATTTTGGATTTTCTTTTTTCTGGCGCATAATATGACCCCCGCAGACGCCTAGTATAGGAGTTACAGCCATTTTAATATTTTGAATTTTTTTTTCTGGTGCATAATATGACCCCCGCAGACGCCTAGTTTAAGAGTTATAGCCATTTTAATATTTTGAATTTTTTTTTTTGGGGCATAATATGACAACCGCAGATGCCTAGTTTAGGAGTTATAGCCATTTTAAGATTTTGAATTTTCTTTTTTCTGGTGCATAATATGACCCCCGCAGACGCCTAGTTTAGGAGTTATAGCGATTTTAAAGTTTTGAATTATCTTTTTTCTGGTGCATAATATGACCCCCGCAGACGCCTAGTTTATGAGTTATAGCCATTTTAATATTTTGAATTTTTTTTTCTGGTGCATAATATGACCCCCGCAGACGCCTAGTTTAGGAGTTATAGCCATTTTAAGATTTTGAATTTTCTTTTTTCTGGTGCATAATATGACCCCCGCAGACGCCTAGTTTAGGAGTTATAGCCATTTTAAGATTTTGAATTTTCTTTTGTCTGGTGCATAATATGACCCCCGCAGACGCCTAGTTTAGGAGTTATAGCCATTTTAAGATTTTGAATTTTCTTTTTTCTGGTGCATAATATGACCCACGCAGACGCCTAGTTTAGGAGTTATTGCCATTTTAAGATTTTGAATTTTCTTTTTTCTGGTGCATAATATGACCCCCGCAGACGCCTAGTTTAGGAGTTATAGCGATTTTAAAGTTTTGAATTTTCTTTTATCTGGTGCATAATATGACCCCCGCAGACGCCTAGTTTAGGAGTTATAGCCATTTTAAGATTTTGAATTTTTTTTTCTGGTGCATAATATGACCCCCGCAGACGCCTAGTTTAGGAGTTATAGCCATTTTAAGATTTTGAATTTTTTTTTCTGGTGCATAATATGACCCCCGCAGACGCCTAGTTTAGGAGTTATAGCCATTTTAAGATTTTGAATTTTCTTTTTTCTGGTGCATAATATGACCCCCGCAGACGCCTAGTTTAGGAGTTATAGCGATTTTAAAGTTTTGAATTTTCTTTTTTCTGGTGCATAATATGACCCCCGCAGACGCCTAGTTTAGGAGTTATAGCGATTTTAAAGTTTTGAATTTTCTTTTATCTGGTGCATAATATGACCCCCGCAGACGCCTAGTTTAGGAGTTATAGCCATTTTAAGATTTTGAATTTTTTTTTCTGGTGCATAATATGACCCCCGCAGACGCCTAGTCTAGGAGTTATAGCCATTTTAAGATTTTGAATTTTTTTTTCTGGTGCATAATATGACCCCCGCAGACGCCTAGTTTAGGAGTTATAGCGATTTTAAAGTTTTGAATTTTCTTTTTTCTGGTGCATAATATGACCCCCGCAGACGCCTAGTTTAGGAGTTATAGCCATTTTAAAATTTTGAATTTTTTTTTCTGGTGCGCAATATGACCCCCGCAGACGCCTAGTTTAGGAGTTATAGCCATTTTAAGATTTTGAATTTTCTTTTTTCTGGTGCATAATATGACCCCCGCAGACGCCTAGTTTAGGAGTTATAGCGATTTTAAAGTTTTGAATTTTCTTTTTTCTGGTGCATAATATGACCCCCGCAGACGCCTAGTTTAGGAGTTATAGCGATTTTAAAGTTTTGAATTTTCTTTTTTCTGGTGCATAATATGACCCCCGCAGACGCCTAGTTTAGGAGTTATAGCCATTTTAAGATTTTGAATTTTCTTTTATCTGGTGCATAATATGACCCCCGCAGACGCCTAGTTTAGGAGTTATAGCCATTTTAAGATTTTGAATTTTTTTTTCTGGTGCATAATATGACCCCCGCAGACGCCTAGTTTAGGAGTTATAGCCATTTTAAGATTTTGAATTTTTTTTTCTGGTGCATAATATGACCCCCGCAGACGCCTAGTTTAGGAGTTATAGCCATTTTAAGATTTTGAATTTTCTTTTTTCTGGTGCATAATATGACCCCCGCAGACGCCTAGTTTAGGAGTTATAGCGATTTTAAAGTTTTGAATTTTCTTTTTTCTGGTGCATAATATGACCCCCGCAGACGCCTAGTTTAGGAGTTATAGCGATTTTAAAGTTTTGAATTTTCTTTTTTCTGGTGCATAATATGACCCCCGCAGACGCCTAGTTTAGGAGTTATAGCCATTTTAAGATTTTGAATTTTCTTTTTTCTGGTGCATAATATGACCCCCGCAGACGCCTAGTTTAGGAGTTATAGCCATTTTAAGATTTTGAATTTTCTTTTTTCTGGTGCATAATATGACCCCCGCAGACGCCTAGTTTAGGAGTTATAGCGATTTTAAAGTTTTGAATTATCTTTTTTCTGGTGCATAATATGACCCCCGCAGACGCCTAGTTTATGAGTTATAGCCATTTTAATATTTTGAATTTTTTTTTCTGGTGCATAATATGACCCCCGCAGACGCCTAGTTTAGGAGTTATAGCCATTTTAAGATTTTGAATTTTCTTTTTTCTGGTGCATAATATGACCCCCGCAGACGCCTAGTTTAGGAGTTATAGCCATTTTAAGATTTTGGATTTTCTTTTTTCTGGCGCATAATATGACCCCCGCAGACGCCTAGTATAGGAGTTACAGCCATTTTAATATTTTGAATTTTTTTTTCTGGTGCATAATATGACCCCCGCAGACGCCTAGTTTAAGAGTTATAGCCATTTTAATATTTTGAATTTTTTTTTTTGGGGCATAATATGACAACCGCAGATGCCTAGTTTAGGAGTTATAGCCATTTTAAGATTTTGAATTTTCTTTTTTCTGGTGCATAATATGACCCCCGCAGACGCCTAGTTTAGGAGTTATAGCGATTTTAAAGTTTTGAATTATCTTTTTTCTGGTGCATAATATGACCCCCGCAGACGCCTAGTTTATGAGTTATAGCCATTTTAATATTTTGAATTTTTTTTTCTGGTGCATAATATGACCCCCGCAGACGCCTAGTTTAGGAGTTATAGCCATTTTAAGATTTTGAATTTTCTTTTTTCTGGTGCATAATATGACCCCCGCAGACGCCTAGTTTAGGAGTTATAGCCATTTTAAGATTTTGAATTTTCTTTTGTCTGGTGCATAATATGACCCCCGCAGACGCCTAGTTTAGGAGTTATAGCCATTTTAAGATTTTGAATTTTCTTTTTTCTGGTGCATAATATGACCCACGCAGACGCCTAGTTTAGGAGTTATTGCCATTTTAAGATTTTGAATTTTCTTTTTTCTGGTGCATAATATGACCCCCGCAGACGCCTAGTTTAGGAGTTATAGCGATTTTAAAGTTTTGAATTTTCTTTTATCTGGTGCATAATATGACCCCCGCAGACGCCTAGTTTAGGAGTTATAGCCATTTTAAGATTTTGAATTTTTTTTTCTGGTGCATAATATGACCCCCGCAGACGCCTAGTTTAGGAGTTATAGCCATTTTAAGATTTTGAATTTTTTTTTCTGGTGCATAATATGACCCCCGCAGACGCCTAGTTTAGGAGTTATAGCCATTTTAAGATTTTGAATTTTCTTTTTTCTGGTGCATAATATGACCCCCGCAGACGCCTAGTTTAGGAGTTATAGCGATTTTAAAGTTTTGAATTTTCTTTTTTCTGGTGCATAATATGACCCCCGCAGACGCCTAGTTTAGGAGTTATAGCGATTTTAAAGTTTTGAATTTTCTTTTATCTGGTGCATAATATGACCCCCGCAGACGCCTAGTTTAGGAGTTATAGCCATTTTAAGATTTTGAATTTTTTTTTCTGGTGCATAATATGACCCCCGCAGACGCCTAGTCTAGGAGTTATAGCCATTTTAAGATTTTGAATTTTTTTTTCTGGTGCATAATATGACCCCCGCAGACGCCTAGTTTAGGAGTTATAGCGATTTTAAAGTTTTGAATTTTCTTTTTTCTGGTGCATAATATGACCCCCGCAGACGCCTAGTTTAGGAGTTATAGCCATTTTAAAATTTTGAATTTTTTTTTCTGGTGCGCAATATGACCCCCGCAGACGCCTAGTTTAGGAGTTATAGCCATTTTAAGATTTTGAATTTTCTTTTTTCTGGTGCATAATATGACCCCCGCAGACGCCTAGTTTAGGAGTTATAGCGATTTTAAAGTTTTGAATTTTCTTTTTTCTGGTGCATAATATGACCCCCGCAGACGCCTAGTTTAGGAGTTATAGCGATTTTAAAGTTTTGAATTTTCTTTTTTCTGGTGCATAATATGACCCCCGCAGACGCCTAGTTTAGGAGTTATAGCCATTTTAAGATTTTGAATTTTCTTTTTTCTGGTGCATAATATGACCCCCGCAGACGCCTAGTTTAGGAGTTATAGCGATTTTAAAGTTTTGAATTTTCTTTTTTCTGGTGCATAATATGACCCCCGCAGACGCCTAGTTTAGGAGTTATAGCCATTTTAATATTTTGAATTTTTTTTTCTGGTGCATAATATGACCTCCGCAGACGCCTAGTTTAGAAGTTATTGCCATTTTAAGATTTTGAATTTTCTTTTTTCTGGTGCATAATATGACCCCCGCAGACGCCTAGTATAGGAGTTATAGCGATTTTAAAGTTTTGAATTTTCTTTTTTCTGGTGCATAATATGACCCCCGCAGACGCCTAGTTTAGGAGTTATAGCGATTTTAAAGTTTTGAATTTTCTTTTTTCTGGTGCATAATATAACCCCCGCAGACGCCTAGTTTAGGATTTATAGCCATTTTAAGATTTTGAATTTTCTTTTTTCTGGTGCATAATATGACCCCCGCAGACGCCTAGTATAGGAGTTATAGCCATTTTAATATTTTGAATTTTTTTTTCTGGTGCATAATATGACCCCCGCAGACACCTAGTTTAGGAGTTATAGCGATTTTAAAGTTTGGAATTTTCTTTTTTCTGGTGCATAATATGACCCCCGCAGACGCCTAGTTTAGGAGTTATAGCGATTTTAAAGTTTTGAATTTTCTTTTTTCTGGTGCATAATATGACCCCCGCAGACGCCTAGTTTAGAGGTTAAAGCCATTTTAAGATTTTGAATTGTTTTTTCTGGTGCATAATATGACCCCCGCAGACGCCTAGTTTAGGAGTTATAGCGATTTTAAAGTTTTGAATTTTCTTTTTTCTGGTGCATAATATGACCCCCGCAGATGCCTAGTTTAGGAGTTATAGCCATTTTAAGATTTTGAATTTTCTTTTGTCTGGTGCATAATATGACCCCCGCAGACGCCTAGTTTAGGAGTTATAGCGATTTTAAAGTTTTGAATTTTCTTTTTTCTGGTGCATAATATGACCCCCGCAGACGCCTAGTTTAGAGGTTAAAGCCATTTTAAGATTTTGAATTGTTTTTTCTGGTGCATAATATGACCCCCGCAGACGCCTAGTTTAGGAGTTATAGCGATTTTAAAGTTTTGAATTTTCTTTTTTCTGGTGCATAATATGACCCCCGCAGACGCCTAGTTTAGGAGTTATAGCCATTTTAAGATTTTGAATTTTCTTTTTTCTGGTGCATAATATGACCCCCGCAGACGCCTAGTTTAGGAGTTATAGCGATTTTAAAGTTTTGAATTTTCTTTTTTCTGGTGCATAATATGACCCCCGCAGACGCCTAGTTTAGGAGTTATAGCCATTTTAATATTTTGAATTTTTTTTTCTGGTGCATAATATGACCTCCGCAGACGCCTAGTTTAGAAGTTATTGCCATTTTAAGATTTTGAATTTTCTTTTTTCTGGTGCATAATATGACCCCCGCAGACGCCTAGTATAGGAGTTATAGCGATTTTAAAGTTTTGAATTTTCTTTTTTCTGGTGCATAATATGACCCCCGCAGACGCCTAGTTTAGGAGTTATAGCGATTTTAAAGTTTTGAATTTTCTTTTTTCTGGTGCATAATATAACCCCCGCAGACGCCTAGTTTAGGATTTATAGCCATTTTAAGATTTTGAATTTTCTTTTTTCTGGTGCATAATATGACCCCCGCAGACGCCTAGTATAGGAGTTATAGCCATTTTAATATTTTGAATTTTTTTTTCTGGTGCATAATATGACCCCCGCAGACACCTAGTTTAGGAGTTATAGCGATTTTAAAGTTTGGAATTTTCTTTTTTCTGGTGCATAATATGACCCCCGCAGACGCCTAGTTTAGGAGTTATAGCGATTTTAAAGTTTTGAATTTTCTTTTTTCTGGTGCATAATATGACCCCCGCAGACGCCTAGTTTAGAGGTTAAAGCCATTTTAAGATTTTGAATTGTTTTTTCTGGTGCATAATATGACCCCCGCAGACGCCTAGTTTAGGAGTTATAGCCATTTTAAGATTTTGAATTTTTTTTTCTGGTGCATAATATGACCCCCGCAGATGCCTAGTTTAGGAGTTATAGCCATTTTAAGATTTTGAATTTTCTTTTGTCTGGTGCATAATATGACCCCCGCAGACGCCTAGTTTATGAGTTATAGCGATTTTAAAGTTTTGAATTTTCTTTTTTCTGGTGCATAATATGACTCCAGCAGACGCCTAGTTTAGGAGTTATAGCCATTTTAAGATTTTTAATTTCCTTTTTTCTGGTGCATAATATGAACCCCGCAGACCCCTAGTTTAGGAGTTATAGCGATTTTAAAGTTTTGAATTTTCTTTTTTCTGGTGCATAATATGACATCCGCAGACGCCTAGTTTAGGAGTTATAGCCATTTTAATATTTTGAATTTTTTTTTCTGGTGCATAATATGACCCCCGCAGACGCCTAGTTTAGGAGTTATAGCCATTTTAAGATTTTGAATTTTCTTTTTTCTGGTGCATAATATGACCCCCGCAGACGCCTAGTTTAGGAGTTATAGCCATTTTAAGATTTTGAATTTTCTTTTTTCTGGTGCATAATATGACCCCCGCAGACGCCTAGTTTAGGAGTTATAGCCATTTTAAGATTTAGAATTTTTTTTTCTGGTGCATAATATGACCCCCGCAGACGCCTAGTTTAGGAGTTATAGCCATTTTAAGATTTTGAATTTTTTTTTCTGGTGCATAATATGACCCCCGCAGACGCCTAGTTTAGGAGTTATAGCGATTTTAAAGTTTTGAATTTTCTTTTTTCTGGTGCATAATATGACCCCCGCAGACGCCTAGTTTAGGAGTTATAGCGATTTTAAAGTTTGGAATTTTCTTTTTTCTGGTGCATAATATGACCCCTGCAGACGCCTAGTTTAGGAGTTATAGCGATTTTAAAGTTTGGAATTTTCTTTTTTCTGGTGCATAATATGACCCCCGCAGACGCCTAGTTTAGGAGTTATAGCCATTTTAATATTTTGAATTTTTTTTTCTGGTGCATAATATGACCCCCGCAAACACCTAGTTTAGGAATCATAGCGATTTTAAAGTTTGGAATTTTCTTTTTTCTGGTGCATAATATGACCCCCGCAGACGCCTAGTTTAGGAGTTATAGCCGTTTTAAAGTTTTGAATTTTCTTTTTTCTGGTGCATAATATGACCCCCGCAGACGCCTAGTTTAGGAGTTATAGTGATTTTAAAGTTTTGAATTTTCTCTTATCTGGTGCATAATATGACCCCCGCAGACGCCTAGTTTAGGAGTTATAGCCATTTTAAGATTTTGAATTTTTTTTTCAGGTGCATAATATGACCCCCGCAGACGCCTAGTTTAGGAGTTATAGCCATTTTAAGATTTTGAATTTTCTTTTTTCTGGTGCATAATATGACCCCCGCAGACGCCTAGTTTAGGAGTTATAGCCATTTTAAGATTTTGAATTTTTTTTTCTGGTGCATAATATGACCCCCGCAGACGCCTAGTTTAGGAGTTATAGCCATTTTAAGATTTTGAATTTTCTTTTTTCTGGTGCATAATATGACCCCCGCAGACGCCTAGTTTAGGAGTTATAGCGATTTTAAAGTTTTGAATTTTCTTTTTTCTGGTGCATAATATGACCCCCGCAGACGCCTAGTTTAGGAGTTATAGCCATTTAAAGATTTTGAATTTTTTTTTCTGGTGCATAATATGACCCCCGCTGACGCCTAGTTTAGGAGTTATAGCCATTTTAAGATTTTTAATTTCCTTTTTTCTGGTGCATAATATGAACCCCGCAGACCCCTAGTTTAGGAGTTATAGCGATTTTAAAGTTTTGAATTTTCTTTTTTCTGGTGCATAATATGACCCCCGCAGACGCCTAGTTTAGGAGTTATAGCGATTTTAATGTTTTGAATTTTCTTTTATCTGGTGCATAATATGACCCCCGCAGACGCCTAGTTTAGGAGTTATAGCGATTTTAAAGTTTTGAATTTCCTTTTTTCTGGTGCATAATATGACCCCCGCAGACGCCTAGTTTAGGAGTTATAGCCATTTTAAGATTTTGAATTTTCTTTTATCTGGTGCATAATATGACCCCCGCAGACGCCTAGTTTAGGAGTTATAGCCATTTTAAGATTTTGAATTTTTTTTTCTGGTGCATAATATGACCCCCGCAGACGCCTAGTTTAGGAGTTATAGCCATTTTAAGATTTTGAATTTTTTTTTCTGGTGCATAATATGACCCCCGCAGACGCCTAGTTTAGGAGTTATAGCCATTTTAAAGTTTTGAATTTTCTTTTTTCTGGTGCATAATATGACCCCCGCAGACGCCTAGTTTAGGAGTTATAGCGATTTTAAAGTTTGGAATTTTCTTTTTTCTGGTGCATAATATGACCCCTGCAGACGCCTAGTTTAGGAGTTATAGCGATTTTAAAGTTTGGAATTTTCTTTTTTCTGGTGCATAATATGACCCCCGCAGACGCCTAGTTTAGGAGTTATAGCCATTTTAATATTTTGAATTTTTTTTTCTGGTGCATAATATGACCCCCGCAAACACCTAGTTTAGGAGTCATAGCGATTTTAAAGTTTGGAATTTTCTTTTTTCTGGCGCATAATATGACCCCCGCAGACGCCTAGTTTAGGAGTTATAGCCATTTTAAGATTTTGAATTTTCTTTTTTCTGGTGCATAATATGACCCCCGCAGACGCCTAGTTTAGGAGTTATAGCCATTTTAAGATTTTGAATTTTCTTTTTTCTGGTGCATAATATGACCCCCGCAGACGCCTAGTTTAGGAGTTATAGCCATTTTAAGATTTTGAATTTTTTTTTCTGGTGCATAATATGACCCCCGCAGACGCCTAGTTTAGGAGTTATAGCCATTTTAAGATTTTGAATTTTCTTTTTTCTGGTGCATAATATGACCCCCGCAGACGCCTAGTTTAGGAGTTATAGCGATTTTAAAGTTTTGAATTTTCTTTTTTCTGGTGCATAATATGACCCCCGCAGACGCCTAGTTTAGGAGTTATAGCCATTTTAAGATTTTGAATTTTTTTTTCTGGTGCATAATATGACCCCCGCTGACGCCTAGTTTAGGAGTTATAGCCATTTTAAGATTTTTAATTTCCTTTTTTCTGGTGCATAATATGAACCCCGCAGACCCCTAGTTTGGGAGTTATAGCGATTTTAAAGTTTTGAATTTTCTTTTTTCTGGTGCATAATATGACCCCCGCAGACGCCTAGTTTAGGAGTTATAGCGATTTTAAAGTTTTGAATTTTCTTTTATCTGGTGCATAATATGACCCCCGCAGACGCCTAGTTTAGGAGTTATAGCGATTTTAAAGTTTTGAATTTTCTTTTTTCTGGTGCATAATATGACCCCCGCAGACGCCTAGTTTAGGAGTTATAGCCATTTTAAGATTTTGAATTTTCTTTTATCTGGTGCATAATATGACCCCCGCAGACGCCTAGTTTAGGAGTTATAGCCATTTTAAGATTTTGAATTTTTTTTTCTGGTGCATATTATGACCCCCGCAGACGCCTAGTTTAGGAGTTATAGCCATTTTAAGATTTTGAATTTTTTTTTTCTGGTGCATAATATGACACCCGCAGACGCCTAGTTTAGGAGTTATAGCCATTTTAAGATTTTGAATTTTTTTTTCTGGTGCATAATATGACCCCCGCAGACGAATAGTTTAGGAGTTATAGCGATTTTAAAGTTTTGAATTTTCTTTTTTCTGGTGCATAATATGACCCCCGCAGACGCCTAGTTTAGGAGTTATAGCGATTTTAAAGTTTGGAATTTTCTTTTTTCTGGTGCATAATATGACCCCTGCAGACGCCTAGTTTAGGAGTTATAGCGATTTTAAAGTTTTGAATTTTCTTTTTTCTGGTGCATAATATGACCCCCGCAGACGCCTAGTTTAGGAGTTCTAGTGATTTTAAAGTTTTGAATTTTCTCTTATCTGGTGCATAATATGACCCCCGCAGACGCCTAGTTTAGGAGTTATAGCCATTTTAAGATTTTGAAATTTTTTTTCAGGTGCATAATATGACCCCCGCAGACGCCTAGTTTAGGAGTTATAGCCATTTTAAGATTTTGAATTTTCTTTTTTCTGGTGCATAATATGACCCCCGCAGACGCCTAGTTTAGGAGTTATAGCCATTTTAAGATTTTGAATTTTTTTTTCTGGTGCATAATATGACCCCCGCAGACGCCTAGTTTAGGAGTTATAGCCATTTTAAGATTTTGAATTTTCTTTTTTCTGGTGCATAATATGACCCCCGCAGACGCCTAGTTTAGGAGTTATAGCCATTTTAAGATTTTGAATTTTTTTTTCTGGTGCATAATATGACCCCCGCAGACGCCTAGTTTAGGAGTTATAGCCATTTTAAGATTTTGAATTTTCTTTTTTCTGGTGCATAATATGACCCCCGCAGACGCCTAGTTTAGGAGTTATAGCGATTTTAAAGTTTTGAATTTTCTTTTTTCTGGTGCATAATATGACCCCCGCAGACGCCTAGTTTAGGAGTTATAGCCATTTTAAGATTTTGAATTTTTTTTTCTGGTGCATAATATGACCCCCGCTGACGCCTAGTTTAGGAGTTATAGCCATTTTAAGATTTTTAATTTCCTTTTTTCTGGTGCATAATATGAACCCCGCAGACCCCTAGTTTGGGAGTTATAGCGATTTTAAAGTTTTGAATTTTCTTTTTTCTGGTGCATAATATGACCCCCGCAGACGCCTAGTTTAGGAGTTATAGCGATTTTAAAGTTTTGAATTTTCTTTTATCTGGTGCATAATATGACCCCCGCAGACGCCTAGTTTAGGAGTTATAGCGATTTTAAAGTTTTGAATTTTCTTTTTTCTGGTGCATAATATGACCCCCGCAGACGCCTAGTTTAGGAGTTATAGCCATTTTAAGATTTTGAATTTTCTTTTATCTGGTGCATAATATGACCCCCGCAGACGCCTAGTTTAGGAGTTATAGCCATTTTAAGATTTTGAATTTTTTTTTCTGGTGCATATTATGACCCCCGCAGACGCCTAGTTTAGGAGTTATAGCCATTTTAAGATTTTGAATTTTTTTTTCTGGTGCATAATATGACACCCGCAGACGCCTAGTTTAGGAGTTATAGCCATTTTAAGATTTTGAATTTTTTTTTCTGGTGCATAATATGACCCCCGCAGACGAATAGTTTAGGAGTTATAGCGATTTTAAAGTTTTGAATTTTCTTTTTTCTGGTGCATAATATGACCCCCGCAGACGCCTAGTTTAGGAGTTATAGCGATTTTAAAGTTTGGAATTTTCTTTTTTCTGGTGCATAATATGACCCCTGCAGACGCCTAGTTTAGGAGTTATAGCGATTTTAAAGTTTTGAATTTTCTTTTTTCTTGTGCATAATATGACCCCCGCAGACGCCTAGTTTAGGAGTTATAGTGATTTTAAAGTTTTGAATTTTCTCTTATCTGGTGCATAATATGACCCCCGCAGACGCCTAGTTTAGGAGTTATAGCCATTTTAAGATTTTGAATTTTTTTTTCAGGTGCATAATATGACCCCCGCAGACGCCTAGTTTAGGAGTTATAGCCATTTTAAGATTTTGAATTTTCTTTTTTCTGGTGCATAATATGACCCCCGCAGACGCCTAGTTTAGGAGTTATAGCCATTTTAAGATTTTGAATTTTTTTTTCTGGTGCATAATATGACCCCCGCAGACGCCTAGTTTAGGAGTTATAGCCATTTTAAGATTTTGAATTTTCTTTTTTCTGGTGCATAATATGACCCCCGCAGACGCCTAGTTTAGGAGTTATAGCGATTTTAAAGTTTTGAATTTTCTTTTTTCTGGTGCATAATATGACCCCCGCAGACGCCTAGTTTAGGAGTTATAGCCATTTTAAGATTTTGAATTTTTTTTTCTGGTGCATAATATGACCCCCGCTGACGCCTAGTTTAGGAGTTATAGCCATTTTAAGATTTTTAATTTCCTTTTTTCTGGTGCATAATATGAACCCCGCAGACCCCTAGTTTAGGAGTTATAGCGATTTTAAAGTTTTGAATTTTCTTTTTTCTGGTGCATAATATGACCCCCGCAGACGCCTAGTTTAGGAGTTATAGCGATTTTAAAGTTTTGAATTTTCTTTTATCTGGTGCATAATATGACCCCCGCAGACGCCTAGTTTAGGAGTTATAGCGATTTTAAAGTTTTGAATTTTCTTTTTTCTGGTGCATAATATGACCCCCGCAGACGCCTAGTTTAGGAGTTATAGCGATTTTAAAGTTTTGAATTTTCTTTTTTCTGGTGCATAATATGACCCCCGCAGACGCCTAGTTTAGGAGTTATAGCCATTTTAAGATTTTGGATTTTCTTTTTTCTGGCGCATAATATGACCCCCGCAGACGCCTAGTATAGGAGTTACAGCCATTTTAATATTTTGAATTTTTTTTTCTGGTGCATAATATGACCCCCGCAGACGCCTAGTTTAAGAGTTATAGCCATTTTAATATTTTGAATTTTTTTTTTTGGGGCATAATATGACCCCCGCAGATGCCTAGTTTAGGAGTTATAGCCATTTTAAGATTTTGAATTTTCTTTTTTCTGGTGCATAATATGACCCCCGCAGACGCCTAGTTTAGGAGTTATAGCGATTTTAAAGTTTTGAATTTTCTTTTTTCTGGTGCATAATATGACCCCCGCAGACGCCTAGTTTAGGAGTTATAGCCATTTTAAGATTTTGAATTTTCTTTTTTCTGGTGCATAATATGACCCCCGCAGACGCCTAGTTTAGGAGTTATAGCCATTTTAAGATTTTGAATTTTTTTTTCTGGTGCATAATATGACACCCGCAGACGCCTAGTTTAGGAGTTATAGCCATTTTAAGATTTTGAATTTTTTTTTCTGGTGCATAATATGACCCCCGCAGACGCCTAGTTTAGGAGTTATAGCCATTTTAAGATTTTGGATTTTCTTTTTTCTGGCGCATAATATGACCCCCGCAGACGCCTAGTATAGGAGTTACAGCCATTTTAATATTTTGAATTTTTTTTTCTGGTGCATAATATGACCCCCGCAGACGCCTAGTTTAAGAGTTATAGCCATTTTAATATTTTGAATTTTTTTTTTTGGGGCATAATATGACCCCCGCAGATGCCTAGTTTAGGAGTTATAGCCATTTTAAGATTTTGAATTTTCTTTTTTCTGGTGCATAATATGACCCCCGCAGACGCCTAGTTTAGGAGTTATAGCGATTTTAAAGTTTTGAATTTTCTTTTTTCTGGTGCATAATATGACCCCCGCAGACGCCTAGTTTAGGAGTTATAGCCATTTTAAGATTTTGAATTTTCTTTTTTCTGGTGCATAATATGACCCCCGCAGACGCCTAGTTTAGGAGTTATAGCCATTTTAAGATTTTGAATTTTTTTTTCTGGTGCGCAATATGACCCCCGCAGACGCCTAGTTTAGGAGTTATAGCGATTTTAAAGTTTTGAATTTTCTTTTTTCTGGTGCATAATATGACCCCCGCAGACGCCTAGTTTAGGAGTTATAGCCATTTTAAGATTTTGAATTTTTTTTTCTGGTGCATAATATGACCCCCGCAGACGCCTAGTTTAGGAGTTATAGCGATTTTAAAGTTTTGAATTTTCCTTTTTCTGGTGCATAATATGACCCCCGCAGACGCCTAGTTTAGGAGTTATAGCCATTTTAATATTTTGAATTTTTTTTTCTGGTGCATAATATGACCCCCGCAGATGCCTAGTTTAGGAGTTATAGCCATTTTAAGATTTTGAATTTTCTTTTTTCTGGTGCATAATATGACCCCCGCAGACGCCTAGTTTATGAGTTATAGCGATTTTAAAGTTTTGAATTTTCTTTTTTCTGGTGCATAATATGACTCCCGCAGACGCCTAGTTTAGGAGTTTTAGCGATTTTAAAGTTTTGAATTTTCTTTTTTCTGGTGCATAATATAACCCCCGCAGACGCCTAGTTTAGGAGTTATAGCCATTTTAAGATTTTGAATTTTCTTTTTTCTGGTGCATAATATGACCCCCGCAGACGCCTAGTAAAGGAGTTATAGAAATTTTAATATTTTGAATTTTTTTTTCTGGTGCATAATATGACCCCCGCAGACACCTAGTTTAGGAGTTATAGCGATTTTAAAGTTTGGAATTTTCTTTTTTCTGGTGCATAATATGACCCCCGCAGACGCCTAGTTTAGGAGTTATAGCGATTTTAAAGTTTTGAATTTTCTTTGTTCTGGTGCATAATATGACCCCCGCAGACGCCTAGTATAGGAGTTATAGCCATTTTAAGATTTTGAATTTTTTTTTCTGGTGCATAATATGACCACCGCAGACACCTAGTTTAGGAGTTATAGCGATTTTAAAGTTTTGAATTTTCTTTTTTCTGGTGTATAATATGACCCCCGCAGACGCCTAGTATAGGAGTTATAGCCATTTTAAGATTTTGAATTTTTTTTTCTGGTGCATAATATGACCACCGCAGACACCTAGTTTAGGAGTTATAGCGATTTTAAAGTTTGGAATTTTCTTTTTTCTGGTGCATAATATGACCCCCGCAGACGCCTAGTTTAGGAGTTATAGCGATTTTAAAGTTTTGAATTTTCTTTGTTCTGGTGCATAATATGACCCCCGCAGACGCCTAGTATAGGAGTTATAGCCATTTTAAGATTTTGAATTTTTTTTTCTGGTGCATAATATGACCACCGCAGACACCTAGTTTAGGAGTTATAGCGATTTTAAAGTTTTGAATTTTCTTTTTTCTGGTGCATAATATGACCCCCGCAGACGCCTAGTATAGGAGTTATAGCCATTTTAATATTTTGAATTTTCTTTTCTGGTGCATAATATGACCCCCGCAGACACCTAGTTTAGGAGTTATAGCGATTTTAAAGTTTTGAATTTTCTTTTTTCTGGTGTATAATATGACCCCCGCAGACGCCTAGTTTAGGAGTTATAGCCATTTTAAGATTTTGAATTTTCTTTTTTCTGGTGCATAATATGACCCCCGCAGACGCCTAGTATAGGAGTTATAGCCATTTTAATATTTTGAATTTTCTTTTCTGGTGCATAATATGACCCCCGCAGACACCTAATTTAGGAGTTATAGCGATTTTAAAGTTTTGAATTTTCTTTTTTCTGGTGTATAATATGACCCCCGCAGACGCCTAGTTTAGGAGTTATAGCCATTTTAAGATTTTGAATTTTTTTTTCTGGTGCATAATATGACCCCCGCAGACGCCTAGTTTAGGAGTTATAGCGATTTCAAAGTTTTGAATTTTCTTTTTTCTGGTGCTTAATATGACCCCCGCAGACGCCTAGTTTAGGAGTTATAGCCATTTTAATATTTTGAATTTTTTTTTCTGGTGCATAATATGACCCCCGCAGACGCCTAGTTTAGGAGTTATAGCCATTTTAATATTTTGAATTTTTTTTTCTGGTGCATAATATGACCCCAGCAGACGCCTAGTTTATGAGTTATAGCCATTTTAAGATTTTGAATTTTCTTTTTTCTGGTGCATAATATGACCCCCGCAGACGCCTAGTATAGAAGTTATAGCCATTTTAATATTTTGAATTTTTTTTTCTGGTGCATAATATGAGCCCCGCAGACACCTAGTTTAGGAGTTATAGCGATTTTAATGTTTGGAATTTTCTTTTTTCTGGTGCATAATATGACCCCCGTAGACGCCTAGTTTAGGAGTTATAGCGGTTTTAAAGTTTTGAATTTTCTTTTATCTGGTGCATAATATGACCCCCGCAGACGCCTAGTTTAGGAGTTATAGCCATTTTAAGATTTTGAATTTTTTTTTCTGGTGCATAATAGGACCCCCGCAGACGCAGATAGCCATTTTAAGATTTTGAATTTTCTTTTTTCTGGTGCATAATATGACCCCCGCAGACACCTAGTTTAGGAGTTATAGCGATTTTAAAGTTTGGAATTTTCTTTTTTCTGGTGCATAATATGACCCCCGCAGACGCCTAGTTTAGGAGTTATAGCGATTTTAAAGTTTTGAATTTTCTTTTTTCTGGTGCATAATATGACCCCCGCAGACGCCTAGTTTAGGAGTTATAGCCATTTTAAGATTTTGAATTTTTTTTTCTTGTGCATAATATGACCCCCGCAGACGCCTAGTTTAGGAGTTATAGCGATTTTAAAGTTTTGAATTTTCTTTTTTCTGGTGCATAATATGACCCCCGCAGACGCCTAGTTTAGGAGATATAGCCATTTTAATATTTTGAATTTTTTTTTTTGGGGCATAATATGACCCCCGCAGATGCCTAGTTTAGGATTTATAGCCATTTTAAGATTTTGAATTTTCTTTTTTCTGGTACATAATATGACCCCCGCAGACGCCTAGTTTAGGAGTTATAGCCATTTTAAAATTTTGAATTTTCTTTTTTCTGGTACATAATATGACCCCCGTAGACGCCTAGTTTAGGAGTTATAGCGATTTTAAAGTTTGGAATTTTCTTTTTTCTGGTGCATAATATGACCCCCGCAGACGCCTAGTTTAGGAGTTATAGCGATTTTAAAGTTTTGAATTTTCTTTTATCTGGTGCATAATATGACCCCCGCAGACGCGTAGTTTAGGAGTTATAGCCATTTTAAGATTTTGAATTTTTTTTTCTGGTGCATAATATGACCCCCGCAGACGCCTAGTTTAGGAGTTATAGCCATTTTAAGATTTTGAATTTTCTTTTTTCTGGTGCATAATATGACCCCCGCAGACGCCTAGTTTAGGAGTTATAGCGATTTTAAAGTTTTGAATTTTCTTTTTTCTGGTGCATAATATGACCCCCGCAGACACCTAGTTTAGGAGTTATAGCCATTTTAAGATTTTGAATTTTCTTTTTTCTGCTGCATAATATGACCCCCGCAGACGCCTAGTATAGGAGTTATAGCCATTTTAATATTTTGAATTTTTTTTTCTGGTGCATAATATGACCCCCGCAGACACCTAGTTTAGGAGTTATAGCGATTTTAAAGTTTGGAATTTTCTTTTTTCTGGTACATAATATGACCCCCGCAGACGCCTAGTTTAGGAGTTATAGCGATTTTAAAGTTTTGAATTTTCTTTTTTCTGGTGCATAATATGACCCCCGCAGACGCCTAGTTTAGGAGTTATAGCCATTTTAAGATTTTGAATTTTTTTTTCTGGTGCATAATATGACCCCCGCAGATGCCTAGTTTAGGAGTTATAGCGATTTCAAAGTTTTGAATTTTCTTTTTTCTGGTGCTTAATATGACCCCCGCAGACGCCTAGTTTAGGAGTTATAGCCATTTTAATATTTTGAATTTTTTTTTTCTGGTGCATAATATGACCCCCGCAGATGCCTAGTTTAGGAGTTATAGCCATTTTAATATTTTGAATTTTTTTTTCTCGTGCATAATATGACCCCCGCAGACACCTAGTTTAGGAGTTATAGCCATTTTAAGATTTTGAATTTTTTTTTCTTTTGCATAATATGACCCCCGCAGACGCCTAGTTTAGGAGTTATAGCGATTTTAAAGTTTTGAATTTTCTTTTTTCTGGTGCATAATATGACCACCGCAGACGCCTAGTATAGGAGTTATATCCATTTTAATATTTTGAATTTTTTTTTCTGGTGCATAATATGACCCCCGCAGATGCCTAGTTTAGGAGTTATAGCCATTTTAATATTTTGAATTTTTTTTTCTGGTGCATAATATGAGCCCCGCAGACACCTAGTTTAGGAGTTATAGCGATTTTAAAGTTTGGAATTTTCTTTTTTCTGGTGCATAATATGACCCCCGCAGACGCCTAGTTTAGGAGTTATAGCGATTTTAAAGTTTTGAATTTTCTTTTTTCTGGTGCATTATATGACCCCCGCAGACGCCTAGTTTAGGAGTTATAGCCATTTTAAGATTTTGAATTTTTTTTTCTGGTGCATAATATGACCCCCGTAGACGCCTAGTTTAGGAGTTATAGCGATTTTAAAGTTTGGAATTTTCTTTTTTCTGGTGCATAATATGACCCCCGCAGACGCCTAGTTTAGGAGTTATAGCGATTTTAAAGTTTTGAATTTTCTTTTTTCTGGTGCATAATATGACCCCCGCAGACGCCTAGTTTAGGAGTTATAGCCATTTTAAGATTTTGAATTTTTTTTTTGGGGCATAATATGACCCCCGCAGATGCCTAGTTTAGGATTTATAGCCATTTTAAGATTTTGAATTTTCTTTTTTCTGGTACATAATATGACCCCCGCAGACGCCTAGTTTAGGAGTTATAGAAATTTTAAGATTTTGAATTTTCTTTTTTCTGGTACATAATATGACCCCCGTAGACGCTTAGTTTAGGAGTTATAGCGATTTTAAAGTTTGGAATTTTCTTTTTTCTGGTGCATAATATGACCCCCGCAGACGCCTAGTTTAGGAGTTATAGCGATTTTAAAGTTTTGAATTTTCTTTTATCTGGTGCATAATATGACCCCCGCAGACGCGTAGTTTAGGAGTTATAGCCATTTTAAGATTTTGAATTTTTTTTTCTGGTGCATAATATGACCCCCGCAGACGCCTAGTTTAGGAGTTATAGCCATTTTAAGATTTTGAATTTTCTTTTTTCTGGTGCATAATATGACCCCCGCAGATGCCTAGTTTAGGAGTTATAGCGATTTTAAAGTTTTGAATTTTCTTTTTCCTGGTGCATAATATGACCCCCGCAGACACCTAGTTTAGGAGTTATAGCGATTTTAAGATTTTGAATTTTCTTTTTTCTGGTGCATAATATGACCCCCGCAGACGCCTAGTATAGGAGTTATAGCCATTTTAATATTTTGAATTTTTTTTTCTGGTGCATAATATGACCCCCGCAGACACCTAGTTTAGGAGTTATAGCGATTTTAAAGTTTGGAATTTTCTTTTTTCTGGTACATAATATGACCCCCGCAGACGCCTAGTTTAGGAGTTATAGCGATTTTAAAGTTTTGAATTTTCTTTTTTCTGGTGCATAATATGACCCCCGCAGACGCCTAGTTTAGGAGTTATAGCCATTTTAAGATTTTGAATTTTTTTTTCTGGTGCATAATATGACCCCCGCAGACGCCTAGTTTAGGAGTTATAGCGATTTCAAAGTTTTGAATTTTCTTTTTTCTGGTGCTTAATATGACCCCCGCAGACGCCTAGTTTAGGAGTTATAGCCATTTTAATATTTTGAATTTTTTTTTCTGGTGCATAATATGACCCCCGCAGATGCCTAGTTTAGGAGTTATAGCCATTTTAATATTTTGAATTTTTTTTTCTGGTGCATAATATGACCCCGCAGACGCCTAGTTTAGGAGTTATAGCCATTTTAAGATTTTGAATTTTCTTTTTTCTGGTGCATAATATGACCCCCGCAGACGCCTAGTTTAGGAGTTATAGCCATTTTAAGATTTTGAATTTTTTTTTCTGGTGCATAATATGACCCCCGCAGACGCCTAGTTTAGGAGTTATAGCGATTTTAAAGTTTTGAATTTTCTTTTTTCTGGTGCATAATATGACCCCCGCAGATGCCTAGTTTAGGAGTTATAGCCATTTTAATATTTTGAATTTTTTTTTCTGGTGCATAATATGACCCCAGCAGACGCCTAGTTTAGGAGTTATAGCCATTTTAAGATTTTGAATTTTCTTTTTTCTGGTGCATAATATGACCCCCGCAGACGACTAGTTTAGGAGTTATAGCCATTTTAAGATTTTGAATTTTGTTTTGTCTGGTGCATAATATGACCCCCGCAGACGCAGATAGCCATTTTAAGATTTTGAATTTTCTTTTTTCTGGTGCATCATATGACCCCCGCAGACACCTAGTTTAGGAGTTATAGCGATTTTAAAGTTTGGAATTTTCTTTTTTCTGGTGCATAATATGACCCCCGCAGACGCCTAGTTTAGGAGTTATAGCGATTTTAAAGTTTTGAATTTTCTTTTTTCTGGTGCATAATATGACCCCCGCAGACGCCTAGTTTAGGAGTTATAGCCATTTTAAGATTTTGAATTTTCTTTTTTCTGGTGCATAATATGACCCCCGCAGACGCCTAGTATAGGAGTTATAGCCATTTTAAGATTTTGAATTTTTTTTTCTGGTGCATAATATGACCCCGCAGACGCCTAGTTTAGGAGTTATAGCCATTTTAAGATTTTGAATTTTCTTTTTTCTGGTGCATAATATGACCCCCGCAGACGCCTAGTATAGGAGTTATAGCCATTTTAATATTTTGAATTTTTTTTTCTGGTGCATAATATGACCCCCGCAGACACCTAGTTTAGGAGTTATAGCCATTTTAAGATTTTGAATTTTTTTTTCTTTTGCATAATATGACCCCCGCAGATGCCAAGTTTAGGAGTTATAGCGATTTTAAAGTTTTGAATTTTCTTTTTTCTGGTGCATAATATGACCCCCGCAGACGCCTAGTATAGGAGTTATAGCCATTTTAAGATTTTGAATTTTTTTTTCTTTTGCATAATATGACCCCCGCAGACGCCAAGTTTAGGAGTTATAGCGATTTTAAAGTTTTGAATTTTCTTTTTTCTGGTGCATAATATGACCCCCGCAGACGCCTAGTATAGGAGTTATAGCCATTTTAATATTTTGAATTTTTTTTTCTGGTGCATAATATGACCCCCGCAGACACCTAGTTTAGGAGTTATAGCCATTTTAAGATTTTGAATTTTTTTTTCTTTTGCATAATATGACCCCCGCAGACGCCTAGTTTAGGAGTTATAGCGATTTTAAAGTTTTGAATTTTCTTTTTTCTGGTGCATAATATGACCCCCGCAGACACCTAGTTTAGGAGTTATAGCGATTTTAAAGTTTGGAATTTTCTTTTTTCTGGTACATAATATGACCCCCGCAGACGCCTAGTTTAGGAGTTATAGCGATTTTAAAGTTTTGAATTTTCTTTTTTCTGGTGCATAATATGACCCCCGCAGACGCCTAGTTTAGGAGTTATAGCCATTTTAAGATTTTGAATTTTTTTTTCTGGTGCATAATATGACCCCCGCAGACGCCTAGTTTAGGAGTTATAGCGATTTCAAAGTTTTGAATTTTCTTTTTTCTGGTGCTTAATATGACCCCCGCAGACGCCTAGTTTAGGAGTTATAGCCATTTTAATATTTTGAATTTTTTTTTCTGGTGCATAATATGACCCCCGCAGATGCCTAGTTTAGGAGTTATAGCCATTTTAATATTTTGAATTTTTTTTTCTGGTGCATAATATGACCCCGCAGACGCCTAGTTTAGGAGTTATAGCCATTTTAAGATTTTGAATTTTCTTTTTTCTGGTGCATAATATGACCCCCGCAGACGCCTAGTTTAGGAGTTATAGCCATTTTAAGATTTTGAATTTTTTTTTCTGGTGCATAATATGACCCCCGCAGACGCCTAGTTTAGGAGTTATAGCGATTTTAAAGTTTTGAATTTTCTTTTTTCTGGTGCATAATATGACCCCCGCAGATGCCTAGTTTAGGAGTTATAGCCATTTTAATATTTTGAATTTTTTTTTCTGGTGCATAATATGACCCCAGCAGACGCCTAGTTTAGGAGTTATAGCCATTTTAAGATTTTGAATTTTCTTTTTTCTGGTGCATAATATGACCCCCGCAGACGACTAGTTTAGGAGTTATAGCCATTTTAAGATTTTGAATTTTGTTTTGTCTGGTGCATAATATGACCCCCGCAGACGCAGATAGCCATTTTAAGATTTTGAATTTTCTTTTTTCTGGTGCATCATATGACCCCCGCAGACACCTAGTTTAGGAGTTATAGCGATTTTAAAGTTTGGAATTTTCTTTTTTCTGGTGCATAATATGACCCCCGCAGACGCCTAGTTTAGGAGTTATAGCGATTTTAAAGTTTTGAATTTTCTTTTTTCTGGTGCATAATATGACCCCCGCAGACGCCTAGTTTAGGAGTTATAGCCATTTTAAGATTTTGAATTTTCTTTTTTCTGGTGCATAATATGACCCCCGCAGACGCCTAGTATAGGAGTTATAGCCATTTTAAGATTTTGAATTTTTTTTTCTGGTGCATAATATGACCCCGCAGACGCCTAGTTTAGGAGTTATAGCCATTTTAAGATTTTGAATTTTCTTTTTTCTGGTGCATAATATGACCCCCGCAGACGCCTAGTATAGGAGTTATAGCCATTTTAATATTTTGAATTTTTTTTTCTGGTGCATAATATGACCCCCGCAGACACCTAGTTTAGGAGTTATAGCCATTTTAAGATTTTGAATTTTTTTTTCTTTTGCATAATATGACCCCCGCAGACGCCTAGTTTAGGAGTTATAGCGATTTTAAAGTTTTGAATTTTCTTTTTTCTGGTGCATAATATGACCCCCGCAGACGCCTAGTATAGGAGTTATAGCCATTTTAATATTTTGAATTTTTTTTTCTGGTGCATAATATGACCCCCGCAGATGCCTAGTTTAGGAGTTATAGCCATTTTAATATTTTGAATTTTTTTTTCTGGTGCATAATATGACCCCGCAGACGCCTAGTTTAGGAGTTATAGCCATTTTAAGATTTTGAATTTTCTTTTTTCTGGTGCATAATATGACCCCCGCAGACGCCTAGTTTAGGAGTTATAGCCATTTTAAGATTTTGAATTTTTTTTTCTGGTGCATAATATGACCCCCGCAGACGCCTAGTTTAGGAGTTATAGCGATTTTAAAGTTTTGAATTTTCTTTTTTCTGGTGCATAATATGACCCCCGCAGATGCCTAGTTTAGGAGTTATAGCCATTTTAATATTTTGAATTTTTTTTTCTGGTGCATAATATGACCCCAGCAGACGCCTAGTTTAGGAGTTATAGCCATTTTAAGATTTTGAATTTTCTTTTTTCTGGTGCATAATATGACCCCCGCAGACGCCTAGTTTAGGAGTTATAGCGATTTTAAAGTTTTGAATTTTCTTTTTTCTGGTGCATAATATGACCCCCGCAGATGCCTAGTTTAGGAGTTATAGCCATTTTAATATTTTGAATTTTTTTTTCTGGTGCATAATATGACCCCAGCAGACGCCTAGTTTAGGAGTTATAGCCATTTTAAGATTTTGAATTTTCTTTTTTCTGGTGCATAATATGACCCCCGCAGACGACTAGTTTAGGAGTTATAGCCATTTTAAGATTTTGAATTTTGTTTTGTCTGGTGCATAATATGACCCCCGCAGACGCAGATAGCCATTTTAAGATTTTGAATTTTCTTTTTTCTGGTGCATCATATGACCCCCGCAGACACCTAGTTTAGGAGTTATAGCGATTTTAAAGTTTGGAATTTTCTTTTTTCTGGTGCATAATATGACCCCCGCAGACGCCTAGTTTAGGAGTTATAGCGATTTTAAAGTTTTGAATTTTCTTTTTTCTGGTGCATAATATGACCCCCGCAGACGCCTAGTTTAGGAGTTATAGCCATTTTAAGATTTTGAATTTTCTTTTTTCTGGTGCATAATATGACCCCCGCAGACGCCTAGTATAGGAGTTATAGCCATTTTAAGATTTTGAATTTTTTTTTCTGGTGCATAATATGACCCCGCAGACGCCTAGTTTAGGAGTTATAGCCATTTTAAGATTTTGAATTTTCTTTTTTCTGGTGCATAATATGACCCCCGCAGACGCCTAGTATAGGAGTTATAGCCATTTTAATATTTTGAATTTTTTTTTCTGGTGCATAATATGACCCCCGCAGACACCTAGTTTAGGAGTTATAGCCATTTTAAGATTTTGAATTTTTTTTTCTTTTGCATAATATGACCCCCGCAGACGCCTAGTTTAGGAGTTATAGCGATTTTAAAGTTTTGAATTTTCTTTTTTCTGGTGCATAATATGACCCCCGCAGACGCCTAGTATAGGAGTTATAGCCATTTTAATATTTTGAATTTTTTTTTCTGGTGCATAATATGACCCCCGCAGACGCCTAGTTTAGGAGTTATAGCGATTTTAAAGTTTTGAATTTTCTTTTTTCTGGTGCATAATATGACCCCCGCAGATGCCTAGTTTAGGAGTTATAGCCATTTTAATATTTTGAATTTTTTTTTCTTTTGCATAATATGACCCCCGCAGACGCCTAGTTTAGGAGTTATAGCGATTTTAAAGTTTTGAATTTTCTTTTTTCTGGTGCATAATATGACCCCCGCAGACGCCTAGTATAGGAGTTATAGCCATTTTAATATTTTGAATTTTTTTTTCTGGTGCATAATATGACCCCCGCAGACGCCTAGTTTAGGAGTTATAGCGATTTTAAAGTTTTGAATTTTCTTTTTTCTGGTGCATAATATGACCCCCGCAGATGCCTAGTTTAGGAGTTATAGCCATTTTAATATTTTGAATTTTTTTTTCTTTTGCATAATATGACCCCCGCAGACGCCTAGTTTAGGAGTTATAGCGATTTTAAAGTTTGGAATTTTCTTTTTTCTGGTACATAATATGACCCCCGCAGACGCCTAGTTTAGGAGTTATAGCGATTTTAAAGTTTTGAATTTTCTTTTTTCTGGTGCATAATATGACCCCCGCAGACGCCTAGTTTAGGAGTTATAGCCATTTTAAGATTTTGAATTTTTTTTTCTGGTGCATAATATGACCCCCGCAGACGCCTAGTTTAGGAGTTATAGCGATTTCAAAGTTTTGAATTTTCTTTTTTCTGGTGCTTAATATGACCCCCGCAGACGCCTAGTTTAGGAGTTATAGCCATTTTAATATTTTGAATTTTTTTTTCTGGTGCATAATATGACCCCCGCAGATGCCTAGTTTAGGAGTTATAGCCATTTTAATATTTTGAATTTTTTTTTCTGGTGCATAATATGACCCCGCAGACGCCTAGTTTAGGAGTTATAGCCATTTTAAGATTTTGAATTTTCTTTTTTCTGGTGCATAATATGACCCCCGCAGACGCCTAGTTTAGGAGTTATAGCCATTTTAAGATTTTGAATTTTTTTTTCTGGTGCATAATATGACCCCCGCAGACGCCTAGTTTAGGAGTTATAGCGATTTTAAAGTTTTGAATTTTCTTTTTTCTGGTGCATAATATGACCCCCGCAGATGCCTAGTTTAGGAGTTATAGCCATTTTAATATTTTGAATTTTTTTTTCTGGTGCATAATATGACCCCAGCAGACGCCTAGTTTAGGAGTTATAGCCATTTTAAGATTTTGTATTTTCTTTTTTCTGGTGCATAATATGACCCCCGCAGACGACTAGTTTAGGAGTTATAGCCATTTTAAGATTTTGAATTTTGTTTTGTCTGGTGCATAATATGACCCCCGCAGACGCAGATAGCCATTTTAAGATTTTGAATTTTCTTTTTTCTGGTGCATCATATGACCCCCGCAGACACCTAGTTTAGGAGTTATAGCGATTTTAAAGTTTGGAATTTTCTTTTTTCTGGTGCATAATATGACCCCCGCAGACGCCTAGTTTAGGAGTTATAGCGATTTTAAAGTTTTGAATTTTCTTTTTTCTGGTGCATAATATGACCCCCGCAGACGCCTAGTTTAGGAGTTATAGCCATTTTAAGATTTTGAATTTTCTTTTTTCTGGTGCATAATATGACCCCCGCAGACGCCTAGTATAGGAGTTATAGCCATTTTAAGATTTTGAATTTTTTTTTCTGGTGCATAATATGACCCCGCAGACGCCTAGTTTAGGAGTTATAGCCATTTTAAGATTTTGAATTTTCTTTTTTCTGGTGCATAATATGACCCCCGCAGACGCCTAGTATAGGAGTTATAGCCATTTTAATATTTTGAATTTTTTTTTCTGGTGCATAATATGACCCCCGCAGACACCTAGTTTAGGAGTTATAGCCATTTTAAGATTTTGAATTTTTTTTTCTTTTGCATAATATGACCCCCGCAGACGCCTAGTTTAGGAGTTATAGCGATTTTAAAGTTTTGAATTTTCTTTTTTCTGGTGCATAATATGACCCCCGCAGACGCCTAGTAAAGGAGTTATAGCCATTTTAATATTTTGAATTTTTTTTTCTGGTGCATAATATGACCCCCGCAGATGCCTAGTTTAGGAGTTATAGCCATTTTAATATTTTGAATTTTTTTTTCTGGTGCATAATATGACCCCGCAGACGCCTAGTTTAGGAGTTATAGCCATTTTAAGATTTTGAATTTTCTTTTTTCTGGTGCATAATATGACCCCCGCAGACGCCTAGTTTAGGAGTTATAGCCATTTTAAGATTTTGAATTTTTTTTTCTGGTGCATAATATTACCCCCGCAGACGCCTAGTTTAGGAGTTATAGCGATTTTAAAGTTTTGAATTTTCTTTTTTCTGGTGCATAATATGACCCCCGCAGATGTCTAGTATAGGAGTTATAGCCATTTTAATATTTTGAATTTTTTTTTCTGGTGCATAATATGACCCCCGCAGACACCTAGTTTAGGAGTTATAGCGATTTTAAAGTTTGGAATTTTCTTTTTTCTGGTGCATAATATGACCCCCGCAGACGCCTAGTTTAGGAGTTATAGCGATTTTAAAGTTTTGAATTTTCTTTTTTCTGGTGCATAATATGACCCCCGCAGACGCCTAGTTTAGGAGTTATAGCCATTTTAAGATTTTGAATTTTTTTTTCTGGTGCATAATATGACCCCCGCAGACGCCTAGTTTAGGAGTTATAGCGATTTTAAAGTTTTGAATTTTCTTTTTTCTGGTGCATAATATGACCCCCTCAGACGCCTAGTTTAGGAGATATAGCCTTTTTAATATTTTGAATTTTTTTTTTTGGGGCATAATATGACCCCCGCAGATGCCTAGTTTAGGATTTATAGCCATTTTAAGATTTTGAATTTTCATTTTTCTCGTACATAATATGACCCCCGCAGACGCCTAGTTTAGGAGTTATAGCCATTTTAAGATTTTGAATTTTCTTTTTTCTGGTACATAATATGACCCCCGTAGACGCCTAGTTTAGGAGTTATAGCGATTTTAAAGTTTTGAATTTTCTTTTTTCTGGTGCATAATATGACCCCCGCAGACGCCTAGTTTAGGAGTTATAGCGATTTTAAAGTTTTGAATTTTCTTTTATCTGGTGCATAATATGACCCCCGCAGACGCCTAGTTTAGGAGTTATAGCCATTTTAAGATTTTGAATTTTCTTTTTTCTGGTGCATAATATGACCCCCGCAGACGCCTAGTTTAGGAGTTATAGCGATTTTAAAGTTTTGAATTTTCTTTTTTCTGGTGCATAATATGACCCCCGCAGACGCCTAGTTTAGGAGTTATAGCGATTTTAAAGTTTGGAATTTTCTTTTTTCTGGTGCATAATATGACCCCCGCAGACGCCTAGTTTAGGAGTTATAGCGATTTTAAAGTTTTGAATTTTCTTTTTTCTGGTGCATAATATGACCCCCGCAGACGCCTAGTTTAGGAGTTATAGCCATTTTAACATTTTGAATTTTTTTTTCTGGTGCATACCCCCGCAGACGCCTAGTTTAGGAGTCATAGCGATTTTAAAGTTTTGAATTTTCTTTTTTCTGGTGCATAATATGACCCCCGCAGATGCCTAGTTTAGGAGTTATAGCCATTTTAATATTTTTAATTTTTTTTTCTGGTGCATAATATGACCCCAGCAGACGCCTAGTTTAGGAGTTATAGCCATTTTAAGATTTTGAATTTTCTTTTTTCTGGTGCATAATATGACCCCCGCAGACGTCTAGTTTAGGAGTTATAGCCATTTTAAGATTTTGAATTTTGTTTTGTCTGGTGCATAATATGACCCCCGCAGACGCCTAGTTTAGGAGTTATAGCCATTTTAAGATTTTGAATTTTCTTTTTTCTGGTGCATAATATGACCCCCGTAGACGCCTAGTTTAGGAGTTATAGCGGTTTTAAAGTTTTGAGTTTTCTTTTATCTGGTGCATAATATGACCCCCGCAGACGCCTAGTTTAGGAGTTATAGCCATTTTAAGATTTTGAATTTTTTTTTCTGGTGCATAATATGACCCCCGCAGACGCAGATAGCCATTTTAAGATTTTGAATTTTCTTTTTTCTGGTGCATAATATGACCCCCGCAGACACCTAGTTTAGGAGTTATAGCGATTTTAAAGTTTGGAATTTTCTTTTTTCTGGTGCATAATATGACCCCCGCAGACGCCTAGTTTAGGAGTTATAGCGATTTTAAAGTTTTGAATTTTCTTTTATCTGGTGCATAATATGACCCCCGCAGACGCCTAGTTTAGGAGTTATAGCCATTTTAAGATTTTGAATTTTCTTTTTTCTGGTGCATAATATGACCCCCGCAGACGTCTAGTTTAGGAGTTATAGCCATTTTAAGATTTTGAATTTTGTTTTGTCTGGTGCATAATATGACCCCCGCAGACGCCTAGTTTAGGAGATTTAGCCATTTTAATATTTTGAATTTTTTTTTTTGGGGCATAATATGACCCCCGCAGATGCCTAGTTTAGGATTTATAGCCATTTTAAGATTTTGAATTTTCTTTTTTCTGGTACATAATATGACCCCCGCAGACGCCTAGTTTAGGAGTTATAGCGATTTTAAAGTTTTGAATTTTCTTTTTTCTGGTGCATAATATGACCCCCGCAGACGCCTAGTTTAGGAGTTATAGCCATTTTAAGATTTTGAGTTTTCTTTTTTCTGGTGCATAATATGACCCCCGTAGACGCCTAGTTTAGGAGTTATAGCGGTTTTAAAGTTTTGAGTTTTGTTTTATCTGGTGCATAATATGACCCCCGCAGACGCCTAGTTTAGGAGTTATAGCCATTTTAAGATTTTGAATTTTTTTTTCTGGTGCATAATATGACCCCCGCAGACGCAGATAGCCATTTTAAGACTTTGAATTTTCTTTTTTCTGGTGCATAATATGACCCCCGCAGACACCTAGTTTAGGAGTTATAGCGATTTTAAAGTTTGGAATTTTCTTTTTTCTGGTGCATAATATGACCCCCGCAGACGCCTAGTTTAGAAGTTATAGCCATTTTAAGATTTTGAATTTTTTTTTCTGGTGCATAATATGACCCCCGCAGACGCCTAGTTTAGGAGTTATAGCGATTTTAAAGTTTTGAATTTTCTTTTTTCTGGTGCATAATATGACCCCCGCAGACGCCTAGTTTAGGAGATTTAGCCATTTTAATATTTTGAATTTTTTTTTTTGGGGCATAATATGACCCCCGCAGATGCCTAGTTTAGGATTTATAGCCATTTTAAGATTTTGAATTTTCTTTTTTCTGGTACATAATATGACCCCCGCAGACGCCTAGTTTAGGAGTTATAGCGATTTTAAAGTTTTGAATTTTCTTTTTTCTGGTGCATAATATGACCCCCGCAGACGCCTAGTTTAGGAGATATAGAAATTTTAATATTTTGAATTTTTTTTTTTGGGGCATAATATGACCCCCGCAGATGCCTAGTTTAGGATTTATAGCCATTTTAAGATTTTGAATTTTCTTTTTTCTGGTACATAATATGACCCCCGCAGACGCCTAGTTTAGGAGTTATAGCCATTTTAAGATTTTGAATTTTCTTTTTTCTGGTACATAATATGACCCCCGTAGACGCCTAGTTTAGGAGTTATAGCGATTTTAAAGTTTTGAATTTTCTTTTTTCTGGTGCATAATATGACCCCCGCAGACGCCTAGTTTAGGAGTTATAGCCATTTTAAAGTTTTGAATTTTCTTTTATCTGGTGCATAATATGACCCCCGCAGACGCCTAGTTTAGGAGTTATAGCCATTTTAAGATTTTGAATTTTCTTTTTTCTGGTACATAATATGACCCCCGTAGACGCCTAGTTTAGGAGTTATAGCGATTTTAAAGTTTTGAATTTTCTTTTTTCTGGTGCATAATATGACCCCCGCAGACGCCTAGTTTAGGAGTTATAGCGATTTTAAAGTTTTGAATTTTCTTTTATCTGGTGCATAATATGACCTCCGCAGACGCCTAGTTTAGGAGTTATAGCCATTTTAAGATTTTGAATTTTTTTTTCTGGTGCATAATATGACCCCCGCAGACGCCTAGTTTAGGACTTATAGCCATTTTAAGATTTTGAATTTTCTTTTTTCTGGTGCATAATATGACCCCCGTAGACGCCTAGTTTAGGAGTTATAGCGATTTTAAAGTTTTGAATTTTCTTTTTTCTGGTGCATAATATGACCCCCGCAGACGCCTAGTTTAGGAGTTTTGAGTTTAGGAGTTATAGCCATTTTAAGATTTTGAATTTTTTTTTCTGGTGCATACCCCCGCAGACGCCTAGTTTACAAGTTATAGCGATTTTAAAGTTTTGAATTTTCTTTTTTCTGGTGCATAATATGACCCCCGCAGACGTCTAGTTTAGGAGTTATAGCCATTTTAAGATTTTGAATTTTCTTTTTTCTGGTGCATAATATGACCCCCGCAGACACCTAGTTTAGGAGTTATAGCGATTTTAAAGTTTTGAATTTTCTTTTTTCTGGTGCATAATATGACCCCCGCAGACGCCTAGTTTAGGAGTTATAGCCATTTTAATATTTTTAATTTTTTTTTCTGGTGCATAATATGACCCCAGCAGACGCCTAGTTTAGGAGTTATAGCCATTTTAAGATTTTGAATTTTCTTTTTTCTGGTGCATAATATGACCCCCGCAGACGTCTAGTTTAGGAGTTATAGCCATTTTAAGATTTTGAATTTTGTTTTGTCTGGTGCATAATATGACCCCCGCAGACGCCTAGTTTAGGAGTTATAGCCATTTTAAGATTTTGAATTTTCTGTTTTCTGGTGCATAATATGACACCCGTAGACGCCTAGTTTAGGAGTTATAGCGGTTTTAAAATTTTGAGTTTTCTTTTATCTGGTGCATAATATGACCCCCGCAGACGCCTAGTTTAGGAGTTATAGCCATTTTAAGATTTTGAATTTTTTTTTTTGGTGCATAATATGACCCCCGCAGACGCAGATAGCCATTTTAAGATTTTGAATTTTCTTTTTTCTGGTGCATAATATGACCCCCGCAGACACCTTGTTTAGGAGTTATAGCGATTTTAAAGTTTGGAATTTTCTTTTTTCTGGTGCATAATATGACCCCCGCAGACGCCTAGTTTAGGAGTTATAGCGATTTTAAAGTTTTGAATTTTCTTTTTTCTGGTGCATAATATGACCCCCGCAGACGCCTAGTTTAGGAGTTATAGCCATTTTAAGATTTTGAATTTTTTTTTCTGGTGCATAATATGACCCCCGCAGACGCCTAGTTTAGGAGTTATAGCGATTTTAAAGTTTTGAATTTTCTTTTTTGTGGTGCATAATATGACCTCCGCAGATGCCTAGTATAGGAGTTATAGATATTTTAATATTTTGAATTTTTTTTTCTGGTGCATAATATGACCCCCGCAGACACCTAGTTTAGGAGTTATAGCGATTTTAAAGTTTGGAATTTTCTTTTTTCTGGTGCATAATATGACCCCCGCAGACGCCTAGTTTAGGAGTTATAGCGATTTTAAAGTTTTGAATTTTCTTTTTTCTGGTGCATAATATGACCCCCGCAGACGCCTAGTTTAGAAGTTATAGCCATTTTAAGATTTTGAATTTTTTTTTCTGGTGCATAATATGACCCCCGCAGACGCCTAGTTTAGGAGTTATAGCGATTTTAAAGTTTTGAATTTTCTTTTTTCTGGTGCATAATATGACCTCCGCAGACGCCTAGTTTAGGAGATATAGCCATTTTAATATTTTGAATTTTTTTTTTTGGGGCATAATATGACCCCCGCAGATGCCTAGTTTAGGATTTATAGCCATTTTAAGATTTTGAATTTTCTTTTTTCTGGTACATAATATGACCCCCGCAGACGCCTAGTTTAGGAGTTATAGCCATTTTAAGATCTTGAATTTTCTTTTTTCTGGTACATAATATGACCCCCGTAGACACCTAGTTTAGGAGTTATAGCGATTTTAAAGTTTTGAATTTTCTTTTTTCTGGTGCATAATATGACCCCCGCAGACGCCTAGTTTAGGAGTTATAGCGATTTTAAAGTTTTGAATTTTCTTTTATCTGGTGCATAATATGACCCCCGCAGACGCCTAGTTTAGGAGTTATAGCCATTTTAAGATTTTGAATTTTCTTTTTTCTGGTACATAATATGACCCCCGTAGACGCCTAGTTTAGGAGTTATAGCGATTTTAAAGTTTTGAATTTTCTTTTTTCTGGTGCATAATATGACCCCCGCAGACGCCTAGTTTAGGAGTTATAGCGATTTTAAAGTTTTGAATTTTCTTTTATCTGGTGCATAATATGACCCCCGCAGACGCCTAGTTTAGGAGTTATAGCCATTTTAAGATTTTGAATTTTCTTTTTTCTGGTGCATAATATGACCCCCGCAGACGCCTAGTTTAGGAGTTATAGCGATTTTAAAGTTTGGAATTTTCTTTTTTCTGGTGCATATTATGACCCCCGCAGACGCCTAGTTTAGGATTTATAGCCGTTTTAAGATTTTGAATTTTCTTTTTTCTGGTACATAATATGACCCCCGCAGACGCCTAGTTTAGGTGTTATAGCCATTTTAAGATTTTGCATTTTCTTTTTTCTGGTACATAATATGACCCCCGCAGACGCCTAGTTTAGGAGTTATAGCGATTTTAAAGTTTTGAATTTTCTTTTTTCTGGTGCATAATATGACCCCCGCAGACGCCTAGTTTAGGAGTTATAGCGATTTTAAAGTTTTGAATTTTCTTTTTTCTGGTGCATAATATGACCCCCGCAGACGCCTAGTTAAGGAGTTATAGCGATTTTAAAGTTTTGAATTTTCTTTTTTCTGGTGCATAATATGACCCCCGCAGACGCCTAGTTTAGGAGTTTTGAGTTTAGGAGTTATAGCCATTTTAAGATTTTGAATTTTTTTTTCTGGTGCATACCCCCGCAGACGCCTAGTTTACTAGTTATAGCGATTTTAAAGTTTTGAATTTTCTTTTTTCTGGTGCATAATATGACCCCCGCAGACGCCTAGTTTAGGAGTTATAGCGATTTTAAAGTTTTGAATTTTCTTTTTTCTGGTGCATAATATGACCCCCGCAGACACCTAGTTTAGGAGTTATAGCGATTTTAAAGTTTTGAATTTTCTTTTTTCTGGTGCATAATATGACCCCCGCAGACGCCTAGTTAAGGAGTTATAGCCATTTTAATATTTTTAATTTTTTTTTCTGGTGCATAATATGACCCCCGCAGACGCCTAGTTTAGGAGTTATAGCGATTTTAAAGTTTTGAATTTTCTTTTTTCTGGTGCATAATATGACCCCCGCAGACGCCTAGTTAAGGAGTTATAGCGATTTTAAAGTTTTGAATTTTCTTTTTTCTGGTGCATAATATGACCCCCGCAGACGCCTAGTTTAGGAGTTTTGAGTTTAGGAGTTATAGCCATTTTAAGATTTTGAATTTTTTTTTCTGGTGCATACCCCCGCAGACGCCTAGTTTACTAGTTATAGCGATTTTAAAGTTTTGAATTTTCTTTTTTCTGGTGCATAATATGACCCCCGCAGACGTCTAGTTTAGGAGTTATAGCCATTTTAAGATTTTGAATTTTCTTTTTTCTGGTGCATAATATGACCCCCGCAGACACCTAGTTTAGGAGTTATAGCGATTTTAAAGTTTTGAATTTTCTTTTTTCTGGTGCATAATATGACCCCCGCAGACGCCTAGTTTAGGAGTTATAGCCATTTTAATATTTTTAATTTTTTTTTCTGGTGCATAATATGACCCCAGCAGACGCCTAGTTTAGGAGTTATAGCCATTTTAAGATTTTGAATTTTCTTTTTTCTGGTGCATAATATGACCCCCGCAGACGTCTAGTTTAGGAGTTATAGCCATTTTAAGATTTTGAATTTTGTTTTGTCTGGTGCATAATATGACCCCCGCAGACGCCTAGTTTAGGAGTTATAGCCATTTTAAGATTTTGAATTTTCTGTTTTCTGGTGCATAATATGACACCCGTAGACGCCTAGTTTAGGAGTTATAGCGGTTTTAAAGTTTTGAGTTTTCTTTTATCTGGTGCATAATATGACCCCCGCAGACGCCTAGTTTAGGAGTTATAGCCATTTTAAGATTTAGAATTTTTTTTTTTGGTGCATAATATGACCCCCGCAGACGCAGATAGCCATTTTAAGATTTTGAATTTTCTTTTTTCTGGTGCATAATATGACCCCCGCAGACACCTAGTTTAGGAGTTATAGCGATTTTAAAGTTTGGAATTTTCTTTTTTCTGGTGCATAATATGACCCCCGCAGACGTCTAGTTTAGGAGTTATAGATATTTTAATATTTTGAATTTTTTTTTCTGGTGCATAATATGACCCCCGCAGACACCTAGTTTAGGAGTTATAGCGATTTTAAAGTTTGGAATTTTCTTTTTTCTGGTGCATAATATGACCCCCGCAGACGCCTAGTTTAGGAGTTATAGCGATTTTAAAGTTTTGAATTTTCTTTTTTCTGGTGCATAATATGACCCCCGCAGACGCCTAGTTTAGAAGTTATAGCCATTTTAAGATTTTGAATTTTTTTTTCTGGTGCATAATATGACCCCCGCAGACGCCTAGTTTAGGAGTTATAGCGATTTTAAAGTTTTGAATTTTCTTTTTTCTGGTGCATAATATGACCTCCGCAGACGCCTAGTTTAGGAGATATAGCCATTTTAATATTTTGAATTTTTTTTTTTGGGGCATAATATGACCCCCGCAGATGCCTAGTTTAGGATTTATAGCCATTTTAAGATTTTGAATTTTCTTTTTTCTGGTACATAATATGACCCCCGCAGACGCCTAGTTTAGGAGTTATAGCCATTTTAAGATCTTGAATTTTCTTTTTTCTGGTACATAATATGACCCCCGTAGACACCTAGTTTAGGAGTTATAGCGATTTTAAAGTTTTGAATTTTCTTTTTTCTGGTGCATAATATGACCCCCGCAGACGCCTAGTTTAGGAGTTATAGCGATTTTAAAGTTTTGAATTTTCTTTTATCTGGTGCATAATATGACCCCCGCAGACGCCTAGTTTAGGAGTTATAGCCATTTTAAGATTTTGAATTTTCTTTTTTCTGGTACATAATATGACCCCCGTAGACGCCTAGTTTAGGAGTTATAGCGATTTTAAAGTTTTGAATTTTCTTTTTTCTGGTGCATAATATGACCCCCGCAGACGCCTAGTTTAGGAGTTATAGCGATTTTAAAGTTTTGAATTTTCTTTTATCTGGTGCATAATATGACCCCCGCAGACGCCTAGTTTAGGAGTTATAGCCATTTTAAGATTTTGAATTTTCTTTTTTCTGGTGCATAATATGACCCCCGCAGACGCCTAGTTTAGGAGTTATAGCGATTTTAAAGTTTGGAATTTTCTTTTTTCTGGTGCATATTATGACCCCCGCAGACGCCTAGTTTAGGATTTATAGCCGTTTTAAGATTTTGAATTTTCTTTTTTCTGGTACATAATATGACCCCCGCAGACGCCTAGTTTAGGTGTTATAGCCATTTTAAGATTTTGCATTTTCTTTTTTCTGGTACATAATATGACCCCCGCAGACGCCTAGTTTAGGAGTTATAGCGATTTTAAAGTTTTGAATTTTCTTTTTTCTGGTGCATAATATGACCCCCGCAGACGCCTAGTTTAGGAGTTATAGCGATTTTAAAGTTTTGAATTTTCTTTTTTCTGGTGCATAATATGACCCCCGCAGACGCCTAGTTAAGGAGTTATAGCGATTTTAAAGTTTTGAATTTTCTTTTTTCTGGTGCATAATATGACCCCCGCAGACGCCTAGTTTAGGAGTTTTGAGTTTAGGAGTTATAGCCATTTTAAGATTTTGAATTTTTTTTTCTGGTGCATACCCCCGCAGACGCCTAGTTTACTAGTTATAGCGATTTTAAAGTTTTGAATTTTCTTTTTTCTGGTGCATAATATGACCCCCGCAGACGCCTAGTTTAGGAGTTATAGCGATTTTAAAGTTTTGAATTTTCTTTTTTCTGGTGCATAATATGACCCCCGCAGACACCTAGTTTAGGAGTTATAGCGATTTTAAAGTTTTGAATTTTCTTTTTTCTGGTGCATAATATGACCCCCGCAGACGCCTAGTTAAGGAGTTATAGCCATTTTAATATTTTTAATTTTTTTTTCTGGTGCATAATATGACCCCCGCAGACGCCTAGTTTAGGAGTTATAGCGATTTTAAAGTTTTGAATTTTCTTTTTTCTGGTGCATAATATGACCCCCGCAGACGCCTAGTTAAGGAGTTATAGCGATTTTAAAGTTTTGAATTTTCTTTTTTCTGGTGCATAATATGACCCCCGCAGACGCCTAGTTTAGGAGTTTTGAGTTTAGGAGTTATAGCCATTTTAAGATTTTGAATTTTTTTTTCTGGTGCATACCCCCGCAGACGCCTAGTTTACTAGTTATAGCGATTTTAAAGTTTTGAATTTTCTTTTTTCTGGTGCATAATATGACCCCCGCAGACGTCTAGTTTAGGAGTTATAGCCATTTTAAGATTTTGAATTTTCTTTTTTCTGGTGCATAATATGACCCCCGCAGACACCTAGTTTAGGAGTTATAGCGATTTTAAAGTTTTGAATTTTCTTTTTTCTGGTGCATAATATGACCCCCGCAGACGCCTAGTTTAGGAGTTATAGCCATTTTAATATTTTTAATTTTTTTTTCTGGTGCATAATATGACCCCAGCAGACGCCTAGTTTAGGAGTTATAGCCATTTTAAGATTTTGAATTTTCTTTTTTCTGGTGCATAATATGACCCCCGCAGACGTCTAGTTTAGGAGTTATAGCCATTTTAAGATTTTGAATTTTGTTTTGTCTGGTGCATAATATGACCCCCGCAGACGCCTAGTTTAGGAGTTATAGCCATTTTAAGATTTTGAATTTTCTGTTTTCTGGTGCATAATATGACACCCGTAGACGCCTAGTTTAGGAGTTATAGCGGTTTTAAAGTTTTGAGTTTTCTTTTATCTGGTGCATAATATGACCCCCGCAGACGCCTAGTTTAGGAGTTATAGCCATTTTAAGATTTAGAATTTTTTTTTTTGGTGCATAATATGACCCCCGCAGACGCAGATAGCCATTTTAAGATTTTGAATTTTCTTTTTTCTGGTGCATAATATGACCCCCGCAGACACCTAGTTTAGGAGTTATAGCGATTTTAAAGTTTGGAATTTTCTTTTTTCTGGTGCATAATATGACCCCCGCAGACGCCTAGTTTAGGAGTTATAGCGATTTTAAAGTTTTGAATTTTCTTTTTTCTGGTGCATAATATGACCCCCGCAGACGCCTAGTTTAGGAGTTATAGCCATTTTAAGATTTTGAATTTTTTTTTCTGGTGCATAATATGACCCCCGCAGACGCCTAGTTTAGGAGTTATAGCGATTTCAAAGTTTTGAGTTTTCTTTTTTGTGGTGCATAATATGACCTCCGCAGATGCCTAGTATAGGAGTTATAGATATTTTAATATTTTGAATTTTATTTTCTGGTGCATAATATGACCCCCGTAGACACCTAGTTTAGGAGTTATAGCGATTTTAAAGTTTGGAATTTTCTTTTTTCTGGTGCATAATATGACCCCCGCAGACGCCTAGTTTAGGAGTTATAGCGATTTTAAAGTTTTGAATTTTCTTTTTTCTGGTGCATAATATGACCCCCGCAGACGCCTAGTTTAGAAGTCATAGCCATTTTAAGATTTTGAATTTTTTTTTCTGGTGCATAATATGACCCCCGCAGACGCCTAGTTTAGGAGTTATAGCGATTTTAAAGTTTTGAATTTTCTTTTTTCTGGTGCATAATATGACCTCCGCAGACGCCTAGTTTAGGAGATGTAGCCATTTTAATATTTTGAATTTTTTTTTTTGGGGCATAATATGACCCCCGCAGATGCCTAGTTTAGGATTTATAGCCATTTTAAGATTTTGAATTTTCTTTTTTCTGGTACATAATATGACCCCCGCATACGCCTAGTTTAGGAGTTATAACGATTTTAAAGTTTTGAATTTTTTTTTTTCTGGTGCATAATATGACCCCCGCAGACGCCTAGTTTAGGAGATATACAAATTTTAATATTTTGAATTTTTTTTTTTGGGGCATAATATGACCCCCGCAGATGCCTAGTTTAGGATTTATAGCCATTTTAAGATTTTGAATTTTCTTTTTTCTGGTACATAATATGACCCCCGCAGACGCCTAGTTTAGGAGTTATAGCCATTTTAAGATCTTGAATTTTCTTTTTTCTGGTACATAATATGACCCCCGTAGACACCTAGTTTAGGAGTTATAGCGATTTTAAAGTTTTGAATTTTCTTTTTTCTGGTGCATAATATGACCCCCGCAGACGCCTAGTTTAGGAGTTATAGCGATTTTAAAGTTTTGAATTTTCTTTTATCTGGTGCATAATATGACCCCCGCAGACGCCTAGTTTAGGAGTTATAGCCATTTTAAGATTTTGAATTTTCTTTTTTCTGGTACATAATATGACCCCCGTAGACGCCTAGTTTAGGAGTTATAGCGATTTTAAAGTTTTGAATTTTCTTTTTTCTGGTGCATAATATGACCCCCGCAGACGCCTAGTTTAGGAGTTATAGCGATTTTAAAGTTTTGAATTTTCTTTTACCTGGTGCATAATATGACCTCCGCAGACGCCTAGTTTAGGAGTTATAGCCATTTTAAGATTTTGAATTTTTTTTTTCTGGTGCATAATATGACCCCCGCAGACGCCTAGTTTAGGAGTTATAGCCATTTTAAGATTTTGAATTTTCTTTTTTCTGGTGCATAATATGACCCCCGTAGACGCCTAGTTTAGGAGTTATAGCGATTTTAAAGTTTTGAATTTTCTTTTTTCTGGTGCATAATATGACCCCCGCAGACGCCTAGTTTAGGAGTTATAGCGATTTTAAAGTTTTGAATTTTCTTTTATCTGGTGCATAATATGACCCCCGCAGACGCCTAGTTTAGGAGTTATAGCCATTTTAAGATTTTGAATTTTCTTTTTTCTGGTGCATAATATGACCCCCGCAGACGCCTAGTTTAGGAGTTATAGCGATTTTAAAGTTTGGAATTTTCTTTTTTCTGGTGCATATTATGACCCCCGCAGACGCCTAGTTTAGGATTTATAGCCGTTTTAAGATTTTGAATTTTCTTTTTTCTGGTACATAATATGACCCCCGCAGACGCCTAGTTTAGGTGTTATAGCCATTTTAAGATTTTGCATTTTCTTTTTTCTGGTACATAATATGACCCCCGCAGACGCCTAGTTTAGGAGTTATAGCGATTTTAAAGTTTTGAATTTTCTTTTTTCTGGTGCATAATATGACCCCCGCAGACGCCTAGTTTAGGAGTTATAGCGATTTTAAAGTTTTGAATTTTCTTTTTTCTGGTGCATAATATGACCCCCGCAGACGCCTAGTTAAGGAGTTATAGCGATTTTAAAGTTTTGAATTTTCTTTTTTCTGGTGCATAATATGACCCCCGCAGACGCCTAGTTTAGGAGTTATAGCGATTTTAAAGTTTTGAATTTTCTTTTTTCTGGTGCATAATATGACCCCCGCAGACACCTAGTTTAGGAGTTATAGCGATTTTAAAGTTTGGAATTTTCTTTTTTCTGGTGCATAATATGACCCCCGCAGACGCCTAGTTTAGGAGTTATAGCGATTTTAAAGTTTTGAATTTTCTTTTTTCTGGTGCATAATATGACCCCCGCAGACGCCTAGTTTAGGAGTTATAGCCATTTTAAGATTTTGAATTTTTTTTTCTGGTGCATAATATGACCCCCGCAGACGCCTAGTTTAGGAGTTATAGCGATTTTAAAGTTTTGAATTTTCTTTTTTGTGGTGCATAATATGACCCCCGCAGATGCCTAGTATAGGAGTTATAGATATTTTAATATTTTGAATTTTTTTTTCTGGTGCATAATATGACCCCCGCAGACACCTAGTTTAGGAGTTATAGCGATTTTAAAGTTTGGAATTTTCTTTTTTCTGGTGCATAATATGACCCCCGCAGACGCCTAGTTTAGGAGTTATAGCGATTTTAAAGTTTTGAATTTTCTTTTTTCTGGTGCATAATATGACCCCCGCAGACGCCTAGTTTAGAAGTTATAGCCATTTTAAGATTTTGAATTTTTTTTTCTGGTGCATAATATGACCCCCGCAGACGCCTAGTTTAGGAGTTACAGCGATTTTAAAGTTTTGAATTTTCTTTTTTCTGGTGCATAATATGACCTCCGCAGACGCCTAGTTTAGGAGATATAGCCATTTTAATATTTTGAATTTTTTTTTTTGGGGCATAATATGACCCCCGCAGATGCCTAGTTTAGGATTTATAGCCATTTTAAGATTTTGAATTTTCTTTTTTCTGGTACATAATATGACCCCCGCAGACGCCTAGTTTAGGAGTTATCGCGATTTTAAAGTTTTGAATTTTCTTTTTTCTGGTGCATAATATGACCCGCGCAGACGCCTAGTTTAGGAGATATACAAATTTTAATATTTTGAATTTTTTTTTTTGGGGCATAATATGACCCCCGCAGATGCCTAGTTTAGGATTTTTAGCCATTTTAAGATTTTGAATTTTCTTTTTTCTGGTACATAATATGACCCCCGCAGACGCCTAGTTTAGGAGTTATAGCCATTTTAAGATCTTGAATTTTCTTTTTTCTGGTACATAATATGACCCCCGTAGACGCCTAGTTTAGGAGTTATAGCGATTTTAAAGTTTTGAATTTTCTTTTTTCTGGTGCATAATATGACCCCCGCAGACGCCTAGTTTAGGAGTTATAGCGATTTTAAAGTTTTGAATTTTCTTTTATCTGATGCATAATATGACCCCCGCAGACGCCTAGTTTAGGAGTTATAGCCATTTTAAGATTTTGAATTTTCTTTTTTCTGGTACATAATATGACCCCCGTAGACGCCTAGTTTAGGAGTTATAGCGATTTTAAAGTTTTGAATTTTCTTTTTTCTGGTGCATAATATGACCCCCGCAGATGTCTAGTATAGGAGTTATAGCCATTTTAATATTTTGAATTTTTTTTTCTGGTGCATAATATGACCCCCGCAGACACCTAGTTTAGGAGTTATAGCGATTTTAAAGTTTGGAATTTTCTTTTTTCTGGTGCATAATATGACCCCCGCAGACGCCTAGTTTAGGAGTTATAGCCATTTTAAGATTTTGAATTTTCTTTTTTCTGGTACATAATATGACCCCCGTAGACGCCTAGTTTAGGAGTTATAGCGATTTTAAAGTTTTGAATTTTCTTTTTTCTGGTGCATAATATGACCCCCGCAGATGTCTAGTATAGGAGTTATAGCCATTTTAATATTTTGAATTTTTTTTTCTGGTGCATAATATGACCCCCGCAGACGCCTAGTTTAGGAGTTATAGCGATTTTAAAGTTTTGAATTTTCTTTTACCTGGTGCATAATATGACCTCCGCAGACGCCTAGTTTAGGAGTTATAGCCATTTTAAGATTTTGAATTTTTTTTTTCTGGTGCATAATATGACCCCCGCAGACGCCTAGTTTAGGAGTTATAGCCATTTTAAGATTTTGAATTTTCTTTTTTCTGGTGCATAATATGACCCCCGTAGACGCCTAGTTTAGGAGTTATAGCGATTTTAAAGTTTTGAATTTTCTTTTTTCTGGTGCATAATATGACCCCCGCAGACGCCTAGTTTAGGAGTTATAGCGATTTTAAAGTTTTGAATTTTCTTTTATCTGGTGCATAATATGACCCCCGCAGACGCATAGTTTAGGAGTTATAGCCATTTTAAGATTTTGAATTTTCTTTTTTCTGGTGCATAATATGACCCCCGCAGACGCCTAGTTTAGGAGTTATAGCGATTTTAAAGTTTGGAATTTTCTTTTTTCTGGTGCATATTATGACCCCCGCAGACGCCTAGTTTAGGATTTATAGCCATTTTAAGATTTTGAATTTTCTTTTTTCTGGTACATAATATGACCCCCGCAGACGCCTAGTTTAGGTGTTATAGCCATTTTAAGATTTTGCATTTTCTTTTTTCTGGTACATAATATGACCCCCGCAGACGCCTAGTTTAGGAGTTATAGCGATTTTAAAGTTTTGAATTTTCTTTTTTCTGGTGCATAATATGACCCCCGCAGACGCCTAGTTTAGGAGTTATAGCGATTTTAAAGTTTTGAATTTTCTTTTTTCTGGTGCATAATATGACCCCCGCAGACGCCTAGTTTAGGAGTTATAGCCATTTTAAGATTTTGAATTTTCTTTTTTCTGGTGCATAATATGACCCTCGCAGACGCCTAGTATAGGAGTTATAGCCATTTTAATATTTTGATTTTTTTTTTCTGGTGCATAATATGACCCCCGCAGACACCTAGTTTAGGAGTTATAGCGATTTTAAAGTTTGGAATTTTCTTTTTTCTGGTACATAATATGACCCCCGCAGACGCCTAGTTTAGGAGTTGTAGCGATTTTAAAGTTTTGAATTTTCTTTTTTCTGGTGCATAATATGACCCCCGCAGACGCCTAGTTTAGGAGTTATATCCATTTTAAGATTTTGAATTTTTTTTTCTGGTGCATAATATGACCCCCGCAGACGCCTAGTTTAGGAGTTATAGCGATTTCAAAGTTGTGAATTTTCTTTTTTCTGGTGCTTAATATGACCCCCGCAGACGCCTAGTTTAGGAGTTATAGCCATTTTAATATTTTGAATTTTTTTTTCTGGTGCATAATATGACCCCCGCAGATGCCTAGTTTAGGAGTTATAGCCATTTTAATATTTTGAATTTTTTTTTCTGGTGCATAATATGACCCCCGCAGACACCTAGTTTAGGAGTTATAGCGATTTTAAAGTTTGGAATTTTCTTTTTTCTGGTGCATAATATGACCCCCGCAGACGCCTAGTTTAGGAGTTATAGCCATTTTAAGATTTTGAATTTTTTTTTCTGGTGCATAATTTGACCCCCGCAGACGCCTAGTTTAGGAGTTATAGCGATTTTAAAGTTTTGAATTTTCTTTTTTCTGGTGCATAATATGACCCCCGCAGACGCCTAGTTTAGGAGTTATAGCCATTTTAAGATTTTGAATTTTTTTTTCTGGTGCATAATTTGACCCCCGCAGACGCCTAGTTTAGGAGTTATAGCGATTTTAAAGTTTTGAATTTTCTTTTTTCTGGTGCATAATATGACCCCCGCAGATGCCTAGTATAGGAGTTCTAGCCATTTTAATATTTTGAATTTTTTTTTCTGGTGCATAATATGACCCCCGCAGACACCTAGTTTAGGAGTTATAGCGATTTTAAAGTTTGGAATTTTCTTTTTTCTGGTGCATAATATGACCCCCGCAGACGCCTAGTTTAGGAGTTATAGCCATTTTAAGATTTTGAATTTTCTTTTTTCTGGTACATAATATGACCCCCGCAGACGCCTAGTTTAGGAGTTATAGCCATTTTAAGATTTTGAATTTTCTTTTTTCTGGTACATAATATGACCCCCGCAGACGCCTAGTTTAGGAGTTATAGCCATTTTAAGATTTTGAATTTTCTTTTTTCTGGTGCATAATATGACCCCCGCAGACGCCTAGTTTATTAGTTATAGCGATTTTAAAGTTTTGAATTTTCTTTCTTCTGGTGCATAATATGACCCCCGCAGACGCCTAGTTTAGGAGTTATAGCGATTTTAAAGTTTTGAATTTTCTTTTTTCTGGTGCATAATATGACCCCCGCAGACGCCTAGTTTAGGAGTTATAGCCATTTTAAGATTTTGAATTTTCTTTTTTCTGGTGCATAATATGACCCCCGCAGACGCCTAGTATAGGAGTTATAGCCATTTTAATATTTTGAATTTCTTTTTCTGGTGCATAATATGACCCCCGCAGACACCTAGTTTAGGAGTTATAGCGATTTTAAAGTTTGGAATTTTCTTTTTTCTGGTACATAATATGACCTCCGCAGACGCCTAGTTTAGGAGTTATAGCGATTTTAAAGTTTTGAATTTTCTTTTTTCTGGTGCATAATATGACCCCCGCAGACGCCTAGTTTAGGAGTTATAGCCATTTTAAGATTTTGAATTTTTTTTTCTGGTGCATAATATGACCCCCGCAGACGCCTAGTTTAGGAGTTATAGCGATTTCAAAGTTTTGAATTTTCTTTTTTCTGCTGCTTAATATGATCCCAGCAGACGCCTAGTTTAGGAGTTATAGCCATTTTAATATTTTGAATTTTTTTTTCTGGTGCATAATATGACCCCCGCAGATGCCTAGTTTAGGAGTTATAGCCATTTTAAGATTTTGAATTTTTTTTTCTGGTGCATAATATGACCCCCGCAGACGCCTAGTTTAGGAGTTATAGCGATTTCAAAGTTTTGAATTTTCTTTTTTCTGGTGCTTAATATGACCCCCGCAGACGCCTAGTTTAGGAGTTATAGCCATTTTAATATTTTGAATTTTTTTTTCTGGTGCATAATATGACCCCCGCAGACGTCTAGTTTAGGAGTTATAGCCATTTTAAGATTTTGAATTTTCCTTTTTCTGGTGCATAATATGACCCCCGCAGACGCCTAGTATAGGAGTTATAACCATTTTAATATTTTGAATTTTTTTTTCTGGTGCATAATATGACCCCCGCAGACACCTCGTTTAGGAGTTATAGCGATTTTAAAGTTTGGAATTTTCTTTTTTCTGGTGCATAATATGACCCCCGCAGACGCCTAGTTTAGGAGTTATAGCGATTTTAAAGTTTTGAATTTTCTTTTTTCTGGTGCATAATATGACCCCCGCAGACGCCTAGTTCAGGAGTTATAGAAATTTTAAGATTTTGAATTTTTTTTTCTGGTGCATAATATGACCCCCGCAGACGCCTAGTTTAGGAGTTATAGCCATTTTAATATTTTGAATTTTTTTTTCTGGTGCATAATATGACCCCAGCAGACGCCTAGTTTAGGAGTTATAGCCATTTTAAGATTTTGAATTTTCCTTTTTCTGGTGCATAATATGACCCCCGCAGACGCCTAGTATAGGAGTTATAACCATTTTAATATTTTGAATTTTTTTTTCTGGTGCATAATATGACCCCCGCAGACACCTCGTTTAGGAGTTATAGCGATTTTAAAGTTTTGAATTTTCTTTTTTCTGGTGCATAATATGACCCCCGCAGACGCCTAGTTCAGGAGTTATAGAAATTTTAAGATTTTGAATTTTTTTTTCTGGTGCATAATATGACCCCCGCAGACGCCTAGTTTAGGAGTTATAGCGATTTTAAAGTTTTGAATTTTCTTTTTTCTGGTGCATAATATGACCCCCGCAGACGCCTAGTTCAGGAGTTATAGAAATTTTAAGATTTTGAATTTTTTTTTCTGGTGCATAATATGACCCCCGCAGACGTCTAGTTTAGGAGTTATAGCCATTTTAAGATTTTGAATTTTCCTTTTTCTGGTGCATAATATGACCCCCGCAGACGCCTAGTATAGGAGTTATAACCATTTTAATATTTTGAATTTTTTTTTCTGGTGCATAATATGACCCCCGCAGACACCTCGTTTAGGAGTTATAGCGATTTTAAAGTTTGGAATTTTCTTTTTTCTGGTGCATAATATGACCCCCGCAGACGCCTAGTTTAGGAGTTATAGCGATTTTAAAGTTTTGAATTTTCTTTTTTCTGGTGCATAATATGACCCCCGCAGACGCCTAGTTCAGGAGTTATAGAAATTTTAAGATTTTGAATTTTTTTTTCTGGTGCATAATATGACCCCCGCAGACGCCTAGTTTAGGAGTTATAGCCATTTTAATATTTTGAATTTTTTTTTCTGGTGCATAATATGACCCCCGCAGACGCCTAGTTTAGGAGTTATAGCCATTTTAAGATTTTGAATTTTCTTTTTTCTGGTGCATAATATGACCCCCGCAGACGTCTAGTTTAGGAGTTATAGCCATTTTAAGATTTTGAATTTTGTTTTGTCTGGTGCATAATATGACCCCCGCAGACGCCTAGTTTAGGAGTTATAGCCATTTTAAGATTTTGAATTTTCTTTTTTCTGGTGAATAATATGACCCCCGTAGACGCCTAGTTTAGGAGTTATAGCGGTTTTAAAGTTTTGAATTTTCTTTTTTCTGGTGCATAATATGACCCCCGCAGACGCCTAGTTCAGGAGTTATAGAAATTTTAAGATTTTGAATTTTTTTTTCTGGTGCATAATATGACCCCCGCAGACGTCTAGTTTAGGAGTTATAGCCATTTTAAGATTTTGAATTTTCCTTTTTCTGGTGCATAATATGACCCCCGCAGACGCCTAGTATAGGAGTTATAACCATTTTAATATTTTGAATTTTTTTTTCTGGTGCATAATATGACCCCCGCAGACACCTCGTTTAGGAGTTATAGCGATTTTAAAGTTTGGAATTTTCTTTTTTCTGGTGCATAATATGACCCCCGCAGACGCCTAGTTTAGGAGTTATAGCGATTTTAAAGTTTTGAATTTTCTTTTTTCTGGTGCATAATATGACCCCCGCAGACGCCTAGTTCAGGAGTTATAGAAATTTTAAGATTTTGAATTTTTTTTTCTGGTGCATAATATGACCCCCGCAGACGCCTAGTTTAGGAGTTATAGCCATTTTAATATTTTGAATTTTTTTTTCTGGTGTATAATATGACCCCAGCAGACGCCTAGTTTAGGAGTTATAGCCATTTTAAGATTTTGAATTTTCCTTTTTCTGGTGCATAATATGACCCCCGCAGACGCCTAGTATAGGAGTTATAACCATTTTAATATTTTGAATTTTTTTTTCTGGTGCATAATATGACCCCCGCAGACACCTCGTTTAGGAGTTATAGCGATTTTAAAGTTTGGAATTTTCTTTTTTCTGGTGCATAATATGACCCCCGCAGACGCCTAGTTTAGGAGTTATAGCGATTTTAAAGTTTTGAATTTTCTTTTTTCTGGTGCATAATATGACCCCCGCAGACGCCTAGTTTAGGAGTTATAGCCATTTTAAGATTTTGAATTTTCTTTTTTCTGGTGCATAATATGACCCCCGCAGACGTCTAGTTTAGGAGTTATAGCCATTTTAAGATTTTGAATTTTGTTTTGTCTGGTGCATAATATGACCCCCGCAGACGCCTAGTTTAGGAGTTATAGCCATTTTAAGATTTTGAATTTTCTTTTTTCTGGTGAATAATATGACCCCCGTAGACGCCTAGTTTAGGAGTTATAGCGGTTTTAAAGTTTTGAATTTTCTTTTTTCTGGTGCATAATATGACCCCCGCAGACGCCTAGTTCAGGAGTTATAGAAATTTTAAGATTTTGAATTTTTTTTTCTGGTGCATAATATGACCCCCGCAGACGTCTAGTTTAGGAGTTATAGCCATTTTAAGATTTTGAATTTTCCTTTTTCTGGTGCATAATATGACCCCCGCAGACGCCTAGTATAGGAGTTATAACCATTTTAATATTTTGAATTTTTTTTTCTGGTGCATAATATGACCCCCGCAGACACCTCGTTTAGGAGTTATAGCGATTTTAAAGTTTGGAATTTTCTTTTTTCTGGTGCATAATATGACCCCCGCAGACGCCTAGTTTAGGAGTTATAGCGATTTTAAAGTTTTGAATTTTCTTTTTTCTGGTGCATAATATGACCCCCGCAGACGCCTAGTTCAGGAGTTATAGAAATTTTAAGATTTTGAATTTTTTTTTCTGGTGCATAATATGACCCCCGCAGACGCCTAGTTTAGGAGTTATAGCCATTTTAATATTTTGAATTTTTTTTTCTGGTGCATAATATGACCCCAGCAGACGCCTAGTTTAGGAGTTATAGCCATTTTAAGATTTTGAATTTTCCTTTTTCTGGTGCATAATATGACCCCCGCAGACGCCTAGTATAGGAGTTATAACCATTTTAATATTTTGAATTTTTTTTTCTGGTGCATAATATGACCCCCGCAGACACCTCGTTTAGGAGTTATAGCGATTTTAAAGTTTGGAATTTTCTTTTTTCTGGTGCATAATATGACCCCCGCAGACGCCTAGTTTAGGAGTTATAGCGATTTTAAAGTTTTGAATTTTCTTTTTTCTGGTGCATAATATGACCCCCGCAGACGCCTAGTTCAGGAGTTATAGAAATTTTAAGATTTTGAATTTTTTTTTCTGGTGCATAATATGACCCCCGCAGACGCCTAGTTTAGGAGTTATAGCGATTTTAAAGTTTTGAATTTTCTTTTTTCTGGTGCATAATATGACCCCCGCAGACGCCTAGTTTAGGAGTTATAGCGATTTTAAAGTTTTGAATTTTCTTTTTTCTGGTGCATAATATGACCCCCGCAGACGCCTAGTTCAGGAGTTATAGAAATTTTAAGATTTTGAATTTTTTTTTCTGGTGCATAATATGACCCCCGCAGACGTCTAGTTTAGGAGTTATAGCCATTTTAAGATTTTGAATTTTCCTTTTTCTGGTGCATAATATGACCCCCGCAGACGCCTAGTATAGGAGTTATAACCATTTTAATATTTTGAATTTTTTTTTCTGGTGCATAATATGACCCCCGCAGACACCTCGTTTAGGAGTTATAGCGATTTTAAAGTTTGGAATTTTCTTTTTTCTGGTGCATAATATGACCCCCGCAGACGCCTAGTTTAGGAGTTATAGCGATTTTAAAGTTTTGAATTTTCTTTTTTCTGGTGCATAATATGACCCCCGCAGACGCCTAGTTCAGGAGTTATAGAAATTTTAAGATTTTGAATTTTTTTTTCTGGTGCATAATATGACCCCCGCAGACGCCTAGTTTAGGAGTTATAGCCATTTTAATATTTTGAATTTTTTTTTCTGGTGCATAATATGACCCCCGCAGACGCCTAGTTTAGGAGTTATAGCCATTTTAAGATTTTGAATTTTCTTTTTTCTGGTGCATAATATGACCCCCGCAGACGTCTAGTTTAGGAGTTATAGCCATTTTAAGATTTTGCATTTTGTTTTGTCTGGTGCATAATATGACCCCCGCAGACGCCTAGTATAGGAGTTATAACCATTTTAATATTTTGAATTTTTTTTTCTGGTGCATAATATGACCCCCGCAGACACCTCGTTTAGGAGTTATAGCGATTTTAAAGTTTGGAATTTTCTTTTTTCTGGTGCATAATATGACCCCCGCAGACGCCTAGTTTAGGAGTTATAGCGATTTTAAAGTTTTGAATTTTCTTTTTTCTGGTGCATAATATGACCCCCGCAGACGCCTAGTTCAGGAGTTATAGAAATTTTAAGATTTTGAATTTTTTTTTCTGGTGCATAATATGACCCCCGCAGACGCCTAGTTTAGGAGTTATAGCCATTTTAAGATTTTGAATTTTCTTTTTTCTGGTGAATAATATGACCCCCGTAGACGCCTAGTTTAGGAGTTATAGCGGTTTTAAAGTTTTGAATTTTCTTTTATCTGGTGCATAATATGACCCCCGCAGACGCCTAGTTTAGGAGTTATAGCGATTTTAAAGTTTTGAATTTTCTTTTTTCTGGTGCATAATATGACCCCCGCAGACGCCTAGTTTAGGAGTTATAGCCATTTTAAGATTTTGAATTTTTTTTTTCTGGTGCTTAATATGACCCCCGCAGACGCAGATAGCCATTTTAAGATTTTGAATTTTCTTTTTTCTGGTGCATAATATGACCCCCGCAGACACCTAGTTTAGGAGTTATAGCGATTTTAAAGTTTGGAATTTTCTTTTTTCTGGTGCATAATATGACCCCCGCAGACGCCTAGTTTAGGAGTTATAGCGATTTTAAAGTTTTGAATTTTCTTTTTTCTGGTGCATAATATGACCCCCGCAGACGCCTAGTTTAGGAGTTATAGCCATTTTAAGATTTTGAATTTTTTTTTCTGGTGCGCAATATGACCCCCGCAGACGCCTAGTTTAGGAGTTATAGCGATTTTAAAGTTTTGAATTTTCTTTTTTCTGGTGCATAATATGACCCGCGCAGACGCCTAGTTTAGGAGTTATAGCGATTTTAAAGTTTTGAATTTTCTTTTTTCTGGTGCATAATATGACCCCCGCAGACGCCTAGTTTAGGAGTTATAGCCATTTTAAGATTTTGAATTTTTTTTTCTGGTGCATAATATGACCCCCGCAGACGCCTAGTTTAGGAGTTATAGCCATTTTAAGATTTTGAATTTTTTTTTTTCTGGTGCATAATATTACCCCCGCAGACGCCAAGATTAGGAGTTATAGCGATTTTAAAGTTTTGAATTTTCTTTTTTCTGGTGCATAATATGACCCCCGCAGACGCATAGTTTAGGAGTTATAGCCATTTTAATATTTTTTTTTTTCTGGTGCATAATATGACCCCCGCAGACGCCTAGTTTAGGAGTTATAGCGATTTTAAAGTTTTGAATTTTCTTTTTTCTGGTGCATAATATGACCCCCGCAGACGCCTAGTTTAGGAGTTATAACCATTTTAATATTTTGAATTTTTTTTTCTGGTGCATAATATGACCCCCGCAGATGCCTAGTTTAGGAGTTATAGCCATTTTAAGATTTTGAATTTTCTTTTTTCTGGTGCATAATATTACCCCCGCAGACGCCGAGTTTAGGAGTTATAGCGATTTTAAAGTTTTGAATTTTCTTTTTTCTGGTGCATAATATGACCCCCGCAGACGCCTAGTTTAGGAGTTATAGCGATTTTAAAGTTTTGAATTTTCTTTTTTCTGGTGCATAATATGACCCCCGCAGACGCCTAGTTTAGGAGTTATAGCCATTTTAAGATTTTGAATTTTTTTTTCTGGTGCATAATATGACCCCCGCAGACGCCTAGTTTAGGAGTTATAGCCATTTTAAGATTTTGAATTTTCTTTTTTCTGGTGCATAATATTACCCCCGCAGACGCCGAGTTTAGGAGTTATAGCGATTTTAAAGTTTTGAATTTTCTTTTTTCTGGTGCATAATATGACCCCCGCAGACGCATAGTTTAGGAGTTATAGCCATTTTAATATTTTTTTTTTCTGGTGCATAATATGACCCCCGCAGACGCCTAGTTTAGGAGTTATAGCGATTTTAAAGTTTTGAATTTTCTTTTTTCTGGTGCGTAATATGACCCCCGCAGACGCCTAGTTTAGGAGTTATAGCGATTTTAAAGTTTTGAATTTTCTTTTTTCTGGTGCATAATATGACCCCCGCAGACGCCTAGTTTAGGAGTTATAGCCATTTTAATATTTTGAATTTTTTTTTCTGGTGCATAATATGACCCCCGCAGATGCCTAGTTTAGGAGTTATAGCCATTTTAAGATTTTGAATTTTCTTTTTTCTGTTGCATAATAGTTTAGGAGTTATAGCGATTTTAAAGTTTTGAATTTTCTTTTTTCTGGTGCATTATATGACCCCCGCAGACGCCTAGTTTAGGAGTTATAGCGATTTTAAAGTTTTGAATTTTCTTTTTTCTGGTGCATAATATGACCCCCGCAGACGCCTAGTTTAGGAGTTATAGCCATTTTAATATTTTGAATTTTTTTTTCTGGTGCATAATATGACCCCCGCAGACACCTAGTTTAGGAGTTATCCATTTTAAGATTTTGAATTTTCTTTTTTCTGGTGCATAATTTGGCCCCGCAGACGCCTAGTATAGGAGTTACAGCCATTTTAATATTTTGAATTTTTTTTTCTGGTGCATAATATGACCCCCGCAGACGCCTAGTTTAGGAGTTATAGAAATTTTAAGATTTTGAATTTTTTTTTCTGGTGCGCAATATGACCCCCGCAGACGCCTAGTTTAGGAGTTATAGCGATTTTAAAGTTTTGAATTTTCTTTTTTCTGGTGCAAAATATGACCCCCGCAGACGCCTAGTTTAGGAGTTATAGCCATTTTAATATTTTGAATTTTTTTTTCTGGTGCATAATATGACCCCCGCAGACGCCTAGTTTAGGAGTTATAGCGATTTTAAAGTTTTGAATTTTCTTTTATCTGGTGCATAATATGACCCCCGCAGACGCCTAGTTTAGGAGTTATAGCCATTTTAAGATTTTAAATTTTCTTTTTTCTGGTTTATAATATGACCCCCGCAGACGCCTAGTTTAGGAGTTATAGCCATTTTAAGATTTTGAATTTTTTTTTCTGGTGCATAATATGACCCCCGCAGACGCCTAGTTTAGGAGTTATAGCCATTTTAAGATTTTGAATTTTCTTTTTTCTGGTGCATAATATGACCCCCGCAGACGCCTAGTTTAGGAGTTATAGCGATTTTAAAGTTTTGAATTTTCTATTTTCTGGTGCATAATATGACCCCCGCAGACGCCTAGTTTAGGAGTTATAGCCATTTTAATATCTTGAATTTTTTTTTCTGGTGCATAATATGACCCCCGCAGGCACCTAGTTTAGGAGTTATAGCCATTTTAAGATTTTGAATTTTCTTTTTTCTGGTGCATAATATGACCCCCGCAGACGCCTAGTTTAGGAGTTATAGCGATTTTAAAGTTTTGAATTTTTTTTTTTGGTGCATAATATGACCTGCGCAGATGCCTAGTTTAGGAGTTATAGCCATTTTAATATTTTGAATTTTTTTTCTGGTGCATAATATGACCCCCGCAGACACCTAGTTTAGGAGTTATAGCGATTTTAAGATTTTGAATTTTCTTTTTTCTGGTGCATAATATGACCCCCGCAGACGCCTAGTGTAGGAGTTATAGCGATTTTAAAGTTTTGAATTTTCTTTTTTCTGGTTTATAATATGACCCCCGCAGACGCCTAGTTTAGGAGTTATAGCCATTTTAAGATTTTGAATTTTTTTTTCTGGTGCATAATATGACCCCCGCAGATGCCTAGTTTAGGAGTTATAGCCATTTTAAGATTTTGAATTTTCTTTTATCTGGTGCATAATATGACCCCCGCAGACGCCTAGTTTAGGAGTTATAGCGATTTTAAAGTTTTGAATTTTCTTTTATCTGGTGCATAATATGACCCCCGCAGACGCCTAGTTTAGGAGTTATAGCCATTTTAAGATTTTGAATTTTTTTTTCTGGTGCATAATATGACCCCCGCAGATGCCTAGTTTAGGAGTTATAGCCATTTTAAGATTTTGAATTCTCTTTTTTCTGGTGCATAATATGACCATCGCAGACGCCTAGTTTAGGAGTTATAGCCATTTTAAGATTTTGAATTTTCTTTTTTCTGGTGCATAATATGACCCCCACAGACGCCTAGTTTAGGAGTTATAGCCATTTTAAGATTTTGAATTTTTTTTTTCTGGTGCATAATATGACCCCCGCAGACGCCTAGTTTAGGAGTTATAGCGATTTTAAAGTTTTGAATTTTCTTTTTTTCTGGTGCATAATATGACCCCCGCAGACACCTAGTTTAGGAGTTATAGCGATTTTAAAGTTTTGAATTTTTTTTTCTGTGCATAATATGACCCCCGCAGACCCTAGTTTAGGAGTTATAGCCATTTTAAGACTTTGAATTTTCTTTTTTCTGGTGCATAATATGACCCCCGCAGACGCCTAGTTTAGGAGTTATAGCCATTTTAAGATTTTGAATTTTTTTTTCTGGTGCATAATATGACCCCCGCAGACGCCTAGTTTGGGAGTTATAGCCATTTTAAGATTTTGAATTTTATTTTTTCTGGTGCATAATATGACCCCCGCAGACGCCTAGTTTAGGAGTTATAGCCATTTTAAGATTTTGAATTTTCTTTTTTCTGGTTCATAATATGACCCCGCAGACGTCTAGTTAAGGAGTTATAGCCATTTTAAGATTTTGAATTTTCTTTTTTCTGGTGCATAATATGACCATCGCAGACGCCTAGTTTAGGAGTTATAGCCATTTTAAGATTTTGAATTTTCTTTTTTCTGGTGCATAATATGACCCCCACAGACGCCTAGTTTAGGAGTTATAGCCATTTTAAGATTTTGAATTTTTTTTTTCTGGTGCATAATATGACCCCCGCAGACGCCTAGTTTAGGAGTTATAGCGATTTTAAAGTTTTGAATTTTCTTTTTTTCTGGTGCATAATATGACCCCCGCAGACACCTAGTTTAGGAGTTATAGCGATTTTAAAGTTTTGAATTTTTTTTTCTGTGCATAATATGACCCCCGCAGACCCTAGTTTAGGAGTTATAGCCATTTTAAGACCTTGAATTTTCTTTTTTCTGGTGCATAATATGACCCCTCAGACGCCTAGTTTAGGAGTTATAGCCATTTTAAGATTTTGAATTTTTTTTTCTGGTGCATAATATGACCCCCGCAGACGCCTAGTTTGGGAGTTATAGCCATTTTAAGATTTTGAATTTTATTTTTTCTGGTGCATAATATGACCCCCGCAGACGCCTAGTTTAGGAGTTATAGAAATTTCAAGATTTTGAATTTTCTTTTTTCTGGTGCATAATATGACCCCCGCTAACGCCTAGTTTAGGAGTTATAGCCATTTTAAGATTTTGAATTTTCTTTTTTCTGGTGCATAATATGACCCCCGCAGACGCCTAGTTTAGGAGTTATAGCGATTTTAAAGTTTTGAATTTTCTTTTTTTCTGGTGCATAATATGACCCCCGCAGACGCCTAGTTTAGGAGTTATAGCGATTTTAAGATTTTGAATTTTATTTTTTCTGGTGCATAATATGACCCCCGCAGACGCCTATTTTAGGAGTTATAGCGATTTTAAAGTTTTGAATTTTCTTTTTTTCTGGTGCATAATATGACCCCCGCAGACGCCTAGTTTAGGAGTTATAGCGATTTTAAGATTTTGAATTTTCTTTTTTCTGGTGCATAATATGACCCCCGCAGACGACTAGTTTAGGAGTTATAGCCATTTTAAAATTTTGAAGTTTCTTTTTTCTGGTGCATAATATGACCCCCGCAGACTCCTAGTTTAGGAGTTATAGCGATTTTAAGATTTTGAATTTTATTTTTTCTGGTGCATAATATGACCCCCGCAGACGCCTATTTTAGGAGTTATAGCCATTTTAAGATTTTGAATTTTCTTTTTTCTGGTGCATAAAATGACCCCCGCAGACGCCTAGTTTAAGAGTTATAGCCGTTTTAAGATTTTTAATTTTCTTTTTTCTGGTGCATAATATGACCCCCGCAGACGCCTAGTTTAGGAGTTATAGCCATTTTAAGATTTTGAATTTTTTTTTCTGGTGCATAATATGACCCCCGCAGACGCCTAGTTAGGGAGTTATAGCCATTTTAAGATTTTGAATTTTCTTTTTTCTGGTGCATAATATGACCCCCGCAGACGCCTAGTTTAGGAGTTATAGCCATTTTAAGATTTTGAATTTTCTTTTTTCTGGTGCATAATATGACCCCCGCAGACGCCTAGTCTAGGAGTTATAGCCATTTTAAGATTTTGAATTTTCTTTTTTCTGGTGCATAATATGACCCCTGCAGACGCCTAGTTTAGAAGTTATAGCCATTTTAAGATTTTGAAATTTCTTTTTTCTGGTGCATAATATGACCCCCGCAGACGCCTAGTTTAGGAGTTATAGCGATTTTAAAGTTTTGAATTTTCTTTTTTTCTGGTGCATTATATGACCCCCGCAGACGCCTAGTTCAGGAGTTATGGCGATTTTAAAGTTTTGAATTTTTTTTTCTGTGCATAATATGACCCCCGCAGACCCTAGTTTAGGAGTTATAGCCATTTTAAGACTTTGAATTTTCTTTTTTCTGGTGCATAATATGACCCCCGCGGACGCCTAGTTTAGGAGTTATAGCCATTTTAAGATTTTGAATTTTTTTTTCTGGTGCATAATATGACCCCCGCAGACGCCTAGTTGAGGAGTTATAACGCTTTTAAAGTTTTGAATTTTCTTTTTCTGATGCATAATATGACCCCCACAGACGCCTAGTTTAGGAGTTATAGCCATTTTAAGATTTTGAATTTTCTTTTTTCTGGTGCATAATATGACCCCCGCAGACGGCTAGTTTAGGAGTTATAGCCATTTTAAGATTTTGAATTTTCTTTTTTCTGGTGCATAATATGACCCCCGCAGACGCCTAGTTTAGGAGTTATAGCGATTTTAAAGTTTTGAATTTTCTTTTTTCTGGTGCATAATATGACCCCCGCAGACGCCTAGTTTAGGAGTTATAGCCATTTTAAGAATTTGAATTTTTTTTTCTGGTGCATAATATGACCCCGGCAGACGCCTAGTTTAGGAGTTATAGCCATTTTAAGATTTTGAATTTTCTTTTTTCTCGTGCATAATATGACCCCCGCAGACGCCTAGTTTAGGAGTTATAGAAATTTTAAGATTTTGAATTTTCTTTTTTCTGGTGCATAATATGACCCCCGCAGACGCCTAGTTTAGGAGTTATAGCCATTTTAAGATTTTGAATTTTCATTTTTCTGGTGCATAATATGACCCCCGCAGACGCCTAGTTGAGGAGTTATAACGCTTTTAAAGTTTTGAATTTTCTTTTTCTGATGCATAATATGACCCCCGCAGACGCCTAGTTTAGGAGTTATAGCCATTTTAAGATTTTGAATTTTCTTTTTTCTGGTGCATAATATGACCCCCGCAGACGCCTAGTTTATAAGTTATAGAAATTTTAAGATTTTGAATTTTCTTTTTTCTGGTGCATAATATGACCCCCGCAGACGCCTAGTTTAGGAGTTATAGCCATTTTAAGATTTTGAATTTTCATTTTTCTGGTGCATAATATGACCCCCGCAGACGCCTAGTTGAGGAGTTATAACGCTTTTAAAGTTTTGAATTTTCTTTTTCTGATGCATAATATGACCCCCGCAGACGCCTAGTTTAGAAGTTATAGCCATTTTAAGATTTTGAATTTTCTTTTTTCTGCTGCATAATATGACCCCCGCAGACGCCTAGTTTAGGAGTTATAGCGATTTTAAAGTTTTGAATTTTCTTTTATCTGGTGCATAATATGACCCCCGCAGACGCCTAGTTTAGGAGTTATAGCGATTTTAAAGTTTTGAATTTTCTTTTTCTGATGCATAATATGACCCCCGCAGACGCCTAGTTTAGGAGTTATAGCCATTTTAAAATTTTGAATTTTTTTTTCTGGTGCATAATATGACCCCCGCAGACGCCTAGTTAGGGAGTTATAGCCATTTTAAGACTTTGAATTTTCTTTTTTCTGGTGCATAATATGACCCCCGCAGACGCCTAGTTTAGGAGTTATTGCCATTTTAAGATTTTGAATTTTTTTTTCTGTTGCATAATATGACCCCCGCAGACGCCTAGTTTGGGAGTTATAGCCATTTTAAGATTTTGAATTTTCTTTTTTCTGGTGCAGAATATGACCCCCGCAGACGCCTAGTTTAGGAGTTTTAGCCATTTTAAGATTTTGAATTTTCTTTTTTCTGGTGCATAACATGACCCCCGCAGACGCCTAGTTTAGGAGTTATAGCGATTTTAAAGTTGTGAATTTTCTTTTTTCTGATGCATAATATGACCCCCGCAGACGCCTAGTTTAGGAGTTATAGCCATTTTAAGATTTTGAATTTTCTTTTTTCTGGTGCATAATATGACCCCCGCAGACGCCTAGTTTAGGACTTATAGCGATTTTAATATTTTGAATTTTTTTTTCTGGTGCATAATATGACCCCCGCAGACGCCTAGTTTAGGAGTTATAGCCATTTTAAGATTTTGAATTTTCTTTTTTCTGGTGCATAATATGACCCCCGCAGACGCCTAGTTTAGGAGTTATAGCGATTTTAAAGTTTTGAATTTTCTTTTTTCTCGTGCATAATATGACCCCCGCAGACGCCTAGTTGAGGAGTTATAGCGATTTTAAAGTTTTGAATTTTCTTTTTCTGATGCATAATATGACCCCCGCAGACGCCTAGTTTACGAGTTATAGAAATTTTAAGATTTTGAATTTCCTTTTTTCTGGTGCATAATATGACCCCCGCAGACGCCTAGTTTAGGAGTTATAGCCATTTTAAGATTTTGAATTTTCATTTTTCTGGTGCATAATATGACCCCCGCAGACGCCTAGTTTAGGAGTTATAGCCATTTTAAGATTTTGAATTTTCTTTTTTCTGGTGCATAATATGACCCCCGCAGACGCCTAGTTTAGGAATTATAGCCATTTTAAGATTTTGAATTTTCTTTTTTCTGGTGCATAATATGACCCCCGCAGACGCCTAGTTTAGGAGTTATAGCCATTTTAAGATTTTGAATTTTCTTTTTTCTGGTGCATAATATGACCCCCGCAGACGCCTAGTTTAGGAGTTATAGCCATTTTAAGATTTTGAATTTTCTTTTTTCTGGTGCATAATATGACCCCCGCAGACGCCTAGTTTAGGAGTTATAGCGATTTTAAAGTTTTGAATTTTCTTTTTTCTGGTGCATAATATGACCCCCGCAGACGCCTAGTTTAGGAGTTATAGCCATTTTAAGAATTTGAATTTTTTTTTCTGGTGCATAATATGACCCCGGCAGACGCCTAGTTTAGGAGTTATAGCCATTTTAAGATTTTGAATTTTCTTTTTTCTCGTGCATAATATGACCCCCGCAGACGCCTAGTTGAGGAGTTATAACGCTTTTAAAGTTTTGAATTTTCTTTTTCTGATGCATAATATGACCCCCGCAGACGCCTAGTTTAGGAGATATAGAAATTTTAAGATTTTGAATTTTCTTTTTTCTGGTGCATAATATGACCCCCGCAGACGCCTAGTTTAGGAGTTATAGCCATTTTAAGATTTTGAATTTTCATTTTTCTGGTGCATAATATGACCCCCGCAGACGCCTAGTTGAGGAGTTATAACGCTTTTAAAGTTTTGAATTTTCTTTTTCTGATGCATAATATGACCCCCGCAGACGCCTAGTTTAGGAGTTATATCCATTTTAAGAATTTGAATTTTTTTTTCTGGTGCATAATATGACCCCGGCAGACGCCTAGTTTAGGAGTTATAGCCATTTTAAGATTTTGAATTTTCTTTTTTCTCGTGCATAATATGACCCCCGCAGACGCCTAGTTGAGGAGTTATAACGCTTTTAAAGTTTTGAATTTTCTTTTTCTGATGCATAATATGACCCCCGCAGACGCCTAATTTAGGAGTTATAGAAATTTTAAGATTTTGAATTTTCTTTTTTCTGGTGCATAATATGACCCCCGCATACGCCTAGTTTAGGAGTTATTGCCATTTTAAGATTTTGAATTTTCATTTTTCTGGTGCATAATATGACCCCCGCAGACGCCTAGTTGAGGAGTTATAACGCTTTTAAAGTTTTGAATTTTCTTTTTCTGATGCATAATATGACCCCCGCAGACGCCGAGTTTAGGAGTTATAGCCATTTTAAGATTTTGAATTTTCTTTTTTCTGCTGCATAATATGACCCCCGCAGACGCCTAGTTTAGGAGTTATAGCGATTTTAAAGTTTTGAATTTTCTTTTTTCTGGTGTATAATATGACCCCCGCAGACGCCTAGTTTAGAAGTTATAGCCATTTTAAGATTTTGAATTTTCTTTTTTCTGGTGCATAATATGACCCCCGCAGACGCCTAGTTTAGGAGTTATAGCGATTTTAAAGTTTTGAATTTTCTTTTTTCTGGTGCCTAATATGACCCCCGCAGACGCCTAGTTTAGGAGTTATAGCCATTTTAAGAATTTGAACCTTTTTTCTGGTGCATAATATGACCCCGGCAGACGCCTAGTTTAGGAGTTATAGCCATTTTAAGATTTTGAATTTTCTTTTTTCTGGTGCATAATATGACCCCCGCAGACGCCTAGTTTAGGAGTTATAGCGATTTTAAAGTTTTGAATTTTCTTTTTTCTGGTGCATAATATGACCCCCGCAGACGCCTAGTTTAGAAGTTATAGCCATTTTAAGATTTTGAATTTTCTTTTTTCTGGTGCATAATATGACCCCCGCAGACGCCTAGTTTAGGAGTTATAGCGATTTTAAAGTTTTGAATTTTCTTTTTTCTGGTGCATAATATGACCCCCGCAGACGCCTAGTTTAGGAGTTATAGTCATTTTAAAATTTTGAATTTTTTTTTCTGGTGCATAATATGACCCCCGCAGACGCCTAGTTAGGGAGTTATAGCCATTTTAAGACTTTGAATTTTCTTTTTTCTGGTGCATAATATGACCCCCGCAGACGCCTAGTTTAGGAGTTATTGCCATTTTAAGATTTTGAATTTTTTTTTCTGGTGCATAATATGACCCCCGCAGACGCCTAGTTTGGGAGTTATAGCCATTTTAAGATTTTGAATTTTCTTTTTTCTGGTGCAGAATATGACCCCCGCAGACGCCTAGTTTAGGAGTTTTAGCCATTTTAAGATTTTGAATTTTCTTTTTTCTGGTGCATAACATGACCCAGGCAGACGCCTAGTTTAGGAGTTATAGCGATTTTAAAGTTGTGAATTTTCTTTTTTCTGGTGCATAATATGACCCCCGCAGACGCCTAGTTTAGGAGTTATAGCCATTTTAAGATTTTGAATTTTCTTTTTTCTGGTGCATAATATGACCCCCGCAGACGCCTAGTTTAGGAGTTATAGCGATTTTAATATTTTGAATTTTTTTTTCTAGTGCATAATATGACCCCCGCAGACGCCCAGTTTAGGAGTTATAGCCATTTTAAGATTTTGAATTTTCTTTTTTCTGGTGCAGAATATGACCCCCGCAGACGCCTAGTTTAGGAGTTTTAGCCATTTTAAGATTTTGAATTTTCTTTTTTCTGGTGCATAACATGACCCCCGCAGACGCCTAGTTTAGGAGTTATAGCGATTTTAAAGTTGTGAATTTTCTTTTTTCTGGTGCATAATATGACCCCCGCAGACGCCTAGTTTAGGAGTTATAGCCATTTTAAGATTTTGAATTTTTTTTTTTCTGGTGCATAATATGACCCCCGCAGACGCCTAGTTTAGGAGTTATAGCGATTTTAAAGTTTTGAATTTTCTTTTTTCTGGTGCATAATATGACCCCCGCAGACGCCTAGTTTAGAAGTTATAGCCATTTTAAGATTTTGAATTTTCTTTTTTCTGGTGCATAATATGACCCCCGCAGACGCCTAGTTTAGGAGTTATAGCGATTTTAAAGTTTTGAATTTTCTTTTTTCTGGTGCATAATATGACCCCCGCAGACGCCTAGTTTAGGAGTTATAGTCATTTTAAAATTTTGAATTTTTTTTTCTGGTGCATAATATGACCCCCGCAGACGCCTAGTTAGGGAGTTATAGCCATTTTAAGACTTTGAATTTTCTTTTTTCTGGTGCATAATATGACCCCCGCAGACGCCTAGTTTAGGAGTTATTGCCATTTTAAGATTTTGAATTTTTTTTTCTGGTGCATAATATGACCCCCGCAGACGCCTAGTTTGGGAGTTATAGCCATTTTAAGATTTTGAATTTTCTTTTTTCTGGTGCATAACATGACCCCCGCAGACGCCTAGTTTAGGAGTTATAGCGATTTTAAAGTTTTGAATTTTTTTTTTCTGGTGCATAATATGACCCCCGCAGACGCCTAGTTTAGGAGTTATAGCGATTTTAAAGTTTTGAATTTTCTTTTTTCTGGTGCAGAATATGACCCCCGCAGACGCCTAGTTTAGGAGTTTTAGCCATTTTAAGATTTTGAATTTTCTTTTTTCTGGTGCATAACATGACCCCCGCAGACGCCTAGTTTAGGAGTTATAGCGATTTTAAAGTTGTGAATTTTCTTTTTTCTGGTGCATAATATGACCCCCGCAGACGCCTAGTTTAGGAGTTATAGCCATTTTAAGATTTTGAATTTTCTTTTTTCTGGTGCATAATATGACCCCCGCAGACGCCTAGTTTAGGAGTTATAGCGATTTTAATATTTTGAATTTTTTTTTCTGGTTGATAATATGACCCCCGCAGACGTCTAGTTTAGGAGTTATAGCCATTTTAAGATTTTGAATTTTGTTTTTTCTGGTGCATAATATGACCCCCGCAGACGCCTAGTTTAGGAGTTATAGTCATTTTAAGATTTTGAATTTTCTTTTTTCTGGTGCATAATATGACCCCCGCAAACGCCTAGTTTAGGAGTTATAGCGATTTTAAAGTTTTGAATTTTCTTTTTTCTGGTGCATAATATGACCCCCGCAGACGCCTAGTTTAGGAGTTATAGCCATTTTAAGATTTTGAATGTTTTTTTTCTGGTGCATAATATGACCCCCGCAGACGCCTAGTTTAGGAGTTATAGCCATTTTAAGATTTTGAATTTTCTTTTTTCTGGTGCATAATATGACCCCCGCAGACGCCTAGTTTAGGAGTTATAGCGATTTTAAAGTTTTGAATTTTCTTTTTTCTGGTGCATAATATGACCCCCGCAGATGCCTAGTTTAGGAGTTATAGCCATTTTAATATTTTGAATTTTTTTTTCTGGTGCATAATATGACCCCCGCAGACGCCTAGTTTAGGAGTTATAGCCATTTTAAGATTTTGAGTTTCCTTTTTTCTGGTTCATATTATGACCCCCGCAGACGCCTAGTTTAGGAGTTATAGCCATTTTAAGATTTTGAATTTTCTTTTTTCTGGTGCATAATATGACCCCCGCAGACGCCTAGTTTAGGAGTTATAGCGATTTTAAGATTTTGAATTTTCTTTTTTCTGGTGCATAATATGACCCCCGCAGACGCCTAGTTTAGGAGTTATAGCGATTTTAAAGTTTTGAATTTTCTTTTTTCTGGTGCATAATATGACCCCTGCAGACGCCTAGTTTAGAAGTTATAGCCATTTTAAGATTTTGAATTTTCTTTTTTCTGGTGCATAATATGACCCCCGCAGACGCCTAGTTAGGGAGTTATAGCCATTTTAAGATTTTGAATTTTCTTTTTTCTGGTGCATAATATGATCCCCGCAGACGCCTAGTTTAGGAGTTGTAGCCATTTTAAGATTTTGAATTTTCTTTTTTCTGGTGCATAATATGACCCCCACAGACGCCTAGTTTAGGAGTTATAGCCATTTTAAGATTTTGAATTTTGTTTTTTCTGGTGCATAATATGACCCCCGCAGACGCCTAGTTTAGGAGTTATAGAAATTTTAAGATTTTGAATTTTCTTTTTTCTGGTGCATAATATGACCCCCGCAGACGCCTAGTTTAGGAGTTATAGCGATTTTAAGATTTTGAATTTTCTTTTTTCTGGTGCATAATATGACCCCCGCAGACGCCTAGTTTAGGAGTTATAGCGATTTTAAAGTTTTGAATTTTCTTTTTTCTGGTGCATAATATGACCCCTGCAGACGCCTAGTTTAGAAGTTATAGCCATTTTAAGATTTTGAATTTTCTTTTTTCTGGTGCATAATATGACCCCCGCAGACGCCTAGTTAGGGAGTTATAGCCATTTTAAGATTTTGAATTTTCTTTTTTCTGGTGCATAATATGACCCCCGCAGACGCCTAGTTTAGGAGTTGTAGCCATTTTAAGATTTTGAATTTTCTTTTTTCTGGTGCATAATATGACCCCCACAGACGCCTAATTTAGGAGTTATAGCCATTTTAAGATTTTGAATTTTCTTTTTTCTGGTGCATAATATGACCCCCGCAGACGCCTAGTTTAAGAGTTATAGCCATTTTAAGATTTTGAATTTTCTTTTTTCTGGTGCATAATATGACCCCCGCAGACGCCTGGTTTAAGAGTTTTAGCCATTTTAAGATTTTGAATTTTCTTTTTTCTGGTGCATAATATGACCCCCACAGACGCCTAGTTTAGGAGTTATAGCCATTTTAAGATTTTGAATTTTCTTTTTTCTGGTGCATAATATGACCCCCGCAGACGCCTAGTTTAAGAGTTATAGCCATTTTAAGATTTTGAATTTTCTTTTTTCTGGTGCATAATATGACCCCCGCAGACGCCTGGTTTAAGAGTTTTAGCCATTTTAAGATTTTGAATTTTCTTTTTTCTGGTGCATAATATGACCCCCGCAGACGCCTAGTTTAAGAGTTATAGCCAATTTAAGATTTTGAATTTTCTTTTTTCTGGTGCATAATATGACCCCCGCAGACTCCTAGTTGAGGAGTTATAACGCTTTTAAAGTTTTGAATTTTCTTTTTTCTGGTGCATAATATGACCCCCGCAGACGCCTAGTTTAGGAGTTATAGCCATTTTAAGATTTTGAATTTTCTTTTTTCTGGTGCATAATATGAACCCCGCAGACGCCTAGTTTAGAAGTTATAGAAATTTTAAGATTTTGAATTTTCTTTTTTCTGGTGCATAATATGACCCCCGCAGACGCCTAGTTTAGGAGTTATAGCGATTTTAAGATTTTGAATTTTCTTTTTTCTGGTGCATAATATGACCCCCGCAGACGCCTAGTTTAGGAGTTATAGCGATTTTAAAGTTTTGAATTTTCTTTTTTCTGGTGCATAATATGACCCCCGCAGACGCCTAGTTTAGGAGTTATAGCGATTTTAAAGTTTTGAAGATTCTTTTTTCTGGTGCATAATATGACCCCCGCAGACGCCTAGTTTAGAAGTTATAGCCATTTTAAGATTTTGAATTTTCTTTTTTCTGGTGCATGATATGACCCCCGCAAACGCCTAGTTTAGGAGTTATAGCGATTTTAAAGTTTTGAATTTTCTTTTTTCTGGTGCATAATATGACCCCCGCAGACGCCTAGTTTAGGAGTTATAGCCATTTTAAGATTTTGAATTTTCTTTTTTCTGGTGGATAATATGACCCCCGCAGACGCCTAGTTTAGGAGTTATAGAAATTTTAAGATTTTGAATTTTCTTTTTTCTGGTGCATAATATGACCCCCGCAGACGCCTAGTTTAGGAGTTATAGCCATTTTAAGATTTTGAATTTTCATTTTTCTGGTGCATAATATGACCCCCGCAGACGCCTAGTTGAGGAGTTATAACGCTTTTAAAGTTTTGAATTTTCTTTTTCTGATGCATAATATGACCCCCGCAGACGCCTAGTTTAGGAGTTATAGCCATTTTAAGATTTTGAATTTTCTTTTTTCTGCTGCATAATATGACCCCCGCAGACGCCTAGTTTAGGAGTTATAGCGATTTTAAAGTTTTGAATTTTCTTTTTTCTGGTGTATAATATGACCCCCGCAGACGCCTAGTTTAGAAGTTATAGCCATTTTAAGATTTTGAATTTTCTTTTTTCTGGTGCATAATATGACCCCCGCAGACGCCTAGTTTAGGAGTTATAGCGATTTTAAAGTTTTGAATTTTCTTTTTTCTGGTGCATAATATGACCCCCGCAGACGCCTAGTTTAGGAGTTATAGCCATTTTAAGAATTTGAATTTTTTTTTCTGGTGCATTATATGACCCCGGCAGACGCCTAGTTTAGGAGTTATAGCCATTTTAAGATTTTGAATTTTCTTTTTTCTGGTGCATAATATGACCCCCGCAGACGCCTAGTTTAGGAGTTATAGCGATTTTAAAGTTTTGAATTTTCTTTTTTCTGATGCATAATATGACCCCCGCAGACGCCTAGTTTAGAAGTTATAGCCATTTTAAGATTTTGAATTTTCTTTTTTCTGGTGCATAATATGACCCCCGCAGACGCCTAGTTTAGGAGTTATAGCGATTTTAAAGTTTTGAATTTTCTTTTTTCTGGTGCATAATATGACCCCCGCAGACGTCCAGTTTAGGAGTTATAGCCATTTTAAGACTTTGAATTTTCTTTTTTCTGGTGCATAATATGACCCCCGCAGACGCCTAGTTTAGGAGTTATAGCCATTTTAAAATTTTGAATTTTTTTTTCTGGTGCATAATATGACCCCCGCAGACGCCTAGTTAGGGAGTTATAGCCATTTTAAGACTTTGAATTTTCTTTTTTCTGGTGCATAATATGACCCCCGCAGACGCCTAGTTAGGGAGTTATTGGCATTTTAAGATTTTGAATTTTTTTTTCTGGTGCATAATATGACCCCCGCAGACGCCTAGTTTGGGAGTTATAGCCATTTTAAGATTTTGAATTTTCTTTTTTCTGGTGCAGAATATGACCCCCGCAGACGCCTAGTTTAGGAGTTTTAGCCATTTTAAGATTTTGAATTTTCTTTTTTCTGGTGCATAACATGACCCCCGCAGACGCCTAGTTTAGGAGTTATAGCGATTTTAAAGTTGTGAATTTTCTTTTTTCTGGTGCATAACTTGACCCCCGCAGACGCCTAGTTTAGGAGTTATAGCCATTTTAAGATTTTGAATTTTCTTTTTTCTGGTGCATAATATGACCCCCGCAGACGCCTAGTTTAGGAGTTATAGCGATTTTAATATTTTGAATTTTTTTTTCTGGTGCATAATATGACCCCCGCAGACGCCCAGTTTAGGAGTTATAGCCATTTTAAGATTTTGAATTTTCTTTTTTCTGGTTGATAATATGACCCCCGCAGACGTCTAGTTTAGGAGTTATAGCCATTTTAAGATTTTGAATTTTGTTTTTTCTGGTGCATAATATGACCCCCGCAGACGCCTAGTTTAGGAGTTATAGCCATTTTAAGATTTTGAATTTTCTTTTTTCTGGTGAATAATATGACCCCCGCAGACGCCTAGTTTAGGAGTTATAGCGATTTTAAAGTTTTGAATTTTCTTTTTTCTGGTGCATAATATGACCCCCGCAGACGCCTAGTTTAGGAGTTATAGCCATTTTAAGATTTTGAATGTTTTTTTTCTGGTGCATAATATGACCCCCGCAGACGCCTAGTTTAGGAGTTATAGCCATTTTAAGATTTTGAATTTTCTTTTTTCTGGTGCATAATATGACCCCCGCAGACGCCTAGTTTAGGAGTTATAGCGATTTTAAAGTTTTGAATTTTCTTTTTTCTGGTGCATAATATGACCCCCGCAGATGCCTAGTTTAGGAGTTATAGCCATTTTAATATTTTGAATTTTTTTTTCTGGTGCATAATATGACCCCCGCAGACGCCTAGTTTAGGAGTTATAGCCATTTTAAAATTTTGAGTTTCCTTTTTTCTGGTTCATATTATGACCCCCGCAGACGCCTAGTTTAGGAGTTATAGCCATTTTAAGATTTTGAATTTTCTTTTTTCTGGTGCATAATATGACCCCCGCAGACGCCTAGTTTAGGAGTTATAGAAATTTTAAGATTTTGAATTTTCTTTTTTCTGGTGCATAATATGACCCCCGCAGACGCCTAGTTTAGGAGTTATAGCGATTTTAAGATTTTGAATTTTCTTTTTTCTGGTGCATAATATGACCCCCGCAGACGCCTAGTTTAGGAGTTATAGCGATTTTAAAGTTTTGAATTTTCTTTTTTCTGGTGCATAATATGACCCCTGCAGACGCCTAGTTTAGAAGTTATAGCCATTTTAAGATTTTGAATTTTCTTTTTTCTGGTGCATAATATGACCCCCGCAGACGCCTAGTTAGGGAGTTATAGCCATTTTAAGATTTTGAATTTTCTTTTTTCTGGTGCATAATATGACCCCCGCAGACGCCTAGTTTAGGAGTTGTAGCCATTTTAAGATTTTGAATTTTCTTTTTTCTGGTGCATAATATGACCCCCACAGACGCCTAGTTTAGGAGTTATAGCCATTTTAAGATTTTGAATTTTCTTTTTTCTGGTGCATAATATGACCCCCGCAGACGCCTAGTTTAGGAGTTATAGCGATTTTAAAGTCTTGAATTTTCTTTTTTCTGGTGCATAATATGACCCCCGCAGACGCCTAGTTTAGGAGTTATAGCCATTTTAAGATTTTGAATTTTTTTTTCTGGTGCATAATATGACCCCCGCAGACGCCTAGTTTAGGAGTTATAGCCATTTTAAGATTTTGAATTTTCTTTTTTCTGGTGCATAATATGACCCCCGCAGACGCCTAGTTTAGGAGTTATACCCATTTTAAGATTTTGAATTTTCTTTTTTCTGGTGCATAATATGACCCCCGCAGACGCCTAGTTTAGGAGTTATAGCGCTTTTAAAGTTTTGAATTTTCTTTTTTTCTGGTGCATAATATGACCCCCGCAGACGCCTAGTTTAGGAGTTATAGCGATTTTAAAGTTTTGAATTTTCTTTTTTCTGGTGCATAATATGACCCCCGCAGACGCCTAGTTTAGAAGTTATAACCATTTTAAGATTTTGAATTTTCTTTTTTCTGGTGCATAATATGACCCCCGCAGACGCCTAGTTTAGAAGTTATAGCCATTTTGAATTTTCTTTTTCTGGTGAATAATATGACCCCCGCAGACGCCTAGTTTAGGAGTTATAGCGATTTTAAAGTTTTGAATTTTCTTTTTTCTGGTGCATAATATGACCCCCGCAGACGCCTAGTTTAGAAGTTATAACCATTTTAAGATTTTGAATTTTCTTTTTTCTGGTGCATAATATGACCCCCGCAGACGCCTAGTTTAGAAGTTATAGAAATTTTAAGATTTTGAATTTTCTTTTTTCTGGTGCATAATATGACCCCCGCAGACGCCTAGTTCAGGAGTTATAGCCATTTTAAGATTTTGAATTTTTTTTTCTGGTGCATAATATGACCCCCGCAGACGCCTAGTTTGGGAGTTATAGCCATTTTAAGATTTTGAATTTTCTTTTTCTGGTGCATAATATGACCCCCGCAGACGCCTAGTTTAGGAGTTATAGAAATTTTAAGATTTTGAATTTTCTTTTTTCTGGTGCATAATATGACCCCCGCAGACGCCTAGTTTAGGAGTTATAGCCATTTTAAGATTTTGAATTTTCTTTTTTCTGGTGCATAATATGACCCCCGCAGACGCCTAGTTTAGGAGTTATAGCGATTTTAAAGCCTTGAATTTTCTTTTTTCTGGTGCATAATATGACCCCCGCAGACGCCTAGTTTAGGAGTTATAGCCATTTTAAGATTTTGAATTTTTTTTTCTGGTGCATAATATGACCCCCGCAGACGCCTAGTTTAGGAGTTATAGCCATTTTAAGATTTTGAATTTTCTTTTTTCTGGTGCATAATATGACCCCCGTAGACGCCTAGTTTAGGAGTTATAGCGATTTTGAAGTTTTGAATTTTTTTTTCTGTGCATAATATGACCCCCGCAGACGCCTAGTTAGGAGTTATAGCCATTTTAAGACTTTGAATTTTCTTTTTTCTGGTGCATAATATGACCCCCGCAGACGCCTAGTTTAGGAGTTATAGCGATTTGAAAGTTTTGAATTTTCTTTTTTCTGGTGCATAATATGACCCCCGCAGACGCCTAGTTTAGAAGTTATAGCCATTTTAAGATTTTGAATTTTCTTTTTCTGGTGAATAATATGACCCCCGCAGACGCCTAGTTTAGGAGTTATAGCGATTTTAAAGTTTTGAATTTTCTTTTTTCTGGTGCATAATATGACCCCCGCCGACGCCTAGTTTAGAAGTTATAACCATTTTAAGATTTTGAATTTTCTTTTTTCTGGTGCATAATATGACCCCCGCAGACGCCTAGTTTAGAAGTTATAGCCATTTTAAGATTTTGAATTTTCTTTTTTCTGGTGCATAATATGACCCCCGCAGACGCCTAGTTTAGGAGTTATAGAAATTTTAAGATTTTGAATTTTCTTTTTTCTGGTGCATAATATGACCCCCGCAGACGCCTAGTTTAGGAGTTATAGCCATTTTAAGATTTTGAATTTTTTTTTCTGGTGCATAATATGACCCCCGCAGACGCTTAGTTTGGGAGTTATAGCCATTTTAAGATTTTGAATTTCCTTTTTCTGGTGCATAATATGACCCCCGCAGACGCCTAGTTTAGGAGTTATAGAAATTTTAAGATTTTGAATTTTCTTTTTTCTGGTGCATAATATGACCCCCGCAGACGCCTAGTTTAGGAGTTATAGCCATTTTAAGATTTTGAATTTTCTTTTTCTGGTGCATAATATGACCCCCGCAGACGCCTTGTTTAGGAGTTATAGAAATTTTAAGATTTTGAACTTTCTTTTTTCTGGTGCATAATATGACCCCCGCAGACGCCTAGTTTAGGAGTTATAGCGATTTTAAAGTTTTGAATTTATTTTTCTGGTGCATAATATGACCCCCGCAGACACCTAGTTGAGGAGTTATATCGCTTTTAAAGCTTTGAATTTTCTTTTTTCTGGTGCATAATATGACCCCCGCAGACGCCTAGTTTAGGAGTTATACCCATTTTAAGATTTTGAATTTTCTTTTTTCTGGTGCATAATATGACCTCCGCAGACGCCTAGTTTAGGAGTTATAGCGCTTTTAAAGTTTTGAATTTTCTTTTTTCTGGTGCATAATATGACCCCCGCAGACGCCCAGTTTAGGAGTTATAGCGATTTTAAAGTTTTGAATTTTCTTTTTTCTGGTGCATAATATGACCCCCGCAGACGCCTAGTTTAGAAGTTATAGCCATTTTAAGATTTTGAATTTTCTTTTTCTGGTGCATAATATGACCCCCGCAGACGCCTAGTTTAGGAGTTATAGCCATTTTAAGATTTTGAATTTTCTTTTTTCTGGTGCATAATATGACCCCCGCAGACGCCTAGTTTAGGAGTTATAGCCATTTTAAGATTTTGAATTTTCTTTTTTCTGGTGCATAATATGACCCCCGCAGACGCCTAGTTTAGGAGTTATAGCGATTTTAAAGTTTTGAATTTTTTTTTCTGTGCATAATATGACCCCCGCAGACGCCTAGTTAGGAGTTATAGCCATTTTAAGACTTTGAATTTTCTTTTTTCTGGTGCATAATATGACCCCCGCAGACGCCTAGTTTAGGAGTTATAGAAATTTTAAGATTTTGAATTTTCTTTTTTCTGGTGCATAATATGACCCCCGCAGACGCCTAGTTTAGGAGTTATAGCCATTTTAAGATTTTGAATTTTTTTTTCTGGTGCATAATATGACCCCCGCAGACGCCTAGTTTAGGAGTTATAGAAATTTTAAGATTTTGAATTTTCTTTTTTCTGGTGCATAATATGACCCCCGCAGATGCCTAGTTTAGGAGTTATAGAAATTTTAAGATTTTGAACTTTCTTTTTTCTGGTGCATAATATGACCCCCGCAGACGCCTAGTTTAGGAGTTATAGCGATTTTAAAGTTTTGAATTTATTTTTCTGGTGCATAATTTGACCCCCGCAGACACCTAGTTGAGGAGTTATAACGCTTTTAAAGCTTTGAATTTTCTTTTTTCTGGTGCATAATATGACCCCCGCAGACGCCTAGTTTAGGAGCTATACCCATTTTAAGATTTTGAATTTTCTTTTTTCTGGTGCATAATATGACCCCCGCAGACGCCTAGTTTAGGAGTTATAGCGCTTTTAAAGTTTTGAATTTTCTTTTTTCTGGTGCATAATATGACCCCCGCAGACGCCTAGTTTAGGAGTTATAGCACTTTTAAAGTTTTGAATTTTCTTTTTTCTGGTGCATAATATGACCCCCGCAGACGCCTAGTTTAGAAGTTATAGCCATTTTAAGATTTTGAATTTTCTTTTTCTGGTGCATAATATGACCCCCGCAGACGCCTAGTTTAGGAGTTAGAGCGATTTTAAAGTTTTGAATTTTCTTTTTTCTGGTGCATAATATGACCCCCGCAGACGCCTAGTTTAGAAGTTATAGCCATTTTAAGATTTTGAATTTTCTTTTTTCTGGTGCATAATATGACCCCCGCAGACGCCTAGTTTAGGAGTTATAGAAATTTTAAGATTTTGAATTTTCTTTTTTCTGGTGCATAATATGACCCCCGCAGACGCCTAGTTTAGGAGTTATAGCCATTTTAAGATTTTGAATTTTTTTTTCTGGTGCATAATATGACCCCCGCAGACGCCTAGTTTGGGAGTTATAGCCATTTTAAGATTTTGAATTTTCTTTTTCTGGTGCATAATATGACCCCCGCAGACGCCTAGTTTAGGAGTTATAGAAATTTTAAGATTTTGAATTTTCTTTTTTCTGGTGCATAATATGACCCCCGCAGACGCCTAGTTTAGGAGTTATAGCCATTTTAAGATTTTGAATTTTCTTTTTTCTGGTGCATAATATGACCCCCGCAGACGCCTAGTTTAGGAGTTATAGCGATTTTAAAGTCTTGAATTTTCTTTTTTCTGGTGCATAATGTGACCCCCGCAGACGCCTAGTTTAGGAGTTATAGCCATTTTAAGATTTTGAATTTTTTTTTCTGGTGCATAATATGACCCCCGCAGCCGCCTAGTTTAGGAGTTATAGCCAATTTAAGATTTTGAATTTTCTTTTTTCTGGTGCATAATATGACCCCGCAGACGCCTAGTTTAGGAGTTATAGCGATTTTAAAGTTTTGAATTTTCTTTTTTCTGGTGCATAATATGACCCCCTCAGACGCCTAGTTTAGAAGTTATAGCCATTTTAAGATTTTGAATTTTCTTTTTCTGGTGCATAATATGACCCCCGCAGACGCCTAGTTTAGGAGTTATAGCGATTTTAAAGTTTTGAATTTTCTTTTTTCTGGTGCATAATATGACCCCCGCAGACGCCTAGTTTAGAAGTTATAACCATTTTAAGATTTTGAATTTTCTTTTTTCTGGTGCATAATATGACCCCCGCAGACGCCTAGTTTAGAAGTTATAGCCATTTTAAGATTTTGAATTTTCTTTTTTCTGGTGCATAATATGACCCCCGCAGACGCCTAGTTTAGGAGTTATAGAAATTTTAAGATTTTGAATTTTCTTTTTTCTGGTGCATAATATGACCCCCGCAGACGCCTAGTTTAGGAGTTATAGCCATTTTAAGATTTTGAATTTTCTTTTTTCTGGTGCATAATATGACCCAAGCAGACGCCTAGTTTAGGAGTTATAGCGATTTTAAAGTCTTGAATTTTCTTTTTTCTGGTGCATAATGTGACCCCCGCAGACGCCTAGTTTGGGAATTATATACATTTTAAGATTTTGAATTTTCTTTTTCTGGTGCATAATATGACCCCCGCAGACGCCTAGTTTAGGAGTTATAGAAATTTTAAGATTTTGAATTCTCTTTTTTCTGGTGCATAATATGACCCCCGCAGACGCCTAGTTTAGGAGTTATAGCCATTTTAAGATTTTGAATTTTCTTTTTTCTGGTGCATAATATGACCCCCGCAGACGCCTAGTTAGGAGTTATAGCCATTTTAAGACTTTGAATTTTCTTTTTTCTGGTGCATAATATGACCCCCGCAGACGCCTAGTTTAGGAGTTATAGAAATTTTAAGATTTTGAATTTTCTTTTTTCTGGTGCATAATATGACCCCCGCAGACGCCTAGTTTAGGAGTTATAGCCATTTTAAGATTTTGAATTTTCTTTTTTCTGGTGCATAATATGACCCCCGCAGACGCCTAGTTTAGGAGTTATAGCGATTTTAAAGTTTTGAATTTTTTTTTCTGTGCATAATATGACCCCCGCAGACGCCTAGTTAGGAGTTATAACCATTTTAAGACTTTGAATTTTCTTTTTTCTGGTGCATAATATGACCCCCGCAGACGCCTAGTTTAGGAGTTATAGAAATTTTAAGATTTTGAATTTTCTTTTTTCTGGTGCATAATATGACCCCCGCAGACGCCTAGTTTGGGAGTTATAGCCATTTTAAGATTTTGAATTTTCTTTTTCTGGTGCATAATATGACCCCCGCAGACGCCTAGTTTAGGAGTTATAGAAATTTTAAGATTTTGAATTTTCTTTTTTCTGGTGCATAGTATGACCCCCGCAGACGCCTAGTTTAGGAGTTATAGCCATTTTAAGATTTTGAATTTTCTTTTTCTGGTGAATAATATGACCCCCGCAGACGCCTAGTTTAGGAGTTATAGAAATTTTAAGATTTTGAACTTTCTTTTTTCTGGTGCATAATATGACCCCCGCAGACGCCTAGTTTAGGAGTTATAGCGATTTTAAAGTTTTGAATTTATTTTTCTGGTGCGTAATATGACCCCCGCAGACACCTAGTTGAGGAGTTATAACGCTTTTAAAGCTTTGAATTTTCTTTTTTCTGGTGCATAATATGACCCCCGCAGACGCCTAGTTTAGGAGTTATACCCACTTTAAGATTTTGAATTTTCTTTTTTCTGGTGCATAATATGACCCCCGCAGACGCCTAGTTTAGGAGTTATAGCGCTTTTAAAGTTTTGAATTTTCTTTTTTCTGTTGCATAATATGACCCCCGCAGACGCCTAGTTTAGGAGTTATAGCGATTTTAAAGTTTTGAATTTTCTTTTTTCTGGTGCATAATATGACCCCCGCAGACGCCTAGTTTAGAAGTTTTAGCCATTTTAAGATTTTGAATTTTCTTTTTCTGGTGCATAATATGACCCCCGCAGACGCCTAGTTTAGGAGTTATAGCGATTTTAAAGTTTTGAATTTTCTTTTTTCTGGTGCATAATATGACCCCCGCAGACGCCTAGTTTAGAAGTTATAACCATTTTAAGATTTTGAATTTTCTTTTTTCTGGTGCATAATATGACCCCCGCAGACGCCTAGTTTAGGAGTTATAGAAATTTTAAGATTTTGAATTTTCTTTTTTCTGGTGCATAATATGACCTCCTCAGACGCCTAGTTTAGGAGTTATAGAAATTTTAAGATTTTGAATTTTCTTTTTTCTGGTGCATAATATGACCCCCGCAGACGCCTAGTTTAGGAGTTATAGCGATTTTAAAGTTTTGAATTTTCTTTTTTCTGGTGCATAATATGACCCCCGCAGACGACTAGTTTAGAAGTTATAGCCATTTTAAGATTTTGAATTTTCTTTTTCTGGTGCATAATATGACCCCCGCAGACGCCTAGTTTAGGAGTTATAGCGATTTTAAAGTTTTGAATTTTCTTTTTTCTGGTGCATAATATGACCCCCGCAGACGATTAGTTTAGAAGTTATAACCATTTTAAGATTTTGAATTTTCTTTTTTCTGGAGCATAATATGACCCCCGCAGACGCCTAGTTTAGAAGTTATAGCCATTTTAAGATTTTGAATTTTCTTTTTTCTGGTGCATAATATGACCCCCGCAGACGCCTAGTTTAGGAGTTATAGAAATTTTAAGATTTTGAATTTTCTTTTTTCTGGTGCATAATATGACCCCCGCAGACGCCTAGTTTAGGAGTTATAGCGATTTTAAAGTTTTGAATTTTCTTTTTTCTGGTGCATAATATGACCCCCGCAGACGCCTAGTTTAGAAGTTATAGCGATTTTAAAGTTTTGAATTTTCTTTTTTCTGGTGCATAATATGACCCCCGCAGACGCCTAGTTTAGAAGTTATAGCCATTTTAAGATTTTGAATTTTCTTTTTTCTGGTGCATAATATGACCTCCTCAGACGCCTAGTTTAGGAGTTATAGAAATTTTAAGATTTTGAATTTTCTTTTTTCTGGTGCATAATATGACCCCCGCAGACGCCTAGTTTAGGAGTTATAGCGATTTTAAAGTTTTGAATTTTCTTTTTTCTGGTGCATAATATGACCCCCGCAGACGATTAGTTTAGAAGTTATAACCATTTTAAGATTTTGAATTTTCTTTTTTCTGGAGCATAATATGACCCCCGCAGACGCCTAGTTTAGAAGTTATAGCCATTTTAAGATTTTGAATTTTCTTTTTTCTGGTGCATAATATGACCCCCGCAGACGCCTAGTTTAGGAGTTATAGAAATTTTAAGATTTTGAATTTTCTTTTTTCTGGTGCATAATATGACCCCCGCAGACGCCTAGTTTAGGAGTTATAGCGATTTTAAAGTTTTGAATTTTCTTTTTTCTGGTGCATAATATGACCCCCGCAGACGCCTAGTTTAGGAGTTATAGCCATTTTAAGATTTTGAATTTTCTTTTTTCTGGTGCATAATATGACCCCCGCAGACGCCTAGTTTAGGAGTTATAGCGATTTTAAAGTTTTGAATTTTTTTTTCTGTGCATAATATGACCCCCGCAGACGCCTAGTTAGGAGTTATAACCATTTTAAGACTTTGAATTTTCTTTTTTCTGGTGCATAATATGACCCCCGCAGACGCCTAGTTTAGGAGTTATAGAAATTTTAAGATTTTGAATTTTCTTTTTTCTGGTGCATAATATGACCCCCGCAGACGCCTAGTTTGGGAGTTATAGCCATTTTAAGATTTTGAATTTTCTTTTTCTGGTGCATAATATGACCCCCGCAGACGCCTAGTTTAGGAGTTATAGAAATTTTAAGATTTTGAATTTTCTTTTTTCTGGTGCATAGTATGACCCCCGCAGACGCCTAGTTTAGGAGTTATAGCCATTTTAAGATTTTGAATTTTCTTTTTCTGGTGAATAATATGACCCCCGCAGACGCCTACTTTAGGAGTTATAGAAATTTTAAGATTTTGAACTTTCTTTTTTCTGGTGCATAATATGACCCCCGCAGACGCCTAGTTTAGGAGTTATAGCGATTTTAAAGTTTTGAATTTATTTTTCTGGTGCGTAATATGACCCCCGCAGACACCTAGTTGAGGAGTTATAACGCTTTTAAAGCTTTGAATTTTCTTTTTTCTGGTGCATAATATGACCCCCGCAGACGCCTAGTTTAGGAGTTATACCCACTTTAAGATTTTGAATTTTCTTTTTTCTGGTGCATAATATGACCCCCGCAGACGCCTAGTTTAGGAGTTATAGCGCTTTTAAAGTTTTGAATTTTCTTTTTTCTGGTGCATAATATGACCCCCGCAGACGCCTAGTTTAGGAGTTATAGCGATTTTAAAGTTTTGAATTTTCTTTTTTCTGGTGCATAATATGACCCCCGCAGACGCCTAGTTTAGAAGTTTTAGCCATTTTAAGATTTTGAATTTTCTTTTTCTGGTGCATAATATGACCCCCGCAGACGCCTAGTTTAGGAGTTATAGCGATTTTAAAGTTTTGAATTTTCTTTTTTCTGGTGCATAATATGACCCCCGCAGACGCCTAGTTTAGAAGTTATAACCATTTTAAGATTTTGAATTTTCTTTTTTCTGGTGCATAATATGACCCCCGCAGACGCCTAGTTTAGAAGTTATAGCCATTTTAAGATTTTGAATTTTCTTTTTTCTGGTGCATAATATGACCTCCTCAGACGCCTAGTTTAGGAGTTATAGAAATTTTAAGATTTTGAATTTTCTTTTTTCAGGTGCATAATATGACCCCCGCAGACGCCTAGTTTAGGAGTTATAGCGATTTTAAAGTTTTGAATTTTCTTTTTTCTGGTGCATAATATGACCCCCGCAGACGACTAGTTTAGAAGTTATAGCCATTTTAAGATTTTGAATTTTCTTTTTCTGGTGCATAATATGACCCCCGCAGACGCCTAGTTTAGGAGTTATAGCGATTTTAAAGTTTTGAATTTTCTTTTTTCTGGTGCATAATATGACCCCCGCAGACGATTAGTTTAGAAGTTATAACCATTTTAAGATTTTGAATTTTCTTTTTTCTGGAGCATAATATGACCCCCGCAGACGCCTAGTTTAGAAGTTATAGCCATTTTAAGATTTTGAATTTTCTTTTTTCTGGTGCATAATATGACCCCCGCAGACGCCTAGTTTAGGAGTTATAGAAATTTTAAGATTTTGAATTTTCTTTTTTCTGGTGCATAATATGACCCCCGCAGACGCCTAGTTTAGGAGTTATAGCGATTTTAAAGTTTTGAATTTTCTTTTTTCTGGTGCATAATATGACCCCCGCAGACGATTAGTTTAGAAGTTATAACCATTTTAAGATTTTGAATTTTCTTTTTTCTGGAGCATAATATGACCCCCGCAGACGCCTAGTTTAGAAGTTATAGCCATTTTAAGATTTTGAATTTTCTTTTTTCTGGTGCATAATATGACCCCCGCAGACGCCTAGTTTAGGAGTTATAGAAATTTTAAGATTTTGAATTTTCTTTTTTCTGGTGCATAATATGACCCCCGCAGACGCCTAGTTTAGGAGTTATAGCCATTTTAAGATTTTGAATTTTCTTTTTTCTGGTGCATAATATGACCCCCGCAGACGCCCAGTTTAGGAGTTATAGCGATTTTAAAGTCTTGAATTTTCTTTTTTCTGGTGCATAATATGACCCCCGCAGACGCCTAGTTTAGGAGTTATAGCCATTTTAAGATTTTGAATTTTTTTTTCTGGTGCATAATATGACCCCCGCAGACGCCTAGTTTAGGAGTTATAGCCATTTTAAGATTTTGATTTTTCTTTTTTCTGGTGCATAATATGACCCCCGCAGACGCCTAGTTTAGGAGTTATAGCGATTTTAAAGTTTTGAAATTTTTTTTCTGTGCATAATATGACCCCCGCAGACGCCTAGTTTAAGAGTTATAGAAATTTTAAGATTTTGAATTTTCTTTTTTCTGGTGCATAATATGACCCACGCTGACGCCTAGTTTAGGAGTTATAGCCATTTTAAGATTTTGAATTTTTTTTTCTGGTGCATAATATTACCCCCGCAGACGCCTAGTTTGGGAATTATAGCCATTTTAAGATTTTGAATTTTCTTTTTTCTGGTGCATAATATGACCCCCGCAGACGCCTAGTTTAGGAGTTATAGCGATTTTAAAGTTTTGAATTTATTTTTCTGGTGCATAATATGACCCCCGCAGACACCTAGTTGAGGAGTTATAACGCTTTTAAAGCTTTGAATTTTCTTTTTTCTGGTGCATAATATGACCCCCGCAGACGCCTAGTTTAGGAGTTATAGAAATTTTAAGATTTTGAACTTTCTTTTTTCTGGTGCATAATATGACCCCCGCAGACGCCTAGTTTAGGAGTTATAGCGATTTTAAAGTTTTGAATTTATTTTTCTGGTGCATAATATGACCCCCGCAGACACCTAGTTGAGGAGTTATAACGCTTTTAAAGCTTTGAATTTTCTTTTTTCTGGTGCATAATATGACCCCCGCAGACGCCTAGTTTAGGAGTTATAGCCATTTTAAGATTTTGAATTTTCTTTTTTCTGGTGCATAATATGACCCCCGCAGACGCCTAGTTTAGGAGTTATAGCCATTTTAAGATTTTGAATTTTCTTTTTTCTGGTGCATAATATGACCCCCGCAGACGCCTAGTTTAGAAGTTATAGCGATTTTAAAGTTTTGAATTTTCTTTTTTTCTGGTGCATAATATGACCCCCGCAGACGCCTAGTTTAGGAGTTATAGCCATTTTAAGATTTTGAATTTTTTTTTCTGGTGCATAATATGACCCCCGCAGACGCCTAGTTTAGGAGTTATAGCCATTTTAAGATTTTGAATTTTCTTTTTTCTTTTGCATAATATGACCCCCGCAGACGCGGAGTTCAAGAGTTATAGCGCTTTTAAAGTTTTGAATTTTCTTTTTTCTGGTGCATGATATGACCCCCGCAGACGCCTAGTTTAGGAGTTATAGCGCTTTTAAAGTTTTGAATTTTCTTTTTTGTGGTGCATAATATAAACCCCGCAGACGCCTAGTTTAGGAGTTATAGAAATTTTAAGATTTTGAACTTTCTTTTTTCTGGTGCATAATATGACCCCCGCAGACGCCTAGTTTAGGAGTTATAGCGATTTTAAAGTTTTGAATTTATTTTTCTGGTGCATAATATGACCCCCGCAGACACCTAGTTGAGGAGTTATAACGCTTTTAAAGCTTTGAATTTTCTTTTTTCTGGTGCATAATATGACCCCCGCAGACGCCTAGTTTAGGAGTTATAGCCATTTTAAGATTTTGAATTTTCTTTTTTCTGGTGCATAATATGACCCCCGCAGACGCCTAGTTTAGGAGTTATAGCCATTTTAAGATTTTGAATTTTCTTTTTTCTGGTGCATAATATGACCCCCGCAGACGCCTAGTTTAGAAGTTATAGCGATTTTAAAGTTTTGAATTTTCTTTTTTTCTGGTGCATAGTATGACCCCCGCAGACGCCTAGTTTAGGAGTTATAGCCATTTTAAGATTTTGAATTTTTTTTTCTGGTGCATAATATGACCCCCGCAGACGCCTAGTTTAGGAGTTATAGCCATTTTAAGATTTTGGATTTTCTTTTTTCTTTTGCATAATATGACCCCCGCAGACGCGGAGTTCAAGAGTTATAGCGCTTTTAAAGTTTTGAATTTTCTTTTTTCTGGTGCATAATATGACCCCCGCAGACGCCTAGTTTAGGAGTTATAGCGCTTTTAAAGTTTTGAATTTTCTTTTTTGTGGTGCATAATATAAACCCCGCAGACGCCTAGTTTAGGAGTTATAACCATTTTAAGATTTTGAATTTTTTTTTCTGGTGCATAATATGACCCCCGCAGACGCCTAGTTTAGTAGTTATAGCGCTTTTAAAGTTTTGAATTTTCTTTTTTCAATTTCCTAAACTAGGCGTCTGCGGGGGTCATATTATGCACCAGAAAAAAAAATTCAAAATCTTAAAACGACTATAACTCCATAACTAGGCGTCTGCGGGGGTCATATTATGCACCAGAAAAAAGAAAATTCAAAATCTTAAAATGTCTTTAACTCCTAAACTAGGTGTCTGCGGGGGTCATATTATGCACCAGAAAAAAAAATTCAAAATCTTAAAATGGCTATAACTCCTAAACTAGGCGTCTGCGGTTGTCATATTATGCACCAGAAAAAAGAATATTCAAAACTTTAAAATCGCTATAATTCCTAATCTAAACGTCTGCGGGGGTCATATTATGCACCAGAAAAAAAAATTCAAAATCTTAAAATGGCTATAACTCCTATACTAGGCGCCAGCGGGGGTCATTTTATGCACCAATTCAAAATCTTAAAATGGCTATAACTCCTAAACTAGGCGTCTGCTGGGGTCATATTATGCACCAGAAAAAAGAAAATTCAAAACTTTAAAATCGCTATAACTCCTAAACTAGGCGTCTGCGGGATCATATTATGCACCAGAAAAAAGAAAATTCAAAACTTTAAAATCGCTATAATTTCTAATCTAGGTGTCTGCGGGGGTCATATCATGCACCAAAAAAAAATTCAAAATCTTAAAATGACTATAACTCCTAAACTAGGCGTCTGCGGTGGTCATATTATGAACCAGAAAAAAAAATTCAAGATCTTAAAATGGCTATAACTCCTAAACTAGGCGTCTGCTGGGGTCATATTATGCACCAGAAAAAAGAAAATTCAAAACTTTAAAATCGCTATGACTCCTAAACTAGGTGTCTGCGGAGGTCATATTATGCACCAGAAAAAACGAAATTCAAAACTTTAAAATCGCTATAATTCCTAATCCAAACGTCTGCGGGGGTCATATTATGCACCAGAAAAAAAAATTCAAAATCTTAAAATGGCTATAACTAATAAACTAGGCGTCTGCGGGGGTCATATTATGCACCAGAAAAAAAAATTCAAAATCTTAAAATGGCTATAACTCCTAAACTAGGCGTCTGCGGGGGTCATATTATGCACCAGAAAAAAGAAAATTCAAAATCTTAAAATGTCTATAACTCCTAAACTAGGTGTCTGCGGGGGTCATATTATGCACCAGAAAAAAGAAAATTCAAAACTTTAAAATCGCTATAACTCCTAAACTTGGCGTCTGCGGGATCATATTATGCACCAGAAAAAAGAAAATTCAAAACTTTAAAATCGCTATAACTCCTAAACTAGGCGTCTGCGGGATCATATTATGCACCAGAAAGAAGAAAATTCAAAATCTTAAAATGTCTTTAACTCCTAAACTAGGCGTCTGCGGGGGTCATATTATGCACCAGAAAAAAGAAAATTCAAAATCTTAAAATGTCTATAACTCCTAAACTAGGTGTCTGCGGGGGTCATATTATGCACCAGAAAAAAGAAAATTCAAAACTTTAAAATCGCTATAACTCCTAAACTTGGCGTCTGCGGGATCATATTATGCACCAGAAAAAAGAAAATTCAAAACTTTAAAATCGCTATAACTCCTAAACTAGGCGTCTGCGGGATCATATTATGCACCAGAAAAAAAAATTCAAAATCTTAAAACGACTATAACTCCATAACTAGGCGTCTGCGGGGGTCATATTATGCACCAGAAAAAAGAAAATTCAAAATCTTAAAATGTCTTTAACTCCTAAACTAGGTGTCTGCGGGGGTCATATTATGCACCAGAAAAAAAAATTCAAAATCTTAAAATGGCTATAACTCCTAAACTAGGCGTCAGCGGGGGTCATATTATGCATCAGAAAAAAGAATATTCAAAACTTTAAAATCGCTATAATTCCTAATCTAAACGTCTGCGGGGGTCATATTATGCACCAGAAAAAAAAATTCAAAATCTTAAAATGGCTATAACTCCTATACTAGGCGCCAGCGGGGGTCATTTTATGCACCAGAAAAAAAAATGCAAACTCTTAAAATGACTATAACTCCTAAACTAGGCGTATGCTGTGGTCACATTATACCCCAGAAAAAAGAAAATTCAAAATTTTAAAATCGCTATAATTCCTAATCTAAACGTCGGCGGGGGTCATATTATGCACCAGAAAAAAAAATTCAAAATCTTAAAATGGCTATAACTCCTATACTAGGCGCCAGCGGGGGTCATTTTATGCACCAATTCAAAATCTTAAAATGGCTATAACTCCTAAACTAGGTGTCTGCGGGGGTCATATTATGCACCAGAAAAAAGAAAATTCAAAACTTTAAAATCGCTATAACTCCTAAACTAGGCGTCTGCGGGATCATATTATGCACCAGAAAAAAGAAAATTCAATACTTTAAAATCGCTATAATTCCTAATCTAGGTGTCTGCGGGGGTCATATCATGCACCAAAAAAAAAATTCAAAATCTTAAAATCCCTATAACTCCTAAATAAGGCGTCTGCAGGGGTCATATTATGCACCAGAAAAAAGAAAATTCAAAACTTTAAAATCGCTATAATTCCTAATCCAAACGTCTGCGGGGGTCATATTATGCACCAGAAAAAAGAATATTCAAAACTTTAAAATCGCTATAATTCCTAATCTAAACGTCGGCGGGGGTCATATTATGCACCAGAAAAAAAAATTCAAAATCTTAAAATGGCTATAACTCCTATACTAGGCGCCAGCGGGGGTCATTTTATGCACCAATTCAAAATCTTAAAATGGCTATAACTCCTAAACTAGGTGTCTGCGGGGGTCATATTATGCACCAGAAAAAAGAAAATTCAAAACTTTAAAATCGCTATAACTCCTAAACTAGGCGTCTGCGGGATCATATTATGCACCAGAAAAAAGAAAATTCAAAACTTTAAAATCGCTATAATTCCTAATCTAGGTGTCTGCGGGGGTCATATCATGCACCAAAAAAAAAATTCAAAATCTTAAAATGGCTATAACTCCTAAACTATGCGTCTGCGGTGGTCATATTATGCACCAGAAAAAAAAATTCAAGATCTTAAAATGGCTATAACTCCTAAACTAGGCGTCTGCTGGGGTCATATTATGTACCAGAAAAAAGAAAATTCAAAACTTTAAAATCGCTATAACTCCTAAACTAGGTGTCTGCGGAGGTCATATTATGCACCAGAAAAAGGGAAATTCAAAACTTTAAAATCGCTATAACTCCTAAACTAGGCGTCTGCGGGGGTCATATTATGCACCAGAAAAAAGAAAATTCAAAATCTTAAAATGTCTATAACTCCTAAACTAGGTGTCTGCGGGGGTCATATTATGCACCAGAAAAAAGAAAATTCAAAACTTTAAAATCGCTATAACTCCTAAACTAGGCGTCTGCGGGATCATATTATGCACCAGAAAAAAGAAAATTCAATACTTTAAAATCGCTATAATTCCTAATCTAGGTGTCTGCGGGGGTCATATCATGCACCAAAAAAAAAATTCAAAATCTTAAAATCCCTATAACTCCTAAATAAGGCGTCTGCAGGGGTCATATTATGCACCAGAAAAAAGAAAATTCAAAACTTTAAAATCGCTATAATTCCTAATCCAAACGTCTGCGGGGGTCATATTATGCACCAGAAAAAAAAAATCAAAATCTTAAAATGGCTATAACTCCTAAACTAGGCGTCTGCGGGGGTCATGTTATGCACCAGAAAAAAAAATTCAAAATCTGAAAACGACTATAACTCCATAACTAGGCGTCTGCGGGGGTCATATTATGCACCAGAAAAAAAAATTCAAAATCTTAAAATGGCTATAACTCCTAAACTAGGCGTCTGCGGGGGTCATATTATGCACCAGAAAAAAGAAAATTCAAAATCTTAAAATGTCTATAATTCCTAAACTTGGTGTCTGCGGGGGTCATATTATGCACCAGAAAAAAGAAAATTAAAAACTTTAAAATCGCTATAACTCCTAAACTAGGCGTCTGCGGGATCATATTATGCACCAGAAAAAAGAAAATTCAAAACTTTAAAATCGCTATAATTCCTAATCTAGGTGTCTGCGGGGGTCATATCATGCACCAAAAAAAAAATTCAAAATCTTAAAATGGCTATAACTCCTAAACTATGCGTCTGCGGTGGTCATATTATGCACCCGAAAAAAAAATTCAAAATCTTAAAATGGCTATAACTCCTAAACTAGGCGTCTGCGGGGGTCATATTATGCACCAGAATAAAAAAATTCTAAATCTTAAAATGACTATAACTCCTAAACTAGGCGTATGCTGCGGTCACATTATACACCAGAAAAAAGAAAATTCAAAACTTTAAAATCGCTATAACTCCTAAACTAGGCGTCTGCGGGGGTCATATTATGCACCAGAAAAAAGAAAATTCAAAACTTTAAAATCGCTATAATTCCTAATCTACACGTCTGCGGGGGTCATATTATGCACCAGAAAAAAAAAATCAAAATCTTAAAATTGCTAAAACTCCTAAACTTGGCGTCTGCGGGGGTCATATTATGCACCAGAAAAAAAAATTCTAAATCTTAAAATGACTATAACTCCTAAACTAGGCGTATGCTGTGGTCACATTATACACCAGAAAAAAGAAAATTCAAAACTTTAAAATCGCTATAACTCCTAAACTAGGGGGTCATATTATGCACCAGAAAAAAGAAAATTCAAAACTTTAAAATCGCTCTAATTCCTAATCTACACGTCTGCGGGGGTCATATTATGCACCAGAAAAAAAAAATCAAAATCTTAAAATTGCTAAAACTCCTAAACTTGGCGTCTGCGGGGGTCATATTATGCACCAGAAAAAAAAATTCTAAATCTTAAAATGACTATAACTCCTAAACTAGGCGTATGCTGTGGTCACATTATACACCAGAAAAAAGAAAATTCAAAACTTTAAAATGGCTATAACTCCTAAACTAGGCGTCGGCGGTGGTCATATTATGCACCAGAAAAAAAAATTCAAAATCTTAAAATGGCTATAACTCCTAAACTAGGCGTCTGCTGGGGTCATATTATGCACCAGAAAAAAGAAAATTCGAAACTTTAAAATCGCTATAACTCCTAAACTAGGCGTCTGCGGGGGTCATATTATGCACCAAAAAAAAGAAAATTCAAAACTTTAAAATCGCTATAATTCCTAATCTAGGCGTCTGCGGGGGTCATATCATGCACCAAAAAAAAAATTCAAAATCTTAAGATGGCTATAACTCCTAAACTAGGCGTCTGCGGTGGTCATATTATGCACCCGAAAAAAAAATTCAAAATCTTAAAATCCCTATAACTCCTAAATTAGGCTTCTGCGGGGGTCATATTATGCACCAGAAAAAAGAAAATTCAAAACTTTAAAATCGCTATAATTCCTAATCCAAACGTCTGCGGGGGTCATATTAAGCACCAGAAAAAAAAAATCAAAATCTTAAAATGGCTATAACTCCTAAACTAGGCGTCTGCGGGGGTCATATTATGCACCAGAATAAAAAAATTCTAAATCTTAAAATGACTATAACTCCTAAACTAGGCGTATGCTGTGGTCACATTATACACCAGAAAAAAGAAAATTCAAAACTTTAAAATCGCTATAACTCCTAAACTAGGCGTCTGCGGGGGTCATATTATGCACCAGAAAAAAGAAAATTCAAAACTTTAAAATCGCTATAATTCCTAATCTAGGTGTCTGCGGGGGTCATATCATGCACCAAAAAAAAAATTCAAAATCTTAAAATGGCTATAACTCCTAAACTAGGCGTCGGCGGTGGTCATATTATGCACCAGAAAAAAAAATTCAAAATCTTAAAATGGCTATAACTCCTAAACTAAACTTTAAAATCGCTATAACTCCTAAACTAGGCGTCTGCGGGGGTCATATTATGCACCCGAAAAAAAAATTCAAAATCTTAAAATCCCTATAACTCCTAAATTAGGCTTCTGCGGGGGTCATATTATGCACCAGAAAAAAGAAAATTCAAAACTTTAAAATCGCTATAATTCCTAATCCAAACGTCTGCGGGGGTCATATTATGCACCAGAAAAAAAAATTCAAAATCTTAAAATGGCTATAACTCCTAAACTAGGCGTCTGCGGGGGTCATATTATGCACCAGAAAAAAAAATTCAAAATCTTAAAATGACTATAACTCCTAAACTAGGCGTCTGCGGGGGTCATATTATGCACCAGAAAAAAAAATTCAAAATCTTAAAATGACTATAACTCCTAAACTAGGCGTATTCTGTGGTCACATTATACACCAGAAAAAAGAAAATTCAAAACTTTAAAATCGCTATAATTCCTAATCCAAACGTCTGCGGGGGTCATATTATGCACCAGAAAAAAAACATTCAATATCTTAAAATATCTATAACTCCTAAACTAGGCGCCTGCGGGGGTCATTTTATGCTCCAGAAAAAAAAATTCAAAATCTTAAAATGGCTATTACTCCTAAACTAGGCGTCTGCGGGGGTCATATTATGCAACAGAAAAAAAAAATTCAAAACTTTAAAATCGCTATAACTCCTAAACTAGACGTCTGCGGGGGTCATATTATGCACCAGAAAAAAGAAAATTCTAAACTTTAAAATCGCTATAATTCCTACTCTAGGCGTCTGCGGGGGTCATATCATGCACCAAAAAAAAATTCAAAATCTTAAAATGGCTATAACTCCTAAACTAGGCATCTGCGGAGGTCATATTATACACCAGAAAAAAAAATTCTAAATCTTCAAATGACTATAACTCCTAAACTAGGCGTCTGCTGGGGTCATATTATGCACCAGAGAAAAGAAAATTCAAAACTTAAAAATCGCTATAATTCCTAATCTAGGCGTCTGCGGGGATCATATCATGCACCAAAAAAAAACATTCAAAATCTTAAAATGGCTATAACTCCTAAACTTGGCGTCTGCGGTGGTCATATTATGCACCAGAAAAAAAATTCAAAACTTTAAAATCGCTATAACTCCTAATCTATGCGTCTGCGGGGGTCATATTATGCACCAGAAAAAAAAAATTCAAAATCTTAAAATGGCTATAACTCCTAAACTAGGCGTCTGCTGGGGTCATATTATGCACCAGAAAAAACAAAATTCAAAATTTAAAATCGATAGATAACTCCTAATCTATGCGTCTGCGGGGGTCATATTATGCACCCGAAAAAAAAATTCAAAATCTTAAAATCCCTATAACTCCAAAATTAGGCGTCTGCGTGGGTCATGTTATGCACCAGAAAAAAAAATTCAAAATCTTAAAATCCCTATAACTCCTAAACTAGGCGTATGCGGGGGTCATATTATGCACCAGAAAAAAGAAAATTCAAAACTTTATATTTAAAATCGCTATAACTCCTAAACTAGACGTCTGCGGGGGTCATATTATGCACCAGAAAAAAAAATTCAAAATCTTAAAATGGTTATAACTCCTAAACTAGGCGTCTGCGGGGGTCATATTATGCACCAAAACAAAAAACATTCAATATCTTAAAATGGCTATAACTCCTAAACTAGGCGCTTGCGGGGGTCATTTTATGCTCCAGAAAAAAAAATTCAAAATCTTAAAATGGCTATAACTCCTATACTAGGCGCCTGCGGGGGTCATATTATGCACCAGAAAAAAAAAAATCAAAACTTTAAAATCGCTATAATTCCTAATCTAAACGTCTGCGGGGGTCATATTATGCACCAGAAAAAAAAATTCAAAATCTTAAAATGGCTATAACTCCTATACTAGGCGCCTGCGGGGGTCATATTATGCACCAGAAAAAAAAATTCAAAATCTTAAAATGGCTATAACTCCTAAACTAGGCGTCTGCGGTGGTCATTTTATGCACCAGAAAAAAAAATTCAAAATCTTAAAATGACATTAACTCCTAAACTAGGCGTCTGCTGGGGTCATATTATGCACCAGAAAAAAGAAAATTCAAAACTTTAAAATCGCTATAACTCCTAATCTATGCAGTATCGATATATCTGAGCTGTGTTTCCAACAAGACGACGCTACATGCCATACCAGCGACGCTACGCTTGAAGTTATGAAAGAGAAATTTGGCAACTAAGTCACCTCACGACGAGCAGTCTCCAATTGGCCGCCGCGATCATGAGATTTGACACCACTCCATTATTTTCTCTTGGGCTACGTTAAGTCCTTAGTCTACGCTGACAAGCCAAGCACTTTGGATGAACTCGAGGCCAACATTCGATACGCCGCACACATTGGACAGAATCATCAATAAATGGGCCGACCACTTGAAACACTGCGAGCTAAGCCGAGGCGGCTATTTGAATGATGTGTTATTTCACACATAATGGCATGAACGTAGCTTCAAAATAAAGCCAGAATCAATTTTATATCTCAGACCGTTGTTGTTGTATTCAAATTGTTTTTCCTATCATTCTTATCTGGTCACCCTATATAATCGGATATATAGCTTTGGGGAAGTGTAAACTATGGTAAATCTGCGCCCTAAACACAAAACAAGGCGAGATTAGATATTGCTGTCTTGTAGACGATTGGGCAAAAGATTAAGCAACACATAAACAAAAAAATAATAAGCAAGCATTTGGTTGTTATGAACGAGCGATGTTGTAAAAAGGTTTCTCGTCGCGTGGCAATCAATACATAATTGAATGTATTCTATAAATTGTATGACAATATTGCCTTACCAATACATGGTATGTACATAATTAAATTATTTTTGTAAGTTTCATCAGGCATGCTGTATGGATTTACAAGTGAAACAATTTATTTTCATTTCTTTAGGAAAAAGGTTATGGAACTTATACAGGCTGTCCCAAAAATCGACGTCAAGCCGGAAAGGGGTGATAACCGACAGTGGTGACAACCGACACCACTTGACCTATCACCCGTTTCCGGCTTGACTTTGATTTTTGGGACTCCCTGTATATGATAGGAAGCAAATCCAAAATGAAAAATCACTAAAATCACACAGAAAACGAAAAGTTCTATCTTACTCTTTATGAGTACGTTCTGTATGAAATAGAACGATGGATCATACTTGAAACCTCAAATTTGTATTTTGTAAATCATGTTATATTTTTGCCCGACATTTTTGCGATGTTGCTTGGAAAATAAAATTTCGCTATAGGTACTTTTTGAAAACGGAAAACTTTTCCAATTACTTTTATTATTCACGTTTCCTTGTATTGTATTACCCCTCATGAGGACTCGTGTCGAGTGTTAAAGAAATCAAGATGAGTAAATCTTCTTCCCTGCAACATGCCAATTTTCTTCTTCTTTTTTTCTGAGTACAAAGTTATATTTCGCTTTCATTATTCCATAGTGTTACGTGTCATATCTGGTAAAAGATTTATCATCGTTTTGCTGAAAGAAAACACAAATCATGGGCAAACTGCCTGTTTTGTGTTTCGGCAAGACCAAACGAATGCCAGTGTATTTTTCTCTTTGACTTATTAATGAATCATGTTTCTACTAGAAGTTGTTTACGCACAGCCTTGGTGGCGTGTTATTCGGCAAAAGTGATATATTTAAGTACTGAAAGTACAATTTGTTCTTGGCATCAGTACACATTTCAAAGGTCATCATAAATACATACTTACGGTGCACAGTGATATCTGTTAGCCCACATCCATCTATATCCGAAATGGGATGTACGGCCTTGTATAATCTATGAATGCTTCTTCTAAATTCTTATCCTGTTAGTCACGAGGGTGCAAATTTATTAAAGTAAAGAAATCAAAGACTGAGAACTACCTGCCACCTAGACTGGCTTTCTAGAGACCCTCGATTGCTTTTGGGCTTCCATTGGGACATTGTGACTATATAAACAAAAATAAATACAAATGTGGTGTAGTTTTCGTTAATCTTTTACGCTGTAGTACAAATTAATTTATTTTAGGTTTTGTTTATAAAAAAAACAACTTCATTCGTCTGAATCGAAACTTAGACTACATTACATTATGAAAATTAATTGTAAAGTAACCTACGCTAAACCTATTGACCCAGCATCAGGTGTCACTCAACCTGTTGTCGGTTTGTAAGCCAAACGCTGCGTTGACAGGAAACGAACGCTCGTATGCTGATTTATCATTGTTCCCACGGGAACATTGTTCATAGTTTGCAACTTATTCGTCATTAACTCATCCCTCCTTGAGATAATGCGTCCACGCATTTGTCATATGCTGGTTTATTGGCCTGTCTTTGGTTTCTTATCGTACCCTGGGCGGTCCTGGCATCAAGTTAACGGGGAGTGTTTTATACATATACAATACATCTCCTATCGCATACTATTGCTGTTATTACCAAGTTGCATATCTTTCGCTATCTGAATCGTGGTAAGATGTTGCGTATTTCATTTCATTTTTTTTTTTCATTTCGTTTATTTATTTCCATATTCTCTACTTAAAATGATATATGATTACAAGTTATGCCTTAATTAAATAAGTCTATGAGATAATTCTATGAGAGAATAGATAGTGACATTTTTTATTTAACAAAAAATTGAATTAAATGCCACATTCTAATGTGAAAACTACAAACTCTTGTATGGGGGGGTGACAAGAATAAAAGGGTGGTTTATAATACTTAGTTTGAACAATTTAGATTAATAAAAACAGTTATAGAAAAAAGAAAAAATATAGCGCACAATTCAGCTTTTATAAACTTAGTTATCGAAGCGTAACAATATTTGGATTTCGTTGTGATCAAAACCAAAAAGCCACGATTTTACTCTCTTCAGAAATGCGTATGTATTCCTTATGTTTCGTATTCCAACAGGGAGCTTATTAAAGAAATTGCAAGAGACGATCTAGTAAAAATTTCTGTAGCAAGAGGTCCCAAAAATGGAAGATCGACAACGTATCTTGTAGTGCTACGTAAGTTGTGCATGCCAGAGATTGGACTTTGCATATAACCATCTCTCATAAAAAAAAACCTTTACAACTTTGTAATAATACAGGTGTTTCAATCTCAGAATCTGAATAGCCCTAAATAAACTCATAGAGTGAGCAAAGCGATTGGTTTTGTAAACATTCCTTACAGCACTTTTCTGAAAAATAGTTAGCTATTGCAGTTTATTGTGATAGGCGCCATCCCAAGAGGTAATTCCGTATTGCAATTTCGAGTGAAATGTGCCATAATAGACCATTTTAAGGGTGTTTATCAAACAATACTTGCTGAGGCGATAAAAGATACGAATAGAAGATAGCAGATATTATATCAAACTAGAAATATGTTTAGACCAGCTGACATTTTGGTCAATACAGTAAGCGAAATTCATTTATACGCACCTTTTTTTTCTGATTTTTTACATAAAAAAAAAGTGCATATACTAATTCTGTATTTTAAATAAAAATCAATCAAATCTATTAAGTCTATTAAATCTATTAAACACTATTTATTTAAACAAAATAATTTTTTTCGCTACGAAATTCATTAATACGCATTTTAAGAAACTGGTAAAAAATATAAATAAAACACATTTTAATTAAAAAAAAACTTGTCAGTGTTTTGTGTGTTTTCCGTTTTGTTGGATAACGGCAAATATCCAATTCGGCATGAAACTTATAAGTTTATAGATGGTGTCCAAACTTATAAGGTCCCATGTGCGCTTAATTTCCTTTTTAAGAGACCGGATGTTTTCAAACTGATGACCGTTTTTATAAACCTCTCGTGCCATTATACCCCATAGATTTTCTATGGAGTTAAGGTCAGGACTGCATGCCGGTCAACGCTTAACTGGGATGTTTCGCTGTCTCAACCATTCTTGGGAGTATTTGGAAGTGTGAACAGCTGCGTTGTCCTGTTGAAAAATAAAGGCACCGTCATCAACATTGTCTTCTAAAAACGAAATATGCGCTGTGTCCAACAGTTCACAATATGTTTCCGAGTTAATTCTAGTTGGAACAATACACAATTGCGCTTTTCCGAAGGAAGAAAAAGCTCTCCGAATCATTACACTGCCTCCATGATAGTTCCTGCTCATTCTTGATGGATTGTTGTGACATAAGTCATGCCAGTAACAACTGAAACACTGAAACCATCTGGCCCATCAAGATTAAACTTCTTTTCGTCAGAGAATGTAACTGTATTCCATTTCTCGTCCCAAGTCATATGCTCTCTGCCAAATGCTAATCGAACTGTTTTATGATGGATTTTCAGAAGTGGCTTCTTAAGCTCTTTGTTGTAAACCACGTTCGGAATACTCGATAAAATTTGTTGAACTCGACGCTTTGTTATTGGCAAATCGAGATGAACAACAATTTGGCCAGCAGTCATCTTGTTTTTGGTAGCTTCGCTGACAATTCAGTGCCGTTCTCTTCGAGTTATTTTACTCCAGCCTTTTCGACCTCCATTCTTTCCATACGAATTGCCTTTTTTAATGAAATTTCTGATGAGCCCTTCAAAACGATTGCTTTCACGTGCAATTGCCCTATTGAGAATGCCGCGCTCTTTTACGACCGTTATCTTAATCTTTTGTTCCGTTTCCCATTATCTTTTGTTCCTTTTCCCATTATGGATTTAAATATTCATTTTTCTGAAAATCAGTTCTAAGATATTATTTTTTTATTTAAAAAAATGTGGACTTTAACCTTTTTAAGCTTTCACTTAAATTTTTCCTCAGGGGTCAATCAATTTCACTGAAATACTAAATGCGTATAAATGAATCTTTATCACAAAAAGATGCCGTTATCAAAACTAGTTCTTAAATCTACACTACCGCTTAAAAACTAACGATCGTGCAAATATATACTTTTTTCAAACCCTTAAATGACAGCAATTCTGTAATTATTTGATGCAGTGTTAGATGCGTATGAACTAATTTCGCCCACTGCGCCAAGGTATTTGTGGTCGACCATAGTTTCAATTTTGAAGCAACCTCCGCTATATCTGACGTTATCAAGGTAGGTCTCAGATCTTTGGTCTTTACACACACTAATAGACAAGTTGTATTTAAAACAGTCAGCTGCATGAAATATAATGTTTATATCCGGGGGTTCTTGTATAGCTAAACTAAAATACTTATTTTAGTTTTATTGGTAACCGTTAGCCTGTGTTTCGCAAACCATAACCTTAACAGGTGGATATCATGGCTTATCTCAGCCATTGAGTTCAACGGGCTACTTGAGTTGTAACCAATGCCTAGGTCATCTGCAAATGCACTAACTCTTTCCACGAATGGCAGTTCAAATAATGAATTCATATAAACAAGAGACAAAATTGGCCCCAGAACAGAACCTTGAGGCACACCAAGATTGATTGCATTCGGGTTGCTTAAATGATCGCCGATTTTAACTTTTTGAATTCTATTTTTAAGATACGATTCGAACCAATCATACCACGAAAACTTATCTAGGAAAATGTTGTGATTGCCCATATCAAAGGCTTTCGTTATGTCGACAAAAAGTCCAGCACAACACTTTTTGTCATCAAGTCCTTTGTATAAAAATTAACAAAAATCTAGTAGAGCATTCTCAGTAAAAAGACCTTCTCCAAATCCAAACTGTACTGGACTGACGAAACTTATTCTGTTAAGATAAGATACAATTCCAGACTTAACTGCTTTCTCAAAGACTTTTGAAATTGAAAGCAACAAGGTAATAAGTCTATAGTTAGTTTTGTCTTTCCTGTTACCCTTTTTGAACATTGGAATTACAACTGCATATTTCAAATCTTCAGGGAAAACTCCGGAGACAATACTTAAATTAAATAGATACGCCAAGATATCAACGATGTTAAGCGTAGTTTTTTTTTAGGGCATGGTTAGAGATTCCATCTAGGCCACAAGAATCCGAATCATTTAAGGAATTCATTAACATTAAAACTTCGCACCCTGTAATGGGCTCGAAGAAAAAGCTATTCCTAGTTGTATCAGGAAACACAGGCTCGTTGATATTTTCTCTGTAGTTAATTCTTTAGATGTATCTTTTTTAGAAGGGCTCGATTGACCCAAGTCTTTAATCTCGTTTTCGAACGTTTTTGTAGAAAAACTATGTCTCGAAGAGATTACGTAGTTTTTTCAAATTTTGAGAAATACTCCATATGCTTTAGAAACGTTTTCTTCAGAATAAACTACATTCCAGTTTTCAAAGCGAAGCTTAATGTTCAACTCGCGAAAGTTAATTCTGGAGAGTTTATGAGAAGGACTAAAACTTTTGTAGTTAGTTTTTAAACTTTCAAAAAAAAAATACTAGTCCTGCAGTGATCTGTTATTTGAAGATCCAAATTAACACCAGCTAAGAAATTTGATGGAATATTACCGAATTGACCAAGGACATGATCATTGCAGGTACCAGATAAAGATCTAGTTGGTTCATTTAGATAAGACGTGTATCCGTGCTCTGGTGTATGAGTTCGATAAGAATCAAACACTGAGTTTGCATTTACATACGCTGCAAGAAATTTTCACAACATCCGCACTTGTTAAACTAATACATTTTACATCACTTTCATACGAATCTCTCACAAAAACTCCCACTTCACCTGCATAATACTAATAATTGGGATTTGCAAAAAAATTATAATTAGGAATACTATAATCATCTGTTTCGAAAGAGTAAATCCATATTTCTGAAACAAATGTAATTTCGGGCAGATTCACAAAGGCTTCAAGATTTCCAACTAGTAAATCGAAATTTTGTCGCAGGTTTCTAATATTTTGATGTACAATAAAAAATGATTTGTTACTAGAGTTACAAGTAAAAACTCTTTCACAATTAGTTCTAATGGTTTTAATGGTTTCAATAGTGAGGCTGTCATTCATAAGGTCAAAATTTTTATTCATATTACTGATCTTTGAAGCGCAGCTAGATGCTCGAAAGACCTTATAACAACAACCTCACCATTATCAACCTTTTTTTAATAATATATGAGATTTCCGAAAAAAACAAATACCTGAAATTTCCCTCAACTTTGACCTGTCAAAAATGACAAGCTAAACACACTGAAATTCACAGCGCAATATTTTTTTTTAAGTTTTTTAAACATTAAACACGAATAATGACATAAAAACCTAATTTAGTTGGTTATAAGCGCTGGACAAATAAAGTCGTGCAAAAGTTTATTCAGTTTTTGTATTCTGTGTACCTATAAATTCTATAAATAAAATACATGAAACGCGCAATGGGGGAAAACAACAACAAACAAATGCAATGAAGCCTACTGTGTCCATAAGCAAAAACACACAGAGGGAAATAAAACATCTTTGGAACTCAAAATCGAACAACACATCAAGGGATTGAAAGAACTGATACTGGTTGAAAATCGAACCCAAAAACTTGACAAAATTGAAAACGATTTTGTACAGCGCTTCGCAATGGTGGACAAAACAATAGCTGATCTGTCAAAAAGAGTCCAACAGCTTGAGATGACACCTGAACCACCTGTTGCAGTAGCAGATAACTTGTTACTTGCCCAACGTGTCGATGAGTTAGAACTTGACAAAATGTCAGCTGACGCCATCCTTCTTGGGATACCAAGAGAAATTGATGAGAATCTGCACGATTTGTTTCAGAAATTATGCCAATCTGTAAACTGTACCAACACCTGTACCTGAAAACATTTTCTGCGCAAAGCTCAAAGGAACAACAACACCCGACATGTACAGTGCTGTGCAAAACATTTGCAACTAGCTGTAGCGAAGAATTAAACGTGAATTTATTATGTAAAAGTTTGCAGAAATTAAATACTATGTATCGTTTTATAAACCTTATATATTATAATTTATTGAGAAGAAAATATAATATACATAATTTAATCCATTCAAAAAATAAACAGCTGAAAATTTAAAAAGTAACATTTTTTGCTGTGCAAAACATTTGCAACCAAGATATGTTCTTCGATTTAAATGTTAAAAACTGTATAAAGAATCAAAAATATTTTAATATTTTATTGCGTACCCCTTATTTTTAACGACAGCTGTACATCTCCTGGGCATGGAAGCAATTAAATTGTCAATAAATAATTTGGGAATGTCTTTCCACTGCTTGTCCACTTCTGCAAAGAGTTCTTCTTTTTTTTTGAATATTTGATTCCCTATTCTTTACGATCTCCCATAAGTTCTCGATGGGGTTAAGGTCTGGGGACTGCGGTGGCCATTGCAGAATGTTTATATTTTGCTCCTCGATCCAATTTTTGACCAGTTTAGATGTGTGTTTGGGATCATTATCGTGTTGAAACCACAAAACCAGCGGCATTTCCCATTCTGCATAAGGGGCCATGACATTTTGTAGGATGTTTTTGTAATCTTCGGATCTCATAATCCCTTCAATACGATGAATTGGACCAATGCCCTGCAAAGAGAAGCAGCCCCAGACCATAACATTCCCAACACCGTGCTTGAGATAGTTCCTTTGGTGAATTTGGGGTTCAACCTCTCGGCTTTCGGTCTCCTTACATGTTGCTTTCCGTCTGATCCACACAAGTTGAATTTCAATTTATCAGAAAATAAGACAGTCTTCCATTTATGAGGGCTCCAATTTAAATGTGTCTCAGTAAAATTTAGACGAGCCTTCAAATTTTTCTTCGAAATAAATGGTTTTTCGGTTGGCTTGTACTCGTAGCTTCGAAGACCAGCTTGTAGAGCTCTGCGCCGTATTGTTGATGAATCAATATTCAGCTGTAGTTCTACCTTGATTTCTTTGAAGACGCCTTGGGGTTTCTCCTTATAAAATTAATAATCTTGCTATCTTCTTTCCACTTGTTTTGCGGGGCCTGCCACCTTTATGGTCTGATACCACAACTCCACTATTAACGATACGACAAATTGTTGACTTGTGGATCGAATATTTGGTCGCAATTTCTTTTTGGGTAAGCTCATTATTAAAATCTGTTAAAATTTTGGACTTCAGCTCCTGGAAATATTTGTTTCCACCCATTTTATTAATAAGAACACAATTGTTTTAACTGCAAGTCTGTTCACTACTACTTGTATTTGACTAATGAACTGCAAATCGACAGACGAAACCAAGGAATGAATGCAAACAAAAAACCGAAAGCAAACATAAAATTTACCGTTAAAAAAAAAAATCAATGTACCGGATAGTAATAGCGAACTGTTAGTTGCAGATGTTTTGCACAGGCAATTTGTAGGTTTCAGTGCAAAAACTTCATGCCTATTTTTGTTGTCAAGAAATATGTCAAATTTGATTTGTTTCCAATTAAATAAAATGTATAAGGATAATTTATAGAAATATTTCAGTTTAAATAACCACTAAGAACTAAGTTAGAAATGCTGCCGCATCACATGGCAATTGCGGTTGCAAATGTTTTGCACAGTACTGTGCATTTAATTCATTTAATTCTTCGAAAAGCTCTTCAACTCAAACGAGCTAAAAAACTTTTGAGTACCTATACTCGAAAAGGAAAAGTTTACGTAAGTAGAAAATCAGCAACTGCAGCAGACAAATCGCTTTTAATCAATTCCATTGAAAGCTTAAATTCCATTGCCTATCATGATGATGATCATGGAGGAGAATCGTAAGCTGAAGGAGATCAATATTTGTCGCTCTGTCTTCTTTTTTCTTGAATTTTCTTTTCTATCTATTACTTTGAATTTGTTTGAATTGGTGTGGTGGAATCATTCTTTTGAAGAGTTGTAAGATTAATTTTATGTTTTATGAAAATGACTAGGAATAGTGTTAATAGTAATGCTCCACTAGCCTATTATGGAGGCGAAAAACTGCAACTCATGCTTAAAGTTTTGTGCAAACAATGTGATGGTTTGTCATATAAATGCCCAAATCTTGCATACAAAAATTTATGAATTTAGGGATGTGTTTGTGGGGTCAAATATAGATGTTATATGTGTTTCTGAAACCTGGTTTCAAACTAAAATAAAACATGTTGTATACAGTTTATCTGGCTACAAATTAATGCGTGCAGATAGATGTAATCGTGTAGGTGGTGGTACAGAAATTTATATTCGAGATAGCATACATTTTAAACTAGTTGTAAAATCAGACGCGTCATCTTTGTTTGAATATTGTTTCATTGATATTCCAAACGGATCCAGCAGTTGTTTGCTTGGAGTTATTTATCGCCCCAATAAACATATTGACTTTTCCAGGTTATATTTTGAACTTGAGCGCTTCTCGTCTCTTTACCTAGAAGTGATCCTTCTGTATGCTGACTATGCTCAAGTTCGTATAAGCTGCAAGTTAGGCATGATTGAAGATGGTGTTGTGAAATTGAATTCGGACTTAAAAAGAATACTTCGCTGGTACAATACAAACAGTCTACACCTCAATCCGCAAAAGTCCAAATACTTAATTATTTATAAAAAAAAACTTCATAACAGCTACTTTCCTGCAGTATATCTTGGAAACGAACAAATTGAATATGTCGATAAAGCTACGAACTTAGGCATTCTATTTAATTCTACCCTTAACTGGGATGACCATATTCAAACTGTTGTTGGAAAAATATATGGATCCTTACGGAGTCTTTTACTTTCGAAGCAATTTACTCCTCAACACGTCCGACTTAGGTTGGCAAATACTTTGATCCTTCCTATGATAACATATGGGTGCCAATTGTTTACTAGCCACAACTCAGAAACGAAAAGAAATCTAACTGTGGCGTTCAATAATATAACTCGATATGTATACAATCTCTGACGATATGACCATATTTCAAACTACACAAATAACATACTAGGCTGTAATCTTTACACGTATTTCAAATACTTTTCCCTTAAAACATTGAACAAAATCATTTTAAACAAAAAACCTTCATATCTAATTCAAAAAATACAGTTTACTAACTCATCTCGTTCTTTTATGATACTGTAACCAAGGTTCACTTGCAGAAACTCGGAGCGTCAGTTTTTCGTTTATGCCATAGAGCAGTGGAATTGCTTACCCTCTTTCATTAGAAGGCTTCGCGGCACCACACAATTTGAGACGGTTTTATTCAGATACTTAGTAAATAATTAAATTTAATATTTAATGTAATAAAGAATTTTGTTTGTCATTTTAAATCAATGATAACTGAATGTATATACGATATAATCCGCCGAACGGTTTGCCACGGTGCGAGTTAAGGACAACGCGAATGACAAAACACTTTCACTTTTAATTCACTTTATATTTTTGCGCTCTGGGTCCCTGCTCGGGCGCCAGTTAACTTGATTCAAGTTTTTGTTTAAAAAACTAAAAAACTTTTTTCATCTGAATCCTAACTTAGACTAAATTACATTATCAAAATTAATTCTAAAGTAACCTAACCCAATCGGATCAGCATCAGGTGTCACTCAACCTGTCATGGAGTTGCAAGCCAGACGCTGTGTCGACAGAAAACGAACGCTCCGTGTGCTGATTTATCATTGTTCCAACGGATGCTTGTATGGTGAGTTATCACTGTTCCCACGGGAAAGTAAGCGAATATTTAAGGAGATATACAAAAAAAATGTTTTTCTGAGACGAATGTGTCTTTATTATGTTCAGCTTAATTCTGATTCAAATTTTGACTTATGGTTCTATTTATTACCTAAAATTGAATTAGTCAGCAAAGTATAATAATTTGAAACATTAACTTTATGCAGTAGACATCCAGTGTGATTACGCAAATGCTAGCCCATATTATGCAACCCAGTGTGAAAAATGTCATCCGATACACGGGAATAAAACACGAGCCGTTAAACTTTTTAATTCTTTATTAAGTACAACCGAATCTAATGAGGGTATAAAACACACTGACTCGTACCAAGAATACAAGAACATTTAATGAACGTTAAGAGTGAAAGGTAAGAAAATTAACGACTGCAGTCTATTCATTCTTAATGTTTAAGGGTAAGTTACATAACATAATTAGACAAAGGTTTTGTTTTTAAATAGCTAATTCAAATAAACGTAAAATAATTCAAGATAAAATAATATAATTCAATAATATGTATGCAATAGGAATATATTTTTTTAATAGAATTAAACATTTTCAACACCCAGCACATTCGGTGGATGTCGGAATCCGCGCGTATGCTGAGTTCATACAAATATCATGATAACTGGAACATTGTTCATAGTTTGCAACTTACATATGTGTCGTTAACTTACATTATTGACAGGCCGACAGTTATCCTTTTTTTATGATCGATGGCCTACAATTTGGGTTAGGATGGAGCTCATAGATTTGTTGGCATTGTCCTTTTCTTCAAAACAAAAACCGAGTGGGAACGGTGTACCAGCGCATCATGCGTCTTCCATTCGAATGAAGATTAAGAATCTCATTTAGTAGTGAGACTTTGTGGAGTAAAGATAATTGGTTTTTATTGGTAAATATAAGTAGCAAAGAAGGAAAAAGGATTGAGAGGACAGGGAGGTAAATCGCTGAATAATTATTGAGTGTTTCTTGGTTGTTTATTTGTGCATATTACTTGTATTGATTTGTATTTAATATTATTTATTTTATCACCTCTTACGATTTGTTTTTGATATACATCACATATATTATGTTAATGTATGTTGGGTGAGTAATCACTGTGTATCTATTAGTCGTTTGTTGGTATTTATGTATTATTAACTTATACTTAATATTAGTTTACCATTATTATTATAATGATATTTATTATAAAGACTTTCGAACTTTAATTGTTTTCATTTTGTATGACGGAGTTGTCGGATGATGGAAAACGGAAGTGCGTGAATTTATTTTTCTTTTGATTGTGAATTAAGGAGTGAGAAGTTCCGCTCACGGTGGGGGCGTCGGCTGTACCTCTCCATTCGTAGTCGATGGTGCGGACGGTTGCTTTCCATGCACGCTTTTATTTAGATGCGTAATTCTTAGAATGAGATCCAGAGAGTCTGCTTGGAACGTAATGAAGAATGCTTTCAATTTGAAGTGTACCAAAATAAGCATCCAAAAGGACGTATCTCTTAACGTAAGACAACGTCGGACAAAAATTGTTCCCATCATGAAGGAGCTTCGTCAAAAAGACGCATCAGTAAAGATTTCTTTACAGGATGATCGCCTGCATATCACCAAGAAAGTTTACACTTGGGATTCTACGCTTGGGTTGAGGTGTGGTGGTAAAAATTGGTTTGAGGTTATTAAATCTATTTATGGAGACATTTCAATAAATGGAAATATTTTTATTAATGAAATTAAAAATACGAACAAAACAGCTACAAAAGAAAACACATTTCACAAAACCTCAAATCTGACGGGTAATGCCAATAGACAAAAAATCTCTGGGTCTACCCACAAGCTCTAAAGCAGTTGCACACGACGCATGATGTGTTCCAGTCTATCAGAATGCTGTAAAAATTTTAGTGTATAAGAAAATAAGAATTTTAAGCTTAAACAAAATGAATTTTGTATCATTTTTCTAATTATGTTAAAAGTTTCGATATTTTTGTATTATTTGAAACTCATCTATGTATTATAAAACAAAGAAATTACATTTAAGAATCTATTCTCGAATTATGAACTAACCTGGTCTCCTGCTGTAAAAACTCCGCTTTTTGGAAGAGGAAGTGGTGATACACGGCTCGGTTTTCGAGTAATCTCGAAGGGATCTGCGGTCACTTTAAAAAAAACCTGCTAAATAAGTGTTATTAACTTAAAATCTAATTAAATTTTATGTCATCTTGGTACCTATCTACTTAAATTGTAATCGTTGGCAGTGTGGTTTCGACAAATTCTGTGACTCACTACATTCGTTAGACTTCTCTGATATAATGCTTATTGGTGATTTTAATGATCGAGTAGGACTATTACAAAACAACTTCGCATCCGGATACAATAGCAGTTTTTTGCAACTTCATCGGAAATCTAAGGACCCAATTTGTGATAATAAGGGAGCAAAAATTCTCGAACTTGCCGATGAGCTTGACATGCGTTTGTTGAATGGTAGTTGCAAAGGTGATTCGGAAGGTGAACTAACCTTCATCATGGGATAATCATGCTCAATAATAGAATACTGCTTTGTCTCGGGAAGCTTGTATATACTTCTGGACAGTTTTAAAGGTGGAATTGAAATCTTTTCGGACACCAGCACCTGGAAGTAACTCTCAATTTTGCTGCCGGCGGCAACTATGATAACACGGAGCCACTAAGCCTTTTTCCAACATTTGTTTGGAAAAACCGAATACTCGAAACCTGTCAGCGAAACATGAATGTAAACCTTATGAAACTGAACCCGCAGCATTTTACAACCGATATTGAAGCTTTAACAGAAATCATAAAGAAATAAATTCCGCAACACAAGGACCCAAAAACCTATAAAACATATAAGCAAAAATGGTTTGATTCAGATTGTTTGAGAGCAAGAGACAAATCCTTTAAATGTTTGAAACTTTTGAGAACGAATAACTCCAACATTTTCAAAACGTTTTATCAAGATGCCAACAGAGAGTACAAGCGCATGTGTCATAGCAAAAAAGTAACTATTGCGCTTATAAACACCTCAAAGTCCTCGGCGCAGATCTGGAGAGCTGTCAAGTACATAAACGGATGAATGTCAAACATCTCCTTGTCTCTTGAATCCCCGCAATTTAAGACTCTCAATACCCCACTAACCTCCCCACTATTTCAATATGCAGCTCCTCTACTCGTAGATGAAAAATTAGACTCTGCGTTTACTCTGGAAAAAGTTATAAACAACTCGAAATCAAACAAAGCACCATGTGTTGATCGCTTCCGTTCGAATTTTATAGAAATTCCACAAACGAGTTTATAAATTCTCTCACAATAGAATATAATCGAATCTTTGATTCTACAAATGTCCCTGATGCATTCAAGAAAGCAATCGTCTTCCCAGTTCATAAGAAAGGTGATTACAAAGATCCGAAGAACTTCAGAGGAGTCACATTTTTGAACACTTCAGCCAATCTGTTTGCCGCATTGATATATAAAAGATTATACGAATGGGTTGAAGAAAATAACATTCTTAAAGAATTTCAACCTGGATTTAGAAAAGGTTATTCTACAATCGACCAAATATTCTGCCTAAGTAATGTTACTGAATCTTATAAGAGCAAAAAAAAGCTGTACGCATTCTTTGCAGATTTTCGAGCAGCTTTCGATACAATACCAAGTGAAGCACTCCTTTACAAGCTTTCCAAAATCGGTGTATCAAGCAAAATCATTCAAATCCTGCGTGCTTTGTATGAGAATAATATTGCGTACGCGTGGAATGGGGATTTAACCTCTGAAGAATTCAAAACGTCAATAGGAGTTGAACAAGGCTGTATTCTAAATGCACTACTTTTTTATATTGTACATTAATGATATAACCAATGAAGTCAAAAGTGGAATAAGGTTCTGTAATATAACAATCCCGGCGTTGATGTACCTACGCGGATGATATCGTCTTTCTGTTTGGCACTATCCAAGGTATGCAGTTAATGATAAACAGACTTAGCGCATATTGTAAATGTTGGAATCTCATTGTTTAGCTTGAGAAATCAAAAGTCATGCTATTTAGAAATGCAGGAGGTCGTTACTCACGTTTGGAAAAGTGGAAGTTAGACGGTAAAAAATTAATGCCTTCTATAAGTTTAAAATCGCACTTTGGTGAAAAATTAGCTCATGCTAAAAGAGCTATCTTTGCAATTTGGGGACGCTGTTTCAAAAACAATTATGTATCGCTAAGTGCAAAACAAACCTTGTTCCACTCCTCTGCAGCCTCGATAATGCTCTAAGGAGCTCAGATATGGGGTTACAAATGCTACGATGAGGTTGAAAAATTTCTTCGCTACTTCTTGAAGATTATATTCCGGCTACCAAAAAATATCTCTAACTATATGCTTTACATTGAAACTGGAACTCCTCCTCTGCATTCGTTCACCCTCAAACTGCAGTTTAATTATGTTTCAAAATTATTAAAGATGAATGAATCTAGAATACCAAACGTAGTATTAAAGGGCATATCTAGAACAAATGGAAACATATGCGAGGAATGACAGAAAGTAGAGTCCGAATGCGAAATGAATCTGACAATTCAGGTGAACGAACAACCTGATCTCTTAAGCGAAAAATTTAACTCAATTTTGGAGAATCATGGCAGACATACGTATGACCAATATGTTGAAGAAGCCGAGTCGTCACTTTTCAGGAACTACTATCTTACAGCAAACTTAACCATTTACTAATTTAAAAAACTTATTTCCTTAACAGTTATTCAGCTGAAAAAATAAGTACATACGGTCTTCAAAATGAGAGGTGAACTCGTCCATTTAAACTTTATGCCACATCGACCAGATTTACCAACACTTTGTGAGCTCTGCAACATGGAAAAGAGAGAAGATGTCTTGCACTTCCTTGGTGTTTGTCCAATCCTAAAAGAATTTCAACTATCAATGTTTGGAAAACATATCTTGGAGGAAGATGAAGCAATAAATATCTTAAATGTAGAAAAAGGATGGGAAGTCCTATATAACTACTCAGTAGCAGCACTTCGTTATAGAGAGCGTATTATACAAGAAGATTTTTAATACAAAAACTTTAGTTTATATTTTGTCAACCTGGTAGACGGCCATAGGCCAAACCCATTATGACTTATGCTAAGATTTTATTGTAACATCTTTATTGAAATAAAAGTCAATTTAACTAACTAGTGAAGAATTAAGGCATGTTAAAGAACTTAGAGTTCTCAGATGTGTATTTTTATTTTATTGTTAAAGGGGAAAAAAGGCGGCTGATGACCAGGACACCCCTAGCTGTAGTTATATTGATTATAGTAGATAATGTTTTTAGTTAAAATGAAAAAAAAAATTCAAATAAGTTTGTGTTCATTTAACATTTACCTTTATATATTAAGTTAACGAATGATGGAATTGGAATAATGGAATACAAAGACGGCTAAGTTGTATAATTAAATGGAGTGTAAGAGGCGAAGTTATGAAAAGGACTCTACGTAAGGTAAGCTAGGATGAAGCCTTAAAAACAAAAACACCAACTTTCAGCTTAAATTATCAGTTCAATTTTCGCTCAATGCAATATTAAGGCATTACTCTAAGATCTAGAGTTATACTCGTACTATAAATCTGTGCCTAAAAGGTAAAACATCTTGTATCAATTTTGTACACTTTTCAGGAGAGCAATTTTAAATTTTAAATGCTCTGAAAAAAATTAGGGATCGGAAACAGGAAATTCTTTGGGAAAAATATAGGAACTTTATTTTAAAATATAATAAAAATAATTGTTTCTAATAGATGGAAGGATTAGTTAAAAAAATTTAGGTTTTTTTGACATAAGTCGTTTTACCGAATCAAATATGAGTACATTTTTAGTCTTAAGTCACATAACTAACTGTTTTGAAAACGTAAGTCGACTTAAGTTTTTTATCCAAATCGCGGTAGAAAGAATTCGTGAATACAAGCTAAACTCCAATAGGATTTAACACCGTTTTATTTGCAATAAAAAAACACGTAAAATGCCATTAAGTCATGTTTTTTTTTTATAATGAGAGCGCGCTCAAGGGCTTTTTGTACCCTTAAAACGTTCGTACACCGCGCGGGCGAAGGATATTTAGGGAAGAAGAAAAGACAAGAAATGATGTACATTGTTTTTAAATGTTTGTAAGTTATAACGACCAGGAAACACAGAGATCAGCAGGGCATTCCATAAGCGAGTTGTACGGCTTAGGAAAGAATCACAATATTTTAGAGTACGTCCGAAAATGGGATTGAGGGTATACTGATGAGTATTCATAGCGAGACGGGTGTTACGGTTGAAAGTTTGAATGGGTGAAATGCTACTGGCGATTTCGATGGAGCACTGGTGGTAGAAATAGCGATAAAACAAAGTGAGACAGGAGACATTACGTCGGTGTTCGAGGATGTCAATTGATTGACTGATATTAGTATCACCAATGAGTTTTATCGCACGATTGTGAATCCTATCTAGCAGGTGCAGAGATGTTTTAGGAGCACCTGACCAGATGTGGGCATTGTACTCCAATTTTGAGTGGACGAATGTCTTATATATTGTGGCCAGATCAGAGGGGGTAAAATATTCCTTACATCGCTTGAGGAATCCTAGACATTTCGCAGCATTTTTGGCAATATCGAATATGTGGTCATTCCAACGTAAGTTGTCACTTATACACATACCGAGAATGGAAAGTTTATCGGTTTCGATGACACAAGTGCCATTCGTGGATAATGGCTGGGTATTTGAATTTCGCTTTAATGAGAGCAGACAGCATTGAGTTTTAGAAGCATTAAATTCCACTCGGTTGGTAGTTCCTCAATTGGTTATGCTGTTAATATCGGAATTTAATGAGCTTAGCATACGCTGCCGTTCCCGTTCTACAGCCGAAGAGCAGCAGCGTGAGTCTGGGAACGAATATGAGAAGCAGAGAATGCTCTCATCAGCAGAGGAATAAATTGGATTAGAAGTAGCAGACAAGAGATCATTAATGAAAATTAAAAAGAGTGTCGGAGACAGAACGGAGCCCTGGGGCGCACCAGCATTTATTTCGTGAATATCAGACTTGGAACCGTCTGATTCTTGAACGTTCCGAAAGGTAATTTCTAATCCATTGAAGAAGAGAGTCGTTGATCCCAAAAACACGCATTTTCGACAAAAGCGCCTGATGCCAAACCTTGTCAAATGCCTTAGAAATATCAAGTGCAACTATCTTGCTTTCGCCAGATTGATGTACGCTTTTGTTCCACTTTTCAGGGAGACATGCCATCAAATCACCAGTGGACCAGTTGCTACGAAAACCATATTGCCGGTCATTGAGAAGTTTTCGTGTTTCCAGATTTTCATAAGCTGATGGTTTATCACCGTTTCCATGACCTTGGAAAGAAGGGATGTAAGTGCAATGGGTCTGTAGGAGGAGAGAGAAGAAGATTCGCCTTTTTTAGGGACGGGATGGACAAATGCTGTTTTCCATCTGCTCGAAAAGTGTCCTAAAGGGTAGCTGGCAGTGGTTTTGCCAGCGTGGAAGAACACCTCTTCAGAAGAAGGGGAGATATACCATCTGGACCAGCGGATTTATGTATGTTGAGATCTTTAAGTACTCTTGCTAATACACGAATTCGAAAGTGGATTCCTCCCATTCGACGCACTCAAGTGTAGGCGGGGACAAAGCACAATCTGGGAGTGTTGAGCTAGCCGCAAAGTGTGCAGCAAGCAGGTTGGCCTTGTCCAAAGAGCTGACAGCTGGAGTGTCATTGTAAATGAGCGTTGGGATGGAGGATGAGGCAGAATTTCTAATGTTTTGGACGAATGACCAAAAATTTTTACTTTCTTTGGGACATTGCAGTAATAATTTATTAGGATATAAAAAATAAATAAAAAACTTACAAAACAAAACTTAAAAGTAGATACACAAATTCATTTAAATTATTTAGAAAAAAAAAAGACATACAAATTAGGTATGTCAGTATAGTACCTATAATTAAAAATTACAAAAGTAGATACACATATTTCAGAACTGAAAACCTTTTATGTTTCATTATCGGTTTCCTCGGTTAGGTCAGGATGGTAATTTGGAATGTTATCATTAGGCAAATTTTTATAAAAACTGTGAAAAGTAGTATCGATTAGCGGCAGTAGATCTATCAAATCCTTTTCTTTTCTTTGCTAACAGCTAAAGCCTCCAAGTAGCACAATGAAACATCAGATGGTGGTATGTTTAAAACACCACGACGCTTTAAATTTAATATTTTGAATGGTTCTTCTTCAGACAGTGAAGTTCTGTACATAGTAACTGCAAACTTCTTTTCATATCTGACCCATTTAATTCCTTGCCATATGAACTTATTTCCACTTTCATCCACTTTTCGCCAGAGAAATTGCTCTTTCGAAGTTCGGGAGAAGTCCAGGAATTTGTTTCTAGGCATTTAATTTACTACAAAGGACTTTTTGACTCCTATCGTGCGAATGAATTGATACCAGTCACGCGGATGGTGTATATCGACAGATGTTCTTTTTTCTTCCTTTCTATCGCTGCATGGTCAGTATCACACTCCATATGAATGTGACCTGGTACCAAAAACTTATGGTCAATGGTTTGAATGCTTTCAGTTCAGTTTATATGCATTTTTATTGTTTCACTTAATTTACTTTTACTTGCTAGACAAAAAAATGCTTAAAAGTTAGCTTAATTAACTTAAAATTATCTTATTCTAACTTACTGGCCCAATGCGGGCACTCTAAGTTAAACCTAACACTTAAATTATGTCTTTCGACGTACCTTACTACTATACTATACTATTTCTATTCATTATAATTAAAACTAAGAAAACATTTTTTACAAAAAAAACTTAGTAACATGACTTTTTTTTCTATTTTATTATAAAAATTAAAACTAAAATCCTACAAACTACCTACAAATAAATTTTAATCTACTTTACCTACTTACATACATCTAATACATACATATACATATATATGTACACACATAATATATATATACTTATATATATATGTATATATATATACACATAATATGTATATATACTTGTTTTTTTTTTTAATTTTTTATTTTTATTAATTTTTTTTTTGTTTTTATATATATATTTTTTTCTTAAATCTAACTTACTCATACTTAAAACTATGTAAGGCGGCCATGGCTAAAAAAGAATTAGGCGACCCACTTTGCTTCACATGAAGCTATCAAGTATTGGAGGAATTCGACGACGAAGCATCCTCTCCTTCAAAAAGCCACCAAAATTGTTTGCGCTGCTGAGCAACATCCCTCATATCGCGACTCCCTACCGCTCTACTGAACCGGAGACGCTCCGCACTGCCGTGTGCGACGTCTCTGTCGTAGTTGAGTCGCCTGTCCGCAGCTGTTCGAGCAACGTGGAAGATTAGCGGCACAGCCAATCTGTCCTGGATCAGACCTTTGCTATCAAGGTAGAGGAACGCTTCTGGAGGAACATAGCCGTCAAAGCGAACTCTCTCATGTCCAGCTTGAAGAAGAGTCAATCTAACCATACGGTATCGAAGGAATTTTCCAAGTCAAATAGGCAGGCACCAGTGCACTGTTTTTTGCTTTTGTTCCATTGGATATCAGAAACCAGTTTAGACGCGGCATGAATGATATCATGCCCCGCCTTGAAACCGAATTGATTATCCGGAACTATATGTTTGTCCTCAACCCACTTAGTCAGGACTCTATTGATTACCTTCTCGAAAACCTTACTGATGTTTGGAAGAAGACTGATCGAGCGGAGATTCGCCGGATTAGAAGTATCTTTATTCCTTTTGGGAATGGGATGTACCACCACAGTTTTCCAATGCGCTAGATAATGTGCATTATTCATTGCATTATTAAACAGGGTGGTATAAATGTTCACCGCTTCTAGTGGGTGATGTCGAAGCACAATGTTCGGTATTTCATCGGTTCCCACTGATTTCTTACTTCTAAGCGATTCGAAGATCGTTTGGAGCCCTTCCTTCGAAATGAACGGTGGTAATACCCTTTCGTTGGTGATGACATTATTTGCCATTTTCTCGTCACTGAACTGGGTGAAACCCGAGCTCTCGAATCGCCAATTCACAATTTCATTTCGAAGGTAGAAATTGTGCACAAGGACTCGATTCTCCAGATCGTGGTTCGGGCCAATGATAACATTCGCTTTGTACACTTCCTGGAAAGTCGCTCCTATAGCCTCTACCTTCTCCTGCGGATCCTCGATCACAAAGAAGTTGTCATCATCAACTGCCTCATTTGGATCTATACCTGCTGCTACAAGTATTTGTTCGTTGTTCGTCGTTCGGGCGATTTTGAGACATGGAAGGCCGTTTTGATTATTTCTCCGAAATATTTTATTTATTTGCGGGAACATATTCGGGTTGCTGGTGTTTACAGCCCGAATTTTGTTGTTCCAATACAAACTTACAGAATTTCTGTAATTTTCTTTTATTAATATCTGGAGGTTTTTAATCGACGACTTCAATGTCATGATCTCCGGGTTATGTCTGTCAGTAAACTGTCTGTACAAGGTTTTTAGTCTTGACAGCAGCCTACTTTTTTGTCGGTGCAGTGCGTCTATAGTTGCATTGCGGAATAAGTCTTCGTCGTCAGTGTATTGATACCGAGGTATCGTTTTGTCCATTGTTCGTTTAATTGTCTTGTCCATTAGTCTAAGATACCTGTCAATCTCCTCGTTTGACAGATTTCTGTTGGACGGTGGGTAGAGCGAGTTCGAGGAGAGTGCTCTTGTCAGTGTTCTGGTGAAGTGTGTCCAACGCACCCTACTATAATTGTAGGAATGCCTTTGTACAAACTCAACCAATTCCGCAATTTCGTTGGGAACAGTTATTTCGGTGCTGAGACCGCAATGGTCACTGTCATACACGAAAGTGCGTAGACAGTTTGTAGTTTGTTGGTTAGTGCACGTCAGTTGTATTCGTGAATCGAACAGCAGGAGATCCAGATAGGACCCGTGTCTGGGAAACGACGGACTATCCGTGGCTTTGAGGCCGAGTCGATACATCACATTGTGCTGACTCCACCAATTGAATAGTAGATTCCCTCTAGTTTTTAGTGTATTGTTTCCCCAATCTCTATGTTTGGCGTTTAAATCTCCGCCGATAATAAAAAAGTTCTCCTCCAATTCCAGCCTCAGGAATCGAAACAGTGTCTCGAGCTCTGAGATGAATAAAATGGATTGAGTAGCCTTAGATGCATAAACAGACACCATGTATATGGAGAGGGATGTACATGATGCATGCTTCCAGCACCTGAAACCTACGTACTACACGACTGTATACTTTTTTGAAACGCAGTCCCTTTCTTACGAAGATCGCAACACCACCTCCTTGAATAGAATTGAGTCGGTTTCTTCGTAATATTTCATATCTTCTGTGTCTCATTTTGTGCCTTTTGGTAAGCTTAGTTTCGCTAACCAAAAGCACATCAGGGGCTTGGTCTTTAAGCAACTTAAACAGTGCGGCTCTTCGTTCGAACCTAATCAGTGAATTAACATTCACTGCAAGGACCTTCAGGGTTTGCTCCGCCATGTACGTACCTATTACGACTGGAGGTGTGTTAGGCCCGGCAGCAGCGCGTATATTTGATTTACCCGCTTAGCCTGTTCCTATATTTGACGCTGAAGCTGAGCCATCTGCCCCTGAATAGAGAGCAAGATAGCCAGCATGTCAGGTACAGGTTCAGGTGCTCTAGGCGCTGGGGCCTGAGAAGCTACCTTTGCTTGTTGTACCGTAGTTCCCCTACCTGCCGCCATTTGGGCGTAAGTAACTTGGGGAGTAACGGCTGGTGTTTGTGCCTGCACGAGTGGACGTTTAACTTCCACTTTCTGCTGCCGAGCCAGATTTACTCTTTTGATGTATTGGAATTTGGGACAACCCCGATAATTTGCGGTGTGTCCCGTGTTCCTACATAAAGCACAAGAGAGTTGGCTTTTTTCCGACGCTCCGTCCTTACCTAGAGCGCATTCCTCTGACTTGTGGTTCGTTCCACACTCCACGCATCGGGGCTGCATTTCGCAGTTCGACGCGGCGTGCCCGAACCTTTGGCAGCGAACACATTGTAAAATGTTTTCGCTCCTCTTTAATTTTTCCCAGTGAACAACCTGGTAGTCTAGGACTTTTATACTCCTTAGACAATCCAGTTTGCTATTGGGACTTAGCTGGACCAGGAATAACGGCAGTTTCCGCTTCTCCCTTTTGGCTCTAGCCGTGACAAATGGCTTGACCCCCACGAATTTGAGCCCTTCGCACTCCTTCTCTTTCAGCAGTGCAAGGAGCTCCTCCGGATCAGTCGACGGTTCTAACCCCCTCAGCAGGATTGTCTGCAGCTTCTCCCCCTTCGGGGTGTAGGAGAAGAACTCTGTCGTCGAATCCTTCAATAAACTTTTAATTTTATGGTAGCGCTCCACTGTATTACAGTGGATCGCGTGCCTATCTAAGCTAAGTCTTTTAATAAAAAATTATTGCCTATGGCCGACTTACATAGTTCTATTGTTCCCTTTAGTTCCATCTTAAATGTATTTATAGGTGGAACCCTTTGCTTTGAAATTTGCTGTTTCTGCTGTTGTTGCTGTTGCTGTTGCTGTTTTTGTGGCTGCTGCTGTTTTTGCTGTTGCCGTTGTTGTGGTTGCTCTTGTTGTTTTTGCTGGTGGTTTTTAAGTTTTTGTTGTTGTTTGTGTAGCACCTGTGCTATCGTGTTTGCTTGATGTTGTTGGCTCTGATTTTGAGCTAGCTGCGTCTGCTGTTGCTGCTTACCATTTGTTTTTCTTTTATGGCCAGTACCCTTTGTTGCAGCATTTTTATGCTACTACTTATAGACGCCATTTCTTCTTCTTCATCTTCCGATTCGGTTGGCACCAAGGAAGCGAAGCTGTTCTCTCTCAGGTGGTGGTGTAGATCTGGGAAAAATGGGTTACCGTCAGTAACTTTCCCGGGACAATTATTTGCTGCAGTTGATGACGTTGAGTGCGCCCCTTCCCTCACTCCACCAAGCAGCTTTACAGTGGAAGTTGGTAGGGAGGGACGTTGTGCTAAGGTGGAAGTTGGTCTTAGCGCCCTCCTTCTCTTCGTCTTCGGTTCTGTTTGGCTTGAACCGCTTGACGCCTCGCCTGATTTGTCCATTACTGGCATAAGGGACCGCTCTTCACAATCCATCGCGTGATGATTCTTAACACTCACTATCAATTTATTTTGTTTTTTTTAATTGAACAAAAAACAAGAAAAAAAAAAAAAAATCTATTCGACCCGAAGTCGAACCCGCAACCTTTAGCTTGGTAACCGGGCACACTACCTCTGGGCTAATTGGAGCCCTATATGAATCTTGTCTAATTCTTTTCTATTGGTATGACTACACAACCGAAGGCCGAAACACGTCAATACTCTGCGGAGCTCAATGAACGACTGATGGTTTGAATGCTTGATTCTGTTTGCATGAACACTAGGAACATCGTTGACACAAAAGAGTTCTTATTCTGACCTCCACAGCAATCGCTATAAAACACAACCTCATTGCAGGTTTCGGGTAAGCCCTTAAGATGCTCGGGAAGACATGAGGCAATTTCGTTGCCACCACGACGTCCATCACCCTCATGCCACATATAACAGAAATGCTGGTTCGTTGCACCATCGTGGACGGTTAAATTAAAGGTCCATTGCTGTCTTTTATAAAATGACACATTTGTTCTTAGGAAGGGTGTGGGAAGGCACTACTGCATATCGAAAGTAAACACTTTTCTGCGTTGATCATTTTGACAACGAATTTTTTCTTTCTTTTTAGTGTCGTATGCCAGGTCAGCAACTTCTTGGTGCACTTTCAATTCCTTTTCGAATTGTTGTTTTTCATTTGCACTGCTGGTTTTTAATTTCATGTGCAGCATTTCACACTTATTGCATGTGCCGAGCCGTCTTAAAAATTTTGGAGTATGTAGTAAGGGATACCGTTGCTCCATTTTTCTCAGTAAATAACCGATACATTTGAGAAAGACTTAAATCAGCATGAAAGTACTTTTGCTCTGATTGCTTTCTAGTATAATGAGATTCATATGCTGGAAAGTTTTGTATATGTCTGCGTATTTCAGTTTCTTTTGCATCATTAAGCTTATTTGGAGGAGTCTTTTGACCTCGTTTGTCTTGTGAAATTATTGTACCCGGAGACTCTAGTTTTTTCTTCACCACTGTTTTTACAAATTGTTCTGTTTCACATAGTGTGAAACGAAAACATTTTTGACAGACCTTTATTCTTTCACCACCAACTTCCAAAAAAAACGTGTTAACATGTGTTCTACTCCTCAAATGCGTGGTCGTTTTTATTTGCGTTTTTTTTCTCTGAAAGCATTATGAGCCCAGCAGCAAATGCTACTCTCAAATTATAGTTGCCCAGCTTCCAATACTGTTCAAATATATTTCTTTGAACTTCAGGTAAGTCATCAACCGAATCAAAATCATTTCGTTGGTCAGCATCACTCACGATGGAATCAGCATTCAATAGATTATTCAACTGCATTTGAAATTCATTGCTTGTACTTGATAGATCTTCAGTCTCATCAAAATCTGCTTCCGGGATTCCAACTAAGGTGCTCATAGTAGCTAAACTGCTTGGATCATCTAGAAGAAAATAGATTAAATTGTATTAAATTAATACGTCATGCTATTAACTAAATCAGTATGACGACTACCCTCTTTCAGCAGAACTCGATTCAGCAAAGTCTTCTTTTTCAGGGCCTTCCACGCCCTCATCACAACCTTCATTCCTTTTTTCCATGATGGTTTTATGTATTTTTTTTTTTTGTATTAAATTCCGTTTCACTAATCAATTTTTTAATAATAAGATCACTTCACTTTCTAATTTTCTTCTCTTTTTATTATAATTATTTTAACCCTTATGTTCCAATATGAACTGCGCTTGCACACGGTAAAATACTTTATGTCTATCTAAGGCCGTTACTTCGAATAACTACGATTCGGCAAAATCGCTTAAGTAAAACAAGTTGTTTATGACTTTGAAAATTATTTCAATATTCGAAAAATAAATTTGGTAAAATAACTTAAGTCGACCTAAGAACTACAAACTCGTCACTTTTTCGCGGTAAGTAATCTTAGGTTACACATAAGCTTTTTTACTGTCAGTTAGGGAGTTAATGCAGACATAAGATGTTTTACTGCAACATTTCCGCAATATTTTTTAAAAGAGTAGAAAATATTGGTACATAAGCTGCTTTACCTTCTAAAATAATAAACATAAGCTGTTTTACCTTATGGAAGTCACTACATTGATGACTTAATCTATTTTATAAACAGTTATAACTTCCCCATTTTTTTAATTTTTTTCACCTTGATTGGCTAAAAAAATACAGAAAGGAGCATAAAATTCAAATAACTTAAAACAGCTAAAACATCTTAAGTCGACTTAAGATGTTTTACCTTTTGTTCACAGAAATATCGAGAGTATAAAAACCCGGCATAGTTTTCCAAGCCAGTAAAACTTTTTAGCCAACCAAAAGTAATTCTTTGGATGTACGGGATCGTGGCACGCCCTGTCCTCACACACGATTTCCTAGTAAGGTGGCCTGCCTGAAACAAAGTCTACATTACCACAAAACTGAGCTTAAGAAATCACAGGAGCCCTGCGTTCTATCCGAACGTAGCCCTCAATATGACTAATCTGCATATTAAAACAATAATATTATAATTGTATTATATTATCTTAGTCCGTCTATGGATATAGCAAAATCTAATAATCACTTCCCAGTAATATGATTATACATAGCATAAATAATACAAACAACACATTATGATTATCTGTCAGACCCGTTCAACTATGAAAAAAGATACCTTTTGCCGACACAGTTCCAAAATGGACTTCAGAATGAATCTGTGTGTCTCTTGTACATAAATCTCAAATCATCTTTCAGACACTAGTGTAGCTCATTTAATAAGGGGGATAAGGAAGGAACGAATGAGTGATACCGATGTACGTCGGTTTTAAATGTTTGCAGGTTATTATGACAAAAGAAATAAAACGCAGGGCTGAGAAAACAATCACTTTATTTCAGAGTACATATGTCTAAAATGGGCTTGATGGTAAACTGATGAGCATTGGTAGCGAGTTGAAGGTTTGTGGTTTGTTGCTGGCAATTTCGTTGGAGCTCATTATGGTACAAATTGCGATGGAACATAGCAAGACAAAAGATGTACATCAACATCAATATTGGCTTCAGCTATGAGTTGAGTCATGTAAGAAGTGCCAACAAGTCTTACGAGCACTTGACTATTCTAACGTAGGTTGTTATTGACACACTTCGACACTACAATTGCCATCCATGGATAATGGCTAATATTATTTAAATTTCGCTCTAATGACGGCAGGTTGCATTGCATTTTCGAAACATTAAATTCCACTCAGTTGGTAGGTCCCCCATTGTTGATGCGATTCCCCTATTCTACCTGCGGAAGTGAAAGGTAAATCCGGGAAATAATTTGAAAAGAAGATACATGGTACTGCTAAGAAATGTGGTGGACTAGGAAATTCAGACAAGAGATCATTTGTCGAATACCATTGAAGTATCAAATGCAGCTATTTTCCTTTTGCCACATTGGTGTAGACCACGTTTCGGTTCCGAAGTTCAACAAATTACTGGTGGTGCTACGAATATCGTACTGCGATGATAGAGAAGATTTCGCGTTTCGAGATATTTTATAAGCTAACGATTTTTCGATATTTCCATGACCTTAGAAAGAAGGGACGTGTCATGGGTCTGTAGGAGGAGAGACAAGCAGAGTCGCCTTTCTTAGGGACGGGATGGAAAATTAGTCTAACTTACCTCTTTAGAAGTTTTCATAGTAGTAAGGTAATAGTTGCAAATATGCGTTCCACGTTTCACAAAAGCATCGTTCAAATCCCGAACAGCCAGGGACTCCTCCTAAGAACGTATCTAATTTTATTATATTATATTTATTGTAGCAGAATATTTATACATTATTTCATTAACTAAATTGCACAATTTACAGAATTATGGTATAAGTCTACCTTACTACTGATATAATTATAATATTTTAAACAAGCAAAAGGACAACTCAAACAAAAACCTTGAAGGAAAAGCTACATAAAACCTTCATTACAAAGAAAAAAAAATACAAAACAAAAAATTTAAAAAATTTAATATTCAGTAACGATAAGAAGGGTGGGCGGTGGACTAAATTTATCAGACCAAACTTTTAGCCTTACAATAATGAATTCAGTAAATCAATATTGAGAGTATAGATGGATAACAAAATAATCAATAATAATAAATTAACAGAAAATAATAAATAAATCTAAATAAATATATCAAACAAATAAATGAATTAATTAGTAAAATTAATATCACTGAATTAGTCTTCTTTTAAATAATAATGAAATAAACTATTAAGCTAGGTCTGAGATTAAAGCGTTATCAGACGACATGCAAGACATAATACTAGGTGGGTTGAAAAGTAACCTCCTTGGGAATTAAAAAAAAATTTTTTTTTAAATGTTTTTTTTTTATATTATTCAATATAGTCCTCTTTTAGTTTGATATACTTATTCCAGCGATTTTCCAACTTCATGATCCCGTTCGAAAAGTAATTTTCCGGAAGGTCTGCAAAATACTCCTCCGTGGCGTCGATGATTTACTCGCGTGAGCTGAATTTTTTATTGATGAGCCACCTTTTGAGGTTTGGGAAGAGATAATAGTCCTAGGGAGCCAAATCGTCATTGATTTTAGCCGTGGTTGCGATGCTCCTGTTTTTGGTCAGGAGCTAATCTTTGTGGTATCTGCTGGCTGGCGCACTTTCACTTTCCGGTCAGCCAACACCATTTCTTATATTTTTTTGACATTGTCCTCTGTAACCGCATCGGAGGGCCTGCCGCTGCGGACTTGATCGGTAGTGAAGTTGCGGCCACCACGAAACTCTCGAAACCAATATTTGACGGTGTAATCTGACGGAGCATTAGCCCCATAATATTTATCCAACTTTTCTTTTGTTTCCGTTCGCCGTTTTGCCTCTCAAAAAATAATGTTTTATGAGAGAACGAAAATCGTTTTTGTCCATACTCAGCATGATGCCAAACACGTCAACGACAATCAGCTGTCAAAATGAAACTAAAGACAGTATCGCACTGAAGTTTGGCATGTCTGCCTAAATATGAATGGACTTCAAGGCACCTGTTGAGTACGGTCAGTATTCACAGTGCGCCGGCATCCAATTGCCAGTTGCCCGACATTGAATCGGATCACCCACTTGCCTGATATTGAACTGAGTTCAACCCAAACGTGGATGCAACATAACACCTGTATTTTCTTTATTTTTTTGTACATACTTCCGTTCACTTACATTCATGTTTGCACTATACTTGCACAAAACTTAACTTGCACCCTACGTAAACAATTGTTTTTGCAAAATAAGCAAAATTGCACATTCGCACTTATTATTTTTTGTATGTCATATTAATTAATAATATTTGAGTAAGCTAAGAATTATACTAAAGTAAGCAAATTCGTCGTATTGTATATTTTTGTATTGTTGTTAGAGTAAGCAAATTTCTTGTATAAATATCGCCCAATAAACATTGAAGAAGCAGATATAATTCGACAGTTAACCAAGACTTTTAATTTTCCAAGTGAGTCTGCTTGGAAGGCTGCCAACTTATCTCAATTCTGGTGTTCTAGTTTGTACTGGAAATACCATCAATAGTCACGGTATAGAACCGTTGTCTATTAAGTAACAATATACAGTAAAAGCACTGTATACATATTTGGTGACCCCGACGTGATGGCTAACTTGCTTCCCCCCACCAGTGGTAAGGAGCATTTGGCATTCACAAAATAACAAGAGCGTTCGCCAGGGCTAAACACTGGTGATTTCAGTTTCATATAAACTTCAAGGGCGTTTACCAGGGCCTACACTGGTATTAAAAATTAATCAACGTGTGGCAAGGCTAACATTGGTGCCATCATAGCAATAACATCATGACATCGGGATTGGAAGAATTAGCATCTCGGCAAAGGCAAATAGGCGCCGAGATACAACGTATCATCTCCAATCTAGGAAAGGAACCCCATCACCGAAGAACACGAGAGCTTTTCACTGCGCGTCTGAAAGAGCTTGACCGACTTTGGGATAATTTTGAGGCAACTGATAACGTCATTCGCGCACAATTCGGAGATCAATTGGCACATGATTATTTTATCGATGGATATTATGACACGATACGGCAAGCATATCAGTCCACAAGGGAAAAAATTGCAGGCAATTTGGAACAATTACAAGAACCTGAACTTCCCACAAACACTCACACTAAACCACACATTGATAATGAAGACTCAGGAGACAAGGTTCAGCAATATGCAACTGTCTCTCCTCCGGATACAGATCATCAAGTTAATGATTCAATTTTGAACAAACCAGCTACCCTTGTCCGCCAATCATTGCAGAATAACCACGTTTCAGGCTTAATTCGAAGGCAACAAGCGGCAAAGGAACTGCTAAACAGAACTTTTCTTGGAACAGCAGATAAAACAGCTGATAGATCCAGGGAATTCTATCACATCAAGATAAAAACTATAGAGCGTCATTGGGATCAAATACTGCAGTTGCATAATCAAATTTATGAGCAATCGGTAGACCCCACACTCATTGGATACAATGTCCAACAATTTTTTGACCTTGAAGATCAGACTCAGCAGAAACTCATTGAGCTATATGAGTTGTCTAATCAAGTTCAACAACAATCATCAATTCAGAGGAATTCAACTGATTTAAAATTGCCAAAGATAGTTCTGCCCACGTTCAACGGAGATTACATGAAATGGCGACAGTTTCACGATATTTTTGTCGAACTAGTACACAAGCAACCTATCGCAAATTGCCAAAAGATATTTTTCCTAAAAACAAGTTTGGTCGGTGACGCAGAAAAATTAATACGACATATAACACCAACAGAAGCAAACTATGAGGCAGCATGGAAAATCATAAACGACAGATTTGAAAACAAACGTCTGTTAGTCACAGCTGTACTCAACAAATTGATGTCACAACCGACAGCTTCAATTGAGGGTGCTTCTGCAATACGTACACTGCATGACACCACACAGGAATGTCTCTTAGCATTGCACGGTTTAGGAGTCGACACCGATACTTGGGATCCAATACTCCTTCATACTCTTATGAAGAAACTTGATAAATCCACGCACACACTGTGGGAACAATCATTAAAGCATCCGAGAGAACTCCAAACACTAAAGGATTTTCTGGAATATTTAGAAACACGATTCCAGTCGCTTGAGGCGTTAGGTAGCAAAACCAAGTCTACCGATGACGCAAATAAGCATGTCCAAAGATCACTCACCACAGTCTCAAACACAACTCCATACCAATGTAAATGTTGCAAGGAACGGCATCAATTGTTCGCTTGCAATAGATTTTTGGAAATGACTCCGGCACAAAGATTTAAATTGGTTAAGGAAACTAGTAGCTGTATAAATTGCCTAAGAGATGGACACACGTCATCGAAATGTTCGTCCAGAGGTTGTAAAATTTGTAAAAAGAAACACAACACACTTCTACACCTAGAAGAATCTACAAAACCTACAACGACCAATACATTCACTACAACAGACTCTTCATCAGCATCAGTAAAGAAACAGTCGATTTCTTTAACAGCACAAGGAAATTATCGAAGTCAGGCATATGTTTTCCTCTCCACTGCGCTCGTCCAACTGTCAAACCAGCATGGTAAGACTATCGAGTGCAAGGCTATATTGGATTCTGGATCCCAGTTAAACTTCATAACGGAAAAAACAATGAAAAATCTGGGATTGACACCAATCTCTCATGTAATGCATATCCAGGGTATTGGCCGGGAGACTCAACAGGCAAAGAAAAGAGTGAATATTCAATTAGGATCTCGCCTCAACGCATTCTCTATAAGGATGGAGGCCCATGTATTGCCGAAAATAATATCAAATCAACCCAGCAAATCATTTGATACGTCATCCTGGGCAATCCCAAATAACATTCCACTTGCAGATCCCACATTTTATGAACCTGGTTCAATCGATGTGCTTATTGGAGCCGAGCTTTACCATTCTCTTCTCTCAGTGGGGCAAATTAAATTGGGAAGGTCTTTGCCCACACTACAAAATACAGTCTTTGGATGGACGGTCTCTGGAAAGATTAAAGACACCAACAACGCACGTACAGTATGTGGAATATGCAGTGCAGATGAAGCACTCGATCATTAAATCGAGAGATTTTGGCAATTGGATGAATTACCATCCAACGGAAGGCGTCTTACAGCATCCGAAAAGCAATGTGAACTGCACTTCAATCATACATTTTCAAGAAATGAGGAAGGACGATTTGTTGTAAGACTCCCATTCAAGGAAGAACCGATCAGTCTGGGAGAATCAGCAGATGTTGCATTTCAGCGATTTATATCACTCGAGCGCAGATTTGCCAAGTCAATAGATCTTAAAACAGAATACATTCAGTTCGTGCAAGAGTACCAACAGCTTGGGCACATGGAAGAAGTTATTCACCAGCAATTACATAAACCATACTACTTTTTGCCGCATCATTGTGTAACAAAGGCAGACAGCAGCACAACAAAACTCAGAGTAGTTTTTGATGGATCAGCAAAGACGTCGTCTAATCTATCATTAAATGACGTTTTAGCAACAGGCCCTTCTATCCAAGATGATGTATTCTCAATTCTTATAAGGTTCCGCATGCCAAGATACGTGTTCACCGCAGACATTGAAAAAATGTATCGGCAGATACTAATACACGAGGAAGACACAAAATATCAACACATATGGTGGAGAAGCAGTCCTAATGAACCACTTAAATGTTTTAAGCTGAAAACAGTAACATACGGAACAACTTCAGCGCCATATCTCGCCATAAAATGTCTTCAGCGATTGGCAGAAGATCATCAGGATCGATTTCCGCTAGCCTCAAGAGCAATCAAAAGAAACTTTTATGTTGACGATGTGATGATAGGATCCGACAGTTTACATGAATCACTCGCAACTCAAGAGCAATTACAACGCTTATTGCAAACCGCTGGCTTTAGGCTTCGGAAGTGGTGCGCGAACCATCAAGTACTCATACAAAACATACCAAACAATGATCGCGAAACCGAATTGAATTTCGACACCAGCATCGAAGAACATGTCAAAACAGTAGGAATGACTTGGTTACCAAAATCTGACAACTTTTGCATTAAATCTTCATGGGTCGGTAAAGAGCGTGTAACTAAACGGACTGCATACTCAGATATTGCTCATCTTTTCGATCCTCTCGGACTTATGGGCCCAATTGTAGTTACAGCTAAAATATTTTTACAACAGTTATGGGAACTCAAATACGATTGGGATGCAGCACTTCCACAAGTAATGCAAACTACGTGGTTGAAATATCGAGAAGGCTTAAAGGGTCTACACAACATCAAAATACCCAGGCACATCTTTTCTCACAAAATACCTAAGAATGTTCAATTTCACGTATTTGCGGATGCGTCCGAAAAAGCTTATGGCGCAGTAACTTACGTCCGATCGAAGGACAAGAGCAATTTGATTACAGTACGCCTACTATGCTCCAAATCCAGAATAGCCCCTGCCAAGAAAACCAAAATATCACATGAATGTACTATTCCACGTCTAGAACTGTGTGCAGCCAAACTGGCGGCAGAACTAATTCATCGGCTGCAAACTGATTTAGAAATTAAACAAGATAAAATCTATTTATGGACCGAATCAGAGATAGTCCTTAATTGGATTAACACGTCATCATCAGCCACACTTCCAACGTTCATTGCCAATCGAGTATCTATAATACAAGAACTCACAGCTCCGCAACAATGGCGACACGTAAGCTCTAAGGAAAATCCAGCTGACTTACTGTCACGGGGAATAGCACCAGAATTACTGGAAAATCATACTCTATGGTTTTATGGACCGAAGTTTTTGCATGGAGCAGAATCAATCTGGCCACCTAAATTTGCGAAGAAACCAGAAATTCATCAAGAAAATATTGCTCTGCCAGCTGTATCTGAGCCATTACCAGACTACGATATTTTAGGCACTCTCAATCATCGAAACTCATTTCACAGAGCAATACGCATCATTTCATACATGCTCCGAGTCAAGAGACCAAGGAACAAACAATGCGATATTGACAAGGGCAACAATCGGGACGCATCTCTCAACAGTAAAGAACTTGATCAAGCCTGGAAAATTTTGATTAGATTGATGCAGAAGGTCGAGTTCAAAGATGACATAATTCATCTCCAAAGACACCATGAAGTTTCAAAGAACAGTCCGCTAGCAACTCTTACACCATTTCTAGATCAAGAAGGCATCATTCGCGTTGGTGGACGACTGGAGTCATCTGCCTTACAGTATGACGCAAAACATCCAGTACTGATGCCCTATTCTCACCCATATACGAAACTGTTGCTAATGGAAATTCACCAGGAGAATAAGCATGCTGGACCGCAAACTACCTTGGGAATCGCTCGACAAAGATACTGGCCAATAAAAGGCAAAACGCTCGCTCGTTCGATTATCCACAACTGCGTGTTTTGCTCAAGATCCAGACCAAAGCTTTTGTCACAAATGATGGGAAGTCTTCCAGCTGACAGGATTCAACCAGCGCGACCATTTTTGAACACAGGCATTGATTTTTGCGGACCCATATGGACACACTATAAGCTTAGAGGAAAACGACCCCAAAAATCATATATATCAGTCTTCTGCTGTTTTGCAACAAAGGCCTGTCATCTGGAACTCGTGAGTGACCTAACTACTCAGGGATTCATTGGTGCATTAAAAAGATTCATGGCGAGACGAGGTCACTGTAAAAACATTTACTGTGACAATGCCACAAACTTTGTAGGAGCTAGAAATCAATTAATGGAGCTGAAACAATTTATTGATTCAACCAAGGAAAAGGAACAAATTACAGCTATATGCACAGCAAAAGGATGTGACTTTAGCTTCATTCCACCCCGATCACCTCATTTTGGAGGTTTGTGGGAAGCTGCGGTCAAGTCAGCCAAGCATTTGTTACAACACGTTTTGGCTTCTGCTTCATTAACTTATGAAGAGCTCGAAACAGCAGTCGTAGAAGTCGAGGCTATATTGAACTCTAGACCAATAACTCCAATGTCATCTTCTCCGAATGATCTCACTGCTCTCACTCCAGGACACTTCCTAATTGGCGAACCAATGACCAGCAACATTGATCAATCAGCGAAACCAGAATCGTCGGCTCTTCTAACAAGATGGAAACTTGTATCTTCTGTCAAAAATGAATTCTGGCGGCGTTGGTCTAGCGAATACCTAAGCCAGCTACAACACAGGTACAAGTGGAAAGAGAAATGTCAGAACGTAGAGCCAGGTCTAATGGTTATAGTCAAGGAAGACAATCAACCAAGTCTTAAATGGCCATTAGGACGAATAATCAATACAGTTAAAGGACCCGATGGCTTAGTCAGGGTAGCTGACGTACACACGGCTTCTGGTGTGTTTCGTCGTGCTATACACCGATTGGCGCCACTGCCAATACATCAGTCATCTCAAGCCGATCCAGGGATAGGAAATTGTAGCAAACAGCACAACAACGACGAAGACCAAATAGCTAACTCATCAGCAAACAAATCGAAGGGTAAAAGATTACTGGATAGCCCTCCTCCAAACAAACGAAAGAAAACATTATCACTTGGTACCGCCTTAGTAGCATTATTGCTGGCCTGTGTATATATGCCAATGAGTACGGCAAATGAGGTAGAAGTTAACAAATTCGAATCACATCCGGGAATACATTTTGAAGGTCAAGGAACCATTAAATTGATACAGAACACATGGAATCTAGTAGTTTACTACAACCTTGAGCCTTACAGAAGAGAATTTGAAACTCTCAAAAATAGTACAAAAATATTGGATCATCTTTGCCAGCAAATTTCATCAAAAAGTCTATGTACTCAAGTTGTTCAGCAGTTTCAATTTATCAACCAGGAACTCACCGAGGAAAATTTACTACTTAGGACTACGCGCACTTCGAGGAAGGTCAGAAGAGGGGCGCTTGACATCGTTGGCAATGTCGCGAACTCACTGTTTGGAGTGCTTGATTCTCGATATGCTGAAGAAATGGATAGAAATATTGAAAAGATTTATTCAAATGAAGATTACCTTAAAATGTTATTGGAGAACAACACGTCACTATTAGATTCCACTGTGAACATAATGAAACTTATCGAAGCAGATTCGCTCAGAAGGCACAATTCACTCGTAATACAGCTAGAACAAATAACTAATCGTATAAATAATTTCACCAACGAGATGTATCAGATTAAGGTTCAGCAATTGTTTTCTTCTTGGTCAATCTACACTACATTAATAGTTGCTAATCTACAGCGCTCTCAAGCATCTATATTAGACGTGTTATCAGACACTCATAATGGAAGAATTCATCATTTATTGATTTCACCTCAGCAGTTGAAACAAGAACTCATTAAAATTAAGAACCATCTACCATTACAACTTCGTCTTCCAGTGGAACCAGAAAACATGCTGCAACTTTACAAATTGATGTCAACAGAAGGGCGGATCACAGCAAATTATGTGATATTCAAGGTTAAATTACCATTGATTAGCCTGGACGAATTTTTGATATTTAAGCTCATTCCAATTCCGGCAGTTGTCAACAATGTACTAATAGTCATAGATCCTTCATCAACGTTACTGGCGGTGAGTGCTCATCACGATCAATATTACCCAATGTCAGAAGACGAACTATCTATATGCAATCACATAGAAGATACACACCATTTATGTACCCAATCTCATCCAATTTACCGACCTGGAGCCAACATCAGCATGTGCGAATTGAACTTCCTGAACAACATATCATCATTATCAACATGCAAATTAAAAACTATTAAAACCACTTCAGTGTGGACACAAATTCCTAAGACAAATCAATGGATCTACGCGGTAATCAAAGGAACAAGGCTGAACATAGTATGCAATCACCGTTCCTCACTGATCACAATTGAAGGAAGTGGCATTCTGAAGTTGAAACCAAATTGTATTGTCAAGCACGATCACATAACGATTCAAGCTCATCGCGTCTACTCGAACAACATGCGGGTGGCATACACCAGACTAAGCAGAGATATAGACCTCACAAATGTGGACCATACAGTCGCACTTCAATACAGTGCTCCAATTATCAGCACTTATCAAGCAGAGTTGCAAGAAATACGTAAACAGATCAGTTTCCAACAGTTGGAGTTACCATATCAAATCCAACAGCATAATATCCGACATACTGCTCTCAGCTCTTCCGGGTTACTCCTAGCGATCGGACTCATTGTATTCTTAATTTGGAAATCCAGACGATGTATCCGTAGACGAACAGAATATCCTATTCCATCTCCAAGAGGACTTCAACAGCCGAGCCAACAGTCATCTATCAACAGAACGATTGAACACAGTTCAATGGGGGGCAGGATGTTGAGTACGGTCAGTATTCACAGTGCGCCGGCATTCAATTGCCAGTTGCCCGACATTGAATCGGATCACCCACTTGCCTGATATTGAACTGAGTTCAACCCAAACGTGGATGCAACATAACACCTGTATTTTCTTTATTTTTTTGTACATACTTCCGTTAACTTACATTCATGTTTGCACTATACTTGCACAAAACTTAACTTGCACCCTACGTAAACAATTGTTTTTGCAAAATAAGCAAAATTGCACATTCGCACTTATTATTTTTTGTATGTCATATTAATTAATAATATTTGAGTAAGCTAAGAATTATACTAAAGTAAGCAAATTCGTCGTATTGTATATTTTTGTATTGTTGTTAGAGTAAGCAAATTTCTTGTATAAATATCGCCCAATAAACATTGAAGAAGCAGATATAATTCGACAGTTAACCAAGACTTTTAATTTTCCAAGTGAGTCTGCTTGGAAGGCTGCCAACTTATCTCAATTCTGGTGTTCTAGTTTGTACTGGAAATACCATCAATAGTCACGGTATAGAACCGTTGTCTATTAAGTAACAATATACAGTAAAAGCACTGTATACAGCACCATAACCTTTTTTGCAGTAGCAGCGCATTCTGGTGGTCAAGGAGGTTACTTTGAAAATTTAATACTTCATCAAAACAAATGCGATAATTACTTTATATTGATAAATACAAAACTTAATAAAATAGGATTCTTGAAATTATAAACTTTCGCTAATTATACGGTCCCTATAGGTTAGAGCCAGATTGCAGTATTGGTATAGTTTGAATTGAATTTAATATGGGACACGTTCTAATAAAATGCCGGACAACCACCTTCGTTTCCAGATTGCACAGTGTACATTCGTCTCCTCCGTTGTTTCTCTGGCTTTGAATATTGACGAGATGGACTCTACGCTGTTCCGGTAGTTAAAGTAGCTGTTTTCCCCAAGTTCATGCTGTAGTATTCTGTACGTGGATCTTGATTGGCTTTGTTGACTTTGCGTCTCGAAAAGCTCCCGTGTTGGGTAGTGGATTTTTTTAAGCATTTCGTTCAGTGTGCTCTCCCAGTTTGTTTCATTTGCGATTAGTTCGTGCAAGGGCATATTATTCTCTTGGCTGAGCCTTGACCATTGCGCAAAGAAATTAAGGTTTCGGTTTTTAAGATACATAGCAACCTTGTGGGGAAGAAGATGACTTGGTTACTTTTCACCCCACCTAGTATAACGTTCATTAAGCTTAGAAAGATGGCAAGAAACAGGCTTTTCTTTTTCGAGTGAAAAAATAACCTGTGTCTTGGAAGCATTTATTCGAACCTTCCAATCGAAAAAGTAATCTTGTATAACATACAGTGCAGATTGCAGGTTTGTTTCAATGTTAAAACCAACTGAATCTGATGAGAAGATGCAAGTGTCATCGGCGAAAATTGCTTTTTCGCAGTTTGTTAAACATGGGAAGTCATAGGTAAAAATAGTATACAAGATTGGGCCTAGTACTGAACCTTGAGGTACACCTGCTGAAGTATTAAAAATATCGGAGTCCCAATTATTAATTGAAACCCTGAATTTCCTTTCAGACAGAAAAGATTGGATATTTCTGATTAAGTACATCGGAAAATTAAGTCTCAAAAGTTTATGTAATAAAGCATCATGCCAAACCGTATCAAACGCTTTCTCAACGTCAAGAAGTACCATTCCTGTACTTTTTCCACTCCTAAAGTTGTTTCTAATGTATTTAGTTATTCTATGTACTCGATGGACCGTACTATGATGAGCCCTAAATCCAAATTTTTCAAGTGGTAGAATGTTATTTCTTGTTACAAGTCTACTCTTTAATAATTTCTCAAAGCCTTTGCTTAGAGAGCTTAAAAGACTTATTGGCCTATAGTTGCTAGGCATGTTTGCACTTTTACCCGGCTTTAAAATTGGTATTATTTTAGCTGTTTTCCAAGCACTAGGAAAGTAACTTGATTTCAGACAGCAGTTAAATAGAATATGTAAAAATTGTATTCCTAATTTAGGCAAGTTCTTAAGGTATACATTTTTAATGCGATCAAAGCCTGCAGATTTTCTTTTTTTTGAGGTTTGACAGAACATCTTTGACTTCTTCAAATGTAAACTCGTATCCAATTTGTTTTTCTCACATTCGTCCTTTTCAATTACGCCGAAAACTCGCATTTGATGTAGGTACCTATAGTTTGGCAGTATTTTAAATTCCGTAATCTCATGAGCGTACCTGCTGGATTGGTTTAAGTCGATTGCTTATTCTCGTAATTCTATAAAAACGAGTCAAAAGTAGTCCGGGAGATGTTTGCCTCTAAAATTGCAGTCACTTCTGCCCTAAAAAATTTTCTGCATGCAGCAGGTTACCACAAACTAATGTTGCCTTTGGTTGTGGTAAATAAACATTTTCTTGAATTTTTTAAAGTTGGAAATTGCTTTATACAATCTAAAAGAAATTTCTAACCACACTGTACCATTAATTCACAACTTTAAGTGAAAATATGACAAATTTTTAGTTAAACTTAAGTTATGGAAATAATTTCGCCTAGACAGAAATACTTATTGAGTTAGCCTTCAATTATTTGTACCCAGTTTACTTATACTCCTAGAAAAATCAACACAATGAGTAAATTTGAAAGAGAACTTTTTCAAGTACTGTGCAAACAGTAAAATCAAAATTGAAATTTACACCTTTCGGCTCTCTTTCATGTCCTTTTGCCTTCCCTTACCCATTGGGATAAAAAAAGTGAATGCTATCAAATTAGGAGTCATCTTTGTAATGGAGAAATCTTTAAAATGCATAGATGTGTTTTCTAAGTATGATAAAAAATTAAAATATCACCTGCTCAGATGAAAAGAAATAACAAAAAAACTTCAGATAGTACGTTCGGCAGTCAACTATGTATATGCATAAGATGCTCTGTATTTCTGTAAGTTCGTATTGGAACAACAGGGTTCGGGCTGTAAACACCAGCAACCCGAATATGTTCCCTCAAATAAACAAACTATTTCGGAGAAAAAATCAAAACGACCTTCAGTGTCTTAAAATAGCGCGGACAACAGGCAACGAACGGTTACTGACAATAGCAGGTATTGATCCAAATGAGGCCGCTGATGATGACGACTTCTTTGTGATCGAGGATCCACAGGAGAAGGTTGAGGCCATAGGGGCGACTTTCCAGGAAATATACAAGGCCACTGATACCATTGGCCGTAATTATGACCTGGACAATCGCGTCTTGGTGCACGACTTCTACATTCGAAATGAAATAGAGAACTGGCGATCCGAGGGCTCTGGTTTCACCCGGTTCAGCGACGAAAATATGGCAAATAATGTCATTACCAGAGAGGGTGACCTACCCCCGTTCATTTCGAAGGAAGAGCTCCATGAGATCTTCGACACAATCAGGGCTAAGAAATCAGTGGGGACCGATGGTATTCCGAACATCGTGCTTCGACATCTTCCTCTAGAAGCGGTGGACATTTACACCACCCTGTTTAATAATGCAATGAATAATGCACATTATCCAGCGCATTGGAAAACGGCGGTGGTTCAACCTATCCCCAAAAAGGGAAAGGATATATCCAATCCGGCGAATCTCCGGTCGATAAGTCTCCTTCCGAATATCAGTAAGGTGTTTGAAAAAGTAATCAATAGAGCTCTGTCTAGGTGGGTTGAGGACAAACATATAGTTCCGGATAATCAATTCGGTTTTAAGGCAGGACATGATATCTTACATGCCGCGTCTAAACTGGTGTCCGATATCCAATGGAATAAAGGCAAAAACCAATGCACTGGTGCCTGCCTTGTTGACTTGGAGAAGGCCTTCGACACCGTATGGTTAGAGGGTCTTTTCTATAAGTTGACTAGGCTGGGGATCAGTAAACCACTCTTGTACATTCTTTATAATATGCTGACCAACAGACAGTTCATCGTGAAAAATGGCGATGTGACTTCTGTTGGAATATTTCAAATTAAAAATGGTCTTCAGCAAGGCTCGGTCAATTCGCCGATCTTATTCAACATTTATACAAGCGACTTGATAGGTTCACTTCCCCATACTATTGCGTACGCAGACGATTTGATAGCGTACAGAACAGGTCCAAAAATCGAGGTCATTAATACTCTCTTGCAGCGTGACTTCGATAAGATAAGACGATTTTGCGATGACTGGAAGTTGAAAATCAACTTTCAGAAGTCGGAAACCATTCTTTTTAGGACGCCGTTGTCTAGAGCCTCTAGGGATACCAGAAAAAATTGGCGAATGTTCTCGATCATTGGACAACACGGACAGCCTCTTGCCTGTCGAAATGTAGTCAGATACCTTGGGATCTGGCTAGATCAGTTTCTGTATTTTGACAAAAATGTAGATGCTGCTCTGGCCAGAGCTAAAGGCGCTTTTGCTCTTACAAAGAGACTGTTTTATAGCAGCCAACTCGATGCGAGGGTAAAGGTAATCTGCTATATGGCCCTTATCAGGCCCATGCTGGTATACGGGTGCCCCGTGTGGTTCAATGTACGAGCAAGCTTAATGGAAAAGATTCGGGTGTTTGAGAGGGCTTGCCTCAGGGCTTGCCTTCGCTTGTACAGAACACCAGAGTCGGAGTACAAAAAATTTTATCGTAATGAGGTCCTTTACAACAGGGCGAACCTAATACGAGTGGACAATTTCGTAATTAAGCTGACTCGAAGGCACATTGCAAGAGCAATGACCTCGACGAATAACCTGATATCTGGGGCTTACTACCCCAACTACCTTTACCACGAGAGAGTGCGCTCTGACGGCTTCGTTCCACCGGAAGCATTCCTCTACCTAGATCAGATAGGGTTGATCCAGGATAGATCAGCGGTCCCGTTAATCTTCCATGTCGCTCGGACAGCTGGGGACAGGCGACTCAACTACAACAGAGACGTCGCACACGGCAGTGTGGATCGTCTCAGGTTCAGTAGGGCGGTGGGGAATCGCGATAAGAGGGATGTCGTTCGGCAGCACCAGCATTTCTGGTGGTTAAATGATGGAGAAGATGTTTCGTCGTCGTTTCCGTCAATTACGGACCAGCCTCACTAATGAGGCAGAGCTGACCAATCTATTTGCTCTGTGAATAGCGATGGCCAGCTTGCATAGGTTTAGGTTAGCATTTAAGAAATATATACATATATTAGTATATACAAAGGTATATACTAATATATGTATATAATTGTGTATGTATGTATAATATCTATGTGTGTATATTGTGTAAGTAGGTTAGGTAGACTAAGGTTTATTTTAAGTTAGATATTAAGTTTTATAGAAAATTAAGTCAATATGCTAAGTTTTTGTTAACAATTTTTTTTCTTAGCCTTAAGTATACAAGATATATGTTTCAATAAAATGTAAACAAAGTCGAAAGACATAGATAAGAATTTAGAGTAGCTTAGAGTGCCTGTGTGGGGCCAGTAAGTTAATATAAGTTTGTTAAGTAATTTTAAGTTAGCATTTAAGCATTTTCTGTTAGTATGTAAGAGTTAATTAAGAGTTAGAAAATAAAATGCATTTAAAAAAAAAAAAAAAAAATAAAAAAAAAAAAAAAAAAAATAAGATGCTCTGCTATTTAAAAAGCGAAATAAACTAGCACAGGACGAGGGATGTGAAAAATAATTTTATCTGAGGAAAATGAGACATTTTTAAAACAAATCGTGAAAGGAATTTTCCAAGTTCAACGAATAATGGTAAAATTGTAAGATGCCGTCAGGAGAATATAATGCATCTATCTAGACCACATAGTGTATGCGAAAAGGGCAGTCCTGGAAACTTTAAGAAAAATTAGTTTTGAGTGTAGTAAAGCCACTTTTAAAGCAGGAAAATAGTGAATAATAACTTACCTATACCTAAAGATGTCCTTTCGGGGGATAGTATGCCCACTGGCACTGTTAAAATCTGTTAATCGTTTGCTAGCTATGCTACAACAGCACCTACTAAAGTAGGATATGTCTTCGAGTTGTTCAAACTGTGCTCTTGCGAACATAATTCCGTTTCCGTGCAATGGCTACTGTAAGATGTTTTATTGCTCTTTAACTTGTAAAAAGGACAGGAAAATTCACAAGTATGAATGTCATGCCTATAACTCGGGTATCTTGGCAGCCATTGGTATAGCACATTTGGCCATGAACACTATACTTAATGGACTTCCATTGATCATTGACAGACTATAGAATCTCACTACGTCAAAGAAAATTTGGCAAAAAATCGAATCCATCGCCAAATCAGAGGAGAAGGGGTATGTTTTAGTTGTTTCATTGGTTACAAACCTCAAATTGATGCAACCGAATGAGGTTCGTTCGTATTCTTTGGCTGTCGCTGTAGGTACCTTCTATTTAATGTATGTAGTTCACTACATTTTATAATCTCTTCAAAGACAGCGCTTGTGCAACATCCGAGTGGGCAGTCATCGTTTCCGCATTAATACTCAGACATACCATTCAAATGATGGCTGGTGCGCACTCTTGCTTGGCCTTAGTTTGCATGGATGATTCCTATCAAGTCTCAGCGCTCTCTGATATATGGGCTATGCCAAAGCGCCTTAAAAAAGGTCAGTTGCACTTGTTGTCTCGGGTGTCTGTACACTATGCAGCGTTATTTCATTAACTTAGTATTTGTAATCGCTCATGTGCCCCGACGTTTAGGTATAGCTTTGATGGAGACTATGTGACGGCATTAGCTCGCGAGCCTCTCAAAGTTGGCGATGAAATCTTCAATTTTTGCGTCGCTGACTATAGGGACAACCTCAAGGCTGAACGGCAGGAGGAACTGAAATTGATTTACTATTTTGATTGCACCTGTAGATTTCCTCAAATTTTGCAAATATGGTTGCCAAAATCCAAAGTGTCAGGCCATTTTCCGTCCACCTGCGCTGGTGGACAGGTGAACAAGGAAAGATTTCATTTCTGACTTGTCCACTCTGCAAAACTCAACTGAACGTGGACCGGTATTATGATATTGAAGATTTTATCAAGAAGTTCCCGGAATTTATTCAGAAAATTAAAAAACAAGTTTATTCATGTAAATCTACATACATATATTGTCCCCTTCAAAGTAATCCCCATCGACTGCAACATGGGGTGTGGCGCTCCCATTATTCCGATTTGAGTTCTGTTTTTTTTTTTAATTCGGTAAATCTGTTGTTGACATTCCCTCTAAATCTTAGCGTCAGAGCTTGACATTTGCAAAAGTTCGTAGCCAAGAGTACATCTATTTCTGTGTGTTTTGTCGATTTATTACAATTTTAGAAATGAATTTAAATTTGCAACAACGAACTTGTATTCAATTTTGCGTAAAAAACGGATTTAATGGTGCGCGAACGTTGGAAGTATTGGAAAAGTGTTTTGGCAACGATTCTCTAAAGAAAACGGTCGTTTACCAGTAGCACGAGCGCGAGCGGTTCAACAGTGGTCGTGAGTCAATCGAAGATGATGGTGGCAGACCATCGACATCGAAAACCGATGAAAACATTGATGAAGTAAAAGAAATGTTGGTCCGCAAATTAACCATCAGAGAGATAGCGGAGGACTTGAATGTTGCCTATGGATCCGTTCAAAACATTTTGGTTAAAGATTTGGGTTTCCGTCGTGTAGCAGCAAAGTTGGTGGCAAAAGACCTCAATTTAATGCAAAAAAAAGACCGTGTTGACGTCGCAAAAGAGATGATTTGCGAGGCTGAATCCGATCCCACATTCATCAAAAGGATCATTACTGGAGACGAGACGTGGGTACGACACGCAATCTCGACATCAGGCAAGTGAATGGCGTTCACCAAATGAGCTGAGACTAACAAAACCACGTCGTTTTCAGTCAAAAAAGAAGTCAATGCTCACGGTTTTCATGGATTACAACGGTGTAGTGCATCATGAAGTTTTCCCAGAAGGGCAGACAGTAAACAAAGAGTATTATTTGGGCGTTATGAGACGTTTGCGTGAAGCAATTCGCCGAAAGAGAAAGAGCATTATGGGTAGAAAACTCGTGGACTTTGACCCATGATGTGCCATTCTTGTTTAGCTTCTCTCAATTCTGCGAACGTTGAGGGAAATTGCATCCATACATTTGCTTGCCAAACTGTTTTTGATACAGTGGATCTGTGACCCCAATGTCCTCACCAACTCCAACTTGGAATCCCGGGTCACCAATGTGTCGAAGGAATATTTGCATTTTCTCAATTCTTGGTATGGCACCACCACTCGTTTCTTCAGGAATATCGGAAAGAAACTCGAATCTATACAGGTCCTTGAGATTATCCCCGAAACGTCGTGAAATATATATCTTTATTTTTCGCGTTTGTATGTTTAAAAACATTTCTGAAAGTGAATATCCCCTGTGTTGTTGATTATCTTAAAAAAACTTTGACAAATAAATTTGACAGCTTTCCGCTCCAGTTTTCAAACTTCAACTTGAGGGGAAGAACCTACTTTAAGGAAATTTTTTATTCATTCCAAATTGAGTGTTCCCTTTAACGAAAGCACTTTACTCGTGAATGTTAACTCGGAGTGTTCCCTCAGTTTTTATTCACACACACATGCCGCAAAAAGTCTCCTTCTGCCTGGACTCTTTTCATATCCTTTTTGGATACTGATAGTAATCTAAGCTCGGTTGAATCAATTTTTGGCAAAGTTGTCTTTCCTTTGGTGAAGTATACGTATTCCAATCAAACATTCGCTCACATTGCTGAAGTTTGAAACATATTGGTTACATCTTTTTGGCTTTTTGCCTTCCCACAAAATGATTATATTCGTAAAGGGTGGGCAATTAACTGTTGGAACAGGCCCAAATTTTGAGGACCAGATCCTTCAAAGGACTGAAAAGGATATTATATTTAGCTCACTACAGTGCTCATGACTATTATAGGTTAGCCGTGACCTATTTTACAGAAATTTCTATTTCTGAACAGATGCTGAGGCTTAGAGTAGCTGTAACAAGTTAACCGCTGAATCAATCCTGTACCGCTGATCTTGACTCCACTGAAACCCCTAAATAGTTTCTTGTCTGAACCAAGCTTTTGTACTGAAATTTATTCATCTGTGAGTGTACATTTTCAAGTATTGGGTCTACAAGTAAGTTTCCAGCGTTTTTTTTTTCCAAAATTTGAAGCTTTATTATGAAAACATAGTTACAATGCTTTATTCAAAGTATCGTCCATCGGAAGCTACAACTTTCCCCCATCTTTCTGGCAATTTATGAATTCCGGACCAAAAAAATTTCTCGTCTTTCGAGCCCAAGAACGTATCGAGGCAATTTTTGATTTCCTCTACTAAGCTGAAGCGTATTCCCGTAAGAGCGTTCTGCATCGAACGAAACAAGTGGTAGTCAGATGGTGCCAAGTCTGGACTGTAAAGCGAGTGAGGCAGAATTTCCCATCCACTATTTTCCAAATAGTTTTTCACCGAAACCGCAACATGTGGCCGAGCGTTGTCGTTATGAAAAATGACGGACTCATGCCTGGTCTCATATTCTGGCCGTTTTTTTTTTTAATGCCCACTTCAAACGAATTAGTTGGGTTCGATATAATGGTCCTTTGATGGTTTCACCACTCGGAAGCAGTTCGTAGTATACGACACCCTTTTAATCCCACCATATGCAGACCTTATTCACGTGAATATTTCGTTTCGGCGTCGATTGGGCGGGCTCGCCGGGCTTTGTATATGATTTTCTGCGTTTAGGATTATCATAATAAATCCATTTCTCATCACCAGTGACAATACGATGCAAAAATGATTTATTTTTATACCACTGCAGTAACATTTCGGATATGTAAAATCGCCGTTCGACGTCTCTTGGCTTCAATTCGTACGGCACCCAGTTTCCAACTTTTTCAATGAATCCCAGTGCTTTTAGGCGCAGGGAAAGGGCTTGTTGCGTGACGCCCAATGATGCAGCAAGTTCTTCTTGAATCTAACACGGTACTCATCCAGTAAAGCGTCCAATTCCTCGCCTTCAAAACTTTTCGGTTTTCCGGGGCGATATTTGTCTTCAACTCAAAAATCACCACTTTTGAACCGTTTGAACCACTCGCGGCACGTCGATTCACCAATACATTCCGCCCCATACGTTTCCGAAAGCAAACGATAGGCCTCAGCCGCACTTTTCTTCATATTAAAGAATAAAAGCAGCGATTCCCGCAAATGACGTTTATTTGGCTGGAAACTTGCCATGATTTTGCTCGATAAAATGTACGACACCGATAGAACTGCTCAAATATAACCCTGCAAAGTTGTTGACAGATACAAAACCTACAAATAAAACACATGGGGTCTGACATTTCTGCCCGGGATCCACTGGTGGCGCCATCTCTGACAAACGCTGGAAACTTACTTGTAGACCCAATATAACATTCGCATCGTCGGATTTACTATAGTCAAAAGCAATTAGTGATGCTAGCATCAATTTTTCTCATAGAAAATTTTGTTTAAAAACTTCCATCTGAAATATGAAGATGTTTCCCCAATTTTTATTTATGACTTTTGTGTGGCAATGTGCTTAAATCTCTTAATAACGGGTGATTTTTTTGCTGTGTGCCATCATTATTCGTAATTTTTTGAGCCACCGAATTCACCAGATTTGGTTCCCTGTGACTTCTTTCTTTTCAATCGAGTTAAAAACCCACAGCAGCCGAGAAGAAGTAATGGAAAGGCTTCATTAAAACCAATAAGGCTTCGTGGAAATTTAAGAAATGTTTTCCCCAAGAATAAACACTTAAAAAACAACTTAAAAATACTTAAAAAAAAGAGTAATTCTTTAAAACAAAAAAAGAAGACCTAAACATGTTTTCCTTCGGGTTTTGTTTGTCCAGAGTGTGAAGCTACCCGGAATTGTGTACATTAAAGGCACCTATAATGTCAGTTTAAACATAATAATACAGAGGTACAATTCTTTGAACTAAGCCAGGCAGCGCATGAAACTGGTTAAAAGTCGAATTGCTTTCCAGTTTGGAGCTTCTGTAAATAAAGCAGTAGTGGATAATCTGCTTACGGAGATGAAATTGTAACAACGTGATGTTAATTCCGGATTACAACACATTGTGACGAACTGGGGAAAGAGTTGGTTTTCCTCAATGTCTTCAGCAGTTCAGCCTATGGTCCCTTTTTTTCCAAATCAGAAAAGGAACATCTCAGTAATACTGATTGCTATGGTTACATCGGCACATTTACACTAACACCAACACCGCTTAAGGCGTTGACAACAAGAAAATAATATTTGATAATCATTTATATCAAGGATTATCCTGTTTCATTTATATCAAGCAATGAAATAAATCTGAAAGTCCGCGAGATTTTTAGCATATGGGAGCATTACACGCAAATGATTTATGACAAAAAAATGACAAAAGTTATTCCTCTATTTCGACCTTTTTTGACGGGATTCCAGTTTGTTTTCAAGGTGAGTTTCTCTTTTTGTCCTTCTAGTTCTCAATTTATTTCCTCAATGGCAGATAAAGCTTGTAACAAGCTTTTCATTTCGACAATTTGTGAAGAGAAAATAAGCGTGCGCAGAAAAAGCCAAAAAGCTGATTATAGCTTGAAAACGGGGTAGGGGTAATATTTTGTACTTGAATATACTTTTGAGGGTAATTCAGTCCTGACAGAGCTTAAAACGTGTAAGCTGAGCCTATTAACAATTGCTGTTACTACCGGAAGGCAGTTGTCGAGTACTTCGGTATTTAATCAAGCGACGATATTGATGATGTACTCATTCACATCTGCGAGCAAAAAGTTTTCGAGGTCAGTTAAATTAAAATTAACTTTTAAACTTTCATATGTATATTTGTATGCAAGTACAAACATATGAAGCTACAATATTATTGCTCATGAAGAATGTCATGCGACATAGACAAGACGAAAGGAAAAGAAAAGGAAAGTGTATCCGGGCCCAAATCCAGGAAAACTTTTTTTTACAAAACAAGTCATAAATCTAGATTTCGAATGCTGCCATTTTAAATCAATAGCAAAATGCAACCATTTTTATCGAAAGTCGTGATATTTATATTTTAATCCAAAGTACAAATTCTTTGATAAAATTCTTCATCGGTTTTCTCATAATTGCGGTAGTATTTCGCGAATAACAGCGTAGATATTTTATTTTAGTACATATGTAAATCTTTGGTGAAGCATTGGTGTAGAGATTGTCTTTAACATACCCCCAAACGAAAAACTCGAATGATGTTAAATTGCACGATCTCGGCGGCTAACATAAGTCTCCATGAAATTTGTCCACGGAATTTGTCACGCAGTAGAGCTATTGTTTCACCAGCTGTGTTGCATGTGGCGTCCACAGCATCAATATCAGGCAAAAAGAAGTCAGTCAACATCAACAGAAGCAAATTAAATCAAATCAAATCATTTTCGAAAAAATTCGGGGCACTGACACCGCTTGTCTAAAACCCGCACCAAACTCTCATTCGCTGTGGATGGAAAGGCTGCTCTACTATTTCTCTTGGGTTTTCGAAGCAAATGGAGAAGAGCCTTATCAGTCAGAATAATTTCGTGAATTTTGTGTAAAAAATCATGATCTTGTTCATTCACTTAAGTAACCAATCAGCGAAAGTACGGCGTTATACGTGCTCTGCTTGCTTCAATTCCTGTGTCAACTGAACCTTGTAAGCAAGTAGGGCAAGATCTTTATGCAAAATGCGATGCATAAAGGTTGCAGATAGGCCCAATACCTGTGATCGTCTTGAAATGGACACACCTAGGTTTTTAGTCACGCTCTCAACTAAGTTGGTGATATTTTCAGCTGACCTTGCCGGATGAAAATGAGCTAGAGTCTTGATGTCACCAATCTATCCAAGATCGATTAAATTCACCATTGCTATGTGAGAAAGCGTTTGATGATGATCAAAAGCAGTACGAACTTTGCGAAACTTTTCCGCAATATTTTCACCGTTTTTGTAGTATATATGGATCCACATTTAATAATCTCCTAATTTTTACTTATCAGTAGTTCTCACAATGTTAATTAAGTATTCAGATTTCAATAATGGCGATAAATTTAAAATGACATCTCTCGTTGGATGATCCCCTACATGCCAAAAAATGTCCAAACTTCAGCCGATTGCGTATTCCTCAACCTCCCCTCAAACTCTTTACAATCTATACCAAGTGATGAATGTCAAAAAAGCCACAATGCTGAATTTCATCAGATTATTACCACAAAACTCACCGAAAACGGTTCATACGTTAAATCAAATGCTTGACCCAGTTCACAGGACTTCGAGGTGATTAAACAGAAATACGAGGGTAGAAGTATCCGACCTGACGTATAGATAGCAGTTGTTGTTTAAAAAGAATGACAATTATAGAATGTACCAAACTTATAAAGCTGAAATTTGAAGTTTGAATCGGCGCAAAAACTTGGCTTTATTGCTGTCAAACTTCGCCAAAGGCTCTATTGAAACATCCTCACGTCGCTGTTTTTGTTCCATTGTGAATAAACGCAGCAGCCATCTTATGCACAGCTTTCTCATTTCCAATTCGATGTACATCGGATAGTTCACGCATTTTCAATACCATTTTGTGGATTTTTTTCAACATTTCTGGTGAACTCATCGCATTTGGCCGATTACTGCGATGTTCGTCTTAGCACCTCCTAGGGCCTCACTTAAACTCTGCCACCCACAATAAAATTGTTATTGTAAACGCAGGTTCCCCCAGAGTAGAATCACATAGCGATGACCAATTTTGTCCATATTTAAAAATTCATTGAGAGCGTTCACTATTGATGGCTGTCGAACAAATACTAAATAACATAGCGTCTTTAAACTTCAAATTTATACTTTATCGAGTTGGTACAACCGCCATCTATTTGTCAGGTCGGGTACTTCTAGGGCTACACTCGTACAAGCCGTACTGTCTGTAAAATCAACAGCAATCAGCCTAGATGAAATCAATCCAATGTTTATAAAATTAATTTTGCCATTTATAAAGTTTACTTCTAATTCCATTTCCCAAAAAACAACAAAAGCTCATGCTCTATGGAATACGCGCAAATATCTTTACCGTGCCGTGTCGACCACCGACGAGTGCACACGTCACCCTGCACTCGTATTTCGCCGTGCTGCACACAAAGAAAAACAAAAACAACGCGCAGTGTTAAAAAAAACCCCCAAACCACCGCGCGCGTGTTAAAACAATAATTGCGGGTAACCGCACTGTGTGACGGTCGTAGTACTGTTGCTTGCACTCGGTCACTGCAGTTACTGTATTTATCATACGGTACGGGCAGTGACTGAGTGTATGTAACAACTGATGGATAGCGGGTTGTGTGTGAAAATTTTGTTGGTGCACTGTTTCATATTGTTGTAAGGGCATAACACCTACAACAATTTGATTCGTTAAACCAACGTCAGAATTTTCACTTCGCAGCCTTGCTTAGTATCGTCGGTGTTTGTGTTTACTGTGCTTGTTTGTAATTATGACCAGAGAATTCAGGGTGGACGTAGCTAATATACGCGGGCTAAAAAGTAATCACTTACGTCTGTAAGTACCGACCAGCTGTTTTGGCACTTAGTGTAACATAGGTAGATCCCCGCCCACACCTCTCAGATCACTCTTATCTGAAGCTACCTGCCTACGAACTAGTGCCACTATTCTTTCCCCATCGCGGTCTCGCCATTTATGTGCGTAGTGATGTAGCTTACCAAACCCCACCACATGTGGTTAAAATTCCATCTCCGAAAGCAAATTATCCACTACTACTTTATTTACAGAAGCCCCAAACTGGACAGCAACTTGACCTTCCACGAGTTTGATGCGCTGTCTGACTCCATTCAAAGAATTGTATCCCTGCATCCTCATACTGAAATCGTGATTACGGGCGATTTCAATGTACAAAATTCTGGTTGGCTTCTGGTTGGTGTGTTGAGATCTTCGCTACGGGAAATAACTTAACTCAGCTTGTAAATGAGCCCACACGAATACCAGACGTTGATAGTCATACCGCCAACACCGTGGACTTGTTTTTAATTTCTCACCCTGACTGCGTTGATGTGCTCTCCCCTCTAGGCTCGTCGGACCATTGTGTCATGTCAGCTATATTCTCGTACACCCACCACACAGTTACAGAAAAGATTCCTAAGAGAACCGTATGGCAATACGTTATGTTTCCTCGATAACGACGCTGCTGACATGATCACAGAAACTATTCTTTTTGGAATGAGATGCTTTATTCCTCATCGGATGAAGAGTATCAAACCAAAAGAAAAGGCATGGTACGATTCGAGCTGTAAAGAGGCTGTCAGGGTTAGAGAATTGATTTTTCGGTCCTACAAGACCAACCCGACAGAGGAAAGCCGAAAAAAGTTTAAACGAGCCAGAAATGACTGCAACGTCTTTCTCAAGCGTGTGAAATTCCAATCCGACCAAAACCTGAGGCAAAAAATACTGTAATGTCCCAAACGCAGTAAAAATTGTTGGTCATTCGTCAAAAACATTAGAAATTCTGCCTCATCCTCCATCCCAGCGCTCATTTACGGTGACATTCCAGCTGTCAGCTCTTTGGATAAGCCCAGTCTGCTTGCTGCACACTTTGCGGCTAGCTCAACACTCCCAGATTGTGCTTTGTCCCCGCCTATGCTTGAGTGCGTCGAATCTACAATGGGACGAATCCACTTTCGCACTCGTGTAGCAAGAGTACTTAAAGATCTCAACATACATAAATCCGCTGGTCCAGATGGTATATCTCCCCTTCTTCTGAAGAGGTGTTCTTCCACGCTGGCAAAATCACTGCGTAAGCTTTTTCATCAATCCTACTCTTTAGGACTCTTTTCGAGCAGATGGAAAACAGCATTTGTCCAAACCGTCCCTAAAAAAGTCGAATCTTCTTCTCTATCCTCCTACAGACCCATCACACTTACGTCCCTTTTTTCCAAGGTCATGGAAACGCTGATAAACCGTCAGCTCGTGAAATATCTCGAAACACGAAAACTTCTCAATGACTGGCAATATGGTTTTCGTAGCAACAGGTCCACTGGTGATTTGATGGTATGTCTCACCAAAAAGTGGAACAAAAGCGTCCATCAATCTGGCGAAAGCAAGATAGTTGCACTTGATATTTCTAAGGCATGTGACAGAGTTTGGCATCAGGCTCTTTTGTCGAAAATGCGTGCTTTTGGGATCGATGACTCTCTTCTTCAATGGATTAGAAATTACCTTTCGGAACGTTCAATTCAAGTTGTCTTGGATGGTTTCAAGTCTGATATTCACGAAATAAATGCTGGTGTGCCCCAGAGCTCCGTTCTCTTTCCGACACTCTTTTTAATTTTCATTAATGATCTCTTGCCTGCTACTTCTAATCCAATTTATTCCTCTGTTTCTCATATTAGTTCCCGGACTCACGCCGCTGCTCTTGGGCTGTAGAATGGGAACGGCAGCGTATGCTAAGCTCATTAAATTCCGATATTAACAGCATAACCAATTGGGGAACTACCAACCGAGTGAAATTTAATGCTTCCAAAATACAATGCTGTCTGGTGTCGTTAAAGCGAAATTTAAACACCCAGCCATTATCCATGGATGGCACTTGCATCGTTGAAACCGATAAACTTTCCATTCTCGGTATGTGTGTCAATGATAACTTACGTTCGCATGACAACATATTCGATGTCGTCAAAAATGCTGCGAAATGTCTAGGTTTCCTCAAGCGATGTAAGAAATATTTTACCCCCTCTGATCTGGCCACAATATATAAGGCATTCATCCGTCCAAAATTGGAGTACAATGCCCACATCTGGTCAGGTGCTCCTCAAACATCTCTGCACCTGCTAGATAGGATTCACAACCGTGCGATAAAACTCATTGGTGATACTAATATCAGTCAATCAATTTACACCCTCGAACACCGACGTAATGTCTCCTGTCTCACTGTTTTATCGCTATTTCCATCACCATTGCTCCATTGAAATCATCAGAAGCATTCCGCCCATTCAAATTTTCAACCGTAACACTCGTCTCGCTATGAATGCTCATCAGTATACACTCAAGCCCATTTTCGGACGTACTCTAAAATATCGTGATTCTTTCCTAAGCCGTATAACTCGCTTATGAAATTTTAGTTTTTCAAAAACCTTCGACAAAGTTAATCATAGAATTCTATAGAGAGAGTTTAGGAAAGACTTTAAATTCTTTTGGGAACCGACAAAACTAATTTCTTCTTACTGTAGTAGTTGTATACTGTATTAGTCACATACGTTTAAGATAGTAACAAACATTGTCACACTTACTGCATAATTATATACGAATTTGTAACAGTTGCACGAATGCTCCACGATCAGGTGATACTCTCAGTAGGCAGTTAGCAATATGTTAAGTAAAGAAGATTGTCACACACACACATAATCAGTCTAAAGAATCATGCACAAAAGACACGAGAGAGAGAATAAAGTGAGTCGATACTGAACACGCAAGAAGGAAGGTCTGTTGTTTTTATTTGTTCCGGCTACATTACTTAAGTGAAAGATATCAGAGCATGGTGGCTAACAACAAAATGACAAGCTTTCTACCTGTTGATAGCGCGTACCATAGGTCTCCATTCTAAGACCAGTTCTCTTCACTTTATACTCGTATGAACGAACTTCCCGCCCAGATTAAACATTGTTGTGTGCACACGTTTGCCGGCTATGGCCACATTGCACCGTGTTTCTGCGAAGAAATTTTGTGGCTGCTCTATCTTAAATTTACTAAAGCTTCGTTCACTTTGTCTGCTATACGAAGTAATACGACACAAACTAGTCAGCCAGAATACCTACTCGTATTTAACAATCTCGCATTTGTACAGTCACGCAGAATATTTGGTCCAAACGAAATACTCCTGTGTGACATCCGAAAGACAATTCGTGGAATTTGGAACTCTCTTCTTCTATATTATGAATTGTAAATGTAAATACATAAATATGTTGCACTTGTGCATATAAGTATGTTAAGCTCCAAACAATAATTAAGTATTTTTTTTATAAGACCATTGTCATATTACAGTTGTAAGCAAATATTGGAGATAAATGAAATATAAATTATGAATTAATAATTACAGGCCCACAGCAAAACTCTCTTGCATACCCAAACTATGTATTCGAAAGCATAGTCCTTCAAAAATTACTTCCGTACTGTAAACCAGTTATCAGCACGATTTCATGAAAAGTAAATCAACCACCACTAATGAGTTCGTCTTCAGGACTCTTTGTGCTTTAGAAGATAGTAATGCAGTATAATCTCTACAGATTTTAGCAAAACATGCGACAAACGGACAAAATTTCTCCTGAACTTATCATTTTCAAACTTTAAAAACTTGGCCTTGGTCCACAATTTGTGGCATGAATTATATTCTATTTAGAAGATCGAAAGTACAGAGTCATTTTCGCATCCTCAATATCCGACACCATTAAAGCAACATCTGGTGCCCGTCAAGATAGCCATCTTGGACAAATCATCTTTATCCTAAGGATAAACGATATTAATTTCCTTTTAACGAATTCTAATGTTTCTACTTTCGCTGATGACATGAGAATTTCCAAAGTCATTTCATTGCCTCCTGACTCCCATTGCTGGTAGGATGAATTAAATAAGTTTTCGGCATGGTGCAACCAAAGTTTTTTGAGCTTAATGTCAACAAATTCCAAGCGATAACCGATTCCTGCAAATATCCTACACACCCTCTTAGAAACTACTTCATCTGCCATGAGCTAATTCCTTCCACTACCGAAGTACGGGATCTAGGTGGAGTTTGTGACAGTGAACTTAATAACCAATCACATATTGTAAATGATATACAAAAATTGATAGGTGGCTGGGTGGTGTAGAAATAGGGTAGGCACTGAGAGGTATCAACCTGGCGATACCCAGTGTTGTAACTGTTTCTACACATCAATTGTGCTTATTTTACCTCCAAATGGTAAACATCGGGTACTGGTCAATGTGTATCCGGACTCGACTTGCCAAACTTTTAAGCGCGAATGCTGACCAGCAGTATAAACGAGACAGCTGATGAATAATCCACATGGAATCATCGGTGAAGTAAAATCCCGGAAAAAAACAAAAAAGACCGTATCCGGGTTCCTCAAACATATTTGGACCACAGACTGGTAAGGACTTCCGGGACTAAGTCAGGGTCTTGGGAAAGAGATGGTGGCGGATGAGCTCTAAATGGACGAACGGCAGCGCTCACATCACCGAATGACTTGCAGGTTTCAGTCTAACCGACCCCTCGTCCTAGGGGTGTTTATAATGAAATTGGCCCTCCAGGTTGGGGATTGTGCCGCTGGGGTAATTGTCAGACCATGGAAAAGAAAGTTAAGTTGCGAAGCAACAACAATCCTCAGATACGGACGGATCTACTGTTGGGATCTAAAAAGACGATGAAAAACTGCGACATCTATAATACTACGGCGATTGATATCAACAGCAAAAGCAGAGCTGTAGCAGCCATCCTAAATTTATTTACCTTTCGCAACAATTACATATGTATATCTAACCTTTTACTATAATCTTTCGAATTCCATTCACAAAAATTCATTTATTATAAATTGTTCATTTCTCTTATAAAAATCAATTAAATTCATTTCATTACAAAGCACATTTTTCTATTGTGAAATTCACATGTGCTACGCATAAGATTATTCCCGTGTAACACGAAGTCCTCGCAGACACAGAATTGAACAGGGGATTTAGAATAAAGAAACAAAGAATTGAAAAGATGACCGTTAGAATTCTGGGTATAAAAGGGCGGCGTGATTGGCAGTCTATTGAATAAGTCCGCTGGTGAACAAACGAATTAATTTGGAGCCGCCAAAATGTTTTTTTCATTGACTGAGTAGGGTGTTCAGTAGACGGGTTGAACAAGCGATTGGTCACCTGGCTCTGAGTCTTTTTTTTTTTTTTGTTTATCGCTTTACACTATACATTGTATATACTTATAAATTTTAAAAAAATAAAAGAAAGAATTCAACGAAAAGACGACATATCATCAGATTGCTTCAGAGCCTATTTTGATCGGGGTTCGTTGATAGAGGCAGACTTAGGCAAGCAGTCTTGAGTTTCCGGCATGTTAACAAGAGCCTCGTAACAATCCCGATTAAAGCTAAACGTTTCAACATTAGCCTTTTTTGTGCGCGCACCCCCACAGTGGCGAAAGATGACGACACCAGATATAGCTTCAACGAGCTCTTGGACAGGACTTACGAGCAGTGCCCTAGCTATGACATAAAAATTGTCCTCGGCGATTCTCGGCAGTCGATGTTGAGGATTTAGAACGTGCACTTCTATAGACTGTATAACCCCGATGACAAACCAAATACCGCTGTCCTGTAGAATGAACATTTCTGGACGATGTATAGTATACCCACAATTCCAACCACTCCACCCGGATGAATTGAAGAAATCCATATCTAAGCTTAAGTCCAACAAAGCTGCTAGGGCAGATGGCCTGACTGCCAAGCTCTTCAAGGCGGATACACCAACTCATCTACGAGGGCGGGTCAATAAGTCCGTGACTTTTTGAATTTCTGACCTCTTTACTGAAACCAACACTGCTCCTGTCAATAGGCATATGTCAGTTGACTCCTGCTTGACTTGCTGCGTCAGTTAGTTTGTGTTTGACAGCTATTTTTATCAGACTACTCACTAATTTGAGGAGAAAATGGAAAAAAGTGCATTTCGTGTGCTTATTAAGCATTATTTCTTGCGAAAAAAAACCATTACCGAGACCAAGGCTAAGCTTGATAAATACTATGGGGACTCTGCACCATCGATTTCAATGGTAAAAAAGTGGTTTACTGAATTTCGTTGTGGCCGTACAAGCACTGAAGATGCCGAACGTCCTGGACGCCCAGTTGAGGTCTCTACACCCGAAACAATCGAAAAAATTCACGATATGGTGTTGGCCGACCGAAGATTGAAAGTGCGAGAGATTGTGGAAGCCGTAGGGATCTCGCATGGCTCAGTGATTTCAATTTTGAATGATCACTTGGGCATGAGAAAGCTTTCCGCAAGATGGGTGCCGCGTTTGCTCACAGTCGACCACAAACGTAATCGTGTAACAACTTCACAGGAAGGTTTGGCGTTGTTTAATCGCAATATGGAGGAGTTTTTGCGCCGTTTTGTAACCGTGGACGAAACATAGATCCATCACAACACACCAGAGAACAAACAACAGTCAAAACAGTGGGTTTCTAAGGGTGAATCGGCGCCAAAGAAGGCCAAGGTGGGTTTGTCAGCCAATAAAGTTATGGCGACTGTTTTTTGGGATGCACGCGGGATAATCCACATTGACTACCTTCAAAAGGGAAGAACAATCCATGGGGAATATTATGCCAACTTATTGGACCGATTCAATGACGATTTGAAAAAAAAACGACCTCATTTGGCCAAGAAAAAAGTTCTTTTCCACCAAGACAATGCAAGGGTGCACACATGTGCAGTTGCCATGGCAAAAATCCATGAATTGGGCTATGAATTGCTCCCTCATCCACCCTATTCTCCAGATTTGGCTCCGAGCGACTACTTCTTGTTCCCAAACCTGAAGAAATGGCTTGGTGGAAAAAGATTTGACTCCAATGATGAAGTCATCCCGCAAACAAAGGCCTATTTTGAGGACCTCGACAAATCATTTTTTTTGGAAGGGATAAAAAAATTGGAGAAGCGTTGGACAAAGTGTATAGAGCTCAAGGGAGACTACGTTGAAAAATAAAATTATTTTTTTATCAAAAAATCTGTGTTTTAATCCAAAAGCCGGACTTATTGACCCGCCCTCGTACATCAACTACAGTTCAACATCAGTCTTCTTAACATCGCCTACAAGAACGTATCTGCGTATTGTGTGAACGGCTAATGCCGTTCGTCAACAACCTGGTTGCTCCATATCAATGTGGCTTTATGCAAGGAAAGTCCACCATCGACCACTACGGCAGATCTTGGAATAAACCCATGAGTTCCAAATCGATACACAAGACCTATTCATCGATTTTAAGGCCGCGTATGACAGCATTTATAGAGATGAGCTATTCAGAGCAATACTTAGTTTTGGCATCCCTTCCAAACTCGTCCGTGTATGCAGGATGGCGATGGGGAATGCACGCTGCTCCAACAAGTTCGGTAAAGAACTCACCAAGACCTTGGAGGTCGAAAAAGTATTTAGACAAAGCAATGCGCTGTCATATGATTTCTTGAACATCATTCTTAACATAAGGACTTTGTCTACTAGGCTCTGCTATCAACTCAGGAAACGACACCAGCATTGAGTTCAAACGAAAAATAACTCTTGCCTATCGCTGCTTCTTTGGACTAAGAAGGCAATTGACTACATAGCAAAGCCCTCTCTCGAACAACAAAAGTGACTCTTTATAAGACTTTAGTAATCTCAGTCCTGCTCTATTGCGCAGAGGCATGGACTTTGTCAAAAATTGATAAGGGTGATCTTGGCTGGTCTGAGAGGAAAATCATTTGGGTGATTTTCGGTCGCAGATGGTGAGTGGAATAGAAGATACAACAACGAACTATAAGGGCTGTATAGCGACATCGACTTAGCCAGAAGAGTGAAAGTCCAACGACTAAAGTGGCTTGGTCGTGTAGAGCGTATGACCACCAATGCTCCGGTCCGAAAAGTCTTCGAATCAGCCTCCGCAGGACAGCGTAGTAGTGTAAGATCGCGACTCAGGTGGGCCTCAGCCAACTTAGTGTGTGAAACTGGAAGCAGTTGGCTAAAGATCTACCTGGCTGAGGACGCTTGTTGGTTGAGGCTCAGGTGCACCCCGAACTGTAGCACAAACTTAAGTATTATAATAAAGCTAACTCTACACTTGGCTATATCAAACGCTGACGAAACAACTTTCGAACCCTTATGTTACAAGATCCCTGTACATCACTTTTGTAAGACCGCTCCTTGAAAATTTCAGCCGAGTATGGTGACCCTGCAAATAATTTCCCATTCAAAAAATCAAATTCGTTCAACTTAATTTTATTCGATTCGCAGTTCGTAGCCTACCATGGGTATACACCCATCTCTCTCTATCTCTATGCGGGAAAAATCAACTGCCCGAGAATTATGCAAAATATTTCATTCACTTCCAAACCTCGTAATTTAAGATCAATATCCCTTCACCAGATTCAAACTCACCGCACCAAATGATGCGTACAACAAATAACTTTGATCTCAATAAAAGCAAATACTCGTACGTAGTCGAAAAGCCCTGTTTAATACTCGTATGTTATTCCAGTCTTCTTCGCCCCATTAGCTTACGAATATCTTTATTAGTTTGTAGTCTTCATTTTACGTTTTTCGTTTCACCAGCAGTCTCCAGAGGGTGACCCCAATCATGCTTATAAACTTCGGGTAACCTCATTAATGTTAATGCGCCTTAAGCTCATCGTAGGTGTTATGGTATGGGTATGATCTTTCCTTATTTAGTCGCCTTTTACATGTAGGGGAACGAACCTTTGAGCCCTTCCCGCAGGGTCATTCTTCAATCAATTTTTTCGACGCGCGGGAATAATAGTTCACCACCAATTATGGGGTCTAATTTTTCGTCTAATAAATAATAAGCTATAGCAATTGAGGAGTTTGTTTTATTTCATTTTCTCTGACATAAATACAAGCTCAATTTTACACAAGTATCCAAGTATCAGATATCTTCGTATCTTCGTATTCACATAGCTGATTCTTCCTCTTTTATGAAAAGGAATAATAGTAATAGTCTCTGTACCTACGATTGAATATTTCTGCCTGAAAGACGTTAGTGACTGAGCTAAGTTGAATAGAATTTTCCACTTCTATGAACTCTGAATATATTGCAGTTCTGGACATCCCTTGATCTGGGGTATGTCGAGATAGGGCGCCGATAAAACCCACAAAGCTAAGTAAATATACGTCAGTTGGTTTGTGCATGTTCTGGATCATAGTTTCTTCGCTACTGATTTACTACTGGCATAACTAAGGAAAGCAAAAGGAAATAAAGTTGCAGAACCAAACCATTACTCACTTTAATTTCTTATTTCTAACTGCTTATTTACGAGTATGTATGTTATAACAAATTCTTTGAAAGTGTGAAAGTGTAACTATGGCAGTTTCCCGCTCTTTTTGTCGTTCATACTTCATAAGGAAACAAACTACTGACTTTGAGGCTGGCATGATTCTATGATACTTAACTCAACTTGAACAATTTATTAGAGAACATCAAACAAAAAGAAACTCAAGTCCAACTTCGCTTTTAAAAACATAGCATCGTTTTTGAAGTATTAATTTTTGTTACCGTTTATAACTACCAAAACATTTTTACTTTTTTTTTTAGGTTTGAAAAGTTGCGCAATTTTTTTGTTTTCAAGTACATTTTTCGTATTTGCAGAATCAAAAAACTTGAATCTATTTAAAAAGAGTAAACGTTATTGAATAGGTATACTGAAGTTCAAAAGGCAGTTAAAGTCCTTCTTTTTTCCACATTTTAATATAGTTTTGTAGCTTTCATTTTCGGTAGACTTATAAAGGGTGATTTTTTTTGAGTTATACAAATTCAATATGAAATAGAACACTTGGGGCCAATGGTAATGTCAATGGTATTAGCTTCATTTAAAAGATAATTTTATGCCATTAGTGCTTGGATATAACGTCGGGCATATGCGCGTCAAAGTAGGCTCAAATAAAGTGCAATCGTAAAGTCCAATGTTCGACAACTTTATCGAGCAATTAGGGCCGTACATCAGCAATAACACTGCGAATGTTGACTTCCAAATCGTCCAACGTCTCTGGTTTACGGGTATAGACCTGTGTCTTCACATACTTCCAAAGAAAGTCATCTATAGGTTTGAGATCATAGGATAGTGAAGGCCAGTTCACAGGTCCATTACAGGAAATTATACGCTCAGCACTGTCACGACAATGCCATCCAACTGAGGAACGAAGAAGTCGGAAATCATGTTTCTATAGCGTTCTCCATTGACGGTAACATTCTGGCCGGCATCGTCCTTAAAGAAATATGGGCCGATGATTCCAGCAGCCCATAAAGCACACCAAACAGAGAGTTTTAATGGTTTTAAGGGCGTCTCAACAAACGCTTCTGGGTTTTCTCCACTACAAATTCGGCGGTTTTGCTTGTTTACATATCCATTTAACCAAAAATGGGCCTCATCGGAGAACAAAAAATTTGCGTTGAAAATGAGGATCAAGCTGAATCATGTTTTCGGCCCATTCACCGAACCTACGAGGCTTATAATGGTCACGCGGTTTCAACTCTTGCACAAGCTGGAGCTTATAAGATTTTAAGCCAAGATCTTTCCGTAAAATCTTTCACAAAGTGGATGGGCATAGCACCAATTCGCCATTCGACACATTCGGATTCTCCTCAACACTGCGCTTGAGGATGCGTATTATCCACTAGAGTGTACGTGGTGCGAAAACGATTCACCGTGTTCCGAACAACTTGCTATGTCGACAGTAAAATGGACGTGGCGCATGATAAGTTTGGCGAACCGAACCATGGTTTTCAAAATAAGTTTGCACGATTTACACGCATTATTCTGGCGTTAATCTATTCATCGTAAAATGGCAAAACGTACTAACTAACCAAAAATCAACTTTCAACTGTCAAATTGATAATCTGTAGATTATCCTAGTTTTCATTGAAAAATCATCTTCAGCGATGAGGTCTATGTATGGATGAATGAGTACGTCAACAAACAAAATTGTAGAATTTTGTTATCGCTATAGGTCGATGATTACCAACTTTTTTTGGCCTGAATTGGATGATATGGATACCAACAACATGTGGTTTCAACAGAACGGCGCTACGTGCAACACAGCTCACGCTACATTGGGAATTCTCCACGAGCGATTCGAGGGCATGGTTTTCTCACATGGAGGTGATGTGAACTGGCCACCGATATGGTGCGATTTGACCCTGTTAGACTTTTTCTTGTGGGGTTTTCAGATGTCGCAGGTCTATGTGAATAAGCCACAAGCCACAACGGCCCTCAAAGCCAACATAACCCGTGCCATCGGTCAAATTCAGCCTGATTTATGCGCTAGAGTCATGGAAAATTGGACATTTCGGATGCGCGCCACCCTGAGAAGCCCCGGCGGACATTTGAACGATGTTATATTCCATACATAATGGCATCGATGGGCCTTTCAAACGAATAAAAAATTTCGATGATATCTCATACACACTTTGTTTTATTTAAATTTAAAAATAGGAAGCACTTAATGAAAGACACTTTATATCACAGTGGTATCATTTCGCAATTCTTTTTCCGGGCTTTTCCATTTCGTTTATGATTAGGCAGCAATTTGTTGTTTTGAAAGAATTTAGCCTTAAGTCGCTTTGTCTTATTTAATTTTGTATACATGACATTTTTCACGTGTTGAGAAAAATATTCATTCAATAGATACGTGTGTATTTATCCTGACAGTTGTTGACATACTCTTAGCGGAGCGACGAAGTCGCGTGTGCGTTTAAACCCTGCGAAAGCGGAGTTTAAATCCCGTTTGCCCGCGAAGCCGTCAACGCTAGTACGCAGACGCAATGCAGACATAGGCGCCTGCATGAGAGTTGTTGACATATTGTTTTATTAACTTAGTAGATTCTTATTAATAAATTTTAATAAAATTCTGCAAAAAAATATTGAATTTGAATTCTTTAAGAATATAGAGTTCGTCTTTTTATTACCTTACAAGATAAAAATTTGCTAGATAAAAATACATTACATGGCGAAGGCATAACATTTTCGTTCTCCATTTTAGAAATTTTTTTCACACACAATTTGACATAACTAAACGAGATCTAGCGATAAAATGGCTTCTGATGCCATGACATATCCACTAGTGTACAACATGTCCATAAAACAAACAATAGTTGCGTCATACAGCAAATTTTCCGCCACGTACTCGTATGAAGATCGGGCACAAACTTTTGCAATAATCCAACATTACGATTTTTTTTTTAATAAAAAATTTAATATGCATGCCGCTACAGTCCGGCGGATCTGGGCTTCAGACATTAGCTACTTCATACGTTAGCTGCCTCCCTACGAAGTATGGAAGTTTAGTCCAAGGCCTAAAGCCAAATTGATATGGAACTATGGTTCTTGACAAAACGCGTCCGGCGTTCACAAAATACTGAACTCCTGACGTCCTTTTGGAAGGAGTCATTGTTCCGAAGTGAGCAAAATTTAAATACTAAAATGCTTTTGTACAACATCAGGGAAATTGTGATGACGATGTCATACATAGAATAAGCGTGGACAACATTAAATGCCGCGAAATTTCTGCAGCATTAAAAGGTTTGTTATACTCTGAGAAAAAGATTAAGGAGACTTATAATTCCACTGCTATTGCACCTTAAAAACCCTTTTTTTCTCAAGTATTGGCACACAATGATGACGTTTCATTCATCGAACATACTTTCGTGCAGCCACGAAATATATAGCTGTCTAGAAACGGTTCGGCTAATTCTTCCATCGTCCTTGAGGCGTTCTGCAATATCCCGAATTCACCAATTAACTGAGCAGTAAAGAGTTGGGAAAACAAAATGTGTATATCGTATAGTGAGAACATCCCAGGGCTTTGCCAGGCTGAAAGAGCCACCAAACCCTTTCAAAACAAAATCAAAGCAATCCCTACAACTCAAAAGGGATATCAGAAGATTGGTTGTATTTCTAACCGGACACTATCACCTACACAAAATAGGTCTTATTCAACAAAGTGAATGTCATCTTTGGATGGAAGACGACGAAACGGCGGAACACATTTAACACATTGGTTACGTGTAAATCACGCTCTCACGTCATCCCTTTTACAAAAAAATACATACTCTTAAAATCCCAATCAGGGAAAAGTAAATAATGGGTGTTTGCTTTATCTTGTTTTCTCAATTTTGTCATAAAAGTTGAGCGGCGTCCACTTACATATTGTTTACGTTCTTCTTCCTTTTTGTGAACACTCAATCTACAGATTGCAAGGCTTCGATTTCTGTGATGCCAGGTCTGTAGTTAAAAATATTATTTGTAAAATTAGTCTCGAGCCATGACACATAAATAAAACATAGCTTTTAGAGTACTCGACGACTAGTAAGTTTTTTTTTTTTTTTTTGTTATTCGGAGGGTGAAACATGATGACTGCACACCGTGCAGATGCCAATGTGAGATTCCCGCGCACTAAACCTAGTTGTGTCGTGTGCAGGGACTTCGTCCCGCTCGTCAAGTCCCTCTATTCGCTCTCGGCGGCGAGAGCTGTATCCAGATTCGATGTTGTTATTTCGTCTGCATTCATAGATTCTAGCTTTTCCTGGAACCCCCTTACCCTCTCTCCGTACGAACGTCTCTGCCGTCTTTTTTTAATGGCGTCCCTCGTTCTATTGGAAATTGTGGTTAGTTGGTTAAGAATTGCCGTAGGTTGTTGGAGGCCAAGCTGCGCCTCTGCTGCTGCTAGTTCGTTCCGCTCGTCCTCGGTCCAAAATCTCCTTGAAGACGCTCCTTCTGCCGGCATTTTTGCGTTATAGGCTGCTGCATGTGCGAGACGTGTCTGTATCGAAGTCCCGCATGTGTGGTGAATTGGTGATCGCATGTAGTACAGATGTTGCTGTCTTCGGTGGTTGGGCTTCTGCAGTATCTCCGTTTTTCCCTTCTCGGTTTGGTATTCCTTACCACACCGCTCGCATACATGTCGCGCTGATGTTTCTCCTTCTTCTGGCGATGATGTCATTGCCGAATTGCTGATTTGCCTGTTCCTTAAGTGGCAAATCGGGATCGCTAAACTTACTCCTAGTACGAGCCCCTCTCTCGGGCACTTTCTGTATTCACTGATTTCTGCTTAGCATGGACTTCAACCTGGTTCACGTTGGCAGTAACCGACAGTTATCGGTAATTGCGTACCGTTACCGACGGTTACCGACCGACTCGCCGCGCGTGCTCTCTGGGGCTCTCGATGTCGACCACGTTTTTTTCACTAATGGCGACTTAACGACACGATTTAATCATTAATTATCTGGTAAATCCTTTAATGGATGTTCGCGAAACTTTTTTTGGGTGGAGAGATCGCCTGTCGCTATAGAATACCGAAAGAATCATTGGAAAAGGTTGAATATTTCCCAACTTAGACCCGTTTTTGACGGAGCGATATCGAAACACGTCTGCCTTCCACAAGTGTCAACAACATATGTAGATAAACTAACTTAGATGTCAAACTCTACTTATACTTTTGCAAACCCTTAACTTTCGCACAGACACACTGTAAGTGAATTCCAGCACTTTTACATTTTCTATAAGTTTCTCAAAATTTGATAGAATGAGAGCAATTTACAAGCAAAATTGCTAGAATGATAGCGATTTGCACGAGTGTATGTAATATGGATGACGTTTTTTTTATTAAAATGGTGTGGTTTGTATAAAATGAGAGGGAAATTGCCATTGCTGACAATTCATACGTATTCACAGACAGGGTCACACAGATAGGGGCGATCAGTAGAAAACCAGTTTTGATTTTCCAATCTCTGGAAGGTTTGCCATCTTGGTTAGTTCATCTATGGTCAACAAAAGAGTCATAGTTACTCCCGCCGTTTACCCGCGTTTATTTGAATTTCTTTACTTTGCCATTCAGAGCACTGGAGAGATATCACATTGTGTCAACACCCGTTAGGGCCGTGGCCGTGGCCGTGGCTCAAGTGGTATTGGATTGACTTCCAAATTGGAAGATCGGTGTTCGAATCCCAGCCTCGCCCGAAAGACATATCTATTTTTTAGGTTAACGAAATTCAAGTAAGATGAGTAGGGTGACTAGAAATCAACATCAAGCCAACTTCCACTAAGAATTTAGTCTTCCCACTAAATGTTGGATGCCACCCATGGAGCGAACATTTTCTTTCTCCCTCTATCCGATTTTCAAAAAAAACTTAACACATGCTGAGACATTACTCGTATAAATGAGTGTTAAGTTCAGTTTAAAAAAAAAAAAACAGTGCTTTGTTTTAATTAGTTAATTGGACAGTCGGATTCCCCAAGTCCGTAACAGTTCTGAATTGATTGTTAATTGATAGTCGTTACAAATCAAAAGAATACTCGTATACTTTATGATACATCTTAAGACTTTTAACAAGAAAATTCCACAATTGGTTACGTAAACTACTATCCGTGGAACAAAATGTGAAGGCTCTTTTTACCCAAAACGAGTACATAAACCACATTATTGCTTCCAATTCAAACCCGACTATCTCAATCTTCAACCTTATTCCGAAGTTACCGATCTAATTTGCCGACTTCCTTTACCTACATTAATCTATCGACTAGAGAGTCTTCACCTTGGAGACCAGCTGCGGATACCGTTGCGGCTTGTTGAGAAGTTTGCGTGACCCAACCCAATTTTCAAGGTCCGAGGAGAAAGACTTCCATGGTAGTACTACTACACAACAGAAAAGAAGACTCTTTCGATATCTCTCGTCGGCTACTTTATGGATGAGCAAAATGCCCATTTTTAATAACAAACGGATACCGAACAGGTTACAGAATTGGAACCGTGTACCCTTTCGTTCAAAAATAATCAAGGGTTTAAATTGTTTTTATATACAAACAGATATATAAGTACATTCTTATAACTTGAAAATTTTCCGCTTTCGCCTTAAACTTACTCGTGATCAACCACTGTTCACACGAATCCCTTCTTCATTTCAGTCCTCCAAGGACTCATTCGGTTATTTGCTACTAAAACCAAGATCTGTACCAATAGCAGCTCCATGCAGGTTTACGCCAAACACTTCTAAGCACACCATTGTACCCTACTATTCAATAAAATTTCAAAATTTATATTCAACCAAATTTAAATATAAATCATCTACATTAGCGGTAATGTATAGGTATACAACTTAAGCGCCACTCATTTTAAGGACTAGTTGCTTCGGCAGGTGAGTTACGACTTCCATGTCCACCGTCCTACTGTTTTAAGCAACCAACGCCTTTCATGGCATCTGCATGAATTGTTTATTTGGGGATTGTAACATTACGTTTGGTCCATCCCACAGCTCCAGATTTTCTTCCCAAAAGTAGTTCATTGTGCACAATATATCACAATCTAAACCTTCATATTAAGAAAGGTTAGGGTCCTACCCATTTAAAGTTTGAGAATTGGTTATGGCTGTCCCATAGGGTGTATACTCTTCGAAATGTACTATTAGTTCCAGCCACTAGCATGCATGATAAATACCCCGGAATGTTCTAAGGTCAGGAGTATGCCCACGTACCAAACCACGCCCTGCACACTTCCACCACTCTCACTGTGGAGCTTACTTCTCGGAGCTGGTCAGCATCTATGAAATCTACTGCGCCCTTGCTGTTTCAGCACGTTGTACCTTCTTTCAGCACACCGGTTATAAACTTACAAGTTCCCGCCTAGCCTAGTTTCTTCTTCGTTCTGCGAAACGACTGCAATAAAATATTGCATGTTCGTCGTCATTTGGACAATTTGAACACAAGGAAGAGTTATCGCGTCCAAACCGGTACAGGTATTTACGGGGCCACCCGTAACCGAACAGAAACTGCGTGAGATGGTAGTTGCAATTCCCTCGTGTGTGGTTTACCCATACTTCTATGTACAGACGGAATTAACTTGTAGGTCCATCAGCCTTTTGTAGTGTTGTGCCATCTATTTTGGCACCTAGTTATTGAGGCCATCCTTTTCTCCTCTTTAATCCTTTCATTTCATACGTTTCTACGGTGTTTGATGCCATTTTATTATATACCCTAAACATCTCATCCGCGAGTATGTCGATGGGTACCATTCCAGCTATAACATATGCTGCTTCATCCGATATTGTTGGAAAGCCAACGCGCCCTTAATGCGCATAGTCTGTATGCCGACGATAGTTTTTTCTTAGCATCCTGTCTGACTAGCGCCGTGGCCCAAACCGGGACGGCGTAAAGCAGAACCAAGCCGATAACTCTTGAAAGTAACACCCTTCTAGTATATTTGGTACAATTCGCGATAATGCCGCTTATATAGAAGACATGTGGTGCAAACTGCAGTCTATTATCTAACATTACTCCGAGGTATTTCAGTACTCCTTTAGATCGAATTGTTTGGCTTCCAACCCGGAAGGTTGCATATTCCACGGTCTTACGACTGGTTATTAAAATAGCCTCAGTTTTGTGGTCAGCAAGTTCCAGTCCAGCTGAATATAGTCAATCTTTTACATGCGCAATAGCAGCATTTGTAGCGGATTCTACTTCGTGAATGTGTTTGGTGACCGTAACAATAGCAGTGTCATCAGCGAACTCCTCGTGGCAACCCCAGCCTCAATACTCCGTCGTCCATAATATCCCACAATAATAGTCCTGGTACTAATGGTACTCCAGGAGACGCACTGTAATGTTTGATAACATCTTCTGTTGGATATTGAAGCTGGCGATTGTTGAGGTTGCTTCTTAGTGTCCTAAGTAAATAGCGTGGTGTATCCATTCTAGAAAGTGCTCTTTTTATGGATAACCAGCTTACGGAGTTACAGGCATTTTTAACATCAAGTGTTACCACTGCACCATATTCCTGTGTGCCATCTTCCCCCTTCTATCGCTTTAGTCGCAGTGTATACTACCGCTTTTATGGTATGTTGTTATGATCATGTCTGGTCTTTTCTGGAGAGATGCTTTTATGAATTTATTTGGAATTCCGTCGGTTCCAGGCACCTTATTATCGTCTATTTTTCTGCATGCCTTGATCAGTTCGTCCATTTATATCGGTGGGATTTCTGCTTCCCTGTTCTCTTCCTCGATATAATGCGTAAGAAGGGTCTTTGTGGGAAAAGGTGCTGTAGATGGTAGCAGAATGGGGCATATTATTTGTGGAGTCCTATAGCCATTTACTTTGGCCATTACCATCCTATATGCAGTACCCCAAGCATTTAGATTAGCTTCATTCTACAGGCGCCTGAAGCATGTCGCTTTGCTTTCTTTGATCGTAGTTCTTAAGTGGCTTCTTGCCCGTCTAAAAGAGTTTAGGTTACCTTGAAAATCTGGCCTTCTTCTAGATCACTGTATTCTCCGACGAGAATATAGACACGTTGCCCTGAGTGCCTTAATTTCATCATTCCACCAAAAGCGCTCTTTTGTCGCTGGCGATTCTTTTGCGTTGTTTCGTTTGTTTTCACTGCTCTATGTCTATCAATATCGCCTGGGGGTCACTGTGCGTATAATCCACGCTGACTTTCTATTTTTGTTTTGGCACGAGGGAGTTTCTAAGGAAAGTAATATCGACAATATAGCCTACCCCCGCCTTACGATAGGTGCTTGATCTGCCAACATTTGCGATACCCATACCCAAGGACGAGAGTGCTTGCCGTAAAGAATAGCCTCTGCGGTTGGTAAACATTCCGCCACACTCGGTTGCTCATGCATTGAAATCCCCTCCTATACTACAATATAACAATTGTATATGGTATCTTCCACGTGCGTCTTCACCTAGGTTATCTGCTGCGCATAACAGCTATAAAAGTGTACACAATTACATGATTTAGAATTTAGATAGAGATCTGAACCTTCTCGAAAGTAAAGCAGAAATGTTATCTTCTCTGCGAAAACAGTAGAATTTGCTTGAAACCAATGTCAGAATAAATGATGTAAGGAAGCGTCACAATGCATTTTCTTGCTTTTCCACTAAAGAAGACGGACTTTGCGACTGTAATGATGTGAAAGGGTTGTTTGTAGAAATCGATATTTCATCCTGGCTGGCGTCTTTTCATAGACAGTTCCACAAAAATTTAAAAGCTGTCCTTCTTCACAATGGAAATAAATTTCCTTCTATACTTTCGGCTCATTCCGTAATTCTCAAAGAAAATTATGAAAGTGTGAAAGGGTGCTTGAGAGTTTGAAGCAGAACAACTGGCTAGTGATTTTAAAACAGTTGGCTTTCTAGTAGGAATGCAAGACGAGTACAATAAAAATCCTTGATACCTTTGCTTATGGAACAGTAGACCAGACAAATTGCTCGTGACCTAAGCGAACTGAGTTCGAGAAGGGAAAACACAATGTTATATGTGATCGTATTCTCGAGTCTAAAGATATATTGATGCCTCCTTTGCATATAACCTTATGAAGGTTCGTAAGAGCACTTCCTTAAGATTCTGAAGCTTTTCAAAATCTAAAAAAAAATGATTCCTAAGTTAGCCGAAGCCAAAGTAAAAGCTGGTATATTCGTCGGGCCACAAATGAAAAAATAATGGCCAGCTACTCAACACTCATGTTACCATTCAAGGGACAACCTTGAATCAGTAGTCCAAGGTTTTCTCGGAAACCTCAGAGCTGAGAATTACAAAGAGCTTATTTCAAATATGTTTGAGGACTTTAAAAACATGGGTTGCATAATGTCCCCTAAAATGCATACATTGCAGGATCACTTGGACCAATTTAACTCCTTACCGCATACAAGGCCATATATGGTTTCTTTAATGTTTATGCTTGTTTTCGGTATACTTATCAATTTTTGGTTTGGTCAGCGATCACTTCTAATATTGTAAAACATGTATTTGTGTAACGGAATTCCGTTATTTTTGTCTATGCAATGCACAACTTGTCAAACTATTCGAGAATTGTGTGAAGCGTGTTCGGAGGTCAAAGTAAAGTTGAATAGGAGCTACTTTTAAAAATTAATAAAACTATTGAAAACAGTGAGTAAAGTTTGAAAGAATTTAATATATATTATTTGAACATTCAAGAACAAGCAATTGTAATGGGTTTTTGTGTGTGTGCTTTTTTCAACTTGATTTTTGATAGTTTTGTAAACTTGCCTTATTTAGCTTCGTATGCATTCCGCACAAAACCCTACCGTTTACATATAGCTTAATATGCATTCAAAGGTGCTTTCATTGTTACAGAAATGAAACCTTCTAGCTTTTATGGAAGTTCCAAACTTATTAATCCTATTCCTGGCGATGGATCTTTGAGTGATGATGAGCTGGTTCCAGAATCCGATTTAGAATATGAACCCCATTTTTCTCATCAAGTAGATAATATAACCATTCCAAAAACTGATTCTCAAAGTTCCGATGACAATGAAATTAATGTTATACAGTCTCAAACATCATCAAGAGCAAAAAAGGGAGGATTGAAGAAAAAAAACATTAGTTGGAAAAACACCAAAATGGAAGCATTTGAGACAAAAAACTTTGAATTGAAAGGAACGCTAACCTTCCAGATGACATAAAGCTTTTAGATACGCCGGAGGAAGTTTTTAAATTCATTTTCACTGACGATTTAATAAGTATGATCATTGAGCAATCAAACTTAAAGTCTCTTCAAGACAATATCAATAAGCCTGCAAGCATCACGATAAATGAAATCGAACAATTCATTGGCATTGTCAATTGTATGTCTTGTGTGAAATTACCATCATCAAGAATATATTGGGCGAAGCATGTTGGCCAGTCTCAAGTCTTTGAAACCATGCCATGTAGCTGATTTGAGGTTATAAAGAACAACTTATACTTTAATAACAATAAACACTTCAAACCTTGTGGAACAGATGGTCATGATAAACTTTTTAAAGTCAGAAGCAATATAACCGTGCAAAACCTCATAAATGGGGCTATAAAAATCAGGTTTTAAGAGGCATTTCGGGCTTCAGTTATGATTTTCACATTTTTGCATCAAAGCAATTGCTTTCCATCAGATGCATCTGAACTTGGTGTCAGTTCAAACGTTGTAACCAGACTCACTTCTACTGTACCCAAATTTCAAAACTATAAAATTTGTTTTGATAATTGGTTTAATAGCCCGATGCTTCAAGTTTATTTGTTTAAAAATGGTTTGTTACCGTTGGGAATAGTAAGAACTTGAAAATGCCTACTGAGAAAGAATTGAAAAAACAAAGCTGCGAAAGCATGGCAGAAAAAAACAGCGATCATAGATGGTGTTAAACTAAGCTTAGTGTCATGGTATGATAATAAGGTTGTAAATATATTCTCAGCTTACGTTGCAAGTGAACCTAAGACAACAAAACACCGATATTCTCGGCGAGAAAAAGAATACGTGGATGTGACATCTCCTAAAGCTGTAGATGTTTATAATAAACATATGGGAGATGTACGAGGGGCGTTCAATATATTCTCGGTATCGATATGAAGGAAAATGCGAATTCAATTTAAATTGTTTTTATTTTTCAATATAATCTCCCCTAACATCAATGCATTTATTACATCTTGAGATAAGCTTTTTTAAACCCTCAACAAAATAAATTTCCTCTTTCTCTGCAAAATACCCATTTATTGCCGACTTGTGTTCTTCATCATCCGAAAATCTTTTTCCACGAGGACATTTTTTCAAATCCGGAAACAGGAAATAATCACTAGGGGCAAGGTCTGGACTATAGGGTGGGTGTTGGATTTCTTCGAAACCACAATCTCGCGCAGCAGCCTTGGAAACTCGCGCCGTATGAACAGGAGCGTTGTCATGAAGAAGCAACACACCCGCTGCGAGTTTACCCCGTCTTTTCTTTTTAATTTCCTCCCGCAAATTATGCAAAGTGGAAGCGTAGGATGTGGCGTTGATGGTTTCACCTTTTTTTTGTACTCAATGAGCAAGATTCCTTTTGAGTCCCAAAAAACTGTGGCCATGAGCTTCCCGACAGACGGAGTGACTTTGAACTTCTTCGGGGGGTCTGTTCCTTTTTTATGCCACTGCATGGACTCTTGTTTGCTTTCAGGGTCATAGTGGTGGACCCATGTTTCGTCCCCAGTAACAATTCGATCCATAACACCGTCCGCGTTCTCATTACACATCTCCAAAAGCTCTCTACAGCATGCGATTCTCACTTTTTTCTGAGGCGCTGTGAGCATTCGTGGCACCCACCTTGCACTGACCTTTGAAAGGTTAAGATGGTCATGAAGAATGGTGTGAATGGTACCAATTGAAAGCTTGGTGATCTGTGCCATCATTTTCACCTTTATTCGGGCATCCTCAAGAACAAGTTTTTCGACTTCTTTGATGCTTTCTCCCGTACAAGCAGTAGCCGGGGCGCCGGAGCGGGGGTCGTCTTCAATGCTCTCTCTGCCTCTCTTGAACTCACTTGACCACTTTTGCACAGTTGATAATGAAGGTACGGAACCCTGGTAAACAGCCACCATCTCTTCATGAATAGTTTTTTGACTTTTTCCTTGCTTAGTGAGAAATTTAATTACAGCGCGATGCTCAATTTTCACCATCATCGTCTCAGTTGCCATTATGATTCTGTTTAACTAGAGATAAAACGCGAATTAATAATCACATTTATATGAAATTTTACATGAATGCACTAAAATAATAGTATTACTTGATAAATAATATATTTATATATACAACCACAGATTCACCCCGATACCGAGAATATGTTGAACGCCCCTCGTAGATTTACTAGTTTCTATGCTTGGCTATTATAGAATTCACCTGCGTTCCCGCCAATGGTAAAAACGAATTTTTTTCCACTTTGTATATATGAGCCTTGTAAATGCTTGGGTACTATGGCGCCGAATTCACGAAAATGAAAACATGCCGTTGTTTACTTTCAAGCTTGCAGTTTTTGAACATTTACATAAAACAGGTAAGGTTTTAAGTGTGGCCAGAAAACGTGGGCGTCCAGCCGTAACCCCGGCCTCCGAAACTCCAACGAGTCGAGCATTTCATTGGTTCATTTCCCGGAATGGAAGAAAAAACAACGCCAACTGTGCCAAAATTGTTACAAATTTCGATCTTTTACACAATGCCAAAAATGTGAAATATTTTTATGCTTCAATGAGAAACGAAATTGCTTTAAAGATGTTCACAAGACTTAATTTCGTTTCTGATCTTTACTTCATACGAAGCCAAATATGTACCATTAGTTTTCTGAACTAATTTGCTGCAAGGCATACAAAACCATATATGGATTGTTTAGAAACTTTTGTGAAAAAAACATTATTTTTTTTATTTTCTATTATAAACTAATTACTTATGTCTAATAAAAGAAATTTTTACAATACAAAAAAAAATTGTTTCCCTTCGCTTTCATAATCCGTGCAATAAGGGGTTAAAGACAACATGAATGCCTACTCAGAAGACCAAGGTGAACGTTTTCATCAAGATTTGATAATGAAAGAGTGATGGGAGATTATATTTGAGAATTCGAAACGACCCATATAATAACAAAAGAAGTAGGTACGAAGAATATTCATTTCTAAATATTTTTTTACATATTTTGTTGCTATAGTTATTTTTTTTTTAAGTTGTCTTTTAGTTAGTAAGATACGAGTAAATTTAAATTCGATGAAAAAGTTTAGTTTTATTACAGATGAAAAAAGCAATTTCTCTTACGATCCGTATTTTTCATTCTGACAACTACAATACTATGTTATCAACAACGGGTTAAACAAATGATTAATCAAACAACGTATGGAAGATTTGTGTAGCTCTGTGATTTACTGTAGCAGAAGGCTAGACGTTGACTGACGATGCATAGCATAGACCATAGAGTCTGCGAGAGCGATGTCATACTCTCTATACATCAAAGTCTTTATATGTATTTATAACACACCTTCCCATTTTAAAGGGGGAATATTGTTTTACAATTCTTATGTCAAGATTCACAAATTTTATTTATATTCATTCAGAAAATTCAGTAAAAATGACTAAACTCATTTAAATTTTGAAATTAAGGAAATTGTTCTTTTGTGTACAATATACATATAACTAAATAATAATGTAAATAAAAAAATTAACGTTGTCTTAACCACTTCGACTGTTTGGCTTTAATGCTTGCTTCGATCCAACCATTTCTAATGTCATGATACCAGATGTCACCTCCTTTTTGAAACTTCTTTTCGGGCTTGGCAGTTCGATCATAATGGATTTTGCGCTGTTTGTTTTTCTTAGCAATGGTCTTTTCGATATTTGCTACAAACTTGGGCTTAAAAAGATATTTGCTACCTGGCACTAGTGTTCTGGTCTTGCGGCTCAAAAGTGATTCTGCTGGCGGGGCATTTATTTCTTTAAGTGGTATATTCCGATATTCCAGGAGAGCCTTCCCCAATTCAGCGTTTATGTCGTGAGATTTTTTAATTAAATTTTTAGTAATACCTACCGCTTTTTCGGCAAAGCCATTCGCTTGTGAATACAATAGACTTGTTGTTGTAAGTTTTATATCGTTTTCACGCAAAATTTTTGAAATTCCCTGAATCCAAATGGAACATTGTTTGCAATTATTTCTATTGGTAACCCATGAGTGGCAAAGCAAATTTTCAATTTCGTAATGCATTGTCCCGCAGTTTTGTCTTTTAATGGCATAATGTCTAAAAATCTGGAGTAATAATCAGAAACGACTAAATATGATTTAGCTGCAAATTGGCAGATGTTCATAGCAATTTTGTGGAACGGTAAACTTGGTACACTGTGCGAGATCATCGGTTCTTTAACATTTTTCGACCGATATTTCTGACAAACGGAGCATTTTGTAATCATGCTTTCAATTGAATCATTGATACCCGGCCAGTACACACGATTTCGAGCTCTTTTTTTGGTTTTCTCCATATGGGGTTCATGTAAGTGTTGTAATACATACTCACGAAAGTTAATAGGCACAATTACCCTTTGGTTCAAAAATATAACATCATTTTCTATAACAAGGTCATCTCAGTGCTTCCAGTAGAATTTAATATCTTCATTCAAATATCGTTTGTCTTGTGGCCACCCGTCGTTCAATACCCTTTTTAACTCAAGTAGGCATTTGTCATTTTTTAATTAATTTCTGAAATTATCAAGGCGCTCCTGTGTTACGTTGATGCTGTGCACAACTTAATCTAGATCGTCAATTTCCTGTGCTTTATTATCTTTGTTATAATATCGCCACAACAAGTCAGATATATAAAGGTCTTTGCCTGGAATATGAACTAAATTCATGCGGTATTTAATTAAGTTCAATTTCATTCGCTGCAAGCGTGCATTTGGTATTTTGTGAATGTCTTTTTTCATCACGCAGACTTGTGATCGGTTTTTATAGTCACATTTCGACCATAGATATAATGGTGGAACCGCCGGCAAGAAAAGACTACCGCTAACATTTCTTTCTCAACTTGGGCATAGCCAATTTCAGTATCGGTCAAACTTCGTGAAGCAAAAGAAATGGGCTTGCGTTCTTGCATAAAGCAGCATCCAATCCCAAACTTAGACGCATCTGTCTCGATGATTACTTCTTTGCGTTCATCAAATGACTGCAATGTTGGTGCGCTAGCAATCATAGTTTTTATCTGGTCCAAACAAACATCATGAGGGTTCTGTCGATTAAACAAAATATCATTTTTCAGCAAATCTCTAATTGGTTTACTCACCTCGGCTAGATTTTTTTTATTCTTGGGTGCAGAAAATTTCCAGATAGCTTCTACTCGGTCCGGGTCACATGAAATTCCATTCTTTGATATAATTTTTCCCATGTACTTAACTTCATTTACACGATATTGTACTTTTGATTCGTTGAATTTAATGTTCAATTTTCGAGCGCGTTTCAGGACCTGTTCCAATATTTGATCATGTTCTTCGACGGAGTCTGCTACAATCAAAATATCGTCTATAAATACGAAAACTCCCATAATTCCATCAAAGTTTCTTTCATTGTACTTTTGAAATACCTCTGGGCCAATTTTAACGCCATACGGCAGACGTCGAAATCTATAACACCCATAAGGAGTATTAAACGTGCACTACTCACTAGCACTTTTGCTCAAACCAATTTGCCAAAAACCTTCTTTAAGGTCCAGAACCGTAAAAATGTTCTTTCCGCTAAGCCTTGCCGTGAGTGCATCAAAAGATGGAATTTGCTAATTTTCATTTAACATGTCATCATTTAAGTCCTGTGGGTCAATGCACAAACGTAATGCTTTCGACGCTTTTTTCTCCACTATTACCAAATTAAATGCCCGTTCAACCGGATCATCAACTTTTGCGATGATTCCACGATCTACCATTCGTTGCAACTCCTTTTGAACGCGTTGCCGTAGTGAAATCGTAAATCGTCTGGGAGGTTTGAAACTTGGTTTGGCATTTTTACGCACCTTGATATCTAAATTCTTTACAAAACAGCCCAGTCCGTCGAAAACATCTCGATTCTTTTCAATAAACTGAGTCTTTGGGTCGTTGATGACGTCTATTCTCTTCACTAAATATATTTCGAGACATACATCAAGCCCTAGCAATGGTTCACTCCGAGTTTCAATAATTAAAAATTTTTGCGTTGCGATTTCATTTCGACACATAACCACTAAATTCCCATAATATTTAATTTATTTCCATCATATGCAGAAACTGGTCCACCATATTCTTCTAATTTAACGTTTTTGATTCGTTTCAGATACCGATAAAACATTCATATCGGCACCAGTATCTACTCGTAACTTAAAATCTATAAGGACTGAAACGAATAAAATTTGGAAACTTCAAAGTAAAAAAAAAATATTTTCATAATTCATGTAAATTTTTTTTATTTGCTTTAAAATTCTGTTTTTATTAAATTCATTCACAATAACAAAAAATAAAAAAAATTATTTGGGTTCCCATTCTTTCCTCAACTTCTTTCGAATGTCCTTCATAAGGTTGGTGACAGTTACATCCGTGATCTTTTTGGACGCTCTTTTCCATTTAGCACTAAAATTTTTTACGTCCTTTGCACACTGTTCACTTTTCCTCAATTTAGCTTTAACCTTTCAATGGGACGGCACCGTGGAACATTGGGTGGATTCATGTCTTTTGGGACAAAGTCGATATTTTTAGCAACATGAAAGCTCAACGTCGCACGAGTATAGTGAGCTGAAGCTAAATCTGGCCAAAATAATGTTGAACCCTCGTGTTTGTTTAAGAAAGGAATCAACCGTTTTTTTAGGCACTCGTTAATGTACACTTCTCCGTTAATTATTCCCGTTGTATTAAACGATGAGCTCCTGTGCAAATGGCCTGTCAAACGAGATATTTTGACCCGAATTTTTCCATCCCAATCGATGTTGTTGATTGCAGAAGAATCTCAGCTACAAACGAGTTGTAAAACTGCGCACCTGGAAGAGTAGTAAAGTTGGCTTTGACATAAGTTTCGTCATCCAAAACCAAGCACGCTTTCTTGTTGCCGATCAACTACGTTTTTTAGATCTTTGTACCATTGTTTGGTTGGTATTACATTTCCGAGCAACATCTCTGGATGACATAATCCGGTTTTTTATGATGGTACCCACTATTTTTCTGTCCAAATTTGCATCATGTGCTCCAATTTTAGCTCCACTTTTCTGTTTTCGCTTAATTGTCAACGTATCCAAATATCGTTTAATAACAGAATCCACTGTACTGCGTGCTATGTTTAAATTTTTTGCGATGAAATGGTTTGGACGCGAAGTATTTTCGAGCCATTTGTCGATGATCTTTTTACGCCGTTCCTCTTGACTCATATTTTATAAATATTTTAAACCGCACCGAACTAAAATCAATAACAAACTGAAACTAGAGAATATACAGGCTAATTTGGGTACAAAATGGGATTGCAATTTTTACGCATTGGAAGTATAGCCCGTATTAAAATTTATAGATTTTATTCGTTTCAGTCCTTAATGCAATCATTTAAACGAACTTTTTCGTACCATCTGATCTTTTTTGTTAACTTAGTAGACGATATCATATTTATTTCAGTTTCTTCTTCGTCTGAACTATAATAATCTTCACTTTTCTTAATTTCACGAATTTTTTGGGTGGTACAAGCAACCGAAAAATGCTTGATACGCGAACAGTTATTACATTTTTTTCCGAAAGCGGGACACTTGCGATATTCATTCACAGATTTGCATAATTTACAGTTGTTGATTTTGTTGATAGACTTACCGCCACTGTCTGTTTGCTTATGGTCATAATTGTTGTTTCGTCGTTTTTTTTTGTGCTCAAATCTTGCACCCACAGCATCAATAGATGTATATGACTTACATATTTATCAGTGAGCTCCGCCGCTCTTTCTATCTCTACACAACTTTCTAATTTCAAATCATTTTTTTCAAGTAATTTCTTCCTTAAGTTTTCATTATTGGTGCCAATGACAATTCGATCGCGAACCATTCTATTCTCGTCTTGATATCCACAACTTTTTACTAGCTTCTTTATAACTAGCAAAAAACTGTCGAATGTCTCTCCATTTTGCTGATTACGAGAATTTAATCTAAACGCTTCGTATACTTCATTCTTTTTTGGTTCGCAATATGCTTTGAATGCTGTGATGACTTCGCTAAATTTTTCTACCGTTAGATTAAATGTATTATACAATATAATTCAATTGCATCAGGACCTGATGCATTTAAAAATGTTGCGATTTGGACTCCCGTCAAAATGTTATTTAAATATGCGCCAGTTTTCAGCAATATTACCATCTAACTTCAGTGACTCTGGTAATCTTATAAGGTGGCTGGTCATCTTGTTATCTTGTGATTTTGTTATCATTATTTTGTATAATAATCATTTAATTTTCTTTACCGGCTGCGCCATGTGTTATCAACAATGGGTTAAATAAATGATTAATCAAACAATGTACGGAATATTTGTATAGCTATGCGATTTATTGTAGCAGAAGGCTAGACGTCGACTGACGATGCATAGCATAGACCATAGAGTCTGCGAGAGCGATGTCATACTCTCTATACATCAAAGTCTTTGTATGGATTTATAACACAAACATAAGCAAACTTTTTTAAGTAAGAAGAAATAAGAATCAGACAAGCAGAACCCAGACTTAAGATTTGTGTTCACCGGTGTTATTTAAACCTAGACACGCCCGAATGCCTTAAGACTAGTTCTTCTAATAATTTCTAATTGCCCATCTAAATGCCATTAGTAGATGCCTGAAAGTGCTTGCAGAGCATTTTAATTGTATTTATCTGTTCTCTAATATATTTTGTCTTTGGACACTTTAGAAAAACATTTTTAATTTTAAACTTTTTTTTATTAATTAATTTTCTATCTCACTTATTTTTAGCGAAACGAAACAAAAGACAGTTTTCTATATGTAGTTTTGGACAGTACGCGAACATACCTTTTGTGGCAACCCTGTTATGTAAGAAACTATCAAAAAAATGACAAACGGTATACAACAGGGATAAAAAAGTCAGTACAATTGTACTGTTTTCGATACAATCATAAATTTTCGATAAAAATTCAGTACATTTTACAACGACATTATTGGGTTTCACACATAAGTCACGTATCATGAAAAATATTTGTATAAATAAATGTTAAATCAAAAGTAACTATCAAAACTTACTAGCAACTTTCTATGAACTTTTGCTGAATATGCCCCATTATCATTTCAGTGCTATAAAAAACAAATGTCAAGTGTGAAACGTGTGTCTGTTTCGTTTCTCGTATTCTGTTGGCTTGGGTTTCGTTGCAATTTATTTGATACCGTTACTTTTCATTCGGGAATGTGTGAAAGAAATAGGAAACATGGAAAGGTAGGTGTACATTTTTATATTTAATTATTTTCAATATTCCAACATTCAATTCTTTTTTATAACAAACGCAAAATAGTTGGATAATTAAAAAACCGAGACTAGCACTGGAATATAAAGAAGAAAATAATAATACGGAAAACAAATGCGAACAACAAAATTCTTCGGAAACATCCAACGGCGAGAATGCCGTACGGTGTAAAATATAGGCGCGAGTGGATAGAGCAATTTTCATGGTTGGAAGAGGATAAATTAAAAAATAGTAAACGATGCATTTACTGGAACACCAATATATCGGGAGGAAAAACGCATATCTTGAGACATGCTTCCAGCGAAATTCACAAGAAAGCAACAATCAGTTAAAATTGTTTTAAAACAATCAGTTAAAATTGTTTTAAATTTAAATAAAAATGTGAATAATCTAACTGAAAAGGCAAAGCAATTACTCGTATAAGAAGGTCAAGGAATTCTTTTTTACGTACCAACAAACATGGAAGGACATGTGTTAAGAAAATATCACGACGAACTCGGTCATATAGGTCGCGTCAAGGTGTTTGAGGCTATGACGAAGACGTACTAGTTCCCGAAAATGAAAGCGAAGATAGGAGTTCATATAGATAATTGTTTAAAGTGTATAGCGTTCTCACCAAAGTCTGGTAGGCGGGAGGGTTTGTTGAACAATATCCCAAAAGGCAACTTACCCTTCGATAGTATTCATATTGATCACTTCGGACCAATTTCGTTACCAAATTCTAGGAAAAAGCACGTCCTACTGGTAGTGGATACGTTTACGAAATTCATTAAATTATTTGCCACTCTATCTACTTGTTCAAAGGAAATTATATCGCACTTGAACGTGCATTTCCGAATGTATAGTCGTCCAAGGCTCTTGATCTCTAACAGAGGCAGTGGTTTTACGTCAAATGATTTTAAGGCATTCCTCGAAGCAAATAATGTGCAACACATTAAAATTGCGACAGGCTCACTACAAGCCAACGGACCAGTTTAGAGAATAAATAGGGACCTAGGACCAATGATAGCGAAGCTATCTAGTGGACACTCTAGGGTAAGTTTAGATAGTTTAATGAACAATACCCTTCATCGTAGTGTTGGAACCACGCCTAGTCAGCTTCTATTCGGGGTGAGACGGAGGGATAGAGTTATCGACTACACTATTCAATGTGGTGCTCAAAGAGATTTATACAGTCTGCGAACGAGGGCGGCTGAAAAGCAAGCCAAGTTGCAAGAGTACAATAAAAAAGTAGTTGACGAAAATCGGGTAGAAGCGAGAAAATATGAAATCGGTAACTATGTGATGGTCAGAAATTTTGATAGTACACCATGTGTATCGAAAAAAGTCGTGCCGAAGTTTAAGGGACCATACAGAGTATAAAAGGAATTATAGGTATGTTATTTAGTAAAAGATGTAGAGGGATTTCAGATAAGCCAGACTCCATATGAGGGTATTTGGGAGGCGGCCAATATGAAGCCATGGTTAAATGCGTCATTAATCTACGCAGGTAATCGGGACGATTACGGGTCAGGACGTAAGAAACTAAAGAGAAGAGAATATCAAAAAAAATGACAAACGGTATACAAGCCAGTGCGTGTAATCGTAAGATGTATCCTACTAACACACACACTATTACATGTACATAACAGCAAACAAATAAATCTACGGCAATCAAGCATTCGATACCGTGAACAGTTGTAGAGGACAGATGTGCCGGAAAGTGATCTTGAGTATTTTATTTAGAGCATATACATATATTTTTTGTATTTTGATAATATTGCTAAACTTTTGTTTTTTGACAATCTTAATGCCGGTCTATTTTTACATTTTGACAGTTTGATTCAAAATAATTTTATCGTAAATATAAAATTATTGTAAAAAGCTTTTAAAAAAATAACTACTCAACATTTCGTGCTTTATGTTAAATCTTCGGAGTTGATAGGAGACCAAATAAGTGAACAATTACAGGAATAGTGCAGAGAACTGAGGAAAACCATATGCTCTTGGATACCGAGAAGCGATCGCATTCACATAAAGTGCATGCTCTTGAAAAAATTGCAGCCGCAAATCGCCATGTTCATCACTTCAATATAATAAATGGTGCAGATCATACTATACAAAACATTTCACGAATCACCCTTTATTGCACCCCCTTGTTCTTTCTTGACAAGGCCATGATTCAACTCCCTTCCTGAACGAAAGATACAGCGATTGACAATGCAATTCGTAGTTTAATTTCTTGTAATGTATAGGGTGTTTTTTTAGAGGTTTCGTTTTTAAACTGGCAACACTGTTTCTACAGATGGCCAATTTGACAGTTGAAGTTTATTTGTAGTTAGTAATTTTTGTCATTTTACAATGAATAGATTAACGCTAGAACAACAAGTGCGAATTGTGCAAAGTTATTTTGAAAACCATGGTTGGGTTCGCCAAACTTATCGTTCGCTTCGTCCATTTTACGGTCGACATAATCGTCCATCTGAGCAAGTTATTCGGAACACGATGAATCGTTTTCACACCACGTACACTCTAGTGGATAATACAGATCCTCAAAGACGACAAACAGTGCGAACAGAAGAAGTTATTGCCGTTGTGAAGCGCAGTGTATAAGAGAATCCGAATGAGTCCATTCGCCATCGTGCACAGCAATTGGAGCTATGCCCATCCACTTTTTGAAAGATTTTACGGAAAGATATTGGCTTAAAAGCTCATAAAATCCACCTTGTGCAAGACCATTATACGCGTCGTAGGTTCGGTGAATGGGCCGAAAACATGATCCTCATTTAAACGCAAAATTTGCGAGAAACATTTGCTGAGCGCATAATTTCGCGTAATGGACTTGTGAACTGGCCTCCACGATCCTGTGATCTTACACCTTTAGATTAGTTTTTTGGGGGTATGTGAAGTAACTAGTCTATGCCCATAAACCAGAGACGTTGTACCATTTGGAAGTCAACATTCGCCGTGTAATTGCTGATATACGGTCCCAGTTGTTCGATTAAGTTGTCGAAAATTGGACTTCACGATTGTTTTTTTTTTTTTTTTTAGTTTTAAATGCATTTTATTATCTTAATCATTAACTCTTACATACTAACAAAAATGCTTAAATGCTAGCTTAAAATTACTTAGCAATCTTATACTAACTTACTGGCCCCACACAGGCACTCTAAGCTACTCTAAATTCTTATATCTATGTCTTTCGACTTTATTTACATTTTATTTATTAATACTTATTTTCTATGCTTAAGGCTAAGAAAAGAATTTAAGAAAAAACTTAGCATATGGACATAATTTTTTATTTTTTATAAAAACTTAATATCTAACTTAAAATAACCTTAGTCTACCTAACCTATGTACACAATACGCACATACATACATATAGACATTATACACAATGACATACATATACTAGTATATACCTATGTATATACTAATATATATATGTATATCTTAAATGCTAACTTAACCTATGCAGCTGGCCATCGCTATTCACCGAGCAAATAGATTGGTCAGCTCTGCCTCATTAGTGAGGCTGGTCCGTAATTGACGGAAACGACGACGAAACATCTTCTCCATCATTCAACCACCAGAAATGCTGGTGCTGCCGAACGACATCCCTCTTATCGCGATTCCCCACCGCCCTACTGAACCTGAGACGATCCACACTGCCGTGTGCGACGTCTCTGTCGTAGTTGAGTCGCCTGTCCCCAGCTTTCCGAGCGACATGGAAGATTAACGGGACCGCTGATCTATCCTGGATCAACCCTATCTGATCTAGGTAGAGGAATGCTTCCGGTGGAACGAAGCCGTCGGAGCGCACACTCTCGTGGTAAAGGTAATTGGGGTAGTAAGCCCCAGATATCAGGTTATTCGTCGAGGCCATTGCTCTTGCGATGTGTCTTCGAGTCAGCTTAATTACGAAGTTGTCCACTCGTATTAGGTTCGCTCTGTTGTAAAGGACCTCATTACGATAAAATTTTTTGTACTCCGACTCTGGTGTTCTGTACAAGCGAAGGCAAGCCCTAAGGCAAGCCCTCTCAAACACCCGAATCTTTTCCATTAAGCTTGCTCGTACATTGAACCACACGGGGCACCCGAATACCAGCATGGGCCTGATAAGGGCCATGTAGCAGATTACCTTTACCCTCTCATCGAGTTGGCTGCTATAAAACAGTCTCTTTGTAAGGGCAAAAGCGCCTTTAGCTCTGGCCAGAGCAGCATCCACATTTTTATCAAAATACAGAAACCGATCTAGCCAGATCCCAAGGTATCTGACTACATTCCGACAGGCAAGAGGCTGTCCGTGTTGTCCAATGATCGAGAACTTACGCCAATTTTTCCTGGTATCCCTAGAGGCTCCAGACAACGGCGTCCTAAAGAGAATGGTTTCCGACTTCTGAAAGTTGATTTTCAACTTCCAGTCATCGCAAAATCGTCTTATCTTATCGAAGTCACGCTGCAAGAGAGTATTAATGACCTCGATTTTTGGACCTGTTCTGTACGCAATCAAATCGTCTGCGTACGCAATAGTATGGGGAAGTGAACCTATTAAGTCGCTTGTATAAATGTTGAATAGGATCGGCGAATTGACCGCGCCTTGCTGAAGACCATTTTTAATTTGAAATATTCCAACCGAAGTCACATCGCCATTTTTTACGATGAACTGTCTGTTGGTTAGCATATTATAAAGAATGTACAAGAGTGGTTTACTGATCCCCAGCCTAGTCAGCTTATAGAAAAGACCCTCTAACCATACGGTGTCGAAGGCCTTCTCCAAGTCAACAAGGCAGGCACCAGTACATTGGTTTTTGCCTTTATTCCATTGGATATCGGACACCAGTTTAGACGCGGCATGTGAGATATCATGTCCCGCCTTGAAACCGAATTGATTATCCGGAACTATATGTTTGTCCTCAACCCACCTAGACAGAGCTCTATTGATTACTTTTTCAAACACCTTACTGATATTCGGAAGGAGACTTATGACTTCACGATTGTGCTTCAGTCGAGCTAGCCGTGGCGCGCATATGCCCGATATCATCCTTCGGCACTAATGGCATAAAATTATCTATTAAATAAAGCTAATATCATAGACATTAACATTAGCTTCAAGTATTTTATTTCATATTGAATTTGTATATCTCTAAAACAGAACGCCCTTTATTAATATCAAAGTTAGCAGGGGTAAAAAAATCCCCTACTACCTCAAAGTAGATATGGCTGTTTATTTTGACATTGTGTTAGATTCGTGCCTTCTTATGCCATACACGGTTTTGTTTTCATTCACAGTCAAACTCATTTTTGCCTCTTCTGCAAAAGCACCAGTGACAGCTCGTTGTCTTATAACATCGGCACATCAGCTTGTCAAAGGCCTGAGTTGCTGAGATTCCTTTCGATTTTTACTGAGCAGCGAGCATTCTCCATCGCATTTTGTGCAATTGACGAGCTTTGCAGTGATGCCAAAATTACCATAGACATCGAGGAGTATTGTTTATCTCATATGATATCATATAAGCCCTTGAAATCAGCAAAAAGCTTATGTATTACTTCTTCAGTTATATCGTCTGCCATATTGTACATTTCCTTAGAAACTAGTGTTTCTATAGTTGGCGGAACTCATAGATAATCTCATTTTATGTGGATGGGGCCAACGGTGGTTAGGTTCCATTCGTCAGCCATACTTTTCTTCGAACAAATCCTGTAAATAATATACCATATATGTATGCATTCTTTACCAAATCATCTTTTGCTGCCTTAAATAGATCGAAGGGTAGTCCATCCAGTCCAGAAGTCTCGCCACGCTTAAGTTTAGATATTGCTTTCTTAACTAAACGGATGACCGAACGGGTAGGCAGAAAGCTTGGCTTTGTTTGTCAAATTTGAATGATTCGTTCTGCCTGACAGATTTTATCTTCAAGTAAAACTTCCAAACGTTGGTCATAGATTAGCACCTCTCCAGCAAGCCAATATTCTTCTATGCAGCGCCGCTTCATGAGCGAGTTGCTTTACTACATATGCTTGCATGCATTCTTCATATAAGGCCACTGGGCCACTGAAGTGAGGCTGAAGGATTTGCAATGCTTATGACGGATTGTTGTTATTGCAGCCGTTCAACGTTAAAGCTCCTCATAGTATTTCCCCACTGTTGTAACGACTGAGATTTCCGGAGATTTACTGCTGCAACAAGTTAGTGATCCGAGTATACATTGACCCCTCTAAGACTGGAGGAGTGCTTTACGTCGACCGCGACATGAGCAATTACAATGACTGTTTTATGATCTGGTGATCACCATCGTTCTTTCTTAATTAGGACGAGATCTCATGTCGGCTTTGCTTTCCGAATATACTAACAAAAATGTGGATTAAAATCCCAGTCCCCAATTTTAGAATACATGTATTTATCGCATTGCTCGCAGGTTTTGCCAGTTAGTAGTTAGTAGGACATTTTTTGATTGGACTATCTATTTCTTCTGGGCCCCCGCTAGTTCATGTTCCAAGTTCATTTCAGCACACGACGTTGTCTGTTTTTCATTTTGAGGGACGTCAAAATTAATTCCGTCCTTATTCTCAACAGTAGAATATTTACGCACACACAATGCTCAACCTGAAGGACCGGCCTTTTTGAATAAAATTTACGGTTATTCCACAGCACCACAATTTTCAACAACCTGACTAGTTCTGAAAAATCCTTATTAACAACAACTCCAAATTCGTTAAAGTACGTACGAGAAGTTCATATTACGAGTCTACCATGCTGAGTATAGACACCACTGTTGATTTATTCACTCGAATTCATCTGTGGTAGATCTTTCTTCTGAGGTTCAGTCATTTATGAAAGGACATATTTGTGCTGCTATTTGGTTTTCTCTGGTTGGTTGAGACCAGAACCTGATAGCTACCACGATAAAATTAGTACACTTGATATGCAGTCGAAGCACTAGGTATCGACGGACCTACGTCACTCACCACCCACCCTAATGGTACAGCCACCGTGACATTACGGAAGTAAACTCTATGAAGTTAATCAGAGGAAACAAAATGTGTGAATTCATGCATTCGTAACAAGCCCTTTATAGCCAAATGCGGCCAATGTCACTGCCACATCTTGAGATGTCGACGTCAAAGCCTCATGTTGTATCATGTTTCCAACATTTGTTTTCAGATGCATGTGAAGAAAAAGGAAATTCAAAGAGGAATATTTTATTAATATTTAATAATCTACCTACCCGTATATGCTGTCTTTGCACACAGCCAGAATAAGTTCGTTGTTACCTCCGGAACAGAAAATTGCGCATCCAAATTGATGTCTTGATGTTGGGTTTCCAAGTCTCTATTATGTAAATTTATAAATAATTTAAAACATATTTTGCAGCCGTCAGAAAATGCAACGTAGTATGAGGCTCATAGAAATACGAACATTTATTATTAAAGTACTACGTAGGAGCACAAATTTTGAAAAAAGAAATCATATAATTATGAGTAAGGACTTGCAATTCGCTGCCGGTTATTAGCAATTGTACTTATAATTCAATGCATTTCCATTTAAAACAAACAAAACATATACGAGTACGTACATAATAAAACACCATCTGAAAAAAAAACCAATTAGAATATTCCTAGGTCAGATCTGACGATCGTAAAACGGATCTAAAAGTCAAACGTTATGTGGAGTTTCCTATCTGACGCTTGTCCAACTGGAGTTGCGAGCACTTGCGAGAGCGCCAACGATTCATATGATATTAAAAGGTTCACGCCCAGACTATAAATTTCAATCTCCGAAATGTTTTCCTGGCCTTTTCACTTGTGACACCGAAAAAGCTAAAAGACATCCGCGCATGACAGTAAAAAAAAACCAAGAAGGCACTCAAAATTAAAGCTATCTTTACTTGTGAAAGCCCTAAAGGCTTGTTCCCTTCTTTTTCGCTCTTCGGCCCAAGTTATACTCTTCACGACATTGCATTCCACATATGAGTTTCTCAATTTCTTGTAACAACCAATTAGGCGGTGCAAATTCAATCCAAATGTAGCCAACGATAACAACAGACTTAAACATCTAATGGGATTACAAGACCTCAGGAACATCCGAAATAATAATGGCTGGATTTCTGGTGCCGCAGCATCCACGTTGTAATCGTGGAACGAACATAAGGATTGAGAAGGATCATCATCTTATGGCTACCTTCATATTACGGCCGCTATACGTTATGTTACACGTTTTAGTTCTACATCTGTTAAAAGCAACTGCTCCAATTGGCTAATATAGTCGTGGAAACATTGGCAAGCATTTGTAGGCTACGAAAAATATTTTTGACAACAACTTCGGCAAAATGAGAAACACATGTAGAAGACAGTAATGGACAGAAGAGCTTCCTGGAGCTAAAATTTTTGGGACTTCAGGTGGAGAACGTCCCAAGTAGAAGTCCAATAACATATGAAAGTGGAGGAAGCGGAGAATCCTGTCTGTTGTCACACCTACTTTTGTTTCTACGCTATATGTTGGTATCACACTGTCTGTAGTATCGCAAAGAAGCGTTAAGATAGGCAAAGCTCGAAATCCCACTCTGCAAAAGCGCTTGATGAGATTAACATTAATCTTAATCCTATTCAGTACGCAGATGATGAACCATAATTTCCATGATCAATAACTTCGATGCAGAAGCAACTAAAAGAAGTTAGGACCAAAGTCCTAAACATTCCGTAACATAACATAACCAACCCTCAGCTCAATATTGCTAACAGAATATGGCCTCAGAGGAAATATTCAATATTTCAAAAATTGCGAAAATCAATCAAACCAAAGCCAAGCAGGGACTGTTCAAATTGAATATGTGCTACTCGCACCTCCATATTTTTTTAAAGCCATATTTTGGAAAAGACAAAGCCACAAAGTAGCTTTCTTGATATATGTATGTCTTCGCAGGATCTTTATCTGACCAATTCGTACATCAAATGATCAACAACATAAAATAACAGAGAAAGAAGCTGTAGACTTCCAAATACGGAGAACTAAGTGGCAGATTGGATTGCTCACTCCTTACTTTCGCTGAAAAAAGTGGTCAGAAGTAGAAGTTACTTCTAAATCTGTTGTAGAACTCGATACAAGATTGAACGCAGGCATTGTTAATCCCTATGACGGGTCAGTAGAATTAAGAAGAATATATATAATAATGGGTAACAGCACACACATCATCTTGATGAAACCTCCAAGATGGCTGAAGTCCTCTTCCACTTGTGCGTGCCATTTTAAGCGAGAACTTTCTTTAGTGCATTGTTCCTCTTTGAATGGGGGTGTTTTTGTGCATTTGCTTTGCATGACCTAATGATCTCAACTGATTGGTGTGGATTTCTCTGATCAAGTCGATCTCGCTGTACAGTTCGAACGATTCGCCTCAAAACCCCTCGAAAGAAACGGAACCGAAAATAACTCGAAGGATCTTACGTTCAAAGCTACCATTTTCTGCGCCATAGATTAAGTTGCATTGGACGGTTTCAAGTCTGATATCCATAAAACATGGTAGATAATGTTCAAAACCGTGTCATAAGACTCAAAGTTGATGCTAATATCACACAGTCAATTGACATTCTCGAACTCGAGGGATCACTGCTCCGAACCCAACATTGCTAGCGTCAGCGTCCACGGTGAACATTTTTCCGGGTGTGGGATACCTCAAGAGTGGACCATTACACAGCTGCCGTTTGTTTATGTCAGTTGGTGTTTATCTTTGGAGACAGGCCAACTTTTTACGGTTTCGATTTTGTCAGGATCCGTCCTTACTCCTTCCGCTGATATAATGTCACCCAGATATTTTACTTCCGGACGGAACAGGGCACACTTTTCTGCGTTCAGTTTCAAATGAGCGCTTCACAGCCTCTCAAACACTTCATTTAGATGTTCTCGATGCTCCTCGAGTATCTTACGTATGACGATAACGTCGCCCTGATACACTAGACGGGTAGCTGCCCTCTTTGGTGACATCGTTGGGACGTCGGTAGTCTACACAAAACCTGGTGCTGCCGTCTTTCTTCTTTACGAGGACCACTGAAGAACCCCGGACTCTGCGATTGTTCAATCAGCCCCTCAACTTTCATCTTCGACATCATTTCAAAAATTTCTGATTGTTTTGCCAATGGAAGACGCCTTGCATATTGACGGATTGTTCGGGTGTCTCCGGTGTCAATGTGGTGTTAAACAAGTTGCGTTTAATTTTACAGCCAGGATACGCTGCTCTTGATTCAAATTACAGAGGCTGAGCATTTTGTTTTTTATTTTCATATTCTGGACACTTGCGACCGGTGTTGCGCGACTCGTTTCCGTTGGGGTCGATATAGCCTCAATAGGTGCATATTTTCCCGCTATATCTCCATTTTTCACCTTTACATTGAGTGTCTTTGGATTTAGAATCCTTACAGGAAACATGTTTTTCTTTTATGACACTAAGGACTTTCCACTATGAAGTCTCTCCTATTTTCTGGCTCTATCAAATAGAATCAGGGGATATATATATATATATTGCGCATGTGTAAATGCGGTAAATACCGAAAAATCCAAGACGAAATCAATTGTTGTTTAGATATGCTGTACGTTAATAATTGCTTGAGTTCGAATTCTTTATGGAGACTTATATTCATTTATAATGATAAATATTGATTAATAGCGATTCTAAAACAGCAATCGTCTGCGACTTGGTGTTGGGGTATCTAGAAACAAATTTAATATGTGTGTGTATGAGAAAATATAAGTAACCGATCGGAAAAATCTCCGATCGGAGAAAAGTTCCGATCGGAGGATTTATTTGCTTCATGGTATCCGAATTGTAAAGGAAATATGGACGCTAACCGACGCATGTATTTGGCATTCTATTTGTGAAAATGAAACATTTGTGGTGGAGTTGCGCGCAATGTCTGACATTGAATGCATTAGCTCCACTAGCCGTTCATGCTGCCGTTGATTAGTTTTAGATTTTTTGTTTTTAATTGTAAAAGAAATAAATAAATAGACAAACACAATTATGAGAAAAAAAATGCTTACAAATCTTTCTTCTGAGTACCCATGCTTGCGGACCTTTTGTCACATTTGTTTTGACGTCGGAGACAATTGGAAAGATAATCATGTCATGCATCGGATTGCATCGCGTGAATTTGAAACGCGTTGCTATTATTTTGACACTTTGCTGTCACACATCGCACAAGAAAATTTGTTTTTGGGGGTTTGTCCGATTAGGTCATCGGAACAGATACCATGATACAAAATTCGCACAAATCGGAGAAATCGGAGGAAATTCCGTTCCGATCGGTTACGATGATAGACCTGATAACACAAAAAGACGAATTCCATTTCTTGAAAACATAAGTATGTAATTTATTAGAACATAAGTTAATATAAAAATGGTTCTATGTTTACTAAAAATATCACAAATTCTAAATAGACTAGCTTAACTCTACTATTTTACAATATTGTTTTTATCACTTTTCTTTTTCTACTTGTTAGTTTGTCTTCTATTGTATTATTTAGGTGTTTAATTCTAAAGCATATACGTGAACGGAAGAAATTTTCTTTCACTTTTCTTTCGCACGGTATGCCTGTTGAGAGATTAAGTAACTGTTTTAAATAGTTACGACAATAAACTATATCATCTTTATTAAACATTTTGAAAATTGTCTCCATCTTCTCCTTATTTACCATCATTTCGTCTTTAGGTTTTTGAAGATATCCCTTCGTCAGCTGATTAGTGCACGTGAACGATGTCTCTTGCTGGGTATGTTGAACAGCTAAATCTGGATTCTTGATCCTGTGGCAAATGTATCCTGCCAAATGCTCCAGTTCATCATACTATATGTAGAGATTCCAGTTCATCTACCGGCTCTTCAGTTGCTATGAAGTCGGGATTAAGTGTGTTCAGTAGAGTGCTACTTGAATAGCCCGTACCTTCTAAATCGGGTGTATTATTAACTAAAGTATTGCCTGTGGAAGATATAAATACGAACGTGTTGTATTAAAAGAAAATATGGTTACTTAAAGAATAAAACATACCATTCATAGATAAACTTCCTTCATTTCGTCCAAATATGTATACATGAATTCCAAACGGTTTGGATGATCATATAGGCCACCTTTGGATCGAATCGTTCTGAAAAATTTCTCTAAAACATCTTGATTCAGTCTGTATGTCAGTAAATGCGAAATACGGTATTATTACACTTAATTCGCATTACACTAATTTAATATGTCATCTACTTACTGAGAATATGTAGGGATGATTTCATCAGTCGACCATTAATGGTTTAACTTGTGTACCGCAGTCTACCTTGGAAGCATCAGTTTGCGTAGAGCAATCACACTTGTTTGATAGAAATAAATTCACCGCGGGGACTTCCAGATCTATGTTTTCCTTATCATGCACAATTTGCATCACTGAAATAAAAAAAACCGAGTGTTATTAGTATAAATAACATACCTTGGGATCAAAAGTCTATTTTGAATCCGTAAATCTCGTGGGCTCATCACTTCATCAACAAAAGTGAAGGAGCAGCATCTTCTTTAATTCCAGTTGTTTTCAGAACTATTCTATATTGCTCGTACAATGGAATAATGACAAAATCACTTTTTTTTAAATGTTTGCCAAAAATTCGCGCCGTTTTTGTATTTAACCTGACTTTTCTGCCGCACAGAAAACCCACTGCTTGCAAATTTTACTTTGTTTTGGAAACAAGTGATACGATATCTCCTCATTTCCAGTTTTTTTTTTTTGCTTTTATAGTTGTTAACACAACACCCGTACACAGCACAACGCATTTTAACACCTTTAAACTTTGTTTAATCAATTTTAAATCAAAAGTCTATCGCAACCGAAAGATTTCCGCCTTTGTCGTTACTGTAGTCGGCCATATTGCCAGAATTTGACGGATGCCTAGAACAAGACCAAAATAATTGCGGTAAGTATATTACCTTATTATATGTACCTTGGCGTCGCGATACATTCGACTCCTGTTAAAAATGAGGTACGAGTGTGTTCGTAGAATACGACTTTGTAATAACTAAATTCGACTGTCGTATCCGACTTTCGGATTTAGGGTGAATGTGAATTACGATACTCAAAATTCGATAACGTGTGTGAAAATACCAAAGCTGTATTTCTCTGAAATGAGTAGCTCGATCTCGTGTGCGAGAATTCCCCCCCCCCCCCCCCCCATTTTTCTTACTAAGGGATAAGATAATAGATACATTTATGATATAGGTTAGTCTTAAATTCGCTAAGTTCTACTAGACCGCGGGCAAATTCCCGCACACGTGATCTCGAGCTACCCATCACTAACCTTTTTTCTCGAACTGTGCAAGGCAGAAGGAAAATTCGGAACACGCTGTATTTAACTGCGTAAACTTCATAGAATGACGAATCAATGCCTAAGTTCGCAGTGACTTATAGAGCATGCGGAAAGAGAAAAATTGTTTGAAAATAATCTTGCTGTGGCAAACGTTAAAAAAAAACAGTTCGAAAGTGGTTAAAGTAGGTGGTATCAATTGGTCAAGACTACAATTCATTGCGTTAGTAGCCGCTTCTTATTTTTAATAATATATGCACCCACAAGATTTTATTAATACACTTTTAGAACACGAAGGTTGCAAAAAAGTAAAAAGGGGAATAGTGGAAAATCGGTGTTATATTCATGTTTGTGAATTATATTAACAATAAATGTAGAGCAACCACATGACCTATTTGAACATACACCTAATTCTGTTTTTACACGATAGAATGGTTCCCGAGAAATTCGTGTAAAAAAAAATCGTGTAAAAAAAGATACTGGCCAAGTACAAAAATAATAGATTGGTTCTAGACCTCAAAAAATAAGTTAAAATTAGACTAAATAATATAAAAAAAATATTGTTGTAGTTATTTTAAGAATTTATTTTCGTTTTCATTTATTAAATAAACTAAATTATAATAAAATAAATTAAAATTTAGATTTCATAAAAAAAATAATACCAGAAATTCATTGCCAAAAAACTTAAATAACATAAAGTACAACCATAAGAAAAATTTAAACATTAAACAATTTTATTTATTGTCACTGTCTGATAATAAACGCAAACGTTTGCGAAAGACTACAATATCACTGCCATCACTGGAATGATTTTGTTGATCATTATCATTTCTAGCCGACTGTGTTGGGACATCAGTAGATTTTTGAACGAAATCAGTTATCTTAGATTGAGTTTTATTTCGCGTTAACCCATTATAAACTTCCCTGTAAGATGCCATTAATGATTTCAGTTCACGTTGAAATTTGGCAGCTCGTTCCTCGTCATGATCATGTTGTTCAAAATGACTACCTAATTTTGTAGCGAGATCAAGACCTTCTTTAATTAGGGATGCTTTTAAAATTGGACGATCTCTTTCGTCACTGTCACTATGTTCTTTATCATAACGAGTCTCAAGGGTGAGATCTATAATTTCATTTTCGCTCAAGCTTTCATCTACCAACAATTCTTCTACATCTGCTAACGATAGGTCATCGAATCCATCCCCACCGATTGCATTGGCCATTGTTATTATATCAGCAAGTTCAGCGTTATTATCGATAACAGGATCTTTGCATTTTACGCATTCTGGCCAAATATTTTTCCAACACGAGTTCAAAGTTGATGGCTTTAATAAATCTAACGCGATCTTGATTTGATTAATGCAGTCCATTATAGAAAATTTTTTCCATACATCTATGACTGATGATTCCTCATAATTATCAAGTTTTTCTACAACATAATGAAATGAACTTCTTATGTAATACGTTTTAAACGTAGCAATTATCCCCTGGTCTAGTGGCTGTATAAGGGAAGTGGTATTAGGCGGCAAAAAACAAAATTGTACGTTTGGGTGCTCCAAAACTGGATGGCCTGGTGCATTGTCTAGAATCAAAAGAACTTTAAATTCGAGACATTTTTCTTTCATGTAGCGCCTAACTTCTGGGATGAAGTGCTTCTGAAACCACTCTGTGAAAATTGCACTGGTTACCCAAGCCTTTTTGTTCGCCATCCAGTGTATAGGCAATTTATTGAAATCTACACTTTTCATGGAACGTGGTCTTAAGGCACGATGTACTAGGAGTGGCTTAAGAATACGTTCTCCTGAAGCATTGGAACAAAACAACAACGTAATACGGTCCTTTGCTACTTTAAAACCACCGGCTGTTTTCTGCGATTTTGCTACATAAGTTCTTCTAGGCATTCTCTTCCAAAAAAGGCCGCTTTCATCTAAATTCCAAACTTGGTCTGGAGTATATTCTCCATCTTCAATAATTTTTTTTAGTTTTTCGGGAAATTCTTTAGCAGCCAATTCATCAGCGGATGCAGTTTCTCCCTTAATTTTTATATTGTGGAGAGCGTGTCTTTTTAAAAAACCAGTCATCCAACCAGTACTTGCGGAAAATGCATGTTGTTTTGACTGAGATGATGTATCTGGATCAATTTCCTGGATACGTTTATAGATTCTTAATGCTGTCTGCTTGATAGCAAGTCCGTCTACTGGTATTCTCTTTTGGGATTTGTCTTCTATCCAGATTACCAAAGCTTTTTCCATTTTCTCTTTAACAACATCCCTTACATACGATGATGACTTTGCACTTAATTTTGTTCCAGAACATACTGATGCTCTAATTGCAGTTTCATTTTTTTTAATTGTTCTTACAGTAGCTTCATGGATTCCGAAATTCTTTCCCACAACCGTTGCGCCTTGTCCCGTTGCAAGTTGATCTAAAATTTTGATTTTGGTATCTAAGCTGATCGCTTTCCTCATTTTTAATGCAGGAGAATTATGTAACATGGCGTGTGGCTACCAAAATATATTTTATTAATCAAAAATGCAAAAATCTAAAATTAAATATTTGAAACTAACCTGTTATTGGTCTACCAAAATTATATGAGCTTCTACTTTATTTTACTTACCACTTGTTAAAAATCAGCAAAAACTAACGATCTTTCAATTATAATTGTCAAATAGGAACTAAATTGTGTGTACAATACATTATGTACATTTTTACTTTTTCAATAATTCGGGGAATCCCGCATTTCCCGTAAAACAGAAATTACGCATACATAGACATAACTCAGAATACACACCAGAATTATTTTAAGTAGAAAAAAATTCATTGAAAAAAAACGTGTTAAATCCAATAATTCATGTAAAAAAAGTAATTTTGTTTTTTTTGTATTCGTGTTATTTCAAATTATGTCGTGTAAAAATAGAAATATTTTTTCGTATTTACTCGTGTTATTTCAAATTCGTGTAAAAATAATTCGTGTAAAAACAGAATTAGGTGTACTATTATTATAAACACAAACCTGTAAAACGCACCTTTGAAGTCATTCTAAGCTATGGTTTGATATGTGACTTCAGCATAAGTTTTCCAACAATTATGCCTTGACGGCAGTTTGCATTGGTAACCAAAAAAATATTCTATCAAATGTTACTCAATTCAATTTAACAACTTGAATAATAACAGGCTATACAACCGCAAAATGAATTTGGAATCTAAATGAGGAATATGGTATGGAAACGGTCTCTTCTTATTAATTAAAATGTGTACTTTATTTTCTGCTGACGGGGCTGAGCATACCTGCTCATCTAAATGAAACTCCGTATCAAGGCTAATGGATCTTTTAACATAATCAAACAAATATTGTAGTTCATTCTCTTAGCATGTAAAGTGCTATTAAAATCAATTAGAATTTCAATTCAATCTAAAGTAGTGTTTAAAATTGAAAACATTTAGAACAAGTAAAGGACCATAGACACAAATTATAATGTATACCCACTTAAAAGAAATCTAAAACAAGACAAAAAAACAAAAAGCAATTTAACGTTAACTGAAAAGGATTTATTGCACGTCACTTTAAAACCACATTGAACTGTAAATACTTAGGCCTGAATAGCCACAAATGTAACTAAATGAACATATTCACATTACAATAAAAACGGGAAAATAATTTAAACAAATTGTATGTAACAAAAAACTGCACCAAACAAAACAAAAAAATAAAAACATAAGTAAATCGCTATGACTAGGTAAATAAGTTTATTGTTGAAAAGAAGTCTTTAGTTCATAGGATAAATTGGATGAAGTAGTTGCTGTAGCAGATGATTGAGGCGTTTTGGCATGTGTGTAAATTGGTAACCCCATAAACATAGGCACTTGTCCGGTAGTTGCAGCGCGTTGCGTTGTAGTTGTTGGCGTTAGGCTTGGCGCTCTCTTGTACACAAACGTATCACTTCGTTCGCGTTGATAGAAAAAGCATCCACTTCCAGCAGGATCAGGTAAAATGTTTGACGGATACCAGAAACGGTAAGTGAAATACCATGTCAAAATAGCAACAATTCCACTGACAAACTTTTCAATCATTTTATGATAATAAAGCATAGTTCCGACAAGCATAACATCCCAAAGCAATTGTAAAGCTGCCATTCCAATAAATAAGGTTCGAATGGCCGGTGTCAATCGGTCATAAAAAATATTGAGCAATTTGATTTGTTCATCAGTGATATTCCTCAAAGGATTTGTGCTAGATCTTTCTGAGATGCTACGATTATGCAGTTCATTTCGAAGATGTTCCTTTATAGATTCCCACTTCACAATTGGTCTAGCCTCTTCAATCAGCACTAAGCTCGAATGAATTAAAATAAAAGCATGCCCCGATATATCAAATCCATTCCACAAGTGACCAGCTCGCAAACAGCTCGATTTACTATCAAATCCTCGTGAAGTACATCTACCATATGACGTCTCAATTACATTGAATAATTTCGTCCAGAAGAACCAAAAGAATGTCGCAATTGCAATTCGAGGCAAGTGATTTGTTAACATTTTCTTTTTATCTCCACAGCACAGTACTATCGACGTCATAACCAAGAAGGGCAAGCACATGAGCAAAGTCCAGCCCCAACCAATTTTCACAAAATACACATTAAACAAATTATCCGATCGCGAGAAATATGTTTTAGGATATGGGATAAAATCACCAATAAGTGAAATTAGGAATAGACTTCCTAAATAGAGAGCTACTTTCAGGTTTGTATCAAAGAATATGGTCTTCTTGCACACATACATTACAGTGGTAACTAGAATTTCTTTGATTGTTGTCGGCTGTGCGGTAGGTCGGGTACCTTTTGCTTCAGACCTCGATATGTCAGGTCCCCCAGGTCGAAAATTCATATTCGTATTAACTGGGCGTATCGGTCGTCTTTTTGTAGCCATTGCGTAGGTTTGTTGCTTAAGTAGAAAGTTGAATATAAAATAAGTGAAAATTCTTTGTGAAAAGAAATTCGCTCGTGGTGTCAAAGGTCGTGATGACAATCCAATGTAACAAGTGAATCTTCTTCACTAGAGTTTAGCTAATCCATTCGAAATAGAGGAAACGAATAGTTATTCTTAGATCTGTGAAAAAAAAAGTTATAATTAAACCATGTTATTTGATTTTACTTATGAATTGTTTTACCTGTAGGACTTGATCCCTTGTTAGTTAAAAAAAAAAAAAAAATAGTGAGTTGTCATTTGTATCCAAGCAAAGTGTTGCCTATAGTGTTAAAATTAATACTGTATCATTTCGTAGGACCTGAATGACTTAGCACTTTTTCTCAGAGCTCCGGATAAACCATATTACACATAATAACAGCTCTGGCAGTTATATCTGGAATTTTTAGTGTTGGCGAAATATCGTGTTTTTAATTCTTTCTTGGACAGGTCTCAGTTCTTTAGCGAATTCCAGTTTGGCTTAAGAAGAGGTAGGTCTACCGAAAATGCGTTATTAAAACTGATTGGGGAAATATATAACAGCTTGAATACTTCTCAAATTCCATCTTGCCTATTCATTGACATAACCAAGGCTTTTGATACAGGAAACCATACCATTCTTTTAAATAAACTTTTTAATGCTTGATTCAGAGGTTTTATTTATGATTGGTTTACTTCCTACCTTGAAAACCGGAATCAAATAGTAAAAATTAATAATGCTTTTAGTTCTATAAGATACATGAATATTGAAGTCCCGCAAGGCTCAGTTCCTTATGCATGTTAACATGTTATTCATCCAACCCTTTAAAGGCAGAATCACAGCATTTGCTGATGATACTGCACTTTCATATTCAAGCGATAACTATGTAAATTTGTATCTGGACGTTAATAACGACTTGGATTTACTACGACGATGGTTTAATAAACATAAACAGGTAATCAGCAGTAAAACAAAGTTTATGGTATTTAATCTCAAAGGTTTAATTAATGAAGATCTGCCCCCCCCCCCCCCCCTCCTTTATCACTCTCCGAGTTGCCTACATTTTTGCTTAGTTGATTCAACTGGTCGAGGTCATGTTACCTTCAATGCAAATGTGAACTGTAGTGAAGATTGTTTTCGTATTGAAAGTGTCGTTAGTTTCCAGTATTTAGGTATCATTTTGGATAACAAGCTCAATTGGAACGATCACGCGCTATACCTAAAACAGTATTTTAATAGGGTAGTCAGGCAAATGTATCATCTGAGCCTCTATTGCAATATTCAAGTTCTAGAAATGGTATATAATGGCTTATTCAAATCTTCCTTGTTAACATGAGGAACTTCGTAACTATTACACCTATTTATAAAGCACACTTTTGTCGATTCTACTATGTTACAGCTCCCAGATTATTTAATTCTTTGCTGGAAAACCTTAGGTGTGAGAGGACAAAAACTGTATTTTTAAAAAAATGCTAAAAAATGGCTTTTCACTTTCAACCATTATGAAATAGATTCGATTCTCATTCCAATATTATAAATTGACTATAATTTACTTCTTATTTTTTTTATCTACATTGCATTTAAATTTGAAATATCCTACTACTTTACCCCATCAATATTGTTTTATTTTGTTATTATGTTTTAAATTTTTTCTTGTACTTTCGCCACTTGCCGTATGGCAACAGATTGTGCAAAGCCATTTCTTAGACAAATTCATTGTATCCTTGATCTTTTATATTTGTAAAAAATTATTTATATTTTGTCATGAAATAAAGATTGAAAAAAAAAAAATAATTGAAACTTCCTATTTTTTAACCTCAGAAATTTCCTCATCCTAAATTTCAATACCAATTGAAACTTGCTTTGAAAATGAGAGATATCATACCAAATAAAGGGTTTTACGAAAAAATTTTATTCATAGCTGACTACGAACAAATCATTTGTAATACGTTTAAAGGCAGACAATTTTACTATTCCAAAAGTATAGAGCTTTATGCCTAAAACACAACAGTGCTATTCACTTTGAATTGACATTTCTGAAATGTCATAAACGATTTTACAATTAAAGTGAGCATTTTTTTTTTTTTGCGAGCCGAAAATTTGTTTGTGTTTAATTTGTTTCAATTGAAAGCTTGCCTTCAGTCGAAATTATTCAATTCAAATTATCAAAACTGCTCCCTGGGATATTGCATGGAACATTTTTGTTTGCTTACATATTTTTATTCCGTTTCCTGACTGTCAAAAGCAAGCAAAAGTTCAGCATGTCCCAGCCTTTATTTCGCTTTAAAGTCAACTTACGTAGAGTTACGCTTTTTGATTGGTTTTTTGAACTTGATTAGTTGAACTTGAAACGTCAAATCGAAGACGAAACAAACACGCTATTTTGTTTTATGCATAATTTATATGTGGATTACTAAAAAAAGCTGAAATTCAATTAGTTTTTGCCAAGAAATCAGCGATTCGCTTATTTCTCCGCGAATAAGCCTACACCAACATGGTAATGATGCCACAGAACCCAAATTCTCCAGACATGGCGCAAAGTGACTTTTGTTTATTACTTTTATTGAAACCCAAAAATAGTCCAAAACCCGTTCACATATTAGTTGTTAATTTTAGTCCAAGGAATTTGTCCGGGCAAATTTGTAAAAACTGTTAAATTGCTTTTTTTTTTATTTGGAACTGCCATCGAGTCTGTTTTATTTTGGATAGGAACATTTTTTCACTTGCCAAAAATACTCGTAAGTGTGATTTGAATAGAAATTGAATTAATAATTAAAGTTTCAAATGGACAACATTTTTAGTAAGCGCTTAAATACAAAATAAATTATGAAAATCCTCGTTATTTTTTGAACACACCTCGTATGTATGTATAGTTTTAGAAATTTGTATTGTCCTTTTCTAAAAGAAGTACAACACAAACATTACTATGTGTCGACTCTAGTTGTGCCACTCTTACCTATCCTTTACTTCTTTCATAAGTCCGCTGCTGGCGTGTTTCTGTCAACTTGCTGGCAAATTTTCATTTTTTAACAAGAAATATTCAAAATATCTAAAAAAATCATGTACGGTGGTGAAGATTACGGCAACCAGGTTAGTTAGAACATAATAAATCAAGAATGTAAACTAAAGCAGTTCTCTGATCAGAAATAAATAAAGTTGCCCCAAACATAACCAAACTTCAGTGTATTTGCAAAGCAATTCTGAATCAATTTGCTGTCATTTTTATTTTTTTTTTTTTACATTTGCCAGGATGTATATGATGAGTTTGGTCATACTGGTGATCCGCAACTCGACATGGAGTATGAGCGCAACTATTACTCCAAGCAGATGCCAGAAAATGTCAAGTATTTCCTGACAAACTTTTGCGCTGCCATCAAAGAGGGAGTGCTCTTCGATATCCAGAATATGTATGAAAATACTTTCCCCCAGATCAGTGATCATCACTTTGATAAAACCGCATGGCCTGATGAGCAGGAAGTTGCAGCATTGGTGGACCATGACAAAGTGTTTCTGATTTTGTATAAGGAGTTGTATTATCGCCATATTCATGCTAGAATTACCGGTGGCCCAAAGTTGGAGCAGCGTATTAATTCGTTCTTCAACTATTGCGACTTCTTCAATTTGATTATTTCTTCGTCAAGTCCAGTTCTTTTAGAGCTACCCGATATTTGGCTATGGGAGTTGGTTGACGAATTTGTTTACCAATTTCAGAATTTCGCACAGTACAGGTGAGCTCGAAATATTCAATATTTGTAAGTACATTGTGGTAATAAATATACGACTGTATTCCTTTTTAGAGCACGCCTTACAGACAAGAGTCAAGAGGAAATCCAACAGCTGTGCATTCAACACAACAATGTGTGGAGCATCTTGTGTATATTGAATGTCCTTCATTCATTGGTTGACATTTCTAATATCAAGAAGCAATTGCAAGCAGCTTCACAGGGAAACGACCCTCAGACGGTTGCTGGCGTATTCGGAGAGCATTCGTTTTATAAGATGTTAGGTTACTTTTCACTTGTGGGACTTCTCCGTGTTCATTCACTGCTTGGGGACTATTATCAGGCGATCAAAGTGTTGGAGCCCATTGAAATTCACAAAAAGTCGCAGTATTCGCACATTCCGGCGTGCCAAATCTCAACATCGTATTATGTGGGCTTTGCCTACTTAATGATGCGTCGTTATGCTGATGCGATTCGCACATTCTCTGAGATTCTTTTGTACATTCAACGTACCAAACAGTTGTACAGCACTCGCTCGTACCAGAATGATCAAATAAACAAACAAGCTGAACAGATGTACCACCTTTTGGCTATTTGTTTGGTTTTACACCCACAATGCATCGATGAATCTATTCAGCAAGTTCTTAGAGAGAAAAACTACCAGGACAACATGTACAAGATGCAATGCGGTGACTTGGAAGCTTTCAAGTTATTTTACGTTTTTGCTTGTCCCCGATTCGTTAGCCCATGTCCTCCATCAGCTGAAGCCCCCATGGAAGATTACGTTAAGGACCCAATGGAACATCAATTGCAGGTCTTTATGGATGAAGTGCGTCAGCAGAAAGATGTTCCAACTACCAGGTCTTACTTAAAATTGTACACTACCCTGCCCCTGGAGAAGTTAGCCTCTTTCATTGATGCCAAGAGTGATGATGAGATTAGGACATTGCTTATTCGCCTGCTTTGCTTTAAGCACAAAATGAGAAACCTAGTATGGACAAAAGGATCAAGTGGATTGGAAGGACAATTTCAATCTGGTTCTGAGGTAAGAAAAGAAAGTCACAAAACTTTATGTACATTTAAAATAATCGATTACTTTGTAGCTGGACTTTTACATTGATAATGACATGATTCATATTGCTGATACTAAAGTTTCCCATCGGTATGGCGACTTCTTCATTAGGAAAATTTTGAAATTCGAGGATCTTAACCGCAAGCTGAAAAACATTACCGTCTAAATCGATAACAGTAGCTTATTTTTCACCCACTAGTTTAACCCAGCAAGTAGCTTGGAAAACTTTCTTTTTCTCATTTTTAATAAAGTAACAAAGAAAAAGAAAAATATGTTTTTTGTTTTACTACATTGAAATGCATTTGAAATTATGGATGCGAGGTGTTTAAGTCAAAAATAAGGTAATAATATCGAATTTCAATTTTCGGAAAATACGAACTACCTTTTTTTTGTTTGTGTTATTTGCGCACACAGCTGGGTACTGCATTTGGATCTGTCGTTGTCAGAACCAAAATATCGAACAACCTATAGAGCGAGTATTCGGTACTTTACGAAAGGACTACAATTGGTTACTAGAGAAGGTTGACCCCCATAAATGCTAAACGCTAAGCAAGGGAGCAACTTACTTTTTTAGATGGCCTAGTCAGGCCTGGACCAGGGCCTCCACTAACATACCTCTGCAGCTATCCCGGCCTTTTACCAGCTGTCTCCAGTTGCGCACAGGAAGTTGACTAAGATGTCCTTCCACTTGAGTGCGCCACCTAAGATGAGGTCGTGCTCTACTGCGTTCTGCCTATGCGATCGAATTGAAACCATTCTGAGCCGCCGCGCTGGCATCCACGCATTTAAGTTGACCTAGTCATCTAAGTCTGGTTATCCTAGCTTTTCTGACGAGGTCGGAATCGCTGCACAGCCTGCCGAAAATTATCTGACGAACTTTTCTCTTGACTCTGGTGTCGTTGAAGTTGATAGCGAAGTCGAGGTAAATAAAGTCCCTTTTCTAACTCAAAGTTGTAGTTGCGCATCGCAACCCTTTATCCTAGGCCGCAACGCTGTGTGGCCCCCACAATTACCAAGGTTCACTAACAACTGGAATCATTTTTTGGCTTTCACAAACTGATAGTTGCAAATCAGTCGGGGTTTAGAAAACAGCATTTGGTCATAGCAAATTGGAAAGAACAACTCGAAGCGAAAGCCAAAATAATATGTGTTTTCCTTGATCTGAAAAAGGCATTTGAGACGGTGGACAGAGAATTGTTATTTGAAAAACTAGAAATGTATGGAGTACGCGGAAAATCATTATCCTAGATGGTATCGTACCTATCAAGCAGAACACAAACGACTAAAGTTAATAAATTATTAGCTGAAAATAAATTCTAATTAGTATTGGCGTTCCGCAGGGTTCCATTCTAGGGACATTTCTCTTTAACGTCTATATCAATGACATCGGAAGTGTAGTTAATAATAGTGAACACGCTTTGTTTGCAGATGATGGCCTATTTTATGTAAGTTGTGATAATTTAGACGAAGGTATTTTAAAAATGCAACACGATTTGGATAATCTTAACGTATGGTTCAAAGCAAATAAGCTTAAGTTGAATGTTTCTAAAACAAAAATTATGGTAGTTAGCAACCTTGTAATAAGTGATAGTTCGATAAACATTAGGGTAGATAACGAAAGCCTTGAAATCGTTTCGGAAATTAAGTACCTGGGAATAGTGATAGACAACAAATTAAAATTCGGTAAATACTAAATAAACAAACAAACAAAAACGCTAGTCAATGATGTAGTTTAAGAATGAATCGGTCTCGGAGCAATGCTGGTCTTATCACAATGACACTGAAGGCTACTACGATTTGACCAGTTACATTATGAGCGGACAATCATAAGGTCCTGTTGACTGGCATGGACTACCGGTCTGTCTTAAAGCAGTACCATTGGAACTCAGAGCTTTGACCTGACTTGAAAGAGGTAGGCCCCCTAGTGGCTGTTGTTGAAACCTAAAATCCCAGGAAGAGTCTTCCACAAATTGGTTGATCCGATGTGGAGTAGCAAATGCTGGGTGCCGCGACTCTAAGGTCGGTAAGAGGTTTTAGATCGGCCGCGACTCATACCGAGGGTTGAGCTTGTGCTCTGAACACAGGTTCTGACTTTGGTATTACCGAAGGATGGTTAGCGATGGCCAGGCGTATCCTGGTCCCTATAAATGTATCGCCATCCCGTGAACTTACACAAGTTTCCACGACAGGTGTTCACGCAAAACACTGTCTTAATCTGTATATCTTTTTTAGCAGCATAAACTTGGTTTTGCCTTCCTTGACCGCTAAATCCATTTATGCGGCACAAACACTCCATTGACAGCTCGCTGTGTTCTCCCATTATGTCGACGTCGTCTGCATATGCGAGTAACTGAACAGACTTTTGAATGATGTTGCCTCTGGGGGCATGGCTGGCTTTAACCCCGAACCGTCCGATTGGGAAGCCAATACACCACCACTTGAGCCACGGTCACCCAATTTGGAAGGTGATATTGTTAATAGGCATTGCTGTAAACCTCTGTATCTCGGACAGGATGCATTTCCGACCCTCCCTTCTACCCATACAATTTTGTTTTCAAAATATATCAAGGAATCTCCCCTTAAAGTTTTCGAAACATTATCCGGAATACCCTGTATATGTTGTCACACAACATGAGACACACAGCGCAGTATTATTTCGGGCTTACGCCATCTCAGTAAAGCGAGCTATCCAATGCTATGCATAGATGAACTAGTTCATTTATGATGCTGCGTAGTTGTGTTTTGGATTGTTCTAAAAATTTTAGACATAATTCTTAGATTTATTACAATCAAATATAAGTATTGTAGCAAGCCATAGGAGAGAAACCGATAAGAATGTAAGAAATATAAAGTGGCAACACTAACTAGTGATTGCAAAGTGCCCACACCGGCAGACTGGTAGGTAGGAGATCAGTCGTAAGTCAAACAATGTAGAATACAGACGCCTATTAAGCAACCAAATAAAGAGCGTAAAATATTATTTTTTTTAAAGGAATATTTTTGTTTTATTCGCGATAAGACTAACAGCTAAAGTATTTTTCTTTTTTCCAACAGTTTCTGTAATTCATGTAGGAACTGCGATACTTTATTATTGAGAAAAAAACAAAGTTTTACAATATTGTTAAAGTTTACAAAAAAGAGAAATGACCCATAGAACAATTAGACTTTCGAGACCGCCGACCGACCAAGATGCATCAAGGAGAAGAACTGCCGTCCACGCTCGCCAGTCACTATCTCTTCGCCTCACCCCAGCCACCAGACATTCAGGTGATTCAGAAACGCATACCAGGCCCACGCCTGGTAATATTAAACCAGTTCCATACGCCCCGGCAAGCACTAAAGTAATTTTCTTCCAATTTGCCATTTCGGCGAATCGTTGCTCAAGCTGCATGTGTGTTTAGTTTTTACTCATTTTTACTTTTGGGTCATCGGTATTTGATATCCGGCAGTGTAATGACTTTCAATACGAGCTCCTTCGAATTTGGCGAAGCGAGGACAGCGACCGAACAATACAAATAATTCAATGCTTCGTGATGCGTCGGCAGTCTGGAGAGATTCTAATGAGTAAAAATAATTTGATCTCTGAATCATAAACTTATCTTATAGCAGCCCCGCCGTTTACGACTGCCATATATGTTACATATTCTGAAAAAAACATATTTTACAGATAAATTACTTTTCACACTCAATTAACTAAAAGAGGCAGATTTTTCCGGTCTATTGAAGCGCCAGAAGAGCGTGAAGCCTTCGGACCGGGAGCACCACTTACAGGCCCGGGCTCAAAACTACACGTAGAGCAGATTGCATACAGATACCGCGCCAGTGTGCGTTGATGTAACTGAAGAGCTAAGGTGGTCCTATAAGAAAAAGGTGGCGTTAGTTACAATGTATTGATTAAGTATGCTGACTACGGAAGGATGGACTTGACCCAGCTTCTAAATCAATCTACGCGAATATTAGACGTTGATAGTCATACCGCCAACACCCTGGGCTTGTTTTTAACTTCTCACCCTGATAAGCACACCGTTGATCTGCTCTCCCCTTTAGGCTCGTCGGCCATTGTGTCATATCAGTTAATTTCTCGTTAATCCCTCATTGGATTAAAAGTATCAGACCAAAAGAAAAAGCATGGAACGACTCGATCTGTAAAAAGGCTGTCAGGGTTAGAGAAATATTGTTTCGGTTCTTCAAGACCAACCCGACAGAGGAAAACCGAAAAACGTTCAAGCGCGCCAGGAATGACTGTAACATCTTTCTTAAGCTCGCGAGGTTCCAATATGCCCAAAATGAGAAGAAAAAAATACTACAATGTCCCAAAGCGTTTGGTCGTTCGTCAAAAACATCAGAAATTCTGCCCAATCCTCTATCCCCACGCTCATTTACAATGTCATTCCAGCTGTCAACTCTTGGGATAAGACCAATCTGCTTGCTGCACACTTTGCGGCAAGCTCAACACTTCCAGATTGTGCTTTGTCTCCGCGTATATTTGAGCGCTTCGAATCTTCAATGGGACGACTCCATAAGAGTAGTTAAAGGTCTTAATATACATAAATCCGCTGGTCCAGGTGGTATATCTCCCCTTCTTCTGAAGAAGTGTTCTTCGACGCTGGCAAAACCACTGCGTAAAAAAGTGATCCTAGTCCTTAGAACTCTTTTAGAGAAGATGGAAAACAGCATTTCTCCAGCCCGTCCCCAAAAGGGCGAACCTACTTTTCTCTTCTCCTACAGACGTATTGCATTTACGTCCTTTCTTTTCAAGGCCATGGAAACGCTGATAAACCGTCAGCTCATGCAATATCTTGAAACACGAAAACTTCTTAATGACCGGCAGTACGTTTTTCGTAGCAACAGGTCCACTGGTTATCTGATGGCGTGTCTCACCGAAAAGTGGAACTAAAGCGTACATCAATCTGGCGAAAGCAAGATAGTTGCACTTGATATTCCTAAGGCATTTGGAATCGATGAATCTTTTCTTCAATGGATTATAAATCACCTTTTGGAACGTTCAATTCAAGTCGTCTTAGATGTTTCAAGTCTGATATCCACAAAATAAGTGCTGCTGTGCCGCAGGGCTCTATCCTGTCTCCAACACTCTTTTTAATCTTCATTAATGTTCTCTTGACTGCTACTTTTAATCCAATATATTTCTTTGGTGACGACAGTACTCTCTACTTTTCACATTCGTTCCCGGGCTTGCGTCCTTGCTCTTCGGCTGTAGAAGGGGAACGGCAGCGTATGTTAACTGTTAAGTTCATTAATTTCTGATATTAACAGCATAACTAATTGGGGAACCACTGACAGAGTAGAAATTAATGCTTCCAAAATAGAATGCTGTCTGCTATCGTTAAAGCGAAATCTAAACACCGAGCCATTAACCATGAAGGGCACTAGCATCGTTGAAACTGAAAAACTTTCCATTCTGGGTATGTGTGTCAATGACAACCTACGTTGGAATGACCACATATTGGATTTTGCCAAAAATGCTGCGAAATGTTGAGGTTTGCTCAAGCGATGTAAGAAATACTTTTCCCACTAAGTTCTGGCCAAAGTATTGTATATAAGGCATTCATCCTTATCATATTCAGGTCAGGTACGATTAGACTCGGACTGAGTTGTCTGACCCCGAAGTAGACCCTGCTCTCCAGGGTCCTGTGACTTATTAAACATAAGTTGACCGTCGGTATTCAAGGTGGTTTCCGAAGAGGTTCATTGTCACTGGCGAGGACGGATACTCGTTATACCGTCGTCGTCGATCACCCACTGAGGGTGGATTCACTATCGAAGTGAACATGCACAGGCAGCCGATAAAATAGATGGGTTGTTCCGTATTCACCAGCACTGTCTAGGAGTGGACATTGTCAACCAATACCAATGTGGAGTCCTGCACAAGTGTGCAGACAATTAAATACATTTGTAAATACGTAAATAAAGGAAGCGACTAAACTACATTTGCTCTTCAGCACACTCATCGAGACGAGGTGACCCAATGCCAATATGGTCGCTATGTGTATACCATATGCACATCAGAAACAGTTTGGGGGGTTCTGGCCTTCTCAATACATAACCGGTGTCCAACTGTCGTGCGTTTGGATAGTCATTTGGAAAATTGCCAACTCAGCGGTTGCCCAGTGGAAGGCTTCCGTGGAATTTGTAAGTACAATGCATTGGGTAGTGTATACTCGATGCATCGTAATAACGGCGAGTGCTTTTACTTGCGCTTATTACTGCATACGGTTCGAGGCCCAATATAATTTTTGTTCCTGTAGAAATTTAATTACGTAGTGCACTCAACGGTGGATGCAGTCTGCATGGTGCGTCATTTAATTGACTGCGACCAATACTGGAACGATACTCTCGCGTTCCACAAACATACGTTTGTGCGAGCGATAGTCCCATCTGCTTTTGTCATGTTGGTGTTCTGTGGGCTTTCGAATCCAGTAGAATTGTGGGACAAATATTGGCATCATATGTCAAAAGATTTCCTACGGAACTTAGGGCATAATACAGAAGAAGAGATCCTGGAAACCAAAGAGCGCATTATAAATAGTATTCTCTGTTCGTCTCAAGATATCGGATCAACAGCACGCAAATCGAGAATACGCCACAGAGTTGAATTACAGCCCAAGGGCGAGTAAACGAGTACAGTTTCGTGTGAACGTCTGCTTATGACGATAAACAAGTCACAGGGACAGACGCTTAAATCTGCTGGTGTTGATTTGAGAACCGGCTGTTTCTCGCACGACTAACTGTACGTGGCTTCCTAGAATATAAGCACAAGATAATGGTTTAATATGTCTCTCGATGGCATTAAACTCAAATGCCATTTGTTGTTAAATCAGCATTACATTGTTTTATATTTCCTACAGAGCTTGAGTTTATAAAATCTCTGAAAATCTCTTTAGACAGTTTTCTCCAACTTTCTGTATCCAAATGTACCTTCGTAGGTTATCATTTGTGAGTCAAATTATAGCAACAATTGTATACTCTGCCAACTTAGATTCGGCTGTAACATTGAACTTATTTACGAGGCAAGTCGTTCGCATGTAGACTTTAGACAACTTCGACTAAATTGAAAACCAAATGGAGAACTGGGCCATCGTTAAAATTATAAAAATTATAAAAACTCCAATTCTTCTATTAATAACAAATATTTTATTTCTTAGATGTGTTTACATCTTGTTATCTTTTTTTTTTTCTTAGGAAATCTTTTTTGTTTATTTTATGTTATCTATTAACCGTATATATGTGTATAAAAACGTATTTAAGAAGACATTACTTAGATCAGTAACTTCACATAAAAACATTTAATAAAACTTTGTGCCTGCAGCTGTGTTAAAGTTTAATAAAATATATATGTAGTTATATTTTATTATTTTTGAATTGGTATTTTGTTAACAGTTACTTGTTAATAAAAAGTAAAAATTCATTCATCTACATGTTAAGATTTCCATTTCCATAGGAGAAATCTTTGCGCATAGATTCTGATAAGTGATGTATCAAAAGGACTTTATCAAATTGAGATAATTTATTTGTTGTTCACTACTATAATGTTTTGTTTCATGTCTCTTTGTAATTTAAATTGTAATGGAATCTTAGAGTTGTGTAGTAAACTTGTGGTAAACATTTGTGTGCAAATTGGTACTTTACATTTATGTGTACAATTTCTTTACAACCAAAATGAATTTAAGTAAAAAAAGGAACAAAATAGTATATTTTTCTTTCGCAATAAAAAATAAAAGTTTGCAAACAATATAAAACAATTCTCTTTGGTAGTTAAATTAAAAAAAAAAAAGAGAGACAACGAAAAATGTTTATATAAATAGAAATTAAAACAAATTAAAATAAATTTGAATATTTATAAAATAATTAGAATTGAACCCTGTAAAATAATTATAAGAGCCTAGGTTAATCTATAGGTGAAGGCTTTTTGTTTATGTCGACTAAATAGATGTCTTTGTGATTCTGCAGTACAAAGTCAATGAATGCGTTTATTGGATTAATTTCATCCAAAGACATTTGCGCGTGCCGTGACCAGATAAGATTGGGTCCAAATACGATTGCTAAATTAGATGAGGTCATCTTGTTAAGATCCTCGCAGTCCATCACCTAAATGAAAAATGATAAAAATATTTGTATTAAAACGAATACTTTATTTAAATTATTGTAGTAATGAAAGAAAAAAAAAACATAAAATGACCACTGACAAACCCTGACTGCAATGGCTTAGCATAAGGTACTCGTATGTGTAAGCTCCACACTAAAAAAAAAAACAGTAGAAAGTAGGTACGACACCGGGATATTTCTAATAATTACTACGAAAAAAGAAAACAATGCTTCTATCGATCAAATCATTAATCGAGTATGGAAGTATAGATACATATGTACATACAAATATTGTAAATATATCGTTATCATTAATACATATTATCCTATATTATGAATTTCTAAAAAAAAGCCTTTGGCTCTCTTCTGATCGAATATGGGGTATTACTCCTCTGGAGCACTACAAGGCCTTAGCTAGTTTCAGGATCCCAAAAAAACTGAAGTATTAATGTTTTGTAAAACTGGCAAATATAATATGCTGGGCAATGGATAATTTATGTTCGGTAACCGATTAACTTACCATAGTTAGGGTAAATTGGGGCACATTTGACTTTTGCGATTTTCGGTATGAACGCAGCCTTTAAGAAGAAAAGTTGGGATGGCGTACGAAGCCTCATTTAATATAAAGAAATATTATGAACTTTGGCAGTTTTGCTTCAACTCTTCTTAAAGTAACACGTGTTTTTGTGATTTCTGGATTTTTGATGTAATTTTTGACCACCGGTATGTAAGGGATTTGTGAATAAAATAAAAGTTTTTTTATTGTGAAATAATATTATGATAGCACTGTTCTTAAAATGTCACTATTTTAAAGCCAGTTTTGTGAATGTAAAACATTAATGTAAAAAAAAACATTAAAAAAGTTATTAAGAACATTTGGGGCACCTTTGACTTTTGCAAAGGGGGCACATTTGACATTTGATCTGTTATGCAAATATGGTATTTGTGTTTTTAATTTTTTATTCATGTTTATTTTAAAGATATGGTTAGAAACTACAAGAGAAAGACAAATAGGAGTGCAATCGACGAAGGAAAGGTGAAGAGGGCTATTACAGACATACGTAAAAAGCTTGAAACGATAACACCAGCAGCTGAAAAATATGTGGTAAATAGAACCCCATTGATCATGTGTATGAAAAAGCAGGACCTCTTAAAAGAATGGTCAGAATCGGGCAATGGAAGTAGTTCTGACGAAGGTTTCACCTTTCAATCGAAATATGCACCGCGACAAAACTTTACGAAGCTGCAAGAAAAAGAAATGGTAGAATATATGAAAAAGTGCTTTTTCACGCATACGGCTTATCACATGATACTTTTAAGAAATTTTCATCATGCATCACATTGCAGTCTTCCAAGCATTGACTTTTGCCGAGATAATGGAATAATTTTACTATCTTTTCAATAACACACGTCACATCGGCTTCAGCCCTTGGACGTTTCAGTTTTCGGGCCGTTGAAACGTTTCTGTAAGAAGGCATGTCATGATTATCTAAGCAGTAATCATGGAAAGCAAATAACAATTTACGACGTCGCAAAACTGACCAACCTTCCATTTCAAATGGCTTTCTCTTCAAGAAATATATTAAATGGCTTTGAAGCAACTGGAATAAATCCCTACAACTCCCAGATTTTCGGAGATGATGAATTTTTAGTGGACACTTTGCCAGCTGAAGACAACTTAGTCGCATCTGTTCTGGCCACTGAAAGCAACACTAATGCGCCTTTAAACGCACCTACAACTGCCAAATCTCCAATAACACTTCTAACACCTGGGGCTGTAAGACCCATAGCACAATTAGCACACCTAACACATTCTAAGAAGCCATTTTATTATGCGGGGAAATTTCAGCAGTCCACAGCGATTCTACTTACACTGTTAACTACGAGGGCGGGTCAACAAGTCCGTGACTTTTTGAATTTCTGACCTCTTTACTGAAACAGCAACACTGCTCCTGTCAACAGGCATCTGTCAGTTGACTCCTGTCAAAATTTAAACTTGCTGCGTCAGTTAGTTTGTGTTTGACAGCTATTTTTATCAGACTACTCACTAATTTGAGGAGAAAATGGAAAAAAGTGAATTTCGTGTGCTTATTAAGCATTATTTCTTGCGAAAAAAAAACCATTACCGAGACCGAGGCTAAGCTTGATAAATACTATGGGGACTCTGCACCATCGATTTCAATGGTAAAAAAGTGGTTTACTGAATTTCGTTGTGTCCGTACAAGCACTGAAGATGCCGAACGTCCTGGACGCCCAGTTGAGGTCTCTACACCCGAAACAATCGAAAAAATTCACGATATGGTGTTGGCCGACCGAAGATTGAAAGTGCGAGAGATTGTGGAAGCCGTAGGGATCTCGCATGGCTCAGTGGTTTCAATTTTCAATGATCACTTGGGCATGAGAAAGCTTTCCGCAAGATGGGTGCCGCGTTTGCTCACAGTCGACCACAAACGCAATCGTGTAACAACTTCACAGGAAAGTTTGGCGTTGTTTAATCGCAATATGGAGGAGTTTTTGCGCCGTTTTGTAACCGTGGACGAAACATGGATCCATCACAACACACCAGAGAACAAACAACAGTCAAAACAGTGGGTTTCTAAGGGTGAATCGGCGCCAAAGAAGGCCAAGGTGGGTTTGTCAGCCAATAAAGTTATGGCGACTGTTTTTTGGGATGCACGCGGGATAATCCACATTGACTACCTTCAAAAGGGAAGAACAATCAATGGGGAATATTATGCCAACTTATTGGACCGGTTCAATGACGATTTGAAAAAAAAAAACGACCTCATTTGGCCAAAAAAAAAGTTCTTTTCCACCAAGACAATGCAAGGGTGCACACATGTGCAGTTGCCATGGCAAAAACCCATGAATTGGGCTATGAATTGCTCCCTCATCCACCCTATTCTCCAGATTTGGCTCCGAGCGACTACTTCTTGTTCCCAAACCTGAAGAAATGGCTTGGTGGAAAAAGATTTGACTCCAATGATGAAGTCATCTCGTCATTTTGAGGACCTCGACAAATCATTTTTTTTGGAAGGGATAAAAAAATTGGAGAAGCGTTGGACAAAGTGTATAGAGCTCAAGGGAGACTAAGTTGAAAAATAAAATTATTTTTTTATCAAAAAATCTGTTTTAATCCAAAAGTCGCGGACTTATTGACCCGCCCTCGTACTATATCAAGGTTATTATATGTATATATGATATTTCGAAGTCTTTATTATCGTAAAAGGCTGCTAGAAACGAATATCCAAAACATATGGATAAACTATAATATTTCTTGAGTTGATTTGAATACGCATATTTAAGAAAAAAAAATCTGTAGAAGAGGTTATACACTTAGTTTGAAATATTCATAGAAGTAACCTTTGAAAATTTTGAAAGCAGAAATACCATATGAAATAAACTTAAGAAAAAGGGGAAGTGGGCGCTATTCAAAACACTCGCCAGATACAGTTATGGATTTTGGTTACAAATCTTATTTTTACGACGCAGACAATGAATTGTGTGTACCTGGGTATTGCAGCAAAAAAGGCTATAAATTTGCATATCTACTTGCAAGAGATAGAATAGATGGACCTGATACTATTATAAGTCAGAAGAGAACTTTCAAATGTCCACCGAAAGTCCTTAGATAAATTAAAAAGTTAGGAAAAAAAATTCTTAGTCCTTCGAACGTTTATGTTTGGTAGGAGCTGAGATATTAAATGTAGGGATAAAAATAAGGCAATTAGGGACCCAGTGATACCGGAGCTAGATAGGAAATTTGAAACCCTAAAGACGGTAGGCAGACTCATAACTAACCAGGAGCTTAAGATGGGACAGTAAGTTCACCAAGAACATCGTTGTCGGAGCGCTCGTCTGATATTCGTCGACGAGTACGGGCGGAGGGTTCTTTAAGGCAGAAACATATTAATTGTATTCCATGGAATTTCGTTTATTATATACCTTCGCCAGGTGACCAAATAGATTTTATACATAGACATATAAGTCTTCTTTTTGACATGTTCCAATTAAAATGAGAATTGTGAGAGATACAACAAAGGTGTGGTAAACTCGTGAAATTAGAGTGCTGAGGAGATGGAACGTGATCAGGCGTATTGGCAGTGGAAATGTTTTCGGGTGGAAGAACTTCATCACGTTTATAAAAACTTGCGAAACAATGTTGTTCGCGAAATAAAAACGGCTTGAATGCATTTTACTCCAACCGCTCCAGTTGTACTTTAGATGGTTATAAAGTATGGAACAACATCTGTGAACTAGGGGTCGACAGACAAAAATTAATTTGTTCAAGCGATATTGATTAAAATGACCTTAATCGGAAATGTCTATCAAACCCACAAACAAGTTCAGTTCCTAACTGTTTACTTGAAGGTGTTTACACCGGACTTTTGTTAACGTAATTTTGCCATCTTTGCTGCCTTACATCCATCACACAGTTTTTTATACTACTGGACTTTTCTAAGGCTATTTACATGGTAGAACACTCTATCCTTATGAAAACATTACTTGTCTATTTCTCCTTCCGCTATCAAATTAATTATGTCATATTTAAGAGAAAGGAATCAAGCTGGAAGGTATTTTATCTGATTTACTTCCCTTAACTAAAGGTGTCCACCAACATTCGATTTTGGAACCTCTCTTGTTTTATTGATATAGGTTGCACTATATAAACTTTATCGAAGCACATTTACGCTGATGATATTCAAATTTATCGAAGTTGTCCCCTAAATCTTATTGCGGTCTGCGTTAATGGTTTAAATGAAGAACTTGAACCAATTTGATCATCAATCCAGCAAAATGTAAGTGTTTAGTTATTTCTAAAACAAAATTAGACCTTTCCTAGTTTCCATTTTTAATGTTAAGTGGTTCAAAAACTTAATTCACGGAGACTTCGAAAAACCTGGGCGTAATTCGAACTTTATGGACTGCCCAAAAATGTAACATACACCATTTAAAATTAGACTGCTTCTTGTCAAATCACTTGTAATTCCTCTGCTCATTTACGGATGTGAAATCTTTTATAGTTGTGACGCCGAGAGCAAAAGAAAACTACGATTAGAATTTAACACGAGCAAACGATATGTTTTTTATCTCAAAAGATATGATCACGTTTCACACCTTTCCACTGGTATACATGACATTTCCAAACTTTATTCAATTTCGTACAATAACGCTCCTAGTTAATACTCTTAAAAGTAGGCAACCAGGATACCTTTCGAAAAAAACCAGGTTTCCGGCATCTAACAGATCTAATTGTTGGATTGTTCCACGATATTCATGCTTAACATCGGAGAGGCAGTCTTATATCGCTGGTATCCGTCTTCTTCCCAATCGTTTCCCTTTTCAAACTATTTCAAACGATTTCAATTAATGTTATTTTTTTAGTTATAAATTAAATTGATAAAATCAATCATACTTTCAGTAAGTGGTCATTGAATTATGAGCGATTGCCTTCATAATAAGTTTCACTGATTTTTATGAGGGTATAGCTTGATTACTTAAATGTTTTATTAGAGAAAGTAATAAAAGGATAATTAGGTAACTAAATGGAGGTATTTTTTTTTAAGTGTTAGAAAAAATACATCCCGAAAATGCTAAATGTACAATAATGAGTAAAAAAAGTGGTATATCCACCGAAAAAAAAGACACAAGTCGCTGCCTTGTTAGTCGAAAAGAAATCCAGCTATGCTCAAACAGCCAAAATTGTTAAAATTTCTAAGTCATCAGTGGTAAACATAGCGAAAAACATCTACACAGCAACAAGCTCAATATCAGCACCTCCAAGTAATACACATAATTGCGGTGGAAAAGAAAAACTTCACTAAGAACTAACCGGAAAATTATTTAGAAAGCCTTGCAGGAACGTTACGCAACAGGTTGAGCAATATTAAGGGACTTAACCTGGAATCAATATTTCGTTAAAAGCATTACGCAGACAATTTAAGAAAAACACCTTGATGTGCAGAAGACCAGAAAAGAAGCCATAATTAACTAAAGCTATGTGCCAACACAGATTATGTTGAGCACATCTCCACAGGAATTATGGAAGTGACAATTCATGTCACTTCTTCTATTCCGCTAACTTATTTATAGGAAACAATTTTAATTATTTTTGTCAAATTTTCCAAAATCGAATTTGTTCCTTATTTCATTTTTAGCGATGAATGCCGTTTGGAAGCAGGGATGGAGATGGCTAAATTTGTCGGCAGGAGAACCCATGAGAGATATTCGAATGGCTGTGTGGTTTGGACTGTAAAGCTCCCAGCGTCTGTGATAATATGGAGTTGCATAACACTTGAAGGCTAAGAAAACAATGCGCTCCGACCAGTACATTGACGTCCTGAAAAATGTTGTTTTGGTGTATTTGGATACATTGAATTATGCCAAGCACGAATAAGTTTTTATGCAAGATGGAGCTCTATGCCAAACGGCAAAAGCCAAGGCTAGCTCAACTTCATGAATTTAGAAGTTTTGCCTTGTCCTGGCAATTCTCCGGATTTGAATCCGATTAAGAACTGCTGGGTCCGTCTAATATCAAGAGTCTGCAGTCGAAGAAACAACACAATAGAAGAACTTTTAAAAAAACATTGAAAACGTATGGAAAAATTTCGCTGCTATCAAAGATATGACAGTAAAATGTTTTCTTTTTATTTGAAACTATCATTGGGTTTGTTTTTGTTTCGAAATGGAACATTTTTTTAATTTTGTTTTGCCAAAAATAAGTGGGATTTGAATAGAAGATTAATTAATAATAAAAGTTTCAAATGGAAAAATGTTTTTAGGAAAGGTTTAGAGACGAAATATATAGAAAAGTAGACAAGTTTAATGAAAATACTCCACAAACACCTTCAGCCATCTACGAGTACAAATGGCATAAAGATGGACAATAAAAAGAGAAATTATGGGAAGAATAAATTTAGACGTGTCTGGGCTTAAATAATCTTCGTCGTAAAGTTCAAGATTTTAAATAAAAAACTGTTCAATTCATTAAAACTTTTTTATTTTATTTTTTGTTGGGAAAAAACAAAAAAAATCAAAATAAAGACAGTTGACTATTGTACAACACAGTTTCAAAATCGTTCGCTTACTTTTTAACAAATTTTCTCTCTGAGACAGAATTTTATCACACCTCCGAATTTGACAGCTTTTATATATTTAGTCCAAAAATTACGCGAACGAACCTACTGTCAATCTATCGCAAACTACTAAGTGAATTCTTTGTGACTGTCTGCACTTGCCTACCCATGAACACAGTGGCTACACACAAAAAAACACTGCATTGGAATGAAAGCAATGTTAACGGATGGGGAACGCTGAAATCTAAAACATAAGATATCGATGAAGTAGTATGTTGACACGGATACAATTTTTTGTAGTTAAAAACAAAACAAAGACGCTTTAATAGCAATTTGGTCACCAAATCTACCGCTCAACAATATCAACATAACCAGCCTTTGCAACATGCCTGGTTTTAATCAAAAATAGATTTCCTGCTGTAGATTTAATTCGCTGTTTCCTTCAGTCTGCCTTCCGCCCTATTTTACGACTTCCGCACACTGTTCAGCCCCCGACGATCCGCAAAAAATTAAGAAAATCGATGTGTGCTATGTTAATAGATTACGACTGGTACTACAAAAATATAGAAAATCTTATATTTTTAAGAAAAAAATTAATTGTATTTCGAGAAGGTTTTTTTTTTAATAACTTAAAAAGTCATCCGCGGAGTCTTGTCAAAATCTAAAGGCCGCGATTCGGCATGAAAATGTACCATCTGACAAAAATTAAAATTGATAGCGCTATTCCTTCGCGAGTTATCATGGGCAAAAAAAAAATTAACACATATAGACATACATGCTCATGCTCACACACACCCAGCCAAAACATCGTCGGCACAGAGACTATGCGCATTAAGTACGATATGCCGCTTTCGAACAGTATCGGATGAAGCAGCATATGCTATAGCTGGAATGGTACCCATTGACATGCTCGCGAATGAAAAGTTTAGCGTACACAACAAAATTGCGTCAAACCACGTAGAAACGCATGAAATAAAAAGGATTAAAGAGAAGGAAAGGATAACCTCAATAACTAGGTGGCAAAATAAATGGCACAACACCACAAAAGGCCGCTGGACCTACAAGTTAATTCCGTCTATCGAAGGTTGGGTAAACCGGACACACACCGGACTGCAACTACCACCTACGCAGTTCCTCTCCAGTCACGGGGGGTACCATAAATATCTGTACCGCTTTAGACACAACAACTCTTCATTGTGTCCAAATTTCCCAAATGACGACGAAGATGCGAACAGGTGGGACGTGCTGCATAGATAAGCAATTCAGTGAAAAGTATTTTTAACATAAAAAAAATAATAATAAAAATGAACTGCAGCTAGTTTAAATTAAAAGTTGACAGAAATGAACTTAAGATTCAGTGCATAAATTGTAAAGAATCGTATCATGGGAAGTGTGTCAAAATGGAAAAAAAAATAGACTATTATAAAAAAAAGTGTTCAAGGGTGCAAGTGTATTAGTGTATTAGTTGTGTTACTATGCGGAGAAAATTAAATTTGGGAAATGCTCCTATTAACACAACAGCTAATAGTCCGTCAACTTCACCGTTTAATCCTTCTCCCTCTCTCAAAGATGACAACAATATAGTGCAGCAATCAGTTACCCCATTTCTTAAAAACGACAACATTATGGTTCAACAAACAATTACTCTTCAAATGCTGTACACCGAAATCATGCAGCTAAAGCAAGTCAATACCGAGGCACTCTCAAAAATTAAATCTCTTGAAGAGTGCAATGCTTCTCTCCACAATAGAGTTGATGACTTGGCAGGGAAGCTGAATTGACTAGAACAGAAAGGGAAACAGTGCTCGGTGGATATTATTGGTATCCTAGATGTCAATAAATATAACGTATGTGAGAGAGTAAATGAATTGGTAACAGCTGTTATTGGTGAGGAGATGAACTCACTTGGCATTGATTCTTGATTTGTTAAGGACATTCAAGGCAGAAACAAAAACTCCACAACCAGCAACATCGTATGCGTGAAGTTCACAACATTGTTGCAAAAGATTAATATGATGAAAAAAATTAAGGAGAAAAAGGGCATTTTGTCATCAAACATCTTCCGTGTGCAGAGTAGCGGCAACAACAACAACAGTAGCAGCAAGAAGATTTACATCAATGATTGTCTAACCAAGTACACTAGGTCTTTACTAAAAGTGGCAAATGAACTTAAGCTTAATAATAAATGTAAGTTTGTATGGGTTAGAGTCTCAACTGTTTGTATTAGAAAAAAAGAGGCAGATAAAGTTATGAAAATAGGACATTTATAAATTTAAATTAACTTAAATATTATATTAGATTAGAATTAGTAATAGTTTAGGTACACCTCCTCAAAATGATTTAAGCAATAACTATAATTCTTCCTCTTTTAATACTGATGATGTTAAATGTTTTTGTATAGAACATCAAAATAATGAACTAATGTCTGGTTTTAGTATTACACATCAAAACATTCGCAGTATGCGAACTAATTTCAATACTTTTCTATCTCATCTCACACCTCTGGATCATTTACCAGATTTAATATTCCTTACTGAAATTTGGATATTTGAAGAAGAAAAAGATTTCTATGACTTAATTCCAAACTATTCTTTTGAAGCGGCTGGTAGTGGTGTCGCTGTATATTATAATACCAATGTAACCAATTGTATAGTTAACAAATACCAATTTGAAAGTGCTGATATGATAAGCGTTAATTACAAAATTTCTGGCGTAAGTTTTTGTTTTATCTGTGTTTATAGATTTCATAAATGTTTAGTAAGATGCTTCTTGGAAGAAATGTCGGGATTTTTGGATAGCCAAAAATATAGAAATATAAGTCTCTTAGGTGATTTTAATATAAAAATTCTGTGTGATTCACCGAATGTTGATAGTTATCTAACTGCGTTTTCATCATATAGTTTTGAGTCTGTGATAAATGAACCTACTAGATTAAATTCTTGTCTAGATCATGTGTTTTTTAAGATTTCACAGAAACATAATGGTCGATTATAAAACAATTGTCCTTGATTTAAGAATAACGGATCATCGTCTAACTGATATTCAACTCAGTTGTTGCCAGTTTAGAGAAAATAATTTTGAGAATTTTGATTATCAAAAAACTGATTTTTTAGCCTTAAGAGCAAATTTAAGTCTAGAGTCTTGGAATGAAGTTTACTCTGCGATCGATCCCACAGTTGCATTTGATTTGTTTCTTAATAGACTACAATATCATATTCATATCTGTAGCCAAAGTAAGAACAAATTTAAATGTCTTAAGCAATGGATGACTCCTTCATTAGTTAAAAAAATCAAAAAGAAAAATAAACTTTCCTTTATTATGAAGAAACATTCAAGAAATCAGAGATTAAATAATTCTTATGAAAAGTTATGTAAAGAGGTTAAAATTGAAATTCCACTTTGTAAAAATTCATATTATAGTAATAAACTAGCACGAAATATTGGGAACTCTAAAGAAGAATGGAGAGTTGTTCATGATATACTTAATAAAAATAAACCTCGCTCTGACATTTTTATTCAAAACGATAATCTTGTTGTTTCAGATCCCTCTGAAGTTGCTAACTTGCTTAATAAATTTTTTTGTTAATATCGTTCATAATAATGGTGATTCAAATGTAATTAAGTCTACACTTCTTTGTGAGACCTCTTTCCTTCATAACAATATTCAATCCGATAGTTTTTACTTTTCAATTTTCTGCCCTTGAAATTTCAAAAATCATTATGTCTCTTAAAACATCTAGTTCCTTATCCACTGATAATATTTCAAGTTTCCTTTTAAAACATATAAGTTTTCATATTTCTGATGTTATTTGCTATATTTTCAACTTTTGTGTAGAAAAAGGAGTTTTTCCCAACAGCTTGAAAACTGCTGTAGTTCTTCCTTTGCATAAAAAAGGTGAATGTCACTTAATAATTATCGTCCCATTTCTATACTATCTGTTTTTTCAAAAGTTTTTGCAAAAGGCAGTAAAAATAGAATCTTATCATTCTTAGATAGAACTCGTTTTTTAAGTGATTGCCAATTTGGTTTTAGGAGTGGAAAATCAACAGAAGGTGCTTTATTAAAGTTATCTTGTGAAATATATAATAGCTTAAATTCTTCTCAAATTCCATCAACACTTTTTATTGATATAAGTAAAGCCTTCGATATGGTGAACCATTCTTTGGTGCTTGATAAGCTCTATAAGGCGTGTTTTAGAGGCTCAATTTATAAATGGTTTGTCTCCTATTTATCCAGCCGTAAGCAAGTTGTTAAGATTAAAAATGCTTTCAGTTCACAAAAATTGTTAAATATGGGTGTTCCTCAAGGATCAGTTTTGGGTCCAATCCTCTTTCTTATTTATGCTAACTCATTATTTTTACGGCCGTTTAAAGGTAAAACCACAGCATTTGCTGATGATACATCTTTTTTCTATTCAAACAATAATTTAATTGATATGTTTGTAAATGTAAATTATGACCTAGATATTATTAGAAGATGGTTTAATTTTCATAAGCTGATAATAAGCAACAAAACGAAGTTCATGTTATTTAATATCAGAGGTAACGTTTCCCAAGAAATACCTTTATATTATCATACACCAACTTGCACCCGATTTGTCTTGGGAGATATCGTTTTCAACAATCAAAATACCTGCAACGCAAATTGTTTTTTGATCGAAAGTGTTGACAGCTTTAAATACTTAGGTAATATATTCCATCGAACATTTTGTTGGAATGACCATTCAACCTACTTGAAAAAATATATGAACGGAGTTGTAAGACAATTATTCCACCTTAGTATGTACTGCAATCTTCCTGTTTTAAAATTGGTTTACAACGGGTTATTCAAATCAAAGTTGGAATATGGAATTTCTTGTTGGGGTGGTACGTATTTCAATAAAATAAAACCCTTATTAATAAAACAGAAGCATGCGATAAGGATTATTTCCAAAGCTAATGGCAGGACACCAAGTTTTGAGCTATTCAGATCTCTTGAATTTCTTCCTCTAAGACACCTTACAAAGTTTTAAAAGATTTCATCAATTCAGGCTATTTTAAAGCTAGAATGCAAGGCGACTATAGCTTGCGAATCAATTCCAGAAATTTTGTAGTTGTGCCAACCATTAAAAAAAACGCATTTTTCCCAATTTTTCGTTGTTAACGCTCCTCGTTTATTTAATAGATTACCTAAAAAAGGTGCGAGAGGGTAAAAATAGTATTTTTAAATGAAACAAAAAAGTGGCTTTTCTCATGTAATCATTCAGAAGTCCATGTTTTATTAAATCCGATGATGTAAACTAGTTTATAGACTTTTAAAATTATATGTAATTTCACTTTTTGATTCATTATAAATTTCTATTGTTTGCACACCAATAGAACTTTTTGAATTTTTCTTTTGTATAACTTGATAAGACAGTGATGAAGTCTTGACTAGGCTAAAGATTGTACTCAGCTATTTTATACAATTACCTTTGTACGTAACATTTTAATTGAATTTATTATTATTTGTATTAAATATTAAATATAAGCGTTAAAAGATATTGTTAAAATAAAGTATTTAAAAAAAGAAAATGACCCTACGGCGCAACCACATACAGACATTTTCCTAAAACCTGTGTAAAGGCATTATAGACACTTTACAAGGTGAAGATATCACAAAATTTGTATTTTCGATTTTCAAAATGAATGCAAGAACTTCCCTATCAGGAAGTTAACAAACGATGATGACGGGTAGAGGAGGATGATCCCTGGAACTCACACCCGAACAAAAGCCAAGCAATATAAAAGATTCAGAAGCACCACATCCCGAAACGTGGGGTTGCTATTAGCTGAAAAGTTTGGAAAACAGCGCAAACGTTTTCGTGAAGATTATGTTAGAAACGTAGAAGAGAGACGCAAACGTGTCCGCGAATGCCGAGAACGTCGAACAGGAACGTAAACGCGAAGAGTATGTACAAAAAACTGCAATCAACGACGTTCAGGAAGCAAAAATAGATGTTTTGAACATCAGACACATGTCGAATAAGTGCAACTATTGCGGTGCGCTGTTGTTCGTCAATGAAAGAGGACCTGTCGTGAATACCTGTTGTCGAGGAGGAAAAATTGGCCTGCCTCCTGCTGACAATTACCCTGATGCTTTAAAATAAGTTTTGATCGGATATAAAGAATTTCGACAGTACATTCGAGTACTATCCTTCTATCGGGTTTTCTTTTTCCTTTGCGCTTTGTTTTATTTTGCTGAAAAATGGTAATTACTTCGATGGGGGGAAATTGTATACGTTAGTAGGCAAAGAAAATATTGCCTTTTTCAAGCTCCAATGGTTAGGGGAAATAATTAAGTATAGGAAAACCCCCAAACTCTCTCGGCGGAGTTCCCAGGCAGAGAACTCAGTAACTGGGGAGTTTACACACTAACAAAACTTGCTGAGTGTAGAAAAGTGTAGTAAAGCGCAGCGTATTTTTTCTTTAATTTCCAGAATCGAAACTCTTGGAGAAAAAGCGATACAAGAGACCGTTAAAATTAAACAAAACCAAATCCGTTAACTAATAAATTGCTGCGCCTCAAGGGAGCCTTATAACGTTTTCAGAAGTCATTTTTTGGCCTGTAGTTATCTTCTTTACCTCTTTTCGCGGAGGTATACTTTCCAACTTTTAAAGGTTTCGTGATTCCAACGAAAAAAATCGTGTGGTGCTCAACCCTAATTTTTTGTATCCGAGTCGAGTTTGTATTGACAAAAAAAAAAAAAACGATTCGGGTAGAACACTTTTCATACCACCAAGTTCAGTAGTATTTTGATGAATCTCTTGTTCAATGGATTAGGAATTTTCTTTCGGTTATCTGCAGTTGTTAGATAGCATTAAAAACCGTGATATAAAATTCATAAGAGACGCCAGAATTCTCCAGTCAATTGACATCCTCAACACCAACGAAATGTCTTTTGCCTTAACTTGTTCTACCGGTATTTTCACAACCAACACTTCAACGAAATTGCCAATATACCTATTGTACCAACATATCGCCCCTTTAAGCCTTTAACCGTAACACTACGAGGGGCGTTCAACATATTCTCGATATCGGGGTGAAGGTGTGCTTGTATATATAAATTGACTTATTTATCAAGTAATACTATTATTTTAGTGCATTCGTGTAAAATTTCATATAAATGTGATTATTAATCCGCGTTTTATCTCTAGTTAAACAGAATCATAATGGCAACTGAGACGATGATGGTGAAAATTGAGCATCGCGCTGTAATTAAATCTCTCACTAAGCAAGGAAAAAGTCAAAAAACTATTCATGAAGAAATGGTGGCTGTTTACCAGGGTTCCGCACCTTCATTATCAACTGTGCAAAAGTGGTCAAGTGAGTTCAAGAGAGGCAGAGAGAGCATTGAAGCCGCCCCATGCTCCGGCGCCCCGGCTACTGCTTGTACGGGAGAAAGCATCAAAGAAGTCGAAAAACTTGTTCTTGAAGTGAATAAAGGTGAAAATGATGGAAGAGATCACCAAGCTTTCAATTGGTACCATTCACACCATTCTTCATGACCATCTTAACCTTTCAAAGGTCAGTGCAATGTGGGTGCCACGAATGCTCACAGCGCCTCAGAAAAAAGTGAGAATCGCATGCTGTAGAGAGCTTTTGGAGATGTGTAGTGAGAACGCGGACGGTGTTATGGATCGAATTGTTACTGGGGACGAAACACGGATCCACCACTATGACCCTGAAAGCAAACAAGAGTCCATGCAGTGGCATAAAAAAGGAACAGACCCCCCGAAGAAGTTCAAAGTCACTCCGTCTGCCGGGAAGCTCATGGTCACAGTTTTTTTGGGACTCAAAGGGAATCTTGCTCATTAAGTACAAAAAAAAAAGTGAAACCATCAACGCCACATCCTACGCTTCCACTTTGCATAATTTGCGGGAGGAAATTAAAAAGAAAAGACGGGGTAAACTCGCAGCGGGTGTGTTGCTTCTTCATGACAACGCTCCTGTTCACACGGCGCGAGTTTCCAAGGCTGCTGCGCGAGATTGTGGTTTCGAAGAAATCCAACACCCACCCTATAGTCCAGACCTTGCCCCTAGTGATTATTTCCTGTTTCCGGATTTGAAAAAATGTCTTCGTGGAAAAAGATTTTCGGATGATGAAGAACTCAAGTCGGTATTTTGCAGAGAAAGAGGAAATTTATTTTTTTGAGGGTTTAAAAAAGCTTATCTCAAGATGTAACAAATGCATTGATGTTAGGGGAGATTATATTGAAAAATAAAAACAATTTAAATTGAATTCGCATTTTCCTTCATATCGATACCGAGAATATATTGAACGCCCCTCGTATGAATGCTCTTCAGTATACACGGAAGACCACTATCGGACCTTGAACCCGCTAAATAATATATATATATATATATTGTTTAAAAAGGAGTTTATTCTTACCTTTACCAAAAACTCCACCAAATATTTAAACAACTCGTAGTTTTCTTCTGGAAGCTTTTCTCTTATTAACTGGGTTACATTCCGTGATCGCTCTTCTTTTGGCCAATCTTGAAAAAATTAACAAAGTCATTGCATGAATTTTCGTAAAAAAAAAGAAGAAGTATCTAATGAATACCTAAGAAACTTGTGATGTCCTCATAAAGTTCGTAAGTAAGTAGTGGCTCACTTAGATCTCGTAAAAATGATTTAAGTAATCCAGCTATAACGTGAACATTGACATCCTTTAAGTCAACTTCTTCACCCCGATTAACTCGCTGCTTAAGTTCATTAATCTCAGTATAATTTCCCGATCGACGAAAAATCCCCTCAGTATCAATAACCCCCGTCATTGAAAGTGAATCTACGCATCTGCGTACAATCGGTGGAATCGAGTTCAAGCATGGGCTATTCTGTGTGATAAATTTTAATGGCACACCAAATTGTGCGGTCTTACATGTAGAGCCATCTGTAACGCTACTAGGCACTGTCCTACGATTCGAGTTTAACCTGTCATCGAACTCACATATGTTATCGGGCAACTTTAGCTTGGTTAGACCCAGTGCTTGTCGCAATTCATCCAAAGTTGAAATGTAAACTAGCTTTCTTCGAAACTTTTCACTTATGAACGGACGGAAGAAATTCCAAATTACTCGAATAAACCAAGTGGGATGAACAACATAGAGATTTTTTAGATTTTTTCGAAAATTTCTGTCGAGTTCTTTGTATGAATTCCAAAGAAATTGTGCGGAAGGTTTGTTGTCCTCTTTAAGTCCCTGGTGGAAATACACTAGAATGTAGTCGTTCTCAACATACGGTTCGATTTCTTTTATAAGTTCTCTACACAATATTTGCTCGCATTAGAATTAGCTAAATAGGCTGGATAAAAAGAAAAATCTTACCTTATAAACTTCTCCATTTGGCTTTTCTCTGGAAAACGTGATGCGTAAATACCGAAAATATGTCGACCTTGCCTGTCTGTACCAAGAAAATCACATTTCGTTTTAGTCGACGTAAAACTTTCGGATTGCTCTTGTAACTGATCTTCGTAATCGTTGTCTTCTAGTGGATTTACGATTTCTGCTTCTTCAATTTCTTCGGTGGCTGCAACAGAGAACGATCATAAAGATCCATGAACTTGTTTTTTTTTTTTTCTATGAATTACCTGCTAAAACGAAATCGTCTACCATGACATCTTCTGAAAAAGCGCAGAAGTAATAAAAATGTTGACAGCAGAGTTATAAGGAAACTTACTAGGAATCGGAGATTGTGTGAGTAGTTCTGTATCATCGAATTCAAGTTTTGGCTCAAAATCGTGAAGATCTGACAGACTTGGAAGTTGTTCTTCTGAATTTTCTACAATTAGATTAATCGGTGGACCTACAAAATAAAATTACGCGACGAATTCCATTAATGATTGCTTCGAATATTGTTAATCAATTAAAAAGCATAATTAAAGTTAGATTACGAACTTGACAATATTACTAATAACCGCAAGATGCCGACTTATGGCTACGACCAAGATATCTCTGACTCAAACCTCTTAAATAGTTCTGCTTTCAGTCTATCCTAGAAACCAATTTATTATCACAGCTGTAGCAGTAAAGCCCCCCTAAAACACAGATTGATAAATAGCTCTTGCCAGCCATTTAACAACAAGAAAGGAATAAATCAATTAAATTTTGTTAAATTTGAAAGTTTGCCATGCTTAGTTTAATAACAAATTATTCAATCCATATTTGAACAATCTTATAAAAACGATCGTATTAAATTTACTTTAGGTAACAATTTAATGTTGCTGGGAGAACTTTTGTTTTTACATATTCACAAAACCATGTTATAAAAGGTGTCTCAACAAAAGGTGTAGAATTTGATATATATGTAGGGTTGGCATATGGTGACAGATGTCATCAATAAATTTTGGAAATTAACCGTGGAACGCTACACAGTGACAGACAAATCCAAATCGTTAAATTTTATTACGAAAATGCACGTTCAATATCGAAAACGATGTGAAAAATCGAGCCAATATTGCACGTAATCATCAGCTTTCCGAGACATACCCAACAAATTTCAATGAGACGGGCTCAGTACAACACGTGAAGACGCTAACCCCGGACGTTCAATGGAAAATATCGACTGATTGAAAATTTCAGGATTTGGAACATATTGTGCTCTATAAATAATCCGCATGTGTCGGGTTTATAAAGCAATAAAGGTTTCAGAGATATCTCAACAGTTGCTTGTTGTACTCAAAAAACAAATCCTACACTTCTTTGCGAAGCTCCTTTTATTTACTTTATTTCTATTCATATTTAACATATTATCCTATATTAATGTTCATCCAGCTGTTATCGAAAAGCTTAGGTAAGTCGTCATATATTTCTAATTAATCATTTTGAATGCAGATTATATTATCATAGGAATTCTCAGAACGCACGCAGATCATATTTGAAAAGATTTCATATTTATGTTCCACATTATCTACCATTTGATCGTGGAAAGGTATACGCCCCAACGAAAACAACAAAGTGTTGTACGTATTAACTGTCTTTGATGTGTTAATCATTGTTACATATCTAGAGAACAACATCAATATTCAGTAATCGGATTCCCACAGCTTTATTCCCATATCCATCCAGCCCATTTCCGACGTTAAATAGTTCAAGGCGGCGATAAGTGCACATTTTTAGGCTTCTTCCTGAGAATTTTTCCTGATGAAATAATTAATGTATTAAGATGAAGGTGGATTGCAAGGGTAGACCCAGAAGTACCTGACATCAAGACAATGCACCAGTTCTCTCATCTGACATCGCGATAGCCAAAATCAATAAATTAAAGTTCGAATTGCTTCCACATGCACCCTATTCGCCAGATTTAGCCTCCTCGGATTATTTTCTATTTCCAAATTTGAAAAAATGGCTTGGTGGTAAAAGATTTGCCAACAGTAAAGAGGTGGAGCCTGCGGTTGATGGTTATTTTAAGGAGCTCGACGATTCTCACTATAAACAGGGTATTGGACACCTATTGAACTAAAAGGAGACTACATAGAGAAATATTGTAAGCATATTTTTCTATGATTTTTTTGTGTTTTCTTTGTAGATTAAAAAATAAAAACTATTTTAAACTTTTGTGACTTTAATTTTTCGCAGACGAATAAAAAAAGTTAAATGCATTTCCGCTCCGGCGAAATAAAATAAGGAAACAAAAAAAATCTTTAAATCTGATTCTGAAAATATTGTGGCTGCAGTCCCAGCCGAAAAGACAGCAGTAATCAAAGTGTGGAATTTGCTGCGAAGAACGGCTTCCACAGCGATTATTGCCGCATTGATAACTTTAGGGGGCTGAACTTTACTGGGCTTGTGATTTTAGAATCAGTCGCCAAAACTCACCGAAAACCAACGGAGAGCAGCTATAATACATATTTTCTCGGATTCCAGCGAAAATCCATTTCTAACTGTGGGGTATCTTGCAGAATTGATGTGAAAACCAGGTGCTCACCGCAGGTGATTGCTTTCCTGGTACTGCAATGCGGAGTATTGGAAAACTACTTGGAGCGCTGACTTTTTCGCTTTATGGGCTTGAACTTTACGCCTTCGGTATATATGCATGCTTTTGAAATCCATCACGAAGAGCAAAGTGTTGTAGCAGGATAAATATACTCAGCTTTCAGGTTTCAGACGAATAAAAAGAAGAAGACTGCTCTATAAGACATAGTCCAACAGTTCACAACTGGATAGTTATCGGCGCCTTCCTTATGAGTTATGTTTTAAATGTAAACAATATCCTCTTGTTGGAAGTCTATATTGTCTGTTTTTAGGTGTAGGTGTTCGTTTTTACCTCCTTACAAATTGTGAGCATGTGTTACTTGTCTTGTCAAATATTTATTTACCAGTCAAAGTTTCCAGTATGGGATTTCGTGATTAAATAAAACCAAACAATTCGAATGTGCGAAGTACAGCTGTAGATAACCTGCTGGCAATTATTCACCATCAAAAATAAAGTTAACACTCAGTAGGTAAACAGGTTTTTCTATTCTCATACAAGTTTATCGGTTGATAAGGGTCTACATTTCTATTAAATTGTTTTCGGGTTTTCGTACCACAAACATTTGATTTATATGTGTGCAAGCAGCTGTGTACTCAACAAATACTATTACTTCTGGCACTTTGTATTAAATGTATTTATTGTAAGAGAATAGATACAAACTTTTACAATATGCTCGAATAGCTCCGGCAATCTATCTCAAGCGTTAACAATTTTACATAACAGACCACCAACTATTGCCTCGGACTTTATACAATTAGGTCTGAAAATAATGTTGAGATTTCGTTTTATTTTTTTCAAAGAAACAAAGAAGTGTAAATGCTTCTCCGCAGCAAATTATTATATCTAGAGTCTTTATGTTTAAAATCTGTACGCGTCATGTTTGTTTTTAGCTTACCTGGCAGTTTTGGTGCTGACCCCGAGCTAGCCGTTCTGCTTGAATCCATTGCTCTTCCAGTTTCGTATACTAAGCTCTTTCCAAATCTTATTCAGACTGAAATGTGAACGAAAACATATCATTAACACCACTTTGATAAGTTTTTTTTTTTTTTTTTTTTTTTAAATAGGCTTAAATAGGAAATGTACATAGATATGGGATTAACAATGCATTTTCAATTGACGTCACGTCTTTCGCTAGACAAAACATTTATAGAGAAAGGGCAGCTGCGATTGGAAAAAGCAATAAGTGTTATCAATTCAAGCGAGTTCTTCGAAATCATTTATTTTGAAAAAAAATATTCACTTCACAAAGCGGTAAACAGGCAAAAATTAATTGTTGTTAGTTATCTACGACTTTGTTATCAATTATATTTGTTTTTTTTTTTTGTTAGAATGGTACTTAACATGGAACACACCTAGTTTTTCACTCGAATTTTTCACTTCTGGATATGGTTGGCGTTTTGGAAAGTAAACAAAAATGAAAATAAAATATAATAAATTGTAAAAGCACTGTAATTAAAAAGCCGTTTTCGAAAACAAAAACGATTTTACTCGAAAACAATTGCAGCCGATGTACATTTTAACTGTTTTCTTTTTTTCTGCTTGTTTGTCCTTTCAACAAAGGCTGTTTTATTTTGATGTCAGTGATGCCAAGCCAACATTTTTAAGTTTTTGAATATTCACTTTAAGGTGTAAACAAGGACTTGATTTTTTTATAAAATTATACTTATATACATATGTGAAGGCATTAGATTCAATTCCGGCTTATTACTGCTCCGAACAACATAAGAGTACCTACTTAGTAAACGACTTGATCTACTGATTGGGTCTTTCAACTCCATTAACTCTTGCGACTTTTTATGACATTTATTGTAAACTTGACTGGTATGATAAAAAGAGTAATAGAAGGGCTTAGCTAATTACATTTGTATTGGAGAAATATGTACATCGAAATTATCAGGCGGTTTATCAGAATGTTTCTTCTCACAGTTTGAATCGTAAAACTGGAGTTGCAATCGAAGGTACACACTCTCTCAACAAAGATTATAAAGAGAAGTACTTCAGCAGAAATCTCTTCTAGCTGAAACCCATTTTTGGTAGGCGTAACTACCTAATTGTCTTCTATCTCGAACGGGATCATATCTCCGATATGACATAACATAACACCAAGCCGTGAAATTTGTAGTTTGTAGATTGTAGTAAAAACCGAAAAGCTTTGAACAAAGTAATTGGAGTTCAACTATGGGAGATTGTCGAAGTAGTGGCGTAAAGATTAATGGCGTTTTCATTTGTGCTTTTTTCTTGCTCCGGAGCACAAAAGTGACATAAAACCTTAATTTTTTCAGAATAAAATCTTGCTTCTCATTTTTATTTCAGAATTAAACTTTCTCCTGTACTAACACATATAAATATGTATAAACGTCAAATAGTATAGATTTTTATATTTCAGTTTTCGTGCAATCGGCTGTGTTTGGCCAATTTATTATTCTGAATGTTAAAATTGATTTGCAAGCAAATATATTTAAAATATAAAAGTCCGAAGAAGCTTTTAGTGTTCCATTTAAATAAAAAGCGGAGTACACAAAAAAAAGCCTTCTGACAGCCCAAACGAAAACGCCATTAGTCAGTACATGATATGCGCATGAACAGAGCTTTTGGGCAGGGCTCTTTACTTGAGGATTTTTATAATTCTAACGTCTACGCTCAGCTATGTGCAGATGGTGCAGATGAACTGTTTGTCGGATTGTGTAGACGGTTACTCTCAGCTCTCAATCGCAAATATCTCTAGATGTAATTGATGGGTTAGATATGAGAATTAGAATTTTTTCGGGTATAACTCTGACGCGATCTGTTTTAGTAGGGGTACTTAGTATAAGTATCTGGGTGTCATCTTGATTTTCAAATTTTCTTCGATCAAAAACGGGCGTCGGAAACCTCCAAAGTTCTGTCGGCTCCTTAACAGTATAGTAGAACTATCAAAAACAAAAAAAAACAGAGGATTTTCAACCAAGAAGGGGCCTGATCTAAACGACGGTGATAAAAGTAATTATATTCTTTGTGTTGGGGGATCTGCGCGGCCAACGCCGTCATAGGGCTCACAACCATATACGGAAAAGATTAAAATGATATGACGAACCAACTTATGGTCTCGGATAAAAATGGATTTACTGTTAATGACCCTCGTAAACGTTCAATGGGCAACGACCTTTGGATCTGAACGTGGAATGGTCGGACCCTGAACAGGCCACGTGCATACGAGCAATTAGCAAAGACGGTTGACGGATGGACTGGACTTAAAAGGATGGAAAAACTGTGGTATACACTGTGGTGATTGCTTGAGGGAGAAGAAACAACTCTTATTCGGATGCGGATTCACTACATACAGCGAACTTAGACAAGAAGTCTTGGGTTTCCGACACGTAAGCGAACGTCTTATGACAGTCCGCATCAGGGCTAGCCTAATATGCGTCCATGCCCCCATGCCCCTAAAGTATGTTTCAAGGAGCTCCTCGACAAGACATGTGAGCAATTCCGAAATATAGTATGATTTCAACTGCAGGATAGGGAAGGAGGACATCTTTGATAGGACAGTTGGTAAGCATAGCCTACACTACACCACGGACTTAGGCTTATTGATTTTGCGGCGGGACGAAATATAGCACTCACGCAGTTTCCTCATCTCAAAATACACAAGGGGACATGGCGGTCTCCTGATTTTGACGCGCTAAACTAAATTGATCACATTGCGATAGACGTAAGGCACGCCTCCAGTATTCTGGGAGTCTGAACTTTCCGGGCAGTCAACATTGACTGCGATCACCACCTCGTTGTAGCCAATGTACAAATCCAAATTTCTCAAGCGCCACAACAACGCATAACTAATGTGACAAAATATAAGGTAGAAAAGCTGCAATCGCAAGAAACCGTTGGAACCTTCACCGAACGTGTATCGCGAAATCTCGCAACAAGTCCAATGCCGCCAACATCAAGTACCGAAGACCAATGGCAACGCTGCTAGTTCGCCATCAGATACGATACAACTAGTGTGCTGGGTTTCATTCGACCACTACCAAGAAATCCCTGGTTTAATGAAGAATGTCGGCAAGCACATGCAGATAGAAAAAAAGCGTACGAAGTGTCGCTGCAACGAAGGACGAGAGCCGCTCGTGAGTAAGAAGACCCGTACAGAAGCCGATAGTCGGGATTGAGAATGTGGGAAAACTTTTTCTGCAGACTGTATAACGGCGAGGAAGCCCAACATCCCATAGTCAACTAGCCAATTACTTGAATAGACTATTCAACTTAGGCGACGATAGCCAAAACTTCCGTTCACTTGACTATAATGAGGTAGGGATGGCAATATCTAAACTGCAGCTGGAACTGACGGCTTTCCGGCCGAGGTATTAAAAAGTGCTGGAAATTACTTTCTAGAGAGTATACACCAACTCATTTCTCAGATTTGGAAAGAAGAGTGAATGAGTGATAAATGGAATCTGAGCACCGTTTACCCGATCCACAAAAAAAGAGACCCCCTCAACTGCGCCAACTATAGACGTATAAGTCCCTTTAACGTCGTACACAAGATCTTACGTACCATTCTGTATGAGCGTCTGAAACCCTTCATCAGCAAGCTGGAAAGTCCACAATTGACCAAATCTTCACACTCCGCTGCTCAGTCAAACAACTAGTAGCGTACTCTGTTAATGCTGACATAATTGGCAGAATTCATCGGGCTCTAATATTTAAACAGAAACGGAAACGCTAGTATTGAAACGAAAGCTGCCATTGGGTTTAGGTGTAAATGAAGGTAAAACCAAGTATATGCTGTCAACAACAAGGGACACACAACATCGACGAATCGGATAGAAGGTCACAGTCGGCAGCTATAATTTCAAGGTAGTAAGGGGCTTTATCTACCTTGACTCTGTTATAAATTCTGCCAATAACACCTCAGCAGAAATAAAACGAAAAATCACCCTCGCCAATCGCTGTTTCTTTAGGCTAAGAAGGCAATTGAGTAGTAAGGCCGAATAACTAAGGAAACTCTATATAAGACCTTGATCATCCCACTCCTATTTTATGGCGTCGAAGCATGGACTCTATTGAAAGCGGATGAAGACATCCTGTCGTTTCGAGAAAAAATCCTTAATGCAATATTCAGTCCCGTTTACTTTGATGTGCTTTGGAGTAGAAGATTTAACCACCAACTACAAGAGCTATACTGCGACATCGACCTAGTCAGAAAACTGCGCAGCAATTGCTTGCCAACTGAAGTCATTTTGGTAATAATCGCTCTAACTGGAGAGGCTTGTTAGTTGCAGACCGAGTTCACCCCGAACTGTAGTGCTACCTAAGCAAGCACATAGCTAAGTATATCCTTCGTGTTAAGTCCGACTTAAAATTCAAAATGTTTGTCATGTACGTATTGTAAGCCTCCTACACTTAATTGGCCGATTCTTTCAAATGTTGAATAGACATTTACGCCTTTCTAGCTAATCGTCTTGTGTGGTTATAACTTAAAAATAAGCTGTGCCACACACTGATTTTGAAATATTTCTATATATTTCAATTTCAACTTGAATGCGTTTAGTCTTAAATAGTTGGACTGATTGCTTAGAGGATCGAAATAAATCAATTAACTAAAAATAATGATATCTATTCTGACTAAAAAAAAAAAATATAATAATAATGTGCGCAATTAGGCGGAAAGATCTCGAAAATTTGTATAAAAATCTATATGAAACCACTTACTAGAATCGGATACAAGGGATTTGGTATTACTGTGAGACATAACATTGTGACATCGAACTGCATTGCCAATCGCTGTAAAAAGAACTATCAACATAGCTGTCAGTTGAGTTCGTGTCTCAGCAGCCCTTTCCCAATTCTTGTTGAATTTCTAGAAAAACCAAGGATTGAAGATTTTCTCTTTGAAAGATGGTGGTATTTAGCAGCCTTATACGTTCAGCAGGAGCCTTTTCTCAGTACCGTAACCTTCTGAGTTCGCCTGTGACAAAAAATGGTATTTACATTAAGTTCTTCGTTACGCAACATGGCCTAACCAAAACAATGATTATAACTAATTCTAGTAATTCAGACACAAGTACGACAGATGAGCGGTCATGATCATAAATCCTTTGTCATAATTCCATCGCGCTTCCAATGGAACAAGTTTAAGGATATGCTTCATTTCTACGTGATGTTGGGTGTAATTCCAATCACAGCTTTAATAATGTATGTCAATATATTCATTGGACCCCCTACTTTAACCGAAATCCCTGAGGGGTACACACCAAAACACTGGGAATACCAAAGGGTAAAGTATACCTTTAAATCAAGGAGAAGTATGTTTATAATGTTTTTCGTGCTTAGCATCCGATTTCACAATTTATTGCGAAATACATCCATCCATCACCACAACAGGAGTACGAAAAGATGTGCCACTTCCTGTACGAGGAGAATGAAAAAGCCCAATTGAGGTACCTATAGCCGAAACTCTAGTAATACACCATAATATATTTGATTCCTTTGCAGGCAACTCGAAAAAGATATTCGTGCCAAGATGTCCGAACGCAATGATTACAAAGCCTACTACTACCGCCCGGCCATTGCTAAATACCACAGAATTTCCAAGGAAGCAGCAGATCACTTGGAATCTCTTCGGGGTGATAATTAAACACAATACCAATGTAGTGACTTTATAATTTATAGTTAAAATTACAAATAAAGATGAAAAAGTCAAAGCGTCTTTAAAACATTTTGTTATTCCCTTCTGACATGCGTTCTGATGACAGTCAATTTGTGTTTAGCCCCAAGCTTGATTCTTGCAATAGTACAGAACGAGTTTTCCATTTGTGCCATGGCAGTCGTATAGGTTCTTAATTATTTGATCTGGGGATGGGGCAAATGTCTGGTTTACGTAGAGAAACTACAACACAGCAAACAACAGAAATTGGTCAAGTTAATGGAGGAACTTAAATGTATGTGCCTTACAAGTTGCTCTTGGGCATCCATCTTCAAGTAGTGGTGGAAAAATTGCATTATAGAACTAACAGTTTTGTTAGGGTCCACTGTCCATTTCCGTTTCTTGATAATTGGCACATTTCCAGTAGCATTCAATAAAATACACACTATAAACAAATAGATATGTGAATAATCATTGAAAACATTGACTGCGAATAGAAGTTACCTTTTGTTGTGTCTTTCTCACTTGTTGTTTCTTTGTCATTTGCTACTTCCTTGTCTGTTGCATTCGTCGTTTCCTTATCTATCGCAGCAACATCGGTCTCAGACATATTTTGCTTCCGATTTAATTTTCAATAGTTAATGCAAATTGAAGTTTTTAACAAGTGATATCAGTGATTGCTTTGCTATTGGCAAACAAATTACTTCTTGACAGATATTGACTCAGACAACATTACCGACAAAGGTTTTGCTGATGACTATCAGCAGGGCTACCGAATTTCAAATTCAGCGCATATAATTTCAACCTTTTTATGGAACTAAATACTAAAAGATTCTGAATGGATAGAAAAAAAGCGAATTGTTTGTTTTCATTGTCTTTAGTGATGGCGAATACAAAATACATGATATATTGACGTTATATTTGTTGCGGAGTTGTAAGGAAGATTTTTCTTCTTACCATAAGTACAAAAACACAACTTATTTTGGCATTTTGAGGTAATGACGAATTTTTACCGGCTAAAACCTCCATCTGAACAGGTTGGTTAGTGACTCCTAAAGCATATACGCAACGATATTATCGGGAGTGGGCCACTATCCAAATTGACCCCGTTCCGCCTTTTCTGAGACAGTTTCACAATATTGACAATTTGGCATGTTTTCGTCTTTACATTTAATTACACACCTCTGAAACAGCCATACCCGCCAAAAACTGAGTTTGATAGAAGTTTGTTTCGACGTAGTTCCATTAAACTCATATATCGGTCACTGGTATAAGACGATGTGTTTTTTCCAGGTTGAAATACTACGGTTCATAAAGGGTGAGCCAACAGCTAGTGTGGAAGTTCTCATTAAATTAAACACACATTTATAGTGAAATCAATGTAGAATTTTATTGATTAATACAGTTCGGTCTATAGCAACTCTGAATGGTACACAACATCATTCATGTGACCACCATGGCTTCTGTTGCAAGCGAGCATCCGAAGGTCAAAATTATCGATGACTTTTTAAAGAATAACTGGGTCAATGGCCGCAATTTCAGTTTGGATGTTATGTTTGAGATTCTGAATTATCGCTGGGTTATTGGCATAGACCTTACTCTTCAAATTACCCCGCAGGAAGAAGTCTAAAGGTGTCAAATCACATGATCTTGGAGGCCAATCAACTTCTCCTCTAACCGAAATAATGCTATCTTCAAATTCCGTACGCAATAAATTTATTGATTGATGGCTTGTGTGGGCGGTAGCACCATCCTGTTGAAACCAGAGATCGTCCAGATACAATTCATAGCAGGTCAACATGTTGTGGTAGGGAGTCGGACCGAATCCCGAAAACCCGAAATCCGGAAAACCCGAAAATCCAAAACCTCGCACTCGCTCCAAATCCTACAGTGACGCCAAACAGGGAGGTTGCAGAGGGCAGCATGCCCCCTCTCCATACATATCCCACTGTTATTTTTTGGGAATTCGTTTTCAGCATCTTGGGTTTTCGGGATTTTGGATTTTCTGGATTTTGGGTTTTCTGGATTTTAGATTTCGAGATTGTGACCTCAAACCGTTGCTCAAACGTTCCCCATTCACTCCGGCGACGAATTTAGGTGCCTAGCTGGCTTTGAACACTTTCGCTCACAGTGGTGATATTTTGACGTGAACGTGCTGGCCAAGCATGCTGATATGGAGTTTGACCCGAACCATTTTCTTCAAAACGCTTCACCATTGCACAAATTTCGGACTGACTAGGGCGATTATGTTGACCGAATTATTTGCAAATTTTACGAAATGTTACTTTTACAGATCGTCCATTTTCGTAATAAGATTGAATAACAAAAATGAGTTGTTGCGTGGTAAAGGACTTCATAACTAAAATTGCCAAAGATTGTATGATATCTGTCAAAAAAATCAACCTCATTGAACTCAGTAAATGAAAGTATTTGACAGCCAGCATCCGCTCCATTAGTTGGCTCAGCCTTTATTAGCTAGTGTACATACCAGATAGTGTATGTGTGGGACATATACACACTAGCATTTTTTGTTTTTGCATTATTGTGTATCCGCTCTAGATGGTTAAACTAATGTTATCGATATGTTTTATCTCCTTGAACTACATCCGCAACTTGACAGAACTCACAGAGCTCAACAGATTAGCAACTCTGTAGCTTTTAGTCCATTTAATTCCTCTAATTGCCTCTACAATGGCACGTTAACGATGTCAATCCCTTTCCTATACCCGTATTATCACATCTGGGCAAATTGCAAATTTACCTTCAGTGTTTACGACTGCCCTTTGCATTTTTTGCTCCAGACCAAGATTAAAAAATTGCAATTACGGCGTTTCATGCACATTTTTGAAATGTTTTCAAAAAGTGGTTGTCAAATTGCGCCGCGTAGCGCAACGCATATGGATCAGATATTCAGAGAACCCAAAACGAGTTCTTCGACTTCTACACGATTTGTCTAAGTTGTCCTTCGATATCACTGGTGTAGTTTTGAATGTTCTGCATTGGTTCACCTAACCAGACTTGGTTGATAAATTGGTGCATGCAAGCTAACCATAATATCACTTCTTGGCAAATGCATAATCAGCTTTTTTCTGTAGCTTTTGGAAAATTTAATCACCTCTTCAATACTGGAATTGAGAATCGGTTTATTATTTCCTGTGCGTAGGTTCTCTTCCTGCTGTGTCGTTCTTTATTCAGCAGGCGATGGAAGTTGTGGAAAAAAAACATCCACTATTCGCTGTTCTTCGGTGACGATGATACCTTCACTGTTACGAAGGGTCTTTTCAAAATCCCATGTTCTTCGACCCTATGATAGTTTATAGCAAATTTATAATAAAATAAATTATAAAATTGAAAATGTAACTTGATAAGTCGCAAAATGGCATCACGGAAAAGTGAAGCATCAAGAATATGTATTTAAATGTATCAAAAAAAAATTCGACCATCACTCGCACTGCATTGCCTGACTTTAAATCCAACCTCATAGATGAACTAACATGGCAAACTTTTGAGATATTGGAAAACCACTGATCGCCTCTATTCTGACCCTGGCTGTGAATACGTGTGAGTTGTCTCAATGGCAATTTCTCTCCCATTTTGCACAAAACCCGCCCATTTTACTCAAAAAATGTCATCAACATTACACACCCATAATGAACATTATTTATTTATTTTTTTTGAAGAACTTAACACTCAAGTGGGTACGAATACCCTTATAATGCCTCAGCATGTGTAAAGTTTTTTGGAAAATGGAATTGAGAGAGAAAGAAATATGTTTGGGCTCTGTGGTTATTTTGCTCCATGGGAAGCATCCAACATTTAACGGGGAGACTAAATTCTTAGTGGAAGTTGGCTTGATGTTGATTTCTAGTCAACTAGTCATCTTACTTGATTTTCGTAAACTGAAAAATGGATGTCTTTCGGGCGAGGCTGGAATTAGAACACCGAATTTTCCAATTTGGAAGCCAGTCCACTACTACTTGAGCCACGGCCACGGCTTTCATTCTAGCAAATTCTGCCTGGTTATAGAGATGTACAATGTGTTGGTAATTCATCCACATTACATTTGTGCAAATCCCTCGCATTCTAGAAATTTTACTTGTAAATTGCTCTCATTCTAGCTAATTTTGACAAAGTTATAGAGATGTAAAAGTGTTGAAATTCACTTACAGCGTGTCTGTGCGAAAGTTAAGGGTTTGCAAAAGTATTAGTAGAGTTTGACATTTAGGTTAGTTTATCTATGGGCGAGGGTTAAGGGTTTGCAAAAGCATTAATAGAGTTTGCTGTCTAAGTTAGGTCATTGATGAACTAACCTAAATCGCAAACTTTCCAGATATTGGAAAATCAAAACCGGTTTTCTACTGATCGCCCCTATCCGTGTGACCCTGTCTGCGAATTCGTGTGAATTGTCAACAATGGCAATTTCCCTCTCATTTTATAAAAACCACGCCCATTTTAAACAAAAAAACCTCATCCACATTACACACACTCGTGCAAATCCCTCTCATTCTAGCAAATTTTGAGAAAGTTATAGAGATGTAAGTGTTGGAATTCACTTACAGTGGGTCAGTGCGAAAGTTAAGGGTTTGCAAAAGTATTAGTAGAGTTTGACATCTAGGTTAGTTTATCTATGGTTTATCTATGAGTTAGAGGTTCATCTATGCCACAGAATTAAAGAGCTGCGAAAGTAGGATAGGGGTTGGGAAGTGGATATTGCATGAGATTTTCACAGACGAGGTCCTCCAAAGCAATGGTTTGCACCTTAAACATTTCTAAACTCAGCATTTTGGGTTCTGTTAGACCTAAAGTCATATGTCTTTAGTTATACATAACATAATTCGTTTCCTCTGACAACGAACTATTATTGCGGAAAGGAATTAACTTCGCCCGAACCATGCTACAAGCTCTCTGATTCTGAGTTTCTGCTTAAGATTTGAAGATTTTGGTCCCAAACTCATTAGTTTTTCAAAAAGCAGGAATTGATTTAAAATGCTTAAAATTTATTAAAAAAAAAAAAAGATGCAATGGTGCATCGATCACCAATGTTAAACATGTACAATTTACACTTAATTACTAAAAAAAAGATAGTAAAGCATTTAAAAGTGATGGCTACTCGTATAGAGGATATAATTGGCTAACGCTTAACATCTCTAAGGAGGCGAATCTAATCTTTTTTTTCAATTCCCGTTTTCAGCATCCTGCAGTTCCTTTTCCTGCAAGGCTCGTCTTTCTTCTACACGTACACACTTTGGACAAATCATATTCTTTCGAGTCATGCAAACTCGATGATATATTGAATTACATTTATCACACATCACACATCCATCGTCGAATGGATAAATCACTTCGTCGTTACTACAAATCTCACAAATGTACGCTTTTGCTGTGCACAAGCTACAGTTTCGTATATGTTTATCAAACGCCAAATAGACCTTGTTAAGAAATTCATAGAGCAAGCTCGATTCGACCTGCTCTAGATCGCTGATAGAATAGAATTCAGATGATTGAAGTAGGTGGCGTCTAAGACCTAAAAGATTGTGATATTAGCCAAATAAACAAATTCGTACATAACTTGTGTTTCATTTTACCGATTTGATTGTCCAAAAGTTTCTCTTCGATTGCCTTTCGACATTCGAGTAGATATTTTCGCATGAAACCCAAGTTTTCACGTAGCTTTTTGATTGAACTAAGCTTTTGCAAAAATACGAAAAGCTTCGGATTGGTCTCTTCAAGTTTGACCACAGGTTTTTCAAGGAAGAGATTTATCTCTTGCAATGAAGCGCGGCACACTTTACGCGGTACAAAGTCCCAATTGTGAATAATGCGAGCAGGGATCACTGAAACATCGTTCCAGTGACATGTGGGGCAATAATAGAGTCCGTTGTAGTCGCACAAGCGTGGTTCTACCCAACTGTTTTCTGAAAAAAAAAAAACAAGTTTTAAACATACAGAGTCACATATCAAGAATAAACATAGAACCTATAAAATTGTGTTAGTAAAAAAGCGGGAAACATCTAATGTTAATTACAACTTGAAGCAAACTCAGCAGCAAAACCAAAAACAGCAACAGTCTCAAATGCAACAGCACAAAAAAAAACAAGAAAAAGCACCTCAGCAATAACAATAACAGAAAAAACAACAACAACAACAGCTACAGCAAAAAAAAAACAAATAAAATAAGAGTGCCACCAATTAACATTTATAAAATGGAGATATCATCGAACTCTGTAAGTCGACATAGGTAACAATTTTTTTTTTATTTTAAATATACATCGACAGTCATTCGATTCACTGCAATATAGTGGAACGTAATAATGAAATAAAAGCTTTGTTGAAGCATTCGACCGCGGAGTTCTTCTCCTTCACCCTGAAAGCTGATTGCTAAAAGAGAAGGAATGCGATGAACTCAAATTCGTTGGGTTTAAGCCATTTGTCACGGCTGGAGCCAAAAGGGAGAAACTGCAGCTACCGCTCTGCCTGGTTCAGCTCACTCCCAATAGCAAATTCGATGGTGTAAGGAACAATAAATTCTTGAACTATCAGTCTGTACAGTGGGAAAAAGTAAAGCGGAGCGATGGCATTCTGCAATCGTTCGCTGCCAAAGGTTCGGGCATGCCGCGTCGAACTGCGAGATGATTGCATGATGACAAGTTTTGCCATTTGAAACGCCCTTAAAACCTTCAAAACCCCAAAGCGCGACCCTTAGAGATATTTGGTTGGATAGCTTCAAATGAGACATTCTTTAATAAAAGAAGAGGTCGTCAAATTAATTACCCATCCATGACCTAGCTTTCTTTTTCTTTTCATACATATGTGTAATACGTACATACATACCTATAGTTTGGGAAATTGAAAATTTGGGGGAAGTTTTATATCGACGCACATTGGTTTTGAATGATTTTAGATAATGGCTAGCCTTTTTAAGGTGTTTCATATTCGTGTACCTCGGTTTAAGATGGAATCATGGTGTAAACTGATGACCAATTATAGATCACAAACTCCTATGAGTTTAATCAATGTTGAATCCTATTTGCAAGGTACAAAATTTTGGGCACCAGATGTGAGCATTTTACTCCAGTTTCATGTGGATAAATGCTTTGGATAAAAACGGAAATGTTTTTGTGGTTTCACAAAATATATTATCTTATGGTTCATTTTCGGTTGAGGGTTTGCTTTAACGAATGCCAAAGTCATTGTACTTTAACACATTAAATCCTTTTCTTCACCTATTCAGTTATGCTATCAATATCAATATCAATGAGATTAAAATACGCTGCGTTCGCGTTCTATAGCTGAGAGTGTGAAGGCGTAAGCCTGGCAACGAATGTGAAGAGCAGAGAGTGCCATCTGCAAAGTAATATATGGGATTAGAAGTAGCAGACAAGAGATAATTGATGAAAACTAAAAAGGGTGTCGGAAACTGAACGGAGCCCTAGAGCACACCAGCATTTATATTGTGAATATCAGACTTGAATCAATCCTAGACAACATGAATTGGACGTTCCGAAAGGTAATTTCTAATCCATTGGAGAAGAGAGTCGTTGATCACAAATGCACGTATTTTCTACAAAAGAGCCTGATGCCAAAATCTGTCAAACGCCTTAGAAATACCAAGTCCAACTATCTTGCTTTCGCCAGACTGATGTCCTCTTTGGTTCCACTTTTCGGTGAGTCATGCCATCAAATCACAAGGGGCTCCGTTGCTACGAAAACCGCGTTGCCGGTCATCGAGAAGTTTTCGTGTTTCGAGATATTTCATGAGCTGACGGCTTATCAGAGTTTCCAGGACCTTGGAAAGAAGGGACGGAAGTGCAATGGGTCTGTAGGAGGAGAGATTTGCCTTTTTTAGGGACGGACTGGACAAATGCTCTTTCCATCTGCTCGGAGAGTCCTGAAGAGTAGGATTGATGAAAAAGCTTACGCAGTGGTTTTGCCACCGTGGAAGAACACCTCTTCAGAAGTATATCTAACTACCATCTGCACCAGTGGATTTGTAAATGTTAAGATATTTAAGTACTCTTGCTACTACAGTAGTGCGAAAGTAGATTCGCCCCATTGAAGATTCGACGCACTCAAGTTTAAGCGGGGATAAAGCAGAATCTCAAAGTGTGGAGTCTGGCCAGCAAGTAGATTGAACTCACAGCTGAAATATCATTATAAATGAGCGTTGGGATAAAGGATGAGGCAGAATTTTTAATATTTTTGACGAACGACAAAAAATTGTTAGTACCTTTGGGGCATTGTCGTATTTTTTTCCTCAGTCCTTGGTCGTATTGAAACTTTACACACTTAAGAAAGACATTGCAGTCGTTCCTGACCAGTTTGAACTTTTTTAAATTAATTAAATTAATTAATTAAATTAAATTAATTAAATTTTTCGGAAAATTTGATAGAGAGAGAGAGAAAGATGTTTGGGTTATTTCGCTCCATGGGTGGGTATCCAACATTTAATTGGGAGACTAATTTATTAGTGTAAATTGGACTTGATGTTGTATTTAAGCAACCATTCATATCACAAGATTTTAGTTGCCTGAAAAAAAGTCTTTCGGTCAGGGCTGGTATTGAACCCCGAACCGTCCGATTGGGAAGCCAATACACTACAACTTGAGCCACGGCCACCCATTTTTTTTCTTCTACACTTCTTCTGCACGTTGGTTTCTTGAATTGCATTAATTTAAATATTTTCTTATTTGTTATTTAAACTTGTATTCATATTAAATAGTTTTCCTTGTAAATTCTAACACCATATTTAAATATTTATAATTTCTTCCAGTTTAACGTAACGAATGATCACTATTATACTTTTACATTCTTGCTGAATTAAATATTTTTAATTATTATATCATTACTTATTGAAGTTGAAGATGAATAAAAATATCTATCACCATTAATAAGATTTCACCATATGACAGATGTTTGAGGAGTAACTACATGTCGATATCCATTAGAACATATTTTGTAGTTACAACATAACTAAAATAAATAATGTTTATTATCAGTTATCATCTTACTTTCGTAGCGTGAAGACCTCTTTTTTCGGCTGTGTTTTGATTATCCTTATAATAATAGTAATAGTAATTAACTTTGCTTACTTTCCCTTTGATTCAATAATCATGGGCCCACCGGGCTCTAAAGATAAGCCCGTGAGTTATTTGAACCTAAGGCAAAAAAAAGAAAATAAACGATCCCAAGGCCCCCAAAATTTTCCCGAACTACCAATACCAAGAACCACTAGGATTCCAAAGTTTATTGTCGTTGCTGCAAAGAACTCTGTAACCCTACTATCAAACGTATGTGTCTGTTACCCTACACAAACATGTTAACTCCTCTAAAGATATTGTATACTCTCCATGGCTTATAAATCTTCGTGAGAAGGAAATTACATATACTTAATATGAAATCTCAAGGGGTCAGTGAAGTATTTAAATTCACAAAGAGAATAGACGGAACTCAAAAGCCTTCAGGCTTAATGCTTTATACCTTCAACTTAGTCGGTTTCTCCACTGCTAAGATCAAAGAATACATACCTTCGCCTATGCGATGTCGGAATTGGCAGCTACTTGGCCATACCAGCAAGCGGTGCACCAAAAATAAAATGTAACATGACCCCATGGAATGCACACGAGCAATGTACGATAACTGCCTTGATAGCCATCCCTCCATGGTGCCCGAAATATGTTCAAAGCAAAGAAGTATTAACAATCAAAATCTCCAATAGATTTAGCATGGCCGAGGCTAGGCGACTTTACAACCAACAAAAATCTCCACCTGCAAATCCAATCAAGTTCCTTTGGCTGAAATTGCTCTACAAATAGTGCGCCAGTCGAAAACCAATCCCTCCGACAAATCCGAACCTAATCAACTCACAATTTCTAATGATATCATAACCAAGAACCCTAAGCCAACAAGTCAACCCTCTAAAAATACAACATTCAATCAACATAGTCCCAAACATGGTCTACTGTACCTAATTCAAATACCAATTCTATTTCTTCCTCTTACAAACAAACCATCACAATCTTAATAAAACAGGCCTAACCCGCTATTCACAATTTATCTCGATTAACCCTAATCCAACTGACATCAAAAATAATCCAAACAATATACACTCTCGCCAAAAGTCTCCTACCACTAGCCAATTAAATAAACGCATATACAAGCCAAACCTAACCTAAACAGCAAGTACCAATCCCGCTACACCTTCTGAATCACTTTCTAATACCAGCTATTGCAGTTATAATCGAACTAAAATAGAAAATTACAGTGATATCCTTATATATACCTCCGGATCAAACCCTTTCTGCTTCTGAAATCGGAAATCGGAAATATTACAAATGGCTTTCAACCTCTCATACCGATAACAGGTGATTTCAACTTCTGGAGCCCCATTTGGGGCTCTCAACTCACCAATACTAGGGGCAAAGTTGTGGAAGACTTTCTTACACACTTCAACTTTACTGTATCAACCCACTTCTCTACCCCCAACACTTTCACTAATGTTGGCCTATCAATTATTTCCTCCCAATTTTACCCCAAAACTACATACACAGCTCTTCCAAACTTGCATGGCAGCGACCATTTTCCTCTAATCACAACAGTGACGGTAGGAACTCAGTTCCCCAACCCGTGGCGATTATCAAAATTTCAAATCCACAAAGCCAACTGGCCGTTGTTTTAAAATATAATTTCAAAACTCATAACATCCTCGATTCTTTCCCTTAATATAAACAAAGAAGCATCCCTCATACACAACGATGAAATCAATAACCTCCGGCAAATCAAACAGAAAGCTTGCCACATTTTCAAAAAACATCATTGCCTACCGCAAATCCAACGCGCAGTTTCACAAATTAGCTAAATAGGCCAAAAAAGCCTGTTTCGAACAGTTAACTTCAAACATAAATCCAAAAGCCTCATCCAAACAACATAAAATCACTCACAGGCGTTTATATTCACCACTCAATAAATATCATCAAATCCGGAACAAATACATTATCCTTTCCAATCGATATCGTTGAACATTTCGTGAAAACCTAGTCAAACCAGGCTGATGATTCCAATTTTCCAACTTCCCTCCTCCAAGCAAAATATTGTATATTGCAATCAATGATAATCCATCCATCCCCGGCTTGCCAAATGGAACACCCCATCAGACTTATAGAATTGGAAGACTGGATTCGCAAGGCAAAAGGGAAAACACCTGACTTTGATAGAATTTCACATCTTATAATCAAAAAGTCTCCAGTAGTCCTTAAATAACTCTTAGCATCTCTTTTCAATCTAATTTTTGACAAAGGAATCATTCCCCAAATATGGAAAATCGCCAGCGTGGTACCAATACAAAAACAAAATAAAACGACAAACGAGTCCAGTGGATATCGACCTACGAGTATATCTCTCTTAAAATGTATCGGCAAAGTTCTAGAGAAGATCATATCTAAAAGATTATTTTGGTTTTCAGAAAAAAAATAGACCAATAAATATAAACCAAACTGGGCCGAGGCACCATTGATTCTCTCCTTCATATCGATGATTTTGTTTCAAACGCATTATCATAAAAGGATCATATTTAAATTTTGCCAATCGACTTCGGAAAAGCCTTTAACAGAATTGGTATACAGTCTTAAGCAAACTCTCGCAATGGAAAATTGGTCCAAAGATGTACAAATATATCAAGGCATTCCTAACTAACAGACAGTTCCAAATAACGGTACACAAAGTGCACTCTCAAATCTACACCTTCAAAAATTGTATCCCCCAAGGATCACCACTCTTAGTAGTCACTTTTATAATCGCTTCAATAAAATATAGCACCATTCGGCACTGTCTGTACGCCGATGACTTGGTCATAGTACTACACATTTGTAAAAAAATTAGCTGTACAAAACAAATAACACTTAATTTTAAGAACAATAATATTTGTAATGTTAATTCACTAAGCATATTATGCATTATTTTTGTCTATAAGTTTAACTTTAAGGACCACTGTACATATTTAAAAAAAAGCCTAGCTACCAGACTGAATATAATTAAGTACCTAACATCTAAGATTTCTTGTTCACATACAAATACTTTAATCAGAGTTATCAAATCAATTATTTTGTCAAAGACTGATTTCGGTCTAGTTATTTATGGTGAATGTCTAAAGGCTTCATTCTAACTTTTTAAACCGCAATATCACCCTGCGGTTCGGATCGCCCTTAAAGCATTCAGAACGACATCAATAAAATGTTTGTTAACAGCAGCTGAGCAGCTGGTCTTCTTTCGGTCGAAGACAAACTTGACTACCTCACAGCTCTCCTCGTCCCGAAAATCAAATCGTCCCGAGAATCACCCATTGTACTGAACGCTGTCTTGGAAGAAAATATTCCAACGATTATAGGCAATTTATAATGTGCACTACTCCCCGCTATGGTTCAACATGTCAATTTCTATTCTAACACATAAAGCACCTACCAATGGCTGTTCGATGAATCCTCTTTTATATCCAGCCTTCACAGCTACAAAACTCTTTCCAAACAAAAAATACTTATTTGTAGCGACAGTCTATCCATGTTTTCTGCCATCCGAAACATCAAAAATCTCAACAACCTTACATCGATAATAGAACGGATCGGGGACATCCTTATTATAAATAAATACAGGCTAAAACGTATGTGGGTTGCCGGGCATGCTGGAATAATTGGTAACGAACAAGCCGACAGGGCTGCTAAAGCTGTAACGAAAGAACATCTCATCACCTTCTACACACAAAACAAGAAGGACCTTCAAAAAGAATTACAAAATTCGTGGAACTTTACAAGACATGATAAGTGGAAAAAATACATCCACCATTACTCAATAATCAACCCGCAGGCGGATATGGCCATATACTCTCCAAATGTCTTAGAATTTAGATTTTTTACACTTCGGCACGATGACTCCTTCTAAATACTCATAGATATCAGGGGTTGTGTTTACGAATTCGGAAAACCACCAACGCAGATATTCATCCTTAGTACGACTGACGTTTTCTTCTATCTCTTTTGCCCAATTATTAACATTTGCTTGAAGGGCTTTCACGTCATTACTTACAACAGTGCTATCCTACGCGAAAAGAAGAGAAGTCGTTCTGGACTTATCAATGCACTGTTTCAATAGAAAATATTGCACGTCATCAAAAAACAACAGACTTTGGTACTGTATTGTTATACTCCAACTTTAACTTCAAATTCTTCGGTTATTCCTGCTGTGTATTTAACTTTTATTTTAACGTCGTCGTGCATCGTGTTGATGTTTATCATTATATATCGATCCGCCTCCCACAAAAGTACAATACATTCGAGTTAAAAATGATTGTGTTTTCAACTGCATACCTCTTTCGTATAGTTTCATAGTATGGGACATTAGTTTCACAGATCGATAGTTTCTTGCGCCACCTTTGCCTTGTGGAACCAGGAAACAATAGTGGAATAAGAAAGCCTTATCGCCTTTGGTTAGGGATCCCATCGCGTTTTATTATTAAGTAACATCGGGAGCCAGTTAAGTCCAAGATTTCGTCGTCCATGCTTCGAAGGGTGGGCGATCCGGTCAATAAATTCCTTTATTTATGTGAAACCGTCCTTTTAAAACACCGAGCAGAGTTTCGCACTACTCTTACATTTTACCTTCGAATTTGTTAGTTAGCTATTTTACTTCGTCTAGGGCATTTTTGGGCCATTATCGCAGATTTAGCACACAGAGCTGGTCTCTTTCCTCATTTAAATTGTGCCAGTATATTTTCTCGACTAATGTCGGTTTTCGTTCGTTTTCTGTCAGCAAAAGTGGGTGCTGACTTGCTAGTGGTTCGCCCAAGAGCACCAAGATCAGTATATATGAAAGCAAGTGTCGCTCTTGCTTAATAAATAACGTATTGAGTATATTTAAACCGTGTGATTTGCATGAGTTATATACGAGTATATCTTCTCTAGTTGAGATTCAAGCTCCAAAACCATCACAGTCTTCGTGTTCGTACGAATCGACACATTACTCAATGTGTCCGGTTAAATCTTCACTGATGTATTCCATTTAAAACCTCATCCAAGTTGCGCCAACATATTTCTTTTTCTGATTGCTCATTGCCCATTTCCACTAACGATATTTCAAATTTCGTGTTCAATTATAAGCTGATTCTCTTACTAACATTTCGACACTTGATTTCTTAAACACATATTATATCGATTTAACGTTGCCGTATTTCGTTTTCCGGCTCGAAACTTTTGCCAGCCATTGTGCCGATGTTCGAGCTTGCGATCCTATGCCATTGATCGCCCTGTGTAGAAGTGCCGGCGGAGTTGTATATTCATATGAATATACGTTCACTTCAGTGAATACGTGCTTCCATACTATTCTTTTTTCATCCATGTGGCGCTGGTATTAGTGAATGTATGTATACCCAACTTTTCCTCTGCCCCAGCGGTAAAATCCAGAGGTGTGAACCCGATCACACATAATGCGCTTCAGGCTCATCTTGGTGTTAAGAAGACTGGAAACGATTTTTGTGTGCAATATAATTAAAGCCGTTGGCGCATCTAATTCCACACATTATTAATACTTAGGTCACACTATACTAGCTGACAAAGAGCCTTAAAATTAATAAGTCGATATCTTAATCGCTACAATGAATCAAATCCCGAAATGCTTATAACGAACTTGCAACTTAAAAACAGAAGGTGGCTTTGACACGACTAGCTCGTAGAAAAGAAAAAGGTATATAGCAAAGAATAGAGAAGCGTAAAATTTAAATAAAAAATACCACGCCTTTCCGAATGTTTTCCAAAGCATCGTAGTGCAGTTGCATCATCTAAGGAAACACAGCAAACAAAAAAAAAAGAAGAAAAATATTGATATACAAATTAAAACCGGAAAAGAAAACCATGCAAACATTATTGGCATATAGATACTTACTAAAGTTCAGGGACGCTTTACATTCGTCACACCTGTATCTTTGAGCGGCCAAGCCAATTTCAGGACATATTTCAGCAATGGGATACTTGCGCTCTGAAACTACAACGTGAGCACACACTCTCAATATGGCATCAACGCATTTACTATGAACAGTCAATTTACAATCATTACACACATAAGAAGCTTGCACAACATTCCATATGATGCCAGTACAGTGATCACAGTAAGAACGGGCATTTTGCAAATTTCGACCAACGTTGCGTACGCTAAAATGATGACCAATTACGGTTTTAAATGTTGGTCCACACTCGTTGGGATCTTCTTCAGCATCTTTAAGTTCTTTAAGTTCGTATCGCAACTCAACCAAGTGACGAACTAGCCACTTGCGTTCCTCACTAACCTCATCTGTATTGAGAACCAGCTCTTTACATGTCTGAATTGCTTGCTCCAGATTAGAAATTGTTGCGTCTGAGCTAAGAACTAATCTCCATTGTTCCTTAATTAGTGAAGCTGGGATGGCTATGGACTTATCTGATGAGGATTCGTCTGAATGCGACGATGAGGGTGTGGACAGGTTCATATAAGATGAAGCACTTTCGCTAATAAATGTTGTCAATGCACCCGGTATACTGGCTAGACTTTCACGAAACGAATTCATTATTTATTTTCATATTAAACAGTGTTAATTGTAAAGAAGTATTATTTCCTTTTCTTTTGTTTGCAATTCGCTTAAGTGCACTTTATTTACAAAATATTTTGAGTAGGTATGTCAGCTTCAGCTGTTTGTGTATTTAAAACTTGTTGTTGTATAAAAATTTTGCTGTCGGATGGTGATGACATCACGGGTATGTTCGTCGAATCATTTCAATATTAAAATCAGTCAAGAATGTAAATACGATAAATATATTTCAAATACTTTAAGTAAGATCGATAGAGCCAATATGTTTAATTTTTGATCGAATTAATGATGAAGTTGTGAGAGGACCGGGTTGCATTTAATTCCATTTTTCCGCTAATTTTTTTAAAGACATGTATGGGTTTTTTCAGTTGGAAGTACAGACAAACGGTATCAAATAAGGATTGTCACAAAAGTCATGCCTTAATGTACCGTATTGTAAGCCATGTACCGATACTTTTTTTTTTTAAATTTATCTTTTTTTTTTCAATACACGATAGGAGTATCATCCATACAATTTTAGAATCATAAGTTAAAACATACCTTGCCGAATGTTTCGAAAACCGATGATTATAACTTGTAATTAAACGCTTGTTTACCAATGAGTAGCTCTATACAGGGTGTCCCCTAATTCGCCAACGGTAATTTACGAAATGATTCCTGGGCATATTCTAAGAAAAAAAATCGTTCTACAGTAAATGTCTATCTTCAATGTTGACAGCATTTATCGAGGATTTAAGAAAAACCATACTTTGATGTACCCTGACGCATGTTAATGGAAATTGCTCCGTTAGTATTGATGGTAGAAGCTGCGAAGAAATACCTGCCTTTGTAAAGGCGTTTAAATAAAGTTGATATCCTGTTTGAGTATTTAGATATTTAATTTCTAAGCCTTTCCATTTTCATTGCCCATTCTAATTTTTGATTTTGAGGTCACTTTTCTACAGAAAATGCCTAATTAACATAACGTTTTACAATTTTTTTCTTATGAAAGTAACAATAAAACAAAAATCATCAAAAAGTTTGAAGAAAAACCGAAGACCGATTTATTGAGTTGAAAAAGTAAAATTGTGAAAGATTTCAACAACGAAGCCATTCAATTGCTCGAAAGCAAAAACCTGGTTTGACATACAGTACTATTTGACTTTTATATTTATATGTTTTAGTACATCCTGAAGAAAAATGTTGCTTCTGAAACAGTGATAAGAGCGCCAATTGCTTTTGCATTCCGGTTGCCCATGTTGCCTCTCAACAGTAATTCTTCAAAAAATCTACTACCCAAATGTTGATGGCATGTAAATGTTGCAAAACATTCACTGACATGTGTCAATTGTATCAACATTTAATATCTATTGTCAAAACACGTGTGGTGGAACAATACAGATTCTCATTTTTAAGATTTATTTTTTCCAATATCCAACATGAGCAACAATAAAAATAAACTATTTAATGATTCTGATGATAGTGATAAAGAAGTAGAATTTAATACAAATGCAGACTATGCAAAATCATACAATAAGTTCCGTCAAAAAGAACTTTTAAAAAAGTGTAAGCTATTGGATAAACAACAAATTCTGGAATTGTATCTATACTAACGTGGTTTCTTTTGCAATTTAGATAAGGATCGTGGAATAGATGTTTCTGAATCGGATTCTTCCAGTGAAAGTGATTCCACCGACGAAGATGAAATCCTAGATCCAACGTTTGATCAAGAATTCTTCAAAACTCTGTCCTCATTAAAGAGTAAAGATCCTGCAATCTATAATAAGGATATCCGATTCTTTGATGTTTTTGACCAAGAGGAGGGAAAAAAGAAGAAGGAATTGTCTAAGCCAGTTACATTGAAGGATTATGAACGTAAAATTATTTTAGAAAAGGGAGGAAAATTCGAAGATGGTGAGCATTTGGAACGCAATTTAGATTGAACCACTGATATTTCTGGTAACTTCAAATTAGATTCCGAAGGTGATAACGATAAAGTTGAGGATGATAGAGCAGCCTCTCCAACATATGTAGAGGAACAACGAAAGATAAAAGCAGAATTTAAAAAAGTGATAAATGCAGACAACTCAGATGAAGAAGAATTTGGCGGAATTTTCAAGAAAAGAGTTAAATCAAAGGAAGAAAAGGTAACATTTAACTTTGACATATCTGTTGTATAATAAAAAAAATTAATACATTTGTATAATCGAAGCGAAGGGCTGAGTGATTTAAGGTTATTTTTTCTTTGCCTCACCCGCTTTTTATCAACCCAATTTATTGCTTTATTACTTATATCTAAAATATACATTTGTCAATTAATACATTCAGATTAATCTGTACCTTATTGCTAAATTTGTCGCTTTTGGTGCATTTTGCCATCAAGCTTCTGTTGAGAATCTCTGCCTGAACAGCAGTATCGTTTGTTAAGTGAACATCTCGGAGGTAGATAAACTTAGCTGCCTTGATGTTTTCAACCGTAACGTTTTATACCGGGTGGTGGACCGTTGTTTGTTCACAACATAGCGGCTGAATAGGTTTTATCTAGATATTGCCTTCCAATATCTGCAGCACCACAAGATAAAATGAGTAGGATTAGTAAGAGCACATATGTCAACGGAAAGCCGACATATATTGAACAACTTTTGAAGAGCATTCCACAATGTGTTAGTCGGCACAGGCTTGAGACATTCAATTAATATATGTTAGAATGTGATATTTGTGACACTCAACTCTGGATATATTGAGACCGCGTAACCCCCTTTCTTTCTCTGCGAGATATTCTTACTTCTGCCTTGGTAGTCTTCCATCTCTGACCTGAGCTTGTGCTGCTATGCTTGCATTTTTTCAGTTTACACAGTTTTCATCATACAATGAGCTCTTTTACAAGTTGGTCAATATCCTTTGATAGTTTAATGATGTCACGCCACTGATTTAGTTTAGATTTTACATACTCCATTTGTTTTAAGGCATACAAAGTCAAAAATCTTTTTATGTGCTTATGCCTTATGGTTACGTATCACCATATTACTTTAAAATCAATCAGTTTGGCGCCATTGTTGTCGTGTGTAAAGGCTATACTTGCTGATTAATCCTTTGAATTTTTGTTTTTTTGCCGGCTTTGAATATTGGAAACCTTATTTTGACGTCGTACCCTGTTACTATTCCATTCTTCGTATCTAATTCGTCACGGAATTTGATATCGTCTACTACGCGGTTATAGATGCGAGTTTGCAAGTGTGTAATATTTGTGCGTTCCAACCGCTTACTCTTACGAGTAGTTATTATTTCTGAGGCTAATGTCTCTCTTATAACCAGTTAGCGGAATGAAAATTACGCCGACGGCATAGTTCCCACTCAGGAACTATAGTTCTCCTTCTAAACTCATGCTTGACATCTGAAAAGAGCTTTCCGACCAAAAGAAATGCTTGATCTGTTTTCATGCATGTGCTATTGCAAGTTCGGACAATTATCCTATTTTAATGATTCCTAAAGATTTAAGAAAGTGGTTTTTTCTCGAATAGAAAAATTTGCGTTTGCTGTCGTGCAATTTTCTGAATTTTTAAATTTTCTAAAGAATTGAAAGAAAAGTATTTAAGACTTTAACAAAGACTGCAGCTTTCCATAAATAGCACCGACTTGAGCTCAACCCGCTACAGTCGGAGTTTGATCTTGATGGTTAAAACATTGTCCTTTCAATTTTTTAATGTTTAAACATGTCCTTGCGTGCTTTTTTTTATGTTTTGGTCATTCAGTCTGGTGACCGCACCAGTCCAAACATCAATTCTCAGATAAAGTTAGCTATCATCATTCGTGATCTTCTGCTTATCAATTTAGCAACGAACTTTATTTCTTTTTACTGATTTTCTTTCTATTGTCTTGCTCCTTGGTAGTATCCTAAGCACTAACTTAATTAATTATTGTGATTACGATTTTCACTCTTTTTTTCACAGAATACGGAAATGTGAACTAAGTTCTCTCACTACGTTTGTTCTGTTCATTTTTTCCTTAGCAAAAATAGATTTCTAGAAAAATAGAAATTTATAGAGTTAAAACTAATGAAGGTTATGTTCAAATATAGTTCCACCAACTAGAAGAATCAGTTCGACTTCATATACACTATGATAAAAGACCAAAGAGGATATGGATGCATATACAATTATCATCACTAGTAAATACCTTAGAATATTCAAAACAACATTGCTCCCTACTTACCACTACTTTGTAAATGTTGAATAAGTCCGTAATTTTTTAATTTGGCAAATTTTTGCAGAAGTCAGTTCGTCATTTTTCACAATGAAAAAAATGGTACATCAGTGTTTTAGTTACGCCCAGCATGTACAGCTAGTAAAAGAGTCCTTTTATAGCCACATAGTCTTTTCAAAATCAATCAGGCAGGGACCCATGCATAGTTTCCTAATTTTGTACATTAGATATTGAACGCTTAGATGCGGCATGTATGCTCCGTTATTGTTTATTTGAAACTATAATCTTGTATTCATTGCTCTATTTAAAGCATTATGGAGGATATGAAGCACAGTGCCCGTTTGCTTAGGATTTTCCTTTGGAATAAATGCTTGGGAAAATGATGACATTGGAATTGTACCTCTTTTTGAAAAGTTTCTCCTATAGCCTCTGCCTTCTCCTGCAGGTCTTCATTCAAAAATAAGTTATCATCATCACTTAAATCGTAGATATATGGAAAATTTTCATATTTCTTTAGTTTTCTAAGTCTATTTTATGTGTACTATGATATTGGTGTCCATATCCATTTTTTCCACAATTCTGCACTTCCGGATGTCACTAAAATAAGATAATCGTCATTTTTAATTTCAAAACTGTTATAGATTGTCCGAGTACACAAAGTGATTTATTTTTGTTTCAGGACAATGAAGAAGCTGATTTCACAAAATGGCTAGCGGGAAAAAAGGTTGAAGTTAAGGAGGAAGTAAAACAGACATTGAACCCTTTAAAGCAGTATTGGTCTGATTCTAAATTGCCACAAAGAGAGAAATTCCTTCGGGATTACATTCTTAATCAAGGGTAAGAGTTAACTCGATAAAACTAAATTAAATCACAATAAAATCCTTTTAGATATGCGGAAACAAACTTTGCCGATATCCCTACCTACGAAGAAATTGTGGGAGAAAATGAAAACCTTTCTGAAGATGAAGTAGAACTAGAGAAACAAGAAGAATTCGAACATAAATACAACTTTCGGTTCGAGGAACCAGATTCAGAGTTTATTAAACGCTATCCACGTACAATTGATCAATCTGTAAGAAAACAAGATGATAAAAGAAAGCAGAAACGTCAAGAAACCAAGGAGAGAAAAAATGTTGAAAAACAACAAAAAATGCAAGAACTCGAAATGGTTAAAGCGATGAAAAGAAAAGAAATTGAAGAAAAAATTCAAAAATTAAAAGAAGTCACTGGAAACGATGAGTTAGGTTTTAAAGATGAAGAGCTTGAAGATGAATTCGATCCCGAGTCACATGATAAACGAATGTTAGAATTGTTTAATGACGATTACTATGAGGTTGATGAGGGAGAAGATAAACCTGAATGTCCCGATATTGATGAGTTGAAAGTTGAAGATTGGGATAATTATAATCCAGAGAATGAAAATGAATATTTTCCACACTGCGAAGATGAAGATTTCAATATGGATTGCGATTATGACCCCAATTCGAAAGAAACCATGCAAAAAGAATTAATTGAGAATACTCGAGACAAAAGAAAAAAAAGACGAAGGAACCGTTTCATGGAAGTCATCAAAGCAGAGAAACCAGCATTTAATCCAGAAGATGAGAAAACATATGGAGATTATATCGACGAGTACTATAAGCTAGATTGTGAAGATATGATTGGTGACATACCTTGCAGATTTAAGTACGTCGAAACGCTACCAAATGATTTCGGCCTGACCATAGAAGAGGTAGGATTTGTTTTTGTTTTGTTTTCTTTATTCTAGAGTTGGTTTTAATTTTGTAAATATTTGAAAACCCAAAAGTTCAAAGAAAGCAATCTTGTCATTACTATTTCCGTTGACTAGTGGACTACTTTATGTCGCAATTTTCTCCTAAGCCGAACAATTACAAGCGCTTGCTTACAAATTTTTTTACTACTTGCTTGAACAAATTTTACATTAAAATAGGAACTTTGAGCATTCATAAAAAAAACTGTTAAAAATAGCCAAAAACAACCAAGGGTATTTTTGTCCGCTTTAGCTAAAGTTTATGCTTTCAATCCATACAGTAGGTCTTTTTCATTATTTTCTTCGTTTCTTCGGGACTTAGATTTCAGTTGCCTTCTTGGTCCGAAGAATCAGCCATTGGCAAAAGTATCTTTTCGATTGATCTCTACTCTTCTTGATATCTATTGTCGTTGTTTGAATTTATAGTGGGTTCCTGATAGACAAAGTCTCATTTACCACAATAGCTATCTTTGCGGCTTATGTTTCAATGAAGGCAAGCGCATAAATCTTTCAAGTTTGATGTTGAAGAAATCATATATCAGCGCTTCACCTTTTCGAAATCTTTATTTGGCATCAAATGACTCGGTGGTGCCATTATTGACTTTTATGGAGTTCTATGTTGTCATCCTACATAGACAGCAGGGTTTATTAAGGCTTCAAAGGTCGATGGTGGAATTACCATCCTCTACGTTTGGCGAAGTTAAGAAGAACGTCCTTCTTCAGGATCGAGCAAACATTGTTAGAATTCCGTTCACCGCGCATAGTTTACAGATAAGTTGGTGTAAGCTCATTCGTCCGCTTCTGCAACCTTGTTAGTCCTTAATTTAAATATCGGCAAAGAATTACAACCTTCGATTATTCAATATCCTGGAGAAGTGTTTTCTACTGACAACTTTTGCAATAACAAGCGCACCTTCTTAGAGTATGGTCATCGCTTTTCGTTTATTTACATTATTTCTTCTCTGTGATAATATATCTTCTTGTTTTGTGATCACCATCAAGAAAAATCACTCGTTTCATATCCGCCGCTAAGTATTGTCTCTTTTTAACTTCACTTAGCTTCTTTTCCCTAGAAAAAAAGTCTTCAATCTAAATGGGTGTAAGTGATAATACATTTTTAATCTCTTGAATATTACTCATTATTATACATATATGTACAATATTTGCCTTTGTTTAGGGTTTTCTTACGACTGAAGAACAGCAATATTTATAATAATTCGTTTCATGTAGATTTTTTGTTTTTAATAAGTCGCCTTTAAGGCCAACAAATCAGTTTATTCTTTAAAACAGGATTTTTGATTATCCAGAATGGGCCCGTCCCGACCATTCCGGTTAATCGAGTCTCGACTGTATTTACAAGCATACCTTGTTTAAATTTAATTAGACACAAGAAATTTAAAAAAATATTTGTGAATACAAAATACCGACAATAACTTTTCTATTTATATGATTTCTAGATACTCTTAGCGAAAAATAAAGAACTCAATCAGTGGGCAAGTCTGAAGAAAACTGTACAAATTCGTCCTGAAGTCCTTGAAAAAAAAGAACAGAGATTCTTCAAGTTAAGAGCCAATAATGAGTTTTTAAAGCGGAAAATACTGAAATCCCTTTACGGAGAAGGGTAAAAATTTAAATATGTTAAAAGTCGATTTCTTTTGTTATGTTTAAAAATTTTTAGATCTGATGATGAAAATGAGGAGACTTCACTACCACAAGTAACTCAAAAAACCTTGACGAATTCGAAGGCTGGGAAACGAAAACCAACTGAAACAATAACCTCTACAGAATCAAAACTCCAGAAAACTGACGCGGATGCAGCAATAGCTGCCAATGGCGAAATGGATGGTACAATTGAATCAAATTTACACTCAGCTACTGCACTACCTTCGTCTTTATCTGAAATTGAAAAAAAGAAGAAGAAGAAAAAGAAAAATAATAAGAACAAACAAGCAACACCAAATGGTCAATCTCAAGAAGCGAATTCCAGCAAGACAAATCAAACTGCAAATACCGGAGGCATGAAAAAAATGCAACCAGCAAAGGCTAAAGCTGTAATTAATAATCCCTTTAGCAATCGGAAAAATAATTTTGTCGGTCCAAAGTTAAATAACAAATCCAAAAGGCCAGTTGGTAAAGCAGATCAAAATACCAACGAAAAGAAGTCCAGTAAAAATAATTCGAACCAAAAGAATGGTACATCGCAAATTACAGATGATCGCCTTAAAGCTTATGGAATTAATCCGAGAAAGTTTCATAAAAAGCAAAAATATGGCAATAAACCAGCATAAGAAATGTATGAAACGAAATCCGTATTTTTATTATGTAAGGTATTGTGTAAATACATTTTTAATAACTTTTTGCTCAGAATCTTTGTTATAATCTGCATTTTTCTCCACGATTCACCATACTTCGTCCAAGCATGTGTATACTTTGACACAATTAAAGAAGTCATAATTACGAGTGCAGCCATAGGCCATTTGTTACCACACGCGGGTAAATTTGGCAGATGTTATTTTCAATAGCAGTCAAAAAGAAAGCAGTGTATAGTTTTGCTTAAAACTTTTGTATCTCAGAGAGGATGTATTTCCGACCGCTCCCCCCACCCGTACCATTTTTTTCTCAAAATATGTTAAGGAATCTCCTATTAAAGTTTTCGACACATTACCCGAAACGCCCTATAGAAGCAATTATTTTATGCACTTTTTTGAAGATGATTCTTTAATAAACAATTATATAAGAAGGGTCGGATGCATATCCCCTGCAGTATGATGCGAATATACAAATAATAGCATTCACACATTTGTTACGAAATTAAAGCAGGAAGTACATACCCAGCTGGAAAGTTGGGAGGTTTCCGTATCGGACAATAAATACATCGAATTCCGAATCGTTCTTGGTGGAACGCAGATCTGCAGGGGCTAGGTAAAGAAACCAAAAAATTTCTAAACAGGTCACTTACGACTGAAGTCTGTAAAGATCGAAGCAAACAAATATAAAAAGCTATTTCGAAAAACTTTTACCAAAAGATCGAAACTGTCGCCAGGCTAGTCAAAGTCATCAAAAAGGGGAAATCAGTCAGAAAACATGATGGCACCTACACTGATTTGTAAGCAGAGACTCACTTCCCAGTTAACTAGCTCCTATTAACAAAGCCTTTACTGAACACAGTCGGAAGACTGAATTCACTAAGTCTTGTTTGGAACACAGTTCACAATGGGATCACGGACAATGAAAGTTTTTTAGGACCCACACCTTCGTTAGGACTGCTTGTGTTCTTGGTTAGAGCCCTATTAAATAATTCTCCCCGACTTCTCTAAGAGGTCAGCCATTTTCTTACTGTCCCTCTGTCCCTGTTGGAAAGACTGCTAAGCACGAAAATGTGCTGAGCATAAGTGATACAAAATCCTTGCTAGGAGAGTAATGTCGACACCACAGAGTACTATCTCTACCCGGCTTCGGTCGCATCGGCCTGCAGGCGGCGTTGACGTGGTGGCTTTTGGTACTGTAGGCACTTTATCATTCAAGCGCTTATTCATATTTTTCGAAAAGATTAGCAAATCATATCAACAGAGACTTTTTGAAGTTTGTGCGTTATCGAGTTCCAAATTCTGAAGATTTCTGTTGGGGCAACAGTAAGGTCAAATATGAATTAATACATTCTTCTAGTTCATTTAAATAGCAGAATCGTGATTAGATAGCGAATAAAAATCTTTGTATCAGAATTTAATAATTAAAATAAGATATTATGGCTAAATTTACTAGCTTAAGATGTATGGTGCTCATGTCCCTATAAAGGAGAAAAATGTTGGCGAAAATTTGGTCCAAAAGGCACTGCCCTCCGAGAACATACTCAACTAATCGTCTTTATGCGGCACAAAATGTCATAATAAATAAGAATTAAGGAGTGCTCAGTCGGCACCAATAACAAATTATTCTTAGAAGTTATCTTTAAAAGTAAAGCGGCTATGTCAGGAACAAGTAGTACTATTGGAATAATATTTGATGCAGCAATTTGGAAGAATCACTTTTGCAGTCTATTTTGCAGCAATGATGATCACCATTCCGCCATCAGACAAAATAAATCCTTCAACATAGCTATGATTGGCATGATCATTCTAAACCTAGACCTTGCGTACAAGATCTTATCTGTCATATCGTGGCTGAAACCCTTCATCGATAACCTGATATTTATCTTGGTAGTTTTTCTTCTTGCTTGGCCCCTATCAGTGCAGTTGTAGGCCCGGTAGGGTGGTCGTGGCCCAAGTTGTATTGTATTGGCTTCCTAATCGGACGGTTCGGTGTTCAATACCAGCCGTGCCCGAAAAACATTCTTTTTTTCTCTTGAGCTGAATGGTTGCCTAAAATACAAGAACAGGCCAATTTACACTAACAATTTAGTCTCCCATTAAATATTGGATGCCACCCATGGAGCGAAATAACCACTGAGCCCAAACATCTTTCTCTCTCTCTCTCTATTCAATTTTCCAAAAAACTTAACACGTGCTCATGTGACACGGTTAACTTGCTGTTGAGCCCGTTGGCGGAGGAGAGTGCTAAAAGGAAAACTTATTGTAAATAATATAAAATAAATAAGAGAAAAGTAATACTTGTATATTAACACGCTCCCTGACAAAGTATTTTCTTATAACAGATCTGTAGTACAATCTTTGCAGTAAAATTAAAAAACATAGTTTTGAACATCAGCCGTTTCTGCGAAACATCGTCAATTCTATTCCTGAATCCTGACCCAAGCTCGCAGAAGTAGAATAGCAAAATGTTACGATTTAGTACATTTTAATTCATTCCGCAAAGTATCGGTTTATTAGGAGTAGCGTTGGACGCGGTTAATACTTAGGGGCCAGGCCCATTGAATCCGTTGCGTTTCGATCCGACTGACTGCTGGATATAATATACACTTCGGAAGCAGGTTGGCAATTCACACATTCACACATTGCTGACCATACATTCACATATTGAGATTCACGCATTCACAAATTGAGGCTAAGCAGTTTCATTGTGGAGACATTGATAGAATGAAGAGAAATTGTCACAGCTTGAAAAAAAAAACATTGACATTATTTTGTTTCGCTTCGTCCGCTATTATTTGGTTTTCGTTTGAAATTTTTCCCAGAACAGCTTGAAGAGAAAACACCCTCAGCAATAACAAAACATCGTCCGTTGTATTCTGCCAACGTATGCCAGGGATTCTATGGTACTATCATTTCCGTCAACGTCAACCTATACGGCTTCGTAACGGACGCAACGGATTCTATGGGCCGGGCCCTTTAGATAGTGGACTACATTGAGCCGCACTTCGATAAAATAATCAACCACTCTGAACATTTTCGGCTTTTTATCGATGAAAAGGAGCTTTTATAAGGCCTGTTCGAAACGTCCAACGTTTTTTTTTTTGTTTTTCCACTTCGTACAATACCATAGAGTTTGTCAAGTCGCATGATTCCATAAACGATGGGCTATGGAATATGTTCAATGCATTTTAATTCAGTTTTGTACTAGAATATATGAAAAAGAAATCAAATTTAGTACAATCTTTTCAGAGTAGCCAACTCACAAAACAACTAAAAATATTCCTATCCTCAGCCAAAATTACTCATCTCAATCTAGAGATCTGTCATTTGGTGATGAAAAAGGAAAATTCGTATTTTGATCTATAATTTATTTATTTCGCAGAAATTAAATTAATTAAATAGTTTTAGCAAAAGTTAATAATAGCTATGTTGCCAGCCGCAGAAGAAACAGCTATAGTTAAACTATTATCAAAGGTAATGAAAACTAAAATTCTAGGCAAACAATTACCATAAGGAAGTATCTAATTTCATTTGTTCTAGTATAAAAACATTCAAACAACGAAAAAAGATGTAATTGATGCATTAAATGGTTACCGCAGTCTCACATATCAACTTCAGAAGTTTGGTAAGATATTTTGTTGCCCATTTACTTTATTGGAAAGTTGTCGTTTTCAATGAAACAAAAACATTTCTTCCAGTATTTAATGATGGAATGCAAAAGGATTTATTCAACTTACAGGGAACCATACCAGTAGTATATAAAAGTATATCAATTATATATTCTAACTTACTAATTAACTATTATGAGTAATGGATAATTATTTTATTATTTCTAATAGATAACACTTATCACATTCCGATATGTATTTGGCTGTCGGATACTCATCCACAAAATGCTCCGAGGTGTTTTGTAAACCCGACCCCCACAATGAAAATACAGGTTTCAAAGTATGTTGACCACAATGGAATGATATACTTGCCCTATTTACATGATTGGAAACCGGTAAGGAGATGTAAAAAATTATTTTCTGGGGTCATTTTGAGTCACACCTTTTCTGTTTCTGTAGCATTGCTCAGACCTTCTGGGCTTAATTCAGGTAATGATTGTGACATTCGGAGAACAACCACCTGTCTATTCTAAGGCAAAAGAAACAAATTCTACCCCATACCCAACATCGTGTAAGTTAACTCAACCGACATATGTTTAAGCCTAATTTGTATGGTAAATTTGTTTTTTAAGCATTTATGCCTCAGCCTGGTTCTGGTAATTCATTTTTACCGTATCCGTCTGGTGGTGCTGGAGGTTTCCCCACATTCCCACAAAATAATAATTTTGGTCAATATCCACCCTATATGCCAAATGTTGGAGCAACTAATCAGGGACCCTCACCCGGTCTATCCGGTGGAAATCAAAGTTACCCTCCGTACATGAACTTTCCGCCATTTCCTGGATACAACTCGGGATATGTAAGTTTAATATTTTGGTCAATAGTGTGTTGTGTTCTAATATGAGTGATTTGCATTTGCAGAATCCCAGCAATCCAAGTCATTCAGGTACCATAACTGAGGAACACATCAAAGCATCTCTCATAAGCGCTGTTGAGGATAAGTTGCGACGACGGATTCAGGAAAAAGTCAATCAATGTCAAGCTGAAATTGAGACTCTGAATCGCACTAAACAGGAACTGGTCGAAGGTAGCACGAAAATTGAGGCAATAACCGCCCGTTTACAGAGAGAACAGACCGAATTGAAGAAGAATATTCTAATTTTACGTGGCAAGGAGCAAGAATTGGAAAAATCTTTAGAAGCACTTGAACAAACTGACGGAATTGATGTCGACGAAGCCGTCGTAACCACAGCTCCTCTATACAAACAGTAATTACGACCATTTACTATATTTTCTTCACGAAAAATATCTAAACTGTTGTTCTTTACAGACTTCTCAATGCATATGCCGAAGAAGCAGCCACCGAGGATGCGATCTATTACTTGGGAGAAGCGCTACGAAGTGGTGTCATCGATTTGGAGGCGTTCCTCAAACACGTTCGACAACTTTCTCGCAAACAATTTATGCTACGTGCTGTTATGCAGAAATGTCGACAAAAGGCTGGACTTGCTGGTTAAAACAAATCTATTGCTAAAAATGCATCGTACCGTACATTACGTACCACTCAAATGGCCATGCCGGGTGTGTTATTTGTTGATAGTTTTGTGGATGAAACATAAATATATTATATATTTGAAAGTATTTAACATTAGTTACTATTTTGCTTAACGGATAATTGTTACAGCAGAATCGATAAATCGATCAGAAGGATTTTTTCTTAAAACAAAATAAGAGTTGTTTTCACCAGGTTATTAAGCAAGTGTTTTGAAAATGTAGACACACCGACTCACAGTTTTTACATTTTACATTGTTCGCGCGATATTTATAGACATTTATGATTTACTCCCTATTTTTTTTTATATATATACATATTTTATGCGAAAATAAAGGAAAATAAAAAAACAGCAAAATGAGATTTTATAGTTATTTTTTTATGCTCATAAATTGCTTAACTGGTACAGAATTAGGGCGCTTATAACTAGCAATGTGTGCACGGCTTTTAAACGTATATTCCGACGGATAGTAATAGGAAAACCACGCCAAAACCAAGGAAAATCGAAGCAAACAAACTAATGAGTAATTCCTTAAAAATGGTTGATTCCTTTTGCGAGTTTCTGGGGCGTGATACTTCATAGACAAAGAACCAGGCGGTGAAAAAAGTTCCTATGGCCAGAAGAACTGTAGCAAGATGAGGAAATACGGCCGGATTGACGGGAGAAACATAACGAATCATAGATTCCATTCTAATAAGAAATAAAGCAAGCGACTAAATTTTGTCCAAATATTTATTATACAGATTAATTTACTTGTATTGTTGGGGGGGTTTGATGAAGTAAAGTAATTCACAGGAATATATACGTGGCCGGCACAGAAACAAATCTGACAAATAAGTGAAGTACGAATGAAAAGTTGTTATGGCGGCGATACACACATCACAATCCACAAAATAGAAGCGTTCGAGAATACTATTGGATGGAATATTTACAGCTAAATATATAAGGGCAATTTGTATATGTATTTTATAAGATGCATGCGTTTTCTTAGAGGTTTGCTTTTCGCCAGCCAATGGGCGGCTTAAGACTTGATTTGTGCTCGGTTTGGTTTACCATTTCACCATAAATAGACTTACGCCATAACAACGTTTGCAAACTGAACAAATTTATGTCGAAAATCGACCTTGATAAACTTATAGTTCGCTACATCCATTTTCGCGTACTGGACCAGTGAATTGGCCTTCAAGATCGCGTGATCTACCACCTTTGGATTTTTAATTTGTGAGAATACATCAAATCGCTCGTCTACATCGATAAACCAGAACGATAGAGGACTTGGACATTTACCGCGTTATTACCAATAAACGGACCCAGCTGCTAGAAAAATTGGTCAAAAATTTGACTTACAGATTGCACTGCATCATATTTCTCAAATAGGGCCGATACAATGGCGTTCCTACGATTTGTATGCCCTTCGTTCCATTTTAAAGTTCTATACCTTTCAAAAAAGAGACACCTATAACTAGTGCAAGAAAATTCTACAAAATAAAGGCCAAACTTCCCGAAAAGTTATATTTTGGTATAGACGTTGTGGTTCTAGATAAAGTGTTAAAAAATATACTCAGACGCAAAGGTTATCAAAAGTGTTTTTTTTTGGGATAACATCTCTGGCAGTATCTTCTAGAAAAAAAAAAACATTCACATTGAAGATAAAAAAGAGCAACTTAAAGAATTTGCCATAAACATATATATATTATGACTTTTACTCGAAGAGCAACATTAGCATTTATTTTTTTTTCGCTGTTTCCATGAGATAACGACTGCTGAATGCGATTCCAAATGCAAAACATAATGCAAACATTTCAACAGGATAGGGATAACATTTTCCGTGGTTTTAATTTGTTGTCTTACAATATTGACGATATTTGTATTGCGCCAAAAACATAACAACAACACGAACAGCACATCAGTTTGACATTTAAAAGCCTCTGATAATACCAACTCAGAATAAATGCATCAAAATACCCCTTCAGACAGCGGTTGCAAATGATAACAATCAGCCGGAAACAAGAACATCATGCGATCTGTAAAAGTAACATTTTGTAAAATTCGGTCAACATAATCGCCCTAGTGAGTCCGGAATTCGTGTAATGGTGAAGCATTTTGAAGAAGCTGGTTCTGTATCGGGCTAAACTCCATATCAGAATGCTTAGCCAGCACGTACACGCCAAAACGTCACGACTGTGAGCGAAATTGTTCAAAACCAGACAGGCACCTCAATTCGTCGCCGAAGTCAACAATTGGGCCTCAATTTTTATTTGTACGCCTACAAGATCCAAATTGCACAACAATTTAAGCCTTTGGAGCATAAATTTAAGCCTTTGGAGCATAAATAGGATGTCGCCGATTTATTAACTGGATGTTGGATCGCCAGGACAATTTGTCATAGAATTTGATCTTTTCCGATGAAGCTCATTTTTGGATGGATGGGTACGTAAATAAACAAAATTGTCGTTTCTGAGGACCACAAAATACATACGAGATTTACGAAAAATCTATGTATCCCAGAAAAGTTCTTGTATGGTGCGGATTATGGGTTAGCGGCATCATTGGCCCGTACTTTTTCGATGATGAGGCTAGAAAGACAGTTATAGTGAATACAGAACGATCTCTGGCTTCAACAGGATGGTGCTACTGCCCACACAAGCCATCAATCAATCAATTTACTGCGTATGAAGTTTGAAGATTGCATTATTTCCGTTAGAGAAGTTGATTGGCCTCCAAAGTCATGAGATTTGACACCTTTAGACTTTTTCCTGTGGGGTTATTTGAGGAGTAAGGTCTATGAAAATGACACAGCGAGAGTTCAGGACCTCAATCATAACATCCAAATTGAAATTGCGATCATTTTACCCACTTATTCTTCAAAAAGTTATCGATAATTTTGACCTTCGGATGGTCGCTTGCAACAGAAGCCGTGGTGGTCATCCATAATTTGCATAAACATTTCTACATTGATTTTACAATAAATGTGTGTTTAATTAACTATTGGCTCACGCTTTCATCCTTTAGTAATTTAGTATCATGCAGCATTATTCTGTTCTGTATCGCAAATTGAAAAACGCAAGATCCTAACTGAATACTTGGGAAAACAAAGTACTAAAACCATGTTTAAATTTTTATAATAGTCTATAGTCTCCCAAACCGTTAATAGATTCAACTTTAAATGTGGCTGCGAGCACGTTGTTGCTGTCATCCGTAAAAGATTTTTTTTGGTGTCCTTGCACGTCTTAAATATAGGGTATCCCTTACAAGATGAAGTGGTTTTAATGAAATATCCATTCACAGCTCAGCGGACTGCGAATACGAACGAGTGAATATTCGCAAATTTTGGCATTTCATTCACAGCTACTTTTTCATTTAGTCGCAGCGACCTGTGAACAAAACAAAACAAAACAAGAGAATTTCGAGTTCAAATTTGCGCGCATGTTTTTGTCGTGCGTATGCACAATATATTAGTTCCGCTTCTCTGGAATGACAGTTCACAAAAAGCATTCACTTCTTCGCGGAGAAATAAGCGAATCGTTAAATTCTTCGCAAAAAAATAATTAGATTAGAGTTTCTGTTCTTTATTGATCCACAGATCAATGCTTTTGAAATAGTAAAATTGTCACATTCCTGTCTTTAAATGTATTGTACTAAAAATGATTTGTTCGCTGTCAGCTCATATGCACTTCTCTCAACGATATGATTTGTGATCACTTTGTAAATTCGACATCGTAGCTATCGTTTAAATTATTATTTGCCGAATCTCTGCTCAGACACAATTTGTGAAGTAAATGTGATTACGAGATAAAAGAAAGTCTTAAAGCAAAGGCTGTGAGCATGTTTCAGAGCCAGGTTCCAGCAAACTATTTTATTCCGTAGAACTAAAGGGTGACCAGATAAGAACGATAGGAAAAAGAATTTAAATAAAACAACAACGGTGTGAGATATAAAATTGATTCTACCTTTATTTTGAAGCTGCCTTCATGCCATTATGTGTGGAAAGGCACATCATTCAAATAGCCGCCTTGGCTTCGCTGGCCGTCCTTCAAGCGGTCGGTCGAATTTTTGAAGACTCGATCCGATATGTGCGGCGTTATTCCAATTTTGGCTTCGAGCTCGTCCAAAGTTGCTGGCTTGTTATCGTAGATTAAGTAATTGACGTAGCCCTAGAGAAAATAATCGAGTGCTGTCAAACCGCATAATCACGGCGGCCAATTGATGAACGCTCGCCGTAAAATGACCCAGTCGCCAAATTTCTCCTTCACAACTTCGGGCGTTGCGTGCCTTGTCTTGCTGGAACCACAGCTCGGATATATCGATGTTATCGATCTCTGACCACAGAAAGTCGATTAACATCGCTCTATACCTGAGGGTATGACGTTAACGGTATCTCCTTCCTCATTTCGAAAGAAATAAGGTCCTATGATGCCGCCATGCCATAAACATGCGGATTGTGTTCGCTCCAATAACGGCAATTTTTGTTGTCGGCATAGTCCGCTAAGGCAAAAATAGGCCCCGTCCGAGAAGACGATTTTTTAGCCGAAATCCGGATCTCCGGCCAACATTTCCAGCGCCCAATTAGCAAACTCACGGCATTGTATACGGCCGCCCGGCTTCAATGCTTGCGTCAGCACAATCTTATACGGATGTAGGGCCAAATCCAACCGCAAAATAAACCGGGTTGTCCCTCTGGCGATGCCCAATTCAGCTGATCGCCGCCTAATCGACATTTCTGGGTCTTCTTCGATATTAGCCGAGAATCCAATCTCTGTCTGGTTTAAGATCCAAAAGAGTGTACTTACGCTCAAAATTTTCCACGGTGCAACGAATTGCCTGCTCACTGAAGCCATGATGGCGACCGCCCTCACGACCACAAGCACGTTCGGCAAGCGTAAAACTATTCATGCATATTTTGACAGCTGGATGTCATTGGTAACTTTGACAGCTGCTGAAACATAACAATTATAAAAACTATCATTGCTATCTCGTCACCCATTATAACTATAAATGGTTATATTTTTTGACCAAATTTGTTATTATATATTAAATATTAAAATAAGAATATTTAAAAAAATATTGCTTTTGGATATAGTTATTTGGAAAAAAGAGATATATTGAATATTTAATTATGTATTGTCATCCGGTTTTGAATACATTCCACATTCTCGCCCACTTGTAATAATAACAAAGGGCCAATAAGTTCTCTGTTCCCGAACATACCCCTACACTTGTCGCCGATTTTCGATGGCTCGCGGTTGTGATTTCCTCGTGTACTTTTGTTTCATGTCTTGCAAGAAAAGGAATTGTTTTGTATTGATGAGAGTTTCTTAAAAAAAATTATGGATGAAGTAACAAACATAAAAATGTGCTTTTAATCATTAATAAAAATTATATTCATTTAAGGTTGATATCGAAGATGCTGATGATTTGAATGAGTTGGAGGCGAGACTTTATGCGCAGATTCATCATGAGCCTTCCGGGGATTGTGATTTTTCGGCCACCTACGAAGAAGCCTCACCGATTAGGCAAGTTACTGCCACCAGTGTTATAAACAATAGATCGGCTGATAGAACCCGTGCTGGGCGATATTGGAATGAAAAGGAGAGTCCTCGCATTTCAATCAAATCAAAGCAAACATTAGCTGGAGTTACACAATCTGATAGACAACAAAGTACAACCCTTGCAAAAAATGGTAAGTGAAATGCTATGCATTTTCTAAGAATATGTTTCATTTTGTCAGCGTTTTCCAAACGGTACTTTGTGAGTTTTGTTTCTAAAGGAAAAGTTATTCGGAACAAATTGTTTGGGGGGTTTTAATCACATTTAAACAGCAATATGGGTGAGTCTTACCGCTACTTATTGTTAGTTATAGTAACAAAGATCTTAATAAACAATAGGTAGATTAATTTGTTTACTAGCTAAAAGTTATCGAAATTGGTTGTGTAGTTAATTATTTTTGTTTAGATTTTTTTTCTTTAAACCTTGTTGCCACATTTAGTAGAGCTCATTAATGGAATTTGCAACCATTGTACTTATTCCATGATTCCAAAATGAATCAGCAATATAAAATAATTTTCTCCTTTATCTGAAATTTTTGGTATATACATACATACACATGTATATATTGTAGTAATTCAATAAAAAAGAAAGATATTAAATAATTTCAATGTTTTGGTCGATGTATTCCTGGCTTCCCAAACTGAATATAAACATACATATCTACACTGTTTTCGACTAAGGTTCTTCTTTAAGTTATTAAAAAAAACACTCTTGGTGCCAGTTCTGGACAATATGGTGGATGGTCACATTATCTCACAGCAGCTTTAAAAACTACACACCTGAAGTCAGTTTTCTTCAGTCTGAAAACAGTGTTGGCATGATTTTTAGGCCGATGGCATGCCTTTAAATTTCTTTGTGCACCAATTCTCTAACACTGCAAGGTTTAGGTACTGCTTAGAAATTTAAAACACCGCGCGCTCGTTTTTTTCATTTTGGTTATCATATAGTTAGGATAACATACACATGCATGCATACAACATGTACAAGTCGTAAGAGTTTGTGATTTGCTTTAGACTCGATCCTAATTAACTCAGTTGGAAACTGGTTGAAATCTTTAAGTGAATGCTATGAAACCCATAGAGGTTAGGTAAATTTGACTGCCTGTAGGAAGAATACAGAAGGTCGTTATCTATTTATTACTTCCCAGTGACTAATTAAACCAATCGGAGTCTCTTATGAAGCGAATGGATGTTCAGGACCTTGAAGCTTGCCATATAGCCATCTGGAAGAATATACTGTTTTTTTTCTTTTTTTATTTTTTAATAAAACGACACTCATGGGAGTATGACTTCTATTAAAACTCCTGAGTACGTGCTAAGTTTTTTGGAAAATTGGATAGAGACAAAGAAAAATGCTTGGGTTTAGCGGTTATTTCGCATCATAGAAGGCGTCTAACATTTTATTGGGAACTAAAAATTGGTATAGTTTGATTTGTTGTTTGTTCTTAGCTACTACTCGTCTTAGATGATTTTAGCTGAGTAAAAAAATCTATGTTTATCGGTCCCGGTCGGAAGTCGAACATCGTCCAATTAGGAAGCCAATACACTACCACTTGAACTACCACTGGTCATTTTCTTACTTTTTTTTCCAGCTTTAATTTATATTTACATGTAGCGAAGTATGAATATATTGAACACCATTTCAGCAGAACTTAAAGAGAATGTAATCCCTGACGAGTTCGTCAGCTTCGTTTACTGATTTACAGATCTCTTGAACTATTTAAAATCTGAGGCCTTCCAGCTTTCTCGATTTCGGCGCGGAGCTACCTTTTTGCCACTCAAATAGTCTTAAATCCCGACGTAGGTGAATGGAATAGGAAGACTCTTTTAGCTGAAGAATTGTCCATACGCTCAGTATAGCGAAGCCAATGTAGTGTTCGTATCAAAGGCTTTTTGACTATATCCAAATCTTGGTAAGCCCCTTCGCAGACGAAACGTAATATTTGATCAAATATCAAATACTTTGCAATAAAGTAGAACTGGTCGAATCAGGATTTTATGAGGCATTGTCTTAACCTCTCGAGTTAGGAGGTTTAAACCTTGTTGTTTCGGCAAATCAAAATAGCACAGGTTTGCCACGAACAGCATTGATTGCGGGATCCACATTTATCCCATGGAATGTTAGCTTAACTATATTTAGAAGTTATATGTGCCGAAACTGACATTTGGCCCAAACTATTGGCAACTGATAATTTGTTCGTCTTGCTGACTTTGCCCTTATCTTCAGCTGGTCTAAACTCTTCTACACCGCCTCTTTTTGGTGCGATCAATGACTTCAATGTCAGCATAACTCAAAACTCAACGGATTTATTTAATATTATCGAATGAATATTTGTTCCAGTACCAGATTGAATAAATTGCATGATAGCTCAACTCCTTGTCAAAATTTGCCACATATCTGGAATATGTCAGAGCGATAGTTTCAAAATCGCGCATCTACTAAGCATTTTAACAATATAGCATTACTATACTACTGTATGTATAACTAAGTTACTTTTTGGGATCATGAAATCGGTAATTCTTGCAAGATATTGAGTCGCGTTTCTTGTATATGGAAAATATAGAGCTAATATTTCAGTCATCGAATATTATTTTATTTTACCATACTTGAGTAATTATTTGGTGTATGACTCCAAGATAACATCACCCGTAGTTTTATAGAACTTCGCGAGCAGAACAGCGAATCTGGTAGTTTTGTTGTTTTTCCATGTCGTGCTAATATATTTCACTGTCGACCGGGTCTTCGTTTTGTTCGTACCCTTTAACTCAACCTTTCTCTACCTTATGTCCATTAAAAGGTGGTGGACGCTTAGTTTAAGTGCAACTAAGATTCCTTGTGGATCATTGCACAGAGCACAAAGCTGTTGAAGCTTTTCTATACAAATTTCGGATGTTGCTCCCATCGCTTGACTCATCAATTTCCCTGATCTGGCATGGTACGATGCTCTTATACAATATCAACAACCCTATTGATATTGCACAACACCAACTATGATAAGAAAAGACATCGTTGTCGTAAGGCTTACCTCAACCATATGTTTCTGCTTGTATCTAAGGTCACCAGACGAAACATTATGGCAGATAGTAGCGATTAGTACAACGTTAACATATATATGTAATTATATATGTCATATATGTAATTATATATGTCCATACATATTATGTAGATGAATTTTTCATTGCTTGGGATATAACTGCGATCTGGAACGGACATGGTTTTGCCTGAAAATAGTCCAATAATCATGATTTCTTTTTAATTTTATCGTTTCTGCTAAAAATGTAGGAATTCAATTTTGTACATAATGAAATCACTGTACCCAACCAGCTAGTCTGTAATCTCGAGGTGAGAGCTATTGACTGACAAGAATACATATTAGTGTAATTAATATACTCAATAATTTGTTGCGGCCTTATGTGTGCCTTTATTTCCAGAAGTCTTCCTGCAGTGTCAGTGGAAACCAAATAAATGTATGTAGTACATTAGTAAGGATAGGGACTAATTGGTTTTTTTTTTCGAATACGTCTTGTTGCTAAATGTGCTCATTACCAAAGTAAGTTCTTTGTGGACCTTATCTACGTATACTTGCTTATTAACGCGGTCTTTTCCAGCTGCCCACACGAAATTGGCTGAGGTCCTCTTCTATTTGTGTGCGCCATCTAAGATGAGGTCCTCCTTACTGGGTTGTACCTTTGGGTTGGAGTCGCAAGCTTTCCGGGTTTGGACACTGGTCCCCTTGTGCTCAAGGTGACATAGTCATTTAAGCCGGGTTAGCCGAGCGTTTCTGTTGCGCGCGAGAGGGCTTTACTACTCAATTCCTTTCTAAACCCAAAGAAGCAGTGATTAGTAAGAGTGATTCTTTGTATGATTTCGGCGCTAGTATCGTTGTCGGAGCCGAGATAGGTAAAGTCCCTGTATCTGCCGAAGCGTCGATGTTGCGAGTAATTGAACAATGCGGAGTTGATTTGTGAGTTTAGAAAATTTTCTTAAAGAACGATGTTGGAAAAATCACATGTCAACGCATCGTCAAGTTTAACTCATTTTCTGACATTGAAGGGCTCGGGTTCGTCATTACCAACCTTGAGGAGGTAGCGTAAATTTTACATCATCCTCCTGCATAGACGAATGAGCTTATCGGGGATGGCAAAACTAGACATGGCTTTGTACACCCTGAATGACTCGAACTGCAACCAACTTCAGACTGCTATAATTTCCAAACCGTTCATGACAGTGAGCTCAAATTTTGACACATAACAGATAATTTTATTATTTACAAGCCTTTTAAACGATTTGCGTCTCAGTTGTGTTGAAAAATTTTTATCCGCGATGGAATTCAAACTTAATAGTGTGATTGCTTTATATTTAGCTGGAAAACCACAAGTAGCTATCGTTAGAGCCCTCCAGCACCTCAACGTGAATAAATCATTTGTTTCTCGAACCATAGTTCGTTACCGTGATACTAGCAGCGTTGCAAAACGCCATGGAGGTGGTCATAAAAAAAACAGCAACATCGGCAGAAATGGTTCGGAAAGTGAAGGCTCGAATTGAGCGAAATCCGCGTCGAAGTGGAAGAAAAATGGCTCGTGAGCTCAATATATCGTTGGAACGGATACAACACATACTGAAAAATGAGCTTGGGCTCAAGCCATTGAAGTTCCAGAAAGCGCACGATCTTACACCGCACAACAAAAAAAAGTTAGAATCGAAAGAGCGAAGTAGTTGCTACGCTTGCACGAAAGTGGTGAGTTGCCGGATTTGGTTTTTTCCGATGAGTCGCCATTTGTTATCGCGCAATATGTCAACAAACAAAATGACCGAGTTTACTTACCAGAGACGTCCTTCGAAAATTTACACCTACGGACGGAAACCAGAAAACAGGCAGCACTGATGGTGATGATTTGGGCCGCCATAACCGTCGATGGTCGCTCTCCGCTTGTATTTTTTTTACCGTGGCGTCAAAATTAATGCGATCGTATACCGTGAAACTGTCTTAGAGGCAGTATTGAAGCCTTGGGCAAACAATCATTTTAGTCGGAGACCGTGGACATTTCAACAAGACTCGGCACCGTCTCACAAAGCGCTCGTCAACCAAGATTGGTTAAAAAACAATGTTCCACACATCATTTCTTCGACACAATGGATTGCAAATTCTCCGGATGCAAATCCGTTATATTCCTCTGTCTGGGGTATTTTGAAGGCGAAGGTTGGCACTAAAAAATACCAAAGTTTGGACCACCTCAAACAAGCACTTCGCCGGAAATGGGGCAAAATACTGCAGAGCCACTAGCGTGCAGCGTGCGATGCTTTCTTCGGCCGTCTCGAGGCCATTATTCGCGCCATATTGGACATATTGAAAACTACTGATACAATTTGATGTATTTCCAACATTTTTTGCTTTGGCACAATAAAATTTATCAAAAAATAAAACAATTATAGCATTTTAAAAAGTTGGAGTTCGAGTTAGGCACCCTGTATAGTTTGTCTCTATAGATCCTGTCATATGCGGTTTTGAAATCGATGAAGAGATGGCGTATATCGATTTGGAATTCTTGAGTTTTTTTTTCTTCTTGATCTAAATTCAAATTCAATTCATGATAGGGGCCGGCCAGACTGTCTACGAAGGGTCTTAGGTATTTACATAATTCGGCAGGCAGGATTTCATATGCGATATTGAGGAGACTCATCCCCCCACAGTTCAGAGGATCTCCTTTCTTTAAGATCAGACAAACCATGCTGAGGGTCGTATTTTTTTGACCCAGATTATAGAGATGTATGCTCCGTATCTAATCATCACCTGGCGCTTTAAACGCGGCTCTACAGTTATGCCATCGGGTGAAGCAACGTTGTTAGACTTAAGCTTGGAAATGGCTTTCCTGTTGTCTGTCTTCATCCAGCCAATCTGCTTACTGCACAGTTTGCGGCCAGCTCAACACTCCCAGATTGTGGTTTGTCCCCGCCTACACTTGAGTGCGTCGAATCTTCAATGGGACGAATCCACTTTCGCACTCGTGTAGTAGCAAGAGTACTTAAAGACCTTAATATACATAACTCCGCTGGTCCAGATGGTAGATCTCCCCTTCTTCTGAAGAGGTGTTCTTCCTCGCTGGCAAAACCACTGCGTAAGCTTTTTCTTCAATCCTACTCCTTAGGACTCGTTCCGAGAAGATGTAGAATAGCATTTGTCCAGCCCGTCTCTAAAAAAAGACGAATCTTCCTCTCTCTCCTCCTATAGATTCATTGCACGTATGTCCCTTTTTTCCATGGTCATGGAAACGCTGATAAACCGTCAGCTCATGAAATATCTCGAAACACGAAAACTTCTCGATGACCGGCAATATGGTTTTCGTAGCAACAGGTTCACTGGTGATGGCATGTCTCTCCGAAAAGTGGAACCAAAGCGTACATCAATCAAAGGCATTTGACATAGTTTGGTATCGGGCCTTTTTTGTCGAAAATGCATGCTTTTGGGATCGATGACTCTCTTCTTCAATGGACTAGAAATTACCTTTCGGAACGATCAATTTAAGTTGTCTTGGACGGTTTCAAGTCTGATATTCACAAAATAAATGCTGGTGTGCCCCAGTGCTCCGTTCTGTCTCCGACACTCTTTTTAATTTTCATTAATGATCTCTTGTTTGCTACTTCTAATCCAATAGATTCCCTTGCTAATAACAGTACTCTTTGCTTTTCATAGTCGTTCCCGGACTCAAGCCACTGCTCTTCAGCTGTAGGACGAGAACGGCAGCGTATGTTAAGTTTATTAAATTTCGATATTAGGAGCATAACCAATTGGGGAACTATCAACAGAGTGGAATTTAATGCTTCCAAAACTCAATGCTATCTGCTGTCATTAAAGCGAAATTTAAATACCCAGCCATTATCCATGAATGGCATTTACATCGTCGAAACCGAAAAGCTTTCCATTCTCCGTATGTTTGTCAGTGATAACTTACGTTGGAACGGCCACATATTCGATGTCGTCAAAAATGCTGCAAAATGTCTAGGTTTGCTCAAGCGATGTAAGAAATATTTTACCCCCTCTGATCTGGGCTCAATATATAAGTCATTCATCCGCCCAAAATTGGAGTACAATGCTTGTTTATTCGTTCGCGTTGGGGAACTTCGGATATTTTTTCGACTTACCGATTGCAAACTTTAGGGCTGAAATCTTATAAGAAAAAAAGAGGACCGATCAAAGAAATAAAAAATGCGTGCTTACTGATTCACAATTCGACATGAAGAGAAAGAGTTTATTGAAAGAAAAAAAACGGATGGAAGGAGAAAATAGGATGGAAATGGAACAAGTTACATGATTCGTTAAATTTGCAATTTAGTTATCGTTCAGTGGCCACTTAGGGTGAACACACAAGATTAAAGTGATTACATCGTCGAACATACTCCCGCCGTTGAAAGCTCCTTTCAACTAGAATCTATGAATAACGGACATAGCTTGGAGATAGGTCTTCTAAACTCTCCTTTGGTTGTAGTGACAGAAGCGACGCGTGTCAGTCCATCCGGTCCGGGGTACGTTTTGTTGATTTTTCCGATGAGCCATCGACATGGCGGCTGATTTTCGTCCTTCAGTATAACGACATCATTGGGTTGAATGTTTTTCATCTTATCGAACCATTTTGGCCGCCTTTGGAGTTGAGACAAATAGTCTTGAGACCATTTTTGCTAGAATGATTGAACCAACCGTTGAAGATACTGCCATCGATCTCGCAGCGATGTTTCTGTAGAAAAGATGCTTGGCTCTGGTACTATTGTAAGAGGTCGCGCAATGAGAAAATGCGCCGGCGTTAATGGGTCCACGTCTCCTTCAAATCGTGCGCACAATGGCCTGGAGTTAGCACATGCTTCAATTTGGCACAAAACGGTCGAAAATTCCTCATATGTCAGTGAAGTCTGGCTTAGCACTCTACGTAGGTGAAACTTGGTAGTTTTAACAGCAGCTTCCCACAAACCGCCGAAGTGCGGTGCATAGGGGGGTGAGAAGCACCAATTGATTCCCTTGGAAGTGAGCTCGTTCGATACATCCTCTTGAAAGCTTGATGAGTTTAGGAGATTCGACCACATAAACCTTATGCTGCTTGGAACCTCGTCCTTTCCACGATCGAACCAAGAAGGGGCCGGTGTAGTCGAGGCCAGTGTTGCCAAATGTTACACCAGGTTCCAATCTTTGCTTTGGCAAGCTAGCCATCCGTTGTTGGTAAGGAACTGCGCGCTGCCGCATGCATATTATACACTGGTAGATGCATCGCTTAATGACGTGATGAATACCAATGACCAGATAGTTAAGCGATAGCAGGTACGTCATCTGTCGCATTCCGGCATGCATTCCGGATTGTTAAAATGGCAATCCTTGACGCTTAAATGGGTTAGTGGATGATCCTTTCGAAGAGTTATGGGATGCTTCTGTTCAAAGGGTATGAGCGCGTTTTCGAGCCTGCCTCCCACCCGCAGAACACGATCTTCATCGATAAACGGACGCATAGAAGCATACTTACTCTTTTTCGAAAGTGTTTGCCCTCGTTCCAAAAGAGCTATTTCTTCCTGGAATGTGTACTTCTGTGCAAGTTTGACCAATGCAAGTTTAGCTAGTCGTATGTTGTCTGGTGATAGGAAATGCGTTGACATGCAACTACGAGGAATCGATCGAGTTCGGGCTAAACGAATGCAGCGTGCGATGACTCGGAAAAGACGATTGAGGTTCGAAAACCTTCCGAAGATGCGAGTTTCCCATTCAACCGTTTTCGTTGTGACCGTTAGACAGGTGATCTTATTTTCGGCAGAAACACTGGTAACTCTGGGTAGCCCGGAAAACGTTATCACCGATTCGGTGTCTCGGCATAATGCCACGAGTGGCACAGTCGGCGAGGCTCACATGATGCCATATAGACCCGGGTAATTGAGAGACGATTTGAGATATCCTGTTGTCCACGAAGACGTTTCGCGCGCGTTCATATCCTTGGATCCAGTGTAGAACGGTTGTAGAGTCCGAACAGGCAAAACACTCGAGGTCGTGAATAGCCATGCCTTCCTTCACCTTGCCAAGCAGCTTGATTAACAGTAAAGAGCCACATAATTCTAAACGGGGATTCGAAAGCAGAGGCTTGGCTGGAGCAATTCTTGATTTGGCGCATATTAGCGCTGTTTGTACGCCATTGACTCCTATCACCCTGGAATATACTGCAGCGGCATAGGCTGACTCGGACGCATCAGCAAAGCCGTGCAATTCGATGACATCTCCTTGACCGTATTGCAGCCACCTCGGAATGTTCAAGTTTTGCAGGGAGTTCAGATCTGATCTAAAATCCGACCACTCTTGACAGAGGTCGGTGGGTATGAATTCGTCCCAACCGACTCCCTTCATCCAAAGGCGTTTCATGAAAATCTTCATGCTAACAATTGCAGGCGAAAGCCATCCTAACGGATCAAAGATTCGGGCTATATCCAATAGCACTTCCCTCTTGGTGGCGTGTGGCCCGATGGCGGGAATTGCAGAGTCGAATTTGAAGCAGTCGTGTCTCGTATCCCATAGCAGGCCTAACGCTTTGACTCCTGTGTCACAATTCGGTTGCCAATTCTCGATGCTCGGGAGGAATAGTATTTAAGAAGTCAGGCGAATTGGAGGACCACTTCCGGAGGTCCATTCCCGCGTCGGTAAGGACATTTATTAATTCGTTTTTTAGCCCGACGGCTTCGTTAACGCTGTCGAAAGTAGACATAAAATCATCTATGTAAAAATCGTTGATTAGACTATTCGAAGCTTTCGAAATCGTATAATGAACGTAAAGAGATCGTTTTGAAGGGTAGGCCCTACAAGAAGGTAGTCGTTTAAAGAGAAGCCGTTAGTGGATTTTAAGGAAGCGTTGAAAACGACCCTCAGCCTTGTCGTTGCGCTAGTGGGCTTCAGAACTGGGTGGTGCGGTAAGTAAAAGGAAGCACGATCAAGGCAATCAGAAGACACGATTGCCATATGCCCAAGGCGTTCATACTCACGCATAAAATCCACGTATTGCTGCTTCAGGTTCGCGTCTTTAGAAAATCGTCTCTCCATAGCATGCAGTAGCTTTAATGCCGCACCACGAGAGTCGCCGAACTCAACGGGTGTTTTATTGAACGGTAAACTAACTACATACCTACCTTCAGGATTGATGAAATATGTTGAGGAAAAATGGTTTTCAACAGCTACGCTTGCTTCGCACTCGGTACGACGTCCGTCCGCAAGATCTTCAGGCTCAAAAAATCGTTTTAATAGCACGTCCAGATCCACAGTTGAATGGTTTACACTTAAAGTAGCTCCTTCTCTCAAGAAGACGTTTCCCGCGATCACCCAGCCGAAGATAGTGTTGTGGGCAACAGGCGAACCCGAGGGATGAGCGATTTTCCCTTTCGCGAGAATGTTAAAAAATACGTCCGCTCCCAGTAAAACATCGATTTTATTTGAGTAACAACTCTTGGGGTCTGCCAATGGCAGATTGTTAAAATAAGAAAGATTGTAACTCGGTATATCAACACTTGGGAGATCATTTATTAATATCGCGAGAACGAAGGCATAAACGGAAATGGAAGCATTCGAACTTAACGTCGAAGACACTACTAGATTAACTTGACCCCGTGTACCCTGGGTACTTTCGCACTGGCCCAAGCCCACTATCGGGATCTTGGCATGAACACGCTTTAATCCAAGACGTTGTACACACGATTCAGAGACTAGGGTAAGTTGTGACCCTGAGTCAAGGAGAGCTCTACACGGTTGTAACTCACCATTAATGCCTTTGATCATTACAATTGCCGTTGGTAACATTGGCAAACACTCGCGATGGGACGGGATAGCGCGCACGGAAACTGCGGTTACGAAGCCACTCGATGTACCAGGCTGATTTGACGCGTGGGGTCGCATAATTGGTGGGGAAATTTTATCTAAGTGGAGCAATGTGTTATGTTTCAAACCACACGCTTGGCAATTAGAAAATTTGCATTCTGACACTGCATGTTTCACGCGAAGACAATTGCAGAAAATTCCGTTTGCTTGCACGAATTCACACCTAGCTGGCACCGCGAGATCTCGAAATTGCGCGCACTGATAGAGCATATGCTTTTGTTTGCATTTAGGACACGATGGAATTGTCACATTTGACACGCGTCTGCCCGAATTCTTAGCCTTATGCGCACTTATCATATTACGACCGGTATACGAATTTGAGAGGTTTCAGCTTTCGAGCTCATTGATACGCTCCTTCAAAAAACTAGTAAAATCGGTAAAAGATTGGTGACTGCTGCTTTTACTCGCGCGAATCCACAGCATTTTATTTTCCGAATCTAATTTACGCGTCAGAATATAAACGAGCAATATGTCCCACGACCTGAATTTAAAGCACGAAGAGCGTTCATGTTCTCGATCGTGATGCTGAACAAGCGTTTAATTTCGAGTAGCGATCCACTTTTGACCACCGGTTGGTCGAATATATTGTCCAAATGTGCTACCATGATAAATTTCGGTTTATCATAATGCTCGCTTAATAAGCTCCAAGCCACATCGAAGTTGTCGTTGCTATGAGGCAGATGATGCACAAGTGATAACGCATCACCTTTCAAACGCGTTAAGAGAAAATCTAATTTTTCGATACCCGAAACCGACTTTTTTGACATCACTAGTGCCGTAAACAAATCACGAAATCTGACCCACTCGTCGAATTTTCCCGAGAATTCCGGCAAAGTCACTGCAGGGAGACCCGATGACAATTGTTGATTTGTGACAGTTATAGGCCGGTGCGAGGAATCGACTAAACTTTTCACTATATCGTTTAACGAGCATTGATTTTCTGCTAACGACTTAATGGCTTTAGTGAGCTCGATATCCATATCAGAGCGCGAGTCATGTGCACTAGGTGTTTTTACCGAATGCTGTTCTATCACTTCTGATAATTTATCATGATCACTATAAAAAATCATTTCGAATTCGACGCGATATTGAGCCTCTACGGATAGTTGAACACTGTCACTTGTGAATAATTCTATTTCGGTTTGTATGCGCTCGAAGTCTTGCATATGTTGCTCTAGTTTTGTCTGTCGTAACTTGCTTTCGGCCAATGGAGCACCCGGTGACTCACTAAAAGTAACAATCCTCGTTACCTGGCCTTTAATAGCCGCCCGTTTGCGTTTAAGAGCTTCCATACTTCGACAAGATTTCGCACTGAATTGAGTTTGCGTAAATAAATTTGTACGTTTAACGCTTTGACAGATGTTCAACTACCGTACGCACACCAATTTTTTTGACCAACCAGCGGCGGTGGTGAGAGTTTACCGTTAGGACAACGTACGAGTATGATCTCATGCACAGATGTAACAAAGCACTTTTTTGCTAACAAGCCGATATGGTTTACGAATATCTTTATTTTTTATGCAAAATGTACAGCTGTATACAAGTTCAGGATGGAACTGCGTCGCGAAGGAATTACTTTGTTACAAATGCGCGTGTATATTGCGAAGCACCCAATCAAATGCCACTTTATAGCTCGATGACTTTCGTTGCACGTGTGGGTACAAAATGCGATATTTAATATACGAAACTAAATCCACGAATATCCGAAAAATCCGGCTCGAAGGACCAAATGTTTATTCGTTCGCGTTGGGGAACCTCGGATATTTTTTCGACTTACCGATTGCAAACTTTAGGGCTGAAATCTTATAACAAAAAAAGAGGACCGATCAAAGAAATAAAAAATGCCTGCTTACTGATTCACAATTCGACATGAAGAGAAAGAGTTTATTGAAAGAAAAAAAAACGGATGGAAGGAGAATGATTCGTTAAATTTGCAATTTAGTTATCGTTCAGTGGCCACTTAGGGTGACCACACAAGATTAAAGTGATCACATCGTCGAACAATGCTCACATCTGGTCAGGTGCTCCTAAATCTCTGCACCTGATAGATAGGATTTAAAACCGTGCGATAAAACTCCTAGGTGATACTAATACCAGTCAATCAATTGACAGCTGCGAACACCAACGTAATGTCTCCTGTCTCACTCTGTTTTATCGCTATTTTCACTACCAGTGCTTCATTGAAATCCCCAGTAGTATTCCCCCCATTCAAACTTTCAACCGTAACACCCGTCTCGCTATGAATGCGAGAGCCCATCCTTGCTATGAATGCGAGAGCCCATCCTCGCTATGAAGTCCGAGCCCATTTTCGGACGTACTCTAAAATATCATGATTCTTTCCTAAGCCGTATAACTCGCCCTGCCGAGCCTTCTATTTCCAGGTCGTTATAACTTGCAAACATTTAAAAACAATGTACATCGGTACCTGTCTTTGTCTTTTCTTCCTCCCTAAATTTCCTTTGCCGCGCTGTGTACGAACTTTTTGCACTTTTTTAGAATTCAGAGTCTGACTTAATACCACTTTACGGACTAACAAACACGATTACGGTGGCAAAACACCTCCATGGGCGAACCTCTCTGCAGAATAGTCTTACATAATAGATAAATAAGACCCCAGGTTCGGATGGATAATTTTAGAAATTATATCTAAAGACAATTTTGATTTTTCTCAAAGAAACAACCGTGTATCCCATGAGAGGATAGTCTTAGAGTGTGTAGCAAACAGGCACAGTGATTGTCTCCTGACAGGGAGCGTTCATCGGGTTTCTTAATAAAGTTCGGAATGTTGGATATTAATGACATAATAGCAAATCAAGAATGACGATGGTCAGCAAAATAGATTTCCGGGTGCTTAAAAGTAATGGCTAATATGTGGTGTCTGGGATTGCACTCTGAAAATCTGAATTGTAATTGACATTTCTGTGATTGGGACGTTTTGAGGTGTTTTCATGTTATTTATTTCCAAATAAATGCGACTTGATTTGTCATTTTTCTATATTTTTTTAATTGCAAGTCGCATTGAGGAAAGTCCTCAGGGTTTTTCACAAACTTTTTTGGTTTCTCATACACCATAATTTGCAAATTTGGATACTTGGACGTATAGGGCACTCTTATTTTAAATATCATATAATACCTTATTCCTTGTTTTCATTTTTGAAATTTTCCAACAAAATTTCTACTGATAAAAAAAAAGCCATAATAAAAAGGCATTCATCGACGTACATACATACATATGTATACTTTATACACATATTTCATTTGTTAGGTAGAACCATAATTTTGTGGTTAGTTGCTGACATATTTTTCGCCTGTTTGGGCAAATATTTTAAATGTTTATTTTATTTATATTTATTTTATTCAGTCTCTAACATTTTCTTAGTTTAAAATAATTGCTGCTAGAGTCCCAGAATGATATACCCTTACTATAACAGGAATTGTTGTCATTTTCTTTGCAGATCCAATGTTAAATTGTGGTCTCATGTCATAAGCATTGTGGCAACGCATGCGCCCTATCCTTTTTTAGGTGTACAAACGCAATAATGAACTTCCTTTTATTAGCTGTCTTATTAGCGTTGATTGAAACACGGTCGCTTTGATTAATCATTGAACCGTCTAGAAAGAATATGGTAGCCATGTGAGTAAAGATGTAATGGCGTGTGGGTTTATTGTGTTCATACATATTTTATGATAAATAACTCGATTCTATCGATGTTGAATAATATTGTTTCTGACACATTGCTTGAAATTCATCTTATATATGTTCGCATTCATTTTATGTGGAGGCTTTTTCCTTGGGTTTCACCATTTCGTTTTTATTTGCAGTTTTTAAGGATAATGTAGTGGGTATGCTTCATCTATAGGAATCGATCGATAAAAGCTTATGACTAATTGACTAATTTCCAGTTAATTTTCAAATCTTAATCCAGTAACTCTACGATTGTCTGAAAGAAACATCTTATTTCTCTAATTGAGTTTTAGCGAACTGGTCTCTCTCATGTTATTTGTTATACAAAGAAAATTGGAAAACGCTGGTAATTAATAATTAAAAAATAATATAAAAAAATCGTTTTCGAACTCAACATTGTGTTGTGTATTTAGGCGAAATGAATGAACAACCGGCAGAAACGGGTGACAAGTCGTTTCGGCCGCCAGTAAAGACCTTGTCAAACTTAAGGGTCAATCCATTTGCTTCCGGGAATGACCCAAGAACAAAAGGAAGCTCAGCCCAAATGCAAGCCAAAATCACTATTGCTTCAAAAACAAAGAAACAAAATTCAAAAGAAATTAAAGGACCTTTTGTTAGACAAATTACAAAATTAGCTAACGCAGTAAAGTACGATGCAAAAAAGCAGAAGGCCAAGGCTGCTAAAGCTAAACAAAGAAAAGAACCTATCGCTGAGTCAATAGACCTGTTATCATCAAATGGATCCGACACGGACGACGTCATCGAAGTACCGTTACCACCACCAAAAATTTTGACCATAGACAGTAGTTCTGACGATGAAGAAAGGCCAATAGACATTGAGAAGGACTTCGCGAAGCCACAGGTGTCAGTGGCTAAAGAAAATTCCTCAAGATGTACGAGTCCTTGCTCTGTAGTTTCAGATGATTTCATTGGACAAAGCGATCGTACACGCCTGCTTGAAGAAGCCGAAAGACCTGATGATGAAGATTTACTTATGTTACAAGAAGATGTTGATAGCTTACTAGAGCATCCCGAAAGCGTTACCGATAAAAATCCAACGTCATTTGCTGCACCTAGAAAAGGTGATTCTTCGAAAACTCCCACCGATTATAGGGTTACACAAAACGATTTCAAAGCGTTGGATGTGTACGAAAGTGAGTCCGACATACAAGAAAGTGTTTATTCTAAAGGGTTGAAGAGCACAAAACCATCAGTAGTAGTGCGATTAGAGCACGAAAGCAGTTCCGGCGAAGACGTTGAAGAAGTCGATGTGACACAAAAAACTAAGCGTTTGAGAAAACGTCGTGCATCCAGTAGCAATAAAGAATCTGAGACGTACATTGATAGCACCGATTCTGAGCAAGAAAAACAAGTTTCGGTAACTCGAATACCATACATTGCGCGTGGCGAAGCCATAAAAAACTGTACAGATGGTGAAAAATCACAAAACAAAAAAATATTAAACTCTTCAGACAATGAATTCATAGCAACGCTGAACACACTCGCGCAAGGGACATCTACAAGTGTGCATGACGTTAGTTCGAACGAAACTGATGAGGAAATAGAAGAACAAGAGGAAGAAATTACAGCTCGTGCAATAGCTGAAAATGTTATTCAAAGTGAAAATCGCTCAATTGAATCGCCCGAACCAGTGAATGCTGATGATGAAGAAGCTTGTGATGCCATTCCTGACGAAAGTGTTACAGAGTTGAGTCAAATTTTTGAAAAAATTGATAGTATCGATAAGAATTCTCAGCAATATGTCAGCGAAGGGGATGACACCAATGATTCGGTTCAACTGGTACCACCATTGCCTGTATCAAGGAATATGAAAACAATCAGAGAAAAGAAATTACAAAATGATAGTGGTGATCCTGTTTATAATATCGTATACTGTGAGAGAACAACGCATTTTGGTGGTATTGGATGGAATGAGGAAATGCGAAGGTTCTATAATAGCTCTTGGAATGGAGAGCGTTTCAGCGTGAAGGCTGTATGCAGTAAAATGAAAAGTAAGTAAATATACATATATATTTATATCTGTTCTATTTGATGAAGTTGTGAATTAATGTTTACATTTTACTATTAGCCGCAAAGTCATTATGGAAAATATATTCTGAGGATCGTTTTCCCAAATACCAAAAGCGTTCAAATCAGGAATGTATGAATTGTTGCGAATTCGGACATGTCAGATCTAGATGCCCAAAACCACGAAAGCCACCTGTATGTTACATGTGCGGGGAAAAAGGTCATCATGAACCACGCTGTCCGAATACCGTGTGTCTGAGGGTAAGTAATAAATTGATTTCATTTATTAAATTCATGATAGCTTCTCAAGTTTATTTATGGTCCCAAAGTCTAGAAGAGTCATGGATTCAAGATTTATTTAATAAGATTAGGTCTTAATGTTTATGTCGTTATATTCAGAATTCATTTCAACAGTGCCCTTTGACGTTCATAATACTTATTACGATAACTTTAAACTAGCCGAAATGGGTGTGACTGATGGGTCACGTCAAGAACTTCCTAATAAAGAGAACTTGTAGTATTCTCCAGTGGCTTTTAATATTTCATTATTTATTAGAATTTAGGATAAATTAACCTGACAATTTTCAATAAAGCACGTTAAGCCTGATCTGTTAAGCTTGAAAAATGTTGGTAAAGCTAAAAAAAAGAGTCGACATTGAAAGAGGAGAAACCCCATATCAACATCAGCAACTGGTGTGCGCCTGAAGGAGGTAATGCTGTGTTCCTGGTGGGAGTACAAGGATCTGATGTATCAAACTGTGAGTTGGTTGAACCAAATAAAACGGTAAATGCTGATGGTTATTGTATTATGCTTGATTTTTTTAATAAAGAAATTCAGTGTAAATGGCCATCTTTGGCCGACAGAATAGGCGTAGTCTTTCATCATGACAACGCCAAACCACAGCCAACATATACTCCTAATATTGCAAAGGCGTCGGCGGATTTTGGTCAAAATCTAATGGTTGCGATTCAGCATGAAACCGCATCATCTGACTAAAATTCAACTCGATAGCACTATTCGTTCGCTAGTTATCATGGGCCAAATACTTGAATTGACACATACACACGCACATACATTTTCTTAAAAATTTTCTAAAAATATTATAGATACCTTAAAGTGTAAAGGAATTAAAGTAAGCTCAATTTTTGGACCTGATGTACAGGAATAAGTCATCTGCATATGCTATGGTGAAGCAATCTCGCAAGTTCACTAGCATAGACGTTGAATAGGTTCTCTAAATCAACCGCATATTGTTACACACAGCTATCTGCTTGTAAGCATATTAAAAAGTATCTACAACTATTTTTTGATATCAGAACACGGCAATTTGCTTGATTGGATGTGTCTTTGTTTCTTTTGAGAACAGGATACACAACGCTTTCTTCCTATGCATTATTGGGTATTATTCAATGTATTATTGAACAGGTTGGTGTAAATATCCACCACTTTTAGTGGGAGATGTCTTAGCATAATGTTCGGTATCCCATCGGTACCCACTGATTTACATCTCAATGATTGTTTCTTTGAAGTTCCCTCAGCCAGAAATTCACTCCTACGGCCTCTACCTCTTCCTGCGGATCTTTAATCACAAGCAAGTTGTCGTAATTTTCTCTTGGATTTATGTCTGCTGTTAGCATCATTTTGGTTTTTACATCCTGAATTTTATTAGTCTAATGGCTGATTTTTTAAGCATTTGGTTTTTAATTGCCAAAAAAGCACAGGACAATTGTAAAATTGTATACAATTTTTATTTGAGTTGATAAATTAATGCTTTCCATTTACTTTTTAAAGATTATTTCATGTAAATGTTGACCACGGCTACGTTTTAAGTGGAGACAGAGTTGAATTACTTTTTCGAACATATTGGCTGTTTTTTTTTTCAACGTTATTGTCAATGGCGCCCGCTATCGTTCAATAATATCTAACTTTTTTGCACGAGCTGAAGCTGGTCAAATGTTACAGAACCACTGTAATCCCTTTTTATTAATATTTGTAGGGTTTTGATCGATGACGAATGTCATGATCCCAGAGCTATGTGCAATGGGCTTTGGGCATTGCCCTAATCTGCTTTCACTTTAATGTTGCATTTCCCGTTATTTCCAGAGTACATTTAATGTCATCGCACATTTGATTTTTTATTCCTTTTACATACGATTTCTAGAGAATAAAACTACCAATATCTGTTTTCCATAGTTCGTTCATTAAGAAGCTTTTACTGCTGTAGCAGTAATGTGGCTTTGTTCCAGGCGGCAAATGGAAGATTTTTAATTAGTTTAATAAAATATACTATATTATATACTGTCCTCACTAACTTGAAGATTTACATCCTTGGCTTCTTCTTCGATTGCTGTAAGGGTTTGTTGCATTTTATTGGATTCGATATTCTTTCTGGAATTGGACATATGGTATAATGTTATTTTGTCCTTTTATTTATTGATTCTGAATTGATCGTATCATTTTGAGCTGCGATCGTATTGATCGTATCATTTTGAGCTGCGAAGCGGGTTAGTCACTTTGCTTTTTTCGTAAAATTATTTTTAAACAGTTAACTTTTCTCCCTACTTTATTTTGCGCTGTAGCATTTACTCATACATTTTTCTATAGAGTACGTATACGTCATGACACTACTATAAGTTGTTGCAAACTCGTAAACCGGAAGCCATAATTTGTTTCCGTATCGTGGAGATCTTGCTTTTTGTAGAAGCTTTCCTTTCCGATTTTGCCATTTAACTCAAAGATCATAAAGCTCGAAAGACATTATTTTTTTGAGGCAACGAAATTAACGTAATATGTGTGGTTGACTAGAATACAACATCTTTTTTTCTCTCTCTGTCACATTTTCCTAAAAACTTAACACGTGCTCAGGCATAGTAAGTTTAGTAAGGTCTTTAGAAAAAAAAAGTATCTTATCTCGGCGCTAGTCAATTCGTATGCAGTTCATGGGTTTTACGCACGAAAATTCACCATCTTTACATTCTTTTTGTTGCAGCTATAAATAATAATACCGCAACTAATTGTTTTCATAGTTTAAGATCCTGGCCAACATGACTCCTGGATGAGGGTCTAATACTACGGGAAACCAGAACAAATCCAGAAGGAGACTTGATTACGCCGCACCTTGTTTAACATGGTTTACAAGGCCATTCGATCCCTTTTATAGCAATGTAGATATGTTTTATTTCCCATAGCTTCTCCATCGCGCAACTCAATCCAGAGGTCTTGCTTTCTTTAATAGTTTTCCTATGGACTAGTAGAATACTTTAACACGACTCTGCATTTGAATATGAGTTTCTTATCATCCACACAGATTAGCGCTTGGGAGTGAAATAAAGCAGGTTCCCTTGCTTTCTCAAATTTATTTTAAATATACGTAGATATAAGATAAGCATCTGTCTCAGATGCTGTCTGTGCTGGGCCAGATCTCTTCCCTTATGCAAAAGTTGTATTTTGATTAAATAGTGTTAATACTTTTTTTTTTCGAGATTGTAACAAATAATTATTATAGCTATTATTTTTTTTCTTTACCTTAGTGTGGTAATAAGACTCGAATGTTTACAAAAAGTTGCAACGCCTGCAACTATCAAAATCGTTTAGTATGTCCGATTTGTAAGGTTCGCGGACATAATTTAAACCTTTGTCCGGATAAGTGGCGTCGATATCACTCAACTGTAAGTTTTATCATGCTTGTGCGAAATTGCTCAAAATTAATTAAACAAAACTTTTCTGATTTCAGACAAAACCAAATGAATATCCCAATAACAGAATTGAGTATAAGAACCGAAAATTCTGCTGTATTTGTGGTAAAAGAGGACACTTAGCTGATTATTGCAGGAATGGCTTGCGCTTCTTAGAGTATCCTCTTTTCATAAGCGAAATAAGATCACATCAGAAGTCTTATGATGATCTTGCTATCAAAACAATTCGTACTGGAATTGGTTACAATTTAATGTATAAGCCCGAGGAGGATCTAAGCTTTGAATTAGCAGAAAATAAAACACGACAACAATATTACGGTAGGTTTCTTATTGCGGTTGGCATGGGTTATCTTCTTAAGCGAAAGCATAAGATAAGTAATCCAATTGAAGAGGAACCAGCCGAAAAACAACCAAAAGTAGACTCAGAACTAAAAGAATATGTAATAAACCCCTTTGCCAAAACTGCCCTCGATATAACTAGATTAAAAACAATTACGAGCTCCGGGAAGAAGACTATAGATAATCATAGGAAGTCCACAAACGGACCTTCTGCGGTTTTAGAAACCGATTCCACCGCAGTTACATCCACCGTGGATGATAGTAACTTAACTAATAAAAATGATGTTACTTCGAGTCAAGAGATCATAACTTTGGATGTAGATGATGTACCTGATTTTGAGCCCAGCAGTTCAACAGGTACCTTCAAAGAACCCAACGCAATATCATTTTCCAACGAAGCAAGTGCTCCAAATATGGAGCTAAATAATATACCTGAAGAAACTTGTGCTTCTACTTTTAAAACACCTGATTCAGGATCTGTTTGCGTTCAAGCGCAGAAAAATCCAGAAGTGTTGGAGGTGATAGATTCAGATTCTAATTACAGCTTTTCCGAACATTTTGAACAAGCTCAAGAGACCGAAAGCAGGACACTCTCGCGAAAAATGGACCCATTACCTGATTATATACCTATTGCAGACGATGACGATCTTATTCAAAATGCAGAAGGTTTCAAACTTTCTAAGCCTTACGTAACGGAAGATACAGATGATGATGAAAGTAGTAATTCCGTCGCCTTGCCTGCTATACCTTGTGAGGCAAAAATATATTTAACAAACTTTCATAGTAAATTTCTACTCTCTCCAAATGGAAATCAATTTTTAATAGAAAAATCGATAGCTTTTGATATCAAGGCTAGACTGGACTGGACGTCTGTCGGGCATATTTTAGTTATATTTGGACTCCGCAAAAACCAAGACAAATTTCATACCGAACTATTGCATAAGTTTCGTGACCTGTCTGATAAAATGAACCGCAAACAATTGGAAAATTCACAGAAAGTCCCCAAAAAAACGGATGTTCTTATTCGGTTCCTTCGTGAAAATATTAATCAACTGCATTCTAACCTTGGTAATGTAAATGAGATGCTCAAACGCTTAGCTTATCAGGAGAATCAGCACACCAAGTCGGGTTGGAAAGCAGCTGAAAAAACCCGTAGATCACTAAACATGATCCTTATAGGGCAAGCAGGTCTACGTAATGGTTCTATGCATTTGGATCGTCTGCTCTCTCATTTACGCACTCTAATTGAAGATGATGCAGTTGATGTAGTACCCAATGAAGTACGGGACGATATAGATTCTCACTGGAAACTGATTTTTTCATCATACCGCCACGAAAAATATGACGAGCTTGTTAAGATATATAACAACATGCCAACCAAAAATCTGCTTCAAAATGTAAACATAGATCCTCGTCTGCTGGGCAAGAAGGTAATTGATACCTCGCTAACAAAGGCCCAAAAAGAAAAAATGGAAAAAGCCCCCGAACTTAAGGGATATGCATCTGCAAATTCTGATAAACAAAATGAAAAACAAACTCCTGCAAAATTCGTTCCAAATCCAGCGTCCGTAAAAAATCAAACTCGTCAAACAAAGACTCCAATTTCAGATAAGAAACGCCCTAGAATTGACTCCAATTCACCATCTGTGTCACAATCAAATACCAAAAAACCGCAGCAATCAAATGCAGTTGCCAATTTACCAGCGGTAAATAAAACCAAGACCGTTAATACGGAAAAGCAACCTAAACAGCAACAAGTAACTACTCTCCAATCACCCGTTGCTAACAAAATCAAAGCAGTAAATAAGGAATGGGAAACTAAGTGCGTTAATCTTCTGACAGAGATAGAAGACCCTAAAAAAATGAAAAGAGGTAGGCCAGTACTCGACAGTAAGTCTGCTTCAGTATTTTGGTCACGAGAAGCAATGAAATACATCGATGAATGTATGCAGCTTGGTAAATCAAATGGTGGTTTAATGGAAAAACTTACACGGGTACAAAACAAGTCACAGAATGGACTTTTGTCCTATAATGATTATCGGGCCATAATCAAAATACACAACGCTGTCAAAGGTAAACACTGACTAACATTTATACAACAGAAGTTTGTATAGAAAATGTATTTTAGTACGAGTATAGACGTAGCTGTATAAACTAGCTTTCCATGTATCAAAAATAAATTCATTATTATTATTCATAAATTGTTGCTTTATTTGTCGAATTTTTTTTTATATCTACACTTAATCTCCATCCAGAAAAGTTCATATTACTGCCATAAAGTCAATATTTCTAGCAATGCATTAAGCGTAAGCTAAGAGTGTAGGATAGGCCGTATCCTAATAGAAGTTCCACTTTGATGTTTCAAAATGTGCTTTGTCCATAAATACAACTGCTGGAAAATTATAAAGCATCCTCGTTTTTAAATAGTTTTAATTTGGTGTGGAAACTATCTTTGACACCTAAAGTGTAACGAAGGCCCCAAAGAACAAATAGAAGAATATCCACACTACGATCTTGCGACAACTACTGTAAATCTACTACCAAATAACTAGATCAGCTACGGTGCATAAGCAAGTCAATCGAATATTTTAAAAATTTTAGTTGGGCATTTCCTAAAATTTTTTTAACAAAAATGAGAAGTGGAGGGGGATATTAAACATAGATGGTTCACAATTGTTTATACATTTCTTGAATTCTCTTTTGTGGTTTTTTCGTCATTTTGTGCGTCTTCTTTATTTTTGTGTCGCTGCTGTTGTAGGTGGATGTATGTTTGAGCGGATGCAAACAAATTGTTGGAACGTTTTTATTTTCGAAATTATTGTTTGTATGGTAATTTGTACTGTACGATTCTCCTGTTCCAAGGAAGCTTGAAGTGGCTGCTAATTTTTCTTCAGATCTGATTGCATGCTTTTAAGCTTCAAATCGCTTTTCACAAAGGGCACGGCAAATTGAATTTGGACCTGCACATTCTTCAATATGTAATTACAAACGAGGGTTCGTCTTCATTTAGCAATTCTCTCAACAAAAATAAAAATTAGCATTTTTTAGGACATTACCTATACTCTTTTCTTATTTGGTTTCGGTCAAAATCTGCAAGGGTGGCTCCAGAACCGATCTAGGATGTGGCGCTGGTGTCTTTCTGGGGGAAAACAACGTTAGATTTCGCTCTTCGTTAGGAAAACTTGCGTCAGTCTGCCAAGCGAAAATATACGCAATCCTAATGGCAACGAAATATATTGTGAAGAATCGGTGAAGTCTTGCTGAACCGACTTATATCTAGGTTAATCCGAAAATGCAAAACTTCAATGAACGCAGTCGGAAGGCTAAATTCACTGAGTTTTGTCTGGGTTCCAGGTCACAATGGGATGACGGGAAATTAAATCGCCGATGAACTTGCTAGGCAAGGCTTAGAGAAGAGATTTGCAGGGCCCGAAGTTAAATCTGCCTGCGTCCTTGGTTAGGGCTTCCCTTGCAAGTTGGGTTTCATATGAGCATAATAGCAGATGGGAGTATCAGTTGCCAGGAGACCAGACGAATTCTTCCCGACGCCTCTACAAGGTCAGTGGCTTTCCCACTGTTCTTCAGTAGGAAAGACTGCAGGCTGCTTACTGGCGTCGTGACGGGGCATTACACTTTTGTTAAGCACTTAAGTGTACTGGCCGTAAATAATACAACATTCTGCGAAGCTTGCAGTGAAAGTGATGACACCGTGGAGTACTACCTCTGTGAATGTCCGGCTTACGCGCCGATCAGGCTGCGAGTACTTTTCTTCGAAAGACTGAGAAATTTCATTAAAGGACCAATCCGAAAAGACCAATATCATGACTATTTCACAGGCGTGATTGTTTAATTTTTTTAGTCTACCTTTATGCATCATTGTGATCCGCATGTCTGGATGAGTTTCCAAACCGTGTGCTTTCTATTGGAGTTCGCGGGATCTCGACAGTAGCAAGCGCTAAGTAGAGCTCTAGATCTGAAAGGCAATGAACAAATTGTGTGTATCAACTTGAAATTCAATGGCTCGTTTCCTCTCGTATCAACAATATTTGCAGAATGTGGTGCAAATGGTTTGAGACGCGTTGAAAACTGAATACTCAAATCAAACCGTACTGGTGGAGAAGAGAGAAGGGAGATTTATGCATGTCAACGAGAAAAAGAGTGTTTAGCGTTTTCTTCTGAAAGGAAAACCAGTAGCAAAATTTTGATTCTGAAAAAGTAATAGTATAACAGTTTTATGTAATTTCGTTGCGCCGGAGTGCAAAAAGAAGGCTCCTGTCCGGCCAATCGAAAACGCCATAACATAGATGGCAAACTCTACTAATGCCTTCGCAACCTTTAGCACTGCTCACGTAAAAAAAAAAAAAAAACACTAACAATAGTCTCAGTCCGTGAACTGCCTGTGCATCGCACATGGTTGGATTTAAATTTGCCATAATAACAACATTTATACATAACGTTCACTATGTATGGACGGGTAATATGGATGACAACGATCTTGAAATGTGAAAAGAATTTACATTGTTCACAATTCACTAGCTATCAGCTTTGCTTTGCAATACAAGCTTGGGCGAGCGACTCTTTTTGCGCGGCTGTCCGATTTCTTTGTATGTGGGGCAATGTGTGGTCTTTTTTTAGAAGATGTAAGAAGATATTCTTTCCTTCTCTTTACCTAGATCGTTACTTTTTCTTCGCTACGCTGGTTTTCCCCAGAACCACTTTTTCGTTTGCCTCTTCTGTTACCTAGCCGAAACAGGTAAGCTTTATACGTATTCTTTATCTTGCAGACCAAAGTTGTCTATGACTATGCGGTACTGAATCCACTTATCCTTGGAGCTTGGGAAAGGCGTACTGAATTATTTTATATTAAGCCAGTCATGCTGGGATTACCTACATTATCCCTTTTAGTTTGTTCATTTTGCTACGCCTTTGTTTTTGGACAGTAGGGCTCAAAAGAAAACGGTCAGGCTCAAATATTAGATGTAAAACATGTTTTTTCTTCGATCCATTATGGATGTCACCTCATCATTTTATGGGTAATTGAATTATAATAGTAATTTTACTCGTATTATAGGCGATTTGGGAACATTAACTTCACCGCTTGAGGTACAGGCACGTCTAAAAGCGGGTACACCGAGAGTATATTGAAGGCATGTCTTCCATCGATCACCAGGAGGTCAATTCTAATCCGCTCAAGACGTATTTTTTATCGATTTCATAGCATAAAAGTTCTCAAGTACGATTATTGACTCGTGGCGGACTTATACTCCTAAAGGTTGACAACCTCCTCTTTGATAGGGTCTTCAGCTCAATCGGTGGAGATGGATACACTAAAGAGCTTAGTTTTTGCGTGGATTACAGCAAGTTATTCGCGCAAATCGACGACTTTCTGAACCAAATTCACACGGCATATTACAAATGCAATATTTTGTAAAAAATGTGTCCGTTTCTATTGTGTATGTCAAAGAGCATATTTCATACTTTTGTCCATATTCTTTATACACATATTTTATCTGACCAATAGGAGCATTTTTCGTTATTTATTAAAATTTTTCTTTTCAACTTCGTTGACTTAACTTTTTAGTTTCTAGCAGCAATTTTGGTTGTTAAAATCAGCATCATCAATACAGATTTTCAAGCTTAGAAAATGTCTAAAAGATGTATTTAATAAAATGGCTTTCTTTACTCTTACACACATACGAATACGAGTATATGCTTAGAAATTCTTTCTTCATCCAATGTTTGATTCAGCCCTCAGTATTCAGTATTTCCCTATCGTTACTTGCCGTGAAACCATTTTATTATAATTATAAGCATCATATAGTAAGATGCTAATTCATTTATCGATTGTAAAATTCAATAATAGTATCTAACGTCTCTACAACGGTCAAATTTAAATCGCCGTAGAAAGAGTATGCTTTGAAATATGCGTACATACCTCCTTATTTATTGCTTACCTCTGAAAATACAAAAATACGAATTCAAAATTATTTTGATATTTTTGAAATTAAACCACCACTGCCACAGTCTAGTTTATGATATTTCTGTTTTTGTCATTATTGTAAAAGGAAACTCTCGACTAAGATTGCAAAAAACGTTTCTATATTTGATGCCTCAAGTTTCAAAATAAGACCCTACAAATAATAAGTAAATTTAAATTTTATTAATGAACATGATTCGACTTATCATGTTGCAATAGTCGTATATACTCGTACGTAAAAGATTCAATCAGGAAGAAATTAGCCAGGTTCGTTATTAGGTGCGGTTTCATATCGATGTAGCCAGATTCGTCAACGTTATCCATTTCGTATGCTTATAAAATAAATTTACAATATAAATAATTATAATGTTTTAATAATAAACTCGTTTATGCTCGAAGAATGCAATGAAGATCAATTCATCAGCGCTTACGCTGCCGTTGTTTGATTATCTTGCGTAGTTGCTGTTGAAGCAACACTAGTTGCCTCTGGTGCTTTTTCGTTAATTGCAAGCCAAGGTAATCTTTTCTGGAGTTCCAACCTGTACCTTGGATGACTAATAGCATATACATATGGGTCAATACAAGCAACCAGTTTACATGTACATGCTGGTATCATTGTTACTCCAGGTGTAAGTAGATTTTTGTCACCGAATGCTCCAATAAGGGACATCACCCCATATGGTGTCCATGATACAAAAAACAAAAAGCAGATAGTGATGGCTGCTTTGGCAATTCGTATTTCAGCGGTATCCTTGCTTTTGTCTACGTTCGATCGAAGCGATTCAACATTCATTTTCTTTGCCTGCTCCCGAAGTGCTTTTTCGTGACTGAAAACATGTCCAACAATCTGACTGTAGTAATAAACGATCATTATAGTCGGCATGCAGAAACTACAGAAGAAGATCGTTCCAACAAAAAGTCGTGTATCAAAATCATCAGTTAGATAATCAAATGTACACGAAGTTAAATACCCCTCTGAAAAGAAAATATGAAAAGGAAACACATTAAAAATGATCGATTTAGGATCGATAGGATTCTCAAATATAATTTAATATTGTTATACAAAAATAAATGGAAACATCTACGACATACGAGTATGCATAGATACATATACGAGTATATACATAAAACAACATCCTTTAACATCATTTTATATCAAAAGCCCAAAAAGGAGGGGAAATTGGATTTAGGCGGTGTTAAAATTGTTAACAACTTTGTCCGACGACAACTCCCAATTTTCAAAAAGTCATCTATTGGAGTGGTCAAAAGGGAGATGGTGTAACCAACCTCTGTGGGAGGGAGGTGTGCCATCTCATTAAGGCACTTTCTCCTGTTTCCGGGCGGCAGCGGACGAATTCTAAGGATGGAATCAACCGTGGCGTCCACAGTTCCTGTAATTTCGAACTAGTGCTATCTCTATATGAGCTGCTTCAACGTACTTGAATACCAGGTCCATAGGGGTCTCCAACAGTAAGTCAGAGTGTTGGAAAAGAGTTGGTGGTGGATGAGCTGTTAATAAGTGCCAACGGCACTAGTCACATACCCGAAGCGGGTTACTGGCTCCGGATAAGGACGGATTCACTGTTGACGACCCTGCAAAACGAACAAAGGACAACGACTTTCGGATCTGCGCGTGGAATGTTCGGACCTTGAGCAGGCCGCATGTAGCCGAACAATTTGCGAAGGCCATAGACTGCTATAAAGCAGATATCACCGCCATCCACGAAGTGCGGCGGGATGGGCCTGGCAAAAGAAAGATTAAAAACTGTGATGTTTACTACGGTGATTGCTATTGGGAATATAAGCAGCGCTTATTTGGATGCGGATTTGTTGTAAATGGCAGACGTAGGCAAGAAGTCTTTAATGCCGAAATTGGAAATGAGCTCATTTGTGACAGCACATTCGGAAGACATAACATACACGACACCACATCTGGAAACGGACTTACGCTAATCGATTTCGCTGCGGGCCGTAACGTTGCTATAGCAAGCACACGGTTTCCTCACCTCAATATTCACAAGGGAACTTGGCAGACACCAGATCAGCAAACTGTCAACCAGATTATTCATGTTGCGGTCGACGTAAGGCACTTCTCAAGCGCTTTAGATGTCCGAAAATTCTGAGCGGCCAACATAGACTCGGACCAGTACCTAGTTGCAGCCAAGGTACGTTTACGGATATCTCTGACGCCACAACAACGGGGAGATACTATGAGGAGGTTTAACGTTGAACGGTTGCAATCGTAACAAGCCGCTAGAGCCTTTGCCGATCGCGTATCCCTCAACCTCTCGAGCATGTGCTGAAGACCAATGGCTGACGTGCTGGGTTTCATCCGCCCACCACCACGAAACCCTTGGTTTGATGAAGAGTGCCGACAAGCACATACAACAAAACAACATGCCTACAAAGCGGCGCTGCACAAAAGAGCGAGAGCGGCTCGTGAGCTCTACGAGCAAAAGAGGAGGGAAGTATATCGGCTTCTCTGGTGAAAAAAAAAGAGCATGGGAAACGCGCGAACGACGAAATAGAGGGGTGCTACTCCAGGAATAATGTTCGGAAGTTTTACCAAAAGGTAAAAAGAACGTGTCAGGGTAATAAGACCCGAACGGAAAACTGTAGAGATGAACAAGGAAACCTTTAAGTAGAGTCACAGTCGGTGCTAAGGATATGGAAAAACTATCTCTGCTGACTGCTAAACGGCGAAGACGACACAAAGCTGCCGGACCGGACAGTCTACCCGCCCAACTGTTTAAGGCAGCAGGAGATGACTTGGTAGAGAGCATACGCCAACTTATTTCCAAGATTTGGTGGGATGAATGTATGCCTGATGAATGGAACTTTGGCATCATTTGCCCGGTTCACAAGAAAGGAGATCCTCTAAACTGCGCCAACTATAGAGGTATCAGTCTCCTAAACATCATATATAAGATCTTGTCGGCCGTATTTTGCGAGCGCCTGAAACCATGTGCGTGCGGAGACGGCAAAGCCTCATGGGTTTTGACTCCTATTGAAGATAACATCTCTCAAAAAATTGTTGGTGTATTGTAACAAATGGGATATAGTTGAACTCGTAATTACGAGTATGAGTACTTTAATTGTTTGATAGTAAATTTTGCTCTAAAATTAATGTGCTATATCAAAACTTTTTTACACTTAAAATTTTGGCAGATTTTTTATGAAATAATACAAAAATAATGCGAAATTATTTGCATAACCGATATATGACATATTTTCAGCACACGAATGCGCAGACATGGTTTATGTGTAAGATTTCCGCAACGGTAACGATCAATAAGCAAGATCGGAATATCTGAGATAATACCCTGATAGAATTGCTCCAAATGACAGGGCATTTATTATAATATTTTCCAGGTTGAGGGACACAGAAACAACGACGAAATCGTCGAGAGACTCATATCCTCCTTTATCAGAAGAACTTCACAGCTACGAAGACGTTTTATATTATGTCAGAAACCATCCAAATACCAGTCTTAAGCAACCAAGCAAACATTTTAATATAAGCAGGACTTACATCTGGAGGATTTTACATTCAGAAGAAATGCATGCATTCCATCATATACCAGTACGGGAGCTACAACTCGGGTACTCAGAAAACGTTTGAAATTTTGCAATTACATTCTGGAAAGACACTTTGCCGAAGAAAACTTTATTGGCCGGATTCTATTGACGGATGAATCCCAATTCACCAGGGATTGGGTAGCAACCAATCCAACTCCATTAGACACAGAGCTTTTCAGCCTAAGTTCAACAGGCATATGGGGTAATAAGCTGGTAGGACCCTATCGGCTTTCTTCTATGTTAGGCTTAATTCGCATCTCTACCTACAATTTTTGCGAAGCAAATGACCATGCAGTTAGATCACGTGTATGAAAATTTGTAGATAGGGTCAGATGGACCCATTCTGCGGCCTCCAAGGTTTCCGGACTTGACCGCAATGGACTATTATTTATGCGGACGGATGAAGAACATTATTTACTCATCAGAAATAACAATATTGGATGACTTGAGCTATAGGATTTACAGGGCAGTTGCGAAAGTCCGAGAAGAATTGGAAAGAATGAACCTTGTTAGAGTCTCTCAAAGACGAACTCTGACATGCATACAAAGCAGTGATGAAAACAATTTATACGATACAAGGTTTGATAAAAAAAATAAAAATAAAGATGTCCAATCAAGTTGAGTCATATTTTGAAAACCGCGGACTTGGGATGAAATGACCTGGCTTTTTTTTGTTTCAAAGCTGCAAAAAGAGGGGGTTAGTTACATATTTTTCCGAGAGAATGATTACAAAGTCAAATTTTAAGTTTAAAAAAAAATCACTTTGGTCTTCAATGGTACCCCATTTGTTAGCATACATGTCTACATTTGACACATGTCATTTTCAATAGGAATCAAAACAGGACAACGTAAGGGTTTGCTTAAAACCTCTGTGTCTCGATTTATATACGATTTTTTTCCCAAAATAGGTCAAGGAAAATAAAAAATTTCGACACATTATACATACATTTTTTTTAAGTTTATTCATAAAATTCAAGAACTTCCTTTTTTTTTATTGTGCCACGGTTTTGATAATGGGACAAAGAGCTGTCATAAAATTTTGTTTTAGATTGATTAAAAACGTCACGGAAATGTTTCAAATGTAGAAAACTGCATATGGTGAGAAGTATTTGAGTCGAACCAAGGTATTTAAATGGTACTCACGGTTTAAGAACACTCGGCAGTCGTTGCAAGGCGATCGCAGACGTTGAACGCGTGCGGCTCGCTCTATCTTTTAATCCACAAGCCACGGTAAAAATCTTGTCCAAGTACCAGAATATTAGTGAAATCGATACTCTGCGTGAGGCCGGAATTGTATACCACGAGCCACTGGTTCTTGCTTCTCGATAATGCTCCCATATTCCTCGTTGATGGTAACCAATTATCGACCATACTCGCGGGATCTAGCCCCGTTTTTCCTATTCTCTAAGTCGAAGACTGCCATGTAAGGAGAGCGTGTTGATAACGTGGATGTTATTTAAAGAAATTTGAAGAGGGTGCTGCGCAACATTCCGGAAGTGCATTTCTTGGGAGCTTTCAGAGGACGTATTATAACGTTTTTTTTTCTTAAAAACAAGAAATTAGTCACGGAGCTTTTTGAATAAACTGCGTACTGCATTTTGCTTTCTTAACACTGCAAAGTCAACATGAGCAAAACTAAAATAATGCTTTTCATGACAAAGAATAAACTTGACTGCATCCATGCGTTCATTTGGACAAGAAACTTAATCCCCATGTGTCTTCAAATCAATGTTACCCAACGCAGTAATTTTATGAAAGCTGATAAAAGAGAAGAAATATGCTCTCCATCTGTTAACGGGAGTCAAGAAAAACAGACAATGACAATGCCATCTGTTGGACTACACTTGAAGTGTATCTTTTTACAAAGCAAGTTTTTGTACACCTGTATCATTTTCGTTTCTGTAGCTAGTTTTTATTTTGTATTTCTCATACACCTCGATGGGCATGCATTAGGAAAAATTGATTTTTCCTTTACCGAATAGTCGATGTGTATTATGCAAATTAAAAAACAAAAACGTGGTTATGCTCTTATCGCTAACTTTGTATAGCATGTGATAATAGTAGGCAGACGCAGAACTGCCACTTAAATGTCATTTATAGGCAAACGTCATTTATCGACCATTTGCAATAATCATTTTGAGTGTGCTATGAAATGCCAACCAAAAAAATTTGACAGCTGCTCTGCTTTGTGCTGTCTGCTTCTGCTATTGCTATATGCTATGACTTTATAGCTAGTGGAGGCACAGTGTTAGCCAAAGTCGAAGCTGGAATACAATTGGATTGTTTGGTTTAACTTAGAATTTTTGCCACTTTGTATTGTTTCACAAAAATTTGTTACGATGTGGGTTTTTTGAACACCTTTACGTCACATGATTGAATGTAATTTGCGGAACTGCTTTCGAACTACATTATACTGCGAAATACAGCAGAAATGTTTTTGTATATGTACTTTTTTGTGTATAGCTAAAAATGACATAACAAATTCTATAATAAGCTTGTGCTTCGTGATATTAAATGTTATTTTTCAGAGTTATCTTTTGTTATCCCATGTATCCATTACTTGATTTTTCAATTTACAAGTAAGAACAAACTTTAAAATCTTCTCGATATATTGCTGAATGCTTTCGGTTTACAGTATTTGTAAGAAATGCACTACCTTGTAGTAAATTTGTCTATATTCTCTTTATTAAATTCTTACAAAATCTGTAAATATTTATGAAAATGTGCTTAATAGAGATAGGTGGTCACAAGAGATATTAGGTCCGTTCGCGTACATTTTGGACTGACTGTCAAATCCGGAGGAGTGAGGAAAAAATTCTCTCTCAGAGAGAAAATTTACTAAAAAGTAATCGAACGAATTTGAGGTTTTTTTTGTACGGACAAATATCAATTGTATTTATTTTGATTTTTTTTTTGGCCTTTTTTCCGAATTTAGCAGTTCTTTATTTATTTAAAATCTTGAAACCTGAACCAGTTCTTCCGCTAATTTCCCTTTGTATTGTCCATCTACAAGCCATTTGTAGACGAATAAAGCTGTATGGGAAGCACTTTCATTTAGTCTGCCTGCCTTTCAATATACATATGTATTTTGTCTGTAAACCCTTTCTAAAAAGATTTTTAACTTTTAAACTTTGATTATTGATAAATCTGTATTTAAATCTCACTTATTTTTGCCAACACAAAGTAAAGAAAATGTTTCATTTCGAAATAAAAACGAACTCAATGACAGTTTTAAATAAAAAAAAAAACAGTTTGACAGTTTTTGCAAATTTCTTGGACTAAAATCGACAGAAGAGGGAATGCATTGCTCTCTCATTTCGCTCTCTTCTGCGAAAAATATAACTACGCGAATGGATTTTGGACTGTTTTTCACAGATTTTCGTAGTTGTGGACAATGCGCAAACAGACTTACTTTTATTCGTAAAAACAATCACAATACTAACAACTTAATTAAATATCACAATCTACTACATTCTCGCTGACTAAGGAAACACATCTCTAGTAATTCACTACTCAAATCAAATCGAAATGAGTGCAAATTGTCATTTATAAATGGAGGACGGCGTAATTACAACTCTCTTTTTGTTTATAATATTATCCTAATTACATTCATCCATTAACTCGGGTCGATTGATTTTGTCAAGTTTAATAATCCAAAGCTTCAACTGAGTGTGTTTTTTTGTGAAATTCTTGTAGTACTCTACTGTTTAGAGTGAAAGAAAAAAGTGCATTGTGAGTATAACCGAAGGGAAAAACCATTCGTAGCAGCAGCAGCAGCCTCACCACAATTATCACTACAACCAGTCACTCAATTTGTTGTTGTTTTCGTTTGTGTCTATCGTCGGAACAGATGACATTCGACCAGCAACGAAATACCCCAACAACAGAGACTGCTGAGGAAAATATAAAAGGTGGAAAACCTTATAAAAATAAGGTGAGTAGTTCAGCTAGACAAGATCGTGATGAAATCCACTAAATTCTTGGTCATTCCAGCGTGAATCAATGAAAATCTAAAAGTGGAATCAACAGTCCGTAGCAAAGGAAAAGAAAAAAAAACAAATTAGAAAACCATAAAACTAAATTAAAAATCAAGCCATTGCGCATAAATGCACTGCCGTGGATTTGCCTTCTTTCAAGTGACTGGTTCTACGCAGCTTATATGTTAACAAGCTGATTGTTTCAATTTCGTGAATTGCTCTGGTGTGTCTACCGCATAATGTCAAACAAAATCAATCCAAAACGGCGTGATGCGCCAAACACATCATCATCGTCCAGCTCATCGCTGTCGTCAGCTGGTGGGGGTGATGGTGGAATGTCAGCTGATCTCACATCATTGTTCGAATGTCCTGTTTGCTTTGATTATGTGCTACCGCCGATACTGCAATGTTCCAGTGGCCATTTGGTATGTGTCTCATGCCGTTCCAAATTAACATGTTGTCCGACATGTCGTGGCCCTCTGGCCAACATACGAAATCTGGCGATGGAAAAAGTCGCTTCAAATGTTAAGTTCCCATGCAAACACTCCAGCTATGGATGCACAGCATCCCTTATTTACACCGAAAAGACAGATCATGAAGAAACATGTGAATGTCGCCCTTATTTATGCCCCTGCCCTGGAGCATCATGCAAATGGCAAGGACCTCTAGAATTAGTCATGCAACACTTAATGATGTCCCATAAAAGCATTACCACTCTGCAGGGTGAAGATATTGTCTTTCTAGCGACTGACATCAATCTGCCTGGTGCAGTTGATTGGGTCATGATGCAGTCCTGCTTTGGTCATCATTTCATGCTTGTCCTGGAGAAGCAAGAAAAATACGATGGTCATCAGCAGTTTTTTGCCATAGTACAGCTCATTGGATCGCGTAAGGAGGCCGAGAATTTCGTTTACCGGCTTGAGCTAAACGGAAATCGACGTCGCTTAACATGGGAAGCAATGCCACGGTCGATTCATGAAGGTGTCGCGAGCGCAATACACAATTCCGATTGCCTGGTATTTGATACGTCGATTGCACAGCTATTTGCCGACAATGGTAATCTCGGCATTAATGTTACCATATCCATTCTGTAAACTGGTGACAGAGAATTTGCTGCCGCCAAACATTGTACATTATACATACACACATACATACATCTACTATTATTATGTTTAAATAAGGGAAACATTTCGACGTCATGACATGGCAGATTTTCTCGTTAGTTTTCGTAAGCATTTAAGTTAAGTTCTTTAATTTAATCACACTTTGTATGGTTTGGTTTGGGTCTGAGCGTTAGAGCGTCAAAAGTAGTTCAGACCAGACACCTAGAGGTGAAAAGTTTGCATTGCTGTGCTTTCGCTCATACAGTTTACCGTTCATTATTATACATATATATATATTTTTTTTTTAGTTTTTTTTTTTTAATCTCTATCTGATTTTGTGTAATTTACTGTAGGTAATTTGTAGTCTAACGCAAATGTGAAATTAACGCGTAGATGGTTCATAAATAAACGTATAATTTTACAGAAATGTAAATCGTTTCTTTTAGGTGGTCATTCAGATGGTCAGTTTGGTGTGAGTAAAAGCAAATTCATAATTTTGTTTTTAGTTAGTTGCGTTTTAGTTAAGTCAATGTTTTTCTTCCACATGTTATAACGGGCAATTAAATCAGAGCAATGCTTATCGAGTTTTGTGTTTAAAGAAAAAGATGAGTGATCAAAAGTAAAAAAAAGATAAATTATAAAAAAGGTAAGCAAGAAGCTAAGATGACAAAACTTTAACCCGTTCGGTGTATATCACCAATGTTCAAACAATCGGCAGACAATCTTCCTACTTATTGCACAAATCCTTAATGGTCTTGTTATTCTAAAATAAGATGACGAAACATTAAATTTTATTTGTCGCCTTATTTAATCTGTACCAATGGGCAGAATACTATCTTTTAAATGGGTTTTATTTGTAAAATTTGATGATAAACATTGACACAATCTCTGTTTGCCAACGCCTAATCTTATCTCTAATTTCGCAGTCAAAACTGGGTACCTAGAATCTTAACCAAGCGTTGCGAAGGAGAGGATTTTGTACCCTTATTGGCTAAAGTACTAAGGTAAATGATAGCGATAGGGAAATTGGAATCTTTGGTTGAGGAACTAGAAATTACGGTATCATGATTGCAAGTATCTATATCGTCTATGCAATCACATAATAGGGTGTCATCTTCTCTAAATCCGTTTATGAAATTAAGGACGCCCATGAGGTGGGGGAATCTGGGCGGACTACCAATCGTTTTTCAACCCCGTTCTGTTCAGACTTATAAGATACTAAAGTAGAGATACTAAGGCCGGATATACTTTTGTATTGCTGTGAAGAGGACTATAGACATGAAAAGTATACATTTTGGCTTTTGGTTCTTTCCAAGATCTTTCAAAGTATATTTGATTTAACACTGGATTTGAAAGCAATTAGGAGAACAGATTGAGGTGCGTATGTTTTTAAACGTTCAGGATCAATTGTATGACTGGAGTTTGGTATCATAAGCGAGCAGTTCGACTTGGGAATGAATTACGGAATCAGAGTAGAAATTTTACTTAAAGGTGAGCTGGTGTATTCGTAGTAATACGGGTAATACAGCTGAATGGGAACCATGTTACTGGCATTGCTGGTAACCTATTATACGGACTATGACCTGCACTTCATCGCCATTATACAGTTTCTACGAAAGATTCTTTTCACATTCTTAGTTCTCACCCTGTAGTCAGGACAATTAAACCCACAAATCTGTGTCAAAATTGGTAAAAACTTAACTTAAGATATGTGTTTAATATTCAAAAAAGGTACGCAGTGTTTTTCGATCATATTGGCTTTCAACATTATACTTGAGGGAATTGTACGAAAATCACAAGAACACTGCATGGGCAAATGCAAGTCAGTGCTACTAATACATTATTAGCAGTATACAAAAAATATAGTTTATGCTAACAAGACACAGTTCCGGCTGTGAATCAAATAGCCAACTCGGAGAAGAAGAATGCCACAGTAGTAACAATGACACATCTTCATAATAGTAAAGGACTTTATCTAATTGCCTTCGCCACAGTTTTTAAAAATACAAGTTTAAGTGGAACCTCATTGGAAGATTTAATTTAAAAGCTATTTTATACACTATTCGTAATTTAATTTTTTAAAAGAAAACTATGTATTGCATAGAAAATGGACATGCGCTTTTTTACTTGTTATCAAAACAGCATTTTCTGAGACATTTTTGTAGAATGCGTTACAACATTCTTTAGGATTTTCCCAGTTTTATTAATTATGTAAGTGTTTGCATGGGCTTCATTTTATACAGGTGAAAAGCATGCTTTCACACCCAGTTTTAACAAGTACAAGTCAGAGGATGTCTGCAATGTCTGGAAGATCTTAAAACAAACTTTCGTACAATTCAGATATTATTTGTTGTCTGTCTACGCATCCACGAACAGAAAGTTTGCAATCCCAAAATAATATTGTTTTACGACGCGGGACGGAAGCATGACCGCCAAGCGGAAAGTGAGAACAAGCGTCGCAATCATTTTCTTTGGATGAGAAGATTTAATCACAAAGCTGTGCAGTGGGATTGACCTTTAAAAAAAAATTGTGTCAGTGTCTATACGATTTTTACGATTTTGTTGAGTACCAAAACAGAGTTGCTTCGACAACACAGTACTAACTAATATATTGGAATTTGTTTAGTTTTCTAAAAAGGAAATTTGTATCACTATTTATTTTAAAGTTCGAAAAGCCAAATGTGGTAAGTAATTGCTTAAATAAGAAAAAGCTTGCCACAACCACTCTCATCCTATACTAATTGTAATAAATAACAAATTGTGTCGTCGATAATCCTACCTAATGTCGCCAAAAACCTGAGTATTCAAAAACATATGTAGGTACAAGCATGTGTACGTGGTCATGCTCGTGTCATTTTAAATCTGTCTATGCCAAACAATACACTTCTCCATAATCAATAAACTTCGACATTATCCATTCTAAGCTGGAAATGTAGAAACTGTTTGACAAGAATATAACACCAAACTAACAATACGATTGCAACAGACCATAATAATGGCCAGACAGGAAAACAACGACCAACACAGTCACATAGCGATAGCACTTAGCAATCAAATTGTTTACCATTAGAAAATTACCTGGCACAAATCTGCCCCAATACCTGGTTGCTGGCATTACAACCCATGGTGTACAGTAGATCCATATAAGAATGTTCATTAGCAGTGCTTTCGTGTATGTTAATGACCTGTTCATAGGTTTGGTAATGACATTGAATCGATCGTAACCGATGAAGGCGTTAGTCATGCCAGCTCCGATTCCCGAATATGACCCAACTGACGCAAACAATTGACAAAATGTATTTCCCAAGGCGAATCCATGATGCACGGAATTGTAGATAAATATGGGTGCTTTTAACATCATTATCAAGTCGAAAACAGCTAAATTAAGAACGAAAAGGTTTGAAGGAGTCCGGAGTGATTTTGCACTGTGAAACAGAAAAAGTATTGAGGCATCAGTCCCTAGACAGACTTACATATGCATGTATGTAATGCTTGCGGCAAACCTTGCAAATATAAATATGACCAAACCATTTCCACAGAGAGATGCAATCATTAGAAATACATAGAGCATGGCCAATGAATAATGCATGTAATATTCAGGTTCCGGTTGAGTTAACCAATGCTCTGGGATGTATTGTAGCTCCTCCGGTGGAACATTCCATCCTAGATACCGTACTTCCGATGAAAGTCTTCAATTTAATCAGAATTAATTCAATGAGTTCGACACTTTTTGAAAAATATTTACCGTGCTTCAAATTTTGGAGCCGAATCATTAGTACAGTGCGGACTAATTGGCCGTTCGACACTCATTCCGAATAGCAATTTATTTCTACTTTAAATTAAAATCATGTTCAACCGAATCTTGGTAACTGTGGAAAGGGATTTTCTTTAGTAACTTATATAGTCTCGTGGCAGGTATTTGAATTGATTTGATTTGAGCTAAATAATCGGCGACCTTTGCGTGTCGGCTAATCTTCTGCAGTGTCAATTGCAAATATTGCACAATTTTCAAGAAATGGGCTGCAAATGGGTTGAAAACATGAACGAAAATGGTATATCCGCCAGAATTACCATATCTACACATACATATGTTCGAGTATGTACTTCTGAGTAGAGGAAGGGCATTAATACCAGTAACTACGATTTGGTAAGACTTGTGTTTTTGTTTGAGTATAGCCTTCATAAAAATAAATTGCGGGCGCGACAGACCGGGATGTTCTAGTCTCTCCCACTTACTGTGTTATTGGACCAGTTATTTTATGCACGGTGGGAGAGCAAGAAAGGCTCCATGGTAAGTTCAAAAAAGAATTTCGATAGCAATAACATTTTTTTTTTCGTGCCGAAATAAACCCTTTATACTGTAAAATGGTATACAAAAGGCTATTACAACTAAAACTGGCCACATCCAGCGAATACACAACAATGTGTCTAAGCAAACACGAACATCAAGAAGATTGAACTCGTAAATTGAAAGCTTTATGCCTGTAATAAATGAGTCATAGGCAGAGATCTTTGACGAGTGCCCGTTTATAGGGTCTTAGGTGGCATTACAGCCCGGTTGGTTGAGGTTCCTTTTAACAAATTGTTACAAAAGTTTTGCGGGAACAAACCTTATACTGTCAAACCGTCATATCGTCAACCATCATATCGAAAGACAGAGATAATACTGTCAACAAGCCAGAAGAAACTGAAGGAGGTGATGACCACAAAACAAATTTGATTTGATAAAAAGTGCCGCGATATGCATGCAATCCCGTTGCCTATTTAATATTGCTTTTGAAGAAATGTATGAGCTGCTCGTGCAATATAAGAGCCCCTAGGAAAGGAGCATAAAGATTGTATGGTGGAGTTAAAAGATACTACTCCAGACTCATGTGGAAAAGATTGTAGAGATGAGCATATATAGTAATTGCGGTAGAATTACAGTTGCTGCTGAGAAAAAAAGAAGAAAACCTTTGAACAGGAGGACGGCTTACGCACTATCATAGGCCGGCCTCAACAACTCCACTTACATGATAGCAGCTAACACTGATGTATGTACATATATTCACCCGACTAATGGAAAATGAAAAGAACGTTTAAGATTAAATTCATCAATGATGCGGATGGCTTCCGACACGAACAATTTAAAACAGAGAGATGATTTAGCACGGCGTATGCACTAACTGATGTTATATCCAAAATTTGGTCGGAAGAAAGTGTACCCGAAATCTCGGGCTCCAATGCCTCTTCTAAAAAAGAGAAGATGTCCAATTATCTTTTTGTTATCATGTGCAAAATAATGTCGATGGATCTTGCAGAAAAACCAGGAGTTCTGAATCAATACCGAGGAGACAATATTGACGTCATTAAAAGGACGCAGCGAGATGAAAAATAGGCAAAAAACAAGTTGCTTCGTAAGTGAGAATTAATTAGAATAACTATCAAGATAGTAAAGAATTTCTACCAAAGTTCCAGAGTTATGTTTTATTATGTCCTGAGATAGGCATGAGGCAGAAAATCACTACTTGTATTGTCAATGCTTTTATTTACCGTTAAAGCGTTGTATAAAATCTTTATCAACATGGTCTTGTTATATACAATAGAAACATGAAATTGCGAAAATTGGATGATACTTTCTTGGCTGCTTTGAAAGAAAGCTTCTCCGTGCAATAGTTGGTTAATTTTGAAAGATACGATTCCATGACGAATTGTTTGGGCTAAATAATAGGTGGTAACCTCCTTGAACGCCAGAATGCGCTGCTACTGCAAAAAAGGTTATGGTGCCTTGAAGTCCATTCATATTAAGGCAGACATGCCAAATTTCAGTGCGATACTGTCTTTAGTTTTGTTTTGACAGCTGATTGTTGTCGTGTTTGGCATCATGTTGAGTATTGACAAAAACGATTTTCGTTCTCTCATAAAACATTATTTTTTGAGAGGCAAAACGGCGAAGGAAACAAAAGAAAAGTTGGATAGATATTATGGGGCTAATGCTCCGTCAGATTACACCGTCAAATATTGGTTTCGAGAGTTTCGTGGTGGCCGCAACTCCACTACCGATCAAGTCCGCAGCGGCAGGGCCTCCGATGCGGTTACAGAGGACAATGTCAAAAAAATACAGGAAATGGTGTTGGCTGACCGGAAAGGGAAGGTGCGCCAGCTAGCAGATCACATAAAGATTAGTACTGAGCACACACGCCATATTTTAGGCAATATTCTGCATATGAAAAAGTTATCTTGCCGCTGGGTGCCGCGCATGCTTACGCCTGACCAAAAACACGAACGCGAGAGCTCGAAGAGTGTTTAGACTTGCTGATGCGGAATCGGGCGGACTTTTGACGTTGATGAAACTTGGTCCACTATTATACACCAGAGAACAGAATGAGTGCCCGGCAATGGACTGAAGCCGGCACGAGTGCTCCGAAGCGGCCGAGGGAGGCTCGATGGGTCGGAAAGGTTATGGCGTCGGTTTTCTGGGATTGTCATGGCGTACTCTTCGTGAACTACCTTGAAAAAGGTAGCGAGTATTACTGTGCATTATTGGAGTGATTGAAGGCCGAAATCGCTGCAAAACGGCATCACGTGAAGCGAAAAAAAATTTTGTTTTTGCAAGACAATGCGCCGGCCTACAAGAGCATCGCAACCAAGGCTAAAATCAATGACTTACGGCTCCAATTGCTATCGCATCCACCGTATTCGCCCGATTTGGCTCCCTCAGATTATTATCTCTTCCCAAACCTCAAAACATCGCTCATCAATAAAAAATTCAACTCACGCGAGGAAATCTTCGACGTCATGGCAGACCTTCCGGAAAATTACTTTTCGGACGGGATCAAGAAGTTGGAAAATCGCTGGAATAAATGTATCAAACTAAAAGAGGACTATATTGAATAAAATAAAAAAAAAACATTTAAAAAAAATTTTTTTTCATTCCCAAGGAGGTTACTTTTCACCCCACCTAGTAATGGTCAAGAAAATTCCCATCCAGTGTTACAGATTGCTAGCACACCTGCAGCATAGACTTGCAATATACATATACTTGCATGTATCTTACGGTATTTTAGTTTCATACTTTATATTTGGCAATCGTATTCTTTCTGTTCAAGGATAGGTGAAAATCCTGAAAAATGCTAAAGTGTTACGCTTCAAATGTTGTTGACAAGGTGGGGTAAAAAATATTATTGTGTTGATGTTGATTGTTATGTAGAAAAAGCAATTAGAAATTGGTGACACTGCGGAAAAGTAAACGCACAATCGCAGAAACTACGTTGACATGTAGCTGTAATGCCCATATAGGAATAAATTACAATAGTTAAGAAAGTACACAAGGTAGGTTACCGTTCAGTTTCAAATAGTTAATTTTCAAAACGTGTAAAAGTGCATCTTTTAGAGGTTACAAAGTTTAAATTATGAAGATACTTAGGTTGTTACAGCAGGTTGTTTCTAAACAGATTTTATTAGAAGCAGTGTTTTTACGAAATTCTCAGTAAACTACATGAGGTTTGATGCCAAAATCGTGTTCATGTCGGTTAAGCAGAATAAAAATTTAAATAAGTTTCATTTAACTATGAAGTTAACCACTGAGCTGTCTACATATATTACATTTTTAACACAGTCACCGTCAAGCTCTTGCAGCGTTCACTTCGTGTTGACTTCTCTGCTCAGTGAGAGTGTTTTCATACGATATTCATATGGTATATCCAACTCATTCCCTCTTAGAAACCAAATCAATTAATTTGATTTCGCCTTTGTGTACCGCGTGTTTCTTTCAGCGCGCAGTTAATACTGTTTGAGGTTAAGATGGACCCGTGGCCAGAAAGAAAAAAACCGGGAATAGGTTTGACATCCTTGGGGAGTCCCTACCTGAATTCGAACCAAGGTCAAAGAAAAATAAACTTTCCTTCTCTGTAGAATTGCCCAACCTTCCCAACATCTCAAACATTAAAAACCGGAGATTTGTACTTATTGCACCTGCAAGTGAAAAACAACCACTGTCTTCCGTAAGCATTTTTGTACTTAAAAAAGCAATAGATTCTATAAGTACGTAGTATGAACATATCTCGCAACTTAGAGATGGTAATATTTTGAGTCTAACCAAATCCCAAAAAGTTGCAGATAAATTCTTGCGTGTTACTAACCTCCCAAATCAATATCCAGTGACGATCAAACTACATACCAATCTTAACACTTCGAAAGGCATTGTTCATGCTTCCTGCTTAATTAATATTAAGGAGGAGGAAATAGTTAACGAGTTCAAATCACAAGGTGTAACCAAGATGTATAAATTTTAAAAAAGTCTTTGAAAACATTCAACGTCCAACAGGTTTGGTACCCTTAACCTTTGACCGGTATCAGTTGCATTCCACCATTGAAATAGCATGCTATACCTGCATGTGGGTGGCAGTGGCTCAAGTGGTAGTGGACTGGCTTCCAAATCGGAAGGTTCGGTGTTCGAATCCCAGCTTCGCCCGAAAGACATATTCATTTTTTCAGCTAACGAAAATCAAGTAAGATGAGTAGTTGACTAGAAATCAACATCAAGCCAACTTCCGCTAAGAATTTTGTCTTCCCATTAAATGTTGGATGCCACCCATGGAGCGAAATAACCACTGAGCCCAAAATCTTCCTTTCTCTCTCTATCCCATTTTCCAAAAAATTTAATACGTGCTGAGGCATTATAAGTGTATTCATACCCACTTGAGTGTTAAGTTCTTAAAACAAAAAAAAAAAAAAACGATCATTTCCCAATAATTTGTACTCTTGTTATTGGTTCAACTTACTCTCAAACTTTAATAAATCAAAAGTTTAAAGCTGATCTTACTGACTGGGTTTGTTATCACAAACACATATCCGAATACTTGTCAGTAAATAAGGATTCAGCCAATATCAACAAAGAGGCTGCTCTGCTACATAAAGCAATACGAATTGCCGCCAACAAGTCGATTCCTCGAAGCACAACGAAAGCTTCTAAACGTACTCTTGTTTGGTGGAACCCGGAGCTTAATGGCCTACGTAATGAAAAAGTTAAACCATGGAGAGTTTTTAAAAATTACTTAATTTCTTACAAAAAAAAATTCTCAATTCCGCAGAAAACTTAAAACTGCAAAAGCAAATAGCCTTATACATTTCACCTTGTCTATCAACCCAAACTCATCTCCAAGCAAGATCTGGCATAATATCCGGTGTTTGATAGGTAAACATACACAACAAACAATAAAAGTCATTGAAACTTCCACAGGTCCTCTTTCAGATCCAACGGTAATTTGTAACCATTTTGCACACACTTGGTCCAACTTCTCGAAAGACAAAAATTTTAATTCAAACTACGTCTCACAAAAACAACTCTCTCTTCTTTCTAATATAGATGAAAATCTTATTTCGGCTCCCGCAAGATTAATGGAGGTAAAAATTTCGCTTTTGGAGCTCGAAAGTTAAAGGTAAAACACCGTGCAGAGGCAGAATATCATACCCTATGTTAAAAAACCTTCCTCTCTGCGCAAGCTTCAGGCTTACGCAACTTTACAATAATATTTTTGACACCGGTATCATTCCACAAAATTGGAAGCAAACAATATTATTCCCATTACCCAAACCAAAGAAAAACATAAGCAGTGCAAGCCAATTGAACAAATCGTAACCAAACGAATACTTTGGTTATAGGAAGCTGATAACACCCAACCAAGTGGCTTTTCAATCAAATAAAGGCTGCGCCGATCTAGATTTTCAGATATCCAATGCCTTATCTGCATGCAATCATGTTACAATTCTCTCCTTAGATTTCGAAAAAGCTTTCGACAGGATAGGAATTCATACGAGTATAATACTCAATAAACTGAAAGCGTGGGGCATAGGTTTGAACTATGTTAAGGCTTTCCATACCAACAGGAAAATTGGCAAATGGGATTCCACAGGGATCTTCACTAACCACAGATAGTGAAGCCTTTACAGCTTTTGACGATCTAGGCACAATCACATCAAATCAGAAATAACTTCATCACACGTCTTACACTGACGATTTTTACATTTTATGTAAGCACAATGACACGTCAACTATAAATTTATCACTGACAAACCTCCTTAATGATATACTTGCTTGGTCTTCTTGATTTGGAGCTAGATAAATGTAAGACTCTTCATATTTGCCGTAAGAAATTCTGTACTACAATCCCTTTTTCTTTAAACAATGTTAATATTAATAATGTTGATAGTTTAAGTACGAGTATATTAGGTTTAGTATTTAACAGTAAGTATAACTGGAAAACTCATTGTTTGGAGTTAAAATAAAACTTAGCTAAAAGAACAAATATTATTAACTATTTGGCAAGTAACAAATGTAATGTTCATGTAAATACACTAGGTAATATAACGAAATCACTAATTTTAAGTAAGATTGACTACGGATTAATTATCAATGGCAATTCACCAAAATCAACATTAAACATAATCATATCACCAACAAAATCCAAACTCTTTATCAAACTAGATTTTTCAAATGGTTCTATACTGGTAAAGGACGTTGTTCATGCAATGAAGAATAAAACTATAAAACGAATACAATCAGCTATATCCACATCAATAACTTCGGCTAAAGAATCGGGCATTCGCACCAAGATAATCGCCAAGTACACTCCACGTTATCCTCCATAGTAGATACAACCATGATTTAGGTTATGAATCTGGCAAACTTTAACAAAACCAGCACTACCAGCCAAATCGTTTGCCAAGTTTTCCTAAGCATTTCTGCGAAACTAAAGAAAGAAGGGTGGAAATACTTATTCTTAGATGGTTCTAAGACTACACAAAACACATGTTTTGCATCTATTACTGAAAACGATTCACTGATATGTCTTGGACTTTTAGATAACAAAGTATCTATATTCACTGTTGAAGCTTTTGCTACTCTGAAGACCATAACCACATCCGCTACGCATGCAGGCAAATTTGTTATAGCTACAGACAGCCTTTCAGTGATAAAAGCAGTCCAAAACCCTGGTTACAATACTGAAATTATATGTAAAATCCGTGATTTTCTTATCAGCAAGCCTAACAGATTGAAGCTGCTGTTGTTTTTACCAAGCCACATGGGTATAGAGGGTAATGAACTCGCTGACGTAACTGCTGTGCAAGCCCATAATACACCGATCTACAATTTTGAAGTTGACACCAAACTTGATCTGCTGCGCGATATCAATCAAAAAATCAAATCGAAACTTCTGTCGGACTGGAACGCTTATCGTCATCATTACTCGAAAATCAACCCCAACAAAGTGCAACCCATCTTCCCTACCACCACAACAAAATCTATGAATACCACCTTCATTAGATTGCGGCTTGGTCATACAACCACAACTCACCAACACCTTCTCCGTAAGGAAAGTCCGGCCACATGTCCAACCTGCAGAGCTTGCGTCGACATTAACCACCTATTAAACTTACACAATTGTCCAGCCAGAACTACTCATCAACACCCAAATTGTCCATTTACGAAGCCTTAAAAAAACACTAGTCATGATAATAAGAAAGAATAATATAAGTGTTTAACCTTAATTAAGTTAACACATATTAATTTTTACATTGAGCTACCTCAGAGCAGAAAGTCCCAGTAGCTTGTGTTCGTTTTCCTGTTAACATTGTAATTTAAATTACTTGGTAATAAATTATAATAAAAATAATAACAGACTTTTAAGAAAAAGAATGGTCGTATTGAATTGCGACATATTGGGATTAAAGGCTATCTCTTTGATTCTAGAACTTCGTTCGAATTCAAAATTCGGAATAAGCGTTTCTTGAAAGGGAGGAAGCCAGTATTTTGTAGAATTTATCCTCTTATTTAATAGAAAACAATAACATTTAAACTTTTAAGTTTTGTACAATTGAAATTCACTGCAAATGGCAAATTATTTCATAAATCAAAACTAAAATAATTATGTTAAAATTGGTAGTTTTACTATATATAACAAACCTGGAACAAAGCGACCCCAAATTCGAAACAGTGGCATCATAGCCCACGGTGTGCAATATATCCAAACAATAGCCACCAGACATCGTGCCTTTGTAAACGACAATCGTCCATTCATTGGTCTAGTAATCACATGGTATCGATCGTATCCTATTAAGGCATTTGTCATCCCTGCACCAATGCCAGAATACGAGCCAATAAAGGCAAATACCTGACATCCAGCATGTCCTAATTCGAAACCAAAGTTTAGTGAATTATAAAGAAATATCGGTGCCTTCAACATCATTAGGAAATCCAAAATTGCTAAATTAATAACAAAAATGTTCGATGGTGTTCGCAAAGATCTGGCGCTATGTATTAAAATAAAAATAATGTGATACTTATTATAATCCATAAACAGATACATATGTCAGTTAGCGAACCTCATAAAAATCCATATGACTAGACCATTTCCGGTCAACGAAGCCACCATCAATGCACTGTATATCAATGCCAACAAGTAGTGCATGGATTTCGCAGGCTCTCTATGTGTAAGCCAATGTTCTGGAATGAATTGCAATTGGTCAGGAGGAACATCCCATCCGAGATAACGAAATTCTGAAACTGCCCTGCCAAGGAAAGTTGAGAGTTAAGTTTGTGTCTTCAAATTTACGAATACCTATCTTCGGGATGATAGTAAGACAAGTTCCTATTTGGATAATTGTAAACTTGTCCATGATCAGTCATTGTGAGGGACAGCACACGAAAAACTATTACATCACTGTTTAACCTCACTCTAGCACATAGAAATTCTAAAACTACTAGCTTCTTGAGAAGAGGAGTCTTTTATAGTAAAAACTGGGCAGTACATATATATGCATGTGTATATTATACACACGAATTCTCGTATGGAAAGGAGGGAAATTTAAGAATTTTATGAGGATACAGAAGCTCAATTATGGTTCTTCTATTTTAATTGTGAAGCACTTTCAAATCAAGGTTCCGAGAATGTGCTCCGTGAAATTAGACCAATGGAAATATCATCGAACGTATCCATGCTGTCATTTTTAACAGTTCTTCAAGACTTATATTCACTATCGTTTTACCTATCTTCATGGAAAGACCTACACAGATTTCAATTCCTCTGCATAACACAAAGCCAAAACGCATCAACATCATGTGCTTAAATGAAACTGTGTTCAGAATGAATGAAATGGTTAAACCTTTATCCATCCTCTATGGATCACACCTGTATAAGTTCCAGCTGATGCTAGGACTAAAGAACTAAGATCATAGTCTGCGATTGGAGTGCGCTGATTAAGCTCTTGACCAGCTTTAAGTTGACCCTTATTTTTATCGAAAAATCGTGTTTATTGACGTGGCTCGTTTTCGACTCATTGGCCTTGCACAGACTGGAATGAAGCAAATCTACACCGCAAAAGTGCACTGTTTGGCGTGGTCACGTTGAATAGATCGTTGGCCCTTATTTTTTTTTCTTAAAAATGAGGCCAGAGATCGATTTAGAGTTAAATGACCATTGTTACTGGACAATGATCATTGATTATTCTTCTGAAAATGTAGACATTATGGATCCGGATGATACTCGTACGTGGCTCGTTCAGCATGGCGTTAAGTGTCACCACTTACTGAGGATTCGATTCCACGACGACTTTATATCGCAAGGTGGATCAATGAATTAGCCACCGAGATCGTGGTATTTGCCGCCATTCGATTCCTTGTCGTGAGATTATATAAAGTTGTTGGTGTATGGTAATAACTATTCAAGCTTTGGAAGTCAATATTCCACGCGTTATTGGTAAGATAGACCGTCAAATACCCGAAAGAGTAGTTAAAAATTAGAGTAAGTTGCTAAAAAAATAGAGAAAGTGGATGAACTTCGTTAAAAACAGCCCAGAAACCGATATTCCGATTTAAAACACAAGGTTTACGACATTTACGACCGTTATTTATAATACTCGTAAATAAAGATACACATTTTTTATAATTTTTTTTTTTAATTCTAACATATAACTTAAAAAATAAACTTTTTTTTTTAATCAATAAAAAATAAATCGAGTTATTTAGAAATTAAGCTGTAGTGTCCAGTTGAAGCGTCAGACGTGATAAGAAAAAAGAGCCAAGTTATGGTAAGAGAGCCAAGTTATGATGATTGATGGGCAGTTTATAATTATTAGCCAGTTACGAATAACGAATAACTTTTTCATAAAAAGGGGGGGCTTAAATTTACTGTCTTATTAAATGAATTTATAGCCTTTTTGACTAGAAAAGTGCTTTCGGTGAGTGTTATGTGATGGTTCTATCTTGAAAATTTTATTTTTTAAAAAGAAAACCAAAAGTAGATTTTCGCTATTAAAAAAATATGTACATATATATTTGTGGATTTTGTTAGTCTTTGGTTTTATTTTCCAATTAGTTGCGTGAAATACTGTTTTGATAAATACTTATCTCTAAAAGATTAGTAAAAATAGTGTTTATTACGTTAACTGCTAAAATTTTCTCTGTTAGAAGCATTGTTGTCGAGCAAAACATTAATCTGAATTGAAACTGGATTTTCCGACAACCTACATATGATTAGCTCTGCTTGAATTCCATTCACTATCGGTTTAATGTAAGGAGACTTCCGCGAATGTGTGTAATTCGTATGAGATCATTCGCTGACATTCGTAAGATTTTCATTTCTGTCGCTGTCATTTTTCCTTAATTTTATCATAAAAATTACGATATACTTGTATGTTAAAGCGACTGTAGAGCCTTAGAATTTAAGCGGCATTTTTCTGTCACAAAAAAACTGATGAAGTTTTGCGTAATTTAAACCAACTCAAACTGGCACTACGTTCGAAATGTCATCGCAATTTTGTTGGTTGTTAGCGACAGTGCCAAAATATTTAAATTTGTCGGGCTTTGGTCTGATGACTTTTTCTAAATAGATGTACGAACTGGCTTTGCGGGTTCACAAAACGACACTGCAAATATTCGGTCTTAGTACGAATTGTAAACCGCCCTTATTCAAATATTAAGAGTTGACTGAAGGCCTTCCACGTCCTTGGTTGTGATAACGCTATCTTTCCGGATTCGTAAATATGGTGCTCAATAGAAAATTTTGCAAGACATTAGACAGCAATGGGCTTTATACACTGCCTTGGTGTACTTCAACTACAAAGTCTCCTCTTTTTCCTAATGTTCATTTTATTTTCGTTTTGTCGTCAGCGTACATATCGCTTATCGTTCTTTTGTACGTCTCGGGTACATCCGATCAAAGTGTCTTTGTCTCTTTTATTATCTGGACAAATCTCTAATCTATATTTAAAAGGTTCTCCACGAACGATCAAACCCAACGACCGATTTTACACTCATCAATTTCCACGATTTCACCAATACCTCCTATTTGCCCCTCTTCCGCGAATTGTTCATCCAATGCTACTAAACAAACTTCCCTGCAAAAAGAAAACCGATCCGAAACCGTCTCACGTGAAACTACTGTATTATTTACAACAGAACTTTCCCTAATTGTTTGTTCAAATGTCATATTCATCGAAAAACAATAAGTAATGAGCATGCACACCTCAGGAGAAGTATGACATTGTTCAAACCAAGTATTTTTCGCCACCGAAACACAATGATAATATTTACTTTTTCTACGATACTCAAATAACCCACAGATTAATTTTGAATCATTTAACACCATATATTTTTTATGCTTGTTACAATAGTTTTTAGCTGGAATTAGTTCCATATTTTTTAACCATTCCAAAGTATTTGTATGAGTATTCAAAATACTTGCTAATTTGAAAAGATTGTATTTGCTTTCCATAGTGAAACACAATTTATACAAATATTTCACGAAATGTCGAAAAGAACGCACGTATATCGAATTGTAGTCGCGAGGAGAATTTGTGATCAACTTATCTTTACTTGCACCCGTTATTGATAGTAACGGAAACATATGTGATGCAAATGTGGATCACAGCAGCTACTCTAATGTCACGTGTAAAAAACATAATGTTTCGTATTATGCATTGTATTGCAGTAAGTACTCGTATAGCATATTTGGTATCGTAGGAAAGGTCAAGAAATGGAGTTAATTAAAACGCTGGAATAAAATAATCTTGCTATTTTTATTATTCATTTTGCTTTTTTTTTCTTAAATAGATGTACATCTTTTTGCAAAACTTACTATAACTTTAAAACTTTTTAACGGATTGTAACGGTTTATATCTTAAATGAAGGCCTTCAATTGTAGCTTTAATTTGAGATATAGTTTACCCACATACGCCTTACGGTTTAGAAGATATTTAAATCTATCTTTTAAAGGATTTTCAATTTTCAAATGTCCTTTTCGTCCTTTCCAGTGGTTTGCGCCAAAAGCCGTTTTGGATTTAACCTTCCTGAGTGGTAGATTATGTATACAAAAAAATTCAAGCCAATCGGAGGTGAGTACTTTTCGGAACTCCAGCCAAAACTAGTTTTAATGAATTTAGCAGTTTTTTATTCAAAATCATGAATTTCAGGACGAAGATTATTTAAACCTAGACAGGTCTGAATGAGTTCTTCTGATAATTTATCTTTGTTTTGCGCATCTACAAGTATACCATATGCCATTTGCCTGCTTTTCAATATATTTTGTCTGTAAACATTTTCTAAAAACAATTTTCCATTTGAAACTTGAATTATTAATTAGTCTTCTATTATTAGTAAAGTAAAAAAAATTTTCCATTTCGAAACAAAAACAAATCCAACAGCATTTTCAAATAAAAAAAAAAACAGTTTGACAGTTTTGACAAATTTGCCCGATCAAATTTCTTGGACTAAGGGCGTTTTCGTTTGGGCTGTCAGAAGGCTTTTTTTTGTGTACTCCGATTTTCATTTAAATGGAACACTAACAACTTTTTCTGATTTTTATATTTTAAATATATTTGCCTGCGAATCAATTTGAACATTAAGAATAATAAGTTGGCCAAACACCGCCGATTAAAAGAAAACAGAAATTCAGTTTGACAGCACTATACTATTCGACGTTTATACATATTTACATATATGGGCTAGTACATTTTGACATAAAATTTAGGAGAGAAATTTTGATTCTGGAATGAAAACGAGAAGCAAAATTTTATTTCTGCAAAAATGAGGAGAAATGCTTTTACGTTAATCTTCTTCTCCGGGGCAGGGAAAAAAGCCCAAACGAAAACGAGATTAGTTGGATTCCAGAGAGCTCATATTGTGGTCTTATTGAATCCAATTTAACTAGTGAATTCAAGGTTATTGATAATTAAATGCTCTAGATTCAATATCTTGAAAAATAAAGACTAACAGCGGAAAGACAAAGTTTTTTTTCCTCCGTAGATAGATCTGCGGTTCTGAGCTACTTGTTCGGCTAACAAACAAAGCATTCTCTTTGATAGATAGATAGAAAAACAATACACACAATTTCGATAAGACAAAAACCATACAGCAAGACACAAAGTGCATAAACCTCTAATGAAAGAAACTGGAGGTAACAAATCTTTATATTCGAAACACAGCGATTCATTTCACACATTTGCAAATTTCAAAATATGAACTCGATTTTCATTTGAATTGCTTGCGACTTTCAATCATTGACATGTTCACTGTGGGTACACTTTTCTTTGACATAACGCTGGTACCATACCGGATTGATTTGGAGAAAGCCGTCGATACCGTATGGTTAAAGGGACTCTCCTTCAAGTTGAACAGGCTGGGCATTAGTAAACTACTTGTGTATATTTTTTTTAATCCGATCCTATTCAACATTTACACAAGTGATCTAATCGCGTACAGATCAGGTCCAAAGATTGAGGTAATTAATATACTTTTGCAATGTGACTTAGATAAAATTAAACGATATTGCGAAATTGAAAATAAACTTTCAGAAGTCTGAAACCATTCTGTTTAGGATGCCTTTGCCTGGGGCATCTAGGGGTACCAGAAAGAATTGGCGAAAATTTTCAATCGTGGAAAAACATGGCAGCCACTTGCTTGTCGAATTGTAGTCAGAAACCTTGGAACCTGGCTTGATCTCGTATATACTCGTATGTTGCTCTGGCCAGACCCAAAGGTGCTTTTGCCCTTACAAAGAGTCTGTTTTATAGCAGTCAACTCAACTGTTTACATAGTTTTAGGTAGGATTAGGGTGGATTTTCTTCGAAGGAAAAGCAAATATTTATATAAGAGAAAAAATATATTAAAAAAAAAATAAAAAATAAAAGAACTAAAGAGGTGGGTACTCTGCTTAAATAGGGCGTAGTCCATGCAAAAAAATAAAAATAAAAAAATTGTATTATACAATATATAGGTACAATAAGATATTATATGTAGGTTAAGTAGGCTAAGATTTATTTGTAGGTAGATTATAGGTTTTAGTTTTAAGTTTTTTATTATAAAAAAAGTCCATTTACTAAATTTTTTTACTTAAAAATTGTTTTCTTAGCTTTAGTTTTAATAAACCTAAAAATATTGTAGAAACACTGTTAGAAATACGGAAAGACATAGTGTAAGGATTACGTTTAACTTAGAGCACCCGCATGGGCCAGCAATTTATAATATGTAGAATATTTTTTAAGTTATTTAAGCTAATTTTTAATCGTGTTTTTGTATAGCTTGTAAGTGTGAATTATTGGATTAAATAAAACTGCATTTAAAATGAAAATAAATGTCTTTGATATAGCATTCTGGTTTGAAACGCGTTTAATAGTGGTTAAATGTAAAGCCCATATATCCAGTTGAACTATTTTAAGCGGTTTTATACTTGTGAAATATTTTCGTGGAAAACAGAAAGGAGCACCTCGTCAATAGGTCACCAATATTCAACACTAAAAAGAAAGAAAAACATTAACAACACGAGTATTGAGATTAGTTTTGAAATATGCCACTCTCAGTCTACCTAAATCTATAGATTTATTTGAAATTTCATTGACCTACTAACATTAGTGATTTGTTAATCTGGAAGCATTTGACCCTTGTTGTTCTGGCAGGCTGGATAAAGCATTAGGTATAAGGTATTTGTAATCACACTTGTACGGTATCTAAACCAATTGTGTAAACCTGAACTTGCAAATCAAAGAACTTTGAAATGGAAAAATGTAATACAATACCCGTACATTCGATCAATAAAATACCAATTTAGGTTCATTACAACTACGATTCATGGGAACAGAAGGATGTACGATATACATAGAAATACTGTGTCAATTATAAGTGCGGATGCGGCATGCTAATGGTCAAATGGATACTATACTCGTATTTGTGTTTATGAACAATAAACGCATGTTTATAGCCTCGTAGAAAATTTATATAGCCTCATCAAAAATATACCCTCATCTATGTATATACTCATGCAAAAGAACTTATGGAAAAAAACCTAAGCTATCAAATCTTGACATATTTTGTACATATAGGACATAGGTATATAAAGGATGACCAGATAGCAATGATAGTTTTTCCCATTTGTTATGCTTCAATAGCTGTCAAAGTTACCAACGACATCCAGCTGTAATGATATTCAGTAAGGTTTGGTATTCTATCATGCATCGTTTTATGTGCGGAAATTATAAAAATATATTAATGCAATTCCGGCTCAGTTGTAAATACGCAACGTGAATTTCGTCGTTGTTGGTAGTTATCATGGCTTCAGTGTGCAGGCGATTCGCCGCACCGTAGAAAAGTTTGAGCGTGAGTACACTCTTTTAGATCTTAAGCCACCAACCAGACAGAGATTGGTGCGAAATGAAGAAAACACAGCCGCCGTAGCGGCCAGTATCGAAGAAGACCAGAAATGTCGATTCGGCACCGATCAGCTGAATTGGGCATCGCCAAAGAATCAACCCGGCTAATTTTGCGGTGGGATTTAGGCCTACATCCGTATAAGATTGTGCTGACTCAAGAATTGAAGCCGCGCGACAATAGACAACGCCGTGAGTTCGCCAATTGGGGGCTGGAAATGTTGGCCGGAGATCCGGATTTTGGCCAAAAAATCTTCTTCTCGGACGAGGCCCATTTTTGGCTTAGCGGCTATGTCAACAAGCATCGTTGCTGTTATTGGAGCTAACGCAATGCACAAGTGTTCGGCCAAGCATCAATGCATCCATAAAGATTGACTGTTTGTTGCGGTTTATTCCATGGCGGCATCATCGGACCTTATTTCTTTCGAAGTGAGGAAGGAGACACCGCTACCGCCCGTGGTCTTAGGTATAGAGAGAAGTTAACCGACTTCCTGTAGTCAGAGCTTGAAAACATCGATATATCCGAGGTGTGGTTCCAAAAAGACGGCGCTACATACCGTACACGCGACGCAACGTTCGAAGTTGTGAAGGGGAAATTTGGCGACTAGGTCATCTCGCGACGAGCATTCATCAATTGGCGCAATAACGCCGCACATATTGGACCGAGTTATCAAAAATTGGACCGAGAGCTTGAAACACTGCCAGAGAAGCCGAGGCGGCCATTTGAATGATGTGCTATTCCACATATAATGGCTTCAATTTTATATCTTACACCGTTTTATTTAAATTTAATTTCCCATCTTACTTATCTGGTCACCCTATATATTCATCTACTACTTATTTATGTACGAGTATATTCAAAACAAGATCCTCTATATACGAATAGTAAACCAGCTTGTCGCGTTATTTGTCCTTGTTCTGAAAATATGATTTGAATAAGTGTACTTATAATCTTTTACTTGGAGTGGAAGTCAACGAAATTTCGAAAATTTTACACCACCTCACTATATCTTTGTGGGGTACCACTTAATATAAAACAATTAATTCGTTGAAAATTCAATTAAACGCACCTTTTTTTCCTTTGAAATATTAAGAGTTGATTTAAGTATTGAGTCTATAACTTAATTCGTGCGGTTTGCTAACAGATGGCGTAACTTGTATTATTTCATTGTTATTATTCCGCTGGAACATGCGTTGGAAAGCTACTGTCATTGTACGTCGTTTCAGTATATGTCATTCATTTGAAGCGTAAACAACAATAATTTTTTTTCACTCAAATATGTCGAACTTTGTGCCTGAAAAAGTGTTTTTACGGGGAGTTCTTCTTCATTACTTTAATATGAAGAAAACTGCTGCCGAAAGTCATCGTATTTTGGTGGAAGTTTATGGTGAACATGCGCTAGCTGAGCGAACCTGCCAAAAGTGGTTTGCACGATTTAAAAGTGGTGATTTTGGCTTGGAAGACGATGAACGTCCTGGGCAGGCAAAAGAGTTTGAAGATGAAGAACTGGAAGCATTACTCTATGAAGGTTGTTGCCAAACACAAGAAGAGCTCACAGAATCTTTGGGTGTCACTCAAGCAGCCATTTCAAAACGTTTAAAAGCAGCTGGATATATTCAAAAGCAAGGAAATTGGGTTCCACATGAACTCAAGCCGAGAGACGTCGAAAGACGGTTTTGCATGTCCGAAATGCTGCTGGAACGCCACAAAAGGAAGTCATTTTTACATCGGATTGTTACTGGTGATGAAAAATGGATCCATTACGACACCGGCCAACCAGCCAAATCAACGGCAAAGCCGAATATCCATGGCGCTATGGTAATGCTCTGTATTTGGTGGGATCAGATGGGTGTGCTGTATTATGTGCTGCTAAAACCGGGTGAAACCATCAATGGACAACGCTACCGAACACAATTAATCCGTTTGAAGAGAGCAGTGGCCGAAAAACGCCCGGAATATGCGACCAGACACGAGGCAATAATTTTCCATCATGACAACGCTCGGCCCCACGTTGCTATTCCGGTTAAGAACTATTTGGAAAACAGTGGATGGGAAGTCTTACCCCACCCGCCTTATAGCCCAGACCTTGCCCCTTCTGACTACCATTTGTTCCGGTCGATGCAGAACGCCCTCACTGAAATACGATTCACATCAGAGCAGAATATCAAAAATTGGCTTGATTCATTCTTGGCTTCCAAGAAGGCGCAGTTCTTTTGGGATGGGATCCACAAATTGCCAGAAAGATGGGGAAAAGTCATCAGATGGGCAATACTTTGAATAATACTATTGTACATGTTTTTCTTAAATAAACGTTCAAATTTTGAAAAAAACCGCACGAATTAATTTATATACCCAATATAATACTATTTACAAACTTATTGAATACCAACACATGATTTATTTAAGCAAGGAAAAAAATTGATTAAAACAAATAAACGTATCTTTACTTAGTTAAACGAAAAAAAAAAACTCAGTTTATACTGCGAAATACGATTAAAGGCAGTCAAGGTAAAGTAAAAACAGAATAAATTTCAGTATAACAAATAACGTAAAAGCCTAAATTAATAGTAAGTCCAACCGCCAGACTTGGTTATAAGTTCAAAAATCCGACTTGGCATCGAAAACCAGGTTTTTGAACTCCTGAGCTGGAACTAGAGTCCATTCCGTTGTAACGGCCTTGCGTAAATCCTCCGCCGAAGCAAATTTGCGCCCGCCGGCATAAGCACGGTGAGACAGATTACTCCACATGTTTTCGATCGGGTTTAAGTTCGGTGAATGTGCTGGCCACTCTAAAAGTTGAATTTCTTTGGCTGAAAACCACTCACGACTGGCTGCGATACATGAATGGCAGCATTATCTTGCTGGAAAATAGTATTTGAATCCGGTTGATGCTCCAAAAAGTCTACCAAAATACCAAAATACCAAAATAACAGAGTAATATAATCCTCTGATTTCATTTGGCCAGAAATTTTGCATATTCGAGTCCTGCAATGATAGCTAAAAGCAGCCCAGACCATCAAAGATCCATCTCCTTCTTATAGCATGCCAAAATAATAATTAAAACTGTCTAGCCCGTCAAGGTTAAACTTTTTTTCGTCCGAAAAGATCACGTTTTTCCACTGTTTAGATCAAGTCATGTGTTCTTTGGCAAAGTGTAGTCGGGCAATTTTGCTTCTGTAAGAGCTGGTTTTGACATTATTTTTTTCCAAACCAGTTGATTACTGCCAGCTAAAATTTGTTGTACATGCCGTTTAGATATCCGCAACTTTAAGTCGCAATAATTTTAAAAGCAGTAGCATTTTTTTGCAACCCAGCTTGGATAATGGCCGATTTCTGCCTTGGTTAAATTTTTTGATTGTTTTTATTTCTCCGGTTCACGTTGTAATTACTTCCTTTAATAACATCGATTGTGGAAGCCGATCAATTTAATTTAATGGAAATTTTGTGATTGGACATACCGGTATCCTTATAAGCATGGATTTTGGCGATTTCCTCATCCGAGAGCGTTTTTCCTTTTCCCATTCTGGCTTGCCGCCAACAATCATCGAAATCCAAAAGTTCTAAATGTAAAGAAACTATTTTCAATTGTAATCACCAAAAAAACCCTGGGGTGCCAGCAAGTAACTTGATACAAACGAGTTTTGTCGATACAACCCACTGGCAGCACCCAATTTGGTTCAATCAAGTGTCCTCGATTGTATCGCCAGATTTGGTAGTACACAAATTTGAAAATGCTGTTTGAAACAAAAGTTTTCACTCGACAGAAAATAGTTATCGTCAGCAGTGATTTTTTTAGATAAGAAATAGAAAAACAAAATAATATGTCGATAAATTAAAAACAGACGGAGATTTTGATCCAATTTATGAGTTGTCACCACGATTTAGCTAGGGTAATTCCTAAAACTGCCCAAGGGAGGAAGGACAGTAATTTGCTGTGGGAAAAACTTTCTGACTCCCTAAACACAGAGGGTCCTCTACAAAAACATCTTAAAGATTGGAAAAAGGTAGGTTGTTGTTAAAATACAAGTACACACATACATATGTTTTCACATTCTTTTTTTTTAGACCTGGAGTGACCTAAAATACACGGCCAAAAATAAGCTAAGAAGTAATAAACTTCACTTGAAAGGGCGGAGGTCCATACATGCAAAAAAAAAAATCGACGACTTGGAGAAAAAAATTATAGAGTGCGCGGGTTTGGAAGCAACAGTTAATGGAGTCCCTACAGCAAAAACTAAAAAACAAATATATGAATACTTACTCATTTTCACACAATTCTAGTGGATTGCTATTATCTCTAAGGCATCTTCTTTTGGGTTTGGCATTAAGTACTTCCTCATCTTCACTTTCCGAATCAAAAAATATCATTTTTAATGCAATTTAAACTTTAATGAACGACTTTATTTTGAAGATAACCATTTGACATTTCGCTTTATACTCGTAGTTCACAATGACATTTTTAAGTGGAAGTCACAATGAAACTCGTCTCAAATTTCGTGCTGCTAAAAATAATTTGTTTCGAGTTGACCGACGATTGACAATCCTCGATTGTATCAAGTTACGTGCTGGCACCCCTGATTTCGTTTCCAACTCAGAACTTTTCAACATAAGCACGACTGTTTTTAATTGAAATTCGCACGATCATTAGTGACAAAACAGATGTTGAAATTCTCTGAGAGGGAGAGAATTGAAGTTGAAGAAAGGACACAAAGCAAAAACAAAAGGAAAAAATTGGACATAAATGTTCGTTTACACTACGAACACATTTTCTGGATAAAAATGCATCTACCTTTAATTAAATTTCGCTGAGTGTATTTACAAGCGGCTATATGGATGTGATCCAAAGTCCTGTCAAATAATAATCTATATAATCTCATAAATGAAGCTTCGGAAACTTGATCGGATGCCTTAGCTCGGCTGGAGTAACCGGGGCTTCACATAGCACCGGATTAACAAATTGTTCGCCTCGGTCGCAATGCATGTTGTTTTTTTTTTTGCAAAAAATACAAGTTCTTCCGCACCAGTTTTATAGCAACAAATGCGGTGAACGGATCCAATGGAGATATGTTGGTTATCTCTGCTAACTCCCTGGTGATAAATTTGCGGTTTTGTTATGTCTCGGAATGCACTTGAGGCTCCCCTCCTTTCAGGTGGCGTAGGGATTCGTTTACGCAAAAGGAATTTGATAGAACATTAGAGTTTTCATACTCTAAAATCCCTTATCTGTATTCGACAATGTCACTCAGTTCGAAACACTATTGCTTCTGATAAAGGAGCAAAGTGAACTTTATGCTTTGCAAAAGCGTGTGGTTTTTTCCATAAAAATGGGTGAGCTGAAAGCATTTATCCGCATAACTTACGTCATGAGTTATCTTGTGCTGCCTTCAATTAGACATTATTGGTCTAGCGATCCCGATTTGTGTGTGCCGTATATAGTAGGTATAGCAAATATTATGACTCGTGATCGTTATTTTGTGATTCGAGCTTATTTACATTTTGCAGATAATTCGATACAACCATCATGATATTAGGCATGACAGAGCATTTAATGTACGTCCACTGTTGGACAATTTCAGTTAGGCCTACCGAGCATATGATTAAGTTTATTGGCCAAAATCAAATGAAGCAATACGTCAAAGGAAACCTTTGACTACCTTTACGAAATTGATATGTACCTCGGTAAAAAAGCGACGCACGCCTGCCTTCGGCAATATTTGCCCTTACGACAGGCTTCGAAAAAACTGGATGCGAATTTTACTTCGACAATTTTTTTAACTCTCCAGCTTTCCAGGTGAAACTATCTCAAAAGGAAATTATGGCGTGTGGAACTGTTCACGTAAACCGCAAGGTAAGTCAAAAACTCAGTAAGTCAAAAACTCAGCGTGGCAAAATTGATGGGTTTTCTTCTAACAATATTTCGGTAGTCTAATGTTTTGCCAACAAAGACGTGTACATATGGTAAATATGGTAAAATTTACAATAATTTTATGGGGGGTATCGATCTCATGGATCAAAAAAAGGTAATCTATGAGTTCGACCGTAAATCAAAAATTAAATATTATTTGACTTGATGTACATAGGAATAAATAATAACTACCATATAGTTACTGTCTACAAAAAAGTCCATGACAATGAGAAATCACACATAACAAGTTTCGAATTCAAGCCATGGGCCTCATTGGGAAATATAGCGAAGAACGGCTGTCAAATGAAAATTAGAAAATACCACGAATGCATATTATTACAAAAGAAGAAAAGCGAGAACGGTGTATCGTTTGCCCTCGTAAGATGGGCAGAAAAACAAACAACAAGTGCTCTGAATGTAATCTCTTTTTTTGTTTCAACAAAAATGGCGACTGTTTTACCCAATACCATAAAAAAATAGGCGTTGCAGCCAAACAAATTAAAATGTCTGTATATTTCTTTTAAAACTTAAAATAGAATTAATTAAAAACATAAATTGCACATAATTCTTGATTAAAAATAAATGCAAACGCACAACGTAGTAAATCTGAGAACAAAAACAGCAATTATCAGTTAATTTGCTAATTAATATGAAATTACGAATAAGGAAAAAAAATTATTAATTGAAAAATTATACAATACAATATACTCGTATACTCATTTTTATTTGTTCAACTATCTACAAAACAATAAGATGCTAACAGGTTTATGAATTAATAAACATTTAATATATAATAATTAGATTCAGATCATGAACACGCTTTATTTAAGTAAATGTCGAAGAGATTATTGGAAATTGTTGACTTCGTTAAATGCTTTGACGCTGCGTCTAAGAAGTCCGCTTGTGGCATCCCTAGTATTGCAAGGATATAAAGTCCTATTTTTGATAAGATAACTCTAGAAGACTAGAATACAGGGACTTTAAGCCAAGTAATAAACATCTTGGAGGGAGATAAAAAGTCCACTGGATACTCAAGATGTGGTCTCATAAGGGTAGCCCGTAGCTTTGGCTACGGCTCAAATGAAAACGTGGTATCCAACAAAACACCCAAATATCATATTTGACATCACTAATTCGAGAGAGAGGTGTGAATGCAATCGTATAATCAAAGTATTAAGGAGAAGAAGAAAATTACAGTTGCTTGTATTTAACCTTAAGATATTAGTGTTGCACCATTCCGACACACGATTTAAATCTAATTGCAGTAAATAGTAATCCAATAATCTTTGCGGCTTTACATAGTTTTAGATCGTCGGGAACAAAAAGTACTTCAACGCCATCACGAAAAGAATTGGCTCCAAATGACTCTTTTGTGGAACACCATAACTACAATACTTCTTATCTCTTTGGAGATGGATTCACCGATTTTGCTCTGTTGGGCTCGCCCCATGAGAAAGGAAGACAACAAACGTAGAAATAGGGAATGAAATCCGAAAGATTAAAGTTTGCAAATCAGCTGAAAGTTTACTGAAATGGGTATAGAAAGTATCAACTTGATTCCCGATCTCAATTTGTCTTAAGAAAGGGCTGAAAAGTCCAGTTTCAACTTTATTTATCAATATAGTTGCCTTCGAGGGCGATACACTGATTGAAACGATTTTTCAATCATTCGATACCAGTTTTGTAGTACGATTTCGGTTTAGCCTCAAAATAGTCCTCTGTTTCGGCGATTGCTTCTTCATCGGTCTTAAATCTCTTTCCGGCGAACATTCTTTTGAGGCCTGCGAACAGGAAATAGTCGCTGGGGGCCAAATCCCAATTCATTTTCATCGACTTGTGACACGGTGCATTGTCTTGATGAAACAGCACTTTCTTTTTCTTCAAATGCGGCCGTTTTTCTGCGATTTCGTCCTTCAAACGCTCCTACAACGCAATGTAATACTCGTAGTCGTTGTTGATAGTCTGCCCCTTTTGGAGATAGTCGATGAAAATTATTCCATGTGCATCCCAAAATACGGATGCCATAACCTTGCCAGCCGACTGTTGAGTTTTTGGTCGTTTTGAACGAGGTTCGTCGCCTGCTCGCCACTCAGCTGACTGCCGACTTGACTCTGGTGTGAAGTGATGGAGCTAAATTTCATCCATTGTCACATACCGACGCAAAAATTCGGCTTTATTGTGGTTGAACAGCTTTAAGACTCTTCTGATTCATCAACACGTTGTTGTTTTTGGTCGACTGTGAACAAATGCGGCACCCACTTTTAACACAGCTTTCGCATGTCCAAATATTCGCGTATGATATATCCAACACGCTCTTTTGATATCTTCAGAGCCTCAGCTATCTCGATCAACTTCACTTTACGGTCATTCGTAATCATTTTGTGGACTTTTTTGATGTTTTTTCTGAAACAGCCTGTCCACTGCGTGCATCATCTTCGGTGCTTGTATGACCACTTTTAAATTTTTCAATCCACTTGCGAATGGTTCGTTCGCCTGGTGCAGAGTCCGGGTAACACTTATCCAGCCATTTCTTTGCATCATGATAAATCAACACACGAAATTGATTTGAATCCAGCTGTCAAATTTATACACGTATCTTTTGAAGGTTGGTACTAACTGAAAATGGTATGGATTTAATTCAAGTGGTACCCTCTCTTAGAAACGGACTTTTCAGCCCATGTGTTAGATGGTTGATTGGAAAGCTACAATACTTTGTGAATAATAATTTTGCTACTGTCATTTAGTTATGATTTTCTGTTAATGAAAATCAAATAGCATTTTAATAACAGCATTGATTTTTTGTTTTAATAATGCTTTTCCTGAGTTTAGTTTTTAATCGAGGTAAATCCCTTTTAATACTCGATTGGAGATTTACCATTAAACTATCAACATTTAGCTGATTGCTAGGGAGAGCTTTCTTTCTATTGGAAAAGACTTCTTGAACCTTTTCAGCATTTGTTGTGGTTTAATTATTCACTTACAATAGTAATGGATCAATATTTTTGAATTTTTTTCTCGATATCGAGATTAGGTTCATACGAAAAAAAAACGCTCGTGTTATTACCATATATAGCTGATTCACTCAAAGGTTTGTATGAAAAGTCATATGTAAAAATTTTATAACATGACACCCATAATTGAGGCTTGTGGGACTCCTGAACAAAATATTGTTGCTTTTTAGATAACAGACAACGCTTATGTAGCAAGCCATAGGAGAGAAACTGATAAGAATGTAAGAGATATAAAGTGGCAACACTAACTAGTGATTGTAAAGTGGCCATACTAGGGAAATAGTCTGCCGATAGGTAGGAGAGCAGTCGTAAGTCAAACACTGTAGAATACAGACGCCTATAAGCAACCAAATAAAGAGCGTAAATTATTTCTTTTTAAAGGATTCTGTTTGTTTTATTCGCGATAAGACTAACGCTAAGCTTATGCTTTCTCAACAGAATGAATACATTTTATGTGCTTGCAGTTTCTATTAACATGTTGATAAAAATTTCTAAATCCGAACTGCGTCGATCGTATATCATTTTCGCAATCTTAAATTTAAGTTCTTTTTCGAGAAATTTCCTGAGTTTGCAAAACAGCTTATTGGTCTATAGCTACTTTGGTTTTTCATTGGCTTCACGAATTTCGGAATTGGCAATTTTCCATATTCACTTAAATCCTAGTATCCCTCGAGGGGCATAGGGCGTCAACAACGCCTGCACGCTATCTTGTTCGGATTTCTGCAGTGCGTTTCAACTGACTTCAGCTCTTTCCCAGTAGTCCCGATGCATCTTCAACTGTTCTTCGTCATGATTGGTTAGGCCGCCCCCCTCTTCTGCCTGACTGGGTGAGTAGATTGAACTGTACGGTATATTTCGCAATAGGGCCATTTTCACGCCGTAAGGTGTGACCAATCCATTACTACGTTCTAATCCGAATGGTGACGTCTATAGGTTCTTGACCTATTCTCAGATAAAGCTATTCTTTGGAGATGCGGTCTGGCCAAACAATTTTTAAGATGCTACGTAAACATCTGCATATTTACGAAGATTTGCAGTCTTTGAGTGACAATGTTGCTAACCTTCCAAGTACTACACCCATATAGCAGTACTGGTCCTATAATGGATCTAAAGAGTTTCATCTTGGTTTTTCTGCTGCGAACATTGCTTTTCCAGATGTTCCAAAGAGCTTTACTTTTCCCGATTCTCCTGCCACACCGAGTTCGGTGACACCATCGGCCGATACGATACTTCCTAAATATAGAATTAAACATTTATTTTAAGCTCTACTTTGTTTGTCTCAGCGATCCATTATTTTAGGTGGAAGCAGGCAAACATCGTCAGCGTAACTTTATTAATTATTTTGGGATTAATCGTGTAAATCAATATTAAATGATTCGAATACTTTACTCAGCGCGAACGTTTCGCATCAAGTTACATTGAGCGTGGTCACCGGGAAACTGTTAAAGATTAGATTGGCTCTGCAATAATGATGCGTAGTCCATGTGTTTGAGGTAAGATGTCATTGTCCGCCTCAATCTTTGGTTTCTTTCAGTTAGTGCTGTCCGAAGTACATCGCTGATGACTACCAGGGATAACAACGGCGAAAGTATACAGTATAGACTACGGACTTCAAAGTTACCTGACACCTTACTATTGTGCAGAACGTAATATTTATCCTTCTCGTAATTAGCCGTAATAATAGCTATAAGTTTTCCGCGGATACCTCTCCTGTACAAGACCATCCACATAGCATCTCTATTCAAACTGTTAAAAGCCTTAGTCAATGAATAGTAGATGTAGCGATGGCCTGAACTCGACGCATTGCTCAATGATGATTCGCAAGGTGTTGATGTGATCTACGCAAGAGTATCCACCTCGAAATCCTGCTTGTTTAGCATTGAGTGTTGCGCCTAAATGCTCTTTTATTCGTTCTAGAAATATGTTAGCTATTATCTTGGCTATGGCAGAGAGAAGGCATATTCCTCTCCAGTTCCCACATTTCATAAAATTGCCCTCCTTTGAAAGCTTGATGATCGTCTCTATTTCCCACTGGCTTCTTCCATCAATGAAATTGTCTAATCAAAAGCGAGAGTAGAGCAAACACTGGTCTTATCGTAACGGTTTTCTGAACTTAACGCCACTGAAGATTGCTACAATTTGTGTTCGAATCCCAACCTCGCCAGAAAGACATTCATTTTTTCAGTTAACCAAAATCAAGTAAGATGAGTAGTTGACTAGAAATCAACAACAAGCGAAGAATTTAGTCTCCCCATTAAATGTTGGATGCCACCATGGAGCGAAATAACCGCTACCCCCAAACATCTTTCTTTCTCTCTCGATTCCATATTCCAAAAAAATGCTGAGGCATTATAAGTGTATTCATACCCAATTGAGTGTTAAGTTCTTTCAAAAAACAAAAAAAAAAAACAGTTACAAGTTGCCAGAGTCCTTACCAGGATTTAAATCATGGTACTGTGGGAGTGATCCTAATATCAGTAAGAGGCTTTAGACCTCTTGTGCCTCCAACACATGTTCAGCTTTGGTATCAATGGATTGACAGAGAGCGATAGCAAGGCTCTCATTAATGTTTGGGCATTCAGTGGAATTAAGGCTTATATTTGTCAGGAATTCACTTAAAATATACAAGACCTTTCTCCGGGAACCGCTCATTTCCCCATACTCTATAAATGAGAGGTTAGGGAAACTCTGCCGGTGTATCTGGCGCCGCTTAAAAAAAAGTTCGGCAGGGATACCATCAATGCCAACCGGTTTATTTGTTTTGAGAAATCTGAGAGCGGCTACTATCTCTGCATTGCTGGGAGGTCCTCTTCGAGAATTTGTTGCTCGTTGGAATTTTGGACTATGACGCTGTCGATACATTAGTTCACTTATGTACGAGGGTTGTCTGAAAAGTTTCAGCAATGATACAAGACATTTTCTCTCAAATTTTTTTTTTATTTTTCTACATAGTCTCCTTGTAACTGTACATATTTTTCCCAGCAATGCTCCCATCTCTCTAACCCGTCCAAATAGTACTTGGCGTTTTTCTCTGCAAAATAATTGTTCACGAAGGTGATTGCCTCCCCATTTGACGAAAATCTCTGTCCTCCAAGCGCAGTTTTTAGATGAGGGAACAAAAAGAAGTTACTTGGGGCTAGATCTGGTAAATAAGGCGGATGGTCAAGCAGTTCAAACCGTAATTCATGGATTTTCGCCATGGCAACCGCTGGGGTGTGAGACGGCGCGTTGTCTTGGTGAAACAGGATTTTCTTTTTCTGCAAATGTGGCTGTTTTTCCACAATTTCTGCCTTCAGCTTGGCAAGTAATGATACGTAGTATGCTCTTGTAATGGTTTTTCCTTTTTGAAGATAATCGATTAATATAACTCCTTTACTATCCCAAAAAACAGTGGCCATCACTTTCCCAGCCGAAAAAATAGTTTTTTTGGAGCCGACTCGCCCTTTGCGGTCCACTGTTTTGACTCAATTTTTGTTTCGGGCGTATAATGGTGTATCCAAGTTTCATCTACAGTAATTAATCGGCGCCAAAACTGGGATTTATTGCGCCTAAACTGCGCCAACAGAGCGTTGGAAATGTTCATTCGAACACGTTTTTGGTCTAACGTAAGCAAACGCGGCACCCAATGCACGGACAGCTTTCTCATGCCTAAATTTTGATTTAATATATAAAAACACGTTCTTTGGACATTTTCATAACCTCTACTATCTCTCTCACTTAAATTCGGCGGTCGTCTAACACCATTTGGTGAACTTTAGCGATGTTGTCGTCAGTGGTTGCAGTTTTTGGACGTCCCGAACGTTCATCATACCCCAAACTCTTACGGCCGCGTTTAAATTCAGCCGTCCAAAATTTCACTGTGGTAAATGATGGTGCAGAGTCCCCATACACAGAGTCCAACACATTTTTGATTTACGTAGGCGTATTGCCTTTCAAAAACAAGAATTTAATGGCAGCTCGATACTCAATTTTTTGCATTTTCACAAAAAACACTTACATCGACTCACGCAAACGACTGTCAACTAAACTAAAAACTGCTCTCTAAAATGACTGAAACTTCGGTAAATAACTGTTAAAAGATGCACAACTAGCATTCACTAGCCTTTATTGACGAGCGCCGCTATCTTTACGTTGCGGAAACTTTTCAGACAACCCTCGTACTATCTTGATCAAAAAGTTCCCGGAATGTATTAAGAATTATGCCAGCGCTTGATCCAATCCTCGAAACATTTTTTATATTCGGTTTTCGGTATGCCAATCGGTACTTCTTGCGATATTTCCATTACTTCCTCTCGACTGCTGAAACGCGTTCCGTGGTCTTTTAACTCGATTGAACAGAAAGAAGTCATAGGGAGCCAAATCAGGTGAATTCGGTGGCTGTTGGATGGTATTTGTTGCATTTTTCGTCAAAAAATGATGGCACTGTGCGACGGTGCGTTATCATGGTGCAAAATCCACGAGTTCTCTGCCCACAATTCTGGTCTCTTTCAGCGAATTGCTTCACGCAAACGCCTCATAACGCCCAAATAATACTCCTTGTTTACTGTCTGGCCTTCTGGCAAAAATTCATGATGCCCTACACCGTTGTAATCCATGAAAACCGTGAGCATTGCCTTCTTTTTTGACTGAAAACGACGTGGTTTTTTTGGTCTCGGCTCATTTGGTGAACGCCATTCACTTGCCTGATGTCTGGATTGCGTGTCGTACTCATAAACCCCCGTCTCGTCTCCAGTAATGATCCTTTTGATGAATGTGGGATCGGATTCAGTCTCGCAAATCATTTCTTTTGCGACGTCAACACGGTCTCTTTTTTGCATGAAATTGAGGTCTTTTGGCACCAACTTTGTTGCTACACGACGGAAACCCAAATCATTAACCAAAATGTCTTGGATGGATCCATAGGCAATGTTCAAGTCCTCCGTTTTCTCTCTGATGGTTAATTTGCGGTTATTGACCAGCATTTGTTTTACTTCATCAATGTTTTCGTCGGTTTTCGATGTCGATGGTCTGCCACTGCGTTCATCATCTTCGATTGACTCACGAGCACTTTTAAACCGCTCGCGCTCGTGCCACTGATAAACGACCGTTTTCTTTAGAGAATCGTTGCCGAAACACTTTCCCAACATTTCCAACGTTCGCGCACCATTAAATCCGTTTTTTACGCAGAATTTAATTAAGGCGTTGTTGCAAAGTTAAATCCATTTCTAAAATTGTAAAAAATCGCCAACACACACAGAGATAGATGTACTCTTGCCTATGTAACTTTTGCAAATGTCAAGCTATGACGCTAAGATTTAGAGGGAATGTCATCAACAGATTTACCAACTTAACAAAAAAAACCAAGAACTTAAATCGGAACAATGGGAGCGTAACACGATGGTGTGGTGCGGGAACTTTTTGATCAAGGTGGTATGTCCAATTGAGTGACATACTCGTAACATAGTCATTCATCATTGTGCCGAGCGTTCTCTTATACATCACATAGAAGATTTATTTTCCATTATTGTCGGCTGGAACTTAAAGCTTACATTTGGTACTGAAATATAGGACAGGGTTCATATGAGTCGTGATTCTAATACATTGATTACCTAATTTTTAAAAAAAGTTGAAATGACTCAAATCGAAACAATTTTATTGTTAGCGAATAAACTCATTACCTGGTTTCTAAAGTACCGATAGATAAGTCCCAGTTAGCTCCACATATATATGAAATCCTTTGAATTCTAAGGATATTTGTGCGTTTTACCTAGCGATAGATGGTAAACATTCGATTCATTATCTGAGGACGGCATCTCAGTATGACGTCCAAGTCTATACCATATATATATGTTACAGTGAGGCACACGGGTTTTGACGTATTTAAGCAAATTTCTTTTTCAGCTTAGCTTTTAAACAAAAACCGGACCTAAGAATTTGACGTGAACCGATAATCCAACTACTATTGTAGAAGATTGATTTGAGGTGCTTCTTGTTTTTATTTCGCTTCTACCAGATCTCGGTTAGTAAGATGATATTTTACATCGATAGTATGGTACGCCTACTATACTGATTCTAAATTTCTCAGTTCCGAATTGATCTTTCTATTTAACAGAAACCTTTTGATACAAAACTTCATCTGTGTCGTCTAGAAAATGAGTATAGACTCATGTCGGGACATTGTTTCTGTTCTGTTTTATATCGCAGTAGGAGTCTTTCCCAGCATCCTGTGAACGTTTTCTGAACTTATACTTGTAGCTTTTAAGACTTCTTCGTAACTGTCCCAATTCTTGAGCTTTCCCTTAAGTAAAAGAAAACCACTTGCCGCTGATGAGGCCGAGAGTTCTTCACAGTTGATCACTTATTTTGACAATTTAAAGACGCACATCATTCTGCGAAATTCGTCGAAACACCTTCTTGTAACTAACGAGTAAAATAATTTGATAGGCTTAGGGTTCTGCTCATGACATTAGCCCTTAACTTAAATGGAACTATGTTCCAGACTTATAAGCTATAAAGCGAATATCAAATTGTCTGATATTCCATAGGCGAAAGACGATGACTCAGAAGAGCTCCTGTTTGCCTCAGTTTTTGAAATGATGTACGAGGATGCAATTAAAATGGAATAGACAGTGGTACATAGACTTGATAAGAAAAAAGATTAATACACGATCGCCAGGTTCTTAATTTTTAACTATGGAAGCCTTGGTTACCTCCCTTATTCCTCAATGCTTCTCGAGTGTACAGTAACGCTTTTAAATATCTTTTCAAGCTGCTTTCGCCGAAAGAAATGATTGATTAGTGCTGATGCTGATGACGACGATGACTGAAGCAGATTCCATCTGTAAATGAAGCACTTACTGCAGTGGCAACCCTAAACTGGTTTGATGATTCTGAATCGTGTATGGGTTGCTTACAATTCAAATCCAAGCATTGCAAAACCGGTGAGTGTACAAAACAATCAAAAATTAGTGATTTGTTTCCTCGACTATTTTCTTAAGCATTCAAAAGTTTTTTTATGTAGTGTTCGTTTTTCGTTTCTAGTATTTTTTTTATCCTGTCGCGAGTAACGATAAAATTCTAAGGTATCTCGACATCGTTATAACCATTTTCTGCTGTATATTCTAGACCTCACAGCCACTCGTATTGGTTGTATTTTCTTTTAAAATAATTTGTAAAAGTTTATAAAAAGAAAAAATGACTTCTAAGTTTGTAAAAGAGATTCCATCTTTACTACTGTACAGAAATGTACACAACGTACAGTTATGCCTAACATTAGTCGAAGACTCTTGCTTCAAGTTATTTAAATAAGTATTTAGAATCCTTGTCCATGGACAGTAGTAATGAGATTATAAAGGTGAATAAAAGTCAAAGACTGTAATCAGATTTAATTCTCCTTACCTGGCACGAACTGGCCCCAAAATCGAACATATGGAAGGATAGCAAGAGGCGTTGTATACAAGTAGATACAAATTAAAATAACAATCGCCTTAACTTGAGTCATTTTGCCCTCCATAGGCCTTGTGATGACGTTGAATCGATCGTAGGCTATAAACGCATTCGTCATACCTGCACCAATTCCAGTGTATGCTCCAATCAAAGCGAATATGTCACAGAAAGTGTGACCAAGTGCAAACCCACACTTAAAGGAATTGTAGATAAAAATTGGTGTTTTGGACATCATGAAGAAGTCACATACTGCCAAATTTATAACGAAAATATTCGACGGTGTTCGGAGAGATTTTGCTCTGCAATAAAAAAATAAATAAATAAATAAATTGTTGGTCTGTGTTGTGATTATAAGGTTGAAGTAAAAGATACTCGTACTTACGCACAGAAAACATATATAACCAGACCATTGCCCGTAATAGACATAAAGAAAAAAAATATATATAGCAGGGCCAGCAGATAGTTCATGGATTCAGGAGGCTCAGGATACTTTAACCAATGCTCGGGTATGTATTGAAGTTCGTGCGGTGGTACATTCCATCCCAGCAGACGTTGTTCTGATGAAGTTCTGAAAAAGGATAGATAAGCAAATTGATTAAAATGAAAGATCAACTTTGGGAACGCATTGTTTCCTCTTTTCAAATATGTATTATAATGATATTAAAAAGTATTCGAATTGATAGTTGTTTTATATCTTTCATCAATATTTGCTATTTATGCACAAGAACAGAGATTCAAGAGCTTCAATTAGGGATTTTTTTATTGATTGACCTGGATTGTTATTGGCCGGGTTGTCTGAACACACAGGTGCAGGTCCAAGTTCGCCATGCAGTGCCTGCTTTACCTTCTCGTGGTGGTCTCTGGTAATTATTTACATGCCAAAAACGTTGCAAACAAGGCTAAAATCGCCTTGTTCTAGACTGCGCAACAAAGGCTAACATTTTACATTACCCAAACCATATATTGCCTTCGAAACAGAAAACATACTCGTACCTTGGAAAACAACTGAGCAATTGTTGACGACTTTTCGCTAACGCAACCGCACGTAGATTGGTTTCTGTAATGGGAAAACCCATCTACACAAAGAGGTTCTCTTAATGCCAGTTGAGTGCAATAAGAAAATAAGCTTACATAGTAGAATTTAGAAGGCAGTTCGACCTAGGCGAATTTCAGCCTCCAACAGGTAGCAGTTCTGTATTTCTCATAGGAAGGCCGTCCGGTAGTGTGCGTGAGTTTGGAATGGAATTAGTTTAAGCGATAAAAGTGCGCAAAGGCCGCACATCCTGGAAACCTTTTAGCAAAACAATATTGATGGCCAGATGCAGATCACGATAATCAAATGTATCGCTGTCACTTTCGCAGCCAATTACGATTTGCTCATAATACAGTACCCAATAGATGTATCGTAATTTTGATGGAGAATCTTTACACAAAGATAGGCAGCAGTAAAAAGAGATCTAAGTATGACATCGGGACTCATGGCCTCGGTGTTCGTCATGACAAATATGTCAGGTTAATCGACTATCAAAATCAAACGGCTAGTAATAGGGGGCATGCTAGAGTATGAAACCTGCCGTCAAATAAGCTATGCGTTTCCAATTTGGCAGAGACCGTCCAAATCCCAAATTAGCCTGTATATTCTCTAGTTTCAGTTTGTTATTGATTTTAGTTCGGTGCGGTTTAAAATATTTATAAAATAGGAGTCAAGAGGAACGCCGTAAAAAGATCATCGACAAATGGCTCGAAAATACTTCGCGTCCAAACCATTTCTTCGCAAAAAATTTAAACATAGCACGCAGTACAGTGGATTCTGTTATTAAACGATATTTGGAGACGTTGACAGTTAAGCGAAAACAGAAAAGTGGAGCTAAAAGTGGAGTACACGATACAAATTTGGACAGGAAAATAGTGGGTACCATTGTAAAAAACCGGACTATGTCATCCAGAGATGTTGCTCGGAAATGTAATACCAACTAAACAATGGTACAAAGATCTAAAAAACGTAACGGTCTAAAAACACGAAAAAAACAAAAAATACCAAAAGTTCAGTAATAAAAACACCAGCCCGAAAGCTATACGAGTTGATCGGCAACAAGAAACCGTGCCTGATTTTGGAAGACGAAACTTATGTCAAAGCCGACTTTACTACTCTTCCAGGTGCGCAGTTTTACAACTCGTTTGAAGCTGAGATTCTTCCGCAATCAACAACATCGACTGCGATGGAAAAATTCGGGTCAAAATATCTCGTTTGGCAGGCCATTTGCCAATGTGGACACAGTAGCTCATCGTTTATTACAAGGGGAACAATTAACGGAGAAGTGTATATTAACGAGTGTCTAAAAAACGGTTGATTCCTTTCTTAAACAAACACCAGGGTTCAACATTATTTTGGCCAGATTTTGCTTCAGCTCACTATGCTCATGCGACGTTGAGCTTTCTTGTTGCTAAAAATGTCGACTTTGTCCCAAAAAACATGAATCCACCCAATGTTCCACAGTGCCGTTCCATTGAAAGGTATTGGGCCTTGATCAAAGCTAAATTGAGGAAAAGTGAGCAGTGTGCAAAGGACGTAAAAGATTTTAGTGCTAAATGGAAAAGAGCGTCCAAAAAGATCACGGATGTAACTGTCACCAACCATGGACATTCGAAAGAAGTTGAGGAAAGAATGGGAACCCAAATAATTTTTTTTATTTTTTGTACAATAATTGTGAATGAATTTAATGAAAACAGAGTTTTAAAGCAAATACAAAAAATTTACATGAATTATGAAAATATTTTTTTTCTACTTTGAAGTTTCCAAATTTTATTCGTTTCAGTCCTTATCATCATAGCTTGGTGCTTTAGAAATTCTCTTTTAACCCTTCAATTCCCATACGTCTATTAATAAAAAATGTTGTTAGTTCTTTCACTTGATGTAATATTTATGCTTAGAGTTGACAAAAAACCAAAATAAAAAAAAAATTCTGACCATACTTTTTTCAGAAAAGTACAGGTGACACTGGGCATTATTTGTACTTCTCCAGCACTCATTAGTTTTTAAGTAATAAGTAGTAAAACAGCTTTTTCTTTCAGAAAATATTTGCTTTTACTTAAAAAAGGGATAGTTTTTATTTTTATATAAAACTAAGTATTGTAGATTTATTTATTGTGGAACATATACCAACATTTCAACTGCAAGCCAACATTACACTTAGGGCACATTTTTCGTGTGCGTTGGTAGCAATATCCGCACCGCCGTTGAGAACAATCTGTTTCGATGTGATCATCGCCGCTACCTGCAGACCTTACTTCTCTTGAGATGCTAATCTGAATTGGAACTCCGTTTGCAGGCTTTCCATTTTTTTGAAGATAAGTGGATACAACAATTCTGCAAAAATCGCAATAGGTCTAGTTATTTGCTGATGGTTTTTTTTTATATGCTAAGCGTTTTGACAAGCACCGTCTAGACCAAAAGCAAACAAAGGGTACCACCCACCACTTTTTACAGCGAAGACTTACCCTCATGGAGGCAATCAAAACCGTCACCTCCACCCATAAACTTGTTATACATCTTCATAACAGCTGGGCAATCAACCTGAATTTTATTTTTGACACCAATCCGATCCACTTTTGAAATAGGTGTCATTCCGTGGCAGTTTGATGCAACTGCAACAATACTGTTATCGTGCGACTTAGCAACAATAATTTCGCTAGAGATTTGATGACACAGCTCACCTCAAGGCCCCTTTTCAATGTCTTTGGAATTCCGCAGTTTACAATTTTCCAGACAATTTTCCCGGATAGCCTCCGTTCTTCCAACATTTTGCTCTTGTAAATATTTTAGCAGAGGTAAGCCAGTGAAAAAGTTTTCAAAATACAAATTGTACAACTCAGAGGTTGCCAAGTATCTATGGCGGGTAGCTGCTGACCAAAGCTTGCAACCAAACCTAATGGATTTTCCATAGAAGTATACACCCTGACTGACTCGAGCAGCAACCAACTTCAGACTGCTATAATTTCCAAACCGTTCATGACAGTGAGCTCAACCGCCATAACCGCCGATGGTCGCTCTCCGCTCGTATTTTTGGACCGTGGCGTCAAAATTAACGCGATCGTATACCGTGAAACTGTCTTAGAGGTAGTACTGAAGCCTTGGGCAAACAATCATTTCGGTCGGAGACCGTGGACATTTCAACAAGACTCGTCACCGTCTCACAAAACGCGCGTCAACCAAGATTGATTAAAAAACAATGTTCAACACTTCATTTCTTCGACACAATGGATTGCAAATTCTCCGGATGCAAATCCGTTGGATTTCTCTGTCTCTGGTATTTTGAAGGCGAAGGTTGGCACTAAAAAAATACAAAAGTTTGGACCACCTCAAACAAGCACTTCGCCGGGAGTGGGCCAAAATACCGCAGAGCAACTTGCGTGCAGCGTGCGATGCTTTCTTCGGCTGTTCTCAAGGCCATTATTCGCGCCGAAGGTGGACATATTGAAAACTACTGATACAATTTGAAAATTTATGTATTCTCCAACATTTTTTGCTTTGGCACAATAAAATTTAAAAAAAAAATAAAAAAATTTTAGCATTTTAAAAAGTTGGAGTCGAGTTAGTCACCCTGTAGCGCATCGATATCTCTCTTTTTCTTCTCCCTAACATTCCTTCGTCCGCGTTGTATGCAAATATTTAAAGAATAATCAAAATCGACAAAATGAAATGTGTGTGTGTGGAACTGAAGTGTGGAACATTGTTTTTTAACCTATCTTGATTGACGCGCGCTTTGTGAGACGGTGCCGAGTCTTGTTGAAATGTCCACGGTCTCCGACCGAAATGATTGTTTGCCCAAGGCTTCAATACTGCCTCTAAGACAGTTTCACGGTATACGAACGCATTAATTTTGACGCCACGGTCCAAAAATACGAGCGGAGAGCGACCATCGGCGGTTATGGCTGCCCAAACCATCACCATCGGTGCTGCCTGCTTTCTGGTGGCCGTCCGAAGGTGTAAATTTTTGAAGGACCTCTCTGGCAAGTAAGCGCGGTCATTTTGTTTCTTGACATATTGCTCGATAACAAATGGCGACTCATCGGAAAAAACCAAATTCGGCAACTCACCACTTTCATGCAAGCGTAGCAACTCCTTCGGTCTTTCGACTCTAACTTTTTTCTGTTGCGGTGTAAGATCATGTGCTTTTTGGAACTGCAATGGCTTGAGCCCAAGCTCATTTTTCATTATGTGTTGCGTCCGTTTCAACGATATGTTGAGTTCGCGAGCCATTTTTCTTCTACTTCGACGCGGATTTCGCTCAATTCGAGCCTTCACTTTCCGAACCATTTCTGCCGATGTTGCTGTTTTTTTATGACCACCTCCATGGCGTTTTGCAACGCTGCCAATATCACGGTAACAAGTTATGGTTCGAGACACAAATGATTTATTCACGTTGAGGTTCTGGAGGTCTCTAATGATAGCTACTTGTGGTTTTGTCCTTGTAGTATGTTGTCCTTAAGTGATTGCAGGTTATAATGACTAGGAAATAAAAAGCTTGGCACGGCCTTGCATAAGTGAGTTGTATGGCTCAGGAAAGTATCACAATATTTTAGAGTACGTCTGAAACTGGGCTAATGGGTATAATAATTAGCATTCAAAGCGGAACGAATGCTACGGTCGAAAAATTGAAGGGACTGAATACCACTGGCAATTTCGGTAAAACACTGATGGTTAAAATAGCAATAGAACAAGGTTACGCAAGAGGGATTACTTCGGTGTTCGAGGGTGTCAATTGAAGTCTTGGAGGGGCCTGGCCTTAACGTCATTTTCGACAAAACTCTGTCGAATGCTTTAGAAATATTCAGTGCAACTATCTTGCCTTCGCCAGATTCGTATTTCACTTTCCGGTGAGACGTGGCATTAAATTCCCAATTGAGCAGTGGCTACGAAAACCGTATAGAATAATTCGAAACTAAATTTTAAAATTTGAATAACTAAAAACTATCAAAATAGAGATACGCTTTTTTCCTTAGTACGAGTACGGCAATATTACGGCCTCTGCGTAGGTTGAAGCACGATTGACTCAAACCTAGATGAACTGGTGAATCCCTTTGCCTGCAATATTCATATCAAGGGAGGGTTTAACTTCCAATTAAAATTAATTGGTCTTTGATACAATTTCTATTGCAGTTTTGAGAACTTTGCAACTATGACCAAACAGAGCAGGTTTTAACGTAGCTCTTTCCATAACAGCCTAGAGGAAAAAAGTAGGCATACTCTGTGAATTCAGCGAATTTCGAGTGGCAATGAACTTTTTTTTTTACCACATGCCATTGAAGATTTTATTGCAAGATAATCAAAGAAGGCAAGCCACTTTTTCAGATAATACAAGAAAACTGATTTCACTCTTTCGTATCTATGGATTACAAGGAATGAATTGAGCAGATAAGTAAAAAGGTAAGACTGAGAAAAGAGCATTCTTTTCCCCGAAGTTAAAATGACAAATTTGCTATTGTTGATACGTAAACTCTACTAGATGGAGTGAAAAGTGACATCCTTGACCGCCAGAATGCGCTCCTACTGCAAAAAAGGTTATGGTGCCTTGAAATCCGTTCATATTTAGGCAGACATGCTAAATTTCAGTGCGATACTGTCTTTAGTTTTGTTTTGACAGCTGATAGTTGTTGACGTGTTTGGCATCATGTTGAGTATGGACAAAAACGATTTTCGTTCTCTCCTAAAACATTATTTTTTGGGAGGCAAAACGGCGAAAAGTTGGATAAATATTACGGGGCTAATGCTCCGTCAGATTACACCGTCAAATATTGGTTTCGAGAGTTTCGTGGTGGCCGCAACTCCACTACCGATCAAGTCCGCAGCGGTAGGCCCTCCGATGCGGTTACAGAGGACAATGTCCAAAAAATACGTGAAATGGTGTTGCCTGACCGGAAAGTGAGGGTGCGCGAGCTAGCAGATACCACAAAGATTAGTACTGATCGCACACGCCATACTTTGGGCAATATTCTACATATGAAAAAGTTATCCTGCCATTGGGTGCCGCGAATGACCAAAAACACGAAGGCGAGAGCACTTCGAAAGAGTGTTTGGACTTGCTGATGCGGAATCGGACGGACTTTTGGCGTCGATTGGTAACTGGATTTGGATCCTCTGGACCATTATCTCTTCCCAAACCTCAAAAGATGGCTCATCAATAAAAAATGTAGCTCACGTGAGGAAATCATTGACGCCACGGAGGAGTATTTTGCAGACCTTCCGGAAAATTACTTTTCGGACGGGATCAAGAAATTGGAAAATCGCTGGAATAAGTGTATCAAACTAAAAAGTTACTATATTGAATAAAATAAAAAAAAATATTTAAAAAACAAAAATTTTTTAATTCCACAGGAGGTCACTTTTCACTCCATCTAGTAGTTTTCATATTGTAATCTAACGCAAAAAACCCAGAATTTTCAAAAAATATTTCTAACCTTTCACCTACTTCTTATTGAATGGTTTTGTTTTATTAGCAGAAATAATAAACTGAAGAACAACAAGGTAACTCATACTGTAGCTTAGATTTTAGTAGATCATTATATTGCTTAAGAGATAAAGTATGCATCTTCTAATTAAACTTATGATCTAAAATAGTACTCAAGTATGTGAAATTGTTAACACATTATATTTTATTAAAGGTAACATAATTATGTTGGCAATCGACATACTAAAGTAGTATCACGACGAATGATAGATTGGAGCAAAGTCATTCCATGCTATTCCGTTGATATTAAAGAACATAAATTTCGTTTACCGCAGTAATCATAGTTTGCATTCGGCAGTACGAAAGACTAATATCGTCAGCGAGACCAGAGATTTTGCCTTTGAAATGCTAAACGAACAAGGAAACTCAGGACGGGATACAAAACAGGACCTTGAGGAATACCCATAAAAAATGGACATCTGCGAACTAAAACTGTTTTCGATTACTACCATTTGCTTCCGATTTTCTCAATGCAACGCAATCCAGTCATAGATAAAACTCATACAAATCGTATGATAAGACTTATTTAATAGCAAAGTGTTGAACACTTTGGTAATATCTATGAACAGAGCAGCAGAGACGGAACTTGTTTTAAAAATAAGCTAGAGATCCGGCTTGAGGAAGAAGAATTAAAACATGTAGTTGTTTTTAGAGATATTTATTACTTTATTTGAAATGTTATGTATAATGACAAATTCTACAAAAAAAGGTGTTGTGAGTAAAAACTTCTAAAATATTTTTATGTTTGTAATTGTAATATATATATAACTTAAACAGTCTGATAGACGGACTTATGTCAACCCTAAAATGAAAGGATATATTTTTAAGAAACCGTGAACAAAATTTATACGAATTAAATAAAGTTGGAACTAACTAATTTCTTGTAAACCTTAAAATCATTGAAATTTTTTTGCAGGGAATATAAATTGTCTGACATAAATCAGGTTATGCAGGGATCGCGATGAGTTCACTTGATACATACGTGTGTCCTGTATGTGTCCGTATCACATATAAGGACTGAAACGAATAAAATCTGTAAATTTTAATACATGCTATACTTCCAATGCGTAAAAATTGCAATCCCATTTTGTACCCAAATTAGCCTGTATATTCTCTTGTTTCAGTTTGTTATTGATTTTAGTTCGGTGCGGTTTAAAATATTTATAAAATAGGAGTCAAGAGGAACGCCGTAAAAAGATCATCGACAAATGGCTCGAAAATACTTCGCGTTCAAACCATTTCATCGCAAAAAATTTAAACATAGCACGCAGTACAGTGGATTCTGTTATTAAACGATATTAGTGGAGCTAAAAGTGGAGCACATGATACAAATTTGGACAGGAAAATAGTGGGTACCATTGTAAAAAACCGGACTATGTCATCCAGAGATGTTACTCGGAAATGTAATACCAACTAAACAATGGTACAAAGATCTAAAAAACGTAACGGTCTAAAAACACGAAAAAACAAAAAAATACCAAAAACAAAAAAATACCAAAAGTTACTGAAAAGCAAAAAAAAAAGTAATAAAAACACAAGCCCGAAAGCTATACGAGTTGATCGGCAACAAGAAAGCGTGCTTGATTTTGGAAGACGAAATTTATGTCAAAGCCGACTTTACTACTCTGCCAGGTGCGCAGTTTTACAACTCGTTTGAAGCTGAGATTCTTCCGCAATCAACAACATCGATTGCGATGGAAAAATTCGGGTCAAAATATCTCGTTTGGCAGGCCATATGCCAATGTGGACACAGAAGCTCATCGTTTATTACAACGGGAACAATTAACGAAGAAGTGTACATTAACGAATGCCTAAAACAACAGTTGATTCCTTTCTTAAACAAACACGAGGGTTCAACATTATTTTGGCCAGATTTAGCTTCAGCTCACTTGAGCTTTCTTGTTGCTAAAAATGTCGACTTCGTCCCAAAAGACATGAATTCACCCAATGTTCCACAGTGCCGTCCGATTGAAAGGTATTGGGCTTTGGTCAAAGCTAAATTGAGGAAAAGTGAGCAGTGTGCAATGGACGTAAAAGATTTTAGTGCTAAATGGAAAACAGCGTCCAAAAAGATCACGGATGTAACTGTCACCAACCTTATGAAGGACATTCGAAAGAAGTTGAGGAAAGAATGGGAATCCAAATAATTTTTTTTATTTTTTGTAATTGTGAATGAATTTAATAAAAACAGAGTTTTAAAGTAAATAAAAAAAATGTACATGGATTATGAAAATATTTTTTTTTTACTTTGAAGTTTCCAAATTTTATTCGTTTCAGTTCTTAGTCTTTTTACCGACAGTGTTTGTTCGTTTTTAATTTTTTTTTGCAGAGAGGGAGAGAGTTATTTTTGCCAACTTTGAACCGAATGATGGAGATTCAAGTCAATTCAATTTGTTATTGTTATTAATTTATTAGAAACAGTTCTTATAGTTGTTATCGGTAGAGAGTTCCAAACTTTGATAGCGTGGATAAAAAATAAAGGGGACGAATTAAGGTAACGATGGTGTAATGGTATTAGAGTAGGTGCTCTAGCTGCTCTACAAATCTACAGACGTCCTATCTTTTATTTTGTCTACATAAGACAAATGCTATTCCTGACGTCAATGTTGTGTTTGAGAGACATTTCTAGAAAGTATGTAGTGTCAGCCTTTTTTGCAATTATATATATGTTTAGTTGTGGTGTTCTATTTGTGTTCCGTGACTGTACCAAATCAAGTAAATTTACCCGTTTTCAGAAACAGACCTTCTCCGCTTCCAATCTATTAATTGGACCTACTAATCTCTCTTTCCGAACTTACAACAAAACCTAACTCTATCAAACGTCCCGCTATTTTCGAATTCCCTCATTCCACTTTCTTCGTAGTCTCACTCTCTCCCTGTGTTCTTGTTACTATGGTGAATATGTCCCTTTTGTCGTAGAGAGTTGTGTTGACCAATGTAAATTCAGGAGGAAGAGGTGGAAAGCCTTGCTAAGGCTACAGATCGTGTGGGAGTTCTAGATATGAATGTTTATATGTATAGTAGGTTGTAGGTATAATTTAGACAGAAACCTATTTTTGCGAGAGAGAATCTAGAGTAGGAATATGTGAGTAATAAGCGAAAGAGGTAGAAAGCGAGAACGAGATCAATTATACAGGTCAATGGCCTTTACGAGTTTTGATCAGCTGATGGAATCAGCAGACGAGATCGGGTTTTTTTTTTTTTGGTGTGTCTGGGGACAGCGGCAAGGTCATGTTGGATGGGACTTTTTTTGGAGGAAGCTGAGACAGTTGAAGTCAGAGAATAGACCAAGAAGGTTGAATTTGGTTTTCGTTGGAGATTTAGTCGGCGCGAAAAGTAGTTCAAAAAAATCAAAAAATCAAAAAGGATTTGATATAGTCGGTGCGGTGCGAAAAGCATATACGCGGACGTGAATCCCGGAGTTTTTTTTTAAAAAAACAAAAAGGAACCAGTTGCAACAATCGGTGGAAATTCTCCCCGGACTAATCAAAAAAAAAAAAACGCGAAGCGACTGCCGCGGTGAAAAAGTGAAAAAAAAAGAAAAAAGTTATTTGCACTGCCCCATCCCCCCCCATACCTACGCGGTGCAATTTTCTTTTGCCTGTGAAACAAGGACAACCCGCAAATAAACTGGTGGGCAAAAAAAGTCCTTGCCAGTTTAGTGCGAGCTACAAAAAAAAAAATGAAAATTTTTTTTAAATCGTAGTGCGAAATACGATTTCCCCATATGGTACAAACATATAAAGCTACATCGCCTGCAAGAGGTGCTCCGCGGGACAACTGCAGCAACAACACGAATACAGAAAGAAAAAACAGTGAACTACAGACCCAAAAAAGTGCAAACAGAAAAAAAAAAAAATAATAAAATAAAAATAAAAAAAAAATGTTTATATACCTACGTATGAATTGAAAAAAAAAATTATATATTAAAACGTATAAGATTATAAAAAAAAAAAAATATATATGGGTCTACAAGTAAGTTTCCAGCGTTTGTCAGAGATGGCGCAACCAGTGGATCCCGGGCAGAAATGTCAGACCCCATGTGTTTTATTTGTAGGTTTTGTATCTGTCAACAACTTTGCAGCGTTATATTTGAGCAGTTCTATCGGTGTCGTACATTTTATCGAGCAAAATCATGGCATGTTTCCAGCCAAATAAACGTCATTTGTGGGAAGCGCTGCTTTTATTCTTTAATATGAAGAAAAGTGCTGCTGAGGCCTATCGTTTTCTTTCGGAAACTTATGGGGCGGAATATTGGTGAATCGACGTGCCGCGAGTGGTTCAAACGGTTCAAAAGTGGTGATTTTGGAGTTCGCCCCAGAAAGCCGAAAAGTTTTGAATACGAGGAATTGGACGCTTTACTGGATGAGTACCGTGTTAGATTCAAGAAGAACTTGCTGCATCATTGGGCGTCACGCAACAAGCCCTTTCCCTGCCTAAAAGCACTGGGATTCATTGAAAAAGTTGGAAACTGGGTGCCGTACGAATTGAAGCCAAGAGACGTCGAACGGCGATTTTACATATCCGAAATGTTACTGCAGTGGTATAAAAATAAATCATTTTTGCATCGTATTGTCACTGGTGATGAGAAATGGATTTATTATGATAATCCTAAACGCAGAAAATCATATACAAAGCCCGGCGAGCCCGCCCAATCGACGCCGAAACGAAATATTCACGTGAATAAGGTCTGCATATGGTGGGATTAAAAGGGTGTCGTATACTACGAACTGCTTCCGAGTGGTGAAACCATCAAAGGACCATTACATCGAACCCAACTAATTCGTTTGAAGCGGGCATTAAAAGAAAAACGGCCAGAATATGAGACCAGACATGAGTCCGTCATTTTTCATCACGACAACGCTCGGCCACATGTTGCGGTTTCGGTGAAAAACTATTTGGGAAATAGTGGATGGGAAATTCTGCCTCACCCGCCTTACAGTCCAGACTTGGCACCATCTGACTACCACTTGTTTCGTTCGATGCAGAACGCTCTTACGGAAATAGGTACGCTTCAGCTCAGTAGAGGAAATCAAAAATTGGCTCGATACGTTCTTGGGCTCGAAAGACGAGAAATTTTTTTGGTCCGGAATTCATAAATTGCCAGAAAGATGGGAGAAATTTGTAGCTTCCGATGGGCGATACTTTGAATAAAGCATTGTAACTATGTTTTCATAATAAAACTTAAAATTTTGGAAAAAAACGCTGGAAACTTACTTGTAGACCCAATAAATATATATATATATAAATTAGTGAATTAGTGTAGTAGACATATACTATATATATGTACGATATCCGATTTAGTTTAAGTTATATTGTAGGCAATTAGATTTGCGTTTTTCTTTAATTGAATTTGTTGTGTAAAGTAAGGTTAGAGTTAAGTTTTTTTTTATTTTGAATTTTATTTTATTTTATTTTCGGGTGTGCGCGGAAACAAAAAAAAAAAAACAAAAAAAACAAAAAGCCAAATTACTGTACAATAGATATTAAGTTCCTTTTTCTTTGTGAATTTCCTTTTGATAAATAAATAAAATGAATTGTATGATGAGTTGAAATAGATTTTATTTTTTATTATTTGAGCTAGTCTTACTAGCTCAAGTGGTGTGTGGATGGTCCGTTGTTCGTTGGGGCCGACGCTGACCGGACGTGACGTACAAACGATGACGACATAACGAGAATAACGTGACTGACATTCTCTAGTATTTTCCTTACAGGTGGCAACTGGGAGGATTTCGTATTAGGGGCTACCATTCACAGTTTTGGCCAGAATGGTAGCAATTGGTCGCATCCAAGTGCGATAAGAGTGGGTTGGCCATCCTCAGAAAACAACACCCGGCTTATTTCAGGTCGTGACGAGCTGTCATCGCTGTATGACACCGGGACATATTATTCGGTGTAGGGTACATAGGGTTAAGTTAGCTTTAGGTTTAGTTATTAAGTATGCGTTATTTAAGTTCGGTAGTTAGGGTTTAGTGTAGGTTTAGTTAGCTATATCGCGAAAGTCCCGGTCTTGCACAGTGGTGATGGCACACAGAAGTGATCTTGCTCTTTCTTTTCATCTTTTTTTCTATCGTCTTTCTCTCCTCTTCTCTTTGAAGTCCGTCCGTAAAATAAAGTAGCTTTCTCCGGGCTATCCTTGTTTTCCTTTCTTTTTTTAATTTCGGCACGAAATAAAAAGGTAAGTTCAGTTGCGATGCACGGGGTAGTGGCAAGAACCAACCAAATCCGACAAGCTAGAGCCGAGCAACCGCAAGCGTGCCACTGCATCTACACCTGCATCATGGATGCCTCCGTAGCCAACTGACTCCTTACAAGTACTTTGAGTACTGTGCAATATGGTCATATCTTTGTAAGTCATGGATGTAGCTGACTGCATCATTAAATACTACTTGTGTCTTACGCCGGGACAGAGAGTCAGTACAACTCTATACTACAATACCTCAGCACATATCCTGATAAGGGGCAGAATTAAAGTTTTGACTAGTTTTTATCTTGTATTAGTTGAAGTAAAACTTGCAGATATCCAGAGTTTGCGAAGTAACAGTGTTAATAATTTTAAGTTTATGGGCAGAGGGTAGGGGCTAAGGGATAACGTTTTATTGGAAATAGGAATAACCTGACACTTGTTTAGATTTAAAATCAGTCATATCAGCAATCTTACTAGCTAGTTCAGCTATATTTTTAATACCTCTCCCGCTCCTGGTCGTAGTACTGTTGCTGGCACTCGGTCACTGCCGTTACTATGTTTATCACAGGGTACGGGCAATGACTGAGTGTATTTAACAACTGATGGATAGCGGGTTATGTGTGAAAATTTTGTTGGTGCACTGTTTCATATTGTTGTAAGGGCATAACACCTACAGCAATTTGATTCGGTAAACCATCATCAGAATTTTCACTTCGCAGCCTTGCTTAGTATCGTCGGTGTTTTTGTTTACTGTGTTTGTTTGTAGTTATGACCAGAGAATTCAGTGTGGACGTAGCTAATATACGCAGGCTAAAAAGTAATCACTTTTCTGCGTACGTCCACGTCTGTAAGTACCGACCAGCTGTTTTGGCACTTAGTGAAACACAGGTAGATCACCGCCCACACCTCTCAGATTACTCTGATCTGAAGCTACCTGGCTACGAACTAGTGCCATTATTCTTCTCTTACTGCGGTCTCGCCATTTACGTGCGTAGGGATGTAGCTTAGCAAACTCCACCACAATGTAGTTCCTGTTCCAATCCGGAATTCAATTTCCGTAAGCAAATTATCCACTACTGCTTTATTTACAGAAGCCCCAAACTGGACAGCAACTCGACCTTTCACGAGTTTGATCCTCATACTGAAATCGTGATTACGGGCGATTTCAATATACAAAATTCTGGTTGGCTTCGACATTCTGAACAGACAACACCCGAAGGACGGTGTGTTGAGATCTTCGCTGCGGAAAATAACTTAAGCCAGCTTGTAAATGAGCCCACACGCATACCAGACGTTGATAGCCATACCGCCAACACCCTGGACTTGTGTTTAACTTCTCACCCTGACCAGTACTGCGCTGATGTGCTCTCCCCTCTAGGCTCGTCGGACCATTGTGTAATATCAGCTAAATTCTCATACACCCACCACACACTTGGAGCGGACTTAACATCTTCTTTAGGAATTTTAACTGGTCGTTATGTTTTCTCGATAACGATGCGGATGCCGCTGCTGACATGATCATAGAAACTATTCTTTTTGGAATGAGATGCTTTATCCTTCATCGGATGAAGAGTATTAAACCAAAAGAAAAGGCATGGTTCGACTCGAGCTGTAAACAGGCTGTCAGGGTTAGAGAATTGTTTTTTCGGTCCTACAAGACCAACCCGACAGAGGAAAACCGAAAAAAGTTTAAACGAGCTAGGAATGACTGCAACGCCTATCTTAAGCGTATAAAATTCCAATACGACCAAAAACTGAGGCAAAAAATACTGCAATGTCCCAAAGGCAGTAAAAATTGTTGGTCGTTCATCAAAAACATTAGAAATTCTGCCTCATTCTCCATCCCAACGCTCATTTCCAATGACATTCCAGCTGTCAGCTCTTTGGACAAGGCCAATCTGCTTGCTGCACACTTTGCGGCTAGCTCCACATTCCCAGATTGTGCTTTTTCTCCGCCTACACTTAAGTGCGTTGAATATTCAATGGGACGAATCTACTTTCGCACTCGTGTAGTAGCAAGAGTACTTAAAGATCTCAACATACATAAGTCCGCTGGTCCAGATGGTATATCTCCCCTTCTTCTGAAGAGGTGTTCTTCCACGCTGGCAAAACCACTACCAGATACCCTTTAGGACTCTTTTCGAACAGATGGAAAGCAGCATTTGTCCATCCCGTCCCTAAAAAAGGCGAATCTTCTTCTCTCTCCTCCTACAGACCCATTGCACTTACATGCCTTCTTTCCAAGGTCATGGAAACGCTGATAAACCGTCAGCTCATGAAATATCTGGAAACACGAAAACTTCTCAATGACCGGCAATATGGTTTTCGTAGCAACAGGTCCACTGGTAATTTGATGGCATGTCTCACCGAAAAGTGGAACTAAAGCGTACATCAACCTGGCGAAAGCAAGATAGTTGCACTTGATATTTCTAAGGCATTTGACAGAGTTTGGCATCGGGCTCTTTTGCCGAAAATGCGTGCTTTTGGGATCCATGACTCTCTTCTTCAGTGGATTAGAAATTACCTTTCGGAACGTTCAATTCAAGTTGTCTTGGACGGTTTCAAGTCTGATATTATGTAAATGCTGGTGTGCCCCAGGGCTCCGTTCTGTCTCCAACACTCTTTGTAATTTTCATTAATGATCTCTTGTCTGCTACTTCTAATCCAATTTATTCCTTTGCTGATGACAGCACTCTCTGCCTTTCATATTCGTTCCCTGACTCACGTCCCTGCACTTTGGCTGTAGAACGGAAACGGCAGCGTATGCTAAGCTCATTAAATTCCGATATTAACAGCATAACCAATTGGGGAACTACCAACCGAGTGGAATTTAATGCTTCCAAAACTCAATGCTGTCTGCTGTCATTAAAGCGAAATTCAAATACCCAGCCATTATCCATGAATGGCACTTCCATCGTTGAAACCGATAAACTTTCCATTCTCGGTATGTGTGTCAGTGACAACTTACGTTGGAATGACCACATATTCGATGTCGTCAAAAATGCTGCGAAATGTCTAGGTTTCCTCAAGCAATGTAAGAAATATTTTACCCCCACTGATCTGGCCATAATATATAAGCCATTCATCCGCCCAAAACTGGAGTACAATGCCCATATTTGGTCAGGTGCTCCTAAAACATCTCTGCACCTGCTAGATAGGATTCAAAACCGTGCGATAAAACTCATTGGTGATACTAATATCAGTCAATCAATTGACACCCTCGAACACCGACGTAATGTCTCCTGTCTCACTTTGTTTTATCGCTATTTCCACCAACAGTGCTCCATTGACATCGCCAGTAGCATTCCGCCAATTCAAACTTTCAACCGTAACACCCGTCTCGCTATGAATGCTCCTCAGTATAAAATCAAGCCCATTTTCGGACGTACTCAAAAATATCGTGATTCTTTCCTAAGCCGTACAACTGGCTTATGGAATGCCCTGCCGACCTCTGTGTTTCCTGGTCATTATAACTTTCAAACATTTAAAAACAACGTAGGTACATCGGTACCTGTCTTTTCTTCTTTCCTAAATTTCCTTCGGCCGCGCTGTGTACGAACTTTTTAAGGGTTCAAAAACCCCTTGAGCGTGCGCTGATTATAAAAAAAAAAAATTGGCTTTGCAGCATGTAGCTGGACATCATCGGCATAAAAGTGGACAGAAAAGTGTTTATTGTACAAACATAAGGAAGGTCATTGACGAATATATGTATACATAGCTCAAGAGAATCGGACTCAGAATTGATCCTTGTAGCACGCCTAGATTTACTGGCAGAAGTGCTGAGGAGCGTCAGTTGTAACAACTCTCTGGAATCTGTCAGACAGAAAACTACTAATTAGCCTTACTGCACCAAGGCCAAACAGATTTTCCAGTTCCCAGCATTAGATTTTATGGGTTACTTTATCAAAAGCCTTTGACAAATCGGGCATGCAAAGAAGCGTGACATAGCCTCTATCGTAATGCTGTGTTATTTCCTCCAAATTATTTACAAATGCAGATTCCTAGATTGTCCCTTTTAAAGCAACTCATTGACTGATGGATGTTGGACCAGCTGTTTAGCTATTTATTTCTCAAAGACATTTGATAGACAGGATAATATGCTTATAGGTATAAAATCTGCTGCGGATTGGTTCTGTTGGCAACATGTACAAATCGGGCAGTTTTCCAGGGTGTTAGAACAGTTGATTCAACAGTGATTGAGAATGCGGGTTAAGTTGGACACTATATCAGCGTTTGATCTTATCGCTGCAACAGAATTAATCACCTCATTTTCGGTTACAGTTTATATTTCGAAGCCATTTGTAGAGTGATTTGGACTTTCAGATAGATTAAAACTAAAATCTTGAGATATGCTTTTTAGGAAGAAACTATTTCAGAGGTCAGGATCAATTTGAGGTTCAGCATTGCGTTTCCTACTAGAGATACCTATTTGATTGCTCCAAAGCTTCTTCGGAGGTAGAGAGGTATTTAGGTGACGTCGGAAATTATTTTTAGTTTTTTCGGTGTATTGCCGATTAACTTAAATACATGATGGACATTGCACATCTCTTAAGACAATGAAAGGAATTAACCAATCGAAAGATATTGACATTGAAGAATTGAAAATATTGTTACGGAATTTAAAGTTAATGGGTAGATATTATTCGCCAACCAACAATCAAACATTCCCAGAAACATGGTGCGCTGTACAACCACCCTCTGATTCAGTGGATAGAAATTCTAAATAAAAGGTTTTGGCGTGGCTGGTATTTTACAGAGCTCCACAAAAGCACGCAAGAATTCTAAAAAAAAAACATTGATAAGAATGTTGAACAACTTTCGTTTATTGTATTGTAACATATATGCCTTCGGAAGTTCCCGTGGTAACGTAGCACCGTAGATTGCAAACAAAAACGAATGATTTAAAAGCGCACAAAATGTTCACAGCTACATGTATGCATTCAAATTCATATACAATACATATTTATTTTTTTTTGTATATGGATTTGATTTTATGAAATATAGTCTGGGACTACTTCAACAATAGAGGGTTTGTACAAGCCGGAGACTTTTGTTATCAAATTATGTGAATCACTTTCAATTACATATTTCAATAGTGTTCCATTAGCAATATATTTGAAAGATCACAGCACTGATCTACAGTGTATTTGCCAAAATCGTATGGTTCGCAAAAATTAACCTCGTATTTGCAGAAGATACGAATTTTTAGTTCCTCAAGCAGAATTAAACTTCAATTACAAGTTACAAAACGTAGGCCCTTGTATGAAATCCTTCCGAAAATCTTAATACAAGTTTATTCATTTACCATAAATCGATATTGTCGCTTCAAAGTAACCCCCATTGATGCAACGCACTTGTTCCAGGGTTTGATTCAGCTCTCGAAACGTCTTCGGTACTCAATGTTTTGCATAGCTTTCAGTGCGTTCAGCAATTTTTACACTATATCCTCTCGGCTGTTCAAACGCATTCCCTGAAGCGATGTTTTGAGGCAGCCGAACAGAAAAACCGGCACCAGCTCAGGTGAATTTGGTTGTTGTTGTATGGCAGTCGTGTTGTTTTTGAGAAGAAAATCATGATACACAGCATTGTTGTAAATTGTAATCCATGAAAACAATGAGCATGGCCTTCTTTTTTGACTGAAAATGACGTGGTTTCTTCGGTCTTGTCTCATTTGCAGGCAGTCATTCACTCGCTTGATGTTTGGTTTGCCTGTCTGTGGGTAAAAATTCACATCTCGTCACAAATAATGATACATTTGATGAATGTTTTGTCAGAATAAGCCTCCCCCTGATATCTTTTTTGCAGGAAATCTAAGTTCTTCTGCACCAGCTTTACAGCAATATGTCTCCAATCGATATATTGCTCGTCTCTGCAAACTTTCTGATGGTCAATTTGGAGGTTAACGACCAGACGTGTTTCTCAATTTTGAAGTGGATGGTCTGCCAGAACGGTCGTCACCGTCGACGACCTTACCAAAGGGGTTAGGCCGCTCTAGGATTTTCAAAAAATCGATTTTTTTATTGCTTTCAATAGTCCCTTAGGAACTCAAAAATGATATCCCAAAAGATGATGGCCGGGAAATAACCTGAAGTACTTGTTTTCCAAATTATAGTAGAAGGCTGCCAGGTGGGCGAGCCTCTTATGAATTTTAAACACGTTTATCTCAAAACTGAATTTTTTCAGATGGCCGCACCCATAACTTGAGCAATTTTCAACCAATTCACTTCAAAAATTTGAACTAGATCTTTAAAAATATATTGTTGGCATAGTTCATGTGAAAGTGCGCCATTTGGCCAAAAATCAATATATCAAAAAAATCCTGCATACTTTTCTAGCTGTTGTAATGTACAATAAAAAAAAATTAGTGACTCATACTAATTTAAAATTTACAGGAGCTGTTGGTACGGCCGTAGACCATTTCAAAAAATAAATTATTCTATAAAAATTATGTTTCACAGTCAATCATATGTACAATAAACTGCTACCTTTGTAAACTCGATTTACGAGTATTTTATATTTTTCCTGGAAAAAAATCACAAGAAATTTATTTTTACGGCCTATAGAGTGGCCTAACCTCTTGTTAAGTTTTTAGGAAGATGGGACAGAAAGAGAAAGGAAGATTTTTGGAGTCAATAGTTATTTAGCTCCATGGGTGGCATTCAACATTTAATGAGGAGACTAAATTATTAGTGTAATTGGACTTGTTTTTGTATTCTAGGCAACTACTCATCTATCGTGATTTTAGTTGCCTGAAAAAAAGAATGCCTTTGGGTCACGTCTGATATTGAATCCGAACCGTCCAATTTGGAAGCCAACACACTACCACTTGAGCCACCACTGTTTTCTTTAGAGCATCATTGCCAAAACTTGTTTTCAACATTTCCAATGTTTTTCTGCGTTAATTTCATTTTTAGGACAAAGCTTTATGCTAAGTTTTTGTATGTTTATGTACGAGTACATTTCAAAAATCTACATATGTAAGCGCAACGCTGTACCTTTCACAAATGCCATGGTTTAGCGCTAAAATTTAATGTCAAGGACGTACCAACATAACAAAATCAAAAAAGAATTGAAATCTGTCAAACAAGATCGCCAAACGTTAACTATTCCATTGGCTTTTGAACAAGCTGGTATACCTTAATGAGTGCTCTACATATATCTGGTTCGGTTTGAAGCTGTGTTTCTTGTTGCAATAATATCCACAGGGACCAAATTTATCCATTATACCTCCAGCAAAGTATCTATGAAAGTCAGAAAGTTTTGGGAGCAAACGAATGAAACGATTTAACGAACATAGGAACGTTGACGATTTGCCAGACCGGGGAAAATCAATGACCATTTCAAAAGCCGTTTAAAACCAAGTGCTTAAATCTTTGATAAAAATAACAAGGTTAGGCTTAAAAAAGCATGGTCATGAAGTTTCTATTTTAAGTATTCACAAATTTATCCGAGAATAAAGTTTTAATTACAAAGTCGTTAAATATGTTAAAAAAATGACTTCGGTGGGCTCACCGTTGCAAAAATATGGACTGATGAAGTATTTTCACTGATGAACCTTCATTCATTTTTAGAAAATTCATTGACACTTACATCTGTGGACTGCGCATGCTGAAAGTCTCGACCAACAAACATGGCTGTTTCTGTTATTAATAGAGAATCTCGGTGCTTAAGTGTCCAACATATACAAATAGTCAAACTAGCCGAAATGGGTGCGACCGATGGCGATGGACGTCAAGAACTTCCTGATAAAGAGAACTTGTAGAATTCTCCAATGATTTTTGATATTTCATATCTTATTAAATTTGGGATAAGTTAAAGAAAAGTGAGTGTGGCAGATGGGTTTATCTCCCCTTTCCGCGGAGAAGAAGTGAATTGGAAAAAGGTCAACTACTTTAGCCAAAATCCTCAAGTAATGATCCCTGCTGATTATATTTCTATTAATACATAATCGGTGTATGGATTTCACTTTATTTTGGAATATTAGGCCTTGTGTCTAGCAACTTTTTCCAGTCTTCTTTTAATTAGAGAAATGTATGGGAGATTTTAAGATTTGTAATTAGTCTTGCTTGCTAACCGTGGTTTTAGGCTTTAAAATAAAAGAACCATTTTCAGATGTTCCAGTGATGAATTTCCTTTTATGAAGCTTGCAGTTCTTCTACTATTTAAAGAAAAAATAATTTAATTTTGTTAAAAAGTTAAAGTCAGGTCTGGGATATTTTGTTTTAATGAAATCATAGGTTATACCTCAGTCGCAGTTCTAAATTGTTAGTATTCCTTGAATAACTCAGATAATTCTAGTCCATTTTTTTTTTGAAATGTTCGTTAACTGTGTACTATTTTAATTAATTTCGATTAGTACTGCAAAAATTTCAAAAGGAAAAACTAATTGTATTTTGCGTATGTTTTTTTTAATACCAGAAAAAGTCATCGGTGGATTTTGGTCAAAATCTAATGGCCGAGATTCCAAATGAAGACGCATCATCTGACACAAATTCAGGTTTTCCAACCCTAGAGGCTATTCTTTACTGGAAGCACTCTCCTCCTTGGGAGTGGATATCGCAAACGTTGACAGGTCAAACACCTACCGTAAAGCGGGGGTAAGCTCTATTGTCGATATTACATTTTTATTCTTTGATAAATTTTATTGTGCCAAAGCAAAAAATGTTGGAAAATACATCAATTTCAAATTGTACCAGTAGTTTTCAATATGTCCGAATAATGGCCTTGAGACGGCCGAAGAAAGCATCGCACGCTGCACGGAAGTGGCTCTGCGGTATTTTGGCCCATTCCCAGCGAAATGCTTGTTTGAGGTGGTCCAAACTTTGGTATTTTTTAGTGCCAACCTTAGTCTCCAAAATACCCCAGACAGAGAAATCCAACGGATTTCCATTCGGAGAATTTGCGACCCATTTTGTCGAAGAAATGAAGTGTGGGACATTGTTATTTAACCAATCTTGGTTGACGGAGACGGTGTCGAGTCTTGTTGAAATGTCCACGGTCTAGGACCGAAATGATTGTTTGCCCAAGGCTTCAATACTGCCTCTAAGACAGTTTCACGGTATACGGTAGCATTAATTTTGACGCCACGGTCCAAAAATAGAGAGCGGAGAACGACCATCGGCGGTTATGGCGGCCCAAACCATCATCATCGGTGCTGCCTACTTTCTGGTGGCCGTCCGAAGGTGTATATTTTCGAAGGACTTCTCTGGCAAATAAACTCGGTCATTTTGTTTGTTGACATATTGCTCGATAACAAATGGCGACTCATCGGAAAAAACCAAATTCGGCAACTCACCACTTTCGTGCAAGCGTAGCAACTCCTTCGCTCTTTCGACTCTAACTTTTTTCTGTTGCGGTGTAAGATCGTGTGCTTTTTGGAACTTCAATGGCTTGAGCCCAAGCTCATTTTTCAGTATGTGTTGTATCCGTTCCAACGATATATTGAGCTCACGAGCCATTTTTCTTCCACTTCGACGCGGATTTCGCTCAATTCGAGCCTTCACTTTCCGAACCATTTCTGCCGATGTTGGTGTTTTTTTATGATCACCTCCATGGCGTTTTGCAACGCTGCCAGTATTACGGTAACGAGCTATGGTTCCAGATTTATGACAAATGATTTATTCACGTTGAGGTGCTGGAGGGCTCTAACGATAGCTACTTGTGGTTTTCCAGCCAATTATAAAGCAATCACACTATCACGTTTGAATTCCATCGCGGATAAAAATTTTTCAACACAACTGAGACCCAAATCGTTTAAAAGGCTTGTAAATACAATAATAATATTATCTGTCATGTGTCAAAATTTGAGCTCACTGTCATGAACGGTTTGGAAATTATAGCAGTCTGAAGTTGGTTGCAGTTCGAGTCATTCAGGGTGTACTTTTCTTAGCAACTCTCTCCTACCAGAAACAAAATGGAAAGTCAGCGGCGAATATACGCACAGTGACTACCAGAGGATATTGATAGACATAGAGGAGAGAAAACAAACGAAACAACCCAAACTTACAGGTCCTAAATGGAAGGACACATTCTTCACATTCTTTGTTAAGGGTACAGTTGAAGAAATAATTAATAGTTGCAATCTGATCGAAAACAGAACCGCAGAGAATTTGGCGAGTCAGCTTTCCTCGTATTGTTCCTACAGCATGCAATGCATGAATGCCCAAAAGAATCGCCAGCGACAAAAGAGCGCCGTGCTTCTTGTGGGATGATGAAGTTAAGGCACTCAACGTGTCTACATGCTCATCATAGAATGCAGCGATCTAAAGAGCTATTGGGTTCCACAAATAACATGCCCCACTTTGATAGCATCTATGGTACAACACAAAGACCACCTCTTACGCATTATATCGAGGAAGCGAACAGATATCAACGGACGAACTGATCAAGTTAAGCAGAAAAATAGACGATAACAAGGCGCTTGGACCCGACGAAATTCTAAATAAGGCCGTAAAAGCAGCGGTCCAGAAAAGGCCAAACACTTTCACAACAACATACCAGAGATGTCTAAAGGAAGGAATTTTTCCGGATCAATGGAAAAAACAACATTTGGTACTCCTGCCAAAGGGAAATAAATCACAAGGTGAGCCATCTTCATATCTGCCAATATGTCTTCTAGATACACTGGACAAGATTCTGGAACATATCATTTACGAAAGACCATTGTCAGTAGCTGAAGAAAAGAGAACTTTATCAAATGCGGTCTACCATAGATGCCATAAAAGCGGTAGAACACACTGTGACTAAAGCGATAGAAAGGGAAAGACGGTGATGGACCACAAAGGAATATTGCGCAGTGCTAACACTTGATGTTAAGAATGCCTTTAACTCCGTAAGCTGGTTATCCATAACAAGAGCACTTTCTAGAATGGATACACCAGCCTATTTACCTAAGATAGTAAGAAGCTATCTCAATAATAGACAGCTTCAATACCAAACAGAAGACGGTATTAAATATTACAGTGTCTCTGCAGGAGTACCACAGGCATCAGTCCTAGGACCATTATTGTGGAATATTATATACGACGGAGTACTGCGACTGGTGCTGTCACGTGGAGTAGGCTTCACTGTTGACATTGCTATTGTTGGGGTCACCAAACACATTCACGAAGTAGAATCTTCTATAAATGCTACCATTGCGCAAATAAAAGATTGGCTATATTCAGTTGGAGTTGATCTTGCTGACCACAAAACTAAGGCGATTTTAATAACCAGTCGTAAGGCCGTGGAATATGCAACCGGGTTGGAAGCCAAACAATTCGGTCTAAAAGAACACTGAAATACGAGTACCTGGGAGTAATGTTAGATATTACTTTGCAGTTTGCACCACATGTCTTCCATACCAGCGAGAAGGCATCTTTACTAAAAGCGACATTATCACGAATTCTACCAAATATCGGAGGACCTGGTTACCCTAGTAGGTTGTTACTTTCAAGAGTGATCAGCTCGGTTGTGCTTTACGCCGCCGTTGGTTTGGGCCACGGCATTAGTCAGATAGGATGCTAAGAAAAAACTGTCGTCGGCCTACAGACTATGCGCATTAAGGACGATGTGTGGCTTTCGAACGATATCGGATGAAGCAGCATTTGTTATTGCTGGTATGGTACTCATCGGCATACTCGCGGATGAGATGTTTAGGGTACACAACAAAACTGCATCAAACCTCCTGGATGAACGGATGACCTCACTAACTTGGTGGCAAAAAATATGGCACAACACCACAAAAGGCCCATGGACCTATAAGTTAATTCCGTCTATAGAAGTGTGGGTAAACCGGACACATGGGAACTGCAGGTACCACCTCACGCAGTTCCTGTCTGGTCACGTGGGGTACCGATGACGGCGAAGATGGGGAGCATGCAATACTTCATTGCAGTCGTTTCGCAGAAAGAAGAAGAAACGTACCGAGTCCACAGTCCCTCGTCGAATATATGTTACGCTCAGAAGAAAACTGGGCGGGAATTTGTCAATTTATAACCGGTGTGTAGAAAGAACTCCGCTGAATTGAATAGGTACGAAGTTCTGAAGTAGCAAAGAGTCAGCAGATAGCATAGATGCTGACCAGCCCATCGAGGAGAGTGGGTGAAGAGTGCAGGGCGTGATTAAGTACGTAGGCATACTCCTGACATTGAAACATTTACGAGTAGGGATATGAATCGTGGCTCGGGCTACTAGTGTCTTTCGAAGATTACACACCCTATGGTCCAGCTGTAATAAAAAAACACATATATATCCACACGAGAATATAGGAAAAATATTCGCATAGAGACCATCCGCAATGTTAATGGAGATCAAAGAAATGAAACCAGCCCATCTCCCAAAACTTACCGGTCCAAAGCCGAGGAAAATACGTAGGATTCAGCATATAAAATGGTTATGGCGAAACTAAAAGGCTATAGGGCCCTCCCTATAACATGCTCGAAAGTGCTGGGATCAATAGTAGAGCACCTTTTCCCACAAATGTAAGCCACTATATGCAACATCATAGGCGACAACAAACCTCCTGGAAAAGATTCTCGTGAGGATAATATATTATAGACTGCTAGCAGATGAGAAATGAGCCATCTCAAACAACTAATTTAGCTTCAGAAAAGAGCGTTCAATTGTTGATGCCATGCGAGCGGTAGTCGATATCGCAAAGCCTACCATCGAGAGAGAAAGATGGCTATACGGCACAAACGAGTAAGTTACGCTGGACATTGAAAATGATCTTAACTCTGCGAGTTGATTATCCATTAAAAGGGCACGTGTTAGGATGAATCCACAGTACTGTTTGCTAAGGATAGTGACCAACTATTTCAAATTGGCTTTCAAATCAGAAGCATCGGTATTCGAATCCCAACCGCGCCCCAAACACATTCAATTTCTTCAGTTTACTAAAATCAAGTAAGATGAGCGGTTGACTATCCTTTTCTATTTCTATCTCATTTTCCAAAAAACTACATATGCCTAGGCATTATATGTAAACGTATTCATAACCAACTCAGTGTTAAATTCTTACAAAAAAAAGAAAAAAACAACAGCGGGAAACTGAGCTATAATTCGATAAAAGGGGTAAAATACTAAAATACTACAACGTCACTACCGATGTCCTACAAGGAACGGTTCTAGGGCAACTGTTATGGAACATGATATATGACTGAACCTTACGAGTAACGCTGCCCAGGAGAGTAACGATGATTGAATTCGCCGACGAGATTGCCATCGTGGCAGTAGCCAAACAGATTCATAAAGTGGGACCAGCCACAAATGAAGCAATCGCTCACATAAAATATTGGCTTATCTTCGCCGGATTGGAGCTGCCCGTTCATGAGACCGGAGCTGCCCTTATAACAGATCGGAATTCACCAATTTTCAGATCGTTAACCAAAACTATCACTTCCAAAGAAACAATTAAGTACCACTAGAATACTTCTGCTTTCCAGAGTAACAGCATCAACCTTTCTGTATGCCGTCCCGGTGTGGGCAGATGCACTAAGAATGAAGGAGGAATCTAAAAGGAAGCTATCGTCAACATACAGACTCTGCGCGCTAAGGACAATTAGCGGTTTTCGAACCATCTCAGACGAAGCCGTCTTTGTTATAGATGGAATGTTCCCCATTGACATCCTTGCAGACGAAAAATTCAAATTTTGGTTTGAGTCTATATATTTTCACAGCACTGTAGATTGCTTACCATTCTCACGAAGTAATACTTAACGGCGGTCCCGCGTGGTTTAGTATCGCAGGCGTATTCCTTAAATCGAACTGTCAGGAAGTTAAAAAAAAACCTCAAATGGCGTTTTATTAACAACATCGTAATTTAATTATATTGAAATTCCAACACCTAAAAAAGCATATGGTGGTTACAGCCCCATTGCGATTCTGTCATATTTAAGTAAAGTGTTTGAAAAAGTAACTCTGAAGCGAATACAAACACATCTCTTTCAAAATAATCTTTTAAACAGTGTTCAGTCCGGTTTTCACCCAAACACAGTTGTAAGGCAGCATTGCTGTCTGTGGTAGATGATATCAGGAAGTCTTTGGATAAAAAGTATCTAACTCTACTAGTTCTTTTAGATTTTTTGAAAGCGTTCGACACAGTGGACCATGTTCTTCTATGTCAAAAACTCCAGAACAAATATAACTTGTCCAAAGAATCTGCAAATCTTATTTATTCATACCTGACAAAAAGGCAGCCATGTGTTGTGGCTAACGATAAGCTTTCAAGTTTTCTTAAGATTTCGAGCGGCGTTCCCTAAGGTTCAATACTTGGACCTATACTTTTTTTCCTGTACCTATAATTATCCATCACTCTTTGATCCATATGTATGTCGATGACGTCCAGTTGTATTTGAGTGGGCATATTGATGTCTTAGACGAAGTCGCTGCTTTGATTAATGAAGATTTAAATAACATATTTCTCTGGGCTCGACGTAACTTCCTGTGCTTAAACCCAGCGAAATTGAAAGCTCTCGCCATATATTGGAAAACGCAAGACCCGTCTTCCTTGAAATTGCTAAAACTTACTTTGCTAAAGTGAAATAAAGCCGAGTCGGCCTTATGTCGCTTTGAATTTATTCACACACTTAGAGAGAGGATTCTGTTTTCATAGATTTTAAATCATATGGCGTTAGTTCGTTTTAGAAAGTGACATATAAACAGTGAGATAGGTAAGAGGGGGAAATGCCGGCCCCCTGCAACCCCCTGCTTGGGGTCACTGTAGGATTTGAAGTGGATGCGAGTTTTATGTATATACCACCTTGATCAAAAAGTTCCCGGGGGACACCATCCCATTGGCGCTCCCATTGTTCCGATTTGAGTTCTGTTCTTTTTGTTAAGTTGGTAAATCTATTGTTGACATTCCCTCTAATAGCTTGACATTTGCAAAAGTTACATAGCCAAGAGTACATCTATCTCTGTGTGTGTTGGCGATTTTTTACAATTTTAGAAATGGATTTAAATTTACAACAACGAAGTTGTATTAAATTCTGCGTAAAAAACGGATTTAATGGTGCGCGAACGTTGGAAATGTTGGAAAAGTGTTTCGGCAAGGAAACAGTCGTTTACCAGTGGCACGAGTGGTTCAAAAGTGCTCGTGAGTCAATCGAAGATAATGAACGCAGTGGCAGACCATCGATATCGAAATCCGACGAAAACATTGATGAAGTAAACGAAATGTTGGTCAATAACCGCAAATTAACCATCAGAGAGATAGCGAAGGACTTGAACATTGCCTATGGATCCATCCAAGACATTTTGGTTAATGATTTGGGTTTCCGTCGTGTAGCAGCAAAGTTCGTGCCAAAAAACCTCAATTTCATGCAAAAAAGAAACCGTGTTGACGTCGCAAAAGAGATGATTTGCGAGGCTGAATCCGATCCCACATTCATCAAAAGGATCATTACTGGAGACGAGACGGGGGTTTATGAGTACGACACGCAATCCAGACATCAGGCAAGTGAATGGCGTTCACCAAATGAGCCGAAACCAAAAAAAACACGTCGTTTTCAGTCAAAAAAGAAGGCAATGCTCACGGTTTTCATGGATTACAACGGTGGTAGGGCATCATGAATTTTTGCCAGAAGGCCAGACAGTAAAAAAGAGTATTATTTGGGCGTTATGAGACGTTTGCGTGAAGCAATTCGCTGAAAGAGACCGGAATTGTGGGTAGAAAACTCATAGATTTTGCTCCATGATAACGCACCGTCGCACAGTGACATCATTATTCATAATTTTTTGACGAAAAATGCAACGAATATCATCCAACAGCCACCGAATTCACCTGATTTGTCTCCCTGTGACTTCTTTCTGTTCAATCGACTTAAAAAACCACTACGGGGAACGCGTTTCAGCAACCGAAAACCGAATATAAAAAATGTTTCGAGGATTGGATCAAGCGCTGGCATAAGTGTGTTGCAGTCGATGGGTATTACTCTGAAGTGGGAAATATAGATTTAGAAGAATAAACTTGTAATCTCAATTTTCTGAATGCAATTGATCAAATCAAACAAATCAAACAACAAATATATGGATTATATACACAAAACTCGCACCCACTAAAATTCCAACAGTGACCCCAAGCAGGGGGGTTGCAGGGGTGGGGGCAGCATGCCCCCCCCTTACCAATAACATCGAGTTGCAATTAACAAACATTAATTATGGTAAAGGTTACTTGTTTTTCTAACAAGTGCAGTTGGCTTTCCAAGTTCTTTTGCCTTCTCTCTGAATTCGGCTTTATTTCACAAACAGTGTTCGGCGTTATTTCACTTTGTCATTGTAAAATAACGCCGAATTGCAAAATCCGGCGTTATTTCGCTTTTATAAAGTGTTATTTCACGGCACCAAGTACGTCAATATGTTGGACTGGCTATTTCAGTCTCCTAATGTTAGTGTTTACGACGTAATGCGTGCCTCAGGGATCATTACTTGGTCCAAAACTCTTCAACATATATCTTTATGATTTCCCTTTAAATAGCCAGGTAGATGAGACTGAAGCCTTTTTATATGCGGACGATACTAAGATATTAGCAAGTGCAATGAGAATGTATGCCCTAATTAACATCTTATTTCAACTCTTGGGGATTAGTATTAAACGCAGGAAAGAGTAGTATTACATGCTTCAGAAACGTTTATGGAAAAGGGCACCGTAAAGCAGTCAAGGAGAGTAAAACACTGTTACTAGAAATCGATAATGTACCGATCCCACTGAAAACGGAACCAAAATATCTTGGTACAATATATACTACCAAAACAAATTCAAATTTAATAAGCAAGCCAGGGCAGTGCTGAATAAAGCCAAAATGGCTTCTGGTCTGCTTAACCAACTTTGTTTCACCAACAGATACAAATAAGTTAGAAAACTTCGAGCGAAAAATGCTAAGATTTTGTTGTGGAAAGTTCAGAAAACCAAATAAACAATGGTATTCAAACGCAACAGTATATAGAGAAAATAATATTAAACCTCTTTGCGTATACATGGTTAAATTACTGAAAAACAAATTACAATCTACCTCCAATCATCCCAACCCAATTATAAAAAATATATGGGACAGAAACATCAACGAACGTGTGATAGATAACAATTTTTACCTTTCCCCTATTAATATATTAAATTTAAGATCACAATCATTATTTGAACCATCGTCCAGCTCCGACTTAAAACTTCCAGGATAATGATTTCAAATTTGTCTAATTTAATGAATTTAAACCAAAAGTTAACCAAATGTATGCCATATAAACATAATTATATATCTAACTAAGTAGACATGATTATTACATGCTGATGCTTATCCAATTATTGTTGTATCTTATCTTAAATAAGATTTAGCTTTTTAAGTAGTAGTTCTAGTCATAAATTTAATTTCGGCCACTAGAGCCATAAAGCGAACATGTGTCGGGAGCAAACACATGCAAAAATAAAGAATTAATAGAAAATTAGTTAAAATAAAAACTGTACGTATATATGTTTCGTTATTAACATTCATTGTATCTAAAAACTTAGTTTAACTAGATATAACTTATGAAGTCGGTTACCATAAATTCAAAAAAAAAAATGTATTCATAAATTATCAAGTGTATTAATGTCTCAATAAAAACAAAATGAATGAATGAATGTATGCGTTGTAAGCACAATAAAATAAGCTTAAACTATTTTTAACAATAATTTGACTACAATTATTGTAAAGCTATTCAGAAAAATTGGCTGTAAATTGTCGATGAATAAGTGCGACGATAATTGGGAATGGGGAGACTTAACAATAGAAGATTTGGAAAACACAATTTTGTTGAATCGAAATAATATTATCAGACTTATGTTTATATAAAGGATTTTTGTAAACTTTTCGAATTAAAGCCTTTGCTGTACGCATATCTTTTATTATTCACATATTATATACATGTTTTTGTTTTTTTTTTAATTTTATAAATAAGAATATCAAAAATGTCTATTATACTCGTATGTACGAGTATTTATATGGAAATAAGCTCGTCAATTTCTATTTGCTGTTTTGTAATTTACAAATTGGAGCCGCTCAGATCAAAAGTAGGGTAAGTATTTAATGCTTTCTATGAACTATATAAGGCTCATGGGAGACTGCAATTGGACGAGTAGAAACAATTTTTTTTTAAATATAACTTGTTTCTAATTATCACACACATACGAGTAACATAAAAGCTCACCAAGAGCTGATCGATCTTTAGACATTATTTTTAAAAGTTCAAAATCACAAATACTAAAATGTGTATTTCCTCAAAATTAAAACATATTTCATATTATTTTAAGAAAAATATGACTAACCGTGCTTCCGGTCGAAAATAAGACAAGTTCCGGAGCGGATCTCTGAGGAAATCCATACCACTCCCGATTTGATACTCGCCAACCACCTTTACACTTTACACTCTGAATGGGTTTTTACTAACAGAAGGAGTAAGTGAACTGACGATGGTTTTTATAGTCATTGTTTTGCATTGGGATTACAAAGGGATTTATTCATTAGCTAATCCAATCGGAATCTGCTGGCGCTTCACTTTTCACTTTTTAGCTTTGATTTAACCCTTGTTGGCACTGGGTTTAATTTTGCTTAATCTTTTTCAATTGACAAGTTCTTTTTATCTTTTGTTGAAGAATTTTAAAAAGACCAACTATTTGGAATATACTTGGAACTTTTGCAACATTAACTAAATGTGGCAAGTGCAACTATAATTAACAATTCATAAAAAATCATTGGATTTTTGTTTTGCTGGAATAGAGGCCTCAGCCAAAGAACAATGAATTCCATTGAACATGCTCCTTTTAATAAAATTGAACAATTCAGGGTAATACAACAGCGTGTCTCCTTATGTAACTGTTTTTATGATCCCGACGAATTGGTGACGAGATTATACTCGTATTTCCAATTATGAAGAGTTCTGAACCTAAAACCTGTTGGTAGAGGTTTAGTTTTTTTCTAAATTTATAAGCTGCTGGTCTTATTATTATCCTTAGAATCATTAATATCATTGAGTGGAGTGACTGCAAGTTTATATTTCACTACTACACCAGATTGGTGTAGACCATGGTTTCAAATTTTCATCCATGTGAACAGGCTGCCACTCGCGTCCCTCAATCGGAGAAAACACCGTGAAGCCCCCAAGAAAAATAAAACTCCTCCACTCAAGCACACGCTGGAAAACTTCTCAAAAGTCGGCTAACAATTCGTTCGCGTTATCACATTTTCACATTTTCCAAAACAAAATCGTTTCGCATCGCAGTGTCATTCGATTCAATTTAAAACTCGAAATTCTCAGTGAACCCCACAAAATTGATTAAAATTACCACAACTCACGGAACAAAATAGAAACGGAAAAAGAAAACCACTTACATCTGGCCGAAAAGCAAAGTAGAGGCAGTTTTCTTCCCAAAATTTGTGGAGAAAATACTTCTGCCTGGTATTAACCACACGGAAGGGACCCCAACCCATCAGAATCATCACATCGAATCGGTTTATTCGAGTAGCATAACAAGCGCGAGAGACATTCAATAAAAGGGATTATTATGAATATTGACGACTATGAAACGCTTCCAACTACGAGTGTTGCAACCAACATGACTGCTGGCGCTATTGTTGGCGTTCTGGAGCATTGTGTCATGTATCCACCGGACTCTGTCAAGACCAGAATGCAAAGTTTATCCCCTGTTGCGGCTATCCTCAACATTTCTGCGACACTCCTAAATATGATCAGAAATGAGGGAGTTCTAAGACCAATCCGTGGTATGACGGCTGTGGTTGCTGGTGCTGGACCCGCTCATGCTCTATACTTTGGTTGTTATGAAATGTCGAAAGAGCTTTTATCAAAATTCACAACTCACAATAATATTAATTATGTGATATCTGGAGTAGTTGCAACACTTATACATGATGCAGTTTCGAATCCTACAGAAGTAAATAAACAACTGTAAAATTCGCCATACAAATCAGTATGAAAGGTGTCTATAAAAGCGAAGGATCAAAGGCATTTTATCGATCCTATGCCACACAACTGATTATGGATATCCCCCATCAAACGTGGAAAAAATCTCCTTCAACCCAAAGAGACATCTTCACTCATTCCGGCCGTAATTATTGCCGACAGTAAGTCACATTTATCGTTAAATGCAAACAACAAAAGTGATAGCAGCGAAGCAAAGTACATGCTGCCACTAACTACCATCGGAGAGGATCCTTCTTCAAAATCATCGAATGATGAATCACCACTATCAACATTAGTTCGAGAAACGTTACCACATACGCCACTAACATCGGCGTAATAAGTCCTGCTCTGAACTTGCACACGCGACATATAGACGTTAAGAGTCATTTTGAACGAGGTTACTCAAGTCCATAAACTAATATATCTCACATTCACGTTTCAGTGAGACATGCCATCAAAACTCCAGTGGACCTGTTGCTATAAAGACCGTGACGCTAGCCATTACGAAATTGTTGTGCATTTTCATAAGCTGCCTGTTTTGGTTTTCCATCTTCTGGGAAACAATTGTTAAGATGAAAAAGTTAACGCTGTAGTTTTGCCAGAGTGGAGGAACACCTCTTCAGAAAACGGGAGATATACCATACCATCTGTTTTGTTTTGAGAAAAACAAGTACAATAATATGTATACGTATGCGAGTTGAACTAATGCCAATGCATGCCTCAATTTCACAATAAGTCACAGTTTCCGCACGTCATCCATCTGGCACAGTAACCTATTTTGGACGACCTTCACGAAATTCGATCTGGAGCGAACGACTCCCACGACTGAATTTGGAAAATCAGCGAAATACGGTAGCCCGGTGTGGTTCTTCATAACCAAAAATCGAAGCGGGTTGATCGGCACACTGTTATTTAACTTAACACGTCGAAAATCATAAAAAAAATCATCGCACGATTTAAGTCCATATTTTGGCTGAGGTGAATTTTTCAAGTCTGTGTAAAAAACGTTCTGAGCAGGTTGTACTACTAAAAACGTCAAATTTTACGATGCTGATGTCAGATTTGAGTACGTGCAATATACAGATATTGCCATATACACGAGTGCGATTACAGTTTTTGGTCACTCGCTCGTTTGGTACTCTTCATCTGTAGACTAGTAAAGGATCTCCTTCCAAGAGAATAGTGTTTGGGATTATATCAGCCGCGGCTGATATCGTTACCGAGAACCCGTAACGATCATTTAAAATTCCAAAATAAGGGTTAAGTTATCTTACTAACGGTTAAAGTACGTCAAGCTAGATTTTCGGGAAAGACGAGGAAGATTTATTTATTTTTAGGAAAATAAAAATATAGGGTCCGCCATCTAACGTTTTTTTTTTTCAACTAGTGCTTATTTCGTGAATGGTAACACTTAGCTCATGTCTGATTTGACAGATAATTAGTTTTATCCTTCCGCTGAACGAATATGGTTGTGTATACGCTTCGCTAAGTGGGCCTGCGATCGACTTAGAGAAGATGCCGGTTTTGCCAAAAAAGTCATCTTTTCAGATGAAGCTCATTTTGATCTTGGCGGGTATGTAAACAAGCTAAATTGTCGCATTTGGGGCACAGAAAACCAGCACGCATACATTGAAAAGCCGATACACCCAAAACGAGTTACTGTTTGGTGCGGATTTTGGTCCAGAGGCATAATTGGGACATTTTTCTTCGACAAGGAATGGCTGTTACAGTCAATGGCGATCATTATCGGGCCATGTTGAACGAATTTTTGTTCACAAAAATTGAAGAGGAGGATATTGGAAACATTTGGTTTCAACAGGACGGCGCTACGTGCCACACAGCCGAAGCTACACTCGATGTTTTGCGCCCTGTTTTTGAAGATCGCATTATCAGCCGCAGAGCTGATGTCGTTTGGCCACCCGGGAGCTGCGATTTGACACCGTTGGACTATTATTTGTGGGGTGCCGTAAAAGATAAGTGTTACGCCGACAAGCCAGAGACAATTGACGCTTTAAAGGACAATATTCGTGAAGCCATTGGTGAAATACAGCTGCACACAATCGATAATGTGCTTAAAAATTGGACCGATCGAGTAGGCTACTGCATGGCCAGCCGAGGCAGCCATTTGAATGAAATTATTTTCCATTATTAACCGGAAGGATTGTACTTTCATATAAAAAAAGAAATTTGAGAAAATATTCAGTAGTTTTTTTTATAGCATTTTCAAAAAAAAACATTTTTGGCGGACCCTATACAATATTTGATTGTAAATATAAAAATAAAATAATTAAAAAAATTAAGAAAGAACTTTTCAAATATTATGCAAGTTGCAATTAGCAATGTGATGACCTATTTAAGTAAATTTTTTATAATCAATACTTCTATCCTACTTCTGTTCCTTATATCTTTCCCTTTTTTTCCTATCCCTATCAAATTTCTGTTATTTCTTTCATAAAGGGTGTTTCTTTAGAGGTTTCCTTTTTATACTGGCAACACTGTTTCTATAGATTGTCAATTTGACAGTTGAAAATTCATTTTTGGTTAGTGATTCTGCCATTTTACGGTGAATAGATTAACGCCAGAACAACGCGTGCAAATTGTGCAAATTTATTTTGAAAACCATGGTTCGGTTCGCCAAACTTATCGTACGCTAAGTCCTTTTTACGGTCGATATAATCGTCTAAGGACTGAAACGAATAAAATCTGTAAATTTTAATACGGGCTATACTTCCAATGCGTAAAAATTTCAATCTCATTTTGTACCCAAATTAGCCTGTATATTCTCTTGTTTCAGTTTGTTATTGATTTTAGTTCGGTGTGGTTTAAAATATTTATAAAATAGGAGTCAAGAGAAACGCTGTAGAAAGATCATCGACAAATGGCTTGAAAATACTTCGCGTCCAAACCATTTCATCGCAAAAAATTTAAACATAGCACGCAGTACAGTGGATTCTTTTATTAAACGATATTTGGAGACGTTGACAGTTAAGCGAAAACAGAAAAGTGGAGCTAAAAGTGGAGCACACGATACAAATTTGGACAGGAAAATAGTGGGTACCATTGTAAAAAACCGGACTATGTCATCCAGAGATGTTGCTCGGAATTGTAATACCAACCAAACAATGGTACAAAGATCTAAAAAACCTAACGGTCTAAAAACACGAAAAAAAAACAAAAAATACCAAAAGTTACTGAAAAGCAAAAAAAAAGTAATAAAAACACGAGCCCGAAAGCTATACGAGTTGATCGGCAACAAGAAAGCGTGCTTGATTTTGGAAGACGAAACTTATGTCAAAGCCGACTTTACTACTCTTCTAGGTGCGCAGTTTTACAACTCGTTTGAAGCTGAGATTCTTCCGCAATCAACAACATCGATTGGGATGGAAAAATTCGGGTCAAAATATCTCGTTTGGCAGGCCATATGCCAATGTGGACACAGAAGCTCATCGTTTATTACAACGGGAACAATTAACGAAGAAGTGTACATTAACGAATGCCTAAAACAACAGTTGATTCCTTTCTTAAACAAACACGAGGGTTCAACATTATCTAAGCCAAATTTAGCTTCAGCTCACTATGCTCATGCGACGTTGAGCTTTCTTGTTGCTATAAATGTCGACTTTGTCCCAAAAGACATGAATCCACCCAATGTTCCACAGTGCCGTCCCATTGAAAGGTATTGGGCTTTGGTCAAAGCTAAATTGAGGAAAAGTGAGCAGTGTGCAAAGGACGTAAAAGATTTTAGTGCTAAATGGAAAACAGCGTCCAAAAAGATCACGGATGTAACTGTCACCAACCTTATGAAGGACATTCGAAAGAAGTTGAGGGAAGATGGGAAACCAAATATTTTTTTTTATTTTTTGTAATTGTGAATGAATTTAATAAAAACAGGGTTTTTCGGTTCCCGCTAGATCACCGAAATCAAGCAGTGTTGGGCGCGGTAAGTACGTAGGTGGTTGACCACATGGGAACTCAGTACTCCGCGTGCTATTGACAAAAACGCGAAACATGGGCATAGTACCCCGGCGTTAAATCCCGGACCCTACAAATTAATTTGTATCGTTCCCTTGATAATAATAATAATAAAAACAGAGTTTTAAAGCAAATAAAAAAAATTTACATGAATTATGCTGAGGCACTTAATTGTTAAGTTCTTTAAAAAAACAAAAAGTAATTTTCGGAAGATTTATTGAGGTCGCATTTGACGCGGAAGTGTTCAGCGTTTCTAAGAAGGCAGCTTGCTGACTTCCAAGCGATCAACTGGGTCATTAACTACCGACTGTATTTCATGAATAGCCTTCATAAGACTCCAACGTGCTTTAAAATATCGATCTTCGTAATCACTAAACTCATTTTCAAGTTCTTAAACTTCTTCTGTAATTATTTCCCGAAGTAGTTCATGGTGCAACATGGAAGAGTCTGTCCACGATTCATCTAATTTTTGTACACGAATTTCAAGCATTTCTATCGGAGTTTCTGTATTTATTGTATCTATGAAGTTTGCTGCGCGAGTTAGCCAATCTTTTGCATTTCCACATTTAAGTTTAAGGGAACTCATTGTTAAAGAATCGATCCACTGGTTATTGATTAGATTCGAAAGGATTAAATTCAATTTAAGTTTTAAGTTTTGGTGGGGGCTGAGGCCCCCATCGATGGAACCTGAGAGAAGACGATGAATGAAAAGAACGTCAGCAATATTCCTACGTTCTTCTAACGACTTCATATTTAGAAGTTTGAGGCGGTCTTGATAGGGAGGTAAGATTAAAGGGTCGTTCCATGGCAGGCCACGGAGGGCAAATCGGAGGAATCGACCTTGAATACCCTCGATTCGGGAAACATGAACCCGGTGAAAGGGGGACCAAGCTTGACTGGCATACTCAAGCAGGGGGCGAACAAAGGTAATATAGAGAGAACTGGTTACATACTGGTTGGAAAATTCCTTGGACCACCGTTTAATAAAGCCAAGTGATGAGTTGGCTTTGAGGATCATCTTATCGATATGCGAACGGAAATTAAGCTCACTCTCGAATAATATGCCAAGGTCTTGAAAAGACTGAACCAGGGGAATTGGGTGACCATGGAGAAAATAAAGTCGGGGAGGAGACGGGTTGCATTTACGTGAGAAGGTTATAAATTGACATTTGGCTATATTAAGTTCTAGGCAGTTTTTTAAGGCACCAGATTGAAAACCGATCAAGGACTTCTTGAAGAAGGGCAGAGTCCTGGGGAGAGGAAATAGATTTAAAAAATTTTGTGTCGTCAGCGTAAAGGAAGAGGGAGGAGTGCTTAATGACACTCTCAACATCGTTGATAGTAAGAATGAAGAGAAGAGGGCCAAGATGACTGCCTTGTGGAACTCCAGATGGGGCCAGGAATGGAACAGAAATTGCGGATCTAAACCGAACACTATAATATCGGTTTACCAGGTAAGAAGAAATCCATTTTAAAAAGAGAGGCTCAAAGCCGAGAGCAGACAATTTGAAAAGGATCAATTTATGAGACATCTTATCAAATGCTTTAGTGAAATCAGTTGCGATAACATCGATTTCTTTGCCGTTTTCTAAGGCTGAGAGAGCAAAAGACACGAATTCAACTAGATTTGTGGTAGTTGATCTACCTTTTAGAAAACCATGTTGTCGGGGTGAAATAAAAGGCTCGCATTTAAAGCTTAACGCTTCGTATAAAATGCTTTCAAAGAGTTTGGGTATATGAGAGAGTTTAGCAATGGGACGATAATTGGTAACTTCATGCTTAGATCCCTTTTTGTGTATTGGGATTATAAAAGAGGTCTTCCAAATCTGGGGAAATTCACCCTGTGTAAGCGATAGACGAAAAAGGTAGGAAAGGGGTAGAGACAGGTTGGAAGAGCATTTCTTAAGAAACATGGCGGGGAGTCTGTCTGGGCCAGGTACAAATTCATCCTTAAGATTTTGTAACTTTTCTTCAATAACTGCAGGATCGAAATTTTGAGTGAGAAACGGACCAATAGAGAAATTTGGTAGATCATTGAAGTAAGAGGGATCTGGTACGAAGGAGTTGTTGGCAAATGATTGCTTGAAAAATGTAGCAAAAAAGTTGGCGATGGTAGGAGGATCACATGAAGTTTTGGTTTCGAAAGTGAGGGAGGAAGGATAATCATCAGTCTTACTTTTGCAATTGACAAATTGAAAAAAGGACTTGGGGTCATTTATGAGATTGGTTTGCGCACTATTCAGGTAGCGCTGAACCCCTAGCGAAGTGGACGAGTATACCACCTTGATCAAACATTTTTCGGAATTTATTCAGAAAATTTAAAATACAAGTTTATTCATCTATATCTATATTGACCCCTTCTAAGTAATCCCCATCGACTGCAACACACTTATGCCAGCGCTTGATCCTATCCTCGAAACATTTTTTATATTCGGTTTTCGGTATGCCAATCGGTACTTCTTGCGATTTTTCCATTACTTCCTCTCGGCTGCTGAAACGCGTTCCCCGTACTGTTTTTTTAACTCGATTGAAACGAAAGAAGTTACAGGGAGCCAAATCAGGTGAATTCGATGGCTGTTGGATGGTATTTGTTGCGTTTTCATCAAAAAAATACGAATAATGATGGCACTCTGCGACGGTGCGTTACCATGGTACAAAATCCACAAGTTTCCTGCCCACAATTCTGGTCTCCTTTGGCGAATTGCTTCAGGCAAACGTCTCATAACACCCAAATAATACTCTTTGTTTACTGTCTGGCTTTCTGGCAAAAATTCATGATGCACTACACCGTTGTAATCCATGAAAACTGTGAGCATTGCCTTCTTTTTTAACTGAAAACGACGTGTTTTTTTTGGTCTCGGCTCATTTGGTGAACGCCATTCACTTGCCTGATGTCTGGATTGCGTGTCGTACTCATAAACCCACGTCTTGTCTCCAGTTATGATCCTTTTGATGAATGTGGGATCGGATCCAGCCTCGCAAATCATCTCTTTTGCGACTTCAATACAGTCTCTTTTTTGCATGAAATTGAGGTCTTTTGGCACCATCTTTGCTGCTACACGACGGAAACCCAAATCATTAACCAAAATGTCTTGGACGGATCCATAGGCAATGTTCAAGTCCTTCGCTATCTCTCTGATGGTTAATTTGCGGTTATTGACCAACATTTCGTTTACTTCATCAATGTTTTCGTCGGATTTCGATATCGATGGTCTGCCACTGCGTTCATTATCTTCGATTGACTCACGAGCACTTTTGAACCACTCGTGCCACTGGTAAACGACTGTTTCCTTGCCGAAACACTTTTCCAACATTTCCAACGTTCGCGCACCATTAAATCCGTTTTTTACGCAGAATTTAATACAACTTCGTTGTTGTAAATTTAAATCCATTTCTAAAATTGTAAAAAATCGCCAACACACACAGAGATAGATGTACGCTTGGCTGCGTAACTTTTGCAAATGTCAAGCTATGACGCTAAGATTTAGAGGGAATATCAACAACAGATTTACCAACTTAACAAAAGAAAAGAACTAAAATCGGAACAATGGGAGTGCCACACGGTGGTGTGGTGCGGGAACTTTTTGATCAGGGTGGTATTTGGATAATTACTAACACCGCACTGCACACTTTGTCTATGTCAGATTAAAATGTGCTGAAAAACAAAAAAAAAAGGTTCAAAATGAAATCCGTACTAGAAGGACCAATAAAGATGTTGGATATCGAACAAAATTATGTAAAAAAAGTAAAACAAATGAGATTTCAAAAATTGTGTTATAATTATACGTATTTTATAAGATGCAAATATACTTTCGTTCTGCTTGCTTTGCGACCAAAATCCAAGTGAACGAGGCAATCCTTGATGGCACATCTGTAACCATTGAGTGACCACAGCACAAACGAAATGTACACCCTCATGTTGCAGCAAGTATGCTGAAGAGTGGTCAAATAAGTTTCCGCCTCAAAATAATAGTGTGTATGTCTGTGAAAATCATACCATGGTTGCAACTGCACAAATATGATACGATACTGGTCTGATTATGATATGCAACATTTTGAGTGGGGCCTATACAGTGACTAACAAGAATTTTTCTGGAAGCGGAAATGGTATCTTAAACAACTGCTACACTAACAGTAGGTAAAACGATCTAAGAAACAACAATTGAACTACAAAGCGCTCTTAATAATGTAAATAAAAAGACAAAGGACTGGCGGATTGCTCTTATTGAAACTAATTCTGTACAAGTAAACCTTGGTTACATTACATTAAGAGAAATTGTCTATGCACCATGGTACATAAGATATGATGATTTCCACAGAGACTTCGGTATTACAACAGTTGAAGAGCATACGAAAAACTTTACACGAGAAAGCAAAATAATTCGACTAAATGAACACATTAATGCTCGTAATACAGTTCTACAAATTTTGAACGGAAAAAGTCTGTTGCATGGTTTCCCAAGATACAAACTTAGTGACCCAACTTTTCGAAATAGCGGAACAGGAGAGATTTTTTAATTGGCAAAACACCTGAAAAAATGTTTATTTCATGACATGAAAATTGTTTGATATGTAGGTATGTAAGTACATAAGTAGAAACTTAGTTGCAGTAACAAACACATTGATTTCGAATGGAGGCGTTTTAAGTGAGTAAACATCTCACATTACTATATGCACACACTTGCGGTTCACATAGTGTCTGCAGAAGATTTTCAACTTCCTTCGGAGAAAAAAAACGATCAAAGACAATTAAAATAGGACGGTTTTACATTACAATAAAACCGATATTATTTGCCTGGCGAAAACACACAGCGACGCTGTTGAAGACGTGTTTGATATCTGCTGGTGTTTGGTAAAAACTCACAACGCTATGATGATTCCTTGATTAGTAACATAACCCTAAGCAACTAAAAGTTTTTCTGTCATAATTTATTAATTTATTTTATGTGTTAATTTAAACAAAAAATAATAAATTTCCAAAGGTACAACTCAAGCCAAATACACATAAAAACATCATTCGAGAACAGATTTCACGAATTATAAGAGAAAATAAGAAATGTTAATTTGGTATAAAATTATAAAAAAAGATATGATGAACTTGAGAATAGCTTGGGCACGATCTTTCTACAATAGTGTTTTCTGAAGGTATTTTCTGTCTTCCGATTTCCTCTTGATAAAATTTCTTCTATATTTTGGCCTACCATCCAACCTAAAGAAGCCACAGCCGCTCGAACGCTGCCTGGGGTAGCTTCTATTCCAGCCTCACGATGGACACTAAGTACCCAGTCTCCAATTATTGTTCTATGTTAGATGCAGGTTTAGCTTCTCCCTTTACAGTTATGAATAAGCTCTCTAATTTATCCGCCTGACGTCTTCTTGCCTGAGAGAGTTTGATTAAACATCTTACTAAAGTAACTGGACATACATTTTTATTTGAGTTTTCGCGGAGATGCCAACTTGACTGCCTATTAATCAGTCTTTGAACCGAAAGCTGGATGTAAAATTATCTCATGTTCGCCGTCCTCAAAACTGTCCGTGGAGACTCTAAGGAGCATCAAGTCATGAATTCTTCTTCCCGATGCCAGTATTAAGATTGCTGCCCTCCTTCTTGACGCTTCAAATAGTGTCTGCCTTCCAGCTTGTGAAACAAGCCAAACAAACACAGTTCTTGAATCCCATATTGGTGGTTTTGTGGTAGCTGGTCTCGATATGGAAATGGCTTTAAGGACTTGACGGACTAAAAAGTTGGATGATATATTTTCTGTCGCATTCGAACTGCAAAATGTAGAAATCGCCGATTTATCCACAAGAATCGTGCTGGGTAAGAAATTTTCTTTCAAAAGAGACTATCTGCCCCTCGATAATCTGTCTGCTATGGCGTTGCATCTTCCCGGAAGATAAAATTCCGACAGAGTTATTTTGTGCTGATCGACTAGGGTAAGCAACCGATATGTGAAGTTCAGCAAGCTTATGGATCTTGTTCCCCCCTCTTTCCGAATATAGGCAACTAACCTTCTGTTGTCCGACTGAAGCAAAATATGTGCGTCTTTCAGAAAGTTAGCTTGCTTGCTTATGGCCATATAAACGGCATACATCTTCTTTAGATTCGAGTGCCATTTTGATTGTTCCATCGACCATCCATCGGACATCGCTATGTTGTCAAACTGTGCACCCCAACCCGTATCCGCTGCATCGGTCACTAGGAAGTTTGTCACGTCCTTTTTGTGGATAGCTATTGATGTGTGTTTTGTTCTTAGCCACCAGTCTATCTCCTCCAAAGCTCCTGGTGAAATTGTAAGTATCTGTCTTATACGGTGACCATACTTTCTCAAGAATATCTGAAGATGTCGGCAGTGTAGTCTGCCTCTGGGGACAACGAAATTGGCGAAATTTAGCTGTCCCAGAAGTGTTTGTAACTGCCAAAGAGAGCAAAATTGCTTTTCGTACATTCTCCTGAGTGACACTTCCGAGAGCGACATGATGTTGTCTTGTGTATCCCACCGTATGCCCAGATATTCTATTTGTTGGCACGGCAATAGGACAGACTTTCTGCTGTTGATAGTCGAGCCTAATGTTTCCAAGAATTTCACGGTCTCCGCCACCAGAATTTTTAATTTGGACTGATCCTGACTGACTAAAAGGTAATCGTCTAGATAGACTAGAACTCGAATACCTCTGCCCCGTAGAATCTGCGCGATCCAGCAAGTTAGGACTGAGAACATCCTGGGTGCAGATGACAGGCCGAATGGTAGGCATGATAGTTGAAATAGTCCGCCTATTTTTGATAAGAAACTGGGACTGATCTGCAGCACAGGCTCCAATATCTTTTGCTTTTTCATTTCCGAAATTTGTGTATTCATCATTGGATATTCCTTTGCCGCAAATTTTGCTAGAACCTCAAGTGAAGGGTGTGTAATTCAGGGCTTCGAAATGAATGTTATTCTTGTTGCAGCTGAAATGGTCTTTAAAATTAAGGAGTTGGCACACACATTCTGCCAACTTCTTCTGAAAACCGCCAACTGACCCCCCTTGAATATTGACTTTGTGTTATTTGTTGTCTCTCGGATCGTCTCTGGCACGAAAGGAAGAACTAAATTTTATTTTTTACCCCCCTGTCTCTCCTTGGAATTACTCTTATACGGTTGTCGTCTGAAGTTGTTTTTAGTGTCATTAGTAGACTTTCTACCATGGTAATGTACGCGATGATGTCTTATCTAAGTTGGGAGTAAGCCAACATTGCGGTCCGCCCAACGACTGTATTAGTGCCGACAATGCTTCCTTCTCAAAGAGATTATCCACGGTGGGATTAATATTTCTTAGTGTAGTCTGTATATTTTTATTGGATACCTCGGAAAGAATAATTTCCCGCCTTACTTCAATACATTCGGCTCTTTTACCACAAACAACCTGTAGCATATGTTAAGCTCCGAATTCCAATCAATGATGGACTGTAAACCAACTTTTAAAAGCAATTTTTGCTCTAACAATCCGTTTGATAGACCCGCCATCACCTGCTCAGTAGAGGCTAAGTAATCTTTACTTTTACTAAGACTACAAAGCTCATTAACTTTTAGTTCCACGAAACCTGGTGTGGCTTCTAAAGCCTTCATTGCTTTGGAATATCGGACATTCTTCCAAGTCGGTAGTCCAAAATGTTGCAACCTGATGAGAGCATCAAGGTGGTCTTTATCCGCAAGATTTATGCTTTTTGAGTCACAATCCGTGTGCAACTGCCCCAGATCTAATGTTTTGTTAGAGACATCTGGGTTTTGTAAGAAACTTTCTGCACTTGTACTGGGCCGATTAAGGTTCACATCTATGTGTCCCATATCAATGCCCTGTGGAACAAACATACTCATACAACGCGATAAGCAACTAACCTGGTTCGTTAAATCATTAAAACGCTGTTCTAGTATTGCAGTCTTCAATCGTTTATCACGTTTCTTTCGCTTGTTTGGTGGTGGCGAAGCGGCGACTTCGCTAGCCGATGATGACGAAGACCCTGAACTTGATGAAGATGTAAAACTCCTCCTTTTCTCTCTGTTTTCCGCATCCTTATCTCCTTTGATACTCTTACTTGAAGCTGAACTCATTATTAAACTTAATATTTTAATTTTGATTGGAAAAATTATTTCTGAAATAATAGCTGAACCTTATTGGGACGAAATATACAACGCTATATGACAGGATAAGCCGTGTTTTGCGCGCTTGCGGTGTTTGACATCTGAGTAGAGCTCCACCTATACGTGAAAAGAGAATACGGTGGAGAGTCAATGCTGGAACTTAGGGCGAATATGCAATAGCTTCTTCAACAGCGACGCTGTGTGTTTTCGCCAGGCAAATAATACAATAATTCTGCCTGAAAGCGGTATTTTGACCATCATCGTAGTCTTTCCGCATTCTCAGAAGCGACTGGGATTCTACTACTGATTACCTATGCTGATCTTTGCGGGCTTACAGGCTTTGTAGTTCAATTTGTTCAAAACGTTCATTTTATTCTCTGATAAAACTTTCAAAAGTCATGTATGCAGTAACATACACATCTCCATTTCCTAGATCGCACGCTTCTCGTGCTCTTTCGTTTTCTTCCCTAGAAGCGTGTGCTCTTTCCTTGATTTCTGTTTGCAGAGCTCACAAGCAGCTGTCGTCCTTCGATGCACCGCCTGCACTATATTCATCAAACCAGAGGTTTCTTTGTGGCCGGACTTTGAAACCAATCACATCAGAAGCAGCTTCTCTTCTCGTCGATTTTTGATTTCGTTTTACCTGTAATATCCGCATTGGTATCCTGTTTGCAACAGGAGTGTCTGGTATCGATAGGAACTAGATCAATTTTTTGCAAAGGATAGTCAAGTACCTTGATGCGTGTTGAGATGTTCGAAAGGCATACTGGGCTGGCTACTAAAAGGTTACAACCATTTACAAATTCTAGAAGTCTGAATCCACTGTCAAACGTATACATAACACATATGGTATGTACACATGCATATTCGGTGTAGGAGGTTATCAAATTCGGCTTTCATACTGTCATCCCCTTCCTCTGTAGGTGCACTAAAAGGCTACATCATAGATAAACTGTTTGACTCAAGAAGTATTGTACAAATCCCATTCTTCAATTATTTTTCAATCAAACAAACTTACGACATTTAGCACCCATTCGAACTCGTGAGTATTTTCTTCAAGAGCTTTAAGCACGTATCCGATTTCTATGTCCCCTACTGTTTTCAAAACGAAGCTTTTTTGCTGCACATACCCATGCATACATATGTATGTACATAACCACATAAAATGGATATACAACTTATGCATTGAATTATGAATGCTTGAACTTCCGCGCTTTCTGCAACAAAAACAAAAATGTAAACAAATAGCAGAGTTGTAATTCTCTGCAAACCGGCGTCGAAGCCATGCCGCTGTCGCCATTCCAATACTGGAACGTATTCAAAACAAACAAAAAGATTGAGATACTTACTTATTCCAGTCAATTAAACTTCATTCCACTGCAATACGTAGCAAAAGCACCTCTCCGGTCCGCCGCTTTCCATATCGAATAGACGAATCCAAAAATAGAAATTACTCTCTTGCGGCAAAAGTTGAGCAGCATTGGGGTTTGGGGAAGCATTAAGGTCTGACTGTGCGTTCCAGTGCCGGCACGACAAGCCTAGAGAATTAATTTGATTCACTTAATTCGATTTGATACCTTTGGAATGTCTCCTACGTGACTGCGATGTTGAGGTGGTTTTGTGTGTGCGAGAGAGCGAACTGCAGCATACATTCCAATCCGGTTGTGGGCTTCGGTTGATTTTTTTTTATTTTTGTTTTGTTTATTTTCCTCATTCGTCATTTCCTTTCTTCGTGAGTATGAAACAGCGACAAGTATTTCATGTTTGCTATGGATAAGTAGAAGATGATGAGACCGGTTTGTTTGCGGATGGAGAGGCTGAGGACGCATAGGTACAGCTACAGCGTATAGTGGTTTTTGGTGTATAAGTGCAGCACATGGACGCTTCGAGTGTGTTAAGAGGTTTGCTTAGATTGTTAGTTACTGATAGAGTTACCAGGTATCCGTTTTTAAGTGATATAGACCCAATTGACGACAGCTGCAAGTATGTATCTGAAGTAGAAAATATACATGCATCCAATTCTTTCATTCATGCATTTTTATTAAATTCAATTCATTTACACTTATACAATCTAAATAAAAGAATGCTTAAACATTAGCTTAATTAACTTATATCATCTTACAATAATTTACTGACTCCATGCGAGCGGTCTAAGTTAAATCTAACACTTATACTAACTCTTTCGGCATTTCTTTAAAGTAAATACTCCAAAATTCAAACTAAGAAAACTTGTGTTACAAAAAACTTGGTGAATAGCCTTTTTACTTTTTTTATATGCAGGGTGAATGAGTCGAACTCCAACTTTTTAAAATGCTATAATTTTTTTATTTTTTGATAAATTTAATTGTGCCAAGGCAAAAAATGTTGGAAAATACACCAATTTTCAAATTGTATTAGTAGTTTTCAATATGTCCACCTTTGGCGCGAATAGTGGCCTAGAGACGGCCAAAGAAAGCATCGCACGCTGCACGCAAGTGACTCTGCGGTATTTTGGCCCATTTCCGGCGGAGTGCTTGTTTGAGGTGGTCCAAAGTTTGGTATTTTTTAGTGCCAACCTTCGCCTTCAAAATACCCCAGACAGAGAAATCCAACGGATTTGCATCCGGAGAATTTGCAATCCATTGTGTCGAAGAAATGAAGTGTGGAACATTGTTTTTTAACCAATCTTGGTTGACACGCGCTTTATGAGACGGTGCCGAGTCTTGTTGAAATGTCCACGGTCTCCGACAAAAATGATTGACGATCGCATTAATTTTGACGCCACGGTCCAAAAATACGAGCGGAGAGCGACCATCGGTTCCGCCTGCTTTCTGGTGGCCGGCCGAAGGTCTAAATTTTCGAAGGACCTCCCTGGCAAGTAAACTCGGTCATTTTGTTTGTTGACATATTGCTCGATAACAAATGGCGACTCATCGGAAAAAACCAAATTCGGCAACTCACCACTTTCGTGCAAGCGTAGCAACTCCTTCGCTCTTTCGATTCTAACTTTTTTCTGTTGCGGTGTAAGATCGTGTGCTTTTTGGAACTTCAATGGCTTGAGCCCAAGCCCATTTTTCAGTATGTGTTGCATCCGTTCCAAGGATATGTTGAGCTCACGAGCCATTTTTCTTCCACTTCGACGCGGATTTCGCTCATTTCGGGCCTTCACCTTCCGAACCATTTCTGACAATGTTGGTGTTTTTTTATGACCACCTCCATGGCGTTTTGCAACGCTGCCAGTATCACGGTAACGAGCTATGGTTTGAGACACAAATGATTTATTCACGTTGAGATGCTGGAGGGCTCTAACGATAGCTACTTGTGGTTTTCCAGCCAAATATAAAGCAATCACACTATCACGTTTGAATTCCATCGCGGATAAAAATTTTTCAACACAACTGAGACGCAAATCATTTAAAAGGCTTGTAAATAATAAAATTATCTGTCATGTGTCAAAATTTGAGCTCACTGTCATGAACAGTTTGGAAATTATAGCAGTCTGAAGTTGGTTGCAGTTCGAGTCATTCAGGGTGTACATAGTATAAATAAATCTTACAAGCTATCTTAAAAACAAGCCTTAGAGGAAGTGTACCGATTATGGCATACCAAACTTTAAATTCAGTTTTAAACAAAGAAAAATGAAATTTTATTCGATGTTTTGAATATTCATTAATGAAAACACTTCATTCTACTTATAAAACAAAACAACAACATTCCATGCCAACAACAATAAGGTTAAAAAAGTGACCGTAATATGGACCACTATCCATTATAATATAAAAAACATGCAAATTTATGTTGATGTGCAAAAATCACAAATGAAATTAATGGATTCGGCACCAGAGCAGTCTACATGGTACCACTTTCTGCAGGGCACGCACTGAATCCATTCCTCCCCGACCTTATCGTCAGTAAACGGTCTAGAACAATAACCGCACTCTGTCTCGCCGCCATCAAGGCCACGCGTTTGTAATGTCGCTGCAAAATGCTGGAGGCTTTGGTCAAGCTGGGGACTTTGGATGGACTGTGGGCTTCAGACAGGCTCTGGGTCTTGCACTCCCTGAGGGCTTTGGAGACTTAAGAGGCTTTCTGGGCTTAGCCTGCAGACACATATACTTTCAACCGGAGGAACGTTTTCCTGCTCTGCATTGATAACTTCCTCTTGAATTGTTTCATTCATTTCATTAGAGCATCAATTCTAAAAGGATGCTCCAAGTTATTACGACAAACTAATTGAAAAGCCAATCTTTTAATAACTATTCGTGTCAAACCGTAGTATTCCTTTTCCATTTCCAGGGCGTACTGCACTAATTGGTTCACTAATTCTGGACTAAGAACGGTTTTTTTACCAAGGGGTACATCTAAGGTTTCAGTAAAAGTTGATTTAAAAAATCTGAAAAGTGTTGTCCGTGGAACTTTAAAAATATCTGCAGCTTTTTTGAAGCCCATTGCTTTTGATTTTACGGCTGCGATGGCTTTTTTCATGTCTTCCTTGTCCCAGGCCTAACGTTTTTTCTTATTAGGTGCCATCTGAAAACTTATAAGATATCCAACGTCAAAAAAGAAACAATTATATGAGCTGGTTCCCTATGTGGAATACTATTCCACATTAGGAACCTCGGATATTCCATATTAGGACAAAAAATGTAAAATTTCACTAGTTATTCACCTGAACTCACCTCAAAACTTTAAATTATTACAAATGTTGAATACTCGTATTTCCCTAATGGCACAAAAAAAAAATATTTGACTAAAGTTAAACCGATAAAAAAATATAAAGAAAATAAACTCACCATATTATGTCACGCACTGCACCAAAAAGAATTGTTTAACTACTGCGCAATTCTAATTCAACCGCCAACTACAAGGATACTAACAACGAATATGCACATGAAAAGAAAGCTTTGTAAGAAATTAACAGATGCATACATAACGTAGTTTTCAAAAAACTGCACTATTCCATATTAGGAGCGTATTCCATAATCGGTACACTTCCTCTAACCTACTTAAAAACTAGGGCGCAAAATTATAGTCACTATGTATTAGGTAGTTTTAGTACGCACTAACTAACATCACGTTAACTTTAAAACCAGCTCCTAACTTTGTATTTAATTATAAACACTTTTTAACCTACCTACAACTAGTATTAACTTTAGAATGTACGCTCGATGAGTTTTAGTCAAACAAACCCAAAAATTTACAGTTTGGGATATCAAACACTGTTTAAGGGGGACACTTTTACAAAATTGAAATGAATTTGACAGAAATGTCAAAGGAAATAGAAAATATGTTTTTCGAATTTTGAGTTTTAAATTTGGATAGCAGTTTTTCAATAATGGAAGCAGAAACGGTGGCTAATTGAAGAACGCTTGCCGTGAGATGACCCAGTCGTCAAATTTCTTCTTCACAACATCGAGCGTTGCGTCGCTTGTATGGCATGTAGCACCGTCGGCGCTTGGATATATCGATGTTATAGAGCTCTGACCACAGAAAGTCGGTTAACATCGCTCTATACCTGAGACCACTGACGGTAACGGTGTTTGCTTCCTCATTTCCAATGAAATAAGGTCCGATGATGCCGCCATGCCGTAAACCGTAACAAACAGTCAATCTTTGTGGATGCATTGATGCTTGGCCGAGCACTTGTAGATTGCGGTCGCTCCCATAACGACAATTTTGCTTGTTGACATAGCTACTGAAACAAAAATAGGCCTCGTCCGAGAAGATGATTTTTTGGACAAAATCCGGATCCCCGGCCAACATTTCCAGCGCCCAGTTAGCGAACTGACGGCGTTGTCTATGGTCGCACGGTTTCAATTCTTGCGTCAGCATAATCTTATACGGATGTAGGCCCAAATCCAACGGCAAAATAAGCCAGGTTGACTCTCTGGCGATGCCCAATTCAGGCGCCGAATCGACATTTCTGGGTCTTCTTCAATACTGGCCGCTACGACGGCTATGTTTGCTTTATTTCGCACCAATCTCTGTCTGCTTGGTGGCTTAAGATCCAAAAGAGTGTACTTGCGCTCAAACTTTTCTATGGTGCGACGAATCGCCTGCACACTGTAGCCATGATGACGACCGATCTCACGACGAAATTAACGTTGCGTATATACAACTGAGCCGGAATTTCGATAATATTTCTTTATAATTTGCGCACGTTCTGCAAGCGTAAAACAATGCATGATGAAATGGCAAACCTTACTGAATATTTTGACAGCTGGATGTCATTGGCAACTTTGACAACTGCTGAAACATTACAATTGGAAAAACTATCTTTGCTATCTGGTCATCCATTATAAGTTGTTACCTTCTCTTTGTTCTTTTATACTTTTTTTCAATTACCCTAAATCTAGCTATATTATGTAAGCCGGCCATGGCTGGAATATTAAGCAAACCAACTGCGCTCTCAAAGGGCTACCTAGAATTTGAAGGAAACGAGGAAGGAGTCTCCTCTCTTTTACTAAGCCACCAAAATTGTTGGTGAACCAGAGACGCTCTGCACTGCCGTGTGCGACGTCTATCTTATAGTTGAGTTGCCAGTCCGCAGTTGTCCGAGCGACATGGAATATTAGCGGCATATACATATATATACCTACATACTCGTACAAGTGCGTATGTAGGTATAATAAGGCAATATATGGGTATTATGGACAATTTGAAAACCCGCGCATTGCTTAACATAGGCCACCAGCTTCTCAAAATTCTATACTACATACAATATAAAAATAAAATTTCTCTTTGAAGAGTAAGATACTCGTATCGTGCGCAGTCAACACTTTTTTGAGTGTTAAGGTTGATCAATTTGTGAATAAAATCCTTTCAAAGAAGGTGGATAACTTAACACAAGTGATGTTGCGTGAAAAGGAACCACAATATATTTCACGTTGGTTGGAAATATGATGAAAAATCGGGGAAAAACGGGATCGCTGTTGCACCGTCTTAACAACAAGTTAATATAGATAGGTACATACTCGTACATACATATTCATTTTTCGAAAAAAAAATCGCTTAAATGTTAAAAAATTTAGCGGAAGTTGGTGGCTCAGTTCAGTTTTTATTCCGACGCCGACAGAAGACTTACGTTAATTTTCATCAACTTACTAAACAAGCCGAGTTTTGGTGAACAGCTGCCCAAAGCATTTTGAATTTTAGTGGAGCGGCATTATAATCGATGGAGCATTTCAAATATGTCGTGGTTATATCAATGGTTGGAGTTGGTCAAGCTAGATCAATTTAAAGACAGCTTTGCCGATTTATTATCGTGAAGGCGGAAAGTTGTATCGGAGTCCCTGAATTCAATATTTCTGTAATTTTAAATGTGTTCAGGAGACCAGCTTATTGGCCACTTATGTAAAGGGTAGATTTTTTTAGAAGTATACAAATTCAATAACTTAATTCGTGCGGTTTGCTAAGAGATGGCGTAACTTGTATTATTCCATTGGAACATGCGTTGGAAGGCTACTGTCATTGTATGTCAAACACAATCTTTTTGTGTCACTCAAGCAGCCATTTCAAAACGTTTAAAAGCAGCTGGATATATTCAAAAGCAAGGAAATTGGGTTCCACATGAACTCAAGCCGAGAGACCTCGAAAGGCGGTTTTGCATGTCCGAAATGCTGCTGGAACCACAAAAGGAAGTCATTTTTGCATCGGATTGTTACTGGTGATGAAAAATGGATCCATTACGACAACCCCAAGCGCAAAAAATCTGTGAAACCCGGCCAACCAGCCAAATCAACGGCAAAGCCGAACATCCATGGCGCGAAGGTAATGCTCTGTATTTGGTGGGATCAGATGGGTGTGCTGTATTATGAGCTGCTAAAACCGGGTGAAACCATCAATGGACAACGCTATCGAACACAATTAATCCGTTTGAGAGAGCAGAACGCCCGGAATATGCGACCAGACACGAGATAATAATTTTCCATCATGACAACGCTCGGCCCCACATTGCTATTCCGGTTAAGAACTATTTGGAAAACAGTGGATGGGAAGTCTTACCCCACCCGCCTTATAGCCCAGACCTTGCCCCTTCTGACTACCATTTATTCCGGTCGATGCAGAACGCCCTCACTGAAATACGGTTCACATCACAGCAGAATATCAAAAATTGGCTTGATTCATTCTTGGCTTCCAAGCCGGCGCAGTTCTTTTGGGATGGGATCCATAAATTGCCAGAAAGATGGGAAAAAGCCCTAGCTTCAGATGGGCAATACTTTGAATAATACCATAGTACATGCTTTTCTTAAATAAACGTTAAAATTAAAAAAAAAAAACGCACGAATTAAGTTATATACCCAATTTTATGCCATTAGTGTTTAAATATGATATCGGGCATATGCGCGCCACGGCTAGTTGGAATGAAGCGCACTCGAGACGTCCAATTTTCGACAATTTTATCGAGCAACTGGAGACGTATATCAGCAATAACACGGCGAATGTTGACTTCCAAATCGTCCAACATCTTTGGCTTATGGTCATAGACTAGTGACCTCACATACCCCCAAAGAAAGTAATCTAAAGGTTTGAGATCACAGGATCGTGGAGGCCAGTTCACACATCAATTACGTGAAACTATGCACTCAGCAAATGTTTCCCGCAATAAATTGATAGTGTCGCGCCATCTTGTTGGAACCAAATGTCAATGCCATTCAACTGAGGAACGAAGAAGTCAGAAATCATGTTTCTATAGTGCTCTCCATTCTGGCCGGTATCGTCCTTTAAGAAATATGGGCCGATAATTCCACCAGCCCATAAAGGGTGTCTCGACAAAGGCTTTTGGGTTCTCTCCACTCCAAATTTGGCAATTTTGCTTGGTTACATATCCAGTTAACCAAAAATGGGCCTCATCGCAGAACAAAATTTTGCGTTGAAAATGAGGATCAAGTTGAATCATGTTTTTCGGCCCATTTACTAAAACTACGACGCGTAGTTGGCTTTTAAGCCAATATCCTTCCGTAAAATCTTCCACAAAGTGGATGGTCATAGCTCGAATTGCTGTGCACGATGGCAAATCGACTCATTCGGATTCTTTTCCCATTCCATAACTTCTTCAGTTATGTGGTGCGAAAACGGTTCATCGTGTTCCGAATAACTTGCTTAGATGGGAGATTATGTCGACCGTAAAATGGACGTAGCGTACGATAAGTTTGGCGAACCGAACCATGCTTTTCAAAATAAGTTTGCACAATTTGCACGCGTTGCTCTGGCGTTAATCTATTCACCGTAAAATGGCAAAATGAACTAACCACAAACCAACTTTCAACTGTCAAATTGACAATCTGTAAAAACAGTGTTACCAAAACCTCTAAAAAAAACACGCCTTATATATGTTTACACCCTGCCTGACTCGAACTGCAACCGACTTCAGACTGCTATAATATCCAAACCGTTCATGACAGTGAGATCAAATTTTGACACATGACAGATAATGTTATTATTTACAAGCTTTTTAAACGATTTGCGTCTCAGTTGTATTGAAAATTTTTTATCCACGATGGAATTCAAACTTAATAGTGTGATTGCTTTATATTTGGCTGGAAAACCACAAGTAGCTATCGTTAGAGCCCTCCAGCACCTCAACGTGAATAAATCATTTCAAACCATAGCTCGTTACCGTGATACTGGCAGCGTTGCAAAACGCCATGGAAATGGTTCGGAAAGTGAAGGCTCCAATTGAGCGGAAACCGCGTAGAAGCGGAAGAAAAATGGCTTGTGAGCTCAACATATCGTTGGAACGGATGCATCACATACTGCAAAATGAGCTTGGGTTCAAGCCATTGAAGTTCCAAAAAGCACACAATCTTACACCGCAACAGAAAAAAGTTAGAGTCGAAGGAGTGAAGGAGTTGCTACGCTTGCACGAAAGTGGTGAGTTGCCGAATTTGGTTATTTCCGATGAGTCGCCATTTGTTATCGAGGAATATGTCAACAAACAAAATGACCGAGTTTACTTGTCAGAGAGGTCCTTCGAAAATTTACACCTTCGGACAGTCACCAGAAAGCAGGTGGCACTGATGGGGATGGTTTGGGCCGCCATTACCGGCGATGGTCGTATTTTTGGACCATGGCATCAAAATTAATGTCAAAATTAATGTCTTAGAGGCAGTACTGAAGCCTGGGCAAACAACAAGACTCGGCACCGTCTCACGAAGCGCGCGTCAATCAAAATTGGTTAAGAAACAATGTTTTAAACTTCATTTCTTCGACACAATTGATTGCAAATTCTCCGGATGCAAATCCGTTAGCTTTCTCTGTCTTGGGTATTTTGAACGCGAAGGTTGGCACTAAAAAATACCAAAATTGGGACCACCTCAAACAAGCACTTCGCCGGGAATGGGCTAAAATACCGTAGAGCCACTTGCGTGCAGCGTCCGATGTTTTCTTCGGCCGTCTCAAGGCCATTATTCTCGCCAAAGGTGGACATATTCAAAACTACTGATACAATTTGAAAATTGATGTATTTTCCAACATTTTTTGCTTTAGCACAATAAAATTGATCACAAAATAAAAAAAAATTATAGCATTTTAAAAAGTTGTCATTCTGTCGAGTTATTCACCCTGTATAAGAATAAAATCGTAAGCATAGATGGGGGATAAGTAGGCTTTTGATTTTACTCGTTTAATAGTTCAGACTTTGAAAACGTATAATACTCGTATACGCAGCTACGAGTATCTAAGGAGAGATTTAATCAAAGACTTTTAGATTAAAATATCCCGTTGTTGCCACTAAAGATCTTGTATTCAGTTATTCAGTTGTTATACTCCCGTACAATCGCCTTCTAAGCCCAAAAAAGTAGCGCGTAGCTACTAGGCCGATTTTCGAGCTGGCGTTGTCGGAGTTGATAGCTGAACCGAGGTAGACAAAGATAAAATTCTGTACTAGCAAGCCGGTATTATCTTCTCAATTTGCACTTAATTAACAAACGACGCTTGTGTCTTATACTCCACACCATATTAAGTCGGTTATATTATTATCGACAAAGCATTATCAGTTAATTAATTAATTTAAAATTTAAATTTACAGTGTCAGCAGAAATACAAGCATTTGCATAATATTTCCAAAAGATTTATTTGAAGCAGTTAGGGCCGGTTTGTTCACATTTGGTTAAATCTCTGGTTAAGTAACTGGGTTACCATGGCTATAAATCTGTGCTAACCAAAGTTTGTTTGTTCACTATTTTTTCACTCTGGTTACTTAACCACAGGTTAGCGACAATTCGTTCCAGTTTAACTATCAACTTGTTTGTCAAACTTAACCCGTGGTTAACTTTGTTTTTTGTTACCTATTCTGTTTGAACCCTGAAGGCGTTGAAATTTATGTCGTTACCTATTATTTATTGTTGGTTGGTGCGGAGTTCTGTTTAGCGGAATTACCGATTTTATTTTTAATTATTTATACTCCATTTCGCGTTATTTTAACATGTGCATTTTTTTATCGCACAATATATGTATATGTATGTACATATAATTTTGTTGCGTAGCTAAACATTGTACAATATTACGTCAAAAGTAACTCGTGATTTGAAAACCAAACATGAACAAACAAAATTCCAGAAGATCATTGAATAAACGACGTTAACCAAAAAAAATCGCTTTGTTAGCTATTTCTCTGCCTAACTAAAATTTTGGTGAACAAACGCAAATCGATGGTCACCAGCTGGTATAACAATTGGTAAAAGTTAACCCAGAGTGAACAAACCGGCCCTTAGTCTTGGAAATTTTTGGAAACCTCAAATGAATCGCCGATTATTCTCAAATTTACCTCGAGGATTGTCTTGTAATATTTGTGAGCTTCCAGGAGGTATCCATCTTTAAAATTAAAAAAGCAGTCAAGATGTGCCATTCGTCCTAGAATCTGAGATAGAGAGCTTAAGATAGCTTGCGCAAAATGCGGATTCTCAACGTATTGTTGCGTTAACGCTACATGGAAAAAACAATTTTTTTTCGAACTTAGGTGTTAACTTTTCTGGTACACTTTCAATTCTATTGCATTTTCAAATATATGAACCTGTTTAAAATTTATTTTGGTACTCGTAATAGCTCGTGGAATACTGTTTATAAATTCGCTAAATATTACTTTTTTTCCAATATTTTATAGCACGAATGAGATTTTACATAAAATATACTGATAATAGCAGTACTATACTTTCCCCAAGTACTTTTAATCGGCTTGGTTTGGTATGAGACTAGTTCTATATCAAATGACGAGATTAACATGAAGAAAATTCTTGAAGATCTACATGGAAAGTCCGTACTTGATTTCTTTAGGCTGGAGGGTATTATTACGAATTCCATAAAATATTCAAGAGATAAGAATTGCCATATGTTTGGCTTGTATCAAAGTGACCTGGACTCTGATTTTAAGCGGATATCACATTCTCCCACAAGTAAAACTTTACTGGTTATTTGATGAAGGTAAAGGGGTTCCAATTGTAAAAACTTCGACGTATCAAAAAAGATTTGTTGAGATCAAGCGAATATGAACGTAGCAGATAACAATCAATTGAACAAGGTAGACAAATTTGCGAAATTGCGTCCGTTGTTTTATCTTTTCAACACCAATTTCTTAAAGTACTGTATCTTTTCACATCATTTGTCAATATAGTAGACAAACAAATGACACCCTACTTTGGACGTCATTCAGCGAAAATGTTCCTAAAAAGAAAGCCGGTACGCTTTGGGTACAAGATGTGGTGCCTGACGTCAAGCGATGGTTACTTGTGTCACTTCATACCGTACGGGCGAAAGAGCGTTATAAATACCAAAAGTGAATTTGGTCTAGGTGGGCAAGGTGTCATACATCTTTTAAAAGTTGTAGAAAATAGAAATTTTGATATCTTTTTTACCAGCTTTAGCCTATTGGCCCATTTGAAAAATGAAGGATGTTTTGCTATCGGAACTGTTTGCGAAAACAGAATCCTGAAATGCCCACTAGAGATCAACAAATCAATAGGCAAAAAACAGCGTGGTACAATGGATTCCTGCTATGATTACAATTCCGTTGTTACAGTGGAAACCAATTGCGAGTCTGCTCAGGCAAATGTCATTGTAAAACGATATAAGGAAAGGAGATAGATCTCGATACTACAACCATATACATATGATCGCAATGTACAATAATTATATGGGGGGTGGTTACTTGGACGTAAAACCAATCCTTCAGCTGGACTTTAGGTGTGAATTGGTTCGGAGTCTCATAGTGCCAGCAAGTGCAAAATACAACCTGTTCGAGGACGCGTTTCAACCTCATCTCTACCATCCACTGCGCGATTAGATAACGTCGGCCACATTATTTGGAGGAATTCTAAAAATTGAAGAAGACGTTGAAGAATTTGTAAAAGCACAACTTTATTTATTTATAACAAGTGCACAATTCCATTACATTCCCATTGCTCAAAGGCCTATCACATTTAATTTTTTTCATAGGTATTGCCCCACTGTTGCGTTAAGTTGTTGAAAAAAAAAAATTAATATGGTAAAATGGTTAAGAATTCAAATATTGGCGATTTTCTGAATACACTATTCATATACTCGTACAGTGTTGTGCAAAACATACCGGATTTTCAAAAATACCGTATTTTCTTGCTCTTTAATTTGGTGATAATGGTTTTGGCTATCATTTAAAGTCAGTTATAGACTTAATAAAACATAAAGTGTCAGGTGTCTTCAATTTGTTTACTAATAAAATGGCTAAAAATAAATACAGTGGTGGGGTTAAAAATCAGGTGGTAGGGGATTTCAGAGCAGGATTAAAACAAAAATCTATAGTGAAAAAGTATAAAATGCCATCATCGACAGTGGGCGATATTATAAAAAAGTTTCGGGATTTTTTTTGTTCTTTTCGATCAGCGAAAAAGCCTCTACTTACTGCTAAGCGTAAACAAATAAGGTACCATTTTATTCCTTTAGTAAGTCTTTGATTACTTTGCTAACACCAATCGTTTCCCAGATTAGAATTCGCAAGAAACCATTTGAATTGGTCAGTAATGAAGTGGAAAACTGTATTCTTAACGACGAGAGTAAGTTAAATTTGATTGCTTCCGATGGAAGTATTCATGTTAGATGAAAAAAGTGGACACGTGCTCAGCCAAGACCATAGATAAACTAACCTAGATGGCAAACTTTCCAGATATTGGAAAATCAAAACCGGTTTTCTACTGATCGTCCCTATCCGTGTGATCTTATCTGTGAATACATGTAAATTGTCATCAATGGCAATTTCCCTCTCCTTTTATACAAACCACGCCCATTTTAATCAAAAAAACGTCGTCTCCATTACACACTTTCGTGCAAATCGCTCTCATTCTAGCAATTTTACTTGTAAATTGCTCTCCTTCTAGCAAATTTTGACAAAGTTATAGAGATGCAGAAGTGTTGGAATTCACTTACAGTGTGTCTGTGCAAAAGTTAAGGGTTTGCAAAAGGATTAGTAGAGTTTGACATCTAGTTAGTTTATCTATGGCCAAGACCTTGTCGGCCATCCGTAAAGCATGGAGGATGCCCAATTACAGTGTGGGGATGTTTTTCTGGAGCGGGATGTGGACCAATACATGAGATTAGTGTTGTTATAGATCATGTTCAGTATAGGGATATACTGGAATCCGTAAGGCTCTAATACGCTGAGGAAGAGATGCCACTATGTTGGCTTTAAAAACATGATAATGATCCAAAACATTCATCAAAGTTAGTCAAGGAGTGGTTTGCGCAGAAAAATGTTAATGTATTGGAATGGCCCTCTAAAGCGCCCGATCTAAACCCTATTGAGAACTTGTGGGCCATTTTGAAACGACGGATAGGGTCAAAGACGCACGCATCCAAAAAATGCACTTATGACGTCACTAAAGAATGAATGGGAGAGCACTACAAAAGAAAGTTTTGAGAATCTAGTGTCGTCCATGCATAAAAGTTGCGAGAAGGTCTTAAAAAACAACGATTGCTGGACACAATATTAAGTATAACGAAAATCCGAGTTAAGTTAAGTTTTTTTTTTTTTGTATAATAAAACATAAAACCTCTTGTTTTTTTTTTCATTTTCTTCAACTTGTACACTAAGTTTTCTAAATTGACAACGGATTTACTTAGGTTCTTTCTGTTCCCTAAAATTCACCAACGAAAAATGTTCGATAAAAATCCGATATGTTTTGCACAACACTGTATGTATATTAGTGGTCCTAAAAGGGTTAACAGTGTTTAATTGGTAAATTTAGTTTTATTTCTTTGAAAAATTAATTTAAAATTTTATTGGAGTAATTTTTGTTCTCTACAGTATCAAAAAATAATTCCTAGATATAAAAATTTCATTTTGAACTATATTATTATTATTTATTTTATTTAAAGTTTTTGGGGGTGAAGACTCACCTCTGCTACTATCTGCGTAGTGACCAAATGTGTTACTATCCCTAGGGTCAGTACATACATATGTTCACAAAAACTACTTTTATTAAAAGCACAATTTTTTGAGTGTCTAAATACCTTAGTCCATGAAAACTTTGGCAACCCTGTCCACAAAGCGTTTTATTTGCACCCTCCACTCCAACACTCCATTTACTATTATTGCGACTCTCTACATGTTTGCTAGCTCCATCTGCATGTGTTCAATTGCTCCACTCATAGCAGTATCGCATCGACGCTCAATGCTCGTTGGAACTGGAATTTCAAACTGGAAATTCCCCAATGTACTCTGTCTGCACTGCATTGCCATTTGGGGGCTTTATAACTTGCTCAATGTGTGATGTGATGCTCCATGCTCCACATTTAACATTCACATATCCGCAAAACAACGGCAAACTCGCTGCTTATTCACTCCTGGAACTGGAAAATTGAGATTTTAGATAAGCGGTAGCAATACCAAAGGGAGTGGGGGGTTCGCCTCTCACTGGTGACGGTGAGTTGTGTTGTGTTGTGTTTTGCTGAAGCTGTTCTGCGCCCCTATGTATAATGGCACGAGTATGATGAAGTCAAAGAAGAGGAGAATAAAAAACGAAAAGAAAACAGAAACAGCGGCGGCAAGCGTAGTCCTACACCGGTTTTGACATATCCAAGAAATTTTTTTTCCTCAGTTTTACGGAAGCAGTACAATCGGTGTGACGGTGGTGTAATTTTTTCTCTGTCATTTAGCGAGTTCTCTCCAAGTTGTTGCGTTGCGTGTTTTTATTTAATTATTTTTTTTTGGTTGGTTTATACATTCGTTAGTTGTATGTGGAACGTATTTGATCCAATTGCAATTGCAATTCCAATTCCAATACCAATTATTATCTTCTGTGTTATTGTTGTGGATGGATATGTGTAAATTTGAATTTTTCCTTGGAATTCCGTTCAGATTTTTGCATTCCCCGCTCTGTGCCTAAAATAGCTAGCTACTCCAGCTACTTGCTTACATATTGTTCCAAATAAAATAATAAAAAAATTAAAGCAATACTCAATTGTGATACTTAAATTTAACACTCTCACTATACGCCTTATATAGTACATATAACGAATTAGACCTGACACACGTATCTTCTGCAAGCTGAAAGTTGCTCCCAAACAAGAAGTGTACTCGTAGCTACATATATATAAAAGTTCATATATTCATACATGCATATGTACATAAATACATGCATACTGGCAATTGTTGATCTGTGCTACTGTTGACCAAGTATCCAAGCATCCAAGCATCCAAGCCTACCTACCGGTTTACCTTGCAACTAGAAATAGGTTCTTGCATTTCCAATCGCTCTGCGTCCGCTCGTGTTCGTCCCGTCATCGCCCAGTTTGAAAACAACAAAAAACCCATTTGACCACACATTCATTCGCGCATACAAAACCCGTAGTGTGGATACACGTACTCGCTTGTACTTGTACTCGTGCATGAACGCAAAATTTCGACCAGTGATTCGAATTCAAATTCAAATTCAAATTCAGATTGAGTGATTACACATTTCTAAAAATAATAATCAGTGCCTCTAAACTTGCTCCTTCTGCTCGAACCCCACTTGCTATCCAGTCAGACTCAGTTACCGTTGAACTGTGTCCCAACCTTCATTTCAAAAGTGTTGAAATAAGAGTCGTTCACAAAATAAAGTGATTTGTATATCAGATTGCAGATACCCGTGTCGAATTTGAATATTGCGAACGCCGAAAACAAAAGTTTAAACAAAAAACAAAAAAAACAAAAACAAAAACAAAACCAGTCTCAAGCCAGAGGTTTAAAATGTCGCCAACTAAGGATGATACCGGAACCACAATATCTCGCAGACCGCGCGAGGAATTTGCTGAATCGGTAAGTTACGAGCTATGTCGTCTTACAGTATATTGAAACGGACTACCTTATTCGCGTGATATGACACTTTTGACAGTTTTCAGATATAAGATAGGTACTCCAAAATAGTTATAAAATAATTTATGAAATCAAATTTGTATGTGACCTTGAATTTGTACTACTGTACTTGTAGGCCATAAATTTCGAATAGGCTTGAATTTGTTACTCGTTTTTCTTTTTGTACATCCATCAGCTAAATCAGATAGATATTGGTGTTGTCAAATTGAAATTGAAGTCGAACATGTATTTATGTATGTATGTGTTGACAATTAAACAACTTGTGACAGAGGGAAGAGTTTGTTTTTGCCTTCTATTCGCATCTTACTTTATGATTCTCTTGCTGCCTTTTTTGTTTAATCGCCTAAAATTTGGTTTATACACCTTTCTCAGACCGCCAAGGGATGCCTTTATTAATTTCTGCATCAAATCGTTAGTGTTATTTCGTTCAACATGTTCTTGGAATACCATCCGACGAATGCGAGCTCTTGTGACAAGATGAATGCCGATGTGTTGTTACAGTCTGCACGTTTATGTAAATGCCGTTGAAAAACCTTCGATGAATTGATATCCAAGTTCGTTTTTATCCGCTTTTGAGTGGTTCGTCGTTTGATTTTCAGTTCTCTTTTTCAATATGTAGTAGATGGAGTGAAAAGTTACCTCCTTGACCGCCAGAATGCGCTGCTACTGCAAAAAAAGCTATGGTGTCTTGAAGACCGTTCATATCTAGGCAGACATGCCAAATTTCAATGCGATACTGTTTTTAGTTTCGTTTTGACAGCTGATTGTTGTTGACGTGTTTGGCATCATGTTGAGTATGGACAAAAACGATTTTCGTTCTCTAATAAAACATTATTTTTTGAGAGGCAAAACGGCGAAGGAAACAAAAGAACGGATGGATAAATATTATGGGGCTAATGCTCCGTCAGATTACATCGTCAAATATTGGTTTTGAGAGTTTCGTGGTGGCCGCAACTCCACTACCGATCAAGTCCGCAGCGGCATGCCCTCCGATGCGGTTACAGAGGACAATGTCAAAAAAATACAGGAAATGGTGTTGGCTGACCGGAAAGGAAAGGTGCGCGAGCTAGCAGATACCACAAAGATTAGTACTGAGCTCACACGCCATATTTTGGGCAATACAAAGTTGCGTGGGCGTGCATACCTATCTGTTCTAAATTTTTCATTGCACCAAGATATCAATAAACGTGCAACGATCAATTTCGCAACGAGGTTCGCTTTACCTTTATCTTTTCATTGAATTCAAAACCTTGTGTTTCCTTTAGTAAGAATCTTTGACACGTCGGCATTTTTTTTCTCTGAAACCCTTAGATCTTCGTCAATAGTGTATGGCCCTAATATTGTTAGGACTAGCTAAGGTGGAAATTTCCAGTGTTTCTTCTCCAGAATTCTGATGTGCTTTGATCTTTCCATTTTTCACATTTCGCATTTTATTCATAATTTATAGAGATTTTCGAGGTTGTCAAAGAAGCTCACAATCTATTCCTACACCGCATCACAATCCGTAAGTACGCCATAGTTTTGGGAAAATTTGTTCAAATGTGGGAATATTTTTTTATTTACTAAGTCAAACGAAAGTATTTACTTCAAATTTCACCTTTACCTTCGAAATATTTTTCAATTACCAAATTGTTCAGAACATATTGGCACACGTGTGCAAACACGTTCACGTTTCCAAATGTTATCAGATACGTCTTTTAAGAAAGAGTAGCGCAATGCGCATTTTCTAGTATTTTTCACTTTTGCAAATAAATCATTATATTGTCAGTCATCCCGTGGCAGGCTTAAGTCTTTTGAAAAACGGGAATTCATAAAAGAATCTTTGAATTTACATAAGCCAATCATCAACTTTATCATTTCTGGGTATTCCCATCTAAATAAGCTCATGAAATAGATTTTGTATAAAAAAAAAATGTTGATCGTCGTAGAGGACTTTATGTCTTATCATTTTGTGGGTACACAATTGTAACCGATTAATCTAAGCCAAATTCATTTCAATATATGTATACATATATACACTTATAGATATGTATATATACCAATTCTTAAGCGTGACGTGGGCCGTTCTAAGTAACATTTTCTTCCTCTGCGTTAGAATTGAACATTCTGTGGCTCTTCGTTCTGGAATATTTACATCCCTACTCCATGGCACATGTTTCAGGCACCTAAGACGTCTAATACGCTATTTAGGTCAACGTCACTATACATTTTGAATAGCTGATGGTTAAATCTTCTCCTTTAGACCTCGTAAACACAAATGAAACCAAATATCTTCCGAAGAATTTCTTCCCTCAAAAAGGCTGAGAAAATCTTCATTCGCTTTTGATTAAGTTCATGTCTCAGCTTTGTAAAGTCTCTTTTGCTGTTCGGCATAAATCTTTATTACACAGCTCCCGTTTTAAGTCAAAGAAAGAGCAATTAACAAAAAGTACAAAATGAAAACTCCATATTGCCCCAAAATATCATAAGAAATCAATATCCCTACAGGAAAGAATGATTTACGGTAGGCGGCCTTTTACATCTACGAGTAGTATCACAGACAAAGGACGCCTAAGGGCCGAATGAGATCCCATTACATACTTTCCTAGATATTCAAGGTGCTTCTGACAATACCGGATACGATTCCACCTCAAATGCCATGCAATTCAGAGGTATTGATCACCCTCCCTGCAGAGACAGCCATAGAATAAACAATACTGGCCGCGAGACATTAATGCCTACAGCAGAAAGTGTTCTTTCACCCCTTCTGTGGCCACTTGTTATCGACGACTTTCTAGCCAAATTAGAAAATTTAAACTCCAAAGCAATTGACTTGGTCACCATCGTGAAAAGTGAACACCCAAAGGAAACTTGAAACTGAATGCAAAATGCGCTAAACGAAGGGTCTGACTGATGCGCTGGAGGAAACCTTTCAATTAACCGCGGAAAGACTGCTCTAGTCCACTAAGTAGTACAAGAAGGCTAAATTCCGAGCAGATATCTCTGAATGGCACAATAATAGAGCCCTCCAATTAAGTTACATATCTCGGAGTAGTTCCAGACAAAAAAAAACACAAACGTAAATACCAAAAGAACTAAATAACAAAACTATAAAATCTACGAGGGTAGTCCCAGAAGTACCCGACCTAATAAAGAAAACACAAAAAAATTTGGGGGAAAATATGTTTATTTCTCTACGTAGTCTTCTTTTAGTTCAATACACTTTTCCCAGCGATGTTCAATAGTTTCGCTACCCTGTTTATAGTGAGAATCGTCGAGCTCTTCAAAATAGCCATCAATCGCAGATTCAATCTTTTTACTGTTGGCAAATCTTTTACCACCGAGCTATGGGGGCTAAATCTGGCTTTTAGAAGCAGTTTGAACTTTAACTCATTCTTTTTGGCCATCGTGATGACAGATGCGTCAACTGGTGCATTGTCTTGATGAAACAAAACTTTTTTCTTCGCCAAATGCGGCCGTTTTTTCTTGATTTCATCTTTCAAACGGTGCAATAAGTTCGCATAATGACAACTGACGCCATGACCTTGCCTGCAGATGTAACTGTCTTCGGCTTCTTTGGAGCCGATTTTCCCCTTTGAGTCCATTGTTTTGACTGTTCCTTCGTCTCTGGTGTGAAGTGATGGACCCATGTTTCATCCATGGTTATGAATTGACACAAGAACTCGGCTTTATTGTTTCGGCAAACACTCGATTGAAACATCCTCACGACAGTGTTTTTTTTTCCATTGAGAGTAATCGCGGCACCTATCTTGCGCACAGCTTTTTTATGTCTAATTTTTCAGTCAACATATCTGCTAGTTCACGCAATTTCAATTGAAAGTCTTCCAATACCATTTTGTGGACTTTTTTCAACATTTCTGATGAACTCACCTCATTTGGTCGACCACTGCGATGTTCGTCTTGGCAACTCGTACGGCCTCTTTTAAACTCTGCCACCCAATATTTTATTGTTGTAAACGAAGGAGCAGACTCCTCCAGAGTGGAATCCAGTTCCGTTTTGATGTTGGTTGGATTGAGACTTTTCAAATGACAGGATGATCAATTTTTTTCCATTGAAAGCGACTACTGATGGCTGCCGAATAAATACTAAACAACATAACGTCGTTAAACCTCAAATTTAAGCTTTATAAGGTTGGTACTTTCTACAATTGTCATTCTTTTTATACTTCAGGTCGGATACTTCTGGGACTACGCTCGTACCAAGGCGATGGGATATGGGCTAGTAGACGCATATTTGGTAAGACATGGGGGATATTATCAAAAGCCATCCATTAGATCTATACAATGATGGTCATGCCAATCATCGTTTACTCGTCAGTAATATGGTGAAGTAAGACAAAAGAAAATAAAAATCACCAGAAACTCGCATGCATATGTGTCTCCGGTGTTATCCGAGGCAGCCCCACAGCCATGGACCATTGAAGCTTTCATTAGTCTCGGTCCACTTCACATATATGTACAGTCAGGTTATTACAAACGGATGAGACGAACCTTGCAGTACAACCGAACCTTGCAAGATTCATCTTATTCCTGAACTCGACATAAACTGCGCGGAAAATGACCGTACCCCAAAAACTTTATCAACATTCATGAGAATTTCAGAACTCAACATCAAACCTTAAAGGTAACAAGTTTTACAATTTAATGGATTTTTAGAAAATGGTCACCGGAGTAGGTCCGGTATCCACGAACCAAAAATCCGGCTAATGGAAAAGAGGCCCGGTTTATTAAAAAAGTTGGCATCTTAAACTGATTTTGTGACACAATAGATCTTTTCTGTCGCAGTTCTCACAGCAATTGTAGCAGTCTGTTCTGATCTTCTGACCAATTCAATCCATATTCAATATTTTGTGTCTTTTTCCTTGCAATATGCATGCATATTTTGGTTTTGTCCAATTAATCTGATTTTGCCACGATTAATTCAGCGTCGTTATCATTTTGAGATTGTTAATTGTATAAAATACTTTTTGGCCACCAAAGATATGGATGAAGTCGTTTCAAATCTTGGTGGAACTGCAAGTATTTGTCACTATCATTACACACAGATCGAGCTTGACAAGGATATCAAAAAGAGACGTGAATTTGTATAGCTGGTTAGCATACAAGTAGACGGTGTCAAAGGCTGCTTCCAAATAGATGAATAAAAAGTGAGCATTGGTTTTCAGGATTCGTGAAATATCGAGTGTTTTTTTTTTAAAGGTATAGAACATCTATTAAAAAAAAAAACACAGTAAAATGAATGAAATGACCAATATTTTGACTTTATTAGCTTGCAAGTTTTATGAGACACGGCCGCGTCTTCAATTTTACACCAATTTTTCGAGCACGGCCGGTAAAAACGTGCCGAATGTTGGCTTCTAAGTCGTCAACTGTAGCTGGTTCATCAGAATACATGAGCGACTTGACATATCCCTATAAAAGGTAGTCCAACGAAGTCAAATCATACGACCTAGTTGGCCAATTGACAGGTCCATTTCTTAAGAAGATTCGCTCATAAACTACGAGTATTTGTCCCAAAAAATTGTTGGTTTGAAAACATTTGTCTCTTAGATGATTTATTATTGACACAGGAAACTACTCGTAATAAACCGCGAATCATTTGTCTATAGCGCTCTCCATGTTCAGATTTGAAAAAGAAATTGGCCAATTATGCCTCCGGCATCCAAACCGCCCCAAACAGTCACTTTTTCAGGATATTGGGGTCTCGAGAGTCTCATAAGGATTATGCACACTCCAAAAACGGCAATTTGCTTATTAACATACCCATTAACTCAGAAATGAGCCTTATCACTGAATATGGTTTGACGGTAAAAATTCGATGTACGACACAAACGATGGCCCATTGGTTTCAATTACTGCACCAGTTGGATCTTATACCGGTGTAGGCCAAGATCTTCCACGAAGTATACGGGCAGTTCCCGAGTTGCTGGAAACATCGCCGAACCGATAAATTTGGGTCCTCGGTTACAGTCAATCCTACAGGTCCGATGGCTTATTCGGGATGCACAGTATGAGTTCGTGTTGGATGAACATCATCCATAAGAGAATTCGTAGGTATAAATGGATCCAGAGTATTGCGCATACTCCTAAGCAGCTCAGATGGACGAGGTGGGTGGCCGTGGCTCAAGTGGTAGTGGACTGGCTTCCAAATCGGAAGGTTCGGTGTTCGAATCCCAGCCTCGCCCGAAAGACATATCATCCATTTTTTCAGTTAACGAAAATCACGTAAGACGAGTAGTTGACTAGAAATCAACATCAAGCCAACTTCCACTAAGAATTTAGTCTCTCCATTAAATGTTGGATGCCACCCATGGCATCTCTATCCTATTTTCCAAAAAACTTAACACATGCTGAGGCATTATAAGTGTATTCATACCCACTTGAGTGTTAAGTTCTGTAAATTGGGCGTAGTGCTCTATAAGTTTGGTGTACAGAACTCGAATTTTGTAAGAAAATTCCCACGATGTCTAAACGTCGTTCGGGTATGTCTTTGCACGGTAATTTGCCAAAGTATACTGAACATAAATGTTAAAGTCACCTGGTCAGTCAGACAGCTGGTTTTACAGATAAGCCTATTGGAAGTTCTATATCTCTTAAAAAAAAACACCCTTTATAAAATTGAGTTTTCTGGCTTAACCGTCCGATTAAGTCACTGAGCGGGTTCAGAATTCTAGGGATTGAAACTTCAGTCGAACTTAACATACTGAACTGAAAGTTTATCTGCAATTACAGTTGACATTTTTATATGTCACATACATACGTTATAATTGGATATTTACTGTCAATTCTTATTTAAACTTCTATTCATACAAGCGGCTCCGTGGAAGAAATTTGAATGATGTCATATTTCATAACTAATGGTGCCAATTATATTTTAATAAAATAGAATCGATAACTTAAACACACGTCTTTCTATTAATTAGAGCGCATATAACGAGAAACTAACACGGAAAATATATCAAACTTGCTAGTGTGTCTACATGATCAAAGCAGCTGTGTTGGGTTATGCTACGAGACAATTGGACATAGCGCGAATCCTAATTTAATTAATTAAATTCAAACTAATCCTTATCGATCTCGAAAAAAAATGCAACGTACGTTTTGTTTACTTATTTACTTGCTTAGATAGCGCTACAGTTAGGAATGGACCTGGGCCTCAACAAATAGCACGGTCTCTGGCTAACTGCCTGCAGTTGAGCACTCCAAGTTGGTTGAGGTCCCCTTCTATTTCTACGCGCCACCAAAGCCATAGTCTTTCTCCACTGTGTTGTCCCTCCGGGCTGAAATCGAAGACTCTTCGGATTAGAGCACTGGTGTTCATTCGTTCTACATGTCCTAGCCATCTAAGCCAATTAATGTCAAGTTTTCTAACCAAGTCAATGTCACGGACCGTCAACGTAAACTGGACCAAAAATCACTCGAATAATTTTGCATTCAAAACGGTCAAGGGTATCAAGCAGGACAGGGTATTTTGTTTGAAGAAATTAAACAAATTTTACAGGTTTGATCTTCGTACGTATTTGGTTAGGTTCCAAGCGAAGACAGTACTGCGCTGACTTGAAATTTCGCGGATAATGGAAACAGAGCGGATGTCGAAATATGATAACTCAAAAATGAAAAGCTTTGCGCGTAATTTAAAAAGCAAGTTTCGTTATTAGTTGAACTTGTGTTCGTACTATCGTATACCGGTCAAATAAAGATTTGATATTGCAACTAACTGATATTGAAACGATCAAATTTTTATTTGACCGGCGTTTAGTTATCTTGAGATAGTGTACATTGATAAAAAGACCTTCGTACAATCCTATAATAAATCCAATGCAGTACAATAAAATTTACAAGTTCTTTAAAGGTAAGGCTTATGCAATAACTAATGCTAAATGACACAATCTACACGATTTATTATCACCTATGTAATTGTGACCAATTTAGAAGTGACTAAATTGCGATTCAATGGTATGACAAAAGCATTTAAGGTGTTCCCCACTTGGTATTTTTTCAGTTTTCAATTGCCCAACGTAATAAAAATAAAATGATAACTAAAGCTGCCGATAGATTGAAGTTTATCTATGAGAGCCTAGCCGACAGCTGTTTACCAGAACCAACAAATTCCGGTGTGAATACACACTGATAAGCCTGGAAGCAATGAAATCGATTATTTCCTCTGGCGACTGTTAGTGTCAAACCAATTCCACTCTTATCAGAGATTCACGTCGATGTCGTGATTTTGTCCCTCAGAGCAATTCTGATGCACCCTTGGTCAGGGGCGATTAATATTGTGCTGTATAAAGTCAGGGCCCTTGACTATTCGACGGCGAAAAGATTAACTCAATCGATTCTTTCCAACAGTAATCTAAAGATACTTATTGTAATTAGACGGTCAATGAGCATCTATGTAGCTTTACGAGTATGCCTTTCCTTTGTCGTAAGACACCTTTAAGCATTTAAGATACTCAATGTATAGATATGTATGTTTAAGTACGAGTATTTCCCAAAAATGTATGCCCCACAGTCAACTGTGAAAACTTGCTCATTTGCTTGTAAACATCAACCTGTTGAACAATTCATCACTCGCAATAATTTAAAAAGGCTTAGACATTCTGACTGTTTGTTTCTTTGATGTGTGTCGTAATTAAATGAATTTTTATTACCACTAGATGGCACCATCATCGTAAATCACAACCATAACCATTAAAGAGGACTTATCATTCTCCTCATGCTAAAGAAATGCTATTCACCTTAACGAAGAAAGTTGGACATTCTTTACTTCGTAATGCAATACGAGCACTTGATTTTCAGAATTTTTATTCCGTTTCTTAAAATAGAGCTGTCATTTGTTTACATTGAAACTAGCACATACATATGTGCGTACCTACCAGTTAACCAATATCTAATTTGATTTAAATTCTCGTACGGAATGACGCCAATTTACAATAGTATGGAAAAGGTACGTTAGTCCTTTCGGGATTACTCGTATATGTATATTCTCATTTGCAGGAACAGACTTTTAGAGGATGCGCCCAGTAACCGGATACCGGTCTCTTCCAGCCGAAGTTGGCCTGCTTAAGTTATAAACACGAGTGTTGAGCAAAATAAAATAGATGTACTAATAAAATAAAATGGATTCTCTTCTTATATCAAATCCTGCGTTACTGATACCATATCGTACATGAGCTATTTTATGTACTTGGATCTGAAGTGAATAAAAAGATGATGGATGATCCCTCGGTCGCATATAGGAGGGATTTTTGAAAAATTTCCGACCGCAACGTAAAGGTAGCGGCTAATAAAAGCTAGTGAATGCTAGTTGTGCATCTTTTGACAGTTACTTACTGAAGTTTCAGTCATTTTGGACGCCCAGTTTTTAGTTGACAGTCGTTTGAGTGAGTCGATGTGAGTGTTTTTTGTGAAAATGGAAAAAATTGAGTATCGAGCTGCCATTAAATTCTTGTTTTTGAAAGGCAATACGCCTACGAAAATCGAAAATGAGTTGGACTCTGTGTATCGGGATTCTGCACCATCATTTACCACAGTGAAATTTTGGGCCGCTGAATTTAAACGTGGCCGTAAGAGTTTGGGATATGATTAACATTCGGGACGACCAAAAACTGCAACCACTGACGATAACATTGCTAAAGTTCACCAAATGGTGTTGCCGAATTCAAGTGAGAGAGATAGTAGAGGTTCTGAAAATGTCCAAAGAACGTGTTTGTTACATATTAAATCAAGATTTAGGCATGAGAAAGCTGTCCGCGCGTTTCTTAGACCAAAAGCGTGTTCGAATGAACATTTCCAACGCTCTGTTGGCGCAGTTTTGGCGCAATAAATCCGAGTTTTGGCGTCGATTAATTACTGTAGATGTAACTTGGATACACCATTATACGCCCGAAACAAAAATTCAGTCAAAGCAGTAGACTGCAAAGGGCGAGCCCGCTCAAAAAAAAAACAAAAACTGTTTTTTCGGCTGGGAAAGTGATGGCGACTGTTTTTCGGGATAGTAAAGGAGTTATCTTAATCGATTATCATCAAAAAGGAAAAACCATTACAGGAGCATACTACGCATCCTTACTTGCCAAGCTGAAGGCAGAAATTGCGGAAAAACGGCCACATTTGCAGGAAAAGAAAATCCTGTTTCACCAAGAAAACGCGCCGTCTCACTCCTCAGCGGTTGCCATGGCGAAAATCCATGAATTATGGTTTGAACTGCTTGCTCATCCGCCTTATTCACCAGATCTAGCCCCAAGCGACTTTTTTTTGCTCCCTCATCTAAAAACTGCGCTCGGAGGACAGAGATTTTCGTCAAAGGAGGAGGAGGCAATCAACTTCGTGAACAATTTTTTTTTAGAGAAAAACGCCAAGTACTATTTGGACGGGTTATAGAGATGGGAGCATCGCTGGGAGACGTGTGTAGAGTTACAAGGAGACTTTGTAGAAAAATAAAAAAAAAAAATTGAGAAAAATGCCTTGTATCATTGTTCGGAAACTTTTCAGACAACCCTCGTAAATCCTGTAGAACGAGTGCAGTGTCTGGTTGAAGCCGGGATACGGTTGCGGGTATCCCAAAAATCCCAAACACAGGAAATTATTGTGAGGAAGTTTGCCATCGGATGGCTAGAATTACAAGAGAGCCTTTGCTTATCGTATGTCCCTTGATCCCACTTCTATGCTGGCAGCATTACGTATGTACCGAAAATTCTGAGGAGACTTACACTGAGCCGAAAGCGGAGACTTTTTGTCTTATGCTTGAGGCTCACTCCCAGAACCAGCTCACAACTAGCTGACATTAACGAACAAAGCTGCAAGTGATCTGAGTAACACAATACTCCATAACTAGTCATGGGTTTTAGGGACAGATGAGATCATCAATCCTTACTGCTAACCCGGTACTGGCATACATACCGAAACCCTGTCGAACAGTGGGCGTACCTTTATACAGGAAATTGGAAAAGATGACTTCACGCCTGCCAAGAGCGTAAGACCTATCAGTCTGACTTCATACATGTTGAAGGGGATGCAGAGAATGGTCGAGCTTCATATGTACTAAACTACCTTGCGAATCTATTCTCTGTCTAAGATGCAGCATGCCTACCAATGTACCAGAAAGTGCGCTACAGAATCTCATGAGCAAAATTGAAGTTACGCTCGATAGAAACAAGTACGCGCTGGGAGCTTCATAGATATTCAGGGTCCCTTCGAAAACGCATGACCCTGATCGGGGATGCTAACTGCGGTGATGACGGTGGTACTTGATGGCCGATTCATTGTTTAACGCACATAATAGTTCTGACGTCTGTGCTGCCAAAGTGCCGGTAGCCCTACATGTAATAGAAATGGAACTGATCCCACTCATTTAGTGGCAGTGTAGGACCTTTCGTCTAGACATGGGGCTCGTCCACTGGATCTACGGGGCCTTGACAAGGCCAATAACGGAACATGTTTTCATGGATATGGTGTTGGCGACTCTCAGACCAACACTGATTTCAATCATTTTTAATAATTCATTACATTTGCATATTGGGTCATGCTTAACCTACACATTGTCACTTAATTTAAATGTGTTTAAGGTTAAACTATTGTACTGACACAACGAAAATACTGCTGCTGCTGCTTTTACCAAACTCCAAAGAACAGTCTGTCTCGTCTGCATACATGCACTGAAGAATCTCCTTCTCCTTGATAGTCATTTCATGACCATCTTCCATATAAAGAGAAATGGTCTTTGGTATATCACGCATTTGAATTTTGACGAATTTGTGCGCTGTATGTCTTTTGACTCTGGTCTTATGAACATGCCGTCTGAAGCAATGACATCTGAACTCTTGTTCCTGAAAAAAAAGGGACGATTTGGACTTTCTCAGTGCCTAGGAATGGATTCGTCTAGAATCTAAGCCAAGAAAAGAGTGTAGTCAGGTCTTCTTGGATGGCTCCAAGACCGATTTAGAATGCTGCGTTGGTGCTTTTCTGGAGGACTACAACTTTAGATTTCATTGCTCGTTAAGAAAACTAGCATCTGTCTTCCAAACGAAGCTATATGCAATCTCTATTAACTAAGGCGACTCAAAACCTTGCTAAGCCTTCTCACAACTTCCAAGCTAGTCCGAGAATGCGGATCACAAAGGGATTACGGGAAATGAATTCGTTGATGAACTTGCATGGAAAGGCTCAGATGAGAGCTTTTCAGGGTCCAAACCTGCGTTAGGATTGTTTACGAGTTCTTTGTCGGTTAGAACTTCCATCGACAGTTGGGTTTAATATAAGCATAACTGCAGGTAGATTGATTCTCCATGTTGAGAGCAGACTAAGCGAATGCTTCCTCTCGACGTCTCTAATATGTAGGTCAGTGACTTTCTTGCTATCCTTCAGTATGAAAGACTGCGGGTTGCTTGCTGGCGTCATGACGGGGCATTACGCTTTTGTTACGCAGCTAAGTGTGCTGGGCATAAGTGACACAATCCACTGTGACGCTGGCAGTGAAACGTGCGGTTTACATATTAACTAAAAGAAGGATACCATTCTCGACAAAAGTTAACATTTTTCCATATGTAATGACACAGTTTCCTTGATTCGTCATTAACATACAGCTAATATTCTTAACATCGATTTAGGGCTTGATTTATCGATTTGGGAACTGTTGCCATTAACATTGAAAAGCAATGTCAGATAAGTAACCTTCAAGACCTCTGTTATACATCCGGGGTCCATATATTGATAAAATTATGTAACATTTTCTGCTATAATTCATCGATGGCTTTCAGTTCTTCAATTGACCGGGGAGCATGAGCATAAACCTTTAAATCTCTTCTGTTTACATGGTCCCAAAGAAAGTAGACGCACGGTGTTCAATCGCGTGGTCTCTGTGGCTGATTTTTTATTTTGAATAATATTTCTACCATAAGTGTTCGATGTAGCGGTATGGTTGGTATCAAATATCGCCCACATCTATACCTTCAACCTTCGGCTACGAAAATTCATTGATCATTGTGCGATAGTGCAATCCATTACCGGTTACATCCCGACCTGCTTCATGTTCGAATAAATAAAGTTAAAACAGTAACACGTTGTGGCTTTTCGGTAATCATTCTCTATGCCCTAAATGAGCCAATTCCGCTTAGTAACAAAGTCTTCAAGACGGAAATACTTCTCGTCGCTGAAAATAATCTTTGACAGGTTGAACGCTGGCCACTCACCGGCGTGAGGAGTGGGAGAGATGCGCAGTGCCGGCCACGCACCGGTGTGAGGTCTCGTCGTCAAGATCTTAAAATCTATCATTGCTAGTCGGCACCGCGCTTGAGTGTTTTGATTACATTGCGTTGGTTTGTAGCGCACAGGTGCGTGTGTGTGTTTATTGTCAACTTTACCCATAACATTTTAAAATTTATGAAAATTACATAGTAACACGATGGGGCAACAACTTATTTTTTTTTTTTTAAATAAAAAAAGAAGAAAAACCGCCACCGCAATGACATGGCAGTCAACAAACCTGATAGGCTTTGTGACCCAAGTCTTTATGTCGAATTCCATAGGGTATTGCTTGTATTGTCTTATGACAAATTAATGCGGTCCGTGGAATCGACAAACTTTGGCCATCGGCCACACTTAGAGCTATAGAAGAAATATTCCTAGTTGCTCTTGAGCGACGGACACGTTGTTGGTCCTTCACATTGATAACTTGATCCTCAATGAGCCCAACTTATACACGACTTCATGATTTTTCATGGTTGCAATATGGCATATATGGTGATTCAAAAAATAAAACAAGCTCATCGAAATTAATCTTGGACCGATTTTTTTATTTTTTTGTAAAGACCTTACCATTCAAATGCGTACGAATGCCCTTAAAATGCTGAAGAATTGTGCCAAGCTTTTTTGAATAATAGGTAGTTTGGGTTTAGTGGTTATTTCGCTCCCATATTTAATTGGGAGACTAAACTACCAGTCTAAATGGACTTGTTGTATTCTAGACCGTAACTCATAACATATGGTTTTAACTGCTGGTACGCAATCGAACACCGAACCTTCCGATTTGGAAATCACTTCACTACCACTTGAGTCAAACGGACAGTCTAATGAAGGAACAAAAAGCCTGAAGGCAAGCATCGGGCCTTGGAGCACGTCAACGTTGACCTATCGTTTTATCAGCGAAAAGGCCTGTTTCGATGTACTTTGTTATTTATTGTATCCAATTATTACATACTGAGAGGGATCATTCCTACATCTCTAATAATGCTATGTTTGTCTTATCACCTACGATTTTCGGCCGATTTTGAAAAGCGAGACAGTAGAAGAATTTTGTAAATACAGACGCTTTAAATATCAGAGATTTGCCGTTACCTGCAGAAATAGTGGTGACGTCAAAAACAATTTTCTTATGTTTTTCAGTATCTGACCTGTAAATTGAACCCAGATCTCTTGCGTAACTAACTGCTATATACAGTCCAATTGAAAATTTGGCCCCCAAAAATGAACAAAAATAAGAACAAAAAGGATGATTCCTTAGCTTAAGTAATTAGGGGAAAGTTTGTTGAAAACTGGTGCTTAGTAAATGGAAGGATTACAATTATATATGTACTTCGAAATAAACTTTGCCCTTTGTTAACTTTAAAACTATTTTTCGACATACAAACGAGTACATATGTATACATCTAGATTATATATATTCGATAACGACGTGGATGCCACTGCTGATATGATCATTGACACTATTCTCTTCGGAATGAGATCTTTTATCCCTCATCGGATGAAGAGTATCGGACCAAAAGAAAAGGCATGGTACGACTCGAGCTGTGAAGAGGCTGTCAGGGTTAGAGAAGTGTTTTTTCGGTCCTTCCAAACAAATCCGACAAAGGAAAACCGGAAAAAGTTTAAACGAGCCAGGAATGACTGCAACGTCTTTCTCAAGCGTGTGAAATTCCAACACGACAAAAACCTGAGGCAAAAAATACTGCAATGTCCCAAAGGCAGTAAAAATTTTTTGTCGTTCGTGAAAAACATTAGAAATTCTGTCTGATCCTCCATCCCAACGCTCATTTACAATGACATTCCAGCTGTCAGCTCTTTGGACAAGACCAATCTGCTTGCTACACACTTTGCGGCTAGCTCAACACTCCCAGATTGTGCTTTGTCCCCGCCTACACTTGAGCGCGTCGAATTTACAATGGGCCGAATCCACTTTCGCACTCGTGTAGTAGCAAGAGTACTTAAAAATCTCAACATGCATAAATCCGCTGGTCCAGATGGTATATCTCCCCTTCTTCTTCCATGCTGGCAAAACCACTGCGTAAGCTTTTTCATCAGTCCTACTCTTTAGGACTCTTTCCGAGCAGATAGAAAACAGCATTTGTCCAGCCCGTCCCTAAAAAAGGCGAATCTTCTTCTCTCTCCTCCTACAAACCCATTGCACTTACGTCCCTTCTTTCCAAGGTCATGGAAACGCTGATAAACCGTCAGCTAAGGAAATATTACGAAGCACGAAAACTTCTCAATGACCGGCAGTACGGTTTTCGTAGCAACAGGTCCACTGGTGATCTGATGGCATGTCTCACTGAAAAGTGGAACCAAAGCGTACATCAATCTGGTGAAAGCAAGATAGGTGCACTTGATATTTCTAAGACATTTGACGGAATTTGGCATCAGGCTCTTTTGTCGAAAATGCGTGCTCTTGGGATCCATGACTCTTTTCTTCAGTGGATTAGAAATTACCTTTCGGAACGTTCAATTCAAGTTGTCTTGGATGGTTTCAAGTCTGATATTCACAAAATAAATGCTGGTGTGCCCCAGGGTTCCGTTCTGTCTCCGACACTCTTTTTCTAATCCAATATATTCCTTTGCTGACGACAGTACTCTCTGCTTTTCATAATCGTTTCCGGACTAACGTCCCTCCTCTTCAGCTGTAGAACGGGAACGGCAGCGTATGTTAAGCTCATTAAATTCAACAGCATAACCAATTGGGGAACTATCAACCGAGTGGAATTTAATGCTTCCAAAACTCAGTGCTGTCTGCTGTCATTAAAGCGAAATTTAAACACCCAGCCATTATCCATGAATGGCACTTACATCGTCGAAACTGAAAAACTTTCCATTCTCGATATGCGTGTCAGTGATAGCTTCGGTTGGAATGACTACATATTCGATGTGGTCAAAAATCCTGCGAAATGTCTAAGTTTCCTCAAGCGATGTAAGAAATATTTTACCCCCTCTGATCTGGCCCCAATATATAAGGCATTCATACGCCCAAAATTGGAGTACAATTCCCACATCTGGTCAGGTGCGCCTAAAACATCTCTGCATCTGCTAGACCGGATTCAAAACCGTGCGATAAAACTCATATCTGATACCAATATCACTCAGTCAATGGACATCCTCGAACACCGACGAAATGTCCCGTGTCTCACTTTGTTTTATCGCTATTTCCACCACCAGTGCTCCATAGAAATCGCCAGTAGCATTCCGCCCTTTCAAACATTTAACCGTAACACTCATCTCGCTATGAATGCTCATCAGTATACCCTCAAGCACACTTTCGGACGTACTGTGAAATACCGTGATTCGTTCCTAAGTCGAACAACTCGCTTGTGGAATGTCCTGCCGAGCTCTCTATTTCCTAGTCATTATAGCATTCAGACATATAAAACCAACATACATCGGTACCTATCCTTCTTTCGTCCCTAAATTTCCGTCGCCCGCGCTGTGTGCAAACATTTTAAGGGCACCTTAACCCATCGAGCGCGCGCTAGTTTATAAAACAAAAATTCTAAGGAAAAGAGTACTGGAGCCAAGTGAACATTAAACACATACTATTATAAAGTGTGACCAGATAAGAACGATAGAAAAAAAATGTTAAATAAAGCAACAACGGTGTGAGATATAAAATTAATTCTGACTTTATTTTGAAGCTGCGTTCATGGCATTATGTGTGGAATAGTACATCAGAATCGGCTTCGCTGGCAGTGCTCCAAACGCTCGGTGCAATTTTTGATGGCTCGGTCCGATATATGCAACGTTATTCCGGTAATAGCGTGTCGAATGTTGGCCTCGAGGTCGTCCAAAGTGGTTGGCTTGTTAGCGTGGGCTACGAACTTGACGTAGCCCCAGAGAAAATAATCGAGTGGTATCAAATCGCAGAATCGCAGCGGGCAATTGATGAACGCTCGGCATAAGATGATCCAGTCGCCAAATTTCTCCTTCACAACTTCGAGCGTAGCCTTTTTTTTTTTTTAAAAAGAAAAGAACTTAACAATCAAGAGGTGTGACTACTCTTAAAATGCCGGAGCACGTGTTAAGTTTTTCGGAAAATTGGATAGAGAGAGAAAGAAAGATTTTTGGGCTGAGTGGTTATTTCGCTCCATGGGCGGCATCCAACGTTTAATGGGGAGACTAAATTATTAGTGTAAATTGTTGTGATGTTATATTTAGGAACCATCCATCTCACGAGATTTTGAGTGCCTGAAAATAAGTCTTTCGGGCACGGCTAGTATTGAACCCCGAACCGTCCGATTGGGAAACCAATACACTAATACTTGAACCACGACCACCCATAGCGGCGGCTTGTGTGGCATGTAGCGCCGTCTTGTTGGAACCACAGCTGGGATATATTGTTGTTGTCGAGCTCTGACCACAGAATGTCGGTTAACATCGCTCTATACCTGAGAATATTGACGGCAATCGTGTGCCCTTCCTCACTTCCAAAGAAATAAGGTGCGATGATGCCGCCATGCCATAAACTGCAACAAAAAGTCAATCTTCGTGGATACATTGATGCTTGGCCGAACACTTGTGGGTTGTGCTGCCTCCAATAACGGCAGTTTTACTTGTTAAATAGCCGCTGAGCCAAAAATGGGCCTCGTCCGAGAAAATGATTTTTTGATTAAAATCCAGATCTCCAGCCAACATTTCCAGCGTCCAATTAGCGAACTCACGGCGTTGTTTATGGTCGCACGGTTTCAATTCTCGCGTCAGCATAATCTTATTCGAATGTAGGCCCAAATCAAACTGCAAAATAAGTCGGGTTGACTCTCTGGCGATGCCCAATTCAGCTGATCGGCGCCGAATCGACATTTCGGTATCTTCTTCAATGCTAGCCACTACGGCGGCTATGTTTTCTTCATTTCGCACCAATGTCTGCATGGTAGGTGGATTAAGATCCATAAGAGTATACTTACGCTCAAACTTTTCCACTCTGCGACGGATTGCTTGCACACTGAAGCCATGATGACGACCAAACTCACGACGAAATTCGCGTTGCCAGAATTTCGATAATATTTTTTAAAAATTTCCGCCCGTTCTGCAAGCTTAAAATGATGCATGATGAAATGGCAAACCTTACTGAATTTTGGTAACTTTGACAGCTACTGAAACATAACAATTAGAAAAACTATGATTGCTATCTAGTCACCCTATATATGGCCTAAATGGTTCGCCTACCAGTAATTAACTGCATAGCATCAAAAAGTCGAGTGCTTAATCTTAACAAAATAAGTACAGTACCTCTAAAGAGTTTGGAACTTTGATCTTGGCTGTTTTAAATTTTTGGACTGATTGAGTCTGAGACGTCTTAACCTTTGTAGTTTTACAACGAAATAACATCTTACGCCGCTACAGCAATTTGCGTATCAGATTGAAAACCGGCTCACAACCAGCTCTTGTTCCTGCAAGTGCTAATGCTAGTACCTGATATTGGTTATGGTGACGGATGAGGCTATTAGAAGCGCTGCAATTGCAATAGATCACTACGATTTAAAAAAAAAAAGAAAATTAATGTCTACTGCGTCACTCGGTTTGATTTGCAAGAGTTAGACGTCGCGTTTCTTTTTTAAGAAAAAATTCAGGGAGAAAAACTGGTTAATAACCTGAAAGAATTTGTGATCAAATATTAAATCAAAATTAATTAAAATGTGGAATTTATGTTTTTATTAACATTTCTCCTTATGAAATTCAAAACCATTTACATACTCGCAACTATATTTTGCTTATAATCACACAATCCGAAACGAAAAATATGAATGTACTGCGCTGCGGACAAAAATCTGTTTGCGAAATACAATTATTATAGTTCGAACCCTGGGGTTCATATGTGTATATCCAGCAGCCGACTTCTTAGAGGAATATCTCTATCCTGTGACTATCATATATACAATACATACCACAATCCTAGCAAACAAGAAGTAAAGCTTTTAAATCAAGAATCAAAATTTTTGTAGATAAAAGATGTCGCGTCCAAAACTATAAAGACGCTATAGGTTTTCTCTCAGCATAGACATAGAGCCTGTGGATTTGATAAGATTTTTTCTATTTATTGCATCAGTTGGTTGCTGGAATACGTCTTCTGTAAATACGTCACTATTGCTTCTACTACACTCCAGAAAAACGTCTGTCTCAGCTGCTTCAGGCGGTTGGCAACACTCTAGATGTACTGATGAATATCCATCCTCTTGGTATTTATTATATGGGATACATTTCAAAAGCCTTCTTCTGGTTTAACAAAACCATTTTATACAACAGCTCTGTAGTGTGTCACGTGTCGACTCCATGTTCACTTTGATTTGTTGCTACCTGTTGCAATAAACTTGACAAAAATCCAAACCATCAAAAGTATTTAGTCGAACTTCCCTAGATATGCTTGAAACTAATCAAGTATGTGGCATTATCTTCCCCATGAAGAGCTTGGAATTCACTCCTTCTTACGTTAACATACAAATATTATACCATATGAACGTTTGTCTTTCAAATGGCGACATACACAATATCAATCTCAACCATCTAATCTTCTATCCGTAATCAAATTTGAGAACACAACGCTTTACTAAATGTAGTCGAAAGGCTGAATTTACTACGTTGCCTGTGTTCTAACCAACAGTCTCAAGTGACATTGTTGTGATGAAAATGAAATCGTCGAAAAACACTTCCTAGCTGTGTTAGGACTATCTACATTCTCGATCAGAGCTTTGCTTTAATCTTAGCTTAATAATATAATATAATTACGCAATTCGTTTTGACATGTAACATATTTTAGCAAAACAAAACAAAAAATTGTTTAATAAAATTCTGGCATTTTTATTGGTGTTTTAAACGTACGTTTTTGTCGAACACACTGTATAATCAGTACAAATATTTATCGACATCTCTAGCAAGTCGGAGATAGTCCTGCTTATTGGCTTATGTCCAGGGCGTAATGCCCTTGCTAGATACTTCTAGTGATGCTTGTTCTGAGGCTGATGACGACACCGCAACGTAGTTCCTGTGAGGGTATCCGGCTAACAAGTCCAAAAATCACTGGAATAATCTTGCGTTAATACGATCAAACATACCACCTTAATCCCGGAATTTATTCAGAAAATTAAAAGTACAAGTTTAGTCATCTAAATCTATATTGTCCCCTTCAAAGTAATCCCCATCGACTGCAACACACTTATGCCAGCGCTTGATCCAATCCTCGAAACATTTTTTATATTCGGTTTGCGGTATGTCCATCAGTGCTTCCTGCGATTTTTCCATTACTTCCTCTCGGCTGCTGAAACGCGTTCCCCGTAGTGTTTTTTTTTAACTCGATTGAACAGAAAAAAAGTCACAGTGAGCCAAATCAGGTGAATTCGGTGGCTGTTGGATGGTATTTGTTGCACTTTTCGTCAAAAAATTACGAATAATGATGGCACTGTGCGACGGTGCGTTACCATGGTGCAAAATCCACGAGTTTTCTGCCCACAATTCTAGTCTCTTTCGACGAATTGCTTCACGCAAACGTCTCATAACGCCCAAATACTCGTAATACTCTTTGTTTACTGTCTGGCCCACTGGCAAAAATTCATGATGCACCACACCGTTGTAATCCATGAAAACCGTGAGCATTGCCTTCTTCTTTGACTGAAAACGACGTGGTTTTTTTGGTCTCGGATCATTTGTCAGCGCCATTCATGTCCATTCATGTTTTGCATGTCCGAAATGCTGCTGGAACGCCACAAAAGGAAGTCATTTTTGTATCGGATTGTTACTGGTGATGAAAAATGGATCCATTACGACAACCCCAAGCGCAAAAAATCATATGTGAAACCCGGCCAACCAGCCAAATCAACGGCAAAGCCGAATATCCATGGCGAGAAGGTAATGCTCTGTATTTGGTGGGATCAGATGGGTGTGCTGTATTATGAGCTGCTAAAATCGGATGAAACCATCAATGGACAACGCTACCGAACACAATTAATCCGTTTGAAGAGAGCAGTGGCCGAAAAACGCCCGGAATATGCGACCAGACACGAGGCAATAATTTTCCATCATGACAACGCTCGGCCCCACGTTGCTATCTCGGTTAAGAACTATTTGGAAAACAGTGGATGGGAAGTCTTACCCCACCCGCCTTATAGCCCAGACCTTGCCCCTTCGGACTACCATTTGTTCCGGTCGATGCAGAACGCCCTCACTGAAATACGGTTCACATCAGAGCAGAATATCAAAAATTGGCTTGATTCATTCTTGGCTGCCAAGCCGGCGCAGTTCTTTTGGAATGGGATCAACAAATTGCCAGAAAGATGGGAAAAAGTATAGCTTCAGATGGGCAATACTTTGAATAATACTATAGTACATGTTTTTCTTAAATAAACGTTAAAATTTTGAAAAAAAAAACGCACGAATTAGGTTATATACCCAATACTTCATGTTTTCGTCGGTTTTCGATGTCGATGGTCTGCCACTGCGTTCATTATCTTCGATTGACTCACGACCACTTTTGAACCGCCTGTGCCACTGGTAAACGACCGTTTTCTTTAGAGAATCTTTGCCGAAACACTTTTCCAACATATCCAACGTTTCCAACGTTCGCGCACCATTAAATCCGTTTTCTACGCAAAATTGAATACAAGTTCGTTGTTGGAAATTTAAATTCATTTCTAAAATTGTAAAAAATCGCCAACACACACAGAGATAGATGTACTCTTGGCTACGTAACTTTCGCAAATGTCAACAACAGATTTACCAACTTAACAAAAAAAAAAAAACAGAACTCAAATCGGAAAGCACTCTTGCTTTCCATCGTTAAAATAGAATAGTTACCGACTGTGTGTGTACCTATGTATTGTACTAAATTTCCTTGCTCATCTCTTCAGATTTCTGTTTTTGTTGATTGGACACGTTACTTATTAGCTTTTGGTAATACTTCCAAACGCTGTTACTGGAATAGCATCTCTCCATTTACTCAAACATTTACTTCGCATGCTGTTTCTGTTTTCTTTAGAGAAGCCTAAGTTCTTCCCGTCAAGTCCAAGTTCTAGTCAAACGTACAAGCCGTTTTCGTTGTTCTATGCGGTGCCGCTTCATTGGCGAGTATTCCTGCATGTGTTCCCCTGCACTCTTCATTAAACCAGGGATTTTGTGGGCTTGGTGGTTTTATGATTTGATGAGCTTTCTGTAGCGATATTCAGGGCCCCCGCCCTATTATCAAGGCCCATTAATGACGTAGTTCAATAATAAACAAGGTTAGAGTTTACTTATCGTAAACGTTTTCCGATTGACGGAACCGAAGGCTGCTACGATGTGACCAGTAACATTATATTCTACCGGCCATTAAGGTCTTGTTGATGAGCAGGACTGCAGGGAGTGCATACCTGGACTTTTAAAAAGAAGGTCAGCGCCCCCCGGGTTTCAGTCTGGGCTTGTTAGAAATAGTCTCTTTAGTGGAACCTAACGGTGGCTGTGGTTCAAACCTAAATCGCAGAAAAGTTCTTTCAGTTGGTTTTGACCTGGATGTACTCGTAGAGCTTCAATAAGTACTGGGTGTCGTGACCCTAAGATCAGCAAGAGGCTTTAGATCGGCCTCGACTCATATCAAGGGTGGAACCTGTGCCCTAGACACAGGTTCCGAATCGGCATCAAAGAAATGACGAAAAGCGATGGTGAGGCGTGTCTTTGCTCCGATGGATGGCTGTATGAGGATCCCGTGAACTTGAGTTTTTACATTGACAGGTGTTCACGTAAAATATAAGGACGTTCTGTAGGGATTTTCAGTTCCGAGGGAAAAGTAATTAGCCTTAGTCCATTTGCAGACATGATGGCGTGTAGGGTTTCCGATTGTACTTCTTTCCTTTGTGCCAATAAAACCAGGTAAAAGTCTTTAACCGTCATTCTTAGAATTTTTTTTTTGAGGAGTTCGTAGAAACGTTCCTTGGTAGCTGCGTCAATTTTTTGTTTGAGATGCGATTGCATATCAGGCTGATGTTGGCGAATTTAACCATAATGCAGCAGAATATTATAATGCCGTCGGTCAGCTCTAGCCTTAGTCTGCCGCTTACAACAAATCCTCATCAGAATTGATGTTCCCTGTAGCAATTTCCATAGCATATGCTAGAGTTTTTCATCCACCTTTAGCCTGATCTACCTTTTGTACGGCCCATTCTGAATGGGGGTTATATGTACATATATGTTTTGTAGCAGTGTGAAGTTCGGGTGCACGTGGCTTGTTCAAGGTCTGCAAGATCCATGTGCAGATCCGGATGTCATTTTTTACTTTTACAGTGTCGTCAACATAAAATGTGTTCTTATTCGAAGCTTCACAACCATGGGGTAGTTAGTCTCACGCATGACATGAAACTTGGGAAATTGAATGGTCTCTGGACCCTCTTTGGTAAAAGGGTGTCAGGGTGTCCCGAGACCGTTGAACCATTAAGAATTTATCTTTATCAGCACCTTGACTTAGACGAGGATCAGTTTTATACAAATATGTTAGTCTGGTATCATGCTAAGATCACAAGGCTACCCTAACAGGTACATACCCTCGTTTTAAAATTGGTAATGCTAAGAAGGAATTTTATCAAGCTTACTCGGACTTTAAGAGAACAAATCATACCAATGAGTTTAAAATGTCGCGTCTATCTAATGAAAGGACAATAGGTTTTCCTTATTTTCATTTCCGTGCATTTCGTATGTAATTAGGGCCCTAGCCAAGATATTTAAGTCAGTTAAAACTACACATTACCCTCTTTTATGTTCCTCCTTCTGATTAAGATTTGTTCATTCATTTCAGTTCTTAAGGGCTTCCCGAGGCCTAAAGACAAAAACAAAAATGGATAGCATCACCCAACTGTCCAAAATAGAACACCTTGGCATTTTCAATTTGCTACGCCATTCCAATGAAATCAATCCAACTTGGATATCAAGACCTTATTAGTCATAGGCTAATAGTTACCACCAAGATGTAGGAAAAAAAACACAACAAATACAAAACCTGCCTGCAGTAGACTCTATTACACTTTATTACGTAAGATTGCCACAGCCATTTGGCATTGAAAATTGATATCAATGTCTTCACAGCTGAAACTGTTTTAATAACCGTTAAAGGTGAATAATCTTATATGTCGCTCGTGGTAGATTCGATTTGAATAATTGCAAAATAGAAAGTAGAATCAATACATTGGTGCGCTGCCGCTACTCTGTTCACAAAGAGCAATTTATCGATGGTTAGCTATAATAGATTGACGGTCTTTTTATTCATGAAGCTGGCATCATGCCCGGACAGCGTAACCTGCTTTTGCAAATTTGCACTAAATGCCTGACAAACAAATAAATACGCTGACAAATTATTTCATCCGTTAAATCAAATAACTTTGTTTGCAATTGGGCAGAGACAGCACAACACAGAGCCGGTGCTTTGCAATTAAAATTGTTACAGGGTTGGTCACCCATATCGAACAATTTACTAAATTTCGATTTGTATCCGGTGAAAGTAAACCGAAGATCCGTGCTAATTCCGAGTCCAAATATTGAATGCAAGTGCGTTAGTTCCTAAAGTATCGCAGTTTAGTAATTTGAGTAGTCATCTCTAATTAGAATAAATTAAAAAAAATAGGTGTAAGGTCCGTTTGGTTAGCTGCTTCAAATGGGTCCTCAAAGGAAATCTCTTAAGAATGGATTCCTTGAGGTCTTAATGCATAGTTTCAGTTTCCTTTAAATACAATAGTATATTCATACTAAAAGTCTTTCTTAGGAATCAACTCAGAAGATGGAGTGAATATTTCGGTGCGATTCCTAATCGAGTATTCGTTAGCGATGTGCAGCCAAACCATAAGCTCCTGCAGTAACGTAATAAAACACCCTGTGGAACAACAAGGCTGTAGAACTTGATAGTATTCCTGGCTCCTGGGTCCACTGGTAAAGTCTCTTAACCTGCAAATCCGCCAATCAGGCAGGTTTTCGATTGGGATACGTCCATGTCGACTGCATCAACACCTTACGAATTGTCATCGATGATGGTAATATCAAAAAAGTTATAGCTTTAATGAAAGCAACTTACATTGGACTCAAATGTCATGCTTTGCATAGAGGAAAATTGTTGGGGAATTCGACATCCAGAATGGCATGTGAGAAGGATGTTTTCCTTCTCCAATATTGTTTTGATTGCTGGTAACCATTATACACTGGCATACACTGCACTCGATGGGGAACGGAGGAATCCGATGAAAGTATTGTCTCTGGTGAGGATGGGCTAAATATCGTTTATCTATGTTGTTCAAAATGTAAAGAGAATCAGTGATTTGACTTCGGTCAAATGTTGAAACCGTGGATAGCATATTGGATAACTACTAACTCAGGCTGTAAGAAGAGCGAATTTTGCTCTGAAGAAGGTGGATTTTGGTGAGTATCTAGTCCGCAATCTGAGAAGATTTAATGTTTTGTTTTGACCATGACTACATACCATACTGGGGTTACTGCGAGTAGAGTTTATTCGTCTTTAACAAAAGACGTACCTCTGGTTTATTTGAAACCCTAGATAGGGTGTTTATTTTGTGCAGCTTACATGTCACTGCTTAAGTGGTTCCATTTCACTATAAGCGATTAGAAAGAGTCGGGCACTTCACTGGGGTAAAACTCCCGAACTCTATGTTGTCTTCAGCAGCAGTTTTCCTTAAATACAATAGAGTGCTTCTCTGGCTCCTGTCCCCTTTATTTTGTTTTTCTTTTGAACAGAGTACTCAGACAAAGAACTAGTCCATTTTACTACATGTATATTCCTTTTACTTGAACTTCTTTGTCTTTCGTAAAAAAATGAGTACCCAGTCATAAGGGTATCAGCACAGTACTAGAACCCAAGTACTTCAAGACTAATGCGTAGGTAAGCCTGGCACTTACAGAGGTTGTGCTCCGCGGTGTCGTCATCACTCTCACAGCGAGTGGCGCAGGACGGTGTGTCGCTTATTATTAGTACACTTAGGTGTTTAGCAGAAACGTAGTGCCCGTCACGCCACTAAGCAGCCTACAGTTTTTTCACTGAAGAACAACAGGAAAATCGCTGATCTCTTAGAGACGTCGTGGAGTATTCGTTTTGCCTGTCGGAAACCTCGATAGTCACGTTATCTGCAGTTATGCTTATATGAGACCCAAATATTAATGTAAGCTCGAAGCGAGGACACAGGTAGTCCTAACGCAGGTACGGATCCTGAAAAGGTCTTCTCTGATCTTTACGTTCAGAGAAGTCTCGCATTCCTAAACTAATAGTATAGCACCTGGCATTTGACCTCGCATGTAGTTTTGGGTGACGCGAATCGAAAAACACTTGCCGTAAGAGCTTTTCGTAAAAAATTTGCATGGGGAGATATCAGAGTTCTTACTATGACTTGACCAGAATAATAGTCCGCATCAGGTAAGACTGTCGACTATCCCAACTTCGTCTTTGGCGGCGGTGTTATGCGGATTCTGCCTTCCAACTAAGCTGCTAAGATGCATTCATGCTGACTGAGTTGGATTCGAGACTACCAGGGACGATCAGAGCATCGTGCTTGGCACAATACTTTTTTGATTAATATTATTTACTATGATAGAAGCAACAATGTGTTTACTTCATAGATGCGTTGTTGGAATTGCTGTATAGACGTATGTTTCTATTTTTCCGTCTACTTGACCAAAACGAAATAACAATAGAAATATCTTTGTGAAGATCATACACCAACGCATTTCACAGATCTAGTCAGAAGAATGTATGCCTAATGAATGGAATCTCAGCATCATTTGCCCGATCCACAAAAAAGGAGACCCACTCAACTGCGCCAACTATAGAGGCTTAATTCTCCTCAACATCGCCTACGAGAAGTTGTCTGCATTTACTCAACAACATGATTGGTCTCAATCAGCACGGTTTAACACTAGAAAAGTCCACAAACGACCAAATTTTGAACTTCGGCAGATCCTAGAAAAAACTCAAGATGTCTAAATCGATACCCACCATCTTTTCATCGATTTTAAGGTCGCATATGATAGCTTTTATAGAGACGAGCTATAGACGAGCCTGAGAAGGCTCGCTGCTCGGTAACGACTTAGACGGAGGCAATTGATGTTTTAAACAAGATGATGCGCTGTCATGTGACTTCTTTTGCATCATACTTCAAAGAATTGTGTGGAGCACACAAGCGAACACTGGGGGTACAATCTTTCAAAAGTCTGTGCAACTACTAGTGCACGGCGGTAATATTGCCATAATTGCCAGAACTTAGCGAGCGGTTACTGGTGCGGTTGCTAGTATCGAAACGGAAGCTGCCAAAATAGATTTAGCAAAACCAAGTAAAGAGTGTTATTTTTAGAGGTTTAATTTTGAAACTGGCAACATTTGAAAGTTGACTTGTGGTTAGTTCACTTTGCCATTTTACGATGAATAGATTAACGCCAGAACAACCCGTGCAAATTGTGCAAATTTATTTTGAAAACCATGGTTCGGTTCGCAAAACTTATCGTACGCTACGTCCATTTTACGGTCGACATAATCGTCCATCTGAGCAATTATTCGGAACATTATGAATCGTTTTCGCACCACCTACACTCTAGTGGATAATACGCATCCCCAAAGACGACAAACAGTGCGAACAGAAGAAGTTATTGCCGTTGTGGAGCGCAGTGTCGAGGAGAATCCGAATGAGTCGATTCGTCATCGTGCACAGTAATTGGAGCTATGCCCATCCACTTTGTGGAAGATTTTGTAGAAAGATCTTGGCTTAAAAGCTTATAAGATCCAGCTTGTGTAAGAGTTGAAACCGAGTGATCATTATACGTAGGTTCGCCGAATGGGCCGAAAACATGATTCAGTTTGACCATCATTTACAACGTAAAATTTTGTTCTCCGATAAGGCGTATTTTTGGTTAAACAAGTAAAATTGCTGAATTTGGAGTGGAGAAAACCCAGAAGTCTTTGTCGAGACGCCCTTACAACCATTAAAACTCACTGTTTGGTGTGCTTTATGGGCTGGTGGAATCATCGGCCCATATTTCTTTAAGGACGATGCCGGCCAGAATGTTACCGTCAATGGAGAGCGCTATAGAAACATGATTCCTGACTTCTTCGTTCCGCAGTTAAATGGCATTGACGTGACAGAGCTTTGGTTTCAACAAGATGGCGCAACATGCCACACGTCGCGCGACATCATTAATTTATTGCGGGAAACATTTGCTGAGCACATAATTTCACGTATTGGACATGTGAGCTTGCCTCCACGATCCAGTGATCTCACACATTTAGATTACTTTTTTTGGGGGTATTTGAAGTCACTAGTCTATGCCGATAAACTAGAGACGTTGGAAGATTTGGAAGTCAACATTCGCCGTGTTATTGCTGATAGACGACCCCGGTTGCTCGATAAAGTTGTCGAAAATTGAACTTCACGATTGTGATTCATTCGATATCATATTTAAGCACTAATGGCATAAAATTACCTATTAATTGAAACTAATACCATAGACATTAAAATTAGCTTGAAGTGTTTTATTTCATGGTGAATTTGTATACCTCTAAAAAAAACCCTTTACATGCTGTCAACAATATCGGCGAATTGGAAAGAACGTTATAATCAACAGCTACATATAATTTCGAGGTCTACCTCGGCTCTGTTATGAATTTTTCCAACAACCCCCCAGCAGAAATAAAACGAACAATCACTCTCGTCGCTCGCTGTTTCTTTGGGCTAAGAAGGCAATAATAAAAAATCCCAACAAAATAATTAGACTCTATACAAGACCTTGATTATCCCAGTCTTGCTTTATGACGTTGAAGGATGGATTCTATCGAAAGTGGATGAAGATATCCTCAGTCGTTTCGAGAGGAAAACTCTTCGAAAAGTATTGGGTCTAATTTGGGTTGATGGACTTTAGGGGATAAGAGTCAACGGCGAATATACGAGCTGTGCAGCGACATCGACTCATTTGGAAAATTGGGCATTAGTCGGATTAAATAGTCAGGACATGTAGAGCGAATAAACACCAATGATTCGGCCCGCAGAGTTTTCGAATCTAGCCCATAGGGCCAACGTAGTAGAGGAATAGAGGAAGACCCCACGCGCGCAAGTAGAAGTGGACCTCAACCGACTCGGACTGCGCAACTGGTGCAGTTAGCTATAGACCGGCCGAATTGAAGAGACTTGTTAGTTGAGGCCCAGATTCATTCCGAACTGTTGCGCCACATGAGTAAGTACGAGTATGTACGTCTATTGCTGATATCCTGCTTTGTTTGGCAGACTAAACATCCGATAGCTCCTGCTAGTACAAAGTAATCTTACAAAACAGTGCAACTAGGATCAAAAACAGTCATCGAAGATCTGAGACCGACCGTACAATAGCTATAATAAAATAATATGCCCAGTTAAAGATGTTATTGGTTGTCATATGCGGATATCGACTTAATTGCCTGACTAATTAATTTTTAATATGTTTTTGCGTAAATCGCTGCTCCCATCCAAGGACAATGAATAGTACCGCGGAATTCTCCGAAGAGCAATAAACCCATCAAGCCAGCACACAATTAATGACATTTCTTTTATATTGTAGCTTACAATGTAATTGTAAATTTCATAGATACGATCTCTGACAGTCACTAATAAAATAAAAGATACTCCTCCCTTTGAGTGTAGCCTGCTACCTCAGTTTACGGGCAGCTTATTTGCCTCTAGAAGTCAATTAGTCAGTTTATTGTTGAAATGAAATTGCTTTTCTACGAATGCGTAGAACGATTGCACAGATCACAGATCACAGATCAGAGATCAGATGCGTCATCGGAATAAGAATTTCCTGATGAGCTGCGGTGATTTTTTGTTTTTTTTCGGTGATGTCGATTCACCTTTTATTCACATCCTCTCAAAAACAAGCTCTGAATTGCATATGTCCGGTACTATGCAAATCGCGGATTTGACATTCAAATTGAAAGTTTCCCTACGTGTTAAGGTGAGGCTCATTGGTAAGAGATTTTCGTCTGGTCTAGAGCAGTAGCACCTTCTCATAAATCATTCAGTGGCTAGTACCTACCGCCCAGCAGTGTCTGTCTGTTAGATGTACTCGTACATACATGGAATTGCATTAAGCCCAAGTACGTAAGTTTATGTGTGTACTTAGGCTTCCACCAAGCACTATTGGGCTTATTCATTAATCAATGAAACGAAAATTTGTATTCCTTCTGTTCTATCAACTGATGGTCAACTGGTGTCGGTGTCGGTGTCGTAATATATTACATGTGGTCCACGTTTGACATGTTGTCAGACAGACTGACAGTTGACTCGGCCTCCGCATGTGGAAGTGGAACTTGTAGCACAAATATTCGGTCAGATACGGAGTGTGCAACAAAGTGATCGCATTCGAGTAAGGGGATTTGTAATACACGACTCATAGAAATATAAAAAGACACAGAAATATAAACAACATGTCGATTTACGAGATAGATGTGCATCGAGAAGCTTTACATGCCAGCAGATACTATCCGTAGAACGTTGTTCTTAAACATGTGTCAAGCGCCAAGTCGTGTAGTGGATCAGTGCGGACGAGGTCAAGTTTAATTTGTGTTATGCAAATTGTATTATGCCACATGTATGTTGCTTTTACAGTTTAAGTGGCTAATTGTTGGCAGTTTGCAAATATTAGAAAGAGATTTGGGGCGCAATTTATGGCGAGGCTACGAGAATGTGGTCGCATTCTAAGTGCTTGTCAACATATGAGTAGAGTAATTTTGTCCCGACGAGCTCACATGATTTGCATTTGAACGAATCGAAACAGAACTACGCGTATTTTCCATCAGAGATATGCATGCTTATGTTAAATGGAAAGCATTCAACAATAGTATTTCTCAAATGCTCAATATACAGGGTGAATGAATCTAACTCCAACTTTTTAAAATGCTATAATTTTTTTATTTTTTGATAAATTTTATTGTGCCAAAGCAAAAAATGTTGGAAAATACATCAATTTTCAAATTGTATCAGTAGTAGCATATTGCCCACCTTTGCCGCTAATAATGGCTTTGAGACGGCCGAAGAAAGCATCGCACGCTGCACGCAAGTGGCTTTGCGGTATTTTGGCCCATTCCCGGCGAAGTGCTTGTTTGAGGTGGTCCAAACTTTGGTATTTTTTAGTGCCAATCTTCGCCTTCAAAATACCCCAGATAGAGAATTCCAACGGATTTGCATCCGGAGAATTTGCAATCCATTGTGTCGAAGAAATGAAATGTGGAACATTGTTTTTTAACCAATCTTGGTTGACGCGCGCTTTGTGAGACGGTGCCGAGTCTTGTTGAAATGTTGACGGTCTCTGACCGAAGTGATTGTTTGCCCAAGGCTTCAATACTGCCTCTAAGACAGTTTCACGGTATACGATCGCATTGATTTTGACGCCACGGTCCAAAAATACGAGCGGAGAGCGACCATCGGCGGTTATGGCGGCCCAAACCATCACCTTCGGTGCTGCCTGCTTTCTAGTGGCCGTCCGAAGGTGTAAATTTTCGAAGGGCCTCTCTGGCAAGTAAACTCGGTCATTTTGTTTGTTGACATATTCATCAATAACAAATGGCGACTCATCGGAAAAACCCAATTTCGGCAACTCACCACTTTCGTGTAAGCGTAGCAACTCCTTCGCTTTTTCGACTCTAACTTTTTTCTGTTGCGGTGTAAGATCGTTTGCTTTTTGGCACTTCAATGGCTTGAGCCCCAGCACATTTCCCAGTATGTGTTGCATCCGTTCCAACGATATGTTGAGCTCACGAGCCATTTTTCTTTCACTTCGACGCGGATTTCGCTCAATTCGAGCCTTCACTTTCCGAACCATTTCTGTCGATGTTGCTGTTTTTTTATGACCATCTCCATGGCGTTTTGCAACGCTGCCAGTATCACGGTAACGAGGTATGGTTCCAGACACAAATGATTTATTCATGTTGAGGTGCTGGAGGGCTCTAACGATAGTTACTAGTGGTTTTCCAGGTAAATATAAAGCAATCACACTATCACGTTTGAATTCCATCGCGGATAAAAATTTTTCAACACAACTGAGACGCAAACCGGCTTGTAAATAATAAAATTATCTGTCATGTGTCAAAATTTGAGCTGACTGTTATGAACGGTTTGGAAATTGTAGCAGTCTGAAGTTGGTTGTAGTTCAAGTCATTCAGACTCGAAAAATAGATTTAAAAATTGCTATTCTTCTTCAATCTGAATTCATTTAGGGCGAGTATACTCCGGACCCTTTCAGAATTTCTTAAATAAAGACACAATAAAAAGGTTTTAATCCCCGTTATGGCTGAGTCTAGGTTTTCGTTTCCAAGAAAGAAAAGAAGTAAACGAAGAAAATATGCAAAAAATTATTTGAAGAACTGGATTAAAAATGGAATCGGCAGAAAGCGATTTCTCTATGAAGTTTGACTGATATTGGGGACCTGCCTTGATCAGCTCTAAAGTAGAAGAATAAATAATCCGCTTTATACCCGTGGATATGGCTATAGAAATTGTCCCGGAAACCAGTGGCAGATTACAGCTGAAATATCAACAAAGGAGAAAGTAAACCTTCTATGTACACTATTAGTGTTTGCTGACGGTCATCCTGCACTACTGAAGAGTAGTGAAAAATTGGTTTTAATAGTGAGACTTAACACTGTTTTGCTATGTTTGAAAATCATTTTCATTTATTAACCAGGAAGCGCTTGTATTTCTTCTTTGGGAAAAACTTTGATAAAAAACTTGGCATTTCCCCTTATTTTGTAGAAAGCTGAGCAATCGCGTCAATGATAAAGTGTCTTGAATACAAGCACTACTAGGATGCGCCTTATACCCGCAGTATAGTGAAAGTGTAAGTTTGAAATTCACAGAGAAAATGTCGTCAGCAGTTTTATAGCCAAAATTCTCAGCAAAATTACACCTAACTACATAACAAAGTTGAAGTACTTACTCCGCTTAGTCATCGGAAAGCAATGCGGTATTTAAACAGCAATACCGCCAACGTTGTGTTCAAAAGTAACTCAATTGCGGCCCGGGACCCACCCAGTGCTCAGAAAATTTAGCCTTCCGACTGCGTTCAAAAGAGCTAAGCTTAGAGGTGGTGATAGGGTTCAGTAAGGTCGTAACCACAGTGTGACTGTCGCTACAAATGCAGAAACTTTAGCTCCCCCATCCGTTCTTGGTCATAAAGACGGAAGTCTACTTAAAGAGAATGGAAATCTAATATTGTACAGTCGAAACAAGCCGCTGTGTGGAGTCTGGTAAAAGCAGCAGTGCTCATTAGTTTCAAAACTTATTCCCGCCAAGCAACTATGTAGCATATAGGATAGATAGTTGTGTAGAACCAGAGGACACGCCCCATGTGATACCGGTAATTTATTTCAGTGCCAGAAAATCGACATCGTCCTGAAAGTTGTCTACGTGACATCTTAAGTTCAAAGAAGTTTTGTTATGTAGGATGATACCTTTTAGTCTAGCTTCTGAAGCTAGAATATCGATTGGTACCATAGAGGATAGTACCAATATCGCGTCGTGGGATACCGTTCGAAATGCACTGCTAACTTGCAGTGCACATAATCTGTACACAGATTTGAATCCCTTCATGTGTGTCTTTTTATTCGTGACGTCAGATCATATTTGTGCCCCATACAGCTGTATGGAGGCTACAATTCTCGCAAGCATTAATCGTTTGCCTTGTTTCGGGCCGCCGATATTCGACATGAGTCTCGAAAGAGCGCCTATCGCTTTCGACGATTTCTTGCAATCGTATGCGAGGTGATGCTTGAAATTAAGCCGAGCATCAATCATCACTCTTAGGTATTTTATAAATGGGCTGCAAATAATTGTGTGCTCTCCGACTTTTATAGTTATCGTCTCTAGCACCCTTCTGCTCGTAATGAGAACGGATTCCGTTTTATGTTCAGCGAGGTCTAAACTCATATCGCGTAGCCAGTTTTTTATCAGTGATATTGCTTCGTTGCAATACAACTCGATTTCTTCAAGTCGTTTCGCCACGACTACAAAAGCAATATCATCCACGAAAGCTATAATGGCGACTTCCCTGGGGATTGGTAGTCGTAGAATATCGTCATACATCACGTTCCCTAGTAAGGGACCTAGCACTAATCCTTGTAGCATGCCCCTGTAATTTTATATATAAAAATCAGTAAAGTAGCTCCTGATCAATCTTAATATGTACTTCGGTACATTTGATCTTTCGAGGCATTGTAAAATACGCGACCAGTTCGACGAGTTAAAAGCATTTTTTACGTCAAGTGTAACCTTTTCATCGTCTACCTTCTATGGCCGATTGGGCTTTGTCTATTACGACTTTAATGGCGTCGATTGTCGATCGGCCCTTTCTAAAGCCGTATTGATATTTCGCGAGTCCATCATTGGCTTCAATGATAGGCTGTAGTCTGTTGCATATAATTCGCTCTAATATTTTACCCATAGTGTCGAGCATATAGAGCGGCCGATAAGATGAGGGCTCCTGCGGCGGTTTATTTCCTTTTGGTAAGAATACCAACCGTTGGTATTTCCATTGGTCCGGAAATATTCCCTCGCTTAAGCATGCGTTATACATGCTAACAAACACGTCTAGGCGGGCCTTCATCGCTATTTTTAAAACCCTATTTGGTATGTCATCTGGACCAGGGGCTTTCCGATCTTTTACCCTCTCGATTGGAGCGATGAGTTCATCGGTTGTTAAGGTAGAAATGTGTTCACGTAGTTCTCCGCACTCGCTTAGTAGAACTCCGTCATGTTGTGAGCGAAACAGAGTTTTTACGATTCTGCTGAGAAATAGCGGGCAAGTCGGTGCCGGTCTCTGAGACGTTTTGAGCTTCGCGATTATGATTTTGTACGCTTTGCTCCATACATTTTCGCTCAATTGCATGCAAAGATCCTTAAAGCATTGTCTTTTGATAGACTTAATGGCGGATTTGAGTGCGGCGAGTGCTTCTTTATACGCTGTCCTCAATATCAAATGTCTATCCATATCGCGTCTAGACCGTTGGTATTTTCTTCGTGCCTTAAGACAGGCTGATCGAAGTTTCTTAATGTCGTCGTTCCACTAATACGTTAGACGGTTTTGTATCCCCGTTCGAGCCATTGATATATCGCAGGCAGCGTGCAGTTGTCGCGTTACTTGACGTACGATCTCGTTAGCTGTTCTCAATTCAACTAAAGCTTCGGCGATTGCGTACTCTAAGAGCTCCTCATCTAAGGTGTTTATGTTCCATTTCACTTTGCTAGTTTGAGACTGGGTGTTTCGAGGTCGTTTAAGATAGAGATTGCTGACGCGCCATGTCCTATGCCTAGATAAGCTACTACTAACGAACGTAATATCAGCAATCTAGCCTGCACCCGCTCTAGTAAACGTGTTCGCATTTCCCATATTAGCTACGACAACGTCCAAACTAGAGAGCGATTCGAGTAGAATGGTTCCCCTTTTATTCGTTAGTACGCTTCCCCATTCTACTGCCCATGCATTAAAATCACCGGCTATAATAGTTGGCGTATGATCCTTAGCATCAAGAACTATGCTTTCGACGACTCGTTCGTATTGCTCAATAGTAAGGCTTGGAGGGACATAGCAGCTGTATATGTACGAGTATATATCGTTTAACTTTGCTCTTACGAAGTAGTTTTTCTCGCCGAAAGGTGGTATCTGAAGTGGTATTACCACATGCCTATATGGCGGCTTTTTTCGTCGCATCATGCGCCCGGTTGCCCGAATTAATGTTGCAATATTGCTCCGAGATTATTGCAGTGTCGAACTTATGCTCATGGACCGTTTGATGCAGTAAATCCTTGCAAAAATTGCAAAATTATTTTTATGTTTTCGCGTGTAGGCTCTCTACGGGTTATATGCCCAAAGTCTACTCCGTTTGCACTACAGTGCAAGCATTTTGGTTTTGCCTTGCAGTCCTTCAACTTATGCCCGTTTTCTCCGCATCCCAGGCATGCATTCGATCGATCGGTAGGGCTTTTGCACGTTCTTGCCATATGTCCAAACCCGATTCATCTAAAGCATTTCTTTGGGGAAATTTTTTCTCGGATCCTGCAATAAATCCAACCAACGCGTACTTTTCCGGCGGTAAGTAATCTGTTACCGATGTCTACAGACAACCGTATGGTGGCCGCCTGAGTCTCACCAAAAGTTTTCCTCATTGTCTTTACTGCCAGCGGCTTAACTTCATAATCATAAAGGAACTCGGTGATGGCCGCGCAAATTTCTTCCTTCGTGCATGATTGAGCGAATGCTAGCATCTTCACCTAACGAATCTCCGATTTTTTTTAAGTTTGTCTTCTTCCCTTACCCTCTTTGCAGACGGTACCATTTAATTTATGGGCTTAGCGATTTGTCAACTATAGTATAGGCGCTGAGTTGTTTTCTGGCAACGATGCCACAGGTACTCGGCTTTCCTCAAGACGAAGATTAATGATTTGCACTTCCCGTTCGAGTTGAGAAACTTTGCAACATAGGTTAGATGTCTCGACTTTGGCTTCTCGAAAAGCGGACTTGATCAAACTTTCGATTTTTTTGATTTCACTGTGGACGTTGTGCTTATCTTTATAAAAACCAATCAACTCATCAATTTTTGCACCAAGTTGTAACATTATATTTACCGTTTGAGGCGGAGTCTCAGTGTTTGGCTTGACCATTGGGCTCCGATCTACCACTGTGGGACTGATTTGTGGGTTTTCTATCACGTGTTCTTTCAGGGCAATTGTTTTTGGTGGTGAACGCATGACCCTCATAGTTTTCTTGAACGGGTCTGTTGCGACGTCTGTGTGGAGGAGATTCCTTGTAGTATTACTACCTATGGGGGCCAAGGTTGCCACCGCCGTAGGGGATATTGACGTTTGTCTATTACGATGATACCTAGGTAGGTAGGTAGGTAAGTAAGAGTGGCTGTTGGAAACACCAACCCACTTAGGCCTATTGGCCCATTGTGATGCCACGTGGATCTATGATCCTCTTAATAATGGAACCAGTTTGAGCTTACGATGAAGCGTAGGGGACTGTTTACGTCTATATTTCTTAGATCGCTTAAGTCATTATAGAAAAAAGCTCCTAAGTGAAGTTTTCTTCTCTGGGAGAGAGCTGGACATGTACAAAGAAGGTGAAGGATTGTCTCCTCTTCCTCCTCGTCCATGGAGCTTCTACAGAAATCATTTGTAAAGTCGCCAAGCCGTCTTGTGTGCTTGCCTATCAGGCAGTGTCCTATATAGAATGATCAGACTCTTAGAGCGATTCGGATCTAGCTTTGGCCCGATCCCAACTGGAGCTTCAAAACGAACTTGTTCCCCGATTTTAGTCCCCCCTCCTCACTTATCCGACACAAAGCCCTTACACACCAATCCTCTAATCCGCTAATTCCCAATGTTCCACCCAAGCCCCCGCGCCAACGCGTCTCTTTCAATTTAACCCCAACCACCCATATTATTCCTTCTCAATCTTCTACGCCACCGATCCCAGCAAACAACTCATTTTCTAACTTCGACCTACAAACTGGAGCTAAGTACCCTAATTTTATTAACTCCCATACCCTAAACCCAACATCTCATCCGGCGCCCAACTCCATATCCAACCACGAATCTCCATCTCCCTCCTCCACTGCCCCTATTCTTGATCCTCTTTTTCCCCCCACAGTTAAACTAACCCAGCAAACCAATGGAACTACAGAAAGTCGCTATGCACTCTCTAGGCTTAGAGAGAGAAAGATATATGAAAACATTCGTCTCTTTCTCGCCTATCTACACGACAAATCGGACTTTGTCTGCTACGAAGGGAAGACCAAAACCAGCGTCATGGTATCCATCCAGCAGGAAGGCCTCCCTACCGACCCTATCAGTCTCAGGTACCACGAGATTTTTAGCATGTCCCCTCAGAAAGTAGCAGACGACCTTGCTGCATTCGGCCACTACGTTCACTCTAAACGAGTCTCACACCTACATCGAAGCCGAGCTGACCACGATAAATTTTTTCGTCCATAACGTGCCTTCCTCGTCAGCACTTAAACCATCCCGCCATACATCTCCACCCCACAACATCCCTCTTACATTTTACTACCAGAATGTAAGAGGTCTTCGCTCTAAAACCAATGTTGTCCTACGTCAATCGCATTCTCTTCCCTTTGATATTTACACTTGACTGAAACCAATTTGATTCCCGACATAAAGAACCAGGAATTGTTCCCCCCAACTTTTAATGTTTTTCGCGACGACGATCCTACCCGCCCACATGATGATTCCCCCTGTCGAGGCGTCCTACTGGCGATCCACAACAGCCTTAACTCTTCTCCCATTACCATCTCCTCATCCTCTAAAGTCGACTTTGTCGCTATAAAAATATCACTCTCCTTCAAGTCCCTTTACGTTTTATGTTGCTACATCCTGCCAGCTCAACCTACCGAATCTTACCAACTTGTTGTCGATGTGATCGACTATTTAATTGACCTGTCTGACTCTACTGACGATATCTTTGTTTTCGGCGACTTTAATCTTCCTCAGCTACAGTGGATTCCATCGGACGATCAATCGTTCTTCATCGCTTCAAATGCCAACTCAGCTAAGGAATGTCTCTTCTTAGATCGCTTAACAGACTCAAGTCTATGCCAAGTCAGTGGTGTATCCAACTTTATGGGCAGGCAATTGGACCTTATTTTCACAACAGATTCAATTAACTCCTCAGTCTCACTTTGTCCCCTATCTCTCTCTACAATCGACAACTACCACCCCCCCCCCCCCCCTTCTACTTTCATTTTTTCATAACTCTTCTTTCCAGTCCACTCCTCCCACAACTCTCTCATCCTACGACTTTCATAAAGCAAACTTTCACAAAATCAGTGACTCTCTTAGTAGATCCCGCTTTAACTTTCACAACCTAAGCGTAAATGATGCCTTATCCATTTTTTATAAAGAAATATTTAATTCTTTCAGCCTTTACGTTCCGTTTTCCCGCCTTAAAACATAATCTACTAGTCCTCCCTGGTATAATCGCAAGCTTCGTTCCTTACGAAACAAGAGAAACAAGTTATGGGCTGTTTTCCTGCGTACCAGATCCTTGTCCGACTATTCCAACTATCTTGGTGCTTATCTTCATTTCACCGAACTTTACGATTCCCTTTACCAGCGTTACCTTAACAATGCGCAAGTCAACCTTATAAATGACCCTAAGTCCTTTTACCAATTTGTTAACTACAAAAGAAAGTCCGATGGTTACCCTCCTTCCCTCTCTTTCAATAACAAGTCATCAACCGATCCACTCACCATTGCCAACCTATTTACCAGCTTCTTTAAACAATCCTTCACCAACGACTCCTTTGTACCAGATCCATCCTATTTTTGTTACCTACTGAACTTCTCCAACGGCCCACTTCTCTCTCACATCTTGGACCCCTCCTATATCGAATATAAATTACACCAACTCACTGACGAATTTACACCCGGTCCAGATGGCCCCCCTGCCATATTTCTTAAAAAATGTTCTTCGTCTCTTGCCCTTTCTGATCTCTGTCGTCTATCCCTTTCACAAGGAGAATTTCCTCAGGTTTGGAAAACCTCCTTTATAACCCCGATCCACAAAAAGGGATCAAAGAACGAAATAACAAACTATCGTCCAATCGCTAAACTCTCCCATATACCCAAACTCCTCGAAAGTATTTTGTATGAAGCTCTAAGTTTCCAATGCAAATCACTTATTTCCCCTAGACAACATGGCTTCCTAAAGGATAGGTCAACCACCACAAATCTCGTTGAATTCGTATCCTTTGCCATCTCTGTCCTAGAGAATGGCAACGCAGTCGATGTAGTTGCAACCGATTTTAGCAAAGCCTTCGATAAAATCTCTCATCGATTAATACTCTTCAAATTGTCTACCCTCGGCTTTGAACCCATACTGTTAAAATGGATATCCTCTTACCTCGAAAACCGTTTTTATAGTGTTCGTTTTAGGTCAGCCCACTCCGCTCCATTTTTGGCCACCTCTGGAGTTCCTCAAGGTAGCCATCTCGGTCCCCTTCTCTTTATATTAACCATAAATGATCTCGATAGGATCATCAAATACTCGTCCGTCTCCCTTTACGCCGACGATACCAAATTTTTCAAAACCATTTCCTCTCCCCATGACTCCTTCCTTCTTCAACAAGATCTTGATAGTTTTTCGATGTGGTGCCTCAAAAATTGTTTGGAGCTTAATATCACCAAATGCCAATCCATCACTCTTTCACATAAGCGGCTCAACGACTCTACCTTCTCCACAACCAACCTATCTCCTCCGTTGAATCTCTTCGCGACCTCGGCATTTTGTGTGATAGGGAGCTCAACTTCCGTTTGCATATGGATGGGATAATCCTTAAAGCCAACTCTGCACTAGGTTTTGTAAAACGATGGTCCAAAGAATTCACCAACCCATACGTGACCAGGTCCCTCTATATTACCTTTGTTCGTCCCCTCCTAGAGTACGCCAGTCAAGTATGGTCCCCATATCATCGCGTTAATATCTCGAGAATCGAAAGCATCCAGCGCTGTTTTCTTCGATTCGCTCTTCGAGGTTTGCCCTGGGATGATTCTTTTACTCTGCCCCCCTATCAAAACCGTCTGAACCTTATTAACCTAAACACCCTTGAGGAACGCAGAGATGCAGCCGACTTTCTCTTCATTCATCGACTTCTTTCAGGTCAGGTTGAATGCACGTCCCTTCACAATTCTATTTTCCTCAACACTAACCCTCGTAATCTACGTACCCCTCGTCTCTTCTATCTCCCAACCTACCACACCACCTATGGCGCGAACGAACCAATCTCCCGTATGCTACGAAAAATTAATTCAAACGCTAGCGTCTTTGACTTCCACCGCACCACTTCCTACCTCAAATCGGTTCTCCTTCACCACAATAACCAACCTTAGTTTTAAGTTTTAGTTTAAGTTTAATTTTAAGTTATAGCTTGTATTAAGCCGAATAAATTTGGGCTTTCGCCCCCACCAAAATTAAATTAAGTGGCTAGACATGTTGGTCCAACAGTCCACTCTGTTCTCTGTTCTTTTATTGGCATCCAGCTTTATTTTTGATTTGCATGTAGCGATTGGTATACCTATGCTACACTTTTCCGGTAGAATAAGTAGAGTGGTTCCAATGTTGCCGAGTTCATCGGCGCTACAGTTCGCTGGAATGCCCGACACTCCGCAAAGGTGAAGGTTGAACTGCTCTGCCATCTCCATAAGAGATGATCGGCATTCAAGGGCGGTTTTCGAATTTAGTGAGACTTGATAGCTGCCTGACTATCCGAAAAGATGCGGATATCCTTTGCAGATTTCACGTTTTACTTCAGCCAGGACAGAGCTTCTTTAATCGCCAAAACTTTCGCCTGGAACACGCTACAGTGATTTGGAAGACGGAAAGAGAGGTTTAGATTTAGCTTATCTGGGAAACACCACCGCCAACCCAGCTATCGGTTTTAGATCCATCTGTGCAGAAATGGATTGACTTGTCCTCCATGAAAGCATCTTCCCCCCAGAAGGATCTAGAGGGGAAGCTTACATAGAAGTCTTTGTCAAACCAAAGTTCTTATTTTCACGTCATGCACAATTGTCGATTTGGAACAGCGAGAACCCAAAACAAAAAAAAAAACCAAATGACTGTTACGCGGTTATGGCTTTTACGCTGCTACTTCAGCAAACGACATAATTGGGTCATATTTCGTAGAAAACAGTCACAGGAAATAACGTGACTGTTAATTTATCGGAATACATCAATTTGAAGGATATAACAGCAGGACCTGGATGCAACAAGACGGACCGACATGCCATACCTCCAATGTAAGTCTGCCAGTGGTCAAATGCTTCCAAAACAAATTTATTTCTCGCAGGTGTGATATTCCATGGTCTCCAAGGGGCTCGGATCTTACTCTTGCTGATTTTTGCTTGCGGGATTCATTTTATAGTTGGGATTACCTTAATATACCAAGGAAAATATCCCAAATAATTCAAAATATCCGGCGGGAGATAGTCTAGACCTCTCACAGCATGTTTTATCGAGTTTTCAAGAATTTGCGCAGTTGGCGGGGTTTTATATTTAAAAATAATTTAACAACAATGCATTCAGATTTCAGAGCATTGGACGCTGATCTTCAATAAATTTTGATGATTGAATTATTTGACAAAACATCATGAATATGCTAGCATCCGAAGAAGGCTTCAATATCATCCAAACTTATCTTGAAAATTGCTCTTCAATTCATAAAATAAGTAGAAGATTGCGTGATTTCTTTAGTCCTCAGTTTCAGTTTTTTTTTTTTTTTTTTTTCAGTTTATATGCATTTTTATTTTATCACTTAAAGTACTCTTACTTGCTAGACAAAAAAATGCTTAAAAATTAGCTTAATTAACTTAAAATTATCTTATTCTAACTTACTGGCCCCATGCGGGCACTCTAAGTTAAACCTAACACTTAAATTATGTCTTTCGACGTACGTTACTACTATACTATACTATTTCTATTCCTTATAATTAAAACTAAGAAAACATTTTTTTACAAAAGAAAAAACTTAGTAACATGACTTTTTATTTCTATTTTATTATAAAACTTAAAACTAAAATCCTACAAACTACCTACAAATAAATCTTAATCTACTTAAACTACTTACATCTAATACATACATATATATATATATATACATAATATATATATACTTAATATATATACCTATGTATATATATATATGTTCTTTTTTTTCATTTTTTATTTTTATTAATTTTTTTTTGTTTTTTTGTTTTTATCTATTTTTTTTCTTAAATCTAGCTTACTCCTACTTAAAACTACGTAAGTCGGCCATGGCTAAAAAAAAAAAAATTAGGCGACCAACTTTGCTTCACACGAAGCTAGCAAGTATTGGAGGAATTCGACGACGAGGCATCCTCTCTCTCACAAAAGCCACCAAAATTGTTGGTGCTGCTGAGCAACATCCCTCATGTCGCGGCTCCCTACCGCCCTACTGAACCGGAGACGCTCCGCACTGCCGTGTGCGACGTCTCTGTCGTAGTTGAGTCGCCTGTCCGCAGCTGTTCGAGCAACGTGGTAGATTAGCGGCACAGCCAATCTGTCCTGGATCAGACCTTTGCTATCAAGGTAGAGGAACGCTTCTGGAGGAACATAGCCGTCAAAGCGAACTCTCTCATGATACATATAATTAGGGTAGTAAGCCCCAGAGATCAGGTTGTTCGACGATATCATTGCTCTTGCAATGTGCCTTCGAGTCAACTTAATAACAAAATTGTCCACTCTTATTAAGTTCGCCCTATTGTACAAGACCTCATTGCGATAGAATTTTATGTACTCAGACTCTGGTGTTCTGTATAACCGAAGACAAGCCCTAAGGCAAGCCCTCTCAAACACCCGAATCTTTTCCAATAAACTTGCTCTCACGTTGAACCACACGGGACATCCAAACACAAGCATAGGCCGGATAAGGGCCATGTAGCAGATCACCTTCACCCTCGCATCGAGTTGGCTGTTGTAAAACAGTCTCCTTGTAAGGGCAAAAGCACCTCTGGCTCTGGCCAGAGCAACATCTATATGTTTGTTAAAATACAGATATTGATCTAGCCAGATCCCAAGGTATCTGACTACATTTCGACAGGCAAGTGGTTGTCCATGTTGTCCGACGATAGAGAACTTTCGCCAATTCTTTCTGGTATCCCTAGAGGCCCCAGACAACGGCGTCCTAAACAGAATGGTTTCCGACTTCTGAAAGTTAATTTTCAACTTCCAGTCGTCACAATATCGCTTAATTTTGTCGAAGTCACGTTGCAAAAGTGTATTAATGACCTCAATCTTTGGACCTGATCTGTACGCGATTAAGTCGTCTGCGTACGCTATGGCATGGTGAAGTGAACCTATCAGATCACTTGTGTAAATGCTGAATAGGATCGGCGAATTTACCGCTCCTTGTTGCAGACCGTTTTTAATGTTAAATGTTCCAGCAGAAGTCACATCGCCATTCTTCACGATGAACTGTCTACTGGAAAGCATATCAAAAAGAATATACAGCAGTGGTTCACTAATGCCCAACCTGTCAAGCTTGAAGAAGAGTCCCTCTAACCATACGGTATCGAAGGCCTTTTCCAAGTCAATCAGGCAGGCACCAGTGCACTGTTTCTTGCCTTTGTTCCACTGGATATCAGAAACCAGTTTAGACGCAGCATGAATGATATCATGCCCCGCCTTGAAACCGAATTGATTATCCGGAACTATATGTTTGTCCTCAACCCACTTAGTCAGGACTCTATTGATTACCTTCTCGAAAACCTTACTGATGTTTGGAAGAAGACTGATCGAGCGGAGATTCGCCGGATTGGATGTGTCTTTATTCCTTTTGGGAATGGGATGTACCACCGCAGTTTTCCAATGCGCTGGATAATGTGCATTATTCATTGCATTATTAAACAGGGTGGTATAAATATTCACCGCTTCTAGTGGGAGATGTCGAAGCACAATGTTCGGTATTTCATCGGTTCCCACTGATTTCTTACTTCTAAGCGATTCGAAGATCGATTGGAGCTCTTCCTTCGAAATGAACGGTGGTAATACCCTTTCGTTGGTGATGACATTATTTGCCATATTCTCGTCACTGAACTGGATGAAACCCGAGTTCTCGAATCGCCAATTCACAATTTCATTTCGAAGGCAGAAGTTGTGCACAAGGACTTGACTCTCCAGGTCGTGGTTCGGGCCAATGATGTCATTCGCCTTGTACACTTCCTGGAAAGTCGCTCCTATAGCCTCTACCTTCTCCTGCGGATCCTCGACCACAAAGAAGTTGTCATCATCAACTGCCTCATTTGGATCAATGCCTGCTGCTACAAGTATTTGTTCGTTGTTCGTCGTTCGGGCGATTCTAAGACATGGAAGGTCGTTCTGGTTATATCTCCGAAATATTTTATTTATTTGCGGGAACATATTCGGGTTGCTGGTGTTTACAGCCCGAATTTTATTGTTCCAATACAAACTTACAGAATTTCTGTAATTTTCCTTTATTAATGTCTGGAGGTTTTTAATCGACGACTTCAATGTCATGATCTCCGGGTTATGTCTGTCAGTAAACCGTCTGTATAAGGTTTTTAGTCTTGACAGCAGTCTACTTTTGTGTCGGTGCAGTGCGTCAATAGTTGCGTTGCGGAATAAGTCTTCTTCGTCAGTGTGTTGATACCGAGGTATCGTTCTGTCCATTGTTCGTTTGATTGTATCGTCCATTAGTCTAAGATACCTGTCAATCTCCTCGTTTGACAGATTTCTGTTGGACGGTGGGTAGAGCGAATTCGAGGAGAGTGCTCTAGCCAGTGTTCTGGTGAAGTGTGTCCAACGCACTCTACTATAATTGTAAGAATGCCTTTGAACAAACTCGTCCAATTCCGCAATTTCGTTGGGAACAGTTATTTCGGTGCTGAGACCGCAATGGTCACTGTCATACACGAAAGTGCGTAGACAGTTTGTAGTTTGTTGGTTAGTGCACGTCAGTTGTATTCGTGAGTCGAACAGCAGGAGATCCAAATAGGACCCGTGTCTGGGAAACGACGGACTATCCGTCGCCTTAAGCCCGAGTCGATACATTACACTGTGCTGACCCCACCAATTGAATAGTAGGTTCCCTCTAGTATTTGGTGTATTATTTCCCCAATCTCTATGTTTGGCGTTGAAATCTCCGCCGATAATAAAATAGTTATCTTCCAATTCCAGCCTCAGGAATCGAAAAAGTGTCTCGAGCTCTGAGATGAATAAGGTGGATTGTGTAGACTTAGGTGCATAGACAGACACCATGTACAGCCGCTTTCCACTACGGAGAGGGATGTACATGACGCATGCTTCCAGCACCTGAAACCTACGTACTACACGACTGTATATTCTTTTGGAATGCAGTCCTTTTCTTACAAAGATTGCAACACCTCCTCCTTGAATGGAGTTGGGTCGATTTCTTCGTAATATTTTATATCTTCTGTGCCTCATTTTGTGTCTTTTGGTAAGCTTAGTTTCGCTAACCAAAAGCACATCAGGGGCTTGGTCTTTAAGCAACTTAAATAGTGTGGCTCTTCGTTCGAACCTAATCAGTGAATTAACATTCACTGCAAGGACCTTCAGGGTTTGCTCCGCCCTGTACGTACCCATTACGACTGGAGATGCGTTAGGCCCGGCAGCAGCGTGTATATTTGATCCACCCGCGTAGCCTGTTCCTGTATTTGACGCTGTAGCTGAGCCATCTGCCCCTGAATAGAGAGCAAGATAGCCAGCATGTCAGGTACAGGTTCTGGTGCTCTAGGCGCTGGGGCCTGAGAAGCTACCTTTACTTGTTGTACCGTAGTTCCCCTACCTGCCGCCATTTGGGCGTAGGTAACTTGGGGAGTAACGGCTGGTGTTTGTGTTTGCGCGGGTAGACGTTTAACATCCACCTTCTGCTGCCGAGCCAGATTTACTCTTTTTATGTATTGGAATTTAGGACAACCCCGATAATTTGCGGTGTGTCCCGTGTTCCTACATAAAGCACAAGAGAGTTGGCTTTTTTCCGATGCTCCGTCCTTACCTAGAGCGCATTCCTCTGACTTGTGGTTCTTTCCACACTTCACGCATCGAGGCTGCATTTCGCAGTTCGACGCGGCGTGCCCGAACCTTTGGCAGCGAACACATTGTAAAATGTTTTCACTCCTCTTTAATTTTTCCCAGTGTACAACCTGGTAGTCTAGGACTTTTATACTCCTTAGACCATTCAGTTTGCTGTTGGGACTTAGCTGGACCAGGAAGAACGGTAGTTTCCGCTTCTCCCTTTTGGCTCTAGCCGTAACAAATGGCTTGACTTCTTTAGTCCTCATAATCGACCAACTGAACCATTATTTGTTGTCATGTGGATAAACTCCGTACCACACACACTGTACGTACATGACCCAAAGCCAACGACGCGTCAACATGATGTGTTCAATTCGGCGTTGATCGTGACAGTTCAACTTTTGTCAGCCTACAGCCGTATCTGACAGGAATGCTAATGCAGGAACTAAAATCACGAGGCTATAGCTTACGACAGGAAGTAGCAGATAAGGATATTGAGCAGAATGAAGTCCGCCCTTCTTTTACCATACAAAATTATCTTTAGTGTTGAGGTTTACTTTTGGATTAATGCGTTTTTTAACACGCAAAATTGGCCTTTCTAGAGAGAGACCAATTCTGAAGAGACTCAATTACACCCGCAAAAAGTGTACTGTTGACAACAACACAAAATGTATCGCAGCACCGGAACGATGAGGGTCTTATATAAAGCCTACTTAGTGTTTCTTGCCAATGCCTTATTACTTATTTGCCTTTTTGGTCCGAAGCAATAGCCATTGGCAAGAGCAACTCTTCCTTGGATTACTGATGAGATGTCATTATCAGATTTAATAGCGGAGCCGAGGTACATTTATAAAGTCTCTGACTACTTCACAGTTAAAGCTGTCTATTGTGATGTGACATTCTTTTCGATGCGCCGATGTTTTGTGTCCATTTTTGTTGACGGCTTATACTAAGTTTTGCTCTCATTCACGACAAAACCTGAGTTCTGCCTATGAAATCAACGTCATCAGCATGTATATGTATAAATTTAATCAACAATTGAGCAGTGAAATTACAATAGAAAAAATAAAAAATGTAAAACAAAATACGAGTATGAAGTCAATTGCAAAACAGGGCGCGCCACACAGGCGGAGCTTTGGAGAACTATTCTGAAGAGATTTATTAGAAAATAAAATAAAAGTTAAAAGAAAAGAAAATATAAAATGAATGGGTGTTTTTTTTAAATGAAGTCGCCTTTGCTAACATATAAATGTCATCAATGTCGATTTCTTCGCCGTCGTCATCATCTTCAATGATTTTTTTCGGTGCCGGAGCGGGAGCTTTCTTCAGTGACTCAACATTAGGACGATCATTGTACTCGATTTCGAGATCCGAGTCTTCTTCTTCCTCTGAGGATTCCTCTTCTTCGGCTTCTTGTAGCCATTGGATGAGTGGTTTAGCTTTCTCATGGATTCTCTCCTTGGAAACGTATTTCTTGCTCACTTTCTGCGATCAGTCGAGAATGGTCTTTTCCTCGAGAATATCAGCATTGTAGAAAAGTTTTAGAATTCCAGTGACTTTATCCATAAGCTTAGCAGAGTGAAGAGCGATTACCTGCTCAATTCCACCAATTAAATAGCGTTGCGCCTTTGAATTGTTGTGGGTGAAGCGTAATAGTAGGTTACGATGCTTGCGCACCTCATTGATAATATTCGAAGAGAAAAGCAAATCGGCCAAAACCAAAGTACCCTTGCGAGCGATATCAAGGCGTTCAGCTTCAATGGCCAACTCCTTATGGACGGCAATAGAGTCCAATTGATTCAAGTCAATCTTGCGCTTTACCATTTCATAGAAAATATCAATTCGTTCCTTCTCTGTCTTATCGTAATCATCGGAAATTGTCATTGTTTTAGCGCCATCAGTTAAATCCTGTAAATGAGCACGAATTGCCTCCTTCGACGTGTCAGTAGTCCAATCGTTGTCATCATCATCATCTTCGTCGACCTTCTTTGGTATAGTAGCATTTATCTCAGCTTCAGTTTGACTGGCATGGTTATTACCATCATCTGAATTGCCTGAGTTGTTGGCCATTGAATTACGAGTATTTGCCGAATCTTTGAACGTCTGCCACGTTTACCTTCAGTTAATGAGGATCCTTGAGTAGCCGGATTAATTGTTGGTGGATTCTTGAGAATAAAAGTGTTCACCTTGTGATTGACCTTAAGTGGACCATGGAAAGCACAAGCCTTGCAGGATTGCAAAATAGTGTCATTTTTAGCAGAAACTAATAAATCAGTTTCGGGATTATCACATTCCGGACAAAGAACAAATTTTCGAATGAAGCCATCGAGTAGATCTTGCAGCTTTGTGGCATCGTGAGAACCATTGACAATGAAGCGTTCGTTCTTATAATCAAATTGAGTTTGAGCACCCAACTCACAACCAAAATACTTGGTCGGATATGTAGCAGGGCGTCCTATTGCCTTTGCGACCTCGGCCATATTGACAATGACGGTCTTTATGCCGTTTTCGTTTATTTTTTTTTCAATATAAATTATTTTGTGCTTCGAAAATTATTTCAATAATTTAGTTTTTACACAACGCTGCACTTCGTATCCAACCAACTGCTTTCTTCTTATAAGATTTTAAGATGACGTCTAATCACAGCTTTTCTCTAAGATGCACAGACCCTAATTATTTTCCCCTTTTGTACGAATATTGTATCCTCTGCCACGTTTTGGTCTTGCCTTGCCTTGTCTCGTCTCTTCGCTCTGGAATTTTGACGACGTTTCCGTACCTTTGCTCGCTTGCTTGCTTTCTTGGCTTTTTAGCTCGCTCTGCTAAAGCTATCGACTCCCTTCGATCTGAAATAGCATTAGTGTGCTGCCGTAACGCTTTTGACGACGTTAATGATTTTAAATTTTTATTTTTTGATTTGTTGTAGATATTTGTTGTTTAAATTCATGAAGTTTGTTTTTTTCTTATTGCTGCGGTTTTTTTGCTTGCTTATTATAAGCTTTGTGTTTAAATTTGTAATTTTTGTTGTACGTGGTGTTTTCCAAAAACTAAAACTAATTATTTTTGCTTTGAAATTGTTGTTTTCTGGTGGATTTAACGGACTCTAGCTGACCCTTAAGATTTTGTAACTTTTCTTCAATAACTGCAGGATCGAAATTTTGAGTGAGAAAGGGACCAATAGAGAAATTTGGTAGATCATTGAAGTAAGAGGGATCTGGTACGAAGGAGTTGTTGGCAAATGATTGTTTGAAAAATGTAGCAAACAAGTTGGTGATAGTAGGAGCATCACTTGAAGATTTCTTTTCGAAAGCGGGGGAGGAAGGATAACCATCAGTCTTACTTTTGCAATTGACTTCAATTTGTCTTGGGGTCATTTATGAGATTGGTTTGCGCACTATTCAGGTAGCGCTGATAGAGAGAGTTATAGAGTTCACTGAAATGAAGATATGTACCTAGATAATTTGAATAGTCGGAAGCAGAGTGGGTGCGAACCGCCCATAACTTGTTTCTTTTGTTTCGTAGAGAGCGAAGTTTACGATTATACCAAGGAGGGGATGTAGAAGAAGTTTTATGGCGGGAGTAAGGCACATAAAGGGAGACGGATTTGAATATTTCTCTGTAAAAAATGGAGAGGGCATCAACCAGAGATAGATTGGTAAACTTAAAAGAAGCACTGCTTAGATATGTATTAATTTTACGGAAATTAGCTTTGTGAAAATTGTAAGAAAATAGAACTGCGGGGGGAGGCGACTGAAGGTGAGAGTTGTGGAAAAATGAGAGAAGAAGTTGAGGATGAAAGTTATCAATAGCTGAAAGAGATAGGGGACAACACGATACTGAGGAGTTGATGTGATCAGTTGTGAAGATAAGGTCTAATTGCCTTTCCATATAGTTGGAAACGCCACTGACTTGGCATAGACTAGAGTCTGTTAGCCGATCTAAGAAGAGGCATTCCTTAGTAGAAATGGGATTGGAAGCGATGAAAAAAGATAGGTCTTCAGATGGAGTCCACTTCAGCTGAGGCAGATTAAAATCGCCGAAGATAATGATATCATCAAGCGATTCTGATAAGTCGATCAAATTGTCAATTGCTGCAATAGCAAGTTGGTAGGATTCGATAGGTTGCGCCGGAAGAATGTAACAACACATAACATACAAGCATCTACGAGTGAGGGTTATTTTAACCGACACAAAGTCGAGCTTAGGAGAGGATGATATTGCAATGAGAGAGGAGTCCAATCTGTTGTGAATAGCCAGTAGGACGCCTCATCCCGAAGAACATTAAAAGAAAGAGGGAATAACTCCTGGTTTTTTATGCTGGGGATAAGATTAGTTTCGGTCAGAGCATAGATATCAAATGGGAGAGCATGAGATTGGTGGAAAACAGCGTGGGTTTTAGAACGGAGTCCTCTTACGTTCTGGTAATAGAAGGTGAGAGGAAGGTTTTTGCATGACTTTTTAGGGTCGAAAAAATTTATCATGGTCAAGGCGACTGCGTTGGAGGTGTGAGACTCTTTTAGAATGCACATAATGGCGAAGAGCGGCAAGATCGTCTGCAACTTTTTGGGGGGGGGCGTATTGAAAATTTCGTGATACTTTATATAAAGTTTCCTGAGACTGGTAACGTCGGTAGGGAGGTGCAGATAAGCGAGATATAGACGTATACTCTCATAAATCTTTTTATCTATAAGCCTAGAGAGCGCATAGCGACATTCGGTGGTATCGCTAGTTTGCTGCGTTAATTTAATAGTGGGTGGCGAAAGGGGGTCAATAGAAGAGGGAGTGGTTAATAAGTTTGGTATCGTAATGGCTGGGGTTTCTGAAATAGGGTTTAAAATGTGAGAACTGATGAAATTAGGATACTTAGCTCCAGTTCTGAGGTCGAAATTAGGAAAAGGCGTGTGTGTTAGGGGTTGAGTGGTGGGAGTTTGAGTGGCAGGAGTTTGAGTTGTAGGGGTTAAATCGAAAGAGACACGTTGACGTTGGGGCTTGGAATAGGGGGAGTTGGAGTTTAGTTGGGAGGCTTAAAATTAGGAAAAATTGTTGTTTTAAAACTCTAATTGGATCTGGGTTTGTTGTGGGAAGAGGAGGTGGGTCTTGACAAATTGGATTTATTTACTAACTTATTTGTTGGTTTAGGTATAACGGACTGCTTGGCTTTATCCTGCTTCTTGGGCATATTTTCCAACCATTTGCAGACACGCATCTTTCCAAGATTGAAATTGTTGCTGGCAGAATGGAATAACCATTCGTATTTGTTTGGAAGATTGAGCTTGAAGCTGCGCTTGCTTCTGTGGTGAGATGTAGGAAGCAAATTGCAGTGGCTAATGGTAATGCCATATTTCTTTTCGAAGAAATAATAATAAGTATCGCCTATGTGAATTCATGCACGTTCTACTGGTGTACTGGTGTTTCAAGTATTCTTTCAAAGTCATATAAAACAATGTGAGTCCCCTCTCGAAATAACACAAAAGGAACGTTGACTTTTCGGAAAATTCTTTTCTCACAAAGATCGTCCAATAAAAACAACTATGCAACAAGCAATTCTAATGTCTTTAGCTGGTCTAGCACTTATTAACTCCAGAGAGATGGCTACGTACTAAGTACTTCAAGAAAATGCACAACAAAATTATAACGAAACGAAAAATAAAAAAAATTAAAGAAAACTGTCTACTGTGTCCACCACGTTTTAGAGCTCACTGTTGCCACTTGGCAAAATCTCACTTGAAAAGAAATAAAAATAAAGTTTCTAGTTTTTTCGGCTCCCTCTTTCTTGGGATGATTCGGCTTTTGTCTGCTTTTGATTCGTACACACAATATGGATTTCTCTTTTTGGCTCTTGCTGCACTTTGATTGCAGATCACAAATTGAAAAACACGAATCGAATTTATGTGAAACTTGGAAAATGTATGCGATTTTGCTTTCTGCTTCTTGCCAATTCCTCTTTGCTGTCGTCTTCCTTGCTCAACAAGCTGTCAAACGAGTCGACTCTGTGCTGTCACTTGTGGTCTCTCTACGTCTGTCGTTTTTCTTTTTTCCCTTTTCTTGTTGTTGTTCAACTGCCGACAAGCCAGATTATGATTACGAATCAAAATAAACGCGCGCGTAATAAACACACGGTGCAAAATGAGATTCTCCTGATTTTCATAAATAGCTGGCGGAGAAGGTACGGATCCCTTATACTCTTCCTGTTACTTTTTTAAATTAAAATACGCTGATGAGAATTACTACGAGTTAACTGCTGCGAACAAATTTTCAATATGACTTGCGAGTTTCACACAATTTTTTCAAGTATGATGTTGAAAAAGTTACATGACAGCGCATCATTTTGCCTAAATCTTTTTGACATCAAAGGTCTCGGAGAGATTGTTTCCGACCTTTACGGAGCAGTGAGCGTTCTTGGGTTTTTTCCAAGATCTGCCGTATTGTGAATATTTGGTAGACTGTGGAATTACGGGTCCTATTGGTCATTGATACACGGCTTCAGACGTTCAGAAAAGCCAGTGGATAACATCTACAATAAAATGCGATGTTAAGGAGACTGATCATTCTATAATTGGCGCAGGTAAGGGGGTATCCTGTGTGGATCGGGCAAATGGTGCCTGCTTTCTGCCGGCCAATTCGCACTACCTTAACTAGCTCGACAGGTTGGCAGCCTTGTTGTTCTTAAGCTTCAATATTCCTATCCTCAATTAATTTTTGTAGGCGGAACGGATCCCTTGACATTCAACGTCCAGGTTGAATGGTTCATTCTGCCTGACAACGGGGCTTGTCCTCGCCGTTTAACCGTTTGCATAGGTTGTCTTACCATAGCCTCAGTATTGCCTATGATTCTACAACCATGTTTCATTTTTCATCTGCACAGGTTTCTATTTGACACGTCCTTTCAACCTTTTGGTGTAATTTCCGAACATTGTTTCTGAGGTAGCGATCATGCGTTTCTCATGCGTTTTCTTTTTTATACGGGGAAGCCGATGTTCTTCCCTTCACGAGCCCCTTCTCATTCTACGTGTACTTTTTTGTTTTTTTTTTTATAATTTGCACGCGCTCAAGGGATTTAAGTATCCTTAAAATGTTTGTACACAGCACGGGCGAAGGAAACTCAGGGAGGATAGAAAGAGAGGTACCGGTGAACGTTGGTTTTAAATGTTTGAAGCTTATAATGACTTGGAAATAAGGAGCTAGGCAGGGCATTCCATAAGCGATTGTACGGCTCAGGAACGAATCACGATATTTTAGAGTACGAACGTTTTTTTTTTTTTTTTTTAAAAGAACTTAACATTCATGTGTATGAATATACTTATAATGCCTCAGCATATGTTAAGTTTTTTGGAAAATGGGATAGAGAGAGAAAGAAAGATGTTTGGGCTCAGTGGTTATTTCGGTTGAGGGTATACCGACGAGCATTCATAGCGAGACGGGTGTTAAAGGTTTGAAGGGGCGGGATGCTACTGGCGATTTCTATAGAGCATTGGTGATGGAAATAGCGATAAAACAGCGTGAGGCACGAGACCTTACGTCAGTGTTCGAAGGTGTTCATTGTTTGAGTGATATGAGCAGCACCTATAAGTTTTATCGCACGGTTTTGGATTCTATCCAGCAGGTGCAGAGATGTTTTGAGCGCACCCGACCAGATATGGGCATTGTACTCCGATTTCGGGCGGATAAACGCCTTATATATTGAGGCCAGATCAGAGAGGATGAAATATTTCTTACATCGCTTGAGGAAACCTAGAAATTTCGCAGCATTTTTGACGACACCGAATATGTGGTCATTCTAACGTAAGTTGTCACTAACACACATACCGAGAATGGAAAGTTTATCGGTTTCGACGATGCAAGTGCCATTCATATAAAATGGCTGGGTATTTGAGTTTCGCTTTAATGACAGCAGACAGCGTTGAGTTTTGGAAGCATTAAATTCTACTCGATTGATAGTTCCCCAATTGGTTATGCTGTTAATATCGGAGTTTAATGAGCTTAACATACGCTGCCGTTCCTGTTCTACAGCCGAAGAGCAGGGAAGTGAGTCCGGGAACGAATATGAAAAGTAGAGAGTGCTGTTGTCAAAGGAATGTGTTGGATTAGAAGTAGCAGACAAGAGATCATTAAAGAGTGTCGGAGACAGAACGGTGCCTTGGGGCACACCAGCATTTATTTTGTGAATATCAGACTTGAAACCACCCAAGACAACTTGAATTGAACGTTCCGAAAGGTAATTTCTAATCCATTGAAGAAGAGAGTCATGGATCCCAAGAGCACGCATTTTCGACAAAAGAGCCTGATTCCAAACTCTGTCAAATGCCTTAGAAATATCAAGTGCAACTATCTTGCTTTCGCCAGATTGATGTACGCTTTGGTTCCACTTTTCGTTGAGACATGTCATCAGATCACCAGTGGACCAGTTGCTACGACTTGCCGGTCATTAAGAAGTTTTCGTGTTTCGAGATATTTCATGAGCTGACGATTTAGCAGCGTTTCCATGACCTTGGAAAGAAGGTACGTTCTGTGCATTAGGTCTGTAGGAGGAGAGAGAAGAAGATTCGCCTTTTTATGGACGGGCTGGACAAAGTTTTTTTTTTTACGCGCGCCTAAGGGGTTATGAATACCCTTATACTGTTGCCTGGGCGCGGGAGGAAAGATAGAACGAGGAGAAAGGAAAGTTTGTGATTTGTGTGGTTTGAAACTCAGGTGTGTTTGGTTTCGATATTGACTCTCCAAGGGTGGGAGTCCGAATAAGACGGAGAGATTTTGTTTTCCATCCGCTCGGAAAGAGTCCTAAAGAGTAGGATGAAAAGTTTACGCAGTGGTTTTGCCAGCGAGGAAGAACACCTCTTCAGAAGATGGGGAGGTATACCATCTGGACCAGCGGATTTGTGAATGTTAAGATCTTTAAGAACCCTTGCTACTACAAGAGTGCGAAAGTGGATTTGCCCCATTGAAGATTCGACACACTCAAGTGTAGGCGGAGACAAAGCGTTTTGAGCTGGCCGCAAACTGTGCAACAAGCAGATTTGCCTTATCCAAAGAGCTGACAGCTGGAATGTCATTGTAAATGAGCGTTGGGATGGAGGATAAGGCAGAATTTCTAATACTTTTGACGAACGGCCAACAATTTATACTACCTTTGGGACATTGTAGTATTTTTTGCCTCAGTTTTTGGTCGTATTGGAATTTTACCCGTTTAAGAAAGACGTTGCAGTCATTCCTGCCTCGTTCGGTTTTCCTCTGTTGGGTTGGTCTTGAGGGACCGAAAAAACATTTCTCTAACCCTGACAGACTCTTTACAGCTCGAGTCGTACCACGCATTTCTTTTGGTTTGATACTCTTCATCCGATGAGGGATAAAGTTTCTCATTCCAAAGAGAATGGTGTGTGTGATCATGTCAGCAGCAGCATCCACGTCGTTATCGAGGAAACATAACGACCAGTTAAAATTCCTAAAGAAGCTGTTAAGACCGCTCCAGTTGGCTTCCTCGTATTGCCAGACGGTTCTTTTAGGAATTAGTACGAGTAATTAACTGATATGACACAGTGGTCCGATGAGCCTGGAGGGGAGAGCACATCAACGGAGTATTTATCAGGGTGAGAAGTTAAAAACAAGTACAGGGTGTTGGCGGTAAGTTATTTTCCGCAGCGAACACCGCACTTCGGGTGTTGTCTGTCCAGAATGTTGAAACCACCTAGAGTCGTGTATATTGAAATCGCCCATAATAACGATTTCAGTATGAGGATACAGGGATACAATTCTTTGAATGGAGTTAGACAGCGCATCAAACTCGTGAAAGGTCGAGTTGCTGTTCAGTTTGGGGCTTCTGTAAATAAAGCAGTAGTGGATAATTTGCTTACGGAGATGGAATTTTAACCACATGAAATTGAAGTCCGGATTGGAACAGGGACTACATTGTGGTGGAGTTTGGTAAGCTACATCACTGCGCACGTAAATGGCGAGACCGCGGTGAGAGAAGAATAATGGCACTAGTTCGTAGCTCGTAGCCAGGTAGCTTCAGATCAGAGTGATCTGAGAGGTGTAGGCGGGAATCTACCTGTGTTTCACTAAGTGCCAAAACAGCTGATCTGGATTTACAGACGTGGACGTACACAGAAAAGTGATTACTTTTTAGCCCGCGTATATTGGCAATATCCACTCTAAATTCTCGAGTCATTACAAAGAAAGACAAACACAAAAAAACACAAACACTTGTCTGCATTCTTCATCAAACAACGGATTTCGTTGGAGGTTGGAGGTTGGGCGAAACTCAGCACATCAGTTACGGGGTTTCTGATGACTTCTTGGCATAAGTTCAGAGGACTTATTAGCGTAGTCTTTTTCCTCTGTGGGGACACGAACTGAACTATGTAATATAAAGGATTTCTTACTCGTATTTCTTTATTTAAGACAGTTAATTAAAATTTAAACACCGAAAAAAAGATAAGCTACTGATTTTAGGATTTAAGATCTTAAGGCCTCTAGGAGATCCAGAGTTGAATACTAATATATTTTTGTAGCAAGGACCGGAAAAACTGCCACACATTTTTGTTAAATTAACTCTGCACGGAATCCGTTGACAGCTTTTGGAGAAAAGCGGTTACTTGTTTTGTTGTATACCACTTGGTCTGCCATATTAAACAATGTGCAATCTAGTAACGTTAATTTCATTTTCCATTGGCACTGTAATGTTCTTTTTTTTATCGAAAATTGCCGCTCAATTGGAGTCACCCTTAGCGAGCGAATCAGTCACAAAGTCAGAGCAATGAGATGATTCACGACGCTCTTGATTCGTGTGTTAACTTAATTTTCCACATACGAGTACATGTGTACATATGCCTCATGAGTTAAGAAATGCCCTTCTGCCGGCGACGTTGCCCCATGCCCTTCCGTATGCTGCTACCTTTATTGCCTCAGCTCATGTCAGGTGGAACATTTGCATTTTGCGAGGATTTCGAATCGTTTGCAATTGTTTTGCCAATGAAGGTGCGTACAGTGTAACCTGGTACATATTAGCGCATACATGTATGTAGGTGTTTCCAGCACATTTCCACCTGGGAACTCTCTAGCATCTTCGAAACAATTAAGGCTGGCTAGGCACTTAGTAATTCTCTTTGAGCTTATTCGCATCAAAGTGCATACAAAAGCATGAAGAGAGAAAAATTGAGGAGAAAAGAAAAAAAAAAAATTAACACATACACTGAGTTGTCTTGATATAGCCGACAGAACCACAAGCCGAGGATTGTGGCGCGTTCCAAAGGTTCCTCTTTGATATAACAACTGCCACCACCACTAGCGTCACTACAGCGTTAATGGGGGTTGATGAGATCATTTCCATAAATACTAAGCGAGACTCTCTCCATGTCTCATTGCTTATTTTCTGTTTATTATTATTTTTATTTTTTTTTTTTAAGGAAAAGAAACTAAAGCGGAGAAAAAAAAAACAGAAACACAAACACATGAGAGCAAAGAAATCAAGGGCATTCACAAAAAAGTTATACGATTTGTGGGCAAGTCGGTTCCTGCGAGAGCCAGTGGCAACGGCAACATCATCAGTTTCTGGCGACCTTAAAAGGGGTTTCAAGTGGCCTCTAAGTGGACTGAGAAAAGATCACTTAAGGGAGGGATTACATCTCGGTGGAAACTATCTGACACTGTTTATGGTAGGGTCATCGGACTAGGGGCACTTGTGATTTTAAATTCAACCAAAATCCCACTTACCCTAGTTTTTATTATCTAACAACGAGGCCGAGATAAAATTTTGGCGATAAGAAATGAACTCAGAATTTAGTCGAAACACATACATAATCACAAACATATGAATGTATATACAGTGTACACATATTACATGTGTATGTAGGTATGTACTCCATCTATCTCGTAGAGCAGCATAATTTGTTTTGAATGGCATGTCAGCAGTACGTTGGTTTGATATTTTCGTAAACAAAGTCAGTTGAACGTGATCGAAAATAAAATGTTCGTCTGTTTAGATAAATGTTGAGTTGTACAATACAGATACAGGGTGATCTAATGGAGGCTAATTGCGCTAATACATTTGTTTTGAGTAAAAGTCTGACGTTTTCTGTTTTGAAGTTTTAAGATAGCCATGAAGTATCTCATCAGTAGCAGATCTAGACAAGAAAATCTCCACATTATGTTTACGTTATCGTTTAATGAACAGCTCATAGGGATGGTTTAGGCAAGAAGTTTCGAATTTGTGAGACATTAAAGCGAATATCTCATGAGACAATTTCAAATAATATTTAATTCATCAATATAAGCCTAATACGTCACGTCACTTGCAAGCACTAGCCAATGATACTGATTTACTTATTTGCTTACTTAGGTGGCGCTACAGTTCGGGGTGAACCTCTCCAGTTAGCCCGGTCCTTTTCTAACTGCCTCCAGTTGCGACCTCCAAGTCGGATGATGTCCCCTTCTACTTGTGCGCGCCACCTAAGTTGAGCTATCTCTATGCCGGGTAAGATTCGAAGACTAGGTCGATGTCGCTGTACGGCTTGCATAGTTTGTCGTTGAATCTTTTCTTCCAAAGCCCGTCAACCCAAATGGGACTGAATGTTTTTGAAAGATTTTCCTGTCGATAGAGTCCATACTTCTCCGCCATAAAGTAGGACTGAGGTTTTACATAAAGTCTCCTTAGTTTTTCGGGATAGTCTTACTACTCAACTGCCTTTTTATCACAAAGAAACAGCGATTCTTCGTCTTATTTTTTATGAGGTGTTGTTGGCAAATTTCATAGCACAGCTAAGGTAGATAAAGGCCTTTACTACCTCGAAATTATAGCTGTCGATTGTGACGTTGTCCATTTCGTCGATGTTGTACGTCTCTTTTTATTGACAGCGAATATTTGGTTTTACTCTCATTTACCGCTAAACTCATTTTGGCAGTTTCCGTTTCAATACTAAGGAACGCAACGGTGACAGCCCACTGAGTACTTCCAAATATGTCGTTACCATCGTCGTAAGCTATTAGTTGCACAGACTTTTGTAAGATTGTGCCTCCAGTGCTCAATTGTGAGTTCCGCAAAATTCTTTCAAGTATGATGTTAAAGAAGTCACATAACAGTACGTCATGTTCTCTAAATTTAAAACATCAAAGGTTTCGGTTAAGGCGTTACCGACTTTGACGGAGCATCGAGCGTACTCAATTGTCATTCTGCGCAGACGGATGAGTTTGGCAGGGATGCCAAAACCAGACATGGCTCTACATAGCTCGTCTCTATAAATGCAGTCATATGCGGCCTTAAAATTTTTGAAAAGATAGTTGGGCCTCTTGAGTTTTTTCCAGGGTCTGCTGGAATGTGAGAGATTTGGTTGATTGTGAGCTTTCTTGCTCTGAAATCGTACTGATAGGGACCAATCAGGCTGTTGGCGAAGGGTTGCAGGCGTTGACACAATATGACAGAGAAGATATTGGATCCGATGTTGAGGAGACCTTTGTTGTGGATTGGGCAATGGTGCTGAAATTTCATTCATCTGTCATACATATACTCTTCTGACTAGAGCTCTACAAAGTTATTTCCACCAGCTTTGAATACCCCGGCCGGTAAGCCGTCAGATCCAGTTGATTTGTTGGATTTTAGCTTAGATATTGCTATTCTGAGTTCGTTCTGGTCGGGTGAGCGGAAGTTTTGGTCACCATCTTCTAAGTCGGATGGTCTATTTTGCCTGACGGCGGGATGTTGGGCTTCTTCGCCGTTGTACAGTTTGCAAAAAAAAAGTCTTTCCATATTCTCAACACCGACTGTGACTCTACTACAGGGTTTTCTTCTTCAACATAACTGGCTTCTGTACGGTTCTTATTGCTTTGGCACGTTCTTTTTACCTGTTGGTAAAACTTCCGTACGTTATTCCTGGAGTACAACCTCTCAATATCTTCGATCGCGCTTCTCATGCTCTTTTTCCTTCTTCTGGAGAAATCAATGTTCTTCCTATTTCCACTGCTCGTAGAGCTGACGAGTAGCACTCGTCCTTCATTGCAGCGCCACTTGTAGGCTTCTTGCCGGAATTTTTTCATCAAACCAGGGATTGCTGGTTGGTGCTCGGATACTGGTCTTCGGTAATTGATGCTGGCGGCATAGAAGTTGTTGAGAGATTTGGAAATACTTGCAATTGCAGCTTTTCTACGTTATATCTTCTCATAGTAGTTCTTCTTTGTTGTGGGGCTTGGAAAAATCGCATTCGCACATTGGATGTAACAAGGTGGTGATCCGAGTCAATGTTGGTTCCTCGGAACGTGCGGACGTCGAGAATACTGGAGGCGTGCCTTTCGTCTACCACAAAATTATCAATTTGATTTAGCGCTTGGTGATCCGGAGACCGCTATGTCCTCTTGTATATATTGAGATGAGGCAACCTTATGCTTGTTATAGTAATATTTCGTCCCGTCCCAAAATCTATAAGCCTAAGTTCGTTGCCAGACGTGGTGTCGTGTATGCGTTTATGCTTACTAACTGTCCTACATTAGATATCCTCCTTTCCTATCCTGGCGTTAAAATTGCCTAGTACGATTTTAACTGGACATTGCCCATTCTTTGGTGGCGTCGTCCTTGTCTTCCGGAGGTGCATGGCGCATGTTGGGCACTTCCTGAATGGCGGTGATATGCACGTGGTAGCAGTCAATGGCCTTTGCTAATTGTCCAGCTGCACTTGGCCTGTTCCATGCAGATCCAAAGGTCGATGTCTTTTGAACGTTTGGTAGAGTCGTCAACAGTGAGTCCTTTTTTATTCGAGGCCATCACAAATTTTAATCTCTTCCGTATAGGGTTGTGAGTCTTATGACGGCGTAGGTCGGTATAATAATATCCGATATTTCGAAAACAATATAAGAGCGCGAAGAGCAAATATACTTGTATATACACCCTGAATGACTCGAACTACAACCAACTTCAGACTGCTATAATTTCCAAACCTTTCATGACAGTGAGCTCAAATTTGGCATGGCACATGGCAGATAATTTTATTATTTATAAGCCTTTTAAACGATTTGCGTCTCAGTTGTGTTGAAAATTTTTTATCCGCGATGGAATTCAAACGTGATAGTGTGATTGATTTATATTTGGCTGGAAAACCATAAGCAGCTATCGTTAGAGCCCTCCAGCACCTCAACGTGAATACATAATTTGGTCCTTCGAAAATTTAGACCTTCGGACGGCCACCAGAAAGCAGGCAGCACTGATGGTGATGGTTTGGGCCGCCATAACCGCCATAACCGCCATAACCGCCGATGGTCGCTCTCCGCTCGTATTGACGTGAAACTGTCTTAGAGGCAGTATTGAAGCCTTGGGCAAACAATCATTTCGGTCGGAAACCGTGGACATTTCAACAAGACTCGGCACCGTCTCACAAAGCGCGCGTCAACCAAGATTGGTTAAAAAACAATGTTCCACATTTCATTTCTTCGACACAATGGATTGCAAATTCTCCGGAAGCAAATCCGTTGGATTTCTCTGTCTGGGGTATTTTGAAGGCGAAGGTTGACACTAAAAAAGTGTCCGTAGCAGAAATGAGGAAAGAAAGAGAACATACTAAACTACAAACTGATATATTGTACATGCTTTCAGCAGTTGAGAAGGTCTGTGCAGACGTCATAACATCCAATTATCGGGAAAGATATGCAGCTTTTCAAAGTAACCACTTTGGATTTCGAACAAAACAAGAGCATAAATCGCTTACTCGGAGACTTCGTAAACAGACTTTATACTATTGTATACTGCATACTCTTTACTGTTTTATTCATCGATTTCAAGAAGGCTTTAGATACCTTAAATCATCAGCATATTTTTAGACAGTTAGAGAAAATAGGTGTGCGCGGTTACATTTTAGCTTAGTTCGAATGAAACCTTAGAAACAGGAAACTTAATGTAAAAATAGCAGAATAGACCCACAGCGAAGTGAGCATTGACTATGGTGTTCCACAGGGATCAAAATTGGGATCCCTCCTTTTTATATGTTAACGAATTACTCTCGGTTCTTACCCGGGCGATACAGCCATCATCGTAAGCTATAAAATTGTTGAAGATACTACGAGTATATAGGCATAATGCAAAAAGAATTTAATGCAGTAACAGCCTGTTGCCATAACCACTGTTTAGTCATCAACCCACATACGCAAAACAGAACTAAGAATCAAGTTTGACGAGGTGTCCTGCTTACACAGAAGTGGAGATCACGAGTTGATAAGAGGCGAAGATAACTGTTCGCGAACATAAAAATACCTTGAGGTAACCGTGGACTACAACCCAAAGTGGAGCTACCATACAGAGGAACTTAATAAGCAGCTGCGGCGAGGCACATATGCTATCGCCCATATGAGTAATCTCTACCCATCTTCACTTCTATGCTATTTCGGATTGGTTGAATGCCATCTTAGATACGGAATACTGGCATGGAGAAGAGCGACAGGAATGCAACCTCTTCAGAAGCTACAGATACGTTGCTCGTATGAAAGACATAAAATAACTACCGACATGAGAACGCTTAACATTTTACAGATGCATAGATTGGACATATTAAGACACTTCTGTAACGAAAATACTTACCTGATCCCAATTCAAGAGGCATTCAACACCAGGAGGAGATAACAACATTATACAATTCCGTTATTCTGGAACGAGTATGGAAGGAGAAGACATAAGGTTACTATGCAAACTACACTTAATGAACTACCAATTGAACTTGAAAACCCATCAAAAGTCGAGGTCTTAAAAAAAGTAAAACAATTTTATTTGAAGTTAAATAAGACAGTAAACTCAGACTTACATTTTTATTTCAATCCATGCTTAACTTTCTTTTGTGTCTTAGTACGTTAAACTAGTTGCTAGTTTTTGTAATTAGTCTTCTAGGACAAGCCCTTGAAGCTTTACAGATACACACAAATTTTGTAAGGTTTTTTGACCAGATAAGAACGATAGAGGAAAAAAATGTAAGTAAAACAACAACAGTGTGAGATATAAAATCGATTCTGGTTTTATTTTGAAACTACGTTCATTACATTATGTGTAGCACATCATTCAAATGACCGCCTCGGCTTTGCTGGCAGTGCTTCAAGCGGTCGATCCAATTTTTGATGACTCGGTTCAATATGTGCGGCGTTTGGCTTGTTAACATAGACTAATGACTTGACGTCGCCCCAGAGAAAATGATCAAGTGGTGTCAAATCGCATGATCGCAACGGCCAATTGATGAACGCTCACCGTGAGATGAGTCGCGAAATTTCGCCTTCACTACTTCGAGCGTTGCGTCGCTTGTATGGAATGTAGCGCCGTCTTGTTACAACCACAGCTCGGGTATATCGATGTTGTTGAGCTCTGACCATAGAAAGTGGGTTAACATCGCTCTATACCTGAGACCATTGGCGGTAAGGGTGTCTCCTTTCTCATTTCGAAATAAGGTCCGATGATGTGTATTCTGTTCGCTTCAATAATGGCCGTGGGTAGCCGCGGCTCAAGTGGTAGTGGACTGGCTTCCAAATCGGAAGGTTCGGTGTTCGAATCCCAGCCTCGCAAGAAAGACATATAATCCATTTTTTCAGTTAACGAAAATCACGTAAGCCGAGTAGTTGATTAGAAATCAACATCAAGCCAACTTCCACTAAGAATTTAGTCTCCCCATTAAATGTTGGATGCCACCCATGGAGCAAAATAACCACTGAGTCCAAACATCTTTCTTTCTCTCTCTATCACATTTTCCAAGCACATGCTGAGGCATTGTTCTTTAAAAAAAAAAAACGGCAATTTTGCTTGTTGACATAGCCGCTGAGCCAAAAATATACCAAAATCTGTATCTCCCGCCAACATTTCCAGCGTCCAATTAACGAACTCACGGTGTTAGCAATGGTCGTCCGGTTTCAATTTTTGCCTCACCACAATCTTATAGGGATGTAGTAGGTCCAAATCTAACCGCAAAATAAGCCGGGTTGACGCTCTGGCAATGTCCAATTCAGCTGATCGACATTTTTGGATCTTCTTCAATACTGGTCGCTACGACGGCTATGTTTTCTTCATTTTGCACCAATCTCTGTTTGGTTTGTAGCTTAAGATCCAAAAGGGTGTATTCACGCTCAAACTTTTCCACGATGCGATGAATTGCCCGCATACTGAACCGTTGATGACGACCGACCTCATTACGAAATTCACGTTGCGTATCTACAACTGAGCCGGAATTTCGATAATATTTTTTTAATAATTTCCGCACGTTTGGCAAGCGTAAAACGATGCATGATGAAATGGCAAATCTTAGTGAATATTTTGACAGCTGGAAATCATTAGCAGCTGCTGAAACATAACAATTGGAAAAACTTTCTGGTCACCCAAAATTTAATTGAATCAAATACAAACAGCGACATTTTATTTTGAGGGTGACATACGAGTTGTGTTCATTTTGAAATTCAAATTCCCGTTCGACATTAGATAAAAGATATCACACGAATTTTCAAAGTACGAGTATTAACCGCGCAGTTTCTATGCAATTCATCGTAAGTGCAACCGAATTTAGTTTTCGCAGTCTTTCGAATGTTAATTTTTTTATCTTCTCTAATGAATTTGGGAACTTCGTCAACGGTAACATGTCATTCGGTGTGTGAGAGATCCGAACAAATTGAATTCATTGCGATATTCCGATTGCCGATAGGCGTTTAATAAATTCACACGGAATTTCAACTCATTGTCTGGGCAATTATGCCTCCCAACCAGCAAGCGATTGGTCGATATATAGTACATCCCAACCACGAAAAAAAAAAGCATTACGAACTTCAGGAACAGACGGACAACGGGAAGCGAGACTGGAAACCCATCGAGAACGTACTGCTCAAGTCCGTTCGTCTGAAACATGATAAATATTGGGAAATAGAAAATGGCGATGGATGAACCCACACAATTTTTTTTTTTTGGGGAGGAAGAAAGGACCGGTACCGATGTACATTGTTTTTAAATGTTTGTAAGTTATAACGACCAGGAAACACAGAGATCGGCAGGGCATTCCATAAGCGAGTTGTACGGCTTAGGTAAGAATCACGATATTTTAGACTACGTCCGAAAATGGACTTGTGGATATACTGATGAGCATTCAAAGCGAGAATGGGCGGAATGCTACTGTCGATTTCAATGGAGCTCTGTTGGTGGAAATAGCGATAAAACAAAGTGAGACAGGAGACATTACGTCGGTGTTCGACGGTGTCCACTGACTGAGTGATATCAGCTAAGAGTTTTATCGCACGGTTTTGAATCCTATCTAGCAGGTACAGAGATGTTTTAGGAGCACCTTACCAGAAGTGTGCATTGTACTCCAATTTTGGGCGGATGAATGCCTTATATGGGTCAATAAGTCCGTGACTTTTGGATTAAAACAGATTTTTTGATAAAAAAATAATTTTATTTTTCAACGTAGTCTCAGTTGAGCTCTATACACTTTGTTCAACGCTTCTCCAATTTTTTTATCCCTTCCAAAAAAAATGATTTGTCGAGGTCCTCAAAATGACGAGATGACTTCATCATTGGAGTCAAATCTTTTTCCACCAAGCCATTTCTTCAGGTTTGGGAACAAGAAGTAGTCGCTCGGAGCCAAATCTGGAGAATAGGGTGGATGAGGGAGCAATTCATAGCCCAATTCATGGATTTTTGCCATGGCAACTGCACATGTGTGCACCCTTGCATTGTCTTGGTGGAAAAGAACTTTTTTCTTGGCCAAATGAGGTCGTTTTTTTTTCAAATCGTCATTGAATCGGTCCAATAAGTTGGCATAATATTCTCCATTGATTGTTCTTCCCTTTTGAAGGTAGTCAATGTGGATTATCCCGCGTGCATCCCAAAAAACAGTCGCCATAACTTTATTGGCTGACAAACCCACCTTGGCCTTCTTTGGCGCCGATTCACCCTTAGAAACCCACTGTTTTGACTGTTGTTTGTTGTGATGGATTCATATTTCGTCCACGGTTACAAAACGGCGCAAAAGCTCCTCCATATTGCGATTAAACAACGCCAAACCTTCCTGTGAAGTTGTTACACGATTGCGTTTGTGGTCGACTGTGAGCAAACGCGGCACCCATCTTGCGGAAAGCTTTCTCATGCCCAAGTGATCATTCAAAATTGAAACCACTGAGCCATGCGAGATCCCTACGGCTTCCACAATCTCTCGCACTTTCAATCTTCGGTCGGCCAACACCATATCGTGAATTTTTTCGATTGTTTCGGGTGTAGAGACCTCAACTGGGCGTCCAGGAGGTTCGGCATCTTCAGTGCTTGTACGGCCACAACGAAATTCAGTAAACCACTTTTTTACCATTGAAATCGATGGTGCAGAGTCCCCATAGTATTTAACAAGCTTAGCCTTGGTCTCGGTAATGGTTTTTTTTCGCAAGAAATACTGGTTAATGCACACGAAATTCACTTTTTTCCATTTTCTCCTCAAATTAGTGAGTAGTCTGATAAAAATAGCTGTCAAACACAAACTAACTGACGCAGCAAGTTTAAATTTTGACAGGAGTCAACTGACAAATGCCTGTTGACAGGAGCAGTGTTGCTGTTTCAGTAAAGAGGTCAGAAATTCAAAAATGCACAGAATTATTGACCCGCCCTCGTATATTGAGGCCAGATCAGAGGGGGTAAAATATCGGTTTCGACGATGTAAGTGCCATTCATGGATAATGGCTGGGTATTTAAATTTCGCATTAACGACAGCAGACAGCATTGAGTTTTGGAAGCATTAAATTCCACTCGGTTGATACTTCCCCAATTGGTTATGCTGTTGATATCGGAATTTAATGAGCTTAACATACGCTGCCATTCCCGTTCAACAGCTGAAGAGCAGGGACGTTAGTCCGGAAACGATTATGAAAAGCAGAGAGTACTATCGTCAGCAAAGGAATAGAAATAGCAGACAAGAGATCGTTAAAGAGTGTTGGAGACAGAACGGAGCCCTGGGGCACACCAGCTTTTATTTTGTCAATAAGATAACTTGAATTGAACGTTCCAAAAGGTCTTTTCTAATCCATTGAAGAAGAGAGTCATCGATCCCGTCAAATGTCTTAGAAATATCAAGTGCAACTATCTTGCTTTCGCTAGATTGATGTAAGCTTTGGTTCCACTTTTCGGTGACACATGTCATCAGATCACCAGTGAACCTGTTGCTACGAAAACCATATTGCCGGTCATTGAGAAGTCTTCGTGTTTCGAGATATTTCATGAGCTGACGGTTTATCAGCGTTTCCATGACCTTGGTGAGAAGGAACGTAAGTGCAATGGGTCTGTAGGAGGAGAGAGAAGAAGGTTCGCCTTTTTTAGGGACGGGCTGGAAAAATGCTGTTTTCCATCTGCTCGGAAAGAGTCCTAAAGAGTGGGATTGATGAAAAAGCTTACGCAGTGGTTTTGCCAGCGGGGAAGAACATCTCTTCAGAAAAAGGGGAGCTATGAGATCTGGACCAGCGGATTTGTGGATTTTAAGATCTTTAAGTACTGGTGCTACTACACGAGTGCGAAAGTGGATTCCCATTGAAGATTCGACGCACTTAAGTGTAGGCGGGGACAAAGCACAATCTGAGAGTGTTGAGCTAGCCGCAAAGTGTGCAGCAAACAGATTGGCCTTATCCAAAGAGCTGACAGCTGGAATGTCATTGTAAATGAGCGTTGGGATGGAGGAAGAGGCAGAATTTCTAATGTATCATATTGCCAACAAATTTCTGTAAAATCACTGCAACCAGAGGCGAATTGCTTTATAAAGTTTTCCAAATGTCGCGCAGAATTACAAAAATCATTGCACGTGCTATATTAGTAGCCAAGAACAACGATGTCAATGCCATCAAGCCCATCGAAACTATAATGAATCAAGACGAAGTTGTCGAGTGTCCAACTGAATTCTTGAATTCACATGATTTTTCAGGCATACCACCGCACGTTGTGTCATCCTTCTCCGAAACATTAATTCACCACGGATGCAACGGTACCAGGCTTTCAGTGAAAAAGATGATGAACAATATCATAGAAGCTGCAATTTTAAATGGAAAATTCAGAGGAGAAGATTGCCACGCATCCGAATGATTCCGACAGATGTGTCATTCGAATTCAAACATTTGCAGTTTCCGGTGCGACTCGTCTTTGCAATAACCATCAACAAATCAGAGGAACAATCACTACGAATGTGTGGACTAAATTTGGAAAATCCATACTTCTCACATGGGCAGATGTTTGTGGCTTGCTCACGAATCTTCTGATTTATTCGTGTTCGCACCAGTCCTTCAATAAGCTGAATTAAAACGAAACGCTAAATTGCTAGAATTATTTTGATGAAAATGAACCAAAACGCTCAGGATACAGCTAGTCATATGTATGTATATAAACCGTATATACGTATCTACGAGCATTTAGAGTTACCATTCCTGTGGAGGGAATTAACAAAGAATGGCCACTGCTCATCTTGACTGAATGGCTTGGTGACCTTGGATGTCAATAAAGGATTCCGGCAAAATGACCCATTTCCATGCGAAATGGTGGCGATGGTCCTTGTGTCAAACGCAATATGGCAAAAGAACGATCCTTAGTTTAGAATGCTGTTAGTTAAGGCTCAGTATACTACTGAATATGCGGCACCTAAGGTAAATAGATTAGTCAGACTGGTAGTTGACAGGCTAATCCTGCCAACGCTTAAAACTGAGCTATGAGACACTTTCCATCCCTCTTGAAAGGTTAATAGCGGAGAGGTACATATTTTCGAGGCCAATTGCTGATATTTTTGAGGCTGATTGGTGAATGAAATGGGTTCACGAGTGCTAGATCTATGGCAATAGCCGATATATGGTATTTTAGGAGAGTTGAGCACAAGTGTTAAGTGTTGATCCTTGGTACACAGCTTAATACAACCATTTTGTAGGAAAGCCTTTATGTTAGACTCTTCCTTAAAATTGCAAACGAGCACAAACTGCAATACTCCTGAGCCGCAACCTAACTCTGAACGTAACGTAGATTTCTTTTGCGGCCGAACCACAAACAGTCATCGTAAAATTTATTTTATCGATTTTTTACGGTGGGACATCCATTAAATTATTGCCTATCATACTTTTGAATTAATAAATGACACAAATTGTCTTAAGACACGCATATGCTCTGGTTCCCAGTAAATTCTCCCCGTAGTTGATATTTATCACAGTTGACCTGCAATTGCATGCGTCTCACTTACGAGTATGTGTATATTGAAGATCCATCAAAAAAGAGGACACACTTTCCATCATTCACCACGCCAAAGTATGTTCGCCGTCTCATCCTTTTGCAGAGCGACAAACGATAAAAAAATATCCTCGTGTTAGTTTTGTTGAAGGGTGGCCATTGGCCGAGGCCAACAAGGAAACATCATTTTAATTAATTTTGCACTTAAAGTCATAGGTGTAGCAATCGAGGCGCACCCACACAGTTAGTGGTTGAACTTTCATGAGAGTCTTACTTTTGTCCATCAACGTACCAAAACAGGGTTCAGTTCCAGTGAATGCTAATGACCTTGTGTCAGGCAATCACATCGACTCTTTTGGTATCTTGGCAGAGGAGTATCTTCCATAAAAGTTGAGGTTGCGTGATCAGCTATGAGTCCGAGTACGAGTATATCGATTACGATAAAAATCAATCGATTTTCGCTTGCATTGATTTTATTATTATTATTTTGATGGTATTTGTGTTGGTTTGGTTGTGTTGGCGGTTTATCTCTTGTCGTTTTTGATGAATCAATTTATTATATGTACTCGATTGAGTCGTCAGAGTTCAATTCGCTGAGTGATGTCATTTCGCAACGCACTATGGTATTGCTCGTAAATGATAGTGCGTCATATCATATTAATGGCTGAATGAAGCTCAGATGGGGCGGCAAACTTTCGGACTTTATTAAACTACAGGAAGGGATGCACTCAATATCTATTTTCGTACATGCATATGTTTTATGGTTGAGCATATAAAAGGGCTGCCATATCATAACTCAAATGGAAAAAGTTATATCCACTTTGCTGGTAGGTGTCCCTCTATATACTTATAGGCACCTACTTATGTCAGGACGTGGATATGCTCGTTGTACAACTATGTACCATGCGAATTAGTATTACCTGATTACAAAGGTACATTTTGAAATCAGCAACAAGTTAGCAAGGTGTACTTTGTGCAACTTCATGTGCATATGCCTCACGTCGGATATGCCAACAATCCTCTATCCAGACAGAAGAAGCGGAACTTATTTCTAATACTGCAGAGTACAAAACTGAATGCCTTCAAAGAATTTTGTATCCAATATTAAAAGCGGCGACTAGTAATTTTCCTCGTATACGTCGGTCTATGATTTTCTAATAATGAAATTTGCAAAATGACGTGGGAACATATAGAGCGGTACAATGGTACACTTCTGAGAATGAATTTCAAATTCGATCGTGGTTAGAGGACTAAATTGTTGATGCAGCAGCAGCGAGTGAAGAAATATATTGGATTAGAAGCAGCAGACAAGAGATCATGAATAAAAATTAAAAAGAGTGTTGGAGCCCTGGGGCACACCAGCATTTATTTTTTGTGAATATCAGACTTGAAACCACCCAAGACAACTTGAATTGAACGTTCCGAAAGGTAATTTCTAATCTACTGAAGAAGAGAGTCATCGATCCCAAAGGCACGCATTTTCGACAAAAGAGCCTGATGCCAAACTCTGTCAAATATCAAGTGCAACTATCTTGCTTTCGCCAGGTTGATGTACGCTTTAGTTCCACTTTTCGGTGAGACATGCCATCAAATCACCAGTGGACCTGTTGCTGCGAAAACCATATTGCCGGTCATTGAGAAGTTTTCGTGCTTCGAGATATTTCATGAGCTGACGGTTTATCAGCGTTTCCATGACCTTGGAAAGAAGGGACGTAAGTGCGATGGGTCTGCCTTTTAGGGACGACTGGACAAATGCGCTTTTCCATCCCCTCGGAAAGAGTGCTGAAGAGTAGGATGCAGTAATTTTAGCAGCATGAAAGAACTCCTCTTCAAAAGAAGGAGAGATATACCATCTGGACCAGTGGACTTGTGTATGTTAAGATCTTTAAGTACTCCGGGTACTACACGAGTGCAAAAGTGCATTCATCCCATTGAATATTCGGCGCACTCAAATTTAGGCAGAGACATAGCACAATCTGGAAGTGCTGAGCTGGCTGCAAAGTGTTCAGTAAGCAGATTAGCCTTATCCAAGGAGTAGACAGCTGGAATGTCATTGTAAATGAGCGTTGGGATGGAGGATGAGGCAGAATGTTTTTAAAGAACGACCGAAATTTTTTCTATAATACCTTTGGGACATTGTAGTATTTCTTGTCTCAGTTTTTGGTAGTATTGAAATTTTACACGCTGAAGAAAGATGTTACAGTCATTCCTGGCTTGTTTGAACTTTCTTCGGCGGCCGCCTGTCGGGTTGATTTTGCAGCCTCTTTACAGCTCGAGTCGCCTTTTCTTTTGGCTTGATATACTTCAGCCGATGAGGGATAAAGGATCTCATTCCAAAAAAGAATAGTGTCTGTGATCATAGCAGCAGCGGCATCTATGTCGTTATCGAGGAAATATAATGACCAGTTAAAATTCCTAAAGAAGCTGGTAAGTCCGCTTCAATTGGCTTTTTCATATTGCAATACGTTCTTTTGGGAATCTTTTTTTCTAAATGTGTATTCGGTATACGAAAAACTGGCTGATATGACACCGTGGTACGATGAGCCTAGAGGGAACAGCACATCAAAGATGTCAGAAGTTAAAAATAAGTCCACGGTGTTGGCGGTATGACTGTCAACGTCTGGTATTCGCGTGGGCTCATTTACAAGCTGGGTTAAGTTATTTTCCGCAGCGAAGATTTCAACACACCGTTCTTCGCGTGTTGTCTGTCCAGAATGTCGAAGTCACCCAGAGTTGTGTATTTTAAAATCGATTTCAGTATGGGATACAGGGATACTATTTTGTGTATGGAGTCACACAGCGCATCAAACTCGTTATAGGTCAAATTGCTGTCTTGGTCTGTTTGGGGGGATTCTGTAGATAAAGTAGTAGTGGATAATTTGCTTATGGAGATGGAATTTTAACCACATGCAACTGAATTCCGGTGTGGAACAGGGATTACATTGTGGCGGAGTTTGGTGAGCTAAATCAGTACACATGTAAAAAACGAGACCACGGTGAGAACAGAGGAGAGCTTTTCTGGGACCGAACGTACGTTAGGCCTGCCTGCGTTCTAGGTAAGAGCACAACTAAGAGCACAACAAAGTAGACCACACGAATGGTCTCCGACGTTAAGAAGAGGTCAGCGCCGTTCTTGAGGGCCCTCAGTAGGAAAGGCTCCAGTCTACTTATTGGCGTGGAGGCGGGCCACTACGTATTTGCTAAGCACTTAGGTGTGATGGCCATAAGAGATACAACATCCTGTGACTCCTGCTGTCAACTCTGGTTGCTGCGACCTCTGTGACTGTCTGGCCTACGCTCCTATCAGGCCGCAGGAATTCGGCGTTGGCATGGTGCGCGCTGGCACTGCAGGCACCTCTGCCTGAATGCTCTTTTCCGACCTCATTTTATGATTTAGATGCTTCCCTTGATGCTTGATAAGGTTCAGTCAGTTCAGTTTTTATGCATTTTTATTTATGTACTTAATTTACTCTTACATGCTAGATAAAAAAATGCTTAAAAATTAGCTTAATTAACTTAAGATTATCTTATTCTATCTTACTGACCCCATGCGGGCGCTCTAAGTTAAACCTAACACTTGAATTATGTCTTTCGACGTATCTTACTACTATATTATACTATTTCTATTCATTATAATTAAAACTAAGAAAAAATTTTGTACAAAAAAAACTTAGTAACAGGACTGTTGTTTTTATTTTATTATAAAACTTAAAACTAAAATCCTACAAACTACCTACAAATAATCTACTTAACCTACTTACATACATCTAATACATACACATATACATATATATATATACATAATATATATATACTTAATATATATACACATGTACATACATATATACATACATATATGTTGTTGTTTTTTTTTGGACTTTTTATTTTTATTATTTTTTTTTTTTGTTTTTTTTTTATATATATTTTTTTTTCTTAAATCTAACTTACTCCTACTTAAAACTATGTAAGCCGGCCAACGCTAAAACAAAAATTAGGCGACCAACTTTGCTTCACATGAAGCTATCAAGTATTGGAGGTATTCGATGACGAAGCATCCTCTCCTTCAAAAAGCCACCAAAATTGTTGGTGCTGCTGAGCAACATCCCTCATGTCGCGACTCCCTACCGCTCTACTGAACCGGAGACGCTCCGCACTGCCGTGTGCGACGTCTCTGTCGTAGTTGAGTCGCCTGTCCACAGCCTTTCGAGCAACGTGGAAGATTAGCGGCACAGCCAATCTGTCCTGGATCAGACCTTTACTATCTAGGTAGAGGAACGCTTCTGGAGGAATAAAGCCGTCAAAGCGAACTCTCTCGTGATACATATAATTAGGGTAGTAAGCCCCGGAGATCAGGTTGTTCGATGAGGTCATTGCTCTTGCAATGTGCCTTCGAGTCAACTTAATAACAAAATTGTCCACTCTTATTAGGTTCGCCCTATTGTACAAGACCTCATTGCGATAGAATTTTATGTACTCAGATTCTGGCGTTCTGTATAAGCGAAGACAAGTCCTAAGGCAAGCCCTCTCAAACACCCGAATCTTTTCCAATAAACTTGCTCTCACGTTGAACCACACCGGACATCCAAATACAAGCATGGGCCTGATAAGGGCCATGTAGCAGATCACCTTCACCCTCGCATCGAGTTGGCTGTTATAAAACAGTCTCCTTGTAAGGGCAAAAGCACCTCTGGCTCTGGCCAGAGCAACATCTATATGTTTGTTAAAATACAGATATTGATCTAGCCAGATCCCAAGGTATCTGACTACATTTCGACAAGCAAGTGGCTGTCCATGTTGTCCGACGATAGAGAACTTTCGCCAATTCTTTCTGGTATCCCTAGAGGCCCCAGACAACGGCGTCCTAAACAGAATGGTTTCCGACTTCTGAAAGTTAATTTTCAACTTCCAGTCGTCACAATATCGCTTAATTTTGTCGAAGTCACGTTGCAAAAGTGTATTAATGACCTCAATCTTTGGACCTGATCTGTACGCGATTAAGTCGTCTGCGTACGCTATGGCATGGTGAAGTGAACCTATCAGATCACTTGTGTAAATGCTGAATAGGATCGGCGAATTTACCGCTCCTTGTTGCAGACCGTTTTTAATGTTAAATGTTCCAGCAGAAGTCACATCGCCATTCTTCACGATGAACTGTCTACTGGAAAGCATATCAAAAAGAATATACAGCAGTGGTTCACTAATGCCCAACCTGTCAAGCTTGAAGAAGAGTCCCTCTAACCATACGGTATCGAAGGCCTTTTCCAAGTCAATCAGGCAGGCACCAGTGCACTGTTTCTTGCTTTTGTTCCATTGGATATCAGAAACCAGTTTAGACGCAGCATGAATGATATCATGCCCCGCCTTGAAACCGAATTGATTATCCGGAACGATATGTTTGTCCTCAACCCACTTAGTCAGGACTCTATTGATCACCTTCTCGAAAACCTTACTGATATTTGGAAGAAGACTGATCGAGCGGAGATTCGCCGGATTGGAAGTATCTTTATCCCTTTTGGGAATGGGATGTACCACCGCAGTTTTCCAATGCGCTGGATAATGTGCATTATTCATTGCATTATTAAACAGGGTGGTATAAATGTCCACCGCTTCTAGTGGGAGATGTCGAAGCACAATGTTCGGTATTTCATCTGTTCCCACTGATTTCTTACTTCTAAGTGATTCGAAAATCGTTTGGAGCTCTTCCTTCGAAATGAACGGTGGTAATACCCTTTCGTTGGTGATGACATTATTTGCCACATTCTCGTCACTGAACTGGGTGAAACCCGAGCTCTCGAATCGCCAATTCGCAATTTCATTTCGAAGGCAGACATTGTGCTCAAGGACTCGACTCTCCAGGTCGTGGTTCGGGCCAATGATGTCATTCGCCTTGTACACTTCCTGGAAAGTCGCTCCTATAGCCTCTACCTTCTCCTGCGGATCCTCGATCACAAAGAAGTTGTCATCATCAACTGCCTCATTTGGATCGATACCTGCTGCTACAAGTATTTGTTCGTTGTTCGTCGTTCGGGCGATTTTAAGACATGGAAGGTCGTTTTGATCTTTTCTCCGAAATATTTTATTTATTTGCGGGAACATATTCGGGTTGCTGGTGTTTACAGCCCGAACCCTGTTGTTCCAATACAAATTTACAGAATTTCTGTAATTTTCTTTTATTAATGTCTGGAGGTTTTTAATCGACGACTTCAATGTCACGATCTCCGGGTTATGTCTGTCAGTAAACTGTCTGTACAAGGTTTTTAGTCTCGACAGCAGTCTACTTTTATGTCGGTGCAGTGCGTCAATGGTAGCGTTGCGGAATAAGTCTTCGTCGTCAGTGTGTTGATACCGAGGTATCGTTTTGTCCATTGTTCGTTTGATTGTCTCGTCCATTAGTCTTAGATATTTGTCAATTTCTTCGTTTGACAGATTTCTGTTGGACGGTGGGTAGAGCGAATTCAAGGAGAGTGCTCTTGTCAGTGTTCTGGTGAAGTGTGTCCAACGCACCCTACTATAATTGTAGGAATGCCTTTGCACAAACTCATCCAATTCCGCAATTTCGTTGGGAACAGTTATTTCGGTGCTGAGACCGCAATGGTCACTGTCATACACGAAAGTGCGTAGACAGTTTGTAGTTTGATGGTTAGTGCACGTCAGTTGTATTCGTGAATCGAACAGCAGGAGATCCAAATAGGACCCGTGTCTGGGAAACGACGGACTATCCGTGGCTTTGAGGTCGAGTCGATACATCACACTGTGCTGACCCCACCAATTGAATAGTAGGTTCCCTCTAGTATTTGGTGTATTATTTCCCCAATCACTATGTTTGGCGTTGAAATCTCCGCCGATAATAAAGTAATTCTCCTCCAATTCCAGCCTCAGGAATCGAAACAGTGTCTCGAGCTCTGAGATGAATAAGGTGGATTGAGTAGCCTTAGATGCATAAACAGACACCATGTATAACCGCTTTCCACTACGGAGAGGGATGTACATGATGCATGCTTCCAGCACCTGAAACCTACGTACTACACGACTGTATACTCTTTTGAAACGCAGTCCCTTTCTTACAAAGATCGCAACACCACCTCCTTGAATAGAATTGGGTCGGTTTCTTCGTAATATTTCATATCTTCTGTGTCTCATTTTGTGCCTTTTGGTAAGCTTAGTTTCGCTAACCAAAAGCACATCAGGGGCTTGGTCTTTAAGCAACTTAAACAGTGCGGCTCTTCGTTCGAACCTAATCAGTGAATTAGCATTCACTGCAAGGACCTTCAGGGTTTGCTCCGCCATGTACGTACCCATTACGACTGGAGGTGCGTTAGGCCCGGCAGCAGCGCGTATATTTGATCTACCCGCGTAGCCTGTTCCTGTATTTGACGCTGAAGCTGAGCCATCTGCCCCTGAATAGAGAGCAAGATAGCCAGCATGTCAGGTACAGGTTCAGGTGCTCTAGGCGCTGGGGCCTGAGAAGCTACCTTTGCTTGTTGTACCGTCGTTCCCCTACCTGCCGCCATTTGGGCGTAGGTAACTTGGGGAGTAACGGCTGGTGTTTGTGCCTGCACGAGTGGACGTTTAACTTCCACTTTCTGCTGCCGAGCCAGATTTACTCTTTTGATGCATTGGAATTTGGGACAACCCCGATAATTTGCGGTGTGTCCCGTGTTCCTACATAAAGCACAAGAGAGTTGGCTTTTTTCGTACGCTCCGTCCTTACCTAGAGCGCATTCCTCTGATTTGTGGTTCTTTCCGCACTTCACGCATCGAGGCTGCATTTCGCAGTTCGACGCGGCGTGCCCGAACCTTTGGCAGCGAACACATTGTAAAATGTTTTCGCTCCTCTTTAATTTTTCCCAGTGTACAACCTGGTAGTCCAGGATTTTGATACTCCTTAGACCATCCAGTTTGCTGTTGGGACTTAGCTGGACCAGGAAAAACGGCAATTTCCGATTCTCCCTTTTGGCTCTAGCCGTGACAAATGGCTTGAGCTTGATAAGGTTCGCTTAACACAGAATGGCAAAATTTTTAGTTTATTCATCAAACAAAGTTACAATGCTTAATTAATTAATTAATTTAAGTCGGTTCTTGCAGAGTTCCCTAATTTTCGGTATTAAAAAGACATTCTCTCCTGCATATTAGAGGTGGATCGTTTTCGGTTTTTGTGTTAACGAAACGAAACAGTTATTTAAAGAAATATAACTAGTTAAAAAACTAGTTAACTAACTATTGAGAAGAACTAATGAGAAATTATAACCATGTACTGCGAGAAAACCAAAAACCATTTTCGTCTCATCCACCCAAATGAAACCGTTGTTTTCAATGTAAAATAAACCTTACTTTTCTTTGTTGATTCCACTCCTGGCTGACAGTAACTACATTCACGAAACGAACGAAAAGGCGTTTTCATATCTTTTAGTGCAAACGAACGAAAAACGGAAAAAAACGCAGAAAAGTTAAACTACTTCCCCGATCGTTAACGTTTTTTTCGTTTAGTAGGGTTTGCAAAAGTATTAGTAGAGTTTGACATGTAGTTAGTTTATCTATGGCCAGGGGCACTATGTATCAGGGTGGAATCATGTTAATCGTTTTTCTCCTTCATGCATTTTTCCTATTTGCGGAACAGAATGATCCGTTCGCATACCTGAGTTGAATTTTATGTATGCAAATAGATAAATGTAGTTACTATATAAATTGTTTTTTTATGAAAATAAAACGGTTACGTCGTTACGAGATAAAAAACTGGTTTTTAACTATCGTTTTATTTATACCCACTCCTACTGCATTTTTCCGACCGAACAATGATACAAGACATTTTTTCTCAAATTTGTTTTTCATTTTTCTACATAGTCTCTTTGTAACTCTACACACTTCTCCCAACGATGCTCCCATCTCTCTAACCCGTCCAAATAGTACTTGGCGTTTTTCTCTGCAAAATAATTGTTCACGAAGGTGATTGCCTCCTCCTCCTTTGACGAAAATCTCTGTCCTCCGAGCGCAGTTTTTTGATGAGGGAACAAAAAGAAGTCGCTTGGGGCTAGATCTGGTGAATAAGGCGAATGGTCAAGCAGTTCAAACCGTAATTCATGGATTTTTGCTGTGGCAACCGGTGAGGTGTGAGACGGTGCTTTGTCTTGGTGAAATAGGATTTTCTTTTTCTGCAAATGTGGCCGCAATTTCTGCCTTCAGCTTGGCAAGTAATGATGCGTAGTATGCTCCTGTAATGGTTTTTCCTTTTTGATGATAATCGATTAAGATAACTCCTTTACTATTCCGAAAAACAGTCGCCATCACTTTCCCAGCCGAAAAAACAGTTTTTGTTTTTTTTGGAGCGGGCTCGCCATTTGCAGTCTACTGTTTTGACTGAATTTTTGTTTCGGGCGTTTAATGGTGTATCCAAGTTTCATCTACAGTAATTAATCGGCGCCAAAACTCGGATTTATTGCGCCAAAACTGCACCAACAGAGCGTTGGAAATGTTCATTCGAACACGTTTTTGGTCTAACGTAAGCAAACGCGGCACCCAACGCGTGGACAGCTTTCTCATGCCTAAATCTTGATTTAATATGTAACAAACACGTTTTTTGGACATTTTCATAACCCCTACTATCTCTCTCACTTTAATTCGGCAGTCGTCTAACACCATTTGGTGAATCTTAGCAATGTTATCGTCAGTGGTTGCAGTTTGTGGACGTCCCGAACGTTCATCATCTCCCAAGCTCTTACGGCCACATTTAAATTCAGCTGCCCAAAATTTCACTGTGGTAAATGATGGTGCAGAGTCCCCATACACAGAGTCCAACTCATTTTTGATTTGCGTAGGCGTATTGCCTTTCAAAAACAAGAATTTAATGGCAGCTCGATACTCAATTTTTTCCATTTTCACAAAAAACACTCACATCGACTCACTCAAACAACTGTCAACTAAAAACTGCGCGTCCGAAATGAGTGAAACTTCGGTAAGTAACTGTCAAAAGATGCATGCCTAGCATTCACTAGCTCTTATTGACGAGTGCCGCTATCTTTACGTTGCGATCGGAAACTTTTCAGACAACCCTCGTATGTAGATATCCTCAACTCAGATACTAAAATGCAGGTTTGAGTTTTCTCACTACAAGGTCGCCAAAAGTCGATTCATCTTTTTGTATTTACCGGTACTTCTCCCTTGTTATGCCATCGTTTTTGTGAATGGAATGTCAATCAGGAAAATAGTGATGTCCTAACTAAGGGTTAATAGCTGTCAACTTGTTATCTTGACAGAGCTTGCGGGTAATTTGCTCTTGCGTTTTAGCTAGATCACACAAAGGACCACGAATTTCTTAACTTTTTTATTATTTAGCGTAAATATTGTCTTCAATTTTCTAAACTTGTTTTCCAATCAAGAACACACGAGTACATTCTTCTTATAGATCCGTGGTCGATGTTCTCTATGGGTTTATACTCTTAAATATTGTTAACGGAAATAACATATCTTGTTATTATACACACTTATGACATTAAATAAAAGGTCTGTCATTCATTTGAGGAACTTTTTCCAACTTTTGGATTGGAATTAACATGTATTTAGTGATTCGTTTCCAACAACAACCGATAGAATTACCACCTTGTCCGGTCAATGATACCGATCTAATCTGCATATGCGCCAGATTAAACATACATATGTTTCCAATGTTAATGATCTGAAAGGAAAGGTCTGTATTTGTAAATGATATTTGGTCGCACTCCCAACAAACATGCATATGTATATGTGTGTATAAAGAAGCGACTTCGTGTTCACACCTCGGTATTACTTATTTGTATCCATTTGGTTATAATTTGCAAAATTCCGCCGGCGGTTAGAAAGCCAATATTTAAAAGGTGACAACATGACATACAATCGAAATTACTGCCATAGAATAAATTTTGTCTATTTTCGTCGATTGATATCATCACCAACATCATCATCACCATTTGTCTCGACATGACTTTTCTTCATCTATTCGTTATTAAAATCAGAATAGAAGGTAAAAGAACTTAAAATTGCTATTCAAGCCAGCCCGTGATGAGCACTCGGATACCCTTTGATATTGTCAGGCAAACAATAAGCAAATTGCCATTCTGTCCTCAAAGGCAAAAGCAGAACCAAATTTGATTCCACAACCATGCGCGACTTGAATGCGAAATAGCGCGCGATGATGTAAAGGATTGAATTTCAAATGCCAACGATTTGTCTTTTACTTTTATTTTCAATATACTCGTAGGTAGCATACCATTGCGATCGACGACTAACGACCGAAGACCGATGATCGACGAGCGACGACCGACGAGCGACGTACTGAGTGCTCGCTGTTTAGTAGGCTGTGTTATACTAGCAGCGACCTTGCAGAAGCCGCCACTATGCCGAAGAAAAGATTACGTTACGTGCGCACGCGCAACCGTCATATCGTACCATGTTAAAGGTAGAGCATCACTTTGCAACCGCATTTCCCACTGTCTTATGGGCAAAACGTTAAAGAAACATTCATGCCACAACACTTGAGAATGACATTTGAAGGCGACATTTGCGATAGAATTTAATTTCGTATTCACCTCGGGGTCCACACAGATGTGATCAGCGATTAACGATCAACGATCACACAGAATCGGATGAAGCAACGAAAAAAAATGAAACGGTACCGAATGTCAGTGGCCTTTTTTATGGTAAAAATGATTCATTTGAAAGTCATTGGAGATTGCTTAATAATGCGGAAATTTCCAAGTGGTTTGTTCACGATGACGTCAGACTTTGGTTCCTTCTAAAATTGCGTAAATCATTGGCGAAAAATGTTGTGTCATGCGAGGTTCTCAGGAAACCAGTAGATTGGCTGCGAATGCTGTGTAATTTTGATTTGGTTACAATCAAGCTTTTGCGACTTTTGTTATTTTTTTGATAGGTCGACAGGCAGAGTAACCAGATATGAAAGAAGGTTAATCTTGACTGAACAAACGAACACATGGTTTCTTTATTTGCCGATGCTACCAAAGATTGTTTCTTGGAGCTCCTTGACATGATTCGTTTTGAATGAAGAATTTGTTGAAGCAGGCAAGACGCGTTGTTGATTAAGTTCCGCTCTTTATTTCCGACGGTGGAGCACGGAAATAAATTATCAATTGGAAAGATCCGCCTATGAAATGCAGCTCTATTTCTTTGAACGCTTTACAGGTTACTGTTGTGAAGAATGACATTTTGCGCGTGTATGAACTCTTAAAAGCAGCGAGGATCTCGGCGGATTTGCTTCTTCCTCGCAAAGGCGTTTATGTGACGTTGTAAATATTCAGGATACATAAAGTGAACATGTTAAAGTTCTGTTAGTATCTACCTCCATGTGACATTATCTGCCGGAGCATGAATGCGCAGCACTTTGTGCCATAAAATGAGTAACCGCCGGTTGGGCTGTGGTACAGCTACTGGCCTATAATGCCTCGGATAAGGACGGATTTTTTAATGGCAATATTTGGCTCTCTAACAAAGACAACGATATGAGTTCGTTGGGTTGAATGTTGTGAACTTCTGCACTATGTTTGAGCTTGAGATCAGGCGGGAGATTAATTCAAGAGATAATAAGCTGCAATTTAGAAATAATGTCTTAAAGATCTGGAACAGGTGTAGGGCGGATATCAAAGTAAACTGGACATAGCTCTTGTTCACCTCCTTACTGTATCCGTTGAGAGAGGCTTCGTGATCTTATATGTAGATCTATAGAACCTGACCGAAGGAGCCGAAGCATCTAAATTAATCAGCAGATCTTCCTGGGAAGTAGCAAACAAAGGCTGTAATGAAGTCTGGATTTTACCTGCGGCGGTATCATAAGCAATATCATTAGTTGGAAAGAAAGCCAGGACTGTAAGTAAGCAGTATCTTGTGAATTACGTGAAATGTAATTCATCTATACACTATTTTAAGGATATTCTGACTGAAACCTATTTTGAATGAATAGCTTTTACTGAGAAAAGCTCAGAAAGAAGCTGACATTCAGAGGACATTCCTTTTATGAGTTAAGAAGAGTGTTCACGTTCATAAATTCAATCGTTGTCCATGTTCTATAATCAAAGCACCAGGCTGCATCCGGGGCGTGAATTTTGACTGGCTGGGCCAAAGAAAATTCTCACTTATCATCAATTTTGGACGACAAAGGGTAAAGAATAGTGTTGGAAACTATGGAATAAAAACAATCGACGTATTCAATAGTTGCAAAATATTCATTTATTCGATAGTTATCCAAAAATCGTCCAAATACAATTTTTCTGAAATCATTCGTTCAAACCAGTCTTATAAAAAAAAGATTCAAATGCTCGATTGTTTGTCGTACTCGTTTTTTCATTCGAATGATTTTTTCGCTCGTATGAAGTGTGGACTATCAGGTTGAGTTTAATGTTGTATAAGGTATAATCCAGCCCCCGTGTTAGACAAGATGTAGTTGGGATGCATTAATATGAATGAATGAATGAATAAAACTATTCGATTGTTGAAATCATTCAGTTACAAACTGTCGATAGTGGAATTCATTCATAGTAAAGAATCCGCGGCCAACCGCAGAGGCTTTCCTTCGTTCTTTAGCCAGCTAACATCCAGCGAAAGGTATTAACTCTACGAGGCGTAGTCCTAGTTATGGCTACTCCTTCGCTGTAAAGCTATATTGAGATGATTATAATTTCTATTCTACGTTAGTCACCTAAAATAGTTGACAGATAAATAGCACATCATATTCATTTTGAATAATATTTGCCTTCAAATAAAAGGTACTATGGAGTCGAGCTAAATCTTTGTAAGCTCGTATTGTGGGAGAGGAGGCAATTATCTCGAATTCGAGTTAGGTTAACAATAAAAATAACATCATAAAAGTCAGAGCGATATTTTTGATCAGCATATGTAGTTTAAGGCTTGAATGCTGATCGTCAGCTATCTGCTGAAGCTATGCCATTTTATATCTATCCAAGTTGGTAAGGGACAATCGTCAACTGGTTTGTACGGCACAAAGTAGAGGATAATTCTTTTAAGTATACTTTTTCCAAAATTAAAAAAACAATCTGCAAATTTATTTGTAGGTATTGTATCTTTTGAAAACACAATAAAATAAAATAAAAAAACAATCAAAAAACTTAATTTTATCGGGTAATTTTTATTATCATACAAAAGAACCATTCTTTAGATTTATTCTTTGAATATTATTTCTTTCAAACGTTGGCCATAATTGCGGCTAACATGATCCAGCCTGAAGTTCCAATTTTCGATGATACCTTCTAGCATTACAAGTGGTGTTTGACCAATGACTTGAGTAATGTAGGCCTTTGGACTTTACGTAACCCCAAAGGAAAGAGTCTAGAGGTGCAATGTCACATGGATATAGGCGGCCAATTCACCGGTGCAAATCGTGAAATTAACTGTTCACCGAATCGTTCTCGCAATAAAGCCATATCATCGAGACCACGGGCTTCAATTTTAGACTGGAAATAGTCCGTTATCATGGCGCGATACCGGACGCCATTCACAGTTATGTTCCGGCCGGCCTCAGTTTTGAAGAAATATGGACTCCACCTACCCATAATGCACACCAAATCGTTTTTTCTTGTCTGGATGTAATGCCAGCTCTTGAACTTCTTCGGGTTGCTCCGCACGCTCCCAAATACGACTATTTTGCTTATTGACGTATGTAGCCATTAAATTAGAACTGGGCCTCATCGCTAAACAAAATTTTGGTCGAAAACAGTTGATCTTCTTGAAGCTTTTCTAAAGCCCAACGACTGAAATGGTGATGATTCGGAAGGTCGACCGGTTTCAGTTGTTGCACGAATTGAATTTTGTATGCTTTTAAACCAAGATCCTCATGTAAAATACGACAAGTTCCGAAGTCCGATTATGTGGACCATAAGTTGCTCTAAGCGTACGGACCACATTCCTCGTAGAACGCTAATTTTCGTAATACAGCTGAATAATTTGTAGACACTGTACCGGGCTAAATCTTTCCATGATGGAATGTCAAACAATACCGAACAAGAATATCAGTGTGACACGACGCATGCGCGATCTCTCGTGATATTGCTACTGGACAGAGTACCTCCAAAAGAATCACCCTTTATTATATGTATTATATAAATCATTGGTATTTTTGTCAACAAGTCTGAGGTCCTCCTATTTGAGTACCTACAATCTTGTCGGCTATCTTCATTCTTCTTTTTTTTTTAACATTTATTGTGCGAGTGGGTTCTTGTTGTAATGGTTGTCCGTTGTAATTTTCCTTTTTACTTTATTTACCATAGAATATTTTATAAATAGATACCGCTGTAGACCTAGCTTTATAACTTAATCTAATGATTTTATTTTATTTTTATTTGCAGGTAAGTGAAATTTGAGGCATTAATGCAATTGTAAGTGATGTACTAGAGTAAGTATGTATATGGACAATATAATTTAATTATGTATTTAACCTTATGAAATGCATTTGACTCTGACATGATATGGTTATAACAAAATAATCAAAGTATGACAGAGAAACAGAGGGAAGACATGCTCGTACTATGGAATCACGTTAATAGTCAGGCTTCTATATGTTAAGAATATTTCAGGACTAGTCAGCCTTCTAGAATAGAGATGCTGCCGCACGAGCCCGTAATGGATCAACGACAACTTTTGGTATAACCCCCTATGTTGAGAGCTGTGTGTGAGGATTACTGTTGGACCACACAAAAATCACACTGTTGCGTAGCAACGAAAGGTTTCAAATAAAGACGGAATAATTGCTAACTCTGACCAAATAAGGACAACGGACTTCGAATCTCGATGTGCAATTTTGTATTTCTCAATGGAAGGCAGGAAGTTCTGATTTTGCGACATGTTACGAGTATTTCATGACAATTTGTTTGAAAGAGAGCTTCTATAATTTTTACGCCATACCTAGGGTACTCCTCTCAGATTTTGTGTGGGAGTGTGCTAGCTATGACGTAAAAATTGTTCTTCGGAATTTTAGGGCAAAGTTAGAAGGAGAGAGCATCTTTGCTTGATACGTGTAACACACACGACACCAGCTTCGAAGGCGGATTCAGGCTTATGTGTTTTACACATCTCGTATCAGTCCAGAACAATCAACTGTCAACCTGATTGTTCACATTACGATCTTCTTCAGTGTGACGGATGTCCGAACTTTTCAGAGTGTAAACATTGAACCAGACCCTTGTTGTAGCCAAGATAAGGTTGCGGATATTTTAAACAACATAAAAACAAGAAAAAATTGTGAGGAAGCTTGACATCGGACGGATTTATTCGCCAAAGGTCGCTAGATTTTTTGCCGATCGAGTGCCTCTTAATCTCTCAAGAGGTTTATGATTTATTAGGCTTCTCCAAGTCATTATAAGAGAACAGTTTGACGATAAAGAATACTCAACATTGTATGTAGGAATACGGGTAACTGTTATTAACATCGCCTACAAGAGCCCATCTGCTGTACTATGTATGTGGGTCCTTAAAGTTCGCTCACAGGTTTTAGGCCAGGAACGTTTATTACGAACCGAATTTTCACTCTCCAGCAGATCTCGGAAAAAACTCAGGAAACCCAAATCATATTATACATAATTATTTTATCGGTTTTAAAGTATGACAGCATTTACAGGGACGAGCAGTGCAACTCAATGTTAGTTTTTGTATTCCTGCTGAACTCGTTCGAATGCATGGGATGGCAATCGATAATACACGTTGCTCCACCAAGGTCGATGAAGATCTCACCGATACCTTCGATATTAAAGAAACGATTAAGGAAAGATTATACACTATTATGCGTAGAAATAACGCGCCGTGATATCAGTAACGTGATTAAGGGGGCAAAACAAATACTGCAGGGTGACCTTCTCGAACTCCAACTTTTTAAAATGCTATAATTTTTTTATTTTTTGATAAATTTTATTGTGCAAAAGCAAACAATAATAGAAAGTACATAAATTTTCAAATTGTATCAGTAGTTTTCAATATGTCCATCTTTGGCGAATAATGGCCTTGAGACGGCTCTGCGGTATTTTGGCACATTCCCGGCGAAGTGCTTGTTTGAGGTGGTCCAACCTTTGTTATTTTTTAGTGCTAACCTTTGCCTTCAAAATACCCCAGACAGAGAAATCCAACCGATTTGCATCCGGAGAATTTGCAATCCATTGTGTCGAAGAAATGAAGTGTGGAACATTGTTTTTTAACCAATCTTGGTTGACGCGCGCTTTGTGAGACGGTGCCGAGCCTTGTTGAAATGTCCACGGTCTCCGACCGAAATGATTGTTTGCCCAAGGCCTCAATACTGCCTCTAAGACAGTTTCACGGTATACGATCGCATTAATTTTGACGCCACGATCCAAAAATACGAGCAGAGAGCGACCATCGGCGGTTATGGCGGCCCAAACCATCACCATCGGTGCTGCCTGCTTTCTGGTGGCCGGCCGAAGGTCTAAATTTTCGAAGGACCTCCCTGGCAAGTAAACTCGGTCATTTTGTTTGTTGGCATATTGCTCGATAGCAAATGGCTACTCATCGGAAAAAACTAAATTCGGCAACTCACCACTTTCGTGCAAGCGTAGCAGCTCCTTCGCTCTTTCGACTCTAACTTTTTTCTGTTGCGGTGTAAGATCGTGTGCTTTTTGGAGCTTCAATGGTTTGAGCCCAAACAAATTTTTCAGTATGTGTTGCATCCGTTCCAACGATAAGTTGAGCTCACTAGCCATTTTTCTTCCATTTCGACGCGGATTTGAGGCTTCACTTTCCGAACCATTTCTGCCGATGTTGGTGTTTTTTTATGACCACCTCCATGGCGTTTTGCAACGCTGCCAGTATCACTCTAACAAGCTATGGTTCGAGACACAAATGATTTACTCACGTTGAGGTGCTGGAGGGCTCTAACGATAGCTACTTGTGGTTTTCCAGCCAAATATAAAGCAATCACACTATCAGGTTTGAATTCCATCGCGGATAAAAATTTTTCAACACAACTGAGACGCAAATCGTTTAAAAGGCTTGTACATAATAAAATTATCTGTCATGTGTAAAAATTTGAGCTCACTGTCATGAACGGTTTGGAAATTATAGCAGTCTGAAGTTGGTTGCAGTTCGAGTCATTCGGGGTTTAGTATCTGTTGAAAAATGAAACAAGCAATTGTTTGCATTTGCACCGAAATGAGTTTAAACCAATTTAAGTTATGTGCAAATACAAATGGTTAGGAAACTTTATTGTACAATATATTAACTTAAGGGTTTTTATACTTATCGTGTGGTGTGTGCTGCGATCAAATCCAAAGTGGAAGAAGTAAACGCGTAATGAATAAATTAGAGCCCAATTGTTGCACTCTTTTCTACCCAGTATTTCGCACAAGCATTAACGTTGTTGTTGTACAACCTGCGCTCACGACGAATGAGCATAACAAAGAAAGACTGCAAAAATGCAAGCACACGCAACACGATTGATCTACATCAAAGATCAATGTGATTGATAACAATGATAGGACTTATAAGAACAATTTGAATATCGAAAGAAAATTACACCTTACAGAAGATTAACAAGATTAACAAATATCTAGATATATACATATGTTACTCTCTGAATTAATTAACAATTTTTGCACATAAAAAAAAAATAATGGTTGTTTGAGTCCCAAACATACCGCCCCCCCTGAACGAGTTTCAGGACATCGGTAATGCTGCTAGCTTCGTAATTGGTCGAACGAATGTTCCCCCGGAGGTGCGAATTGTAGCGACTCGTACACGTTGATCTGGACCCTCGTTAACTGCTTCGATGCGTCCTAACAGCCACTTTGTGGGAGGTAGATTTGGCTCTTTAATCACTACTAAATCGCCAGGCTTGATATTGATTGTGGGTTGTTGCCATTTGGGTCGCTCCTGTAGAGTTGTCAAATACTCCATGTGCCACCTCTTCCAAAAGCCTTGGATCATGTTTTGGATATGGTTCCAGCGACTTAGCCGATTTGTTGGTAACTCCAGGTGACTAGGCTCAGGAACAGCTGTCAAGGGTTCACCTACGAGAAAATGACCTGGTGTTAGAGGGTTTAGGTCAGTATCGGACATAGAACATAAAGGACGAGAATTTAACACAGCTTCTACTTGACACAACAAAGTACAAAACTCTTCGAACGTTAAGATAGAATTTCCTATAACGCGTCGTAGGTGCAGCTTTACTGACTTAACGCCAGCTTCCCACAGGCCACCGAAATGAGGTGCAGATGGAGGGATGAAGTGCCATGATATACCATCCTTGGCAAGAGCGGCACCAATGGTGTTGTTGTGTGTTTGCTTCAAAACTAATTTGTGCATCTCCGTGAGACACCGTCGAGCTCCTTGAAAATTGGTCCCGTTGTCGCTAAAGATATTTGAACATTTCCCACGGCGTGAAACAAATCTACGTAAAGCAGCGATGAAGGCGTCTGTCGTAAGATCGCTTACCAGTTCCAAGTGAATTGCTTTCGTAGACATGCATATGAATAAGGCAATGTACGCCTTTGACATTTTTGCCTTGCGACATCGAGACAATTTAATTAAAAAGGGTCCAGCGTAATCACATCCGGTATTTGAAAATGGACGGCTCTGCTGAATCCGATGTGATGGTAGATCACCCATTATCTGCTGACTGGTTTGCTTACGTTGCATAAAACATTGCTTACACTGGTGAATTGTTTTTCGGATTAGATTTCTGCTACCCATGATCCAAAATTCTTGCCGAACGAAAGCAAATGTCTCAGATACTCCTGCATGCAAATACCGTTGATGAATATCTGAAACGATCAAAGAACAGATAGGACTATTTTTTGGTAAAATAATAGGATGCTTAATGCTGAAAGATACGTGGGCATTCTTAATGCGCCCACCAACACGTAGGAGTCCATCCTCATCTAAGAATGCTGAGTACTTCACCAGTTTTGATTTTGGCGATATTTGGTGTCTAGTACGCAGATTTTGAATGTCGCTTTCGAAGGCTCCAAGTTGAATCATCTTCAAAATAATAATTTTTGCAGAACGAATTTCGGAGTAGGTCAAACCATGGATGTTTCGATTTGAACTATCCGTTTTGCAATTGTTCACGAACCGAATACAGGATGCAACAATGCGTTGTAGTTTATACCACGAAGAAATCCTTTTTAGTAGTCCCTCAAGGACAGAACCATTTAAAAACGTTACCAAAACCTGTTTTGGGGTTGGCCTTTCCTCCTGTGAAACCGATTTAGAGTTTGAAATATCGAGCTGTATTTTCGATTCTGGCCAATGTTCCTCAGGTAATGATAGCCAGGATGGACCTGACCACCACAGACAATGAGCAGGAAGACGAGAGGGCAGAACGCCACGTGACGCACAGTCTGCGGGATTTGACGCTGTTGGCACATAACGCCATGAATACCTCGGGATTTTCTCCAAGATGGATGCAGAACGGTTAGCAACAAAGGTTGTCCATCGGCGGGGGTTAGAAGAAAGCCAGTGTAGTACAATTTCGGAGTCGCACCATGCGACTGTCCGGCCGATATTGGCCGTTACCGATGATTTCACCAACGAAAGAAGACGAGACAATAGCAAAGCACCACACAGTTCGAGTCGAGGGATGGACACAGGTTTTAAAGGGGCCACTTTTGTTTTCGCTGCAATGATAGTGGTGGTAATATTTCCCTGGGGTGATTTAGAACGCGCATACACGACGGCGGCGTAGGCGAGTGTTGAGGCATCCGAGAACCCGTGAAGTTCTATGTCGTCACCGGATTGAAATATATGTCGCGGAACTTTTATTTCTTCAAAACATAGCAGTTGTTGGCGGTAGGAACTCCATTTTTCACAGAGCGCTATGGGTAGGGGATCGTCCCAACCTAATTTTAATTCCGACGACCAGAGCTCTTGGAACAACATTTTAAAAAGAACAACAGACGGCGCGAGAAGTCCTAATGGGTCGAAAATACTGGCGATTTCAGAAAGCATTGTTCGTCGAGTTACCGATGCGTACGATTTGAGGTGATTAGAATTCAAGCGATACGAAAATATGTCACTATGGGGGTTCCAAAACATGCCGAGTACTTTGACCAGCGATTGTGAACGTTCCGGATCGAAAAAAGAGTACTCACAGTCTTCAGGTGGTTGTTTTGCGAGAAGAGCCCAACAATTTGAGCTCCATTTTCGAAGCTGGAGGTTAGCAAGCGACAACAACGCGACTATTTCCGATTGCAAGTCTATCAATGTTTGGATTGTACTTGCACCCGTCATAATGTCATCGACGTAGACATCATTCAGCAATATTTTAGCAGCCTTCGGATATTTTGCTTCGTAATCCTCTGCGATTTGCTGCAATACGCGAACCGAAAGAAAGGGTGCCGATGCTGTACCGTACGTCACTGTTTTCAGCCGATAGTGTCGTATACTGTCTTTTGCACTTTCACGCCATACGATGCGTTGATAGTTAGTGTCCGAATCGCGAACCCATATTTGCCGAAACATTTTCACAGTATCTGCCGTAAAGACATAACGGTGTTGTCGAAACCGTAAACACACTCCGATCAGATCGCGCTGAATTGGTGGCCCGATTAAAAGTTGGCTATTTAACGAAATTCCATTTGAATCTTTGGTCGAACCATCAAACACGACACGTAATTTTGTGGACGAACTATCGGGTTTTAGAACCGCGTGATGAGGCAGATAGAATTGCTGTGAAGGGTCTTGGTATATTTCGTGGCAAGGGATTAAGGACATATGGCCGAGGTCGAGGTATTCCTTCATAAATCTGGAATATTCTTGTTGCAATTCCTGATTGTTTCGAAACCGATGCTCCATCGAGTTCAAACGCGAAACCGCCGTATGAAGAGTGTTTCCGAACCGAGGGGAGATGGTCTTAAACGGAAGAGCGACAATGTATTTTCCGTCAGGCGATCTTGACACTGTTTTACGAAACTGTTCTTCAGCAGCGTCATTGAAAGAAGAATTGGCTTTGATGCAAGCAATTTCTTCGAGCTCCCAGAATCTTTGTAGAAGAATGTCTACGTCTATAGCGGAAACGAATGACGATAGACCACGATGGTTTGGATCTGAGAGCTCTCCCGAAATAACCCACCCGAATGACGTATTTTGAGCGATAGGTGTGCCTTCGGGCCCGCGTAATTGTTCAGCTTCAAGAATGTTCCACACTTTATCTGCACCCAAAAGCATATCTACCGAGTTGGAAATGTTAAAGAGCGGATCGGCTAATATTAGTTTCGAAAAATGCTCCCATGTAGATGCGTCGAACGATTTAGATGGTAACTTTGAAGTCAGCTTACCGAGAATAAATGCATCTACCGACAACTGGGTTGAGTTCACTCGCGAATGGATTTGGATTGAAACGCATCCTTTAGTATGACCCGCTTCTAGCGATGATAATCCCGTGACCGATATCCGAGCATGTTTGCGAGGAAGTCCTATTCTTTGCACAAAAGATTCCGTGACGAATGAAGATTGTGAGCCCGTGTCCAACAAAATGCGACAATCGACGAACTGCCCCCGATTATCTTGAACCTTTGCGAGAATTGTTGGCAAAATAGTTTGCTTGCGAATGCTTGGTTCAAGCGAGTGGTTACTGACCAGTGGGGGTGCCGTATGAGGAGTGGACGACGAACATTGCGAATAATTTTGTGTTAAGGAAGGTGGGGTATCAGAATTCGAGGTAGATGGAACCGACACGGAAATGTTTGTGGAGTCATCCTGATGCACCAACGTGTGGTGACGAGATTTACACACACGACAACGGAAACATGACCGGCATTTATTAGCGGAATGACCAATGCGAAGACAATTGAAACACGCGGACTGGGCTTTAACGATTTTCCTACGCGAATTAATGTCTGAAGATAGGAATTGAGGACATTGGGACAATAGATGATCACTTTTACACACCGGGCATTGATTATTTGAGGACGATTTAGCATGATGAGTTCTAATTTGATTGGATTGTTTTGAACGCGACGCAACCGAACGATTAAGAGTCTGACAAGCTTCTAGCGCATCACACCGGAGTTCAAGAAACTCGATAAGGTCTGAAATCGAGCTATCATCACGAGAACCAACTTCCTCAGCCCATGCTTGCTTTGTTTCTGTGTCTAATTTCGCGAGCAACAGAAATATAAGCCAGGGATCCCGACCGGTTTTATTTAACGCATGAAGTCCACGAATGACTTCATCTGCACCGTCCGTAATTCTTCGCAGTGATTGGACATTCGGAGTAGACAATGAAGGAAGAGTCAAAAATGTTTGGACAAAGGATTGAACAATTAAATTTACCCGATCGTAGCGTCTTTCGAGTCGATCCCAAGCCTCAACGTAATTTGCCTCTGAGATCGAAATGTGTTTTATAAGATTGGCCGCATCCTCACGCAAAAACGATTTCAAATAATGAAATTTTTGAGTTGCTGTGAGGTCGGGCTTACTATCGACCGAACCAACGAACAAGTCCTTAAAGGATGGCCAATCTTTATAATTGCCCGAAAACGGAGGCACCACTATTTTAGGTAAATTGATGGAAGAGCACGTGCTCTTTGACGAATCTAACCTCTTTAAGAAATTTTCCTGTTGACTTACGAATCTTTTTAAAACCTCGGGCTCTTGGGATTGCGATTGTATTGCAGACTGTCTTTCCTGAATGGCCTTTTTTAGACCAGAATGCGCCACAAAATATTTATCCTCGTATGACCCAAACTCTACCTCGAACTGTCCAACTTCACTTTCATCAGCCTGTCCAATAAATTCATTATGAAGCGACACGAATTCGGACCATGCTTCTACGACTCTACTCAATCGAATTTCGAGCATCTGAATTGTAGTATCCGAATCAATAGATGCAACAAAATCAACCGCACGAGTTAAACACGCCTTTGCATTGCCACGTTTCTGCTTAAGTGCATTCATTTTTACAACCCGACACGATAAAGTCTACGAATAAGAAAAAAACAGGTGAAATGCTGTAAAGCTTGCATGGAGACACCTTTTTCAATTATTAAATTATTTCAATAACTTAAAGGGAAACCCGTCAAATAAGACCGTATAAAAGTTCTAGATGAGTCTGACGATCTAAATCTAATGTCCGAATTCACACACGCGGTTTTTTCAACATTCTTTGTTGAAGACTGTACAAGAGAAAAAATAAAAATAAAATATAAAATTCACCATGCACATGCAAATTAAAATTGTCTATTTGTAGATTTATTTCAAATTTATTCGGCTTAGAAGGACCAATTTTTTGTGTTGAAAAATGAAACAAGCAATTGTTTGCATTTGCACCGAAATGAGTTTAAACCAATTTAAGTTATGTGCAAATACAAATGGTTAGGAAACTTTATTGTACAATATATTAACTTAAGGGTTTTTATACTTATCGTGTGGTGTGTGCTGCGATCAAATCCAAAGTGGAAGAAGTAAACGCGTAATGAATAAATTAGAGCCCAATTGTTGCACTCTTTTCTACCCAGTATTTCGCACAAGCATTAACGTTGTTGTTGTACAACCTGCGCTCACGACGAATGAGCATAACAAAGAAAGACTGCAAAAATGCAAGCACACGCAACACGATTGATCTACATCAAAGATCAATGTGATTGATAACAATGATAGGACTTATAAGAACAATTTGAATATCGAAAGAAAATTACACCTTACAGAAGATTAACAAGATTAACAAATATCTAGATATATACATATGTTACTCTCTGAATTAATTAACAATTTTTGCACATAAAAAAAAAATAATGGTTGTTTGAGTCCCAAACAGTATCCATATATCGTTTAAAAAAAGGTCTTCTGACACAGGCGTCTCGAATGTGTGCTGGGTAAAATATGCCTTTGAGGAAGTTAAGGTGCCTAGGCTTCGCTTTTTATCCTGACAACACCATTATAGCTGAAATCAAGCGAAAATTATTTCTTGCCAATCGCTATTATTTGAGACCAAGAAGGCAAGTGAGTAGCAAAACTCGGTCTTAAGCAAGTCATTACATATTGTATAAGGCCCTAATTATTCCACTACTGTTCTATGGCACAGAGGAAGTATTTTGTCAAGATTAGATGAGGACTCTGCAAATTGTTTGTTTTTAAAAAATTCTTGAGTGGATATAGGAGATGATATCACGATGAAATGTATGGGCTTTACAGGCACATCGACCAGTCCAAATGAAACTACAGTGGTTTTTTTTTTTTAATATATGTGCTCTAATTTATTCTTAAAAAAATATTTTTGTATTGAAATATGAGTATATATGTTAATTATGAAATATTCCATCATTTAAATGTCCTCCTCCACGACACCGTTTGCATGGCACGATGCATTGAACCCAATTTTTCATGATTATTTCGTATAATTCGGCCGTTATTTCAGAAATTTCACGTTGAATATTCGTGTGGAATTCGCCTAAAGTTTCTGGCTTGTTGGCATAACCTAGAAACTTGATGTAGGTAAATGACACGGTCCTGCTGAGACCACATATCCTCCAAGCCTTTTAGATTTAATTTATATCAAAGAAAATTGGTTAACATAGAGCGATAACGGTCTACCTTAACTGAACCGACATATCGGCATCATCTCGGACGAAGTGTGTCCCAATGATATCCCCAGCAATTATACCAAACAGACAACTTTTTTCGTATATTATGGCTGCTGTTAGAAACCTCCGGCTGTATGCTAGTCTAAATTGGGCAATTTTGTTTGTTAAGAAAGCCTTTTAACCAAAAATGTGCCGCTTCACTGATGGTGGTTTTTTGGGGTGAAAATCTGGATCTATGATCGCTTGGCTTCAATTCCTGGGTCAATAAGATATTATGCCGACGTATAGCCAAGCTCACTTCTGACATTTCGCTGTCTCACTGGCTCGGTAACATTAGGGAGTGAATAACTTGAATTGATTTTCTTCACACTCAATTTCCAAAGTTGATATGCGGATTTCAAAGAATTGCTATTGGAAAAGTGAAAAACCGTTTACCATGGTGTCGGGAATGTATAGAGTGATCATCCCGGCGGTTTTTAGATGGTAGGTGAAAGCGGAAAGGGGCCTAAAATAACTTGGAATGCGTTACTGTACGATCGAGCTTAATGGAGAGGCGGGCGATATAATGCCATTTAAAGTGAATAAGTCTGAATATGTCGTAAAGAATCGGATACAGGAGGGGTTTGAGTGCAGCCATTATATAGCTTTTACAAAACAGTAATGAAAGTACTCTTCTTCAGCAAAGAAAGGATAACTAAGGCACACGATGAATTCGCTATAATTTGGGTCGTATTTACAGATCTCCCTGGTGCTATGTTTGTGTTCTCTTTTGGATTTATTAAGTAGCTCCTGTCGAAATATTCGCAAATTTTCTGAAATAGGGTGATATTGTGTAATTTACAGGTTATGGAGTTGCACTTTTTGTTCTTAATTCATTTAACCCCAAAAGTTTTGACTTACATTTCATAGGTGCAGCAAAGAGCTCACGATAAAAAGGAATTTCCGCTTATTGAACAATTGTTGAAAACACCGTTCTCCACACACAGTCGCTCAGATCGACAGCTGGCAAAATAGCAAGTCTTCAGACCTTGGCAGTCTTCCCTTCCTTCATATGTTTTGTTTGGTTAATCCTTTAATCAGATGTTATTCCAGTAAAAGTGTACTAGTCCGTCAATAATAAATTTCCGTTAATCCCACGCAGACACAAAAACATCTGTAGTAACAGAATTGATTGAAAATTAAGTATGCAGGTGTTTTGCCAAGCCAAGCTATAATGGCCTTGTTGTGGATCGATTATTACCTCTAATACGATATTCCGCAAAAGGTCCACCAGGCCACCATAATCCACATAATCACCATATGCTCGTTAACACTTGCTCATGCCGCTGATTAAAATTCAATTAAAAGTACCCACATGAAGGTATCCAGCTTAAAATTAAAATTGCATACGATTATGTTAAGTTAACCAACGGAATAACTTTTCGTGGTTCGGGTACAGCCTTCTCGTCAGGTCTCACTGGTTTCCTGTTTTATTTTTTTTTTGGCCCACAAAAGCCCATAATGCGCCATTGCTTGCTTATTTAAACGGCAACTAATCGAATTTAATTAAATAGCTCCCCCGACATGTCACTGGGAATTTGGGTGAAAATTTTTGAAATTCTATTTGATTTTATAGGTCGTCGCGCGACATCCGACACGACATTTTGCGCATACAAATTATTGCAGATATTGGGCAATAACAGATACTTTATCCATTTGAGGGAATATAGTATGTATGGTGGGCGGGCAAATCAATGGAGGAGCTAGAAGCTTCTGCAATGCAGTAGGATTTTTTATCGGTTGCTTGTGGCATATTGACTTTTAATCTAGCGCTGTGGATATAAATTATTAATACTTTTGTCGGAAATTGGTTCGAGTCGGTTTGGTTTGGATCCGGATGCACAAATGGGGCACTGCAATCTTTTAAAGTCCATATGGCAAATTTGTCAATGTGGTGCCTTCTGTACAAAGATATTTCGGTGAACACGATTGTTGGGTATGTAATAAATGATAACAAGTGTGGGGCTGGGAAATAATTTCAATGTGAGCCATGCCAAGCCACAAATAGCAATTAATTCTTGCGGAGCTGGTTAAACTTCCGGATTTCAGGCCTATTGAACTGAATTTTGGATCACTTTGTTATTGAAGGACCTAAGCCTGCATTGTTTTTTTAATCGGATTTTACAAGTGGAGACCCGCGAGTGCTTGTACTTTATTAGATTAGGTTTTCGTTTATCCGTTTTATTTATTTTTTTATACATCTCGTATATTTTCAAACATTGCGATGCGTTACGTACAGCAGAACTTTTCTCCTCCCGATATCTCTATGTGCGTATCTTCTAGCGCCTTTATCCCATTATTATGAGTTGTCTAAAGACAGATCGTTCCGAACTCGTCAATGTGCTGCTTCAATAGACAATCTTTCACGGCGTCTATATGTATAAGATTTCCAAACCAATGAAGATGATATGCAGATCCTTAAAAGCGTTCGATGTTTGCTGCATCATTATCCGTAGACCTTGAATCTAGAAACGCCAGTCATAAGCCTCTGCTTTCAGAGACTAACAAAAAGAAATGACTTTCCTTGGCGAATTGGGCAGCTTCAGACTGGTAGACGTTTTTATGAATTTAGTATCGAAGTAAGTTCAATGCATGATAGTAGTTAATAATAAATCACAATCTTGACTGGAAACATAGGAACATAAGAAATTTGTTCTCTCAAATTTAACACAGATTTTGCTTGCTTCTTTTCAGTTTTTCGAGTCTTCTGATGTAGTGCTCGTACGTCGTAGAGTTAAGGTAGCCTACAATCCCGAATGTCTGGTTCCTACCGTAAAACACGGTGGGCGTAGTGTGATGATTTGGGGTTGTATGACGTCCGGTGAGATGGGAACTCCATTTATATATTTGTCGGGGACGGATGAGCTCCTAGACCTATATTCAGATGCTGGAGCAGACTCTGAAAGTTTCCATTGCAAAATCATTTGGAAGGCGGAAAATCAAGTCATTTTCCAACTGGGCAATGTTCCGTGTCACACTGCGCGCAAAAGCAAGGCTTGGTTCCAGCAAAATGGTGTTAAAGTCTTCGAGTTGCCCGTTCAGCGCCTTGACCTTAACCCAATTGAGCATCTATGGGCAGGAAAACATCCGTCTCCACAAGTGCAAATCTATAGAACAGTCCATCCATAGAGTGTGGAACAGTAGAAAACCTCCTGTATGCAAACGATTGGTGGATAGCTTTTTCGATAATGAATTCAAGAAGTTAAATAAAACAAGGGTGACCCGACAAAATATTTTGCCCCACCGATTGTATCCAGACGTAAAAAACCGACCATGCACACAGACTTAGTCTTATTAGATATTAAGGCGCCTCAAACTTATCTTAGGTGTTACAGCCCGTCTCTACGACACAGACGTTTTGTCTGACATCTAGTCTGCCATTTTTGTTTTCTTTCAGGACTGGGTAGATTATGTCAACACGTTTCATTTTTCCAGTAGATGTTTATGCGACAACAGGAAAATTAGTTTCTTCTTTCAACAGAAAACCACTGACATATACCGGGCTTTAAGAGTCTCAGGCTCGTGATTTCAAAAAAACTTCCAAAAATAAGTCTGGAACGGTTAAATCAGGCGCACTTGCCGCTAAAACTAGATATTAGGCGACCCGGAAATGCAGCCCTCAGAATTTCGGTTGTGGCTTGTGCAGTATGCGCCGTTGCTCGGTTCTGTTGGAACCACATGCTCTTCGGTCCCAATTCATTCATTTGAGGAAGGAGAAAGTCGTTAAGCATGGTTCTGTAGCACTCGCCGTCCACAGTTGTCGATTGGCTCGCGGCGTTTTTGAAAAAATAAGGCCCGATGACGCCTCAAACGAAACAGTACACCATGCAGTAGCTTTGAGTGGGTGTAATGGATTATACGCGTATTTTCGTTGCCCCAGAAGCGATAATTTTGCTTATTCACATATCCACAGAGATAGAAATGGGCCTCGTCGCTCATGATGATTTTCGATGAAAGTTGTATCTCTCGTAGCCGAGATTCAGGATGGCGTGAGCGTAGGTTACTCGCGTCAACAGCTAATAGCTGATGCACTGTCTGCACTTTGTAAGGGAACATCTTACAGTCTTTCACCAAAATTTTCTGTAAAGATCGCCGATTTATGCCCAATTGTTTGAAACGTCTTCTGGTCGATTCTCCGAGGACCTGCGAAATCTTCAACTATAGCTGCGATATTTCCAGCAGAACGGCTGCTCCGGAGTTGGCCAGACCTGGCACCATATCGTGTTACCCTCTACTCTTCTAGGCGAGCGGCTAAACGTCGTAGTATTTGCCCAGCTGGTGTCGGACGACCGGAAAATCTGCGCCGAAATTCGCGCTGCGCCAACACTACCGGCGAATTATTCCACAAAAAAAATCGTAATAATTACGCGTTCTTTAGGAGTATATCGATTCATGTCTTGTTGACGTGTATTTTGTCAAAGTAGAATTGACATTTGCCAAAAATTATAGCATATTCCGATAGGGTGATAACTTTTCTGCCACCTAATACAAGTTTCTTTTTAAAAATAAAATGTGTTATGGTTTTACTAGAAAGAGTGAACATGTGGCTGCCTCGGCTGGCTTCGCAGTAGCGCATCCTGTCAACCCAATTTTCGAAGACCTTGGGTCGGACGATATTCGCTTTAGGAGATTGCTCGTACATCATTAATTACGGGACCCTACAGAAAAAATTCTAGCTGGGTCAAATCGTAGCTCCGAAGCGGCCAATTGACATTGCCAGGGCGGCTGGTAACACGATTATCGAACTAAGCGCGCAAAAGATTGAGTCTTTGATGGGCTGTGTGTCAAGGCGCGCCATCGTGCTGAAACCAAAGATCGTTCAAATCCTTGCGTTCAATTTCAGTCCACAAAAATTTGGTAATCATGGCTCTGTAATGCTCACCGTTGACCGAAATGGCGTTTCCAACAGAATTTTCGAAATGAAATGTGCCAGTGATGACATCACTCTAAAATCCACACCAAACTGTCACTCTCTGCGGATTTTTCGATTCCCAGATGCGGCAATTTTGTTTGTTAACATAGCCTTCGAGATGAAAATACGACTTGTCAGAAAAAAATATTTTTCGGCCAAACTCAACTTCCCATTCGAACTGATGTAACTGCTGCCCAAACTGAGAAGCGATAACGAAGCTGGTGGTCGTTTGTCGTCGATTGCTGAGTCAATTGGAATAAACATGGTTCTATAAGTTTAATATACTTATACACGTAATTTTTCTTCATACGCGCTATTCTAAATGATGAGGTGGTATGTTTCGATCCGATTTTCTAAAGATTTCTTCAACATGTACCGCTACGTGAATATTTGGCCAATCATGAATTTCCCTTGTCGAAAACCACACTGTTAAACTCATGTTATTAACGGGAGGATTTGAAAAGTCATAGAGTACGACCTAGATGATCTTGTAACCAAGGTTCAGGAGTCGCAATTAAGATAATCAATTTTGTTAAGCTCATGCCAATAATGGTGAGATCTCACTGCAAATGAGTGATGCATGCTCCTTAACGAGTCCGCTACTGCTGCTCTGAACGCGTCGTCATTTTCAACCGTCTTTGTTCGCTAAGGCATGTATTGTATTCCTCGTAGCAAGGGGTTTAATCATCTTGATATCGTTTGCTTTGTTTAACTGCAGAATATAGCGTTTAGAAAGTCTGTTAGTTTACAATGTTAGTTTTAAATGCATTTTTATTTTCTAAATCATTAACTCTTACATACTAACAAAAAATGCTTAAATGCTAGCTTAAAATTACTTAACAAACTAAGAAAAGAATTTAACAAAAAACTTAGCATATGAACATAATTTTTTATTTTTTATAAAAACTTAATATCTAACTTAAAATTAACCTTAGTCTACCTAACCTACCTACACAATACACACATACATACATATAGACATTTTACACAATGACATACATATACTAGTATATATCTATGTATATACCAATATATATATGTGTTTCTTAAATGCTAACCTTAACCTATGCAAGCTGGCCATCGCTATTCACAGAGCAAATAGATTGGTCAGCTCTGCCTCATTAGTGAGGCTGGTCCGTAATTTATGGAAACGACGACGAAACATCTTCTCCATCATTCAACCACCAGAAATGCTGGTGCTGCCGAACGACATCCCTTTTATCGCGATTCCCCACCGCCCTACTGAACCTGAGAAGATCCACACCGCCGTGTGCGACGTCTCTGTTGTAGTTGAGTCGCCTGTCCCCAGCTTTCCGAGCGACATGGAAGATTAACGGGACCGCTGATCTATCCTGGATCAACCCTATCTAATCTAGGTAGAGGAATGCTTCCGGTGGAACGAAGCCATTAGAGCGCACACTCTCGTGGTAAAGGCAATTGGTGTAGTAAGCCCCAGATATCAGGTTATTCGTCGAGGTCATTGCTCTTGCAATGTGCCTTCGAGTCAGCTTAATTACGAAGTTGTCCACTCGTATTAGGTTCGCCCTGTTGTAAAGGACCTCATTACGATAAAATTTTTTGTACTCCGACTCTAGTGTTCTGTACAAGCGAAGGCAAGCCCTCTCAAACACTAATTTGAATCTTTTCCATTAAGCTTGCTCGTACATTGAACCACACGGGGCACCCGAATACCAGCATGGGCCTGATAAGGGCCATGTAGCAGATTACCTTTACCCTCTCATCGAGTTGGCTGCTATAAAACAGTTTCTTTGTAAGGGCAAAAGCGCCTTTAGCTCTGGCCAGAGCAGCATCTACATTTTTGTCAAAATACAGAAACTGATCTAGCCAGATCCCAAGGTATCTGACTACATTTCGACAAGCAAGAGGCTGTCCGTGTTGTCCAATGATCGAGAACATTCGCCAATTTTTTCTGGTATCCCTAGAGGCTCCAGACAACGGCGTCCTAAAGAGAATGGTTTCCGACTTCTGAAAGTTGATTTTCAACTTCCAGTCATCGCAAAATCGTCTTATCTTATCGAAGTCACGCTGCAAGAGAGTATTAATGACCTCGATTCTTGGACCTGTTCTGTACGCTATCAAATCGTCTGCGTACGCAATAGTATGGGGAAGTGAACCTATCAAGTCGCTTGTATAAATGTTGAATAGGATCGGCGAATTGACCGCGCCTTGCTGAAGACCATTTTTAATTTGAAATATTCCAACAGAAGTCACATCGCCATTTTTCACGATGAACTGTCTGTTGGTTAGCATATTATAAAGAATGTACAAGAATGGTTTACTGATCCCCAGCCTAGTCAGCTTATAGAAAAGACCCTCTAACCATATGGTGTCGAAGACCTTTTCCAAGTCAACAAGGCAGGCACCAGTACATTGGTTTTTGCCTTTATTCCATTGGATATCGGACACCAGTTTAGACGCGGCATGTGAGATATCATGTCCCGCCTTAAAACCGAATTGATTATCCGGAACTATATGTTTGTCCTCAACCCACCTAGACAGAGCTCTATTGATTACTTTTTCAAACACCTTACTGATATTCGGAAGGAGACTTATCGACCGGAGATTCGCCGGATTGGATATATCCTTTCCCTTTTTGGGGATAGGTTGCACCACCGCCGTTTTCCAATGCGCTGGATAATGTGCATTATTCATTGCATTATTAAACAGGGTGGTGTAAATGTCCACCGCTTCTAGAGTAAGATGTTGAAGCACGATGCTCGGAATACCATCGGTCCCCACTGACTTCTTAGCCTTGATTGTGTCAAAGATCTCATGGAGCTCTTCCTTCGAAATGAACGGGGGTAGGTCACCCTCTCTGGTAATGACATTATTTGCCATATTTTCTTCGCTGAACCGAGTGAAACCAGAGCCCTCGGATCGCCAGTTCTCTACTTCATTTCGAATGTAGAAGTCGTGCACCAAGACGCGATTGTCCAGGTCATAATTAGGGCCAATGGTATCAGTGGCCTTGTATATTTCCTAGAAAGTCGCCCCTATGGCCTCAACGTTCTCCTGTGGATCCTCGATCACAAAGAAGTCGTCATCATCAGCGGCCTCATTTGGATCAATACCTGCTATTGTCAGTAACCGTTCGTTGTCTGTTGTCCGCGCTATTTTAAGACACTGAAGGTCGTTTTGATTTTTTCTCCGAAATAGTTTATTTATTTGCGGGAACATATTCGGGTTGCTGATGTTTACAGCCCGAACCCTGTTGTTCCAATACGAACTTACAGAAATTCTGTAATTCTCTTTTATTAAGGTTTGAATATTTTTAATCGACGACTTCAGTGTCCTAATCTCCGGGTCTTGTCTGTCAATTAACTGTCTGTACAAGTTTTTGAGTCTTGACAGAAGTCTACTTTTCTGTCGGTGCAGTGCGTCAATAGTAGGATTGCGGAACAGGTCTTCGTTAGTCGTACGTCGATACCGCGGTATTGTAGCGTCCATAGTTTGTTTAATTGTCTCGTCCATTTGTTTTAGATACTTATCGATCTCCTCGTTTGACAAATTCCTATTGGACGGAGTTTAGAAAGTCTGCTTAAGTTAGAAGTTAACACAGGCTACTTGTTCACTTTTTTATTTATTATGATTTTCCTTTTTTTAGTTTACTGTTAGATTTAAAGTTAAAATAGATTCGGTAAAAATTTACACTTTTCTTGCATCAGTTGCTTCGTAACCTTTAATGCCCCTGTGACCAAGTACCTACTAGAGTCTTACATTGTTGCGATTGGCATTGAACCATTCGGCTACAGCTTTTGGCAATCCAGTGTATGCGACAAAAAACTCGCCCTGAACCGGAAGAACGTTCGAGATCAAATATATTATTAACACCATTGCTTGATCCATCAGTATATCACAGCCTTCAAACCAACATGATATAAAATCTTAATTTCAATGTTGGCCATTAAGTCGGCTACCGTATTGATCATTTCTATCTTCGGTAGCGTGGAGGAAATGAGTGAGTTTTTAGACTCGAATGAGTGGAATTGACTACTCTGTCTAGATTGAAAAGAAAATGGGAACCCTCACATGAAAAATAAGATGTGAGGGTTCCGGTTTTTGTTTTTTATTTGAAAAAACTTGTAGATGTTTGGCTCCAATTGAAATCCTATAGCTGTGGGATTGAGGGTGTTGTTTTTTCTAATTAAACGGTACTTAGACTGTCTTTCTTGGGTTAATTGGTAATTGATGTTTGGTCAATGGGTGATAGAGCAGAGTTTTGTAGCGTTCCTCCAACAGTTAGTAGCCCGTCCTTGATGAATGAATTTGAATTAGCGGTGCTACTGCTAGTTGGTATTGGTTTGTTTTGCTGCAGATTATGATACTCTTCATGTAGTGATCCTTGTGCTATTTTAATGATGTTGTTATGAGCGTGCCAACTTTCCTTCTTATCTGTATGCTTACTCTGATGTTGTAAATGAATCGGTGACAAAATGCTACAACTCGAACTAGGTGTGTCAATGATGAGAATTGTATCGTTATATCGTCTGGCCTTGTTTGGTCCTCCGTTGTAGTATGATAGGATGATATGTTAAGCTCTAGGTTTGTTCCTAAATGGGTTTTCAGACTTGCTTCCGCTTTAAGTGCTTGTTGGGATTCTAACCAGGCTGGACTTTCCACCAGAGTGGAAGATCTTTCAAGGAACAAGGAAATCTGAAGGGTAATCTTCTGATCTTATGTGGTCCAATGTATATCCTGTGTTTAGGTTTTGCATTTCCAATACCCTGTGCACTATAAAAGCCTTCGATTTGTTTGGTTGTGCGTTTATCCAAGCTAACACTATGGTGGAGTCACATCATGCAAACGTCTGTACTGATTCATTATTCAAGTCTTTTTTAACCTTCCATAACAAGTTTGCCAATAGCACAGCTCCAGCTAGTTCGAGTTTTGGTATGGTTAAGCTACTCTTTTGTATTCCCTTCTTCTGTTTCGGTGTGAGCTTGGATTTTGACATGAGTAATGTGGTTGTTACATTATTCTGTGGTTGTCTATTATTCGCATGTACACAGCAGCCCCATACACTCGTTCCGGTGCATCGCAGAACCCATGACGGCTGCGGTGTTCAATCTGTTGTATGCTGTTGAGGTCCTTTCGAAAGTCTTCCCACCTAGTCTGTAATTGGGTAGGAAGTGGGGTTTTCCAATCTACGTTTTCCTCCATCCAGATGTCTTGAAGAAGCAGCTTGGCTCTTAGTATTGCCGGTGCTAACCATCCTAGTGGATCGAATATACGCGCTGTCTCTGATAGAACAGTTCTTTTAGACTAGTGAGTTTTCGCTTCGTGTGGTAATACCTTGATTGAAAAGTAGTCTTTTGCTGGATGCCAGTGAAGCCCTTTAAGTCTTCTTATATCTTAGGCCCAGTGTACATCAGTTGGTTTAAGCTATTTTCGACTGATGATTTTGCAGATGCGTCGAATAATACCCTTAATTTTGTTGTAGTGCTTTCTGGCTTACTCACTGTGTTGTGTGGTAAGTAGTATGCAACTCGGTCTTCCCTTTTGTTGCACTTGCTCATGTGTCCTAGAGCACTATATTCCTTCATAAAATTTCGGTATTCCTCTGAAAGTTTGGGATTCCTTGTAAAAAGCTTTTCCATGTGTAGTAACCTCGCTATTGCCCTCTTCCTTGAATGGTTGTTCTCCAATTCTCGTTCCGGCGATGTTTCAAATGGTATTCGTACTATGTATCTGCCTTCCTTGTTACGAGTTACTGTTTCCTTAAATAATTCCTCATGTCTAGTTGAATTGTCCGTCTGGGTCTCCTTGCTTGCTTTATCAAGGTCTTCAGATTCCCAAAACCTTATAATCTGTTTATCTATTGTAGATCCGCCAATGTCACATGACATGTTAATGAGATTTTCTCCTGTTTGCTTATTGATGTACTACCGGATATGATCCATCCAAACATGGTTTGCTGAACTACCGGTGACCCTGGTTTTCCTTTTATAACTCCTTCTTAGTGTATTTCGGCGAGTACTTATGGTCCTAAAATCATGTCGACCTATGGAATGTAGTAGGTTGGGTCAGCAAGCACTAAATTTTGTAAGTACTCCTATGTATTTGGCGTTATCTTGCTAGATGGAAGAGTTTTACTTACATTTTTTAGTACATATGCTGTTATAGAGATGCTGGGGTTAGTCTTTAGGATAATCCTCATCTTGTGCTTCACTGTAGAACTTCGTGCGATCCAACTCCTGATACAGTTGAATCTACTTTGGTTGTTTGGAGTTGAAGTTTCTTTACTGTATCTTCGGAGGCCTGTGAGCCTTGGTCTATTAGTGCCCTGATGCGTTGGTCGTTGTTCCGTCCAACCACATTGATTAGAGCAGTTGCAAGCAGTACATTGTTGTCTGCTGTGTAGTTATAAGACTTAATTCTATCAATTGCTTGTGGTGAGGAGGGTGGACGTCCAGTTAAGGCGTGTGGCTGAGCCCCTTAGAATCGTTTGTCGTTGATTCCAGATGAATGGATGAATAATGTTTTCCCTGACACTTATGGCACCTGCCTTTTGACATGCAACTTAGTGAGATATGTCCTGGTCTTAAGCAGTTTATGCATAATTTTTGTTCCTTAACGAAGTCATTTCTTTGTTTTAGGCCCTTTTCCAGGAACTGTTTGCATGCTTGTAGTTTGTGATCTCACATTATATTGCGTTCAGTGTCGAGTGATATATTTTTGGTTGATATACCTTTGGTTTCTTATCTGTTATTGTTTCCATCGACTGGAATCTTCTCTCGATAAACTGTAGTACAGGTTCGAGCTCTTGTATTTCTCTGGGTTCTGTATTCTGGGTATTGTATTCTGTACCCAAATTCGCAAAGGTTTCGGCTAAATTTTCCAATCGTGGGCGGCATCTTTCATCATTCGCTGAAGTTCGGCATTCGCTCCTATAAAATTGGTCCCGCAATCGCTGAAGATTCGGGACCAAATACCGTCGGAAAGCTGCTAGAAAAGCTTGCGTCGTCATGTTAGAAACGAGTTCCAAGTGAATGGCTTTGGTAGACAGGCAAATGAAGATGGCGAAGTGGTCCTTGAGTGTTTTGGCTCCACGTCCCTTCCACGTCTTCACTTCAACTGGTCCTGCATAGTCGACGCCGGTGGTGCTGAATGGTCTAGCGATCCGAACCCGTGATGCTGGTAAGCTTCCCATGATTTGCTGCATCGGCTTGGCTTTAAACCGGAAACATATGACACAGCGATGAATATGCTTTTTTACGCTGTTTTGTGTAATATGGAATGAGTGGCTTTTTCAAACGACCAACGACCGAAGAATGCTTTCGTTGTCTGCTATCTTGTTAAGCACTCGTATGGCGAAATACGGTGCGCATGCTGTGCTAAAGGTCACTGTTTTGAGCCTGTATGCTCTCAGTGGCTGCTGTTCACTATCCCGCCAACAGATGAGTTGGTAATTTCTATCTGCCGTTGGTACTAAAATTTGTCAATACATCTTCTCGGTGAAGGTATATCGATGCTGTCTGCATCTTAATATGACATCAATAATGCTTTTTTGTAACTTAGGACCAACCATTAAGTGCTCGTTTAAGGACGTGCCGTCTGAAGTCTTAGACGCTGTGTCAAACACAACTCGCAGTTTTGTGGTGGAACTTGAGTCTTTAATGACAGCATAGTGTGGCAAAAAAATTAAAAAGATGTTGTTAGGTAAGTGTCGTTAAATAAATATACCTCCTCCATGTGATCCATGGTAATATATTCTAGCATACATCTTTTATATCCCACCTTTAGCTTTGGATTCTTTTGAAAACGACATTCTAATTGCGTAAAGCGTCGTAAAGCAACTTCCCTGCTTGAACCTAACGCTGGTCGTACTCCATCCCTGAAGGGTAAGGACACTTGATACTGTCTATTTGTTAGCCTGACTGTGTTGGTTCGGAAGTGATGTTCACAAGCATTGTCTTCTTCCGAAACCATCATTTTAAACGGAGCTTCTTCAACTTCCCAGAATCTACGCATCCCAGTGCCCAAATCAAGCTGTAGAGCAAAGCTTTGAATTATTTGTGTGGTCCTATCTGGAATTTTCCCGAACACAATCCATCCAAGTCGGGTTTTTTGGGCGACACATTAGCATGTCTAATGACTTTGTATACAGGGTTGTTGATTCGTTGATCAGGGTTTCTATGTATGACCACAGACCATCAGTACCTTCGCTGCAAATACTGACCTCTCCAGATGTGTTAGAAGCATTGTTTAATTTTATCTATCTCTCTTTCTATGCTAAGAACTTTTCCGAGTTAGTTGTTGGGTTTGTTGCAGAAATTATGGTTATTGCCATTCTATGTGACGTAGTTTGCATCAGAATAAAACCAGGGAAGTGCGGCTCGCACATTTTCTTAATAGTAGACCCCATCCATTTGACTATTCTTGGAAAGAGCTCCAAAGACATGGGTTGTCTTTCTGGCGAAACAGTCTTTTTGGATCTCTAGCTCAAGGTTATTTATGATTAGATATCTATAGTGAGCCTATCTTTAGATGGAACTTATTAGGGTTTCCAGGTTCTCATTCCTTCATGATATTTATTGATTGTTGAGATTAGAATATTTTGCAGTTTATATCCGATTTCTTCGACGTTGCTTGAAGGTCAGAGAGACGCCTGTTTTCTCGAGCTGTGAGATTTACTCAAAATACTCTTCAGTTTGTTCAACTTGGGAAAGTATCTGGGACTTGCCTATTTGATACTCGTATTATCGGTAGTAAAATCTAATTTGAGATATGGTATGATGCTATTTCTTATAAAGGAACTATAAATGGGAAGGTCTCTCTTCTCTGATAGACTTTATAAATGTCGACTTGTTGCCTTCATTGACAAAGCAAAGGTTTTACTAAAAACATATTCTAAGAATATTTCACCTTTTTATCTAGTGTTGCTGTTTTATTTTAATTGGTAGTACTTGGTCACAATTTCCAGGACAATAAACAGAGACACTCATGATCTCTCTTAATCCGGTTTTGATGCAGACCGTCACGGTGACTAAACACAAACGTTATGCAATATATATAGCGTTTTTTGAATTCCTTACTAAGTATACGAGGGTTGTCTGAAAAGTAAAGATAGCAGCACTCGTCAATAAAAGCTAGTGAATGCTAGTTGTGCATCTTTTGACGGGTTACTTACCGAAGTTTCACTCATTTCGGACGCGGAGTTTTTAGTTGACAGTCGTTTGAGTGAGTCGATGTGAGTGTTTTTTGTGAAAATGGAAAAAATTTAGTATCGACCTGTTATTAAATTCTTGTTTTTGAAAGGCAATACGCCTACGCAAATCAAAAATGAGTTGGACTCTGTGTATGGGGACTCTGCACCATCATTTACCACAGTGAAATTTTGGGCAGCTGAATTTAAACGTGGCCGTAAGAGCTTGGGAGATGATGAACGTTCGGGACGTCCAAAAACAGCAACCACTGACGATAACATTGCTAAAGTTCACCAAATGGTGTGCGACGACCCACATGACGCCATGAATTTGGGGAAATTTACCTGTGTGCGACCGCCGAATTAAAGTGAGAGAGATACGAGTAGTAGAAGTTATGAAAATGTCCAAAGAACGTGTTTGTTACATATTAAATCAAGATTTAGGCATGAGAAAGCTGTCCGCGCGTTGGGTGCCGCGTTTGCTTACGTTAGACCAAAAGCGTGTTCGAATGAACATTTCCAACGCTCTGTTGGCGCAGTTTAGGCGCAATAAATCCGAGTTTTGGCGCCGATTAATTACTGTAGATGAAACTTGGATACACCATTAAACACCCGAAACAAAAATTCAGTCAAAACAGTGGACTGCAAAGGGTGAGTCCGCTCCAAAAAATGCAAAAACTGTTTTTTCGGCTGGGAAAGTGATGGCGACGGTTTTTTAGGATAGTAAAGGAATTATCTTAATTGATTTTCTTCAAAAAGGAAAAACCATTACAGGAGCATACTACGCATCATTACTTGCCAAGCTGAAGGCAGAAATTGCAGAAAAACGGCCACATTTGCAGAAAAAGAAAATCCTGTTTCACCAAGACAACGAGCCGTTTCGCACCTCTGCGGTTGCCTTGGCGAAAATCCATGAATTACGGTTTGAACTCTGCCTTATTCACCAGATCTAGCGCGAAGCGACTTCTTTTTGTTCCCTCATCTAAAAACTGCGCTCTGAGGACAGAGATTTTCGTCAAATGAGGAGGCAATCACCTTGGTGAACAATTATTGTGCAGAGAAAAACGCCAAGTACTATTTGGACGGATTAGAGAGATGGGAGCATCGCTGGGAGAAGTGTGTAGAGTTACAAGGAGACTATGTGGAAAAAAAAATTGAGAAAAAATGTCTTGCACCATTGTTCGGAGATTTTTCAGACAATCCTCGTACTTCACTGAGTTCAAAGGTTATATTCTTGCGTTGAAACCGCAAGCTAAACTCTCCATGTCATTAGTACTTAGATAGCACCAATCACTACCTCTTATAACGTACCAATTTTATGGGAATTGTATGGTCAGTAAGTGAATCCTGTGCACTTCTCAGTGTCTGGCTGATCGGAACTAGAACATTTTATTCTTATACTTGGCACACATTTAGCTACAGGTGGAAGTGCAGGTGCATCAAGTTCTACTATGGACAATGAAGGATGTCAGGGGTGAATCCGATCTCATATTTAGTGGTTTTATCAACAGCGGAACTCCTGTTGTTGGCTTATAAAGGCCTTTGATGATAAGTCCCTTTTCAACTCAGACTTAGCACTTAATTTTATTCATACGCCTAATCTTCGTCTCACTGATGACCATGACTAAGTGTACTAAGTGTACGTACATTTTCCATGTGGCCCTACAACATTTGGCATACAGCTTGTTTGTTGATTATCTTCCGATCGAACAAGTTTCATTTGGTAATCTTTCCTATCAAGGATAGTTATGGTGTAGACTGTAGCTTTATTCTTCATTTCGTCCAGCTTCGTTGCTGGTCTAAAGCGCCTTTGCTTTGGCGATTTTTATTTAATGTTGATAATTGTGCATCTCAAAGTTGTTGATATTTCATCTGAGATCACACTCATAGGGGTACTATATAACGTCGCGTCTAAACCGAAATATGAAGACACATTGGGACACTAATTCTACTTTGCTTACATGGGCCAAAGACTTTAGACTGTGCTTACAAAAATCACATAAAAACGAGGAAAACATATGACACCGGACGAAAAGATGTAAACATGTTACATGATTTAACCAAGCAAATGGTGACTGATGTATGTCTATAAATAAAAGCAAAACCAAATTACGTTTGAAATGCTTTTCCCTTATACATTCCACCAATAATCCAAGTTACCAATGGGTAACTTTATCACACCATGTCCTCTACCAGTTAGGCCGTGTTGATTGAGAACCCACTCACTTGAGTCGGTTTATCTTAAATGTACAGCCTGATGGCAAGTGCAAATCTAAATCCATTTAGCGAACAAATATGTAATGCGGACGTTATTTAAAAATCGACGCACAGCGATATAGGCTGTACGAGTATTTCAGGCCACTGACCACTACAACTACTAGAAGTCCAACTTGGACATTCCTAAGCAATGAGTACATACCACATCATTAGTGCACGTTCCATGGAGAACAAATGCGTCAGCTAAGCGTTGCCTGTTGCCAATTGCCAGAAACCTGATTTGAAAAATCTTATCTGCTTAATTCAGAAATAGACGCGGTAGTCAAGGAGCTACAACTCTCTCTCTCGATTGCAGGTTCACTAAGGCTTAAACATGCTTGCGAACGTATGTTTGTCATTCCATAAGCAAAACGTCTGATTCATCTTGGGCACGCGAAATTTGCGTAGGCTTCCTTTGAATTTCTGTTTAAATTGAAGTGAAGTTCGTCTCCTCTGTACTGATATTCGTACATGTGCTTCTACATACATATGTAGCATGATCATTGATCATTCAGTATTTAGTGCAACGTAAAGTATCTACAACAAGATTAAAATGACACCAATTCGATGTTGCAAAATCTCTTTCTATGGCACTCAATGTCCAAATAGAGCCAAATAGACCAACGCCGCGCCGCCACCGCACAAGTTCCAACATCCAACTGCAGCTCTAGCTCCAGCATTATCTTTAGCTCTGGCTCTGGCTCTGGCTCTAGCTCTAGCTCTAGCTCTAGCTCACCCGAGTGCGAGAGTTCGTGTGGGCGATCGAGTTTTGCGATCTCAATTGATCGTACGAACGCCTGTATATCAATTATCTAACGAATGGACCACAAAACCAAAAGGCTGTGCTAATCTGGGTCTAAGGCGCGTGCGCACCACCATCGACATGGCAATAATAAAAAAAATTCGTACGTTTTCTATCTCGAAGATACAAGTACTTTTTTAAATATTTTTCCTTTCGTTAATCGTAATCTGTTGCCATCGGGCGAATGGATTGAGCTAAACAAAAGCCGGAATTTAATTAAACGGCTTGCTGATGTATTTTAGATGGAGAAACGGGCAACGAATTGGATTGGATTGTCATGCAAATGATTGGACGTGAAGTAATGATTTATGGAGACATTGTACTCGTATCTTCTACTCGTAGGTACAATCGAAAAGTATCTTTCTTTCAATTTGAGAGGTCTAAGCCATTATTGTGTCCAGTTAGTCATCATTATTTTGTAGAAATGAAAACTGAGCCTCTAACTTGCAAATGTGCAGTGATATTAAATACTTGAATGTATTCGTACTCGTATCTATGTAGATCTCAATTTTCAAGCATTACGTGCATTTACGAAACAAAAGTGGATAGTTATTTGAGTTGCAAAATCTGTGACGACTTTCAATTAAAATTGCATTGTGCATAGCATGCAAATATGAATTAAATGCAACAATTTGTTCCATTTGTGAAAGATGTCAGTGTCTTATGACGTAAATGAGTGGGCAAGAGATCAAATGTTGTAAAACCGAGACTGAATAGAGTTGAAACACTTCGTTGTACGCTGCAGATTTTGAAGTTGTGACACTGTTACTTATTACAACATAAGCAGAATAAATGTAAATAAATGCTTGCAGCGATAAAAGATGAGCTTATAGGTATGTTGTACTTTGGGATCCAGAATAGTGTCATCAACATCACTATACCCTTCGAAGGCCTATGTGTTTTATTTTTCAATGTTATTGTACTATATATACAGGGTGTCCCCTAATTTGTCAACGATAATTTGGGAAATAATTCCTGGGCATATTCTAAGAAAAAAATTATTCTACATTTATGGTCTGTCTCCAATGTTGACAGCATTTATCAGGATTTAAGAAAAGATTTACTTTAGGGTACCTTGACCCATGTTAACGGCAATTTCTCTGTTAGTACTAATGTTAGAAATTTTGTGTAGGACTTTATTTTTAGAAGAAATACTAGCCTTTGTAACGGCGTTTAAATAAAGTTGATATCTTGTTTCTGTCTTTAGATATCCAATTTCTAAGCCTGTTCCATTTTCTTTGCCCATGTTAATTTTTGACTTTGATGTCACTTTTCTCCAGAAAATGCCTAATTCACATAACGTTTTACTATTTTTTTCTTACATACTAACAAAAAATGCTTAAATTACTTAGCAATCTTATACTAACTTACTGGCCCCACACAGGCACTCTAAGCTACTCTAAATTCTTATATCTATGTCTTTCGACTTTGTTTACATTTTATACTTATATATACTTATTTTCTATGCTTAAGGCTAAGAAAAGAATTTGACAAAAAACTTAGCATATGGACATATTTTTTATAAAAACCTAACATCTAGCTTAAAATAAACCTTAGTCTACCTAACCTACCTGTGGTTTTTTTGGTCTCGGCTCATTTGGTGAACGCCATTCACTTGCCTGAAGTGTGGATTGCGTGTCGTACTCATAAACCCACGTCTCGTCTCCAGTAATGACGCTTTTGATGAATGTGGGATCGGATTCAGCCTCGCAAATCATCTCTTTTGCAACGTCAACACGGTCTCTTTTTCTCATGAAATTGCGGTCGGCAACGGAAACCCAAATCATTAACCAAAATGTCTTGGACGGATCCAGGATCCATAGGCAATGTTCAAGTCCTCCGCTATCTCTCTGCTGGTTAACTTGCTGTTATTGACCAACATTTCTTTTGCTTCATCAATGTTTTCGTCGGTTTTCGATGTCGATGGTCCGTCACTGCGTTCATCATCTTCGATTGACTCACGACCACTTTTGAACCGCTTGCGCTCGTGCAATTGGTAAACGACCATTTTCTTTAGAGAATCGTTGCCGAAACACTTTTTCAACATTTCCAACGTTCGCGCACCATTAAATCCGTTTTTTACGCAAAATTTAGTACAAGTTCGTTGTTGCAAATTTAAATCCATTTCTAAAATTGTAAAAAATCGCTAACACACACAGAGATAGATGTACTCTTGGCTACGTAGCTTTTGCAAATGTCAAGCTATGACGCTTAGATTTAGAGGGAATGTCATCAACAGATTTACCAACTTAAAAAAAAAAAAAACAACACAGAACTCAAATCGGAACAATGGGAGCGCCACACGGTAGTGTCCCCCGGGAACTTTTGAATCAAGGCTGGATGCCCAGGAATTATTTCCCAAATTATCGTTGACGAATTAGGGGACATCCTATATACATATGTACATGTATCTTTTAATTTTTGTCATCGCCCGGGTCAGCAACCTTTGTACGAACAAGCAATTCATATCTATTTCGTTCTTACTTAACGGGCTGCATATTCGTTAATGGTCTCTTCCTGGGATACTTTATTGTTTAATCTACCCCGGAACAAATCGTGTTGCGACCAATTTGCCAGCCCAAGTTTATGATTTATAAAACTGTTAGTCTTCTTAGTAATCTCGTGTCTATATTATTTGAGCTACAACCACATCTTGACACATCTTTGGTTGAAATAGTGATTGGGTACGCCTTCCGATCTATTTTGGTGTACTTTAGGAAGAAATGTTGACAATCTTTTGGTGAAAATAGAATGTTACAACTTCATTTACACCGATAGCAAAATAACTATAAAATTTTCGAACAAGGTTTTTGACAACCTCGAAGGTAAAAGGACCTGTGGCCCGTCTGTCAACAAAATGACCAAACAGTAAAAGACTACATTTGCTTGGTACCTGGTTATAGCGAAATTCGGGAAATTCTAAAGTTGATGAGCTTGTCATTAGTGACAACCCTATATGGTATATCCACTTAACATCTTTTAGCAAATAGGGATGCTATTCGCTCTATGTACATTCATAGTCCAGATAGACACGATAGGTGATATCAGTGGCGGATGTTCAGTTAACGCTGGTATGACGGACCATAGCATAATTGTTAGGCACAGACACAACCTGTCTTATAATGATTTTTGCTGTAACTAAATGGTAAACCATTTCGAATTCGGTATCTAACTGCCCTGCTTCCTTAAACAGTGGTGTCCTTTTCCTTGAAAATCTTGGAGAAATGTTCGAAATAATTTTCATTGGGCATGACGGTGTTGCTATCGGGATCAAAAGGTTCAATCACTTAGACCCGTGAACTTTGGGTCTCCACAATAGGTTAAAAGATATTGAGATCTCATGATATTGCAAAGGAACTTCTCTGGGCTAAGTAAGACTGCTCGATGAAGTTAGCAACTGCAACCTAACAGAACGTGATTAAACGATCCTGTTGAGTTATGGTTTGTAGGATTTACAATAAGATGTCATACGAGTACATATGTGTATTTGAATTCTAGTCTGACAAATGTAAACCCCTTCACTTAATCTAAGAGGTAGTTGTCAGTGTCAGTGACACTTTGTTTCGATAATTTTGTGAACATATTCGCATTTCGTTTTGTTCTAATAGACTCAAAGACCAACATCATAACTGCTATTAAGATTTAAAAACGTAATGAACTTGCGTCTTCCGTGTTTATCTATACGAAGACTCTTCAGTTATTTTCCGTACAGGCGTAATTACTTAATTGCTAATTACTTATTAGTAAACATTAATGCCAATCACAGTAAAACCATCACTGATTGGCTTAACTCTCGTTTATAGTCGATTTCCCAAGGTGAATTCACATCCGTACATCCTTACATGCAGCAATGTATTACAAGTGAAATAAGTTTCGGCAATATCTCTGATTTTAGAACTTTTTAGATACTGTTAACCGTATCTCCTCGTACCAGAAAGCAAATGGTAGATTTTCAGTTCCTCCTTTTTTTTGTGTAAGTTGTTGTATAGTCCGTTGTTATGCTGGGTTGTCTCGCTGGTTCTAATTGTATCATTCTCATAACAATAATTTCAACACACAGGCAGTTACAGTTACCTGATTGCGGAACCTAGGACTGGATATTAGCCGCTACCCCTTGAGCAAAACCAACATGTACAATATATCAAAGATATTCGATTTCTTTTATAACTTGAGGGTGAGCTTACTTACTATGTAAGGCGGCGATTCAGTCCAGGGTAGACCTGAACCTCAACGAGTAGGCTTCTCTGTCTAATTGCTTCCATTTTCACACAACTTAGTTGAGGTTGCCTTCAACTTGCGCGTGACAGCTATGTGCTCTTCCTCTACTACATTGTCCCTGCGTTGAGCGGTATTGTTCATCCGCTATACATGTCCTAGACTAGGTCAATTGTCGCCTCCAAACTCCTTATACACACACGGGAACAAAAACCACTCGAAGAATTTTGCGTTCGAAACGGCCAAGGAGATCTTCATCCACCTTCGCTAATGTCCATGCTTCTGCAACATAATGTAGGGCTGGGATGATAAGTATCTTATAGACAATCCCTAAGTGTTTGTTGACAAGGCCTTAGTAGTCCGAAGAAATGAGCATTTGGAAAAGCTTGGAAACAAAGTCCCTGACTACCTAAAAATTATAGCTGTATATTGGAAAGTTTTTTTCGGATTCGTCGATGCTCCCTTGTTGACAGCATGTAGCTAATTTGACCCTCATTCACCACTGAATCAATTTTTGCCGCTTCTGTTCCAATACATGCCATCACACCAGTACGGCTTGAATGCGATGCTTCGATGCCCCGAAGGGTCCCATCATACTAGTGAATGGAGGAAATAACCGCGCTTTGGAGAAGATGCCTGCACCTAAGACACAAAGTCACCAGGGGAAGGTCAAGACACGTTAGGCCTAGGGAAGACATTCTATCCCAATTCAGAACTAAACATCTGAGCTCAAGAGAACGCCTGGGGAATAGGCAAAAACTAGGAGCTCGGGCCACCCACCCTGCTCTAAGTGAACAAAAGATGGAGCGCATAATAGACACAGTTCTCCCAACTCACCCTGTCAGGCCCGCCCCATAACACGGCTCTGGCCCAACGGCAGCAAATTTCAGCTTTCAGCGAATAAGAGTTCGGTTTAGTGATGACAAAACTGAAAACTCCCCGGACCGGATGGAATACCGACGCTGCCTTGAGTAAGGTGTCTTTCTCAGAAGTTGGAAAACGCAACGTTTGGGCTTGACCAGAAAAGGCAAAGGAGATGCGAATTCCCCGTCTGCGTATCTGCGGACACTGCGAAAAAACTCCTAGAAAAGATGCTGAAACCATGGCATACAGATACAGTACAAAGATCAGCTGCCAAAACCGCCTACCAGGGCAACCACTACTCAAAGAAGGCCGTGGTATTGGTAACTCTGAATGTGCGAAATACCTTCAATTCAACCAACAGGTCGGGTGATGTACTGAATGCGCTTGAACATGCTTTCAACATTCCAGTTTACCTCTTGCGGATGCTGAAGAACTACTTTAAAGATAGCGAACTGACCTACGATACCACGTAAGATCCTCGAGGAAACGAAATCACATCCGGAACAGCAAAATTAGCGATCATGGGACCTGACTTCGGTAACATCTCATACGATGTCATACTTCGCATAGAGATGCCTTCCTGGTAGGGTACGTATAGCTAGATGTTGTCACCGCGGTGATTACGGCAAAACACGGGGAAAAATGAGGAGAACACGCAAATGAAACTGAACCAGGTTATGAGACAGGTGAACTCATGGATAGATAAACACCGATAGATAAAACCGAGTCCTTCTAACCAAGAAGAGGATCCCGACCTTAGTTAACTTCCAAATCGGGCCCGAAGTTATAACAAGCCGGAAAGCAGTGAATTACTTGCGACTGATGAATCAACACGAAACTCACCTTCTGGCAAAAGATAAATTCCGTTTCGGAACGAGCGTCGAAGGTCGCAATGTCACTAACCAGACATGACAGACATACGGCTAGCAAACGAAGGCTCCTAATGTCCATCACATACGAACTGGGCAGATGCACTCCGACAAGAAAAGTATAGGAAGCAGATGGCAGAAATGCAGAGACGCCCTTCCCATGGCAAGCTCGTACTGAACGGTGTCGAAACCGGCCGCCCTTGTAGTCGCAGAGGTGACCCTTATCGATCGTCTTGCAGTAGAAAGTAGGTATGTATACGACAAAAAGTCGGGAATTGGAGTGGAAGCGGAAATCGAGGAGGCAAAGGAGCTCACGAAACGGCAGTGACAATAGCGTTGGAACTCGGAAAGCAGAGGACGATGGACTACGAAGCTGACCATGGACGGAATCAAGGTTAAATGGAATGGACGGAAATATTTTGAAACTACGTCATCCAGTTTCTCATCGGACACGGATATTTCAACGCCTCTCAGCACAAGATCGACAAGACATATATCCCAGGCCGCCAGTACGGCGACTATCCAGTAGATGATCCAAGCTACAGTTTTTTTATTTATAGGAGGTGGGAAGCTTAACGACTGGAGCTGGAAAGCAGCATCGGTGTAATCAGTCGAAAAGATGCTGACGAGCTTTCATACATGGAGCCAAATTTGTTCCTTCGTAGAGGTAGAAGTCACTCTCAGAGAGAAAAAGGCGCAAGTATATATACATTTAACATACTGATGACGGTCTCACCGGCAAGCTACGAGTAGAATAAACCCTCACAAGAAGATAAGTATTAAAAATCCGGCCACCAAAGAGGAAAGGAAACGACACCACTGTGAAGTAATGGGAAAGCAGTTCCGGAGTGGATGGTGTCGAGTTAAAGTGGTTTTTAAGGGTTAAGGATTGCTTCTCGTCGTTATAAGCTCTTCCACCATCTCCTAGGCAAAAAATCACGACAATGACATATCGCTGAGTTCTTCCAATGATGTCAATGCCATTAGCGTATCCAAGAAGATGTACAGATTTTGGGAAAATGTGCCTCCCTTGTTGACTAGTGAGCTTCTAGTATGATATTGAAAAAATTAAGCAGAGATGCCAAAGTCAGACATGGCTCTGTGTAGCTCGTCTCTATACTATCATATACGGACTTAAAATCGATAAAGAGATGTGTGTATCGATTTGGACTTCTTGGGTTTTTTTTCCAGGATCTGCCATGGTGTGAATATTTGGTCGATTATGGACTTACCGGGCCTAATATCGCTCTGATAGGGTCCAATCAGATTTTTGATAAAAGGTTTTAGGCGTTCAGACTAGACGGCAGGTAAGATCTTATATGCGATGTTAAGGAATCTGAAGGCTCTAAAATTGGCGCAGTTCAGAGGATCTTCTTTCTTGTGGATTGGGGCGTACTTAAGCTGGAATATTGCGGCGGCGGATATTTGCGCTTTTTCCATCCATGTTTGAATGGTTCAATGGACTAGGTTTCTCTTCTGCTGAAATAGATTTTTCATATCCTCAGTACCGCGTGTGGTTCTACTACTGAGTTTCCTCGTTCATCTCTACATGCCTCTGTTCGGATCTTGTTGCCTTGACACGTTCTTTTTACTTCCGAACAGTGTTCCTGGAGTAGTAGCACCTCTGTATTTTATCGATGGCGCGCTTCTAATTCTCTTTCTTTGTCCTGTCTATGTCGATTTGCCTGTATTCTAAGTTTTGTAGACGCGGTCGGGTGAAACCCAGCACATCAGTTGCGGCGTTTCTAATGGCTTTTGGTATCGTGACGATTAGTCTACAGCCCTTAGTGTTGGTTGCATATGATACGTCGAGAGTTTGGGAGATACTCGATCGGTAAAGACTGTTGCGATTGCAGCCGCTCAACGTTAAATCTTTTCACAGTATGTACTTCTTCGTTATTGTGGTGTTTAAGATATACGTAGACGTACATTGGAGTCAAGGAGGAAGTGGTCCGCCTCTATGTTCACCACTTGGGACGCTCGGACATCATTAATCCTGGAAGAATGTTTCGCGTCGATCGCAAGATTAGTTGACTACTGATGTTCCGCCTCGAAGCAAAGTCAATTAGTCTAATTATGTTTCCACACGTGGTGTCGAGCAAGCTATGTTTCAGACTTTGCCTTGATTCGTGTTGCTAATATTCGATCAGTTACGCGGACGACTCAAGACTTTGTGCCTAAGTGGGTCGCTTAAAACAAACCTTCACCCAAATAGACGAATAGTTTTACATCTTTCTTTTGCCCGGCCCACCCCATCACACTTCCTGAATGATGGTAATATTTGCAGTCGGCTGCTCGCGGTCTGTTCAATGTTCGACTATCCCATGTGCAGATTCGAAAGTCGTTGTCTTGTTTTCGCCATGCAGGGTCGCCCTGATCTGAGGCTGTTGGTTGCTTCAAAACACAGCGCTTTTTACGTGACCGGGTAGTTAACCCCACTCACAACCCCCAACTACATAGTGTGAACGCAGTTATGCAAGTGCTAAGAATGAATTAACACAGTTTTTTTTTTTTATTTCAAACGCAGTACATGAATCGTAACCACAGTGACTTTCTGCTTTTGTTATCCCAGTTTATCTACTCGGAACTGGCGGATATTTTAAAATGCATTTGTGTCTATTATCTGTGTTTATGTTTGACGGCAGCTTATAAGTATAGCCTACCATTGTAAACGGAGCACGTCGAGTGCGTGGATTTAGGACCGGATCATCTGGATAAATGATTTGAAAACATATATAACCATATCAATAATGCAGGGGAAATATCTAAAATGCAATGCCTACCATGTGTTGCACACATTTGTACAGATATAAGAGTGCGGTCAGATAACAGACTCAATTGCAAGAAAGACTAGTTGATAGCTAAACTCTTTATATGATATCATCTGTACACTTGTATAGATAGACTACTCAAAGCACTGTTCAAAGCCAATAAATTATCTTTGACGATGCGTTTATAAATGTCAGACTATGGACTCCATGAGATGAGTGAGCAAACTAAGCAACCGGGACCAAAAATTATCCAAAGAACATTTTCGTCAGTGTCCAAGCTTCTGCGCTATAAAACCAGACTGTGATGATCAGTGTCTTGTGTAATGTCTTTTTTGTAGCTCGAGAGAAATCTTTACTGTGCAATTGGCTTCCAAGTACAAAAAAGCAGCAATTAGCAAGTGTGATTCTTGGCATGATTACCGCGCCGGTATGGTTGCCGAAGTTGATAGCGGAGTCGAGGCAAATAAAGCCCTTTACTACGAGTACCTTAAAGTTTTAGCTACCAAGCGTGACGTTTTGTCTTAGAAGTCGATGTTGTGTGTCGCTCTTTGTTGACGGCATATATTTACTTTTCTATTGACAGCTCGCTGTGTCCTTATCAATATGAAAATGTCGTCTGCGCATGTGAGTAACTGAACAGACTTTTGAAAGATGATACCTCTGGAGTTGACTTATGGGTTTCGTATCATTCTGTCAAGAACGATGTTTAAGTCCTTTCCTGATATTGAAGGTAGCGGGTTTGTCATATTGACAGAGTAGCATGTGTTCCCCATTGTCATCCTGCATAGTCGAATGAGCTTGGCAGGGATGCTAAAACTAGACATAGCTTTGTATAGTTCATCCCTATAGTTACTGTCATATATGGCTTTGAAATCGGTAAATAGGTGGCATGTATCGATTTTTTCCAAGACCTGGTTTAATGTGAATACTTGATCTGTCCTGGACTTTCCTGGTATAAAACGAAACTGAAGGGCGCCGCCGGTCAGACTGTTGCTGAAGGATCTTAGGCGATTACATTATACGGCAAATAGGATTTTATATGGAATGTTGAGGAGACACAGTACATCAGAGGCGGCCACTCTAATTGCTCTTTCGAAGTGACAAACCTGGTCATCTACGTTCGATGGTGGCGGCATCGTGCTCCTCGAGATGTTAAGGAATACTTGATTGGAAAAGGCCTTAGCGGTCTTTTGCGAATGCAGCGATTCTACTTGAACTCATTCACAATATTTCGCTAGATTTGGGCTGTTCAGAATGTTCGGACATCCTAAATTGTGTCGATCGCAATCTGATCAATTTGGTTGACGGGCTGTTGATCAGGAATCAGCTAGATCCCGTAGTCGATATCAAGATATGGAAATCGTGTGCTGCCTCTAGTTGGATTGCATCCCGCAGCTAAATCGATCGTTTCCAGAAGCGATGCCGTGGAGGCTGTACTTCCGCACTGCATTATCAAAGATGTCCTTCTTGCCTAGATTGGCATTAAAATCGCTACGGACCATTTCCACGTCATATTTAGGGCACTTCTTGTTAATTTTTTCGAGGAGCTCGTAGAAGCAGTCTTAGGTAAGGTCGTCCTTCTTCTTCGATGTTGTTGAATTTACTCTTTATGCAAATCGTCGTCAGGCGTTACACTACTATTACCGGCGATAACCACTTGGAGGTAGCGCAAGCTTGATTGTTGCCCCATTCCAAGTTATAGGACAGTCAACAGTTCACCGGTCAATCGCCGTGCAGATACCCAAGTCAGAGTACAAGTAGATGTTAATCAAAGGAAAGTGAGGAAATCTTTACTGATTGTATCCCTAAAAAGATTAGCTTGTCGTATAAAACGTAAAAAGAGGCCTAACAGCGTTTTTTTTACGCAGTATTACTATTACTCAGTAGTAGAATTACTAACTTGCTATTAGACAGCCTTAACAACAGTAGGTGAAGGCCTAGAATCTTTGTAATAATGAGTTATAATATCCTACGTCAGACTAGAGTAACCAGAGGCATCTGTTTCTTGTGTTTAATAAAGTAATTCGCTCGAAATCAAAATTATAATAGAATACATTTAGAATACATGGTGGCATGGAATAGGAATATAGAGTAGTATTGTATATGTACATAGTTCATAGAAGTAAGTCAATCGAATGTGGAAAGTACAGAACATACAGTAGGTCCAAACTCCAGACTGTAACATTCTGTAATCATTTGGTCTTCGGTACAAAATTAATCATAATGATATACGAAGCCTTTACTTGGGTTTTCCAGAAATTATTTTGGCAATCCGTATTAAGATATTTTTCTTCTTAATTTTCTTGGCTTTACTTCAAGGTACATATCTCTTTTCGAAATTTATAACATTTGGCAGGTTGCCATTAAGTGCATCCAATTTGGTTACTCCCAAGATGTTTAACTTGAACAAACAGTGCTCCATCATCAATGTCCACCCGCTAACGCAGTCTTAAAAATCTGCCAAAATCAATTAACACCAAAGTGGATGCTTATTACGATTAACGAGTGCTTTACCCATCATCAGAGTCAGTATACTCGTACAACAAACATTGTTGGGGGGCTTTTTGTTTTTAAATGTCCTTCCGAAATGTGTTGCTGAAGTGAGTTTGTGTTGTTTGGTGAAACAATCAAGTGTTTTGTTAGATAGAATTGAAAATTTATTTACGATTCTCTCGTATCTTATTACTGTATGGCTGGGTGTGAGTATGGAAATTGGAACCCAAGGGATTAACAATATGCGAGCGATCTGATGCGGGAAAACTTTTAAATAAACTCAAACTCAAACATCAACTGTCAACTGTTAAGAAACTCAATTATAACCCCTTCCCTTGCAGATGAACAGAAACACATGAGCAAAGTTGTGTATCCTGAATATTTTTAAATTGCCTTTCATTGAGAATTGGCTTTTGAAAATTCGCCATCTGTACCGCAGTATTACCACCACCGCCATCATCACCACCCATATTAATACCGCCACCACTTTTGTGATTTGCCTTTCCTTTGTTCATTGATGGCTTTTTCTCTGATTATAAAGACCGCCTGGTGAGGGCCTGCCTTGGTGTGACATACGTGTCCTTGTGTGAATTTCATGTACACGCTTATGTTTTTTCTGCCTTTGATTTCAATTTGAGTTGTTCCTTTATTTAAGTGAAATTGCATATACGCGTTGAACCAGGAATGTTAGCGCTAATGGAAGTGGTTGAACAGAATTTCAATCATCCATAGTTATGATTGCATGCGTCCAAGGCACATGTGATGAGGATAAAGGGTTTTTTCTCTCATTGGATTCTTTCAAGGATATTGTTATTTTTTTTCTTAAATTGATACCGAACAGGTGTAAGTTGTTTTTGAGGATGAAATTGCACCTCGAATCCAAAGACACAATTTACAGATTGTGTACGTACGAGGGTAGTTCCAGAAGTACCCGACCTGACATATAATTGTAGAAAGTACCAACCTTATAAATCTTAAATTTGAAGTTTGACAACGCTATGACTACGTTAGTCCGGCAGCCATCAATAATGAACGCTCTGAATGAATTTTTAAATATGGAAAAAATTGGTCATCCTTATGTGATACAATACTTTCATTTGAAAGGCCTCAATCCAACCAACATCAAAATGGAACTAGATTCTACTCTGCAGCAGTCTGCTCCTTCATTTACAATAATAAAATATTGGGTGGCAGAGTTTAAATAGGCTGTACGATTTGCCAAGACGAACATCGCAGTGGTCGACCAAATGAGGTCAGTTCATCAGAAATGTTGAAAAAAGTCCACAAAATGGTATTGGAAGACCGTCAATTGAAAGTGCGTAAACTAGCAGATATTGTAGCCATTTCAAAAAGCCCTGTACATCGCAAGTTGATTGAAAAATTGGGCATGACAAAGGTGCCGCGATTACTCATAGTGGAACAAAAATACCGTCGTGAGGATGTTTCAATCGAGTGTTTGGCGAAGTTTCACAGCAACAAAGCCGAGTTTTTGCGTCGATTCATAACCATGCATGAAACATGTGTCCATCACTTCACACCCAAGACGAAAGAACAGTCAAAACAGTAGACTCAAAGGGGAGAATCGGCTTCAAAGAAGGCAAAGACAGTTCCATCTGCAGGCAAGGTCATGGTGTCAGTTGCCATTATGCGAACTTATTGCGGCGTTTGAAAGATGAAATCAAAAAAAAAAAAACGGCCGCATTTGGCGAAGAAAAAAGTTTTGTTTCATCAACACAATGCACCATCCGTCACCGCGATGGCGAAAATCAATGAGTTAAAGTTCGAATTGCTTCCTCATGCACCCTTTTCGCCAGATTTAGCTCCCTCGGATTATTTTTTGTGTCCGAATTTGAAAAAAATGGCTCGGTGGTAAAAGATTTGCCAACAGTAAAAAGGTGGAGTCTGCGCTTGATGGCTATTTCAATGAGCTCGACGATTCTCATTGTCTGAGAAAAGTGTATTGAAATAAAATGACGCTACGTAGAGAAATACATACAATACTTTTCCCCAATATTTTTGTGTTTTCTTTGTTAGGTCGGATACTCCTGGGACTACCCTCATACCATGTATTTTTTGTTTAATTGTCTACATAGTATACCATAGTATACCGCTTGGGATTTAGAGTTTTACTTCAACGTCAAGAAGACAATTATCTGCATCCAATTTTCTACTTTTCGAAGAGAGCCTCTTTTCAATAATCAAAGTACCACTCGTGCGAGCCTGAGACATTGGGGATAATGTATGCTCTCAGACGATTCAGGATTTATTTACAGAGCTGAAATCAAATTTAAAATTATTACTAACTAACTAACTGTAAGTCATTAACATTGGACTCTGGGTAAAAAGTTTTTAAATCCCAGAATTTCACGGTGGGCCTTATAACTTTAACATTTTGAGTACAGTATAGAGCACAAAGATGGAAAAAAGATGGGTCATGTGGTTGCGCTCAGCAGGTGCCACAATATTTTCGTAGTCGAGCCTGAGCCATTTCAATTCAAACTTGTAGCTTTGCAACAAAAGGATGAAATCTTGCATGAAGACAATGGAAGAAAGAGAAAGTCCTTGCTATGAACTGATAAACGGCTTGTTGATCGTACACTTAAAAATAAAGTTTTGTTTTCTGTCCCAACTCAAATGGAAAGGAATGTGATACAGACTCACCATAATGCTCGGTATTAGGAAATGCTACGATTTTCTGAAGAAAATCTAAAATCGCTACAAATAGAGCTCAGTCAAATGGACAGATGGAGAGGATACTCGTAAATGGAACCCTTACTCCAATGTTAGCAAAAGAAAGTGAAATACGTAGAACCAGGCGGGTGGACAAAGTGCGTGAATAAAGTTGTATTCGCTCTCAATAACGTTGAGAACAAAAGTACTGGATTTAGACCCAGTGTATTACTATTCGGTGTTAGACAAAATCCGAGAGCACTTGGAAGAAAATTTCATCTGGATGGTTTACTGTTGGGAACATACTATGCGACCATTCGAATCCATTAAAATAAAACTAATTGTTCACCCCCTATGCATCTGCATTTTCGTCTATGTAAGACTTATGTAAATAGCCGACTATCGAACGATACCATAGTTTTAACATAGAGGATGAGTATACCGTAATACTGAAATTGATTGAAATTGTTAAGACAGTTCCAATAAAGCGTTGACAAACGAACCATCTCAGGTGTTTTTACCTGCTCTTTGTTCTGCATGTCTGACAGTGGAGTATTCAACTATGACAGGAGAGTGGTCAGCCGAAAGATCAAGGCAAAATTTTATCGTTAAGTGATTATGGTTAATGTTCTTAGTGATGCAGAAGTCTATTAGGTCTAGTGTTTTCCGTGATGTTAGTAGGCCATTAGGCGGGTTGCAGTTATTTTTGGTTAAAGCTTCCTTAAGATTTTTCTCGTTTTTGTTGGTTAATCTTGAACCCCAGTTTATATTTTTGCATTGAAGTCCGCTCCCGCAATAAAGCGTAGGCCCATTGTTTTGATGTAATCTGAATACTGTATGGCATTAATTGTGTGTTTTGATGGACAGTATAGTATAACGCAGATAATGTTAATGGTCCATACTTGACGTAGTTTGTGAATAGTCCTTTGCGCATAGCACTTTGTATTAGATTTTTTCTCGAATTATAATCGTTGCTGGAGTACCGTGAGCTCGTACACTAGGGTGGTTACCATCATATGAGTATGTGCGGTGTTTAGGAATTTGTATGTGACTGTTATTTTTGAATTGAGTCTCAGATGTTAAGAGTATGTCAATAGAGTGGTTGATTGTAATTTTTTTTAGTTCCAGGTCATGCTAATTAAGTCAATTGGCATTCGGTATTATTGTCCATTTATTTTAGTAATCAATAAGGTTAACATGTTCACCATATTAGATATCTGTGTTATAAGCCGTTTTATCATGTCCTTAATTTCAGATAGGCCGTCTGCAAGTTTGGCTTCTTGTTGCTGGATGTCTGCGGATGATGTCGAGGGATTAGTTCTGGTTTGGACAGGACTTTGGACTAGGGCGTCAGTTGGTGTTGTGAGAAGGGAATCCTTGCACAGCCTTTTTTTTTTTTTTGGTTGCGCCAATGGATGTGGTAATCTTCTAAAGATGCGGTAGCCCGTGCTACTAACATGCATGATTCGCAACACCCGAATATTTGATGCCAGGAATGCGCCTACGTACTAATCTACACCACTACGTCTTTCAACCACTCTCCCCGTAGGACTGCCGTTAGGTATTACTTCGCGGGGCTGGTTAGCAATTATGCTCTATTCTCCGAGGCCGCTTCTTGAGCTTTTCTTAGGGCTTCTGCTCTTCGCAGCGCGTACTGCACGCGCACTATAAATGAGCAGATCTCCATCCACTTATCCTCTGACTGCGTAATGTGAGTTATGAGGTTTTCTGGATTTGGCAGCTTTACTCTTTCTTCTGCAAATCGCCTGCAATAGAACACCACATGTAACGTATCCTCTTCCTCATTTTGATATTCGGGACACTGGGGCGAACTATAGTGTCCAAATCTATAGAGGTATTTCCGGTAGCTGCCGTTCCCAGTTCCCACATGGTCTCTTTGACCATGTTTCTATGATGGAAATGAGCTTGTAGGTCCACCTGCCTTTTGTGAAGCGGCCCCACCTGGTTTGTCACAGCATTGCAGATGCTGCCTTTTCTTCTTCTTTAACTCTCTTTGCCTCTTCCCGGTTCGTGGGTCGACTAAGATACACCCTCTTCATCTCATCCGCGAGAATGTCTATTGGGATCATTCCAGCTAAAACGCAGGCTACATCATCGGAGATCGTGCGGAATCCGATGATCACTCTGATTGCACAGAGCCTGTGAGCTGATGACTAATGATAACTCTCTCCTACACTCGTTTGTACCGAGCTGACCACTCTAGGTTTTTACCTAGAGTATCAAGCAGACATATTGGGCGATACGATGATGGTTCTCCGGGTGGCTTATTGCCCTTTGGGCACCTTTGCAGCGTCGTCTTAATAGCCATCGTTAATGCCTTATTCGGGATACCATCCGATCCAGGTGCTTTGGTGTCTCCAATTTTTTTGCATGTAGCAAAAAATTATTCCGACGTGATGGCCAGGATATTTTCCATATTGATCTCGCTTGTGATGGTGATTATAGTAGTCGGCCTATAGGGGAATAGATGCCCTACTATAGTCCTTAGCATTGCACGGCAGGTTAGTTGTGGGGACCTATTGCCTTTAAGCTTCTTCATCACCACTCTATACTCTAAGCCCCAGGGGTCTAGCTTAGCCTTGTCGCAGAGCTGTCTAAAACTCCTTGACTTACGAGAGACTTACGTACTCTGTTTAATTGCACTTTCCAGTTCCTGTCTCGCCAGTTTAAAGTTGGTTAGCCGTTCTTGGAAATCTTGTCTTCCTCTGGATTTCTGAGATCTTCGTCGTGCTTGTAGACACTTCGCTCTGAGCCGTTTAATCTCGTCGGTCCACCAGTAGCAGGGCTCGCCTCTTTTACTGACAGATCTTCTGGGCATTGATGCGTCGCACACTGCGGTAATGGTCTGGATTAGCTGATGAGAAAAGGGCTTCAGCCGATCCGTTGTTCGTTGTGGCGCTGGAGTTTAGCATTTCCTTGAACATATCTTTGTCAAGTAGCGTGTCCTTCCACTTTGGCCATGTTAGGGTAGGGCACAGTCTGCGTTTCTCTTTGCCGACATTAAATAAGATTGCCTGGTGATCACTATGGGTATATTCTTCACTGACTCGGATTCGAGAAGAGCTCTCCCCCTTACGTCTGTGGTTTTACTAAACAGCCTTTTTAATTGGCCGTGTGTGCACAGAGCGCATTTTATGTTGTTACTCTCAGATTTTAATGTGGATTCGATTGTTTTGTGCATTTTAAACACGTTGGTTCCAATGCACAAAAATTATTGGTTGTTCGTATTTTTGGCAGTTCGAGGACTGCGGTTACGTCTTTTTTGGCGAGGTGGTGCAGATGATATTTTCCAGTGTAGTATTAGTATTATAAATTAACTGTCACCAACCTTATGAAGGACATTCGAAAGAAGTTGAGGAAAGCATGGGAACCCAAATATTTTTTTTTATTTTTTGTAATTATGAATGAATTTAATAAAAATAGAGTTTTAAAGCAAATAAAAAAAATGTACATGAATTATGAAAATATTTTTTTTTTTTTTGCTTTGAAGTTTCCAAATTTTATTCGTTTCAGTCCTTAAATGCCTTTTCTAGGAGTGCCTAGAATAGATTCCGTTCTAAGTTTTCTTTTAAGTTTGATCTCTGATATTTCACACTTTCGAGCATACGAGTATGTTAATCGTTTCCGGAAAAGTCAAAAGCAACAAAAAACCATTAAGACAATCAAAACATGAAAATTAATTGATTCACCGTTTGTATAGTTCTCATTTGAATTTAGCTTCACGTAAACGCGCATAGTTTCGAAACGGGTTAGATGAAAATTAAATGATCGTTCACTTGAGCAACTGATCAGTAAACAGATCGCTCGAAGTTTCTATTTCCGCTCGGCATCCGTTCAGTTTGTCAATGTAATTCGATAAAACAACAACACAACACTCTTGCTAAAGGCGAAATCAATTATTGCAGCCGTTAAACTTTTTAACCTCCTCCGGTGGTATTCGGTTTTTCTGTTTTTCCTTTTTGTTTTTGTTTTTGTGTTTATTTTATCTTTTGATCGTAACGTACAGATGAGAGCTGTATATGTATAAAAAGTTTCTGTATCAATATATGTTTACGTATGTACAACCATAGGTGTCTGGAGAATTAGAAAACGCGAGTTACTCGTTGCTCGAGGGATCAATGTGAGCATGTCCTCATTTTCTCTGAGCAATAAAATGTATCTCATCAATACAAATAGAGTTGATGATTGCTTTCTAAATTTTATCAATCATACCATAAACAAAAAATTACCCACGACGCGTCGTTGACATTTGTCAATAATTGATTTTCGCTTCAAACTAATGTCAGTTGGTTAATTGGTTGTTTTAAGCAAACGTGAATTTGATGTGTGTTAGACAGTTGTAATTGTTTCTCGATGAATACGAATACGGGGGCTGAGGCCTCCATTTATTAGGCTTAGTACAAGCTTAATCCAACCTCAAAACCAGGACTAAAGAACTAACAAAAAGTAAGAGTTGGGAAGCAAGGGAATTGTGGAGGAGATCTGGTTTGAGACGACAAGTGGTCAGGTTAAAATCAAAAATGGAGGGATTTGAGTTGACCTTTCGGGGCATGCGGGAGATTGGTTCGTTGGAACCATAAGGTGTGCAATGAGTTGGAATATACGAGGGCTATTCCAAAATCAACCTCCGATGTGTTACAATTCATTACATACTTGCACTTCGGTGACGTGTTTCTGCATGTCGCAACCAGTACATTATTCTCTAATAATATGCCAAGTTTCGACCGTTTTCGTTCAGTATTTTTCCAATAGTTGCTGTTTTAACATGGAGAACACAATTTTATCTCCCGCCGCCTGTGAGGTATGAAGTGTAATTCGCTTTTTGCAAGCCAAAGGAAATTGCACAGCTCAAATTCATCGTCGGTTATGTGCTGTTTACGGCAATACAGTGATGAGTGATGGTTCGGTACGTGATTGGTGTAGACAATTTAAAAACGGACGCACAGATGTGCATAATGAAGGAGGACAAGGGCGCAAATCGATCATGAATCAAGACGTGGCTCACCAAGTTGACCAATTTGTTCGAGAAAATAGGCGTTTTACGAGTTCAGATCTTGCAACAAGATTTTCTGAAATTTCTCCATCTACGAGTACTCTATTACGACAAGTTCTGTGCCCGTTGGGTCCCAAAACAGCTCACAGATGTCCACTAGACCCGACGTGTCAATTCAGGAAAAGCATTTCTCGAACGTTTAGAAATGGAAGGTGAAGAATTTTTACAGCAAATTGTGACTGGAGATGAGACTTGGGTTCAGTATGTAAACTTAGAAAGCAAAGAACAGCCAAAGCAATGGATGCACACTCATTCCTCAAACAAGCCAAACAAATTCAAACAAACTTTTTCCTATCGAAAAATGATGGCCACTGTTTTTTGGAACAGTAAAGGCATATTGTTGACCGAGTTTATGGGACCTGGAAACACAATAAATGCAGCGGTTTACTTTGAAACCCTACATAAGTTGAGAAGAGCAATCCAGAACAAATACGAGGAATGCTTACCAAAGGTGTGGTGCTTCTGCATGACAACGCACGACCACACACTGCTGCACGCACAAAAACTGTAGTGGAGGAGTTCAATTGGGATATTTTTGATCACCCTCCCTACAGTCCTGATTTGGCACCAAATGATTATCACCTTTTCCCAAAATTGAAATCATCCATTGCATCTCAACATTTTGGAAGTAATGAGGAACTTATGAACGGTGTGAATCAATGCCTCAACGCACTGGCAGTGCCAGTTAATAAAACTATTTTGTGCAAAAAATTAATGTTTTTGGTTTTTTTAAAAAAATATTTTTCACTTCGAAGGTTGATTTTGGAATAGCCCTCGTAGAAGAGACGAGGACATCGTAAACTACGAGGGTTAGTGTTGAAGTAAATAGAGTTGTAAAGGAAGGTGTGATCCACCGAATCAGAGAGCAGTCGATGAGCGACGAGAGTGTCAGTTATGTCTCTACGTTTTCCGAGGGTATTCAAGTTAAGAAGTTTGAGGTGGTTTCGATAGGAATATAAAATAAAAGGGTCAGCCCTCGAAAAGAAAATCGAAGGAAACGACGTTGAATGTGCTCGATTCGGGATATACATAGATATATGAACTCGCTGAAAGGGGGTCACACTTGGCTGGCATATTCGAGAAGGAACCAGACAAGGGTAATGTAAAGTGACCTTCTCACATAGGGGTAGAAAAATTCTGCTAGAATACCATAGAAGTATGGACATTGATGCATTTCTGCCCTCAAGTTGGCTGCATTCAAAGGGGAAGGTAAGTTCAAAGTTACCCAATGCTGATAGTCGTTGTGACTATGACGACGCATAGTCGAGCAAAACGGCCTCAAAACTGGAAACAATATAAAAAACGAAATGAGAAAAATGATAATGTTTTGCATGTTTCCCATTAGATAACATGTCAGTGCATCGAAGGATCACTCATTTAAGTCATTTGCATGCTCTCCCACTCTTTGGTAAGTATTTGAAATCACAGTTTTATTACGATTGCGAAAGTGATGTGCAAAAGTGAAAAAAAAGTGTTGGTTTCAAAATACTGTAGTTTTGTTAAAAATTAAGATAGAATATTGCCAAGATATGGAATTGAAAGCTTCAGGTGTGTAGTTTAATATTCTAATCAGCAGTAAACCATGTACTCGTATGTGCCTGTTTTTAGTTGTTTTAATTAAAAATGGAAGTGTGTTCCAGAAACTAACATTTTTTATGTCTTTTCAAAAACCTTAAGCTTAAAGTAGGTTTCCACATCGTTCCACATCGAGATATTTGCATTTCTATATAGTTGAACTTGTTGGCTACTAGATTCAAAGGAGATCGGCTGTGCATATTTGAGCCTTTTTTTGTAATTAATTTTTAAAAAAATGCCATTTTTGGTTGGTTTTTTATGAATTTATTAAATGTTCACATTTTTGCCCTAGGTTCGAACTCAAGTGATTTATTTTTATCTCGGATGAAGTTATTCGACATTATGAACGATTCTGGACGGGTAACATTGGAAGAGAAAATAGAATTCTTGAAATTGGACCTGCAGGAACACACTGATTGTCCTCCGGATAAGATGGTCGCATTAAATCACACACTTTCCCAGTTTGTTTCAAGATTCAAAGAAAAATGGTTCAGATCTATCGCAAAGTAGCACGATTCAAGAAAATTAACGAAAAGTGGTTGTAAACATTAATTGGTTTCAGGCAATACAATACAAAAGAGGACGTCCAAAAGGGAAGTTTGGAGAATGTAGTGATAGATCAAAACGATGTAAAACGGCTGATATACGAAAAGATTTTTCCTCTATGGAATTAGGGTTTGCTGCCAAGGTAAGCCTAAGAGCCGCAGGTCATGTACCGCCCTCTAAACTGCTAGGACAGGTATTGCGTTCACTAAAAAGTGCAGCTAAATACAAAAAAGCTTATGAAGCATAGGAAACAAAACAAAAAGTAAAGATGTTAGGAGAAGAAGCCCTTTCGACACTCGTAGAAGCAAAATTAACGAGACATCAGTACAATGTCATTAGAAGCAACGTTCCTGAAAGGTTTACTTTAAATAAAGTCGTTCAAAATGTCAAAAAAGACTGTTATTCAGAAGGTATCAAAGTATCTTCATTTTCCGCTGAAGTCCCTCTTCAGGCACTTATGAACCACACCACTGAACGCTTGATAAAATCTCAAAAATGTTTAATCATGGAATTAACCAACGATCAACTGAACAAATTAGAGTTGTTATCAAAGCGGGGCTTCGACGGAAGTTCATTTCATATAAACAAAAATATGTTGGAATGGAAGCTAATGATTCTAGTGATTTTATTATTTCTATGGTGCCATTGCAACTGTTTATCGACAATTTGGATAAAAGAGAAATTGCGTGGCGAAACCCTCAGCCTTCTTCTACAAGATACTGTCGTCCTTTTAAAATGTGTTTCGTAAAAGAATCGACAGAACTATCAATTTTCGAAAAGATGCATGTTGATGAACAAATACAGAAATTAAACCCTTCGGTAATGGACGTTGATGGCAAAACTGTTAGCGTTACTTACAAGGTGTTATTCACTATGGTGGATGGGAAAGTATGTAACGCATTAGCCAATAATACCTCCACTCAACGTTGCTTTATCTGTGGTGCAAGCTTTAAAGAATTCAATGATATAGAGAAGATGTTGTCAAAACCTTTATGAGGTTGGTTTATCAATATTACATTGTCGGATTAGAGTGTTTGTTACATGTTGGATATAAACTGCCAATAGAAAAGTGGCAAGCCAGAAATGACGACAAAAAATTAGTGGCAGAAAGCAAAGCTCGAATACAAAATGAATTCAAAAATCGTATGGGGCTTAATGTTGGTCAACCAAAACCAGGGTTTGGCAACACAAATGATGACAAAACTGCTCGGAAATTTTTTAATAATACAAACCTCGTCTCCGAAATTTTGGGTGTTGATATAGTATTAATTGAAGAATTTCATTCAATTTTAGTGGCAATTTCAAGCGGATATGAAATACATATACGTTGAAAACTTCAAAAAATTCGTAATTAATACCGCCAAACACCTTGTAAGCATCTATTCGTGGTTTTTTATGCCTCCCACTGTGCACAAACTCTTAATCCATGGATCAGATGTAATATCCACTGCTCTTCTTCCTATCGGACAGTTATCTGAAGGAGCTCAGGAGGCGAGAAATAAAGATTTGAAGAAATATCGCGAAAGCTACTTCAGAAAATTTTCCCGGGAGAGGACTAATCAAGATGTTTTTAATTTGATGTTGATTACATCTGAGAAAAATTAAAAAAAAAAAAAATTAAATCATTTCCCAAAGATGTTTTTAATTTGATTATTTGTGCAGGTGAAGGTAATGCATCTGATGGCAAATTTGATTCATTAGATGAATCAATCTTTTACTTTCGGTGTAAAAACATTGAAACCAATTGAAAAACAATATTATGCACTATGTATATACACCCTGAATGACCCGAACTGCAACCAACTTCAGACTGCTATAATTTCCAAACCGTTCATGACAGTGAGCTCAAATTTTGACACATGACAGATAATTTTATTATTTACAAGGCTTTTAAACGATTTGCGTCTCAGTTGTGTTGAAAATTTTTTATCCGCGATGGAATTCAAACGTGATAGTGTGATTGCTTTATATTTGGCTGGAAAACCACAAGTAGCTATCGTTAGGGCCCTCCAGCACCTCAACGTGAATAAATCATTTGTGTGTCGAACCATAGCTCGTTACCGTGATACTGACAGCGTTGCAAAACGCCATGGAAGTGGTCATAAAAAAACAGCAACATCGGCAAAACTGGTTTGGAAAGTGAAGGCTCGAATTAAGCGAAATCCGCGTCGAAGGGAAGAAAAATGGCTCGTGAGCTCAACATATCGTTGGAACGGATGTAACACATACTGAAAAATGAGCTTGGGCTCAAGCCATTTAAGTACCAAAAAGCAAACGATCTTACACCGCAACAGAAAAAAGTTAGAGTCGAAAAAGCGAAGGAGTTGCTACGCTTACACGAAAGTGGTGAGTTGCCGAATTTGGTTTTTTCCGATGAGTCGCCATTTGTTATCGAGTAATATGTCAACAAACAAAATGACCCAGGTTACTTGCCAGAAAGGTCCTTCGAAAATTTACACCTTCGGACGGCCACCAGAAAGCAGGCAGCACCGATGGTGATGGTTTGGGCCGCCATAACCGCCGATGGTCGCTCTCCGCTCGTATTTTTGGACCGTGGCGTCAAAATTAATGCCATCGTATACCGTGAAACTGTCTTAGAGGCAGTATTTTAACCAAGATTGGTTAAAAAACAATGTTCGACACTTCATTTCTTCGACACAATGGATTGCAAATTCTCCGGATGCAAATCCGTTGGATTTCTCTGTGTGGGGTATTTTGAAGGCGAAGGTTGGCACTAAAAAATACCAAAGTTTGGACCACCTCAAACAAGCACTTCGCCGTGAATGGGCCAAAATAGCGCAGAGCCACTTGCGTGCAGCGTCCGATGCTTTCTTCGGCCGTCTTAAGGCCATTATTCGCGCCAAAGGTGGACATATTGAAAACTACTGATACAATTTGAAAATTGATGTATTTTCCAACATTTTTTGCTTTGGCACAATAGAATTCATCAAAAAAAGAAACTTATAGCATTTTAAAAAGTTGGAGTTCGAGTAAGTCACCCTGTATATTTTTGATTACGTCTTTATATATTTATATAAGTTCGAAAAAAATGTAAAATAATTGTAAATAAAATTGTTCGATTTATGTGTTCTTAAATAAATACTTTAATTCTTAATTAAAACGTAAAAAATAAAAAATTTAAAAGTGAAAATGAGTTTATTTACCATTAGTAGGTGATATCTAACGATTTCAAAAAGTTTTACTTGTCTAAATCCAGTACAGGAATTGTTTCCAGTTTTGAGAGCGTTTTGCTCAACTGTGCCACGGACACTGCCAAAAAATAAAAAAATAAAAGTGATTCTGGGAAAACCCTATTACATGACTTAATTAAGATACTAGTGACTGACTTTTTGCCATACTTAAATGACCCGTTACAAAACTGGTTCGTTATTAGAGTGAAGCGTAGATTGCGTTTTTGTGGTTGACTTGGGTGCATTTTTAGAGTAGTTTTACTACAAAATACATTTTTTGTTGGTGTTATATAGCGATGGAGGGGCTTCAACCTCAGGTATGTTATTATATTTTGGAAGGGTTTTTTTTCATTATCATCATAATTCAATGTGGCCAAGATAAATTAATATTTGCAATCAAATAATATGAAATTAATAAAAAAAGGACATTTTGTTTAGGTTCTAAACAATATTAAGTTTCAATATAGGTCAAGATGGATAAATAGGAGAATAGAAGAAAAATTTAATAAACATAATAAGGAGTGGCTTCTGACATCACTTTCTTTCCCATGCGTTGTGTTAAAAGCTAAACGCGGCCGGCCGGTTATTTCATTTGAAAATTCCTCGGAAAATAGCAAACGTGCTAAAACCAAGTAACTTCAACCCCAGAATTAGCTTACGCTACTTGCATGAATTTACGAGCTGAAGGTCATACACAAGCTTCAAAACTTTTAAAAGATATTTCTAAATATCCTGCACATGCTAAGTGTTATCAAGAAGCTTACCAAAATACCTTAAACCCACAATATCTATTGTCAGCTGAAGATGCACTATCCGTCCTGATAGAAGCTAAACTTTCCCATGAAAAGTATGATGTGATAAGAAGACGTGCTCCAGAAAAATTTCCATCTTACAAATTAATACAGGAAGCTAAAAAGCTATGCTACCCAGCAGACATTACTGCAAATGAATCGGGTGCTTCCGTCAGATTGCAATCTCTATTAGATCATACGATAACGCGTTTATGTCAAACATTGGATGCTGTTTTCAATACCCTAACAGGTGACCAACTTGAGAAAATGTGCCTTATCTTTAGTTTTAGTTTAAGTTTAATTTTAAGTTATAGCTTGTATTAAGCCGAATAAATGGGGGCTTTCGCCCCCACCAAAATTAAATTAAATTAAATGGGGATTTGATGGGTCGTCGGGACATAGCTCTTACAACTAAGCCTTGTAAGACTCTGAATTCAGCTGTTTTTATCATATGTCTTGTACCGCTTCAATTAATGGCTAAAGATGTAATTATATGGCAAAACCCAAGTCCTGCATCTACAAAGTATTGTAGGCCAATAAGTATTGAATTTCGGAAGGAATCTATTGATGTGTGCATTCGGGAAAACAGAAAAATAGAAAATCAGATATCAAATCTTCAAGAAAGCATTATTAATATTGGTGCAAACACATTAAAAATTCGTCATGAATTAGTTTTATCAATGATAGACGGGTAATGCCCTTACAGAAATTACCTCAACAATGAAATGCTTTTTGTGTGGTGCAACATCAAAAGAATTTAATAAAATAGATGAAATGGTTTCAAGGGAAGTGAACACAGAAAATTTGAGATTTGGGCTTTCTGTTTTGCATGGTTGGATTCGATTCTTCGAATGTCTATTACATTTGGCATACAAGCTGCCTATAGCAAATTGGGGAATTCGTGGGGACCAAGACAAACAAATCGTTTCAGAAAATAGAGCTCGGATACAGAAGTAGTTTAGAGAAAAGTTTGGCCTTATTGTAGACAAACCAAAACCCGGTTTTGGCAGTAGCAACGATGGAAACACCGCCAGACGTTTTTTTTCCAAAATCCTGAGTTGTCCGCAAAAATTACAAATATAGACATTAACTTAATAAAAAAGTTTCACATTATTTGGATCACGATATCAAGTGAATTTGATGTACATAGATCCTGAAAAGTACAGGCTGTTTGCACATGATACTGTCAGGTATTTTGTGTGTTTATACCCATGGAAATAATAGCCTTTGCACTTCTTCCAATCGGACAATTAACGGAGGAATCACAGGAGGCAAGAAACAAGGACTTTAAGCGCTACAGAGAGCATAATTTCAGAAAATGTGGCAATGAAAAATCTAGCAGGGATATTTTCAATTTTTTTACTGGGCTCTGATCCAGTTATCACCAGTAAGCAAAAGTCTGTCAAAAATAAAGTTAAAAATATTCCCAGAGAAGCATACTTAATGTTAAAAGATCCATTTTTAAATAAATCAAATGATAATGCAACAGTTGATGATGATGAAGACGATGGTGCTTTAGTGTATCTTCAATAATTAATTGTTTTGAACATTACTAGATGGAGTGAAAAGTGACCTCCTTGACCGCCAAGAATGTGCTGCTACTGCAAAAAAGGTTATGGTGCCTTGAAGTCCGTTCATATTTAGGCAGACATGCCAAATTTCAGTGCGATACTGTCTTTAGTTTTGTTTTGACAGTTGATTGTTGTTGACGAGTTTGGCATCATGTTGAGTATGGACAAAAACGATTTTCGTCCTCTCATAAAACATTATTTTTTGAGAGGCAAAACGGCGAAGGAAACAAAAGAAAAGTTGGATAAATACGAGTATTATGGGGCTAATGTTCCGTCAGATTACACCGTCAAATATTGGTTTCGCGAGTTTCGTGGTGGCCGTAACTCCACTACCGATCAAGTCCGCAGCGGCAGGCCCTCCGATGCGGTTACAGAGGACAATGTCAAAAAAATACATGAAATGGTGTTGGCTGACCGGAAAGTGAAGGTGCGCCAGCTAGCAGATACCACAAAGATTAGTACTGAGCGCACACGCCATATTTTGGGCTATATTCTGCATATGAAAAAGTTATCCTGCTACTGTGTGCCGCGAATGACCAAAAACACGAAGGCGAGAGCACTTCGAAAGAGTGTTTGGACTTGCTGATGCGGACTGGATTTGGATCCCTCGGAGTATTATCTCTTCCCAAACCTCAACAGATGGTTCATCAATAAAAAATTCAGCTCACGCGAGGAAATCATCGCCGCCACGGAGGAGTATTTTGCAGACCTTCCGGAAAATTACTTTTCGGACGGGATCAAGAAGTTGGAAAATCGCTGGAATAAGTGTATCGAACTAAAAGAGGACTTAATTCAATAATATAAAAAAAACATTTAAAAAAAAAATTTTTTTTAATTCCCAAGAAGGTCACTTTTCACTCCATCTAGTATTGCATTGCCACTTGTTGTGAACGCAGGTGATGAGTGTTGTTGTTGCTGCTGCTCTCTATTGTTGTGTGCTATCGATTTGATTTACTGAAATCGCAGTGTTGACTTTCCGTGAACTTTGCATTCCAAAGGATAAACCGGTGTCAATATTCATATCATGTTTTGGTTGTTGTGTTGGCGGACTACGCATACCAACTTCGCATTTGGTCTGAATCGGTCATCCTATAACATATTTTATATTGTTTTCGGCTTTAAGAACACACGTATTCCCATGATCGGGCATCTCCAATGCTGTTGTTTCACGAGCCTCGGATATTAGGACACCGAAAACCCCACTTCCTAGCTTTGGTGGTGAATAAAAGTCCAACATATAATCACCCACAGCCTTCACTAATTGCAATCGACATTGTTGCTATTATTGCGCCCCGCAGGGTTAATCCAAACTCTCTGGCGTTAAGTAGTTAACATTGCCTTCTTTCGGCATTCTATTGTACAACAATTTTTGCTAATTTTGTTTTATTTGAACTGCTAATGGTAGCATCTAAATAGGTAGAATTGTTATGGGACAGTGCCTTTCCTTTAGTCCTTTAAATGAGAGGCGATGGTTTTTGGATATTCTTGCTCTTCTGAAAGGTAACTTTCTTCTGGCACAGCTGCAGTTCCATTTCTAGCATTTAAATTAAGTATTACGGCATCTGTGAACTCATCTTCGAAGCACTCTCCGAATGAATCCAGTATCTCTGCATAAAGTTTCGATGCAATATTATTCGGCTGTCATAAATCAAGTTCGTATTGATAGAAGTAGTTGATGCAGGACTTGGCGAAATCTGTTGCCGCATTCCTGTATGTACTCGTATGACTTAGGTAAAAGTAGATTTGCTGGGTTGCTTTGCAGGTTCACAGGGACTTATTAACAATCTTTCCCTAGTTATCGTGACATTAAGACCAAGGTATAATCTCCACAACCCTCTTTAGAAGAAAGATTAAAAGTTGATACATATGTACAGGCAGTAATTATAAATGATACTGCCCTATTAAACCACTCCTCCTTTAAGTATTTCAAAATAGAGCAGTCATTTGTGGTGGGACTCCTAAATAATTCCGCGTTCATGTTTCTTACATGAAATTTTGTCTGTTAATCAAGCGGTAGTGGGTATAGGAAATATATGTTATAACATAGCCCAAAACAAGAGCTTCATATGTAATTATGGATCGTACTTACTATCGTTATATGTATATTATCTGTGCATCGTGAGCATTATTAATAAAATACCATCCTGGCTATTCAATGTGCCCTATTATTTCCCGAAACTGCATATCTGTGAAGGTGGCTTAAATGGAGCGATTACTCTTTACGAGAAGACGACTATTTGGAGAATGGTTGTTTCGGAAAGTTTCAAACACGTCCATATTGTTTTCAGGATAAGTTCCGTCGCCTTTCCTTCTGAAGCAGCCGGCCTTTGCTAAGTGCTAGCGAAGCCGTGGTTGTCTGTGGTTCTTCGTTTACTGAACTCAATCCCAAGAAGATACGTACATACATAGCATAAATTGGCATTTATTTTTTTTATATACACCCTTATTGCCTTGCCTCTAATGCATATGAAATTTCCCTTTTCTTTTCTTCCTACCTCTGTGCCCTACCATTGCAATTGGAATCTTTTGAATGTTTTCCGCCCATGTTTGGCATGTTTAGCTTAGAGCAAGGTGACTAATTATCATGGCGTACCTGTCTAGATACTAGATCTAGATACTGTCAGAATCGTGTTTGACAGTGTAAAGAGATGCTTCTTAATATAGTCTCTTTGGGACAATTCCTAAGTTGTGTCCAACTTGCATTAAGGAAGAAAACAATAGAGGTATGAGTGCTGTACATGGAGACATTTCATCAGTATTCGAGGGTGTCAATCGACTGTGTAATACAAGGTCATGCATTTTGTGGTTTCGAAAGTACTCGCAAATTTAAATAAAACACATTTACGAGGGGCGTTCAATATATTCTCGATATCGGGGTGAAGCTGTGGTTGTATATATAAATTGACTTATTTATCAAGTAATACTATTATTTTAGTGCATTCATATAAAATTTCATATAAATGTGATTATTAATTCGCGTTTTATCTCTAGTTAAACAGAATCATAATGGCAACTGAGACGATGATGGTGAAAATTGAGCATCGCGCTGTAATTAAATTTCTCACTAAGCAAGGAAAAAGTCAAAAAACTATTCATGAAGAGATGGTGGCTGTTTACCAGGGTTCCGCACCTTCATTATGAATGGAATATAACATCATGCAAATGTGTTCCCCGGGAGTTTTTCCAGGACGAATATTCATTTCAAAGTGTCAAGAGTTTGCGGATTGTGTGCATTTTTGCATAGCCCCACGAAAAAAAATATCCAACGGAGACAAATCACATGATCTTGGTGGCCAGTTCACATCACTAAAATATGAAATAGCTCGTCCAGGAAAATTTTGCAATAAAGGCAAAAGGGGTCGGTTGTGTGAGATGTGGCATCATCTTGTTGAAACCACATGTCTTCACATCCATACCTTTGATTTAAGGTGAAAAAAATATACACCTTCCTCATTTTCGAATAAGTATGGACCAATGAAACCACCAGATCAAATTGGACAGCATGCAGTAACTTTTTGTGGATGCAATGGTCCTTCGGCAGTTGCGAATATACCATATGTGGATTTTCACTTTCCCATGTGCGACAATTTTCTTTCTAATATATCCACCGAGTGAAAAATGAGCCCCATCGCTAAAGAAAATGCTGTGTGAAAACTGGTCATCCAAACGCACCCAATTGTCGTATGTTCTACGCATTCCGTGGCCAGCTGGCTTCAATTCTTAAGTGAGTTCAACGTTATAAGGGTATACATACTCGTAGATGCAAGCACAAACGCAAAATACACCATAGTCTGCCGTAGACAAGCTCAAATGCTGTGCTGCCCATGAAATCGATAGATTTGAATCTTTAACACTTCTACTAGCGGCAGCCATATTTTCTGTAGAGCTTGCATTTCGATGATGGATAGGCCTTAAGACATCTGCAAGAGCCAGAGCCAGTCTCTTCGAATTTTTTTTTTTTTGGTTTTAATAATTTGCGCGCGCTCAAGGGATTTAAGTACCCTTAAAATGTTTGCACACAGCGCGGGCGAAGGAAAGTCAGGAAGGATGGAAAGAGAGGTACCGGTGAACGTGGGTTTTAAATGTTTGAAGGTTTTAATGACTAGGAAATAAAGAGCTAGACAGGGACAAGTTGTACGGCTTAGTAACGAATCACGATATTTTAGAGTACGTCCAAAAGTCGGCTTGAGGGTATACTGATGAGCATTCATAGCGAGACGGGTGTTACAGTTAAAAGTTTGAAGGGGCGGAATGCTACTGGCGATTTCTATGGAGTACTGGTGGTGGAAATAGCGATTACGTCTGTGTTCGAGGGTGTCCATTGTTTGAGTGATATTAGTATCACCAATGAGTTTTATCACAACGGTTTCGGATTCTATCTAGCAGGTGCAGAAATGTTTTGGCCGCACCCGACCAGATGTGGGCATTGTACTCCAATTTCGAGCGGAAAATGCCTTATATATTGTGACCTGATCAGAGAGGGTGAAATATTTCTTACATCGCTTGAGTAAGCCTAGGCATTTCGCAGCATTTTTGACGACACTGAATATGTGGTCATTCCAACGTAAGTTGTTATGGATACACATATCTACCGAGAAAGGAAAGTTTTTTTTTACAGTTTTGCCTATAGTACGCTCATATGGGCGATTATGTTGACCATAATCACGAAATGTACCTACTACAGAATCACTATTTGTGTAGTAAGTTTTCACAATTCAAGTTTAGCGATTGTTAAACGATGGCAAACCCTAAACTAAACTAATGTACGAGTATACAGTCTCGGAAGGCAGTTCGATTTTAGATACGAGTATGTGAAAGAAACAGGGATGCCAAATCCGGACCACGAATTGAATTAGCATTACCTATGAGCTTTATCGTACGGTTTTGAATCGGGAAAAAGTTATAGCAGCACCTGACCAGACGTGGGGATTGCACTTCAATTTTGGGTAGATAAATGCGTTATATGATACTGCATATATCCATGCCAGACCATTGGGGAAAAATGTATTTCTTACATCGCTTCAGCAAACCTAGACATGTCGCAACATTTTTAGGACACCGAATATGTGGTCGAGAATGGAAAATTTTTCGGTTTAGACGATAGAAGCGATATTCATGAATAATGGCTAGCTGTTTCAATAGCAGACACCACTATGTTTTGGAAGCATTCATTATTACTCCCGAATTATGCACGGCGATTCTTGTTCTACAGGTGAAGAGAAGGGACATAGGTCCGGGAAATAATACGAAAAGCAGAGAATGCCGTCATCCGCAAAGCAATAAGTATATATACAGAATAGAGACCCTTGATGAAAACTTAAAAGAGTGTTGCAGATAGAATACAGCCCTGGGGAACACCTGCATTTATTTGGTTCTACTTTTCGTTGAGAGGTGCTATCCAATCGTTAAGCGACGTAAGTGCTATGCGTCTGTAGGAGGAGAGAAAAGGATTGAAACTGATGTTTTCCACTTACTCGGAAAGGGTCCTAAAGTGTATGATTGATGAAAAGCATACAAAGTGTTTGTTTTAACCAGCGTGGAAGAACATCTCTTCTAAAGAAGACTAGATATTCCATTTCGATCATTGGATTTGTATATATAACAGAGATCTTTGAGTACTCTTGCTACTACGAGTACATGAGTACGCAAGTGGGTGCTTCCAATAAAATGTTCGAATTGGAATTAGGGATTGCAACTGGGATCACATTGTGGTGGAATTTTGGTGAACTATCTCGATACCCACTTAAATGTGGAGATCGCGGGAAGCAAAGAATGTTGCTACTGTTCCCATACGTAGTCGATATTCTTAAACAATGCTATAGAAAGTTCCATAATAACATCAAGTTTAAGGTTTATCTGATATTCAATGCTGAGGCTACATGATCAAGTAAACTGATGTACTCGTATGTAGGTATTTTGTAAGACTCTTCACCCCAAATGTCAGCAAAACAAGTGGCAAGATTTTGTTTATTGTTATTAACTATGAGTATAATTAGGTCAGAGCAAGTAGCATTTCTTCTATATGTACTCGTAGTACAAAACGTGTCCATAATCGGATTATAAAATTCTGTCCAAGATCCATTCATATGCTCATCCTCCTGGTCAATTGGTAACTTCTGAGCGGTATTAGTCTTTTGTTGTGAAACACAATGCAGTCGGATTATTATTTTTCGAGCGTCACGCTATCCTCATTCTCGTTGAGATCAGAGTGTAGAGTTGGACCGCCTTCAGAAAATCTCCATCCCACCTTCAGAAAAAAACACGTTTTTTGGTTTTTTTTTGTTCTCAAATTCAAAGCTTATTGCTGTGTCATCTGGTTGTGCTGGTTCCTGAGTTATAAATTTCCGGACGCGGGCAGTTGTCAATCAAAACATCCAGCTCACAGCGATTTATTTACTCGTCAAATTGTTTTGTTGACGCGATCTTATGGCAGGCAGTGGTACGAATATGTCTGTGTGTACTTGTACGTGGGTATCCAAATTCGGTGATCATGTTTTTTGTTGTTTTTGTTGTTATTGTTGTTATTGTTGTTATTGTTTCAGCTGTTGCCGCGGAAACAAAACCATACAATTAGATTCTTAAATTGACTGTGTCTACGAGTGGTACGTGGAAATGACGTCAGTCTCCATTGTCCAGTTTGAGACCCCGAAATGGAGTGGAAATATTTCGTAGTATTCATCTGTGGGGTTGCGGACGACCGCAATCACAATAGCATCATCATTAACAAATTTAAATTAATAAAAGTAAACAAAAAGCATGAGTAGTTCATGAAAGAAGTTTTCTATGTAAATTGGCGTGATCATCTACGTGTATGTGGGTTCGGTGAACTTGTTTTGGTCGAGTTTGTATTAGTGGTAAACCGATCGCGTCAAGTGTCAAACTGACTGGCTTTCAGTAGTTAGCTTTGTGCGGTTTTGCGTAGAGATAAAGGCGTTTGAGTGGTTGGATGAATGGGAAATTGTATCTTTATTTGCTGCTCCTAAGATTATGTGTTGAAAATTATAGGATTGAGAGGCACTTTGCTGGTAATGATTGTATACTCGCTGGCTTGCTAGAAATGGATCACACACTGTCGTTATTTTGCAATTCCACCGTCAGCTGGGCTGGCTGAGATTCTTTTATTATTGGAGTCGTACGTATTGAATGTACATATGTGTGTATGCATATGCTGGCTTTTGAATAAAGATTATGTTTGTATGTAAATATATGGTAAATAACCGTGCGTTCGCTCATACATTTGTCGTCGATAAATTATTCCTAAGAACAACGCTTACTGTGCTATGCCATTTGTGGTTATCATATCTCCACGTAGTATCCAATAGATAGGTATTGAAATCGTCTAACGGGATATGAATTGCTAAATTTTTAACAAGTAGATACCCATCTAAAGATGATTGACTTTTTGGAAGAGGACATACGGCAGATGAGTTCGCGTGACTGAATCAATCAATCAACAGAGAAACTTCAACGTAGAGAATGTAACCAGTTTCCTTTATCCTGGAAGTATGATCTCAGAAGATGGAAGCTACGTTCGATATACTCGTATGTACTAGGTATGTACTCGTATGTATTGTAATAGCTAAGGTCTGGAGAAACAGAGTTTTCAGCACTAAAAGCAAGCTGAGCCTGTTTCGAACCAACGTAGAGTCTGTGCTACTATTTGCATACTGCATACTTAGATCAATGAGGATTTTTAAAGACTAACCAGGTGGTGACGTATTGTATAAACCCGTGCTGGATAAGCCGAGGGTTTCATATCTGCATAGTGACTGGAATATACTGACTGCCCTCTTTTGCCAAAAACCGCTTAGGCCACACTAATGCGAAGCAACAAACGCCGAGGACAGGGCGAGATTTACTGTTGGCTAACCACGTAAATGAAATATGGAAACGAACTTCGTATACGCACGTAGGTCCGTCAATGGAGTGCGTGCAGTCGGGGGCCAGACTGTTTAATGAAAGGCGGGTTTTATTCAAAAGTGCGTATCCACTGTTCCAAAAAACGCTTCAACTCTCTTCTATACTCACTTTTATCTCGCGGCTATGTTTGCAGTGTTGGTAAGTAAGTAAGCACCTTCGCACACACAAATTTAAAAAAAAAGGTTCAAGTTCCTTTTTCTGTAGAAGAAAAATAACAATTTTTTCCAAGTGTAAAAAGTCCAAAAGAACGTTCATTATTGACTTGCTCTTTCAAAACATAAGTTGATCCACGAACACATCCCAGAATAGGGAGAAACGGCATGCTGCGCACTATCAGGAAACGAATAAATGCCCTCTAGTTGTATGTTGCGACATCTATAATTCAGATCTTTCATAAATCTATCCTCACTTCTGAAAGTGAACTAAATTATTCCCACTTTTGATTTTGTTTTTGTTTCGTGTGGAAAAGTGGCTAACAACTTTTGAATAAAACACGACTGAAGATAAAACAGGCATCAGAAAAGTGCGATGGAAAAGACCGGGAAAAAAGAGGATGGAGGACGGAAAATTGCTTTTTACAGCAAAAGCAAGATAGGAATCGTACTCGTACTATTGAAAAGTTAAACCGGACCAGCACCGACTCCAATAGACTTATACCATAGACTTTGTGACATGGTGAAATATTGTCGTGACTTTATCTTCTGACATAACAGGGCACTGATACAGTAAACCAACTAGTCAATTGTACTCCTTGTATTTCGTTCAAAATGACTATACCATCAGCATGCACCACAGCGTGCCACTTTTTTTTAGGCATCGTATCCTCCGATTGCGGGGCACTGCGACCTAAAAGACAGGGATTAAAATTTCTCTTTCTTAATTATCAACACTAAGTGTCTTATAGTGCCACGCGTTCACATACCTATATGTGTTCCGTAGTTTCGTCGCCTTCCATGCAAAGACGAAATTCAGTTTTCTGAAGAAGACCTACTCGTATGTTGAGTAGGTACTATAATGTCGAAGGTTGCAGTACCCGGTTAGAAATCCAACCGGTCTTCTGATATGATTCCTTTTGAGATGGAAGGATTCTTTTAATTTTTTGTGGAATGATTTGATGGCTCTGTTACCCTGGGGAAACCCTGGGATGTTTCCTTAATGAGGTATATACATTTTGTTCTCCCAACTCGTTATTGTTGAGTTAATTTGCTGAATTGCGAGTATCACAGAACGGCTCAGGGAATTTGATAGAATCGAGCGAGCCATTTCTAGCCATTTCTAGCCAGTTCGTCGGCTATTTCATTTTCGTCAATACCTACTTATATGACCTAACACCCATCAAAGTTTTACTTAATGCAAGACCGATTTGGAGTCAATTAGGTTAGAGCCTAGTGCTTTAATGGCTGCTTGACTGTCCGTTAGTACATGGATGGGGACACCCTTCATTTTCTTACTGAGGGTGAGGTTTGCGCACACCTGAATGGCATGTACGAGGGTTGTCTGAAAAGTTTCCGCCCAAACAATGATACAAGACATTTTTTCTCAAATTTTATTTTTATTTTTCTACATAGTCTCATTGTAACTCTACACAATTCTCCCAGCGATGCGCCCATCTCTCTAACCTGTCCAAAATTATTGTTCACGAAGGTGATTGCCTCCTCATTTGGCGAAAATCTCTGTCCTCCGAGCGCAGTTTTTAGATGAGGGAACAAAAAGAAGTCGCTTCGCGCTAGATCTGGTGAATAAGGCAGAGTTCAAACCGTAATTCATGGATTTTCGCCAAGGCAACCGCAGAGGTGCGAGACGGCTCGTTGTCTTGGTGAAACAGGATTTTCTTTTTCTGCAAATGTGGCCGTTTTTCTGCAATTTCTGCTTTCAGCTTGGCAAGTAATGATGCGTAGTATGCTCCTGTAATGGTTTTTCCTTTTTGAAGAAAATCAATTAAGATAATTCCTTTACTATCCCAAAAAACAGTCGCCATCACTTTCCCAGCCGAAAAAACAGTTTTTGCTTTTTTTGGAGCTGGCTCGCCCTTTGCAGGCCACTGTTTTGACTGAATTTTTGTTCCGAGCGTATAATGGTGTATCCAAGTTTCATCTACAGTAATTAGTTGGCACCAACATTTGGATTTATTGGCGCTTAAACTGCGCCAAAAGAGCGTTGGAAATGTTCATTCGAACACGTTTTTGGTCTAACGTAAGCAAACGCGGCACCCAACGCGCGGACAGCTTTCTCATGCCTAAATCTTGATTTAATATGTAACAAACACGTTCTTCGGACATTTTCATAACCTCTTCTATCTCTCTCACTTTAATTCGGCGTCCGTCTAACACCATTTGGTGAACTTTGGCAATGTTATCGCCAGTGGTTGCAATTTTTGGACGTCCCGAATGTTCATCATCTCCCAAGATTTTACGGCCACGTTTAAATTCAGCTGCCCAAAATTTCACTGTGGTAAATGATGGTGCAGAGTCCCCATACACAGAGTCCAACTCATTTTTGATTTGCGTAGGCGTATTGCCTTTCAAAAACAAGCATTTAATGGCAGCTCGATACTCAATTTTTTCCATTTTCACAAAAAACACTCACATCGACTCACTCAAACAACTGTCAACTAAAAACTGCGACCCGAAATGACTGAAACTTCGGTAACTAACTGTCAACAGATGCACAACTAGCATTCAGTAGCTTTTATTGACGAGTGCCGCTATCCTTACGACAATCCTCGTATTCCCGCTTGAAATACACTGGAACTTTTTCCCATTGGATGCGTGCCACGTACGCCTTGTAAACGTAGGTGTTTACCAAAAGCGAAGTGTCTCATTACGAAGTCAGTAAGCAATCTACAGCCTTTTCTACTGATAACAGCAGGAATTCGGGAAGAATTCGTTTGGTCTGCCGGAATCCTGGAGAGTTATGCAATTTATCGACGATTTCATTTCTCGTGAAATGACTTGGGACTCAGCAATTCAGCCTTCAGAGTGCATTTAGAAACACCTTGTGTTCTTGAACTAGCTTGGAAGTGGTGAGCAAGGCCTGGCTGTCGTTACAGATGCAGATACTTCTCGCCCTTCACTAATTCTGCATAATATAACACATTGGCTGAAAAGTCCGTGCCGTTTTATAGTAAAACACAAAATTTTTGCAAATTTCAACTTTATTTCTCAATATAGTTGCCTTCGAGGGCGATACACTGATTGAAACGATTTTTCAATCTTTCGATACCAGTTTTGTAGTACGATTTCGGTACGCTCCAACAACGCAATGTAATAGTCGCTGTTGGTAGTCTGCCACTTTTGGAGATAGTCGATGAAAGTTATTCCATGTGCATGCCAAAATACGGATGCCATAACCTTGCCAGCCGACTGTTGAGTTTTTGGTCGTATTGGACGAGGCTGACTGCCGACTTGACTCTGGGGTGTAGTGATGGAGCCAAGTTTTATCCATTGTCACATGCCGACCCAAAAATTCGGCTTTATTGCGGTTGAACAGCTTTAAACACTCTTCTGAATCATCAACACGTTGTTGTTTTTGGTCGACTGTGAGCAAACGCGGCACCCACTTTGACACAGCTTTCGCATGTCCAAATATTCGTGTATGATATATCCAACACGCTCTTTTGATATCTTCAGAGCCTCAGCTATCTCGATCAACTTCACTTTACGGTCATTCGTAATCATTTTGTGGACTTTTTTGATGTTTTCATCTGAAACAGCCTCTTTTGGACATCCACTGCGTGCATGATCTTCGGTGCTTGTATGACCACTTTTAAATTTTTCAATCCACTTGCGAATGGTTCGTTCGCAAGGTGCAGAGTCCGGGTAACACTTATTAAGCCATTTCTTTGCATCGGCTGCATTTTTTCCCATCAAAAAGCAATGATAAATCAACACACGAAATTGCTTTGAATCCATTTTTTTCACAATAACAAAAGTTGCTTCACTCACAACGGTTTATCTCGAGAACTAATCGCCCGACAGCTGTCAAATTTATACACGTATCTTTTGAAGGTTGGTACTAACTGAAAATGGTATGGATTTAATTCAAGTGGTGCCCTCTCTTAGAAACGGCACGGACTTTTCAGCCAATGTGTTAGTCCATTGCCAACGGGATTGTGTATAACTCCGCCTTGAAGATAGATGCAGGTAGATAGATAGGTCGATTTTGTAGCCATCCGTGATGACCCGAGGACATTCTTTTCCTGGCTGTGGTTCCAGCCAATACCATTCCTGGGCGCATGGAAAGCCAATTACGTATTTTAACAGCAACAGGAACTCTGGTGTCATTGTATCAGACGTCATGTCCATTAAACCAGAGTCAAAAGACAGTCGGTGCCCTTCAAATCTCCAGTGGGTGTGGTACTAAAGATCACTTAGTTTTTAGTGGAAGATGGCTTTGAGAGTGCAGCCCATGATATGAAGATGCAGATTCATCGGTTCGTCGAGAGCCGAACCGTTTCTGATTTCTGGTAAAAGCAGTAAAGACGTATTTTCACAGAAACTTTTTGCCCCAGACTACCTATCTACTACTAGGTATCTAGTTTGTTTATGATAGCCGTGTAGATCTATAGAACCATCCTTGGTAAAAGTCTTATGTCTGAAATAGAGCAGCTTTACACTGACAGAAAGCCGAAAATACTTCAGAAGTTTTTGACGTTACATGTACAGTTCAAACAATTTTGCTGTCCAGTATGGCATCCAAATAATTAGCTTCATTATGGAAAGGATACCATTTAGCACTAGATGAGTCAGACCTATCAGCTTCCTCCTTTTCGTAAAGAGAACAACCTCTGTTTTAAGAGGATTGATTGTGCTCCAATCGTTGATCACGTCTGCTTGCATTCTTATCCACAAATTTAGTGATTCGTCTATGTTATGCGGTTTTGTCTTTTGTAGCATAACTGGATATATGCCATCGGTGCCAGGAACATTGAAGCTATCAAACGAAACAACAGCGCATGGTGTAGCACAGCTTACTAGCAGGTTCGGTGATAAGAGTTGGATGTGAGCTGATTCGAATCAGATGACCTAGGAAGTGAGTCTCAAGCATGTGATAGATAGTCTCTGTTTTCGATTCAATGTAGGTGCCATCAGATCTACTGAGTATTTCAGGTCTGGCTGAATTGCTAGAAGTTTTCGGGATTCCTTACAAAGACGCTACAATGGAACGGGCGATCTGCAGGCGAATATTACGTCGGACTACTACTTTCTTGTAGTGTCAATCACCATGCAACTCGTGCTTTGAAGAAGAATGTCCACAACCACATGCAATGAAACAGAACGCTACCGCTTGCCAGCAGCCCTACGAATGGAAGGAACGGGATAAACACACCAAAATGGTAATTGAGAGGTTAATAAAACTTACTTAATAGTGAAAAGAACATATCAAATCTACGAAGTCTAAGGTGAAGCCTGAAAAAAACGATGAGGAAAACAGAATAGAAGAATCGCAGTAGGCGCAGCGCAACTATTTCTTATAATCTCCGTATATATATAATAGAATGAACAATTCAATTCAGATGATGATAACCACCCCACCTGGTCGAAGCGAATTGAATCAAGTACAAGCTATTTAATGCAGCTGAATCTGAAAAATTTGGTCGAATGGAAGTTGGCCCGATGAATGGAGCCTTAGCGCTGCTTATAGAAACTATTGTACATTTTATCATCTACAAGATTTTATCGAATGTAATGTGGGAGCGCATAAGGCCTATTGTTCATGGAGGTCCGCTGCCAGACCGAATTACTACTGTACCTACGACAGATTAGGGAAAAAAACAACCTATAAATTTCAGATGGACTTTAATGCCGCGTATGATGGCATTATAAGAAGAAACTATAAACAGTATCTTTGCTAAAAGCGATAGATTGTGCAAAAATGGCGATAGAAAGTGCACGTTGCTCCATTAAAGTCCATAAAAACCTCACGGAAACCTTTTTCACGATCAAAAAAATACAAAAACAATGCGATATTGCATAATTTACACGCCAACAACATGAGTAGATTCTTTCAAAAGTCTGGTCAATTACTCGCCTACACCGACGACGATGATATTTTGAAAGACCAGATCAGAAACACGTTCATGAGTATCCCTTCCGGGTTATGAGCCTGTCATATCCACGAAAACCTCTAACTAAACAAAATCTAACTTATAACTATTGTAGGTTAAATAAATATGTAACAAAAGCAACGCACCCCGTTTGAGCAAACAAAACTTGGCGTGCTCGACCCGCTTTCTATCCGCAATCGCGGAGTTGAAATCGAAGAACTACTGAGCATCGACATTGTACCTGTCGTAGATGAACCGCTTTTCTCTCGTACCGCGGTCTCTACTTTGCCCTAACCCTTTATTTTCTGTATAGAGGAATGCTTCTGGCGAAATAAAGCCGGATTGGAATGCATTTTTATGATACATAGCATTGCGGTATGAAGTCCCAAAGATCAGGTTAAACCCGCTTAATTAAGGAACTGTTCATGCTGTGTAGATGAGCCTCACCGTAAAGGACTTTCTTGAGAAAATATTTTATGAACTCAGGCTCTAGTGTTTTGTACAATCTGAGACAAGTCCTGAGACATTGCTTCTCAAACATCTGAATCGTTTCCATATAATATGGCGTTACAATGAATCAAACAGGACAAATGATGATTGGGCTGATTAGGGCCACAGAGCATATTACCTTCACACCCGAATTAAGTTGATTGATGTGAAACAGTTTTTTTTTTTTGTCAGGACTAAGGCCTACCTTGCTCCAGCTAAACAAGCATTTATAACATATGTTTGTCAAAATACGAATACTGATCGAACCAGCTACCAAGGTATCTAACTATGCTTCTTACCGTCAGTTGCAGTCCCCAAGTAGCTGGGCAGAGTATTTAGCGTACGCTAAAGTTGAGGTTGAGGGGAAATGACCACCGCCCTGTTGTAAGCCGTTTTTAATGTTAAATATGATACTACATGCTAAATTTTTGTATTTTTCCTCCCCTGTACGCAAATGATTCATCAAAGGGGTCAAGAGCAGTGAGTGTTTATTATAAAAAAGTCATCATTGATATCTCGCAGTGTCTATAAAATGATGACGTGGATCTATGATCCTCTTACTAATGGAACCAGTTTGAGCTTACGATGAAGCGTAGGATAATGTTTACCTCTACATTTTTTAGATCGCTTAAGTCATTTTAGAAGAAAGCTCCTAAGTGAAGTTTTTTTGTCTGGGAGAGAGCTGGACATGTATAGAGCAGGTGGAGGATTGTCTACTCTTCCTCCTCGTCCATGCAGTTTCTACAGAAATCATTTGTAAAGGCGCCAAGCCATCTTACGTGCTTGCCTATGAGGCGGTGTCCAGTGATGACACCTATGATGGCGTTGAGATGCTTCCTATTTAGAAGGATCAGACTCTTAGAGCGATTCGGATCTAGCTTTGATCAGATCTGTTTAGTCGCTAGACATGTTGGTCTAACAGTCCACCTAAGGTCTGTTTTTCTATTGGCATCCAGCTTTAATATTGATTTGCGTGTAGCAATTGGTATACCTATTCCAGTAGCATAGGTAGAGTGGTTCCAATTTTAGCGAGTTCATCCGCCCTACAGTTCCCTGGAATGTCTCTGTGGCCCGACACCCAGCAAAGGTGAAGGTTGAACTGCTCTGCCATCTCCATATGAGATGATCGGCATTCAAGGGTGGTTTTAGAATTTAATGAGACTGAGTCCAGGGACTTGATAGCGGCCTGACTATCCGAAAAGATGCGGATATCCTTTGCAGATATCACGTTTTTCTTCAGCCAGGAGGGAGCTTTTTTAATCGCTAAAACTTCCGCCTGCAACACGCTACAAGAAGACGAAAAAAGAGGCTTAGATTTAGCTCATCTGAGAAAACACTGCCTCCAACTCCGCTATCGGTTATAGATCTATCTGTGTAGAAATGGATTGACTTGTTCTCCATGAAAGCATCTACCTCCCAGAAGGATCTAGAGAGGAAGCATACAGAGAAGTCTTTATCAAACCAAATTTCAGGTATGGTGTAATCTATGTATTGCTAATGTATTAAGAATGTTAGTGTTGCCAAATGAATGAAAAAAACGAATCGCAGCTTCTTGCCTGCTGAAAATATCGAGGTGTGTCAAATGAAACATAGTGTCTAATGTCGCAGAGGTAGTAGTCCGTAAGGCTCTGCTTATGCATAGACATGCTGTTTTTTGGACTCTGTTTAATTTACTACGGTTGACCGCCCACCAGACGACAACCCCGTAAGTGAGTATCGGTCTTATGACTGAGATGTATAACCAGTGGGTTATACGAGGTTGAAGGCCCCATTTGGTCCTAATGGCTTTTTTGCAAGAGAGTAAAGTTACTCGTACTATAGCTTTCTTGACTCTTTCTTGAATGTTAGGTTTCCAGTTTAATTTCCTGTCAAAAATGAGAACCAAATATTTTGCTGTATCAGAAAAGACTAAACTGGTACCGTTTATTGAGGGAGGGTCTATAATTGGAATTTTGTATTTCAAGGAGAAGAGGACAAGATCGGTTTTATGGGGGTTTGCTCCTAATCCACAGCGATCTGCACAACGGGTTAAACTGTTGAGATCTACTCGTAGTTGAAGGAGTTCTTTAATGGTAGAGTACGGCATATAAGATCTTAACAAATTCACCTTCTGCCTAAATATTCTATTCGTAATAAAAATATTCTTCGTTGAGGAAGATGAATATTCTGTTTATCATTTTCATGTTGGTTCGTTCTATTAAATAGTGAAATTTTGACTATGACCGCTGAAAATGTTACGTATTCTTGTTCAATTTTGGAAGTTTCAGGGTGAATTTTATGTTCTTTACTTTCCGGCATATTTTCCAACGTCTTTCTCTTAACAACATCTTTCAGTCTCCTTAATCGGGCGCTTCCCATACTTTGACTGTTCGCGTCTATGAAGTTCTTGTAGGTGTTCGTACGATTTTAGTTATACTTTGTAAGTGTCGCGTTTTGATGCATGCATTTGCCGGTATTATTTATCGAAGCTGGGGTTTCTTTGTCTCACAAAAACGCAGAAAGGGACACTTTTTAGTGTAGTGTCATTGATTTTGCTATTATTGAGACCAATTCCGGATAAGGAAATCTTTCTAAAAGGTGCTGATAGACCATACAATGACATTGACTTCTCATCATTTTATGATATTTTTGAAAGATTATCTCTTGACTCCCCAAATGTTATCTTAAGTGGTGACATGAACAGTAATCTTTTAAATGAACGCAATGTTATTAAGGACTTTAGAGTGTTTAACTTGTTGCCTGTAAATACAACAAGACCCATTCATTTTCTCAGGCATTCAAGCACACTGTTAGACGTATTCTTTGTTAGTAACAAAAATAATGTGCTTTTTTATAACCGACCGCCAAACATGGCCAAGGCCTTTGGTTCACCAGTGATATTCACCAGCTATTACTGCAACGCGACCAGTCTTACAAACAATGGAATCGTTTCAGACTAAATTGTTTCAAATAAATGTAGCGCGCTTTGCGTAATCAAATAAGGACTACAAAAAAAAAAAGGCACGTATAGTAAGACACTGAATATTACAATGAGAGGATGACAACTTTGGAAGAATCTGAGAAAACTAAGATTTGATGAGCAACGTCAAACTGCAACGATAATATTGACATTGACGCATTAAATAAATAATTTCACTTCCATTTCCGACTCTTCCAAACAATATTGTTAGTACAGATGAATTATTCAGTTAATTATCTAACTCTCAGAACACTGCCAGTTCACACCTATCGATGACCCGGACATTGTTGGCGGTTTTTTCCCATTAGGTCGAACGAGACCGGAGTAGACGGAATTTATCCGTTTTCATAAAGGCAATCTTGCCCATAAACCTACTATACGTTACACACACTCTTAATACAATCTTGACGACGCACGGGAATATTTCCTTGTCAATAGAAATGAAAATCATTCTATTGCACTCCCATTCACGTTTAAGGCATCCGAAAGAATCATACAAAATCAAATGAATGCTTATCTAAACGAACGAAACTTATTGTCCGCAGAATAATTTGGTTTCCGTGGCGTCAGTTGCATGTCAGCTATTTTAAATGTGACAGAATATGTTCGCCAGGCTTTGGACACAGACCATGTTGCCTTTTTAGTACTCTTAGATAACTCAGAAGCTTTTGATACGGTAGATCATATAAATTTATGTAATAAGCTTTTGTCCTTGTGCAGATTCTCTGCTAGTGCCGTCAGATTAATGTTTTCCTATCTTCGACAAAGGAAACAAGCAGTCGTAGTAGCAAATAAATTGTCTGCTATTCTTCCGATCACGAGAGGGGTTCCACAAGGTTCAATATTAAGACCTCTCTTCTTTTCCTTGCATATCAACGAACTGTCCACTTTGATAAGAACATCAAATATCAAAATATACGAGATCCTGACGATTTTCAGTTACTGAATAGTAGTCCGCTGAAACTCATCGAACACTGTGCTAATAAACTCAACATGGACTTACTCATAGAAGATATTTCTTTTGGTAAAACAGAAATGCGCTGTTCTTAAACCCATTCAAGCCCAAGTGCTTAGTCATATGCAGGAAAAATTTAGATCTCTCCTGCTTTCCTAACATCATACTTAGTCGTTCTGTTATTGATTATGTTGAAATTGCTAAGAATCTAGGCAATCCTTAACTTGGATTCTAACATCAATGCCACTAATGAAGCGGCAACCTAGTAGCCTTTTCGAACGAATACCTACGCTGTGGATTCTCAAATAGTTCTCTGTAACTACTATATCCGCGATGCCTTCTGTACAGTTCTTCGTCAACACCATCCGCTTATAGATCTGGCTACCACTACATGTGAGGAGGCTTAGGGGTGAGGCACAATTTCGGAAATATTTACGGCTTCATTTTACAAAAAAATTAATATCTACCGTGGTACTTGATCAAAAAGTTCCCGTAAAATGTATTCAGAAAATTGGAAATACTAGTTTATTCATCTACATATTGTCCCCTTCAGAGTAATCCCCATCGACTGCAACACACTTATGCCAGCGCTTGATCCAATCCTCGAAACATTTTTTATATTCGGTTTCCGGTATGTCCGTCAGTGCTTCCTGCGATTTTTCCATTACTTCCTCTCGGCTGCTGAAATCCGTTCCCCGTAGTGGTTTTTTAACTCGATTGAACAGAACGAAGTCACAGGGAGCCAAATCAGGTGAATTCGGTGGCTGTTGGATGGTATGTGTTGCATTTTTCGTCAAAAAATTACACACTGTGCGACGGTGCATTATCATGGTGCAAAATCGACGAGTTTTCTGCCCACAATTCTGGTCTCTTTCGGCGAATTGCTTCACGCAAACGTCTCATAACGCCCAAATAATACTCTTAGTTTACTGTCTGGCCTTCTGGCAAAAATTCATGATGCACTACACCGTTGTAATCCATGAAAACCATGAGCATTGCCTTCTTTTTTGACTGAAAACGACGTGGTTTTTTTGGTCTCGGCTTATTTGGTGAACGCCATTCACTTGCCTGATGTCTGGATTGCGTGTCGTACTCATAAACCCACGTCTTGTCTCCAGTAATGATCCTTTTGATGAATGTGGGATCGGATTCAGCCTCGTAAATCATCTCTTTTGCGACGTCAACACGGTCTCTTTTTTGCATGAAATTGAGGTCTTTTGGCACCAACTTTGCTGCTACTCGACGGAAACTCAAATCATTAACCAAAATGTCTTGGACGGATCCAGGATTCATGGGCAATGTTCAAGTCCTCCGCTCCATCTGATGGTTAATTTACGGTTACGGTTACATTTCTTTTACTTCATCAATGTTTTCGTCGGTTTTCGATTTCGATGGTCTGCCACTGCGTTCATCATCTTCGATTGGCTCACGACCACTTTTGAACCGCTCGCGCTCGTGCCACTAGTAAACGACCGTTTTCCTTAGAGAATCGTTGCCGAAACACTTTTCCAACATTTCCAACGTTCGCTCACCATTAAATCGGTTTTTTACGCAAAATTTAATACAAGTTCGTTGTTGCAAATTTAAATCCATTTCAAAAATTGTATAAAAATTGCCAACTCACACAATGATAGATGTACTCTTGGCTACGTAACTTTTGCAAATGTCAAGCTATAACGCTAAGATTTAGAGGGAATGTCAACAACAGATTTACCAACTTAACAAAAAAACACAGAACTCAAATCGGAACAATGGGAGCGCCACTCGGTTATTTTGATCAAGGTGGTATAACGATTATCATATTTGTATGAGTATATGCCCGTATCTTACGTATCTTACACGTAATGCAAAATATTTTGTTACCGTGTATAGTCTTAATTTCATTGTTTTCATTTCACTTTCCTTGTCATTTATAATAATTTATTAAGTGCGAATTTCTTCTCCGTTATCGACTTTAAATGTCGTTTTTAATTAATTTATTTCATTGACGCTAATGGCCTTTGGGTCAGCTCAACCGACCGTGGATTTGTTCTTCAACCGGAACGTTTGGTCTAGTATCAGTTTTACTACGGCTAAAATGTATCAGTATTTTCTATACATCGTCAATATAATCTTTATGGTAATTTTATGAAAACTTTCATCTCTGCTAATGTTATAATTCCTGATTGATTGACTGTAAAACGAACGTTTGACGAATCTGATTCTCTCATGTAAGCTTCAATGAATCGACCTTCTCAATGACAAATACTAGTTATTCGTGGGTGTTAGAACTACTATTATCCAAATGGATTGATATTTTTGCTTATAACTATAAAATATGTGAAAGAAAAAAGTAAATAAAAGGAAACTATACAGTTCCCATACATGATAAGATTATTGCAGTCATTAAGCTGATTGTTATAAACAAACGTTTACTTTGTTGTTATTTGTTAATTTTGGCATTAAATATTTGAATAGTCGATTAAGCAATCTATTGCCTTTCCGACTTTAGAAATCCCCCCTTTCATTGAATTGACGAGGTTATTTAATAAACTCGGTTCCAATCAATTTCAATCTGACAGTCTGACTGTGAATCCCCTGTTTCAGTCATCTCCTGATAGGTCTTTTCAGTACAAGAGAAATGTCAACTTGGTGTTGTGCACAGGCCATAGAAATATGGTATATTGCTTTGTCGCGTCTTTGTGACGTATTGGGAATCCATTCGTCGTTCCACCTGTGTACTATTGTCTGTGGTAACTTGAATTGTTATATTGTGCGAGTTCGTCTTCATTTATTGAATCCATCCGAATGTTGAATCTTGATATTGTTAGCTCTACAGAACCAACGCGCTTTATTTGTTCTAGTAGCACTCGTTTGGATATTTTCATCACCAATGACTGCCCGGATGTTTTGTATTTTCTACCAAAGGTTTCTGCTCCTGTCTTTTCTAGGCATGATCTTATCTTTGCCACATTTAGCTTAACCATTTTAATATTTTACGAAACAAAGGTTGACGTCCAAGTTGAATATTTTCAGTGTATTGATAAACATGTTGCTATTAAAACGAAATCTGCGAAATATAACAACGTTAAGTGGTTTACATCAGAAATTGTTAAGCTTAAAAATAAACGTGGAAACGATTTAGAATTCCTGAGTACTTAATTACAAGCTTCCGACTAGAACCCTTTGAGCAAACTTATTTAGTATTTAGTATTTATTAATTCAGTAACATCATTTATGATAGACTTTACATTATCTTTAAGCTCTACGAGTAAATGGGAAATAGTATGCAATACAAATATTCAAAAATCCATACAGTTGAGTTGAAGTTTACGGTAGATTATAACAAATACGTAAACGAAAAGCTGAAAGTCAATAATTCTGCCTTTTATGAAATTATACAATGTGCTTTATTTACCCTGCCAAATGCCGAAAGAGAGTTTTAACAAAACTGTTCGCATCATAATGTCTCCTGACGCTGAGAGGAAGTGAATTCCAAAGATGGATGGCATGATGGAATCAGTAGAGCCCTCACTAGCATTAATCTTGTATGCAATGGAGTAAAAGACTGCGACACAGACAGATTCCTTAAAGAATCATAGATTTTGCATATAAAAGTGGAGATGTGATCGTTCCAACTTAGAGTGTTGTTAATCCACCCACCAAGGTTCTTAACTTTGTCAACGAACTCGATTGGTTTATTTCGGAGAAATATGCTAGGAAGATTACAGCCATTCATGCTGCTTCTGCTTATAACAAGGCATTTCGATTTAACTGAGATCGATGTCAACGAATTATCTTCAAACCAATCTAGAATTTTTCGAAGATCTTCATTAAGTTTATAGGCTGCATCGTCAATGAGGACTAGTTTACAACACAGGTAAAGTTGTACATCATCTTCATACATATGCAGCGAGGAGTATTTGATTACTTTCGAAAGGTCATTGATAAATATCGTAAATAACAAAGGACCCAGTATGGATCCTTGAGGTACGCCCGCTGAGGTTGCGATAAAGTCCGATATTTCATTATTGACAACAGCGGCCTGTTTCCTTCCACCAAGGTATGTTTTGATGAGCTTGATAGCTGATGATGAGAAGCCGAAAAATATCTTGAGTTTAGTGAGAAGCTTCATATGATCAAAGGCATGTATCAAAGGCCTTTAGAAAAGTCAAGTAGTGTCACAAAAGTTATTAAGTCTTTATCCATCGCCGCTCGGATATCATCTGTTATTTTTAATAAAGCAGATGTACAACTATAATGAGGTCTGAAGCCGGATTGATTTGTACAAAGTAATTTATTGCGTTGGATAAAGACTGACATCTGCTGGTCAGATGTGTATATCCAGCCGGGGAGTTGGTGGACGCTTTCTTTTTCAGAACGGGATGAATTCTCGCGACTTAACGACATCAGCTGGTTCAGTACAAGCAAATTCAAAGCCATTAAGCTTTAGATGCAGTTGGTCGGTACTCGTGCTGGATGTCGTTTCCACTTAAGCAAATTCTCTATTGAGCTGATTGGGATCGATGTTATTTATTTCGGCATTCTTTTTACAACCAACACCTAGCTCACGTAATTTATGCCAAAGAATTTTTGAAGGTAAGTTGTGGTCAAAGTGCTAGAGTTGGACGTTGGACGTAACCTAAAGTGCGAGGTAGATTAGGTTGATCCTGATGAACTAAATAAAGAATTCGCTAAGATTCAAACGACTTTGGGTCGCAGACGAACACATCCAAATTTTACTTGTTGGCTCTTTTGAATACTGCAGAGTGGAGCAAACCGACGCACAGTGTGACGAATCGCTGATTTAGCTTGATCTAATTAAGAAAATGACATGCACAAAATTAAAAAAAAACCGGTTTCTCTCAGAGAGTAAACCTCCTACTTAATGACTGTGCAATTTTTGTTTGTTGTAGTTTAGTGCAACAAAAAAAAGTTCATCTCAAACTTCAAATAGTGTATAATTTTTTTATAAGAAGGTCAATTTGAAGAGCAAGTGTTTATATCGTTTTTAATTGGTTCGCGGACATTTTATAGCTTTTTTTGTTTTTTCTCAATAAGTAAACAGTCAGTTGATATAAAAGTAAGTTTTTCTTACATAATTAGAGATTTTGTGTAATATAAGGGGTAAATGAAAGTAAAATTTATAGATAAAATATGTGTTTTTTGTATTCATTAGAGGAAAAGTATAGTTGTTCAGTGTTGTTCAAGTTGGAGACCGTGGTTGTTCTAAAGCCTTGCATATGCACTACTTAAATGTGTTTCAACTTCTTGCGCATAGGTGCGACACTCATACTAAATTTTTCGTTTTTTAGGATGCCCATCGAAATCACGAGAAAGCAAATTTTTGATGTTTGGATTTCTAAAGTCAAAATTAAGCGCTTAGATGCTGTTTTTGCTTTTGTTATGGCTTACTTTAGCCATATACTATTTTCTGAGGCTGCAACAAAGTCTATCAAATTAACCTTAAAAACTTTATGCTTAAGATTTGACGAGAGATGGGCCAAAAGTGGTCGGCATAGAGAGCGCTTCGAAAATTCAAATTTTCTGTGGCTAAATGAAAATCTAACATTACCACAACATATCTTCTGAAATATCTTCTTCATTTAGAGTAGGAAGACCGAGAAAAATGAGTGATGAGTGCTGTGAGAAAATCAAGAAGAGAAAAGTTAAAACCATTTTAGATTCTTTAAGCGCTGAAGAAATTGCAATGGCTTATGAAAAAAGACTTAGACAAGACCGAAAAAGAAATACTGCTATTACAGTGAAAAAATTATCTGAAAGTTCTCCGAATCGAGGTTTGATTGTTTTGTTTCTTTTTTTTAATATTTTTGTAGGTTAAATTATGTTATTAAGGTTCTATTGTGAGGAAAACGCTAAAAAACAGCTGCTCCTGGATTTTTACCAATAACTGCAGATGATGCACTAGCATTAATCACGGACATTCAGCTGTCAACTCAACAGTACGAAATACTACGCCTAAAAATTAACAACAAAGTTCCCAATTTATTACCTTCATACTACAAAATTAAAGAAGCTACGACGAAATGCTACCCAAATGCTATGTTAAAACTGTGACCGAAACTTCTACAGAATGTGGATTGCAAAGTTTAGTAAATCACAGCATTGTTTATGTTTAGCGCAAAAAGACGTTTTAGGTTCCGTTGCTGACCTAAAAGAACTATCCTTGGTAATAAAATGGGGCTGTGATGGTGCTCAACAGAAATCATACAAACAAAAATTTTCTGCTGGTGATAATTCGGATGAAAATCTTTTTTATATCTCAATGGTTCCCATTCTGATGTATTTCTTTATTTCTTTAAGGATGAAATTAAGCAAGTACTCTGGGAAAACCCTGCCCCATCATCAACCCGATATTGTCGACCAATAAAATTAAATTTTTCTAAGGAAACCACAGAACTGATCAAGTCAGAGGTAGAATCAATTCAAGATCAAATTAAAACCCTACTTCCTATAGAATTTAACATTGACAGTTTGCATACCATAATTAAACCGGTCTTTTAGTTAACTACGATTGACGGAAAAATTTGTACTGTCCAAGTCCTGAAGGTTGGGGTAGACCAGAAGAGCCAGGCGATGAGATCCTGAAGTCCACCGTCGCCAGAAATACCACTATTGCGGTAATGGAACTCGCGTAAGCCATATGATCCATCAACCCCAAACAAATATAGGAAAAGTCATAAAGTTTGGGAAATGTGTACCACATCTCTTATCTTAAAATAATCTTCAGCAAAGAATCGAAATTTGCACTGCGCTTCTGTAGCGTCACTATCAAGAGTTGTTTTTGAACCGGATAGTTACCGGAAATGAAAAATGGCTTACGTATATATATATATTATGTATATATATTATGTATAAATATTATATACATATGTATATAATATGTATTAGATGTAACTAGGTTAAGTAAATTAAGATTTATTCTTAGGTAGTTTGTAAGTTTTAGTTTTAAGTTTTATAACAAATTAAAAAAAAAATAAGTCATGTTACTAAGTTTTTCTTAAAAACTGTTTTCCTAGTTTTAATTATAATGAATAGAAATAGTATAAACATGTAATGTAAGATACGTCGAAAGACATAATTTAAGTATTAGGTTTAACTTAGAGTGCCCGTATGGGGCACTTAGAATAAGATAATTTTAAGTTAATTAAGGTAATTTTTAAGCGTTTTTTTGTATAGCATTTAAGAGTAAAATAAGTGATATAAATAAAAATGCATATAAACTGAAAACTGGAAATGAAAAATGGGTTCTTTACAATAAATTTAAACGTCGCCACCGATCCCATAGATGGATCTCACCCGTACAAGGTGTTAACAGTCTTTATGGTGGGATGCTGAGGTAATAATCCATTTTGTACCTCGTAACCAGACTATCACCGATATTCTACTGTCAAAAGCTATGTTGGTTAAAGTCAGGACTAGAGCAGAAACGGCCAGGTATGGATAATCGAAAGGGTGTTGTATTCCATCAGGATAACTCTCGCCTCCTTAATAAACCTGGAACCACCTGCACACAGTTATAGGAGTTCGGCTGAGAAAAAATGGTGCGTCCGCCTTATTCTCGAGACTTAGCCAAATCCAAACAATTTAGTGACGATATTAAGAAGCTGCCGGAGTAGGTGGTGGGTAGAAGTATTGCCTAAAGAAGAAAATTCTACTGACGACTAAATTTTTACATCGGTGCAAATTAATTAACATTAAACAGACATTCAAAAATTGCGCAATATTTATATTACAATCTATTATGAATGAAACCAGCAATCTTGAATTTATGTGACTTATATTTTATTCAAATAAATGATAAAAGACGGTCCGATACCAGATCACCAACGGAAAACCCCTTCTTCTTGCAGTATACATATAAAGGCAAAGATGGCACGCGAAATAGCAACAATTACCTATCGCCGAAGCTATTGTCGCATACCATATTTATATAAGAACGAAATCTAGACAGTCTACTGCGGAATACCATCTTGAATTTCCCGGAATTTATTCAGAAAATTAAAAATACAAGTTTATTGATCTAAATCTATTGAGTCTACAAGTAAGTTTCCAGCATTTTTTTTCCAAAATTTGAAGTTTTATTATGAAAACATAGTTACAATGCTTTATTCAAAGTATCGTCCATCGGAAGCTACAACTTTAGCCCATCTTTCTGGCAATTTATGAATTCCGGACCAAAAAAATGTCTCGTCTTTCGAGCCCAAGAACGTATCGAGCCAATTTTTGATTTCTTCTACTGAGCTGAAGCGTATTCCCGTAAGAGCGTTCTGCATCGAACGAAACAAGTGGTAGTCAGATGGTGCCAAGTCTGGACTGTAAGGCGGGTGCGGCAGAATTTCCCATCCACTATGTTCCAACTAGTTTTTCACCGAAACCGCAACATGTGGCCGAGCGTTGTCGTGATGAAAAATGACGGACTCATGCCTGGTTTCATATTCTGGCCGTTTTTCTTTTAATGCCTGCTTCAAACGAATTAGTTGGGTTCGATATAATGGTCCTTTGATGGTTTCACCACTCGGAAGCAGTTCGTAGTATACGACACACTTTTGATCCCACCATATGCACATCATGACCTTATTCACGTGAATATTTCGTTTCCGCGTCGATTGGGCGGGCTCACCGAGCTTTGTATACGATTTTCGGCATTTAGGATTATCATAATAAATCCATTTTTCATCACCATTGACAATACGATGCAAAAATGATTTATTTTTTATACCGCTGCAGTAACATTTCGGACATGCAAAATCGCCGTTCGACGTCTCTGGGCTTCAATTCGTACGGCACCCAGTTTCCAACCTTTTGAATGAATCCCAGTGCTTTTAGAACGGCTTGTTGCGTGACGCCCAATGATGCAGCAAGTTATTCTTGAATCTGACACGGATTCTCATCCAGTAAAGCGTCCAATTCCTCGTCTTCAAAACTTTTCGGATTTCCGGGGCGATCTTTGTCTTCAACTCCAAAATCACCACTTTTGAACCGTTTGAACCACTCGCGGCACGTCGATTCACCAATACATTCCGCCCCATAAGTTTCCGAAAGCAAACGATAGGCCTCAGCCGCACTTTTCTTCATATTAAAGAATAAAAGCAGCGCTTCCCGCAAATGACGTTTATTTGGCTGGAAACTTGCCATGATTTTGCTCGATAAAATGTACGACACCGATAGAACTGCTCAAATATAACGCTGCAAAGTTGTTGACAGATACAAACCTACAAATAAAACACATGGGGTCTGACATTTCTGCCCGGGATCCACTGGTGGCGCCATCTCTGACAAACGTTGCAAACTTACTTGTGGACCCAATATATTGTCCCCTTCAAAGTAATCCCCATCGACTGCAGCACACTTATGCCAGCGCTTGATCCAATCCTCGAAACATTTTTTTATATTCGGTTTTCGGTGTGTCCATCAGTGCTTCCTGCGATTTTTCCATTACTTCCTCTCGGCTGCTGAAACGCGTTCGCCGTAGTGTTTTTTTCAACTCGATTGAACAGAAAGAAGTCGCAGGGAGCCAAATCAGGTGAATTCGGTGGCTGTTGGATGGTATTTGTTGCATTTTTCGTCAAAAAATTACGAATAATGAGGGCATTGTGCAACGGTGCGTTATCATGGTGCAAAATCCACGAGTTTTCTGCCCACAATTCTGGTCTCTTTCGGCGAATTGCTTCACGCAAACGTCTCATAACGCCCAAATAATACTCTTTGTTTATTGTCTGGCCTTCTGGCAAAAATTCATGATGCACTACACCGTTGTAATCTATGAAAACCGTGAGCATTGCCTTCTTTCTTGACTGAAAACGACGTGGTTTTTTTGGTCTCGGCTCATTTGGTGAACGCCATTCACTTGCCCTATGTCTGGATTGTCTGTCGTACTTATAAACCCACGTCTTGTCTCCAGTAATGATCCTTTTGATGAATGTGGGATCGGATTCAGCCTTGCAAATCATATCTTTTGCAACGTCAACACGGTCTCTTTTTTGCATGAAATTGAGGTCTTTTGGCACCAACTTTGCTGCTACACGACGGAAACCCAAATCATTAACCAAAATGTCTTTGACGGATCCATAGCCAATGTTCAAGTCCTACGCTATCTCTCTGATGGTTAATTTGCGGTTATTGACCAACATTTCTTTTACGTGCCACTGGTAAACGACCGTTTTCTTTAGAGAATCCTTGCCGAAACACTTTTCCAACATTTCCAACATTCGCGTACCATTAAATCCGTTTTTTACGCAAGTTCCTTGTTGTAAATTTACTCGTAAATTAATTTCTAAAATTGTAAAAAATCGCCAACACACACAGAGATAAATGTACTGTTGGCTACGTAACTTTTGCAAATGTCAAGCTATGACGCTAAGATTTAGAGGGATTGTCAACAACAGATTTACCAACTTAAAAAAAAAAAAAAACAGAACTCAAATCGGAACAATGGAAGCGCCACACGGTGGTGTGGTGCGAGAACTTTTTGATCAAGGTGGTATAATCGAATTCCATAGAAAATTAATTAAGCTTTGTGGGAGAGAAAAAGATCGCGATGCTTCCAAAGAACACGCGATATAAGCGAGGACCTCAGAATGTAAATAGAATAAACTGCGGGAGTAACCGGAGGACTCAAAGTTAAAGTTGGAGTAAACCAAAGCAGTGTTCAAAGGTGTTTGATTTTGGATGTCGAACTAGACTTTCTTTTTAAATCAGCACATCAACGGACCTAAAAGAAGTTCTCTTCCTCTCAGCGATGAGTCCCTATTATAAGCCACGGTGTGATAGTCCTTAGGTCATGATCAATATCTGCATTCCCTTCAAACCAAACTCCTGACATCTACATACATACAATTAGGAAAGTTATGGTATGGAAGAAGAACAAAATGTAACTCGTATCGTCGTGAGAAATTGCAGTAAATTTTTGTGACATCAACAAAGCCGCTTAAACAAAATCGAGTGTTCGAATTTCTTCAAAAATATGGACGACATTGATCTGTGCCTTATTGTCCATGAAACCATCGACTTTCTGAGGCGACAATATTGTATCGCAAAATGTATCAGTGTATCACTCGATTATTTCTCGTCAGACGATGAGTATTTGATATATGCTGACAATATTCAGCGCATTCTTGATGAGACAGAGCCTCAAATGCTCAAAATTGGACCCACAGGATGCACCGATGAAGCCACCTGGGATTGTGTTCAAGACATAATGTTATGAACTATTTTTTATAATGAATAAAGAGTTTTCATTCAATCGTTATCCAAAAGAGGGTTAATTGGAGCATATCTGGCCATCAGCGATAATCTGGTAAGAAAGAGAGCAGCCTGTGGAATGATTTTTAACAGTGCTAAAGCAATGCAGATACTACAAGTACGTGGGAGTCTAGCATAATGTTTGTTTTTGTCGCGTATTTAAATGTTAAGTACTCGTAAGACTTGCAGACGGTGTGCCACTTTAAAAAATCCACCAAAAATTCTGGTATAACCATATCATTACAATAAAATTAAGCAAAACTGAAAGTGGTATGGTTTTATGCCCGAGGTCATACTACTCTAAATCTTGGTTGTGAGGAAGAGTAGGTTGGGTTGGCACCTTTCAGTATTCTTACCGATTATACTACAGTAATACTCCAGTTGATTTTTTTCTCTATACCCGTATGTTACTTCTAGTTTAGTTTAATTTTGGCTCCTTACTCAGGTAAACAAATAAAACCTCACGATATTGTGAAAAGTGTTATATCTAAATATTTCTATTAGCTTCCATACGAAAACACACAACGGAAAAACAAACAGTTCGTTATGAGCTACCCGTATCTACAATGTACTTTCGGAAATAAATTCGGGCATTTTTACACAACTTGATGAATTGCTCAAATTGACACAATTTATATGCAAATAAGCACGACGTAGTACAAATATTTCCATTGAGGATCAGCACCTCATTTCGAAAAATTAGTCACTTAAGTCTGGGGTTGTTAGTGACCGTACAGCCTGGATGATAGTATGTTTGTTTCGATAAGCGTAGAATTTATACATAGTTGAATACGTTCTTGGGGACAATGATCTTTAGATAAAATAAGATTACGGTATATAAGAATTGAAAATAAATGACACTAAGGTTTTTTTTTTTATTCAAAGGTCCTCGTAAAGGATAATAGGGATAGTTCTTTGTAAAGCGATATTCCTAGTTCCCGGATCAGGAAAGTTAGCGTAGCATTAATAGGTAAAAACCATATCAAATTACTGTTCATATAGAGTCTGATCAACAAGGACCAATCTCGCAAAGGACGTATTTTCTAATATTTGTTTATTTATACCAGACACCAAGCACAACCAGGTATAATACCGATAGGTTTCGGGCCCTGAATCCACTAACAGATAATGGCCCGCCTTGCCCGAAATTCAGAAACAACCAACCAATGGAAAAATGTTTTTAAGTCCGACATTGTCGCTAAAAGGCGAAAAATCCAATACACATGTCTGCGAGCAGACACTTGAAATTCTGCCTCATCCTTCATCCCAACGCTCATTTACAATGACATTCCAGCTGTCAGTTCTTTGGACAAGGCCAATCTGCTTGCTGCAACTTTGCGGCCAGCTCAACACTCGCAGATTGTGCTTTGTCACCGACTACACTTGAGTGCGTCGAATCTTCAATGGGACAAATCCACTTTCGCACACTTGGCAGGCAGAGAAATCCAACGGATTTGCATCCGGAGAATTTGCTATCCATTGTGTCGAAGAAATGAAGTGTGGAACATTGTTTTTTAACCAATCTTGGTCGACGGTTGACGCGCGCTTTGTGAGACGGTGCCGAGTCTTGTTGATATATCCACGGTTGTTGCCCAAGGTTATTTGCCCAAGGCTTCAATACTGCCTCTAAGACAGTTTCACTGTATACGATCGCGGTCCTAAATACGAGCGGAGAGCGACCGTCGGCGGTTATGACAGCCCAAACCATCACCATCGGTGCTGCCTGCTTTCTGGTGGCCGTCCGAAGGTGTAAATTTTCGAAGGACCTCTCTGGCAAGTAAACTCGGTCATTTTGTTTGTTGACATATTGCTCGATAACAAATGGCGACTCATCGGAAAAAACCAAATTCGGCAACTCAGAACTTTCGTGCAAGCGTAGCAGCTCTTTCGCTCTTTCGACTCTAACTTTTTTCTGTTGCAGTGTAAGATCGTGTGCTTTTTGGAACTTCAATGGCTTGAGCCCAGGCTCATTTTTCAGTATGTGTTGCATCCGTTCCGACGATATGTTGAGCTCACGAGCCATTTTTCTTCCACTTCGACGCGGATTTCGCTCAATTCGAGCCTTCACTTTCCGAACCATTTCTGCCGATGTTGCTGTTTTTTTATGACCACCTCCATGGCGTTTTGCAACGCTGCCAGTATCACGGTAACGAGCTATGGTTCGAGCCACAAATTATGTATTCACGTTGAGGTGCTGGAGGGCTCTAACGATAGCTACTTGTGGTTTTCCAGCCAAATATAAATCAATCATACTATCACGTTTGAATTCCATCGCGGATAAAAATTTTTCAACACAACTGAGACGCAAATCGTTTAAAAGGCTTGTACATAATAAAATTATCTGTCATGTGTCAAAATTTGAGCTCACGTTCATGTGTCAAAATTTGAGCTCACTGTCATAAACGGTTTGGAAACTATAGCAGTCTGAAGTTGGTTGCAGTTCGAGTCATTCACGGTGTACTAGATGGAGTGAAAAGTGACCTCCTTGACCGCCAGAATGCGCTGCTACTGCAATAAAGGTTATGGTGTCTTGTAGTCCGTTCATATTTAGGAAGACATGCCAAATTTCAGTGTGATACTGTCTTTAGTTTTGTTTTGACTGATGATTGTTGTTGACGTGTTTGGCATCATGTTGAGTATGGACAAAAACGATCTTCGTTCTCTCATAAAACATTATTTTTTGAGAAGCAAAACAGCGAAGAAAACAAAAGAAAAGTTGGATAAATACGAGTATTATGGGGCTAATGCTCCGTCAGATTACACCGTCAAATATTGGTTTCGCGAGTTTCGTGGTGGCCACAACTCTACTACCGATCAAGTCCGCAGCGGTAGGCCCTCTGATGGGGTTACAGAGGACAATGTCAAAAAAATACATGAAATGGTGTTGGCTGACCGGAAAGTGAAGGTGCGCGAGCTAGCGGATACCACAAAAATTAGTACTGAGCGCACACGCCATATTTTGGGCAATATTCTGCATATGAAAAAGGTATCCTGCTACTGTGTGCCGCGAATGACCAAAAACACGAAGGCGAGAGCACTTCGAAAGAGTTTTTTGACTTGCTGATACGGAATCGGGCGGACTTTTGGCGTCGATTGGTAACTGGATTTGGATCCCTCGGACTATTATCTCTTCCCAAAGCTCAAAAGATGGCTCATCAATAAAAAATTCAGCTCACGGGAGGAAATCATCGACGCCATGGAGGAGTATTTTGCAGACCTTCCGGAAAATTACTTTTCGGACGGGATCAAGAACTTGGAAAATGGCTGGAATAAGTGTATCAAACTAAAGGAGGACTATATTCAACAATATAAATAACCATCTAGTATAAGGCATTTATCCGCCCGAAATTGGAGCACAATGCCCACATCTGGTCGGGTGCGCCCTCTGCACCTGCGTAAAAACTTGTTTTTTTTTTTAACTTTCAAAGCCATAAAGCTAATTAAAATATTAATTTTTTCTTATTTCATAAATCCACCGTCAAAACAAACAATTTGAAAGAAAATAAAAATTTAAAAGTTGATTTTTAAATTGTTTATGACCGTCTGACCGCAAAAGTATGTAAATATTTACCAAGTTACTTTAATAATTAACTAATTTGATAGACTGTGTCACAATGCAAGAAATACATAAGCAAATAAGTAAAAAAATAATTACAATTCTTAATTTGTAAACCATATTTTTTTTTTATAATTTGCGATCGCTCAAGGCATTTGAGTACCCTTAAAATGGTTGCATATAGCGCAAGCGAAGGAAAATCATTGAGGAAAGAAAGAGAGGTACCGATGAAAATTGGTTTTAAATGTTTGAAGGTTATAACGAGTAGGAAATACAGAGTTAGGCAGGGCATTCCATACGCAAGTTGTACGGCTTAGGAACAAATCACTATATTTTAGAGCACTGTTGGTGGAAATAGCGATAAAACAAAATGAGACAGTAGACATTACGTCGGTGTTCGAGGGTGTCAACTGATTGACTGATATTAGTATCACCTATGAGTTTTATCGAACGGTTTTGAATCCTATCTAGCAGGTGCGGAGATGTTTTGGAGGCACCCGACCTGGTGTGGGCATTGTACTCCAATTTTGGGCGGATGAATGCCTTATGTATTGTTGCTAGATCAGAGGGGGTGAAATATTTCTTACATCGCTTGAGGAAACATTTCGCAGCATTTTTGACGACATCGAATATGTGGTCATTCCAACGCACTCGTAAGTTGTCATATCGTGCATACCGAGAATGGAAAGTTTTTAAGTTTTTCGTTTTCGACAATGTTTTGGAAGCATTCAATTCTACTCTGTTAGTAATTCCCTAATTAGTTATGCTGTTAATATCAGAATTTAATTAGCTTAACATTACGCTGCCAGCAAAGGAATATATTGGATTAGAAGTAGCAGACAAGAGACTATTAATGAAAATTAACAAGAGTGTCGGTGACAGAACGGAGTTCTGGGGTACACCAGCATTTATTTTGTGAATATCAGACTTGAAACCATCCAAGGCAACTTAAATTGAACGTTCCGGAAGGTAATTTCTAATCCATTGAAGAAGAGAGTCATCGACCCCAAAAGCATGCATTTTCGACAAAAGAGCCTGATGGCAAATGCTTTAGAAATATCAAGTGCAACTATCTTGTTTTCGCCAGATTAATGCACTCTTTGGTTCCACTTTTAGTGAGACACGACGAAAAGGAAAAATCAAAACTAAAATAATAATTGTATTTTTGAAGAGATTAAGAATTATCAATTAAGTGACCGAATAATGCTTCTTCAAAAAAATAAGTGACACCATGTCGTCCTATATCGATTTGTAGGCTATTCCACTGTCTCTCAGCTAAAACGACAAGTTGGCGTTTAGTGTTGGCACTTAAAACTACATATAATCGCGGTGAGATGGTAAATGTTGTAAAGATATAAATACGAGTATATGTGGGCTATTTTGTTATTAGAATTTTGTGCAAAGCTTTAAGCAGCTAAAACTTAAAATAGTGATACCCCAATATACGTTTTTCGCAACCCGAAATATGATCTAAATACGTCCAAGATTATACACGTAATTTAGTTTTTAAATTTAATTGTTAAATACTACAATCAACCTTCTTTTGGTCACAGAACTATTGCTCCTGAAAATTTCGCAACCATATGTTATAATTGGCATTTTAAGGGACTAAGCTAACTGCGTTTTAATATTTTGGGGAGCGAACTGCTTAGAAAGTGATATGTTTCGTAGACAACCATAGATTTTGTCAGTTGGCTAAGGGCAAGTTTATTTTTGTAAATCACTAAACATTTGTTTTTTTTTTAGATTCAGCCTAAAATTGTTCTTTTCGGAACATGTAACTATATTTTTCAAATCATTGTTTAGTTTTCCTGCCCGGTCCTCAATCATCCTTAATTTACAACTCGTATAAATTTTAACATCATCAACGTACATATGCATAGGGGAATTCTTGACCACAAGAGGCATATCATTAATGAACAACGTAATATTGATCTCTGAGGCAGACCTGATGAAAGGCCTAACAAATTGAATGTACGCTCATTTAATAGGACTGCCTGTGATCTGTTTGTGAGGTAGGAGCGTATTATATGTAGTTGCAAATGCGTTAGAAAACTAGAAACTTTTCTTTAACTAAAACTTTGTCTTAGACTTTGGAAAAGTATAGTAGGTCAAGAAAAGGCACCAAATTCTTATCCATAGAACACCTAATATCGTCCGTTACTTTTAGTAAGTCCGAAACACAGCTGTACATTTTCCTAAGTTCACCTGTATTAAGAAAGGCTTATTGATTCTGGACCAGGCTCACTCTAAACTGTAACGCCACGCGTGTGTGAAGGTTAGGTAAATTATTTAAACGTTTATACTCGAGATGGGGTGTTTTGCTTGAAGAGAGCGTGCTGAGGAGGTCAAGAGTGTGGCTTTAGCAAAATTATTGTGTTTCGTGTCTCTAAGACCCTGGAATATAATGTAGCAAATAGCACTGGAAGCGGATGCTGGAAGCATATTTCATCCATATTTTGGAAGAAATAATCACTGATAATAATTACCCGCAAACGTTTGCTATGGACTGTTACGCGATCTCTGGCCTCATTTTTGAAAATTTAGTCAAAAGTGATCTGGTGTGATGAAGATTTGTAAGACAATACTTCAGTAAAAATTGCTAAGTGCCAAAATTGACAGCATTGCTAGACATTCATTCCCATTGAAGATCTTTCTGTGTTAATCTCTAGAAAATATAGTTTTAATATTTCATTCAAGTTTAATTAAAATTAATTTTTTACTGTTTATGTTTTCTTTTCAGGTGAGTCCTTTTAATTTACATGGATGAAATCTGTGTCATCATACGTGAATTGACATCTATCTCAAAATGTGTATGTACTCGTAAATTTGTTATTTCCAATGGTCTATGTACAGCTATTTTTTTTAAGGTTACATCCGTATATTGGTTAAAAAATAATGGTATTTGTCTAGGGGCTTGGCATCAATGCCAAGAAACCAATAGAAACGCCACAATTGATGTGCCGGTTTTCACCCGTCCAACTCCACGAAACCCATGGTTTGATGAGGATTGAAGGCAAGCACAGGTAGGGAAACAACTCGCATGTGTGGATCTACAAAGAAAAGAGAAGGGAAGAACATCGGCTTCTCCATAGGACCAACCAACCAGAATGAAGTCAGAATATCAATATCCAAGCTCAAGAACAACAAGGCTGTCGAGCTATTTAAGGCAGTGGGAGATAACTTGGTAGAGAGCATACATCAACTCATTTTCAAGGTTTGGTTGGCAGAAAGTGCACCTGTAAAATGGAACCTTAGCACCGTTCGCCCGATCTGCAAGAATGGAGACCCTCTTAACTGCATCACATATAGAGACATCAGTCTCCTTAATACGCTTATAAGACCCGACGCCATTTATCAATGATCTGATTAGGCCCGACCAAATACTCATATTACGGCAGATCCTGGAAAAAACCTAATTAGTTCAAATCGATATATGTACATAGAATAGCATCTACACCCTGACTGACTCGAACCAAATTCAGGCTGCTATAATTTCCAAACCGCTCATGACAGTGAGCTCAAATTTTGACACATGACAGATTATTTACAAGCCTTTTAAACGATTTGCACCTTAGTTGTGTTGAAAAGTTTTTATCCGCGATGGAATTCAAACGTGATAGTGTGATTGCTTTATGTTTGGCTGGAAAACTACAAGTAGTTATCGTTAGAACCCTCCAGCACCTCAACGTGAATAAATCATTTGTGTCTCGAACCATAGCTTGTTACCGTGATACTGGCAGCGTTGCAAAACGCCATGGAGGTGGTCATAAAAAAACAGCAACATCGGCAGAAATGGTTCGGAAAGTGAAGGCTCGAATTGGGGGAAATACGCGTCGAAGTGGAAGAAAAATGGCTCGTGACCTCAACATATCGTTGGAACGGATGCAACACATACTGAAAAATGAGCTTGGGCTCAAGCCATTGAAGTTCCAAAAAGCACACGATCTTACACTGCAACAGAAAAAAGTTAGAGTCGAAAGAGCGAAAGAGCTGCTACGCTTGCACGAAAGTGGTGAGTTGCAGAATTTGGTATCGTAAAAAACCAAATTCGGCAACTCACCATTTTCGAGGCAAGTGTGGCAACTCGACACTTGTTATCGAGCATTATGTCAACAAACAAAATGACCGAGTTTACTTGCCAGAGAGGTCCTTCGAAAATTTAAACCTTCGGAAGTCCACCAGAAAGCAGGCAGTACCGATGGTGATGGTTTGGGCCGCCATAACCGCCGATGGTCGCTCTCCGCTCGTATTTTTGGACCGTGGCGTCAAAATTAATGCGATCGTATACCGTGAAACTGTCACAGAGGCAGTATTGAAGACTTGGGCAAACAATTATTTCGGTCGGAGACCGTGGACATTTCAACAAGACTCGTCACCGTCTGTTCCACACTTCATTTCTTCGACACAATGGATAGCAAATTCTCCGGATGCAAATCCGTTGGATTTCTCTGTCTGGGGTATTTTGAATGGGAAGGTTGGCACTAAAAAAATACCAAAGTTTGGACCACCTCAAACAAGCACTTCGCCGGGAATGGGCCAAAATATCGTAGAGCCACTTGCGTGCAGCGTGCGATGCTTTCTTCGGTCGTCTCAAGGCCATTATTCGCGCCAAAGGTGGACATATTGAAAACTACTAATACAATTTGAAAATTGATGTATTTTCCAACATTTTTTGCTTTGGCACAATAAAATTTATCAAAAAATAAAAAAATTATAGCATTCTAAAAAGTTGGAGTTCGAGTCATTCACCCTGTAAATAGACGTATACAGTGCCACGTCTAGCCTTTGTATACCTGCCAAACTCGTTAAATTGTGCACAATGACGATGGAGAAAGCCCGCTGCTCTGTAAAGGTCGGAAAGACCTTTGATGTCAAAAAAGAATTTAGGTGAGGTGATGTGCTGTCATGCAATGTTTTCAACATCATGCTTGAGAAAATTGTGCGAAACTCGGAAGCCAACACCACAGGCACAATTTTCAAAAAGTCTGTACAACTACATGCTGATGACATTACTTTCGCAAGTATGTATTGGAACAGAAGTGGCTAAGTATATATAGTGTCAACAAGAGGATATCATTTGCTGTTTCGAACGCAAAGTTCTTGGGGTGATTGGCTCTGTCTGCATTCCGTATGGGGGTGGAGATTTAATAATGAACTGTACGACCTGTACAGTGTACAGTGCACATAGATCGCCTAAGTTGGCTAGGAAAAAGTTTTTGCAAAGTTCATCCGATTTTCACCACGTTTTGAAGTAAATCGAGCACTGTGTATCGCAAACAATAACAGTACGCATCCGTATTGGATCATACAAAACTCTTGTATGAAGAATTAAATGCTGCCAGACCAGTTATCGCCTGACTGTCATTTTATTATATCGAAGGGCAGTTCATCAACACACTCATTATATGAGCACACCGATGAGTCGAAGGGATTTATTAAATAAAAGTTCTATGACCTCTTGGACAAAGCTTATAGATTCAGTTGTGAATGCAATGTTAAATTTGTACTCGGAGCTTTATGACAAACTGGTGAAGCATTGTTGCTGTTGACCGTCTTTCGCATCGCAACAACTTTGAGGAGATTAGGGAGTTTATTTACTTCGGGACAAATTTAACGAAAGCAACGTTGATACTTCCAAACAGCTGGGGTAAAATATCATGATTCAAAGGATAAAAATCTTGCTCAAGTAAACAAAAATCTCGCAACTATTGTTGCCTCTCGTTCAATATTGGACTTCAGACTATGACTACTGATCTGACTTTTGCTGCCTTCGAAAGAAAAATACTCCGTCGGATATTCGGTTATATCTGCAAGAGAAGAGTATAGATGAAAGATGTGAGTGTAGTCAGGAATGCGAATGGACATCGAGCTCAATGGCTCGAGCTTATCAAACGAAACGACAGTAGTAGTCCTAACCATCTGATTCTAGATGAAAAGCAAAACCTCCCGGTTCAGACACGGACCAAACGCTAATACTAGACACCTCAGTCTTACAAACTGCTAGCAGAGCGCACGGGACCATAACGGATGGGCGAAGCAATGAACCTCCAAGGTTCGCAAGTCGGATAAGTATCATACCACCTTGATCAAGAAGTTCCCGCACCACACCATGGTGTGGCGCTCCCATTGTTCCGATTTGAGTTCTGTTTTCTTTTGTTAAGTTGGTAAATCTGTTGATGACGTTCCCTCTAAATCTTAGCGTCATAGCTTGACATTTGCAAAAGTTACGTAGCCAAGAGTACATCTATTTCTGCGTGTGTTGGCGATTTTTTGCAATTTTAGAAATGGATTTAAATTTGCAGCAACGAACTTGTATTAAATTTTGCGCAAAAAACGGATTTAATAGTGCGCGAATGTTGGAAGTGTTGGAAAAATGTTTCGGCAACGATTCTCTAAAGAAAACGGTCGTTTACCAGTGGCACGAGCGGTTCAAAAGTGCCCGTGAGTCAATCGAAGATGATGAACGCAGTGGCAGACCATCGACATCGAAAACCGACGAAGACATTGATGAAGTATTGGGTATATAACCTAATTCGTGCGTTTTTTTTCAAAATTTTAACGTTTATTTAAGAAAAACATGTACAATAGTATTATTCAAAGTATTGCCCATCTGAAACTATGACTTTTTCCCATCTTTCTGGCAATTTGTGGATCCCATCCCAAAAGAACTGCGCCGGCTTGGCAGCCAAGAATGAATCAAGCCAATTTTTGATATTCTGCTCTGATGTGAACCGTATTTCAGTGAGGGCGTTCTGCATCGACCGGAATAAATGGTAGTCAGAAGGGGCAAGGTCTGGGCTATAAGGCGGGTGGGGTAAGACTTCCCATCCGCTGTTTTCCAAATAGTTCTTAACCGGAATAGCAACGTGGGGACGAGCGTTGTCATGATGAAAAATTTTTGCCTCGTGTATGGTCGCATATTCCGGGCGTTTTTCGGCCACTGCTCTCTTCAAACGGATTAATTAATCGGTAGCGTTGTCCATTGATGGTTACACCCGGTTTTAGAAGCTCATAATACAGCACACCCATCTGATCCCACCAAATACAGAGCATTACCTTCGCGCCATGGATATTCGGCTTTGCCGTTGATTTGGCTGGTTGGCCGGGTTTCACATATGATATTTTGCGCTTGGGGTTGTCGTAATGGATCCATTTTTCATCACCAGTAACAATCCGATGCAAAAACGACTTCCTTTTGTGGCGTTCCAGCAGTATTTCAGACATGCAAAACCGCCTTTCGACGTCTCTCGGCTTGAGTTCATGTTGAACCCAACTTCCTTGCTTTTGAATATATCCAGCTGCTTTTAAACGTTTTGAAATGGCTGCTTGAGTTACACCCAAAGATTCTGCGAGCTCTTCTTGTGTTTGGCAACAATCTTCATAGAGTAATGCTTCCAGTTCTTCATCTTCAAACTTTTTTGGCTGCCCAGGACGTTCATCGTCTTCCAAGCCAAAATCACCACCATGTTCTCCATAAACTTCCACCAAAATACGATGACTTTCGGCAGCAGTTTTCTTCATATTAAAGTTATGAAGAAGAACTCCCCGCAAAAACACTTTTTCAGGCACAAAGTTCGACATATTTGAGTGAAAAAAAATTATTGTTGTTTACGCTTCAAATGAATGACATATACTGAAATGACGTACAATGACAGTATCTTTCCAACGCTTGTTCCAATGGAATAATAACAATATAATAATACAAGTTACGCCATCTCTTAACAAACGTACGAATTAAGTTATAGACCCAATAACACATGCCCTACGTACTACATATCTGTTCCAGCCCAAGATTGCAGCAATCACATAATAATGTACTCGTATATCCTTGTCGAAATGAATTTGGAATAGTTCGAGGAACCGTTTTCAAATTGTACATTGCACGCCGTGTTTTACAGCGTCATGCGGCACAACTGGATCTCGAATTCAGCTATGGATTTGTAGAGCCCAAGATAATGAATGCTTTCCTATGCGACTTTGAAATCGATGACGAGATCCGTTGGCCTTTTCCAGGATAATCGATTGTCAATCTGCCAGTCGGAGAGTCATACTGGTACGTGTAGAAACATGACCTCAATATTTGAAAACCTCGACTGATGGACCATCTGGGCCAGCGCCTTGTTGTTCTTAAGCTGTTCGATATCTGAACCACTTTTTCTATACTGGGAGATGGGATGGCTTCTTCATAAACTGAAAGCGGGTTTTCTCTTTGCTCTCACTCTATCTACCTGATGCCCATGACAAATCTATCATTTCTTGCTCCCCAGTGAATAAGTTTTCTTCACCCTTTTAATCAGCCTGTATTCCGGGCTTGAAGCCGGTACAGTAGCAACATGTATTTTTCATTAAAACCTCGGAAAACCGATGCAAAGATTGAGCTAATTTTTTTTACAAATTTCTCTCACATTGACAGAGTTAGATAAAGAAAGGTGACTGTTACGACGACGGTTATAACACCAACGTGACTACTAACATTGTTTTAAGTCAAACAATGCATCAATTCAATTAAGAAAAGATTGTTTATTGGGTGTGAGTGAGCTCACTCAAGCTGTTAAAACGTATTGTTCTTATTATCTTTTTATCTAACCCACCATAACTCAATCCGACTTTGCGGTCTTTCCCGCAAAAATTTATTCAAAATACGAACGTACGTACTCGTACATACGAGTACACATTATGTATGTGAACTTTCACGTATACATACAATAGATACGAATATGAAAATTTATAGATTGAATTCTGCGAAACTAAGTGCAACCTGTAATCAAAAATCGATAGAATTTTTTTTCTCGGCGATTTTTATTTATTTAAGTGTGAGGTGGAGCTATTACTCATTGTACTCGTACTTTGACGGGCTTACATTTAATACTGTTCATAATGTTACGAGTAATTGAATATTTTTCACTTTATTTCATTTTAATTGAAGATTTTCAATCCGCCAGTTGTTTGAGGGGTTTAACAAAATATATACTCGTACTGTGTATGTAATCCGCTTCAGGGATTACAATCCCATTATGGGTTAGAAAATTGTTGAGGTAATTTAACAAGGACAGTTGGTGTTTGGCTATTAGATTGTAGCCCTCAAATGTTTTGGCTTAGCACGTTTAAAATTTTAACGGAAGTTGGAATTCAATCTCTTTTGAAATAGTTGGATCAGTATAAAGAACTTTATCAGTCCTACTATTTTTGTACCGTGCATAGCAGCTACTACGGCATCCCCATGTAGTAAAATCTCACATAATTTCCATACAGGAACCATGGGCTCCGTATAGGATTTTTTACCACTAGCGATATGAGCAACAAAGATAGATGAAAGTTTGTCAAATTGTGCCAAGTTTACACTTATCATTTTGCTATCAAACGAACAGAGATCTTCTCGATCTTATACTATCGTCTGACTTGGTTGTCAACAATTTTGGCCTCCAGCTAACATCTGTTATAAAAGGAAGAAAGCTAACTTAGCCCTATCCAACCGGTAAACTTAGCTGATTGTCATTGACAGACCCTGCCCGTAGGTGTACCGAACTCCGAATCGGATCCAAAGTTTTGATCGTTCCAAGAAGAAGGGGTCCGAGAAAAAACCAATCGAACTTGCTCCTGTGTTTTATAATAGAACAAAACAAAAGTTGGAGGAAGCTGGTCAGAACTTGAACGATGCCCTCATCAAATGTTTGAACTGACGTACCTGTTAGAAGGACCTACTCTAGAACTCGCGATCCATGGAAGGATGCGAATTTTTAGCGACTACGCTAAAAGCTGGAGAACTTCTAAGTAAATCACTTAAGACCAGTTTCGAAGAACACTGGTGTCTTTTCAGGTTCCTTTTTTTTAGTAACTAAAAATGTTGCAAATGAAAATGTTCACTGCACATAATTCGCAACATCTTTTTCGGAACGGTAGCACTCAGACATATAATTGTTCCATCCCTGCCTAATTTCGGTGATCTAGTTCGGCACCGATTCTTTCAGCGTGGCGAGAACGTTGGGGGTAGTTCAAATCCTTAGAAATGCCAACTCAGTCAGAATAAAGGCGGCTCATGATATCATTATTGGTAAACCCGTATTATACACTTTAGTGTCCTTTGATGTATTGAAGCCTGGCGACACCGATGGCACATGGAATATTTTCCCTGTAATGTACACCCTGAATGACTCGAACTGCAACCAATTTCAGACTGCTATAATTTCCAAAACGTTCATGACAGTGAGCTCAAATTTTGACACATGACAGATTATTTACAAGCCTTTTAAACGATTTGCACCTTAGTTGTGTTGAAAAGTGTTTATCTGCGATGGAATTCAAACGTGATAGTGTGATTGCTTTATATTTAGCTGGAAAACCACAAGTAGCTATCGTTAGAGCCCTCCAGCACCTCAACGTGAATAAATCATTTGTGTCTCGAACCATATCTCGTTATCGTGATACTGGCAGCGTTGCAAAACGCCATGGAGGTGGTCATAAAAAAACAGCAACATCGGCAGAAATGATTCGGAAAGTGAAGGCTCGAATTGAGCGAAATCCGCGTCGAAGTGGAAGAAAAATGGCTCGTGAGCTCAACATACGAGGGGCGTTCAGTATATTCTCGGTATCGATATGAAGAAAAATGCGAATTCAATTTAAATTGTCTTTATTTTTCAATATAATCTCCCCTAACATCAATGCATTTGTTACATCTTGAGATAAGCTTTTTTAAACCCTCAAAAAAATAAATTTCCTCTTCTCCATTTATTGCCGACTTGAGTTCTTCATCATCCGAAAATCTTTTTCCACGAAGACATTTTTTTAAATCCAGAAACAGGAAATAATCACTAGGGGCAAGGTCTGGACTATAGGGTGGGTGTTGGATTTCTTCGAAACCACAATCTCGCGCAGCAGCCTTGGAAACTCGCGCCGTGTGAACAGGAGCGTTGTCATGAAGAAGCAACACAACCGCTGCGAGTTTACCCCGTCTTTTCTTTTTAATTTCCTCCCGCAAATTATGCAAAGCGGAAGCGTAGGATGTGGCGTTGATGGTTTCACCTTTTCTTTTGTACTCAATGAGCAAGATTCCCTTTGAGTCCCAAAAAACTGTGGCCATGAGCTTCCCGGCAGACGGAGTGACTTTGAACTTCTTCGGGGGGTCTGTTCCTTTTTTATGCCACTGCATGGACTCTTGTTTGCTTTCAGGGTCATAGTGGTGGACCCATGTTTCGTCCCCAGTAACAATTCGATCCATAACACCGTCCGCGTTCTCACTACACATCTCCAAAAGCTCTCTACAGCATGCGATTCTCACTTTTTTCTGAGGCGCTGTGAGCATTCGTGGCACCCACCTTGCACTGACCTTTGAAAGGTTAAGATGGTCATGAAGAATGGGGTGAATGGTACCAATTGAAAGCTTGGTGATCTCTGCCATCATTTTCACCTTTATTCGGGCATCTTCAAGAACAAGTTTTTCGACTTCTTTGATGCTTTCTCCCGTGCAAGCAGTAGCCGGGGCGCCGGAGCGGGGGTCGTCTTCAATGCTCTCTCTGCCTCTCTTGAACTCACTTGACCACTTTTGAACAGTTGATAATGAAGGTGCGAAACCCTGGTAAACAGCCACCATCTCTTCATGAATAGTTTTTTGACTTTTTCCTTGCCTAGTGAGAAATTTAATTACAGCGCGATGCTCAATTTTCACCATCATCGTCTCAGTTGCCATTATGATTCTGTTTAACTAGAGATAAAACGCGAATTAATAATCACATTTATATGAAATTTTACATGAATGCACTAAAATTACTTATTTATAGTATTACTTGATAAATAAGTCAATTTATATATACAACCACAGCTTCACCTCGATACCGAGAATAGTTTGAACGCCCCTCGTATATATTTGGACATCGTCTGAAATCATTGTGCGATGTCATTTATGAAACAAGTGAACAAGAGGGGTCCTAAGACGGAACCCTGTGGTACAACTGAGGGGACAGAAAGGCAAGATGTATTCTTATATGACACGTACTGAAACCTGTTGAAAAGATATGAAGACAATAGTGGTAGAGGGAAACTCAGTACATTACATTACGTTGACCTTTTGGACGACTTGTACTCGTAAGTACTGCAGCCACTGTGCTCCATATAGGTCTGTTGTCCATGTCGTCAAGACAATACGAAAAATCAAAGTAATCTGTTAACGTCAAGAGATATGTTAAAATTACTTAAGTGATTTTGTCTCTCTTAAAAAAAAAAAAACAGTCAAGCTAAACGACTAGTTTAGAGTAGGTGAGATTTCCCGTCAACACATAGCTAGAAAGTAAGTAAGAGGCATCCTCCAGTTCGACAGAACCAAAATCCATCGGTACGAGGTATAATTAAAACGTATCGTCTTAATACAAAACCATGGTGCCTGTGAGATTAACAGAAGTGGATGTCGAACATATAAGAAGAGGTTTACTAACTCGCACATGCTCGTATGTAATTGGATTTTCTACAAGTCATCGATTTTTATTTGCCCCTTGAGAAGCGAAATGGACCTTCAGACGACTTAGCAAATTAATATATGTTACGTCTGTTTAGCATAATTTCAGATGAATCTATAGACAGGCTAATTTCAACCAATCAAGGGCATCCGTACGAATATACACATCTCCACCCAACGCTATAAATGTCAAACTGCACTCTATCTAAACACGCACAGGACACAAATTGATGTGGCAATTTCGCGGTGACCTTTACACATTAGAATCTATCAAACCGATATCCTCGCTAACCACTAAACTCCCTAACACTTAGCTCTCTCTCTCTCTCTCCATCCATCGATTTATCCGTCTTCGTTTGTATACATAAAAGGACGCCCATTTGAATTTGCGCCTATTGCCTTTTCAAGCGTTTAATACCCTCTTCGCATGAATGCGGATATAACATATTTTGAGCGCGTCCTGCCACACAATGCCGCACACCATGTTATTATTCAACAACAAGAAACGAAACATGATTTGAATCCTTGCATAAATACTCTTAATATTCACACTGAAGGGCAATACAACGATACGGCAACAATGGCAACAACAAGAACACCACCCATCACCATGAATACAAGAAGTGGTGGAAGTGAAAGATATTTGGAGTGTTTATGAGGGCATTTAACTGTGGGTCCTTCTCGAAATGGATGTGCTTCAGTTTCACATTGTCGTCATTGAATTCTGTCCGTCCGCCTATCCACTGGACAAAGGACGAGAATGGGACGATTTATAATTGGATGTTGTCACCGCTGCCCTCCATATTCACAACTTTATTTATTTATTTTTTTTTTTATAACCAATCGACCATTCGGTGAATTTGTTGGGATTTTTTTATAGCCTTGTAAGTAGACGTTTTAGACAGCAGAAGCTGGAGAATATGTGCCCAGACATTTACATGCCACAATGAATAGTAATTCGCTGGCAAGTACTGGGCTTTTGTGGAAGGGAAAATGTACAGTGTGGCCAGGTAGGTCAAAGCTGCTGTAATATCTTCTTTCGTTGAATTGAATAGAATGATTGATAGACTTTTCTCTTGTCCTTGTCCTCTACAAATATGCGTAAAATATCTCAAATATTTCATTGTAACAGGCTAACTTTGAATATTATTCTCTTACTTTTGGGCCCTTATCTACTCTGATGATTTGAAAAAAGGACAACCGAAGGCTAGACGTATTTCAAGTATCAATAGAAAGCATTTTTACCGGAATTTAAATCAGATATCCGACTACGCTGGTTGCTGTGCTTAAGAGTAGACAATGAGCCCCACGGATTCGAAAGCAAGGCGTGCTGAAAGCAATTTCAGATTGGCCCATATCCATATTTTCCCATCTATTGCCCAATTGGGGACACAATTTGCTTAGCAACTAAACATGCTACATCGAAAGCCTCTTAGATTTACACGGCTCTGATAAGGCCAGTTATATCTTATGCGTCGGTTGCCTGCTACAACAAGCTCTCACGAAAATATTTCACCTGTACTTTTACCAGGCTCCAAAGGCTGCATGGTGGCATTCCCATAAGTCTGGCTCTGCTCTAGACGCACTCTCAAAGCCATCTTCCCTTTAAGGAGAAGTGGTCTTTCGTGACTTTTCGCGCCGACTGTCTTTTGACTCTAGTCTTATGGATATGCCGTCTGACGCAATAACACCAGAAATCCTATTGCTGAGAAATCGACCTTCTCTGTATCCAAGACTGATGGAAAACTGATGCGACAGTGATGTTTTTATGGAAGACGACAACGCTAGATTTCACTCGTCGTTAGGGAAACTTGCGTCTGTCCGCCAAGCGTAGATATGAACTACATACACCCTGAATGACTCAAACTGCAACCAACTTCAAACTGCTATAATTTCCAAACCGTTCATGACAGTGAGCTAAAATTTTGACACATGACAGATAATTTTATTATTTACAAGCTTTTTAAACGATTTACGTCTCAGTTGTGTTGAAAAATTTTTATCCGCGATGGAATTCAAACGTGATAGTGTGATTGCTTTATATTTGGCTGGTAAACCACAAGTAGCTATCGTTAGAGCCCTCCAGCACCTCAACGTGAATAAATCATTTGTGTCTCGAACAATAGCTCGTTACCGTAATACTGGCAGCATTGCAAAACGCCATGGAGGTGGTCATAAAAAACAGCAACATCGGCAGAAATGGTTCGGAAAGTGAAGGCTCGAATTGAGCGAAATCCGCGTCGAAGTGGAAGAAAAATGGCTCGTGAGCTCAACATACTCGTAACAATGTTGCACACTTCATTTCTTCGACACAATGGATAGCAAATTCTCCGGATGCAAATCCGTTGGATTTCTCTGTCTGGGGTATTTTGAAGGCGAAGGTTGGCACTAAAAAATACCAAAGTTTGGACCTCCTCAAACAAGCACTTCGCCGGGAATGGGCCAAAATACCGAAGAGCCACTTGCGTGCAGCGTGCGATGCTTTCTTCGGCCGTCTCAAGGCCATTATTCGCGCCAAAGGTGGACATATTGAAAACTACTGATACAATTTGAAAATTTATGTATTTTCCAACATTTTTTGCTTTGGCACAATTAAATTTATCAAAAAATAAAAAAATTCACCCTTTATATTGTGAAGAATCGCTGGCGCGGGCGAAGCATTTGCATCTGTAGCGACAGCCAAGCTCAGCTTAGAGCCTTGCTGAACCCTTTTGCGCTTTCCAAAGTAGTTCGAGAATGCAAGTCTTCTTGTCTGGGGCCAAGGCTACAATGGGATCACGGGAAATGAATTCACCGATGAACTTGCTAAACACGGCTCGGAGGAGAGTTTTTCAGACCGTTAGATCTGCCTGCGTGTTCAGGTAGAGCCTCCATTGACAGCTGGGCCTCATATGAACATAATTGCAGATAGCATGACTCTCCAGTTTGCCGGTAGACCAATCAAATGCTTCCTTGACATCTGTAAAAGGTCAGCTGCGTTTCCTCAATATGAAAGACTGCAGCTGCTTACTGGCGTATTGACGGGGCACTACTTAAGCACTTAAGTGTGCTGGGCGTAAATGGTGCAACATCCTGCGACGCTTGCTGTGAAAGTTATGACGAAACCGCGAAGAAGTATCTCTCTGAGGGTCTGGGCTAAGCTCGCATCAGACTGCAGGCATTTGACGCTGATCTTGTGAGTGCTGGTGCAGTAGACGTCTACCCATCTTTCTATGAAAAACTGACTGGAATCCGAAGACCTTCTTAGTTGAATCCCTGAAGTCTATAAGCTTAGTTCAGCCTTTAGATTTCGCGGTTATGTTTTCTCCGTGATTCTTCCAACTTGCGAAGTGCCAATTAACAATATTTAAGGAAATCATTTTTTTCTGGTAGGATCTGGTAGAGCGTTATCTTGGTATTTCGAATTGAGAACTTAAAGGGCCAATTGATTCACCAAATCGGAGTAATAACAATTCTCTAAAATCTCTCTAAGATCCTTTTTAAGGTGTAAAGTTAACAATTATCTGGGATTGCTAAGCTCCATGTGTACTGTCAAACTATGACTCCCGATAGTGGAGTTTTGTTCCAGGTCCTCCGACGTATAATTGAATCTTTGTGTGTCGGTATGTACAATATTTCATCATTCCCTTGTATGGTTGCATGGTTCACACAAAATGGTGCAAAGTGTTTTATAATTTAACATAAGATTGCCTTTATTGTAGATAGGAGTTATGTACTTATCTTCTTGTGCAGGGTCCAACCAACCATTTAAATAACTGCATGGGTTATCAATCAATGCCGATGGACTGATGGTTGCTGTGTCGCCTCTTTCTCCGGTTGTGAAAGCATCTTTTCAACTGGGTTTTTTTTTCGTATCTTTTGATTCGCCCTACTTTAATATATCTATTAAGATCTTGATGGAGATTTTGTTGAAATAGCTTGTGGTTTCTTAAAACCTGGAAGGGTATGCAATCTGGGCTTGAAGCCATCTATCAGCAGATGTCGTTTACAAACAGCGGGTTTTGTTTCTATTGAATTTTGTTGTTTCCACAGAAGATTTGCCCTTCTTTTCACCTCCTGTGTCGTAATTTTATTACATTCAACTTTTGGTTTTCACTATAAGAAGTTTCTGCTAGCCATACCGTTGGTATATTACTCGGGATGGTTGGTAGGTAGCCTAAAGAGGATACACCTTTATTGCTATTTGCGGAGGACAGTGTGATCAGCTCAAATCGTAACAGTTGGCTTCAGCTAGCCAGGGTTTGGCTAAGTATTCAACTTAACATCTTGTTGTCGGACAATCTAGTTCTTAAAATATTTAAGTGTACATTTGTGTACAAAGCCCGTATCTTAGGTTACATTGGAATCATGTTTTATAGCGATAAGCATTTTGTCGATTTTGTTGGCAGTTCACGAATTTGAAGTTAGTGGAACTAATTGTGGGAGTACATTTTACTTCGTGCTGCTGTGAATTTTGCTAGCCGAAAGCCATTATGTGTTATCGTTTTGTGAAGGTTGTACTACACTACTAGTTCGCTAAAAATATATTCCTTACCTATTTTATAAGTCTTGGGTATAATTTTGACGTCCATAAATTTCTTACAAGAACTCAAATTGTCCACCTAGATGTTATTTCCATCTATGGTCTAGACATGTGTACATATATGACTTACGAGTAGCGAGAGCTACTACTTAGCTACATTGTCCTTAGTATAACTCTACCGTAAGAATTCTTCCGCCGAGGGCTTTTTTTTATGTGACTTAGGTCTACTTTTCTGTGCTTCCGAAGCTTTGTATGTTCGACTCCAAATACCATATACAGCCCGATTCAGACTGCTCAGAATTTAAAAAAAAAAAAAACCATACGCGCGGTTACATATTATGCTACAGAATTAATCGCCGAGTAAGAATCAGAGAGAACTACTAAATATCGCAATCAGTATGGTCACACTGGATATACGAGTACATACCATATGTTGTGTATGAGTAGATTGTTTTTTATTTCGTCACTAAATGTTAGACACTTTGGTCATTGATCAAAAACTTATGAAAGTTAAGTGACTGTAAGAGTTCTCATTTGTCTCTGAATTTGTTATCCTCATTGTGGTTTATTGTTTTTGGCAGATATGATACTATGACGACCATGGAATACAAATACGATTTGTAGCACTTAGTTGATAACCACATAAATAAATAAATAGGCAACACTTTTGTTAGTAGGGATATCTCTTTCATTCTGTTAAGAGTTCGGAAGCTGGTATATTTGTATCTGTACCCATAAATCAACTTTGAGGTCTTGAAAACATTTCAACTGGCTGCGGTCAGATTAAGCTGTGTAATTAAGCAAATTGTTTAAACAAATTCGATTAGCTGCCTGATGTGTTATTTATACACCTACTTAGACCTGTAGTCAAATTGGAAATTTCTATTATTTTTTTTTTGTTGGTAAGGAAGATCCCTTGGTTACTGCGTCACGAAATCAATGTTGACATCAGATGTCAACTTCGTCTCTCTACTATGTCTATATGTCTGGTAATGTGTAAAAAATAAATTTGAAATCCGGCTAATTGTTGTGAAAGTGATAGCCTGTGTGTGATTTATTGTTATGTAGCTTCCCGGTAGCCAAGGGAAAATAGCATGTAGTTTTACTGCCTCGTTAAATGTGTTTTAGAATTTTTAACGGGCACGTCTGGGTGTTATTCCATTTTACGAGATTTGTGAGTGAAAATAAAAATGCACCAGTATATTGGCTAACTATTTTTGAACATTGCGATGTGGGTTTTAAACTATAGTACGAACTAACTAAATTTTCGCGCTTTAAGGCGTCAACTTTAAAAGTGATGGCAGGGTAAGGGTTCCTAAACAACACTCAATAAAAAGCACCTAGTAGAATCTTCGTAATATCTTATAGTTCGTGTAACCGTACTTTACTTTGTTAAACCACATTCTCAAGAGATCCTTAGACCAAAAGCCTATCTATCCAGCTAGCTTCTCCCTGTTTTGCACAGGTGTGTCTCTATATATGTTAGTAACGTTTTGTCCCTTCACTCTATCAACTGTCTACAACTTTCACGCCCTCTTCTTCTCTCATTTTTCCATAACTCTCCACCCCAGTCCACGCTTTCCCCTTCTATCTCTTCTTACAATTCCATCTTAGCAAATCTTCTTTTGATTTTACAGTTGGTATCCTTATCTGATGCTGTCTCCATTCTTTACAGTGAAATATTTAATTCATTTCTCTTTACGTTCCCTTTTCCCGGCATAAAACATCATATACTTCCCCTCCCAGGTATAACAGAAGACTTCGCTCTTTGCGAAATAAAAGAAATAAATTATGGGCAGTATTTCCTCGCGTCAATTCTTATTATTAGTACTCTAACTATCTTGGAACCTAGCTCCAATTCACCCAGTTTTATACCTTCCTCTATCAGCGCTTTCTCGACACAGCGCAGACCTAAGACATTTTATCAATTCATCAACTACAAAAGAAAATCAGACGGTTATCTTGCCTCTCTCCCGCTCGATAATACATATATCGTCGACCGTCCCATATACTATTGCCAACTACTTTGTAACTTTTTTTAAGCAATCATTTGCTGACAACTTCTTTGTACCCGACCCCATATATTTCAATAACCTATCAAATTTCTCCATTGGCCCCTCTCTCTCTCTCTCTCTCAATCTTTTGATCCCATCCTTATCGAAGAAAAGTTACAAAATCTCAATGATCAATTTTTACCTGGGCCAGACGGGCTTCCTCAAAAAGAGTGCCTCCAATCTTTCGCAACCACTTTCGTCCTTATTTCATCTGTCCTTCACACAAGGATAATTCCCCCAAATTTCGAAGACCTCTTTCATAACCCCGGTTCACAAAAAGAGATCAAAGAATGAAGTAACTAACTACCGTCCAATTTCTAAGCTTTCTTACATACCTAAAATGTTCGAAAGTTTTTTATATGAATTTCTAAGCTTTCAGTGCAAGTCATTTATGTTATATCAGCATGTCAGTCAGCATGGATTTCTGAAAGGTAGATCAACTACTACAAATTTAGTAGAATTCGTATTCTTTGCGCTTTCAGCCCTAGAAAATTGCAACGAAGCCGATGTTATTGCTACAGATTTCGCTAAGGCCTTCGATAAAATATCACATCAATTGATGCTTTTCAAATTGTCTTCCTTCGGTTTTGACCTCATATTGTTAAAATGGATATCTTCTTATCTGCAGAATCGTTATTATAGAGTTCGTTTTAGAGCAGTCTCCTCAACCCCGTTTTTAGTCAATTCTGGTGTCCCACAAGGCAGCCATCTAGGTCCTCTCTTTTTCATTTTAATTATAAACGATCTTGACTGGATTATCAAACACACATTTATGCCGACGATACTAAGTTCTCCAAGACTATTTCTTCAGCCCAAGACTCTATTCTCCTTCAAGAAGACCTGGATAGGTTTTCCATCATTAATGATCTTCACAATAGCGACCACTTCCCCATTATAACATCGGTTACCATTGGGCATTCAACTGTTAACAAAGTATTTACAGCAAAATACAAAACTGATAATGCCAATTGGCCTTTGTTTAGGAATAAAATAAGTGAATATCTCTCTGATAAGATGCCCACCAAAAATACAAATATAGAAGCAGCGTTGTTGCATAATGCCATACGAACGGCAGCTCATCCCTCTTCAGGACAAGAAAACAATAGAATTGTCCCTTGGTGGAGCCCCGAACTTTCCACACTACGCAAGGATAAGATGCTAGCTCTCAGAGAATTCCAAAAGAGGCCGACTCAACACAATTTAATTCTTTATAATAAAACAAACGCAAAGTTTCGCAGAATGCTTAAAAACAACAAAGCAAAAAGCTTTGCAGAATTTACAGCCACCATCAACCCCAGCTCTTGTCCTGCCAAAATATGGCGTAACATTCGACAGTTGACAGGAAATCGTTCAACATTATTTATTAAAAGTATAAGGTTTCAGAACCAAATAATAACAGACCCAGACAAAATAGGCAACCTTTTTGCCGAAACCTGGTCCAGATTCTCAGATGACACTTTTCTTCTAACTTCAATAACTCCAAAATTTTGAGTCTTAGTTATCCCTTACCCCTACATGCAAATAATCCTGCTGGCAGACGAATTGAAGAACCAATTTCTCTTATCGAATTTGAAGCGTGCCTCAACAAAGTTAAAGGTAAAACACCTGGAAGAGATCGGATTTCCCATCCAATGCTAAAATATTTGCCAAATGAAGTTAAACAGCGGTTAATTACATTATACAATAATGTGCTTAATTCAGCAAATATTCCACAAAGCTGGAAAACGATGTCATTAATCCCCATTCCTTAGCCAAAAAAAGATATCGATTTGATGGAAAATTATCGACCAATTTCGCTGATCCCCTGCACATTTTAGAAAAAATTGTAGCTAAGCTCCTTTTATGGTTCGCTGAATCAAAAAAACTAATTTCACCACACCAAGTTGCCTTCAAATCGAATAGAGGATGCGTCGACGCTCACTTGCATATTGACTATTTTATCTCGAAAGCAATATCCGCAAAAAACCATGTATCTGTTCTTACCTTAGACTTTGAAAAAGCCTTCGACAAGATCGGATTACACGTTATTTTAGAAAAACTAAAAGAATGGGGTGTTGGAAAAAAAATTTACGGGTATGTAAGATCTTTCCTTACAAACAGAAAATTTTATATAAATATTAATAATCGCTTTTCAAAGAAATTCCCTTTATATAACGGAATCCCACAAGGTTCCCCTTTATCGGTAGTCCTTCGATCATATATCCATGATAATATTATTAGATCAATGCACGATATGTACATTCTTTGTAAAGTCAATGATTTAAACAGTTGTACAAATTTATTCATTTACGCTCTTAAAGATATTTTAGATTGGACAGTGATATCAGGCGCAAAGCTTTCTATAAATTAATGTAAAATACTACATGTATGCCGCAGGTTTGCCTGTCCTCAATTAATTTTAAATATTAATAATATTAATATTGTAGACGTTGATAACTTTACTATTCTAGGACTTGTTTTTAATAAAAAATATAAGTGGAATCAACATTGTATAGATCTTAAGAAAAGCCTAACTGCGATGATCAATATTATTAAGTATTTAAGTAGTAAAAAAAGTAGTGTACATATTAACTCTTTATCATCTATCACTAAAATGTTAGTTCTCAGTAAAATTGACTATGGTTTATCGGTTTACGGCAACTGCCCAAAATCAACTTTAAAAATCATCAAACCAATTTATCATCAAGCAGCCAGAAGATCCATAAACGCCTTCTCTACAACCCCCATCAAAAATATCTTGGCAGAAGTCGGACTTCCCACAATAGAAGAAAGAAAAGACGCTATTACCTTGAAATTAGTATAGAAGTTGGTCTTCTCGCAAAATTCTGTGATCAACAAGGATATATTGGATTCAAAAGGCCACAAAATTAAGAAAAAAGTTCCATCTGCAATTAGTATCATCCTTGACAAAGTTTCACAATTTGAAATCCCTAATAAGCGGCCACGAAACGTTATCCCAACATTTCCACCATGGTTCATAAGACCTGATTCAATAATGATGACACTTGCGGATTACAAAAAAATGCAGTCTATCAGGCCTTGTTTGTCAGCATTTCCTCTGATCTTAAAACGGAGGGATGGAAATTGTTGTTTACCGACGGATCTTAGTCAACTGAAAGTACTTCATTCGCTGTCACACTTGAGAATGGTACCATCCTTAGTATTGGAATCATGCCCGATTTTGCATCTATCTTCACAGCCGAAGTGTTTGCAATCTTGGAAGCCTAAAAGGTAGCTCTTAACTGCCGTGGTAAACACATAATATGTACTGACAGTCATTCTGTACTCAAAGCCATAAACAACCCTAACAACAACACCGAACTCATCGTCGATATCCGAAATAAACTCATCAAATCCCCTAACAAACTGAAATTAATATGGATTCCCGGTCACACTAATATACAAGGTAAGGAAAATGCAGATCGTGCTGCTCAACGGGCCAAATATGCACCAGTGTTCAATTTCAACATTTTCACAAAATCAGATTTAAAAAACAAAATACAAAAATCCATAAAAACTAACCTACTACTCGAATGGAACTCATATCAACATCATTACTCTAAAATCAACTTAAACAAATCCCATCCACAATATCCCACCAACATTACCAAATCAAAAATAAATAACTTCGTTCGTCTTCGGCTAGGACATACTATAACTACACACCAACACCTATTATCTAAAAACCCTCCACCAAATTGCTCTACTTGCAATGTTACTCTGGATTTAACGCGCATACTGGAAAATTGTACCGTCTTCAAACCAATTATACTTAACCGATTTCATAATACTAATATCTATGACATATTTAAAAACCCTAACACTTCCAACATAGAAAAAATCAACGAATTTATTTCATCTACTAACATTTTTATATAAGAATTTCTTTATCATAGAGCTAATAGTCCTCGCAGCTAAGCTCATTAATTTTATGATTAATATGTAATTTAAATTATGTGCTAATAAAAGATAATACTAATAATAATAATAAGGTTTTCCACTTGGTGTATAAAAAATTGCTTTGAGCTAACGTTTCCAATCCACAATTGGATATATGAAATTGTAACTTCTTAAGGAACGAATCAAAAGCAATAAATGGATCTTGTCCGGCCCCTTATCGAATATGCCAGCCAAGTTTGGTCCCCCCTTCAGCGAGTTCATATATCCCGAATCGAGAACATTCAGCATCGCTTTCTTCGATTTGCCTTTCGTGGACTACCCTGGGATGAACCCTTTATCTTACCTTCCTACCGTGACCGCCTCAAACTCCTTAACCTGAATACCACCGAAAAACGCAGAGACGTAGCTGACATTGTCTTCATTCATCGACTGTTGTCTGGTTCTATGGATTGCGCTGCTCTACACAAACCCTCGTAATTTGCGCTGTCCTCGTCTCTTCTATATTCCAACCCGCCGCACCTTTATAGTTCCAACGAAATAAGTAATCTCCCTCATGCTCCATAAGATCAACTCAAACCTCCCCTTTTTTGATTTAAACCTGAGTACTTCTTGTCTTAAACTTGATCTCCTCCACCACTCCATTACTTCCTAACCTTTAACTGTTGTTAGTTTTTAAGTTAGTCTAAGCTTATATTAAGCGAAATAAATTGGGGGCTTTATCCCGTTGTGACGTTTCGTCCGATGGAACTGTGTTGAACGTGTTGAATGTGTGACAGCAAAAATATCGTTTTGGCTTTTCTGAGGACTGAACTCGTCTACCACCGCTTTCGAAACGATACTCGTGAATGTGTAACTGCCATTACGTTGTGTTCTTCCCATTATGTCAATATGATCGGCAAGTAATTGAACAAACTTTTAAGTAACATAACTGTATTTCTAGTGTTATCATGTGAGTTTTGCCTAATTTCTTCAAAAACGGTGTCAAAGTGATAGCATGACAGCGCATCTCGTTGGGTAAATCCGTTTTTTAATATTACAGGTCTCGTTAAGAACTTTTTCGAAAATAGTGGAGTTTCACACTTGGACGGTTTTGATAGGGTTGCCAAAGTAATGTATTACTCCGTATAATAACTTCAACTTCAATAAATAATGTTTTTGACGCTCTGATGTTCTTCAATTTAGGATTGTTATGTGGTGGGCTTTCCTGACTAAAGCCACACTAAAATAGAGCCGTAGGAGCCCATATGAGTTTAACAGTGGCGCCGTTTAAAGTGTGTTACAGGTTTTAGGGGTTCGGCTATTGTTCGACTGCATACTGTGCCCATAGTAGTTTTACGCATATCCGAAGTTTCTTCGTAATAATGTGGTTTTGACGTACAACCTCATAATCTGAAGGGCCCTTTGTATACCTTCCGGGATCAAAAACCTACTTTGGAGATATTAGAGCTTATGTTGGCGAATTCTAATGGGGTCATCCGCCACGGTCTCAATTTTAGCACCCTAACCCGTATCAAGTACTGTTGATCGCATTGTTTTTACAATCGCTTCATCCGTCCCACATGTACATCCTCCTATTGTGACTCAGTCATTATAGGGTTACTATCATATTTGCTTCTTTCTTTTATACGCTTGAGAATACATACTCAAGTAGCTTTTTAATTTGAGTATTTAAGTATGTAATCACAGAATTCGCTAGTCTGAGACTTCTGGCATATTTCCTTAAAATGCAGTTTTCTGGTGGAATCACAATCAAACCCTTTTTTTGGATACACTTATAATGCCTCAGCATGTGTTAAGTTTTTTGGAAAATGGAATAGAGAGAGTAGGAAAGATTTTGGGCTCAGTGGTTATTTCGCTCCATGGATGGCATCCAACAATTTAATGGGGTAGTTGGCTTGATGTTGATTTCTAGTCAACTACTCAGGCTGGGTTTCGAACACCGAACCTTCCGATTTGGAAGCCAGTCCACTACCACTTGAGCCATTTTGTTTAAGAATGTTTAAGAATGCCTTACCCACCTTTAGCCATCTACCAGCTCAGGACAGATTGTTTCCGATTTTTTTTTTTCAATGGCGCCCATAATTACTTATACTCGTAGAATAATTTCCATATACACACACTCTCTTTCTTCTAGCCCACATTTCTTTACGCCAACTTATTAGATAGATCATTTCCCCGTATACGGTAGTTACCAGTGTACACTCTCTTTCTTATATAAATCTGCGACAGATCCTGACTATATGTATATGAGTTGTAAATTCCAGAGCCTTGAGTGCAGTCTAACTAGCAGCTAGACGTTCTACTTAGAAGATGCAGCTTGTACCCAGGAGTCGTATAGAGGTTCTCAGAACTGAAACCGAGGATAATTTGGTTTTGCAGTATGATCCGCAAGGATTTAACATATATCAGAGTTTCAAGAACTTCTTCCACCTTCCTCTGTGAGGCGATTTTAATGTTTCAACATAAAGCTTATGCCCGTTTGGCCATTTTGTTTGCATGTTTTGGCAAAAGTCGCAGATAACGTCTTTATTAACTTTATTAACTATCTTCCGTCTAGTTTTTCGACATTGTCACCGGGAGTTGACTTGGTGTTTGGAAGCTAATGGTAATTCCTATAAATACTACGAGTATATGGTATGCCCTATTTTGTATCTTTTGTTTGAAGTCAATCCAACGACGGTATGACAGGGACGTTTCATTAACTAGTCTCGAATCCACAAATTTTTAATAGCGATATGAGCGATATTTCTCAGCTCCTGCCTATTTTTTACCACAAATATGGATCTATTACGTTCGATGAGGCTGGAAAATATAATGAAGTCATAATCCTATCAGTCTCTACTTCGTAAATTTGCTAAAACTTGAGATTTTATTGCATTTCGGAACGGAATTTCCGTAGTTGAATATGGCAATGTCGTCTGATTCGCAAGCATAAAGATTTTCCACTATCAGTTTGTCGACGTGAAAACTTCTGTGAATGCACGTACTTCTTACTAGTTTTGGCACACCTACTGGCATTTTTAACATTTTAATCTCCGATACTGTCATTTGCTGACACGGAAAATGGTCAATGCAGATATTTGCTATTTGTACGACTGATTTGTAAACCGTTGTTTTTCAGTGCATTTACGAGGATTGTCTGAAAAGTTAAAGATAGCGGCACTCGTCAATAAATGCTAGTGAATGCTAGTTGTGGATCTTTTGACAGTTACTTACAGAAGTTTCAGTCATTTCGGAACCGGAGTTTTTAGTTGACAGTTGTTTGAGTGAGTCGATGTGAGTGTTTTTTGTGAAAATGCAAAAAAAATTGAGTACCAAGCTGTTATTACTCGTAAATTCTTGTTTTTGAAAGGCAATACTAGGCGTATTCAAAAATGAGTTGAAATCTGTGTATGGGGACTCTGCACCATCATTTACCACAGTGAAATTTTGGGCAGCAGAATTTAAACGTGGCCGTAAGAGCTTGGGAGATGATGAATGTTAGGGACGTCCAAAAACTGCAACCACAGACGATAACATTGCTAAAGTTCACCAAATGGTGTTAGACGACCGCCGAAATAAGTGAGAGAGATAGCAGAGCTTATGAAAATGTCCAAAAAACGTGTTTGTTACATATTACATCAAGATTTTGGCATAAGAAAGATGTCCGCGTGTTGGGTGCCACGTTTATTTACGTTAGACCAAAAACGTGTTCGAATGAACATTTCCAACGCTCTGTTGGCGCAGTTTAGGCGCAATAAATCCGAGTTTTGGCGCCGATTAATGAAACTTGGATACACCATTATACGCCCGAAACAAAAATTCAGTCAAAACAGTGGACTGCAAAGCGCGAGCCGGCTCCAAAAAAAGCAAAAACTGTTTTTCGGCTGGGAAAGTGATGGCGATGGTTTTTTGGGATAGTAAAGGAGTTATCTTAGTCGATTATGTTCAAAAAGGAAAAACCATTATAGGAGCATACTACACATCATTACTTGCCAAGCTGAAGGCAGAAATTGCGGAAAAATGGCCAGAAAATTGCAGAAAAAGAAAATCCTGTTCCATCAAAACAACGCACTGCGCCGTCTCACACCTCAGCGGTTGCCATGGCGAAAGTCCATGAATTACGGTTTGAACTGCTTGACCATCCGCCTTATTCACCAGATCTAGCCCCAAGCCACTTCTTTTTGTTCCCTCATCAAAAAACTGCGCTCGGAGGACAGAGATTTTCGTCAAAGGAGGAGGAGGCAATCACCTTCGTGAACAATTATTTTGCAGAGAAAAAAGCCAAGCACTATTTGGACGGGTTATAGAGATGGGAGCATCGCTGGGAGAAGTGTGTAGAGTTACAAGGAAACTCTGTAGAAAAATAAAAAAACAATTTGAGAAAAAATGTCTTGTATCATTGTTCAGAAGCTTTTCAGACCACCCTCGTATGAATTATAAAGGGTTGTCTGAAGTTCTGTCACTGGCGAAGAGAGCAGTTCTGGTTTGCGGCTTATACGGAAAATCTTGAACGACATGAATTCAATCTCTCTGGTAATTCATCGAACTGCATGAAACGTTTCTTCAAATACATGACGATCTTTCGCGGCTCGACGATGATTCTCTATGGCAAGTGTAACATTTTTGTGTGTCACCTTTGTTTTTATGCGGTGGAAGGAGAAAGATTGGTCCAGGTACAAAGCCTCACAGTCTCCTCTGTGGCTACCTTACCTTGCCGTAAGGTAACGACATCAGATCATAAACCGTTTCTTATTTGCCATCTCAAATTATCACAAATATGATAGTATCTGTAGTATCTTGATACTTTCTCTCAGAATTGACCAATTCTTAAGAATCCACTTGCCATTTTTAAATTTTTTCCCCATTCAACTTCTCCTGCATTTCCTTTAATATAAGCTACCTCTTTACTTGCTAAAACGAAAATTTTGCACAGATGGGAGTTAAAATCAGCCAAACCACTGCCTACGCGATACGAGGTATCTCCCCGTCCCTATCAATCCGGCATACTCGTACATAGTACGTACCCGTAGCAAGAGTGTGCAAAAACGTCATGGAATTTTTTTTTAATTCTACCCAAAATTCAAATCAAGTACCAGTCCTTGGTAAGGGGGGAAATTTATAATATAAAAAATAAATCATCAATCTTTTATGGGATTGCACTTCTAGAAATATGAATGAGCAAATGGCATCCCAATGATTTATGCCTTTTGCTAACAAGGTCATCTTTAACTCTCCTCTTGTAGCTTCGATTTTTATTTGCTTAAATATACATATAAATTTTCTAAAATTTAATATCTTAAATATGGAAATGATCTAGCTGGAAAATATTCATTTAACTACTCGTATGTATTGGTGGACAAACCCATAGCAGTTGCCAATTGTTGGTTACAGTGAAAGTTGTTGTACCCGAATAGTTTGGCAATACTAACTATTCTGCGATCAATGCACAACCAATGTATGTATCTTAAAACCAGCTCCAAATCATACAGAGGTTGCTGCAGCAAAATTTGCATATGCACAAGGTTTTTAGTTTTTGAATTCTGTTTTCATTTTCATTTAACATCTATACTTGCTTGCAGATGGAGTTGTGTTAAAATCCAGCCTACACACTTGCACAGTTTTATACAGTTCAATTACCTTCCAAAGAAACTCTACTTTCGATGAAATCTATTGATCTTCTGTCCATAGATACTATACACAATACCACCTTCTCACTTAATTAGTTTTCATTATTTGCACATTATTTGCCACAATTGGTCTTGCCAGAAGATACCCTTAAAAGCTCTGGTAAATATTAGAAATTGTTGAAAGATTGCTGAGCCGATCGAACAATACATAGTATTTCTCTGAACATGAAAACTACACAATATACGAATAAGCGAAGGCGTTTGGAATGTACATAGATACTCGTATACAAATACATCCACATCAAGATCAAAATTTACTCAATACCGAGATGAGATCAAGATTGTACTCGTGTATCTAAGAGCGCATAGTTTTACTCTCTCAGGTGTGCTGTGTGTATTGTAGAGTAGCACACTTTGATTTTGCCAATTGAAATTCGAAAACGACAAGTGGCTGCGATTGGCATGATCAGCAACCGTACCGATCGTTGTAGAGTTTTAATGAGCACGTCTCTCAGTTGCTAACTAACATCGTCGTTGTAAAGGTTCGAAAATTGCGAGCATCGGAGCATCGGAGCATCGGAATAATCGGGGTTCGAGAAATTTGTGAGCGTATGGTAAAATTAAGTGCGGAGGTCAAAGGTGTTGTGTAGAGCAATGTCATTTTTACGAAATATCCGCAACTCCATATCACGGGGTAATAGTTCAACGCGTGACAGCACACCAAACAGTCGTCGTTCGTTATCGGTTGAAAGTAATGTCTATCGAAGGGATTCGTTGGAATCAAAGTCAACCGGCTTACATAGAAGTGACACATTCACACTTGACGATGATGAAACAATTATGACAAAAGTGAAGCCTTCAAAAAAAGAGAAAGTTCTTAGCAAATTTAGTACATTTACGAAGAGAAAAAAATCACCCGCTCCAAATGTCCCAATTGAAGAAATTCAAAAGAGTACGTACTACAAGTGGAAATCTGGAATTGTATCAGATCCTGATTCTGCTCAGGATCCATTTAATTTTCTATATGAGCAGCCATCCAGTTTGAAATCGGATTTATCGGGACATTCAGATAGTGAACAAAGAAAATCCGGTTCAATTGATTGTTCTACTTATCGAAAAAACCGCATTCCAAGCCACCTACGTGCGCAACTTGATCAGTTAAAGAATCACCAGGAAATTTCTGAAGAAATCGAAAATGACCCGGATAAATTTCGCACGGTCACAATCAATAGTTTCCGCAAATCATTTCGAGATAAATTTCTCTCGACGCAGAATGAAGTTCCACATAATCCATCGTGGTTTGTGGAAGTAGAGCCAGCAGATTCAAAGGCAGATCGAGATAAACTGAAGGATGTTCGGTCGGATTTATTTGTTTATGAAAATGAAAACTACCGCCCAACATCACGATCGCCAGTCAGGAAACGATCACCACTTCGTAATAGATCACCTATTCCAAATGCATTCAGATCTCCTGGTCGGAGTTTGTCCCCGCCCGTGGTTCATGAGCCAGTAATTCGTCAGAAGTCACCGGAGATCACTTACCAGAAAACTCCTCTTCGATCATCTGCAAGATCGTCTGCAAGATTGTCTGCAAGATCGTCCGTCAAACGAACAGATACATTTAAGGTAGAGAGACCCACGACAGAGCCTTCAATTCGTATAGAGATAAAAAATTCTATAACTCCTAATCAACCTGGAAGATTTGTGCCTGTGGGAGTAGCCAAACCTATGCCTTCCCAAGCTGTTGCCCAACCATTTCGCAGTAATCGTATGGATTCTCCCGCTCGTGGTTGGAGTAGCCAGTCCTCAGCTCGCCCTGAATCTTTTAAACCAGGTCGTTACCAGACTTGCATTCAAATCACATCCAACGATCCAATTGTCAATAAGGAGCCAACTCGTATCCAAATTTCTGGAAATGCCCGATCGCCTCATCGGTATGGCAGCGGAAGAAAAGCTGATCCTCAACTGGTTACTAAGCCTAAACAAACTTACTTCGGGGATAACCTGACAAGAGTATCGAACCCTCCATCAGTCAAGGCAAGACAATACATTAAACATTCAGATGCTTATTCATATTCACGTCCAACGAGACCAACATCCGGATTCATGAATCGAAGTGATGCTAACCGTAGTTCTATGACGCAAGCAGTGCCTAGGCGTTCACGATCACCAATTAAGGCACCATGGCGTTAGAGATTTTGAGCTGATCTCAAACACTGTGGGTGGGTAAAATAAGGTGCGCTTCGTAACCAGTAGCATAATACGCACGAGTATTGCGTTCAATCGGTTGCGGTGCAATAAGCTAAGACTGTTCTCCTGTGACGATGATTCCTTGCGAGGTCTTGCCATTTTCAACGAATTCATTGCTAACATTTAAATTAAAAATAAATTTATTTTTTTTATCTTATTAATAAATATGATTTTTTTATTTTTTATTTTTTATTTTTTAAATTACGGAGTTTGAAGTGTGGTGCGTTGGTGGTAGCCGGTGGTAGTTGAGAGTGGTCTTGGTATTCGTAGCCCACACACCTGTCGGACGTTGTGGAATAAGATTCTTGCTGTCAGACATATTTTCTGACGAGAACAGACGATGTTTTGTTTTGTTTTTTTTTGGAGGGGGTTTTGTTAATTTTTCTATTTAAAATAATAAAAAAAAAAACGCCTGCCAATTATCGTAATGAGATCATTGGTATCCGGCTTTGTTTTGATTACTTTTAACTCATTTACTGCTGATTGTTGTTTGATTTGGATAATGTTTACGTAATTTTGGTTACTTTGAGGTATTTTCTCTCTAAAAAAAAAAACCAAAAATACTATTTTACTGTGCAATATTTACCTGCTTTACCTGCTGATGCAAAAGTTCATCGTCTTGGAAAGAAAAATTTTGTAAATGGCAGAATCAATTAGGTTCAGCGTCATCAACATTTGGACTTTGGATTCAGGCTGAACTTTTGAACTTTGTGCCCAGTTGTTGTCTTGAAATCATCGTTTGAAGATCTTGAATTTTGTTTTGTTTTTCGAAAGACAGATTTTTCATTGTTTACGTCATTGTACGAGTATCACATGATTAAATGTGTACGCTGTCACGACAATTAAAATGTCTAACTTAAGTTCAAATTTGATGTCATATTTTACATAACTTGAGTTATGAGATGCATTCATCCATGAGCTTATGCTTGGCGCATAACCTTGATTTCAAAGAATTTGGTTGTATGTACTATAAAACGTTTTTGTCTTAAGAAGCTCATTTTGGTTGTGATTGTGTTGATTAAAGATGTCAACATCGAAACAAACCTGACTTAAATTTAGAGATATATTCTAACGGAAAAGCGGGGTTTCATTTATTTTGCAAAATCAAGACATTGATTTTGGATTAAACAACTTCGGCACCAATATCTTGTTCTATCTTCAAGGTTTTTGGAGTTCAATCATGGAGTACCACTTCGAGTAAGTGTATACACCTCACGCCTAGATGATATCCACGTTTTCTTGACGAACAAGTCACGAGGAAGGTTGATTTTGTGACTTAAAAAATAATAATGAACTTAATAGAGCTTCATATGTAGTCCAAATTATGTGCAAAATGTACCTAGGACGCTATCGACAATGGAAGCCATTTTTGTTGTCGAGAAAGTCACATATTGCAATTCCATCTTCTACATGAGCTTTACATAGTTTTTAAGACGGCTACAACTAATTCAATACATCTACATATATTAAACCTCCAGCTAATAGAGGTGAACCTTGAGTCAAAAATAGTACCAGGATTAATACTCGCGCTCCAATGGGCATGTCCTTTAAGACGCTCACTTAAGACAATACTACATCAAAGGCGGATAAGAATTCAAATCCACATTACCTTAACCTGACATCGAAATCATGAAAGGTGAAAGTTAGGTTGTTCTATGATAGAAACAGCATGATGTACTGAGCGTTCTTTAGTAATTTCTACAATCCGGTCTAAATCTGGGTCTCAACTAATGAACCTCTCCTGTAGGGCGGACTTTATTCAACTGCTTCTTCGGGCTGGAGCGTTAGCATCCATTCGGTCTACATGTCCTAGCCTTTTCAGGTCACTGAGGCTCACTGTATAGTATGCTTCAAAGCCTATCAACGTTAATGGGACTAAAAACAAGTTGCAGAGTCTTGTGTTAAAAACGACCAACGATATTGTCATCCGCCTTCATCACATCCATGCTTCTGCGCCATGGAGCCCAAATAGGATGATTACAGTCTTACTTAGACTGTCCTTAGTGTTTTTTTTTTGGCAAAACCTTATTACAGCGATTGGGAAGTGTAACACTTCGTTTCATTTTTGGTTAGGTGTAAGAATCAAAGTTAATAGATGATCCGATCTGTGAATGTTTTATCAGTTATGGACTTATCCGACTTAAACCTCAACGGTTGGGGCCATTCAGATCGTTGATAAATGGTTTTAGGCGTTCACACAATATGACAGAAAAACCTTGTCTGCGACGTTAGGAAGACTGAGGGCTCTATAATTGGGGCAGTTTAGAGAGTCTCTTTTCTTGTGGATCGGGCAAATGATGTTGAGATCTTATTCGTCACACTTTCTTCAGATCAAATGTTGGAAATGAGTTGGTGCATGCCCTCTACCAATTCATCTTCTGTTGCCTTAAATAGATCAGCTGGCAGGGTTCCCAGTCCGGCAACATTATGTTACTTAAGTTTAGATATTGCTTTTCTTACTTAATTTTGGTCGTGGCTTTCGTCACCCAAATTGAATGATTCAAACAGCAGAGTATGGGTTGCCCCGTTCATTTCAGCGTCTGCAGAAGTGGCTTTTCCATATTCTCATCACTGACTATGACGAATTTTCTTTTCTGCTTTACATGTTCTTTTTAACTTTTGGTAAAACTCCCGATTTACTTTACTTTAGGCGGCGCTGTAGTCCAGTGCGCAACTGAGCATCAACTTACAGTCTTTTAGCGCGATCTAGCGCTTATTGCGCCCAATTACGTACACCAAGGTGGTTAAGGACCCTGTTCACTTAAGTGCATTATCTAAAGCGAGCTCTTCCTCTCCCATGTGATAGCAGATGCTGTTGGATATATAAAAAAGGTCTGGAACACAAATAAAACGTGTCTTGGTGGATTGTTTGACAACAAACGAAGAAAGTTTTTATTTAAGTCAATCTGACGTTTCCTTTTGATGAGTGCGTTCAGGATACGTAAATAAATAAAACGGGGAAATATAATTTATGTTCAACATACGTATGTCTTGATCAGATTCGAAGACTTTAGGTACGTATTAGGCCATTGCAGATCATTCGATCAACATTTCCTAACTACCTGTTGTTACGATGATTTCTTGCGGCTTTGGCAAGGTCAATGATGATATAGCCCATATAACGTGTAAACCATATAGTTAGTTTTTGTATCTCGTCTTTCAAATTCCGTTCATGCAAATGGGTAGGAATGTTGGTTGCCTTCGCCATTCAAAATTGCATGGAAGTAATTCTTTTATTTTCCACACGTGCTGTGTTTTTTAATAGTACCGCCGAAGATGCTCTCCTCTCCTAACTTGGGTTAACATCGTGCTTAGTTCACTGCTCGTGTGTCTGGTGGAGTAGCTCAAAGAAGCAATCTTTAGCTTTGATACGGATTGTAATTACTTATCAGGCCGACGCTCAAAAATTGACTAATTCGTCCTCTGATGGCAAATCCGTAGCCTAATAGACACTCTCTAGAGCAATCACCATAGTAGATTTCAAAGTTTTTCATCCTTCATTTTCCGGCCCATCCGCTTTATAATTTGTTTGCCTGGATATGATCTATTGAGAGTTCGATCATTGGACGCGTTTAGCCGAGATTCCTTTTTTGTTTGCTGGGGTTGTCGGCAGTTAGCTCATTCGTATCTTACAATGTACCGATAGCGGAACTCCCAGCCTGGAGTGCCAAATCTTTCATAGGATAGTGCCAGTACTAAGGGTATGAGAGCTGTCGTTTTGGTTCGCTGGGAATCTATCCGTCATCATCCCAATTTTAACATTCTGAATTGATACCGATGAATCTTTAATTGAGCTGAACTCCGGATAAGTGTCGTTATCGATAGATCTGAGCTGCCTCTGATTTAGCTGTTCACACAATTTTTTGAACTGTTCCGCCTAAACGTCGATATGATGCTTTGCCTTAGCCATATTTATGCACACAATCTCACCTAGCGATGCTACCGCTGGTCCTTGTGTTCTGTAAAATTTTCAAGGTCATTCTCAGCTTTTCAAAGGTGACTTGATCTATTGAGTTTACTTTCGATTTTGTTTGGCAACATTAAAAAGCGCTTAGCTCTTGCTGTAGCTTTAATAGTAGTAGTAGTAGTAGTAGTAGTAATAAATAAGTAAATAAGTTTATTATAAAAGGTGTTTTTAATAAATAGTTTTATGCCATTAGTGTTTAAATATGATATCGGGCATATGCCCGCCACAGCTAGCTGGAACGAAGCGCAATCATGAAGTTCAATTTTCAGTAACTTTATCGAGCAACTGGGGCCGTATATCAGCAATAACACGGCGAATGTTGACTTTCAAATCGTCCAACGTCTCTGGTTTATCGGCATAGACTAGTGACTTCACATACCCCCAAATAAAGTAATCTAAAAGTGTAAGATCACAGGATCGTGGAGGCTAGTTCACAGGTCCATTATGCGAAATTATGCACTTAGCAAATATTCCCGCAATAACTTGATGGTGTCGCACACCGTGTGGCATGTTGCGGCATCTTGTTGAAACCAAATCTCTGTCATGTAATTTTATTTTGTTTTTTTTTATAATCGGCGCACGCTAAAGGGGTTTTGTACCCTTAAAATGTTCGTACACAGCGCGGGCGAAGGAAATTTAGGGAGGAAGAAAAGACCGGTACCGATGTACATTTTTAAATGTTTGTAAGTTATAACGACCAGGAAGCACAGAGATCGGAAGGGCATTCCATAAGCGAGTTGTACGTCTTGGGAAAGAATCAAGATATTTTAGAGTACGTCCGAAAATGGGCTTGAGGGTATACTGATGAGCATTCATAGCGAGACGGGTGTTACGGTTGAAAGTTTGATTGGGTGTAATGCCACTGGCGATTTCAATGGAGCACTGGTGGTGGAAATAGCGATAAAACATGGTGAGACAGGAGACATTACGTCGGTGTTCGGAGCACCTGACCAGATGGGGGCATTGTACTCCAATTTTGGGCGGACAAATGTCTTATATATTGTGGCCAGATCAGAGGGGGTAAAATATTTCTTACATCGCTTGAGGAATCCTAGACATTTCGCAGTATTTTTGGCGACATCGAATATGTGGTCATTCCATGTCACTGACACACACACCGAGAATGGAAAGTTTATCGGTTTCGACGATGCAAGTGCCATTCGTGGATAATGGGTGGGTATTTGAATTTCGCTTTAATGATAGCAGACAGCATTGAGTCTTGGAAGCATTAAATTCCACTCGATTGATAGTTCCCCAATTGGTTATGCTGTTAATATCGGAATTTAATGAGCTGCCGTTCCCGTTGTACAGCCAAAGTGCAGGGACGTGAGTCTGAAAACGATTATGAAAAGCAGAGAGTACTGTCGTCAGCAAAGGAGTATATTGGATTAGAAGTGGCAGACAAGAGATCGTTAATGAAAATTAAAAAGATTGTCGGAGACAGAAGGGAGCCCTGGGGCACACCAGCATTTATTTTGTTAATATCAGACTTGAAACCATACAAGACAACTTGAATTGATCGTTCCGGATTGTAATTTCTAATCCATTGAAGAAGAGAGTGATCGATGCCAAAAGCACGCATTTTCGACAAAAGAGCCTGATGCCAAACTCTGTCAAATGTCTTAGAAATATCAAGTGCAACTATCTTGCTTTCGCCAGGTTGATGTACGCTTTGGTTTCACTTTTCGGTGAAACATGCCATCAAATCACCAGTGGACTTGTTGCTACGAAAACCATATTGCCGGTCATTGAGAAGTTTTCGTGTTTCGAGATATTTCATGAGCTGACGGTTTATCAGCGTTTCATTGACCTTCGAGAGAAGGGAGGAGAGAGAAGAAGGTTCGCCTCTTTTAGGGACGGGCTGGACAAATGCTGTTTTCCATCTGCTCGGAAAGGGTCCTAAAGGGTAGGATTGATGAAAAAGCTTATGCAGTGGTTTTGCCAGCGTGGAACACTTATCTGGACCAGCGGATTTATGCATGTTGAGATCTTTAAGTACTCTTGCTACTACACGAGTGCGAAAGTCCTATTGTAGATTCGACGCACTCAAGTGTAGGCGGGGACAAAGCACAGTCTGGTAGTGTTGAGCTAGCCTCAAAGTGTGCAGCAAGCAGATTGGCCTTGTCCAAAGAGCTGACAGCTGGAATGTCATTTTAAATGAGCGTTGGGATGGCGGATGAGGCAGACTTTCTAATGTTTTTGACGAATGACCAAAAATTTGTACTGCCTTTGGAGCATTGCATTATTTTTTGCCTCAGTTTTTGGTCGTATTGGAGTTTCACACGCTTAAGAAAGACGTTGCAGTCATTTCTGGCTCGTTTGAACTTTTTTCGGTTTTCCTCTGTCGGGTTGGTCTTGTAGGACCGAAAAAACAATTCTCTAACCCTGACAGCCTCTTTACAGCTTGAGTCGTACCATGCCTTTTCTTTTGGTTTGATACACTTCATCCGATGAGGGATAAAGCATCTCATTCTAAAGAGAATAATTTCTGTGATCATGTCAGCAGCGGCATCCACGTCGTTATCGAGGAAACAACGACCAGTTAAAATTCCTAAAGAAGTTGAACCATACGGTTCTTTTAGGTATTTTTTCTCTAACTGTGTGGTGGGTGTACGAGAATTTAGCTGATATGACACAATGGTCCGACGAGCCCAGAGGGGAGAGCACATCAGGGTGAGAAGTTAAAAACAAGTCCAGGGTATTGGCGGTATGACTATCAACGTCTGGTATTCGTGTGGGCTCATTTACAAGCTGGGTTAAGTTATTTTCCGCAGCGAAGATCTCAACATACCGTCCTTCGGGTGTTGTCTGTCCAGAATGTCGAAGCCAACCAGAATTTAAATCGTCCGTAATCACGATTTCAGTATGAGGATACAGGGATACAATTCTTTGAATGGAGTTAGACAGCGCATCAAACTCGTGAAAGGTCGAGTTGCTGTCCAGTTTGGGGCTTCTGTAAATAAAGCAGTAGTGGATAATTTGTTTACGGAGATGGAATTTTAACCACATGAAATTGAATTCCGGATTGGAACAGGGACTACATTGTGGTGGAATTTAGTAAGCTACATCACTGGCACTAGTTTGTAGCCAGGTAGCTTCAGATCAGAGTGATCTGAGAGATGTGGACGGGGATCTACCTGTGCTTCACTAAGTGCCAAAACAGCTGGTCTATATTTGCAGACGTGGACGTACGCAGAAAAATGATTACTTTTTAGCCCGCGTATATTGGCAATATCTATCAATGCCATTCAACTGAGAAACGAAGAAGTCAGACATAATGTTTCTGTAGCTTTCTCCATTGACGGTAACATTCTGGCCGGCATCGTCCTTAAAGAAATATGGGCCGATAAGGCACACCAAAGAGTGAGTTTTAATGGTTATAGGGGCGTCTCGACAAAGGCTTCTGGGTTTTCTCCACTCCATATTCGGCAATTTTGCTTGTTTACATATCCATTTAATCAAAAATGGGCTTCATGGGAGAAGAAAATTTTGCGTTGAAAATGATGATCAAGCTGAATCATCGACTCATTCGGATTCCCCTCAACACTGCGCTCCACAACGGGAATAACTTCTTCTTTTCGCACTGCTTGTCGTCTATGGGTATGGATATTGTCTGCTAGAGTGTACATTGTGCGAAAACGATTCATTGTGTTCCGAATAATTTGGTTAGATGGACGATCATGTCGACCGTAAAATGGACGTAGCGCACGATAAGCTTGGAAAACCGAACCATAGTTTTAATCTATTCAATATAAAATGGTAAAACGTATTAACCACACATCAACTTTCAACTGTCAAATTGGCAATCTGTAGAAAAAGTGTTGCCAGTTTAAAATCAAACCTCTAAAAAAAGCACCCTTTACATAATTTCCTGTTGAATACAAGAATTTCAAATATTATATTGTAGCATTGATTTTTGGCTGTCAGCCATTGTAGCTTTATTGTAAATTAACAAGTCGCTTCAAGTTCTTCCACTGTCACTAATTAAAAGGCCTAGTTTCTAGTCACTAGTTTCCTATTCAAAATGAAGCCCAAATATTGTGTATCACCTGCGAAAGACTGTTTAATTTAAGAAATCTTTGTATCCTGCGGACATAAAACCAGCCAAATTTGTTAGGCTGTATTTACAATCCGCACTTTGACGCCAATCTATGAATGCAATGAGAGAATTTATAACAATAAGCACATATAAACTTTGTATACATATTCAAACATATGATATGTATGCAGGTGAATGAGAGCAGTCAAAGAAAGAGGTAACAAAGGAAAGCATTCTTCAAGTGACGCATTACGAGTGTGATCAGTGGTGTAGCTGGTGCGCCAGTATCTTTCAGGACTCTGATTACACAGAAATCAATTTATTATTTAGATTATCACAACACGACAATACGTTCTGACTTCATCGTCGTACGAGTAAGTATCTGACAATTACACGCAATAGAATTGACGCAGTTTTTGAATTGTTTTTTGTTTTCTTTTCTTGTTGTTGCCAATTTGTACAAAATACTTATTTTCTTACTTCCGATGATATTTTACCACACGAACATAAAACATTATCTTAAAATTAAAGTTGTTTTTACTTACTCTTAACTTGTTGACATTAAGTGATATTTTAAGAGATTATCGTATTTAGGCTGCAGTATTGTTAATTTGAAAAAAACTTTGCAACGCACTTGCCAAGAGCTTGAAACCTTGGGGCAGGCCTATTGCCGTCGTTGATTAGCATGAATTATTTGTTCTTCCATTAATATGCGCTAAGTTATGTGATTGAAGTTAATAATTATTTTAGGCAAACACAAGCTCTTTTAAGGAAAGCTAGGGACGAAAAAATAGCCAAGTGCTCGTATTATACATTAGTCGTAAATATTTGCAAGTTTTAATAACTACCGCAGGGTATTCCATGAGCGATTTGTAAGGCTTAGGAAAGAAACACGACAGAGTATGTCCGATGGAGCACTAGTTGTGGAAGTAGTTACATATGTACATACAGTGACTCACATAATGGATCACATGTTTTCAAAAATAGCAAAGTAAAGGGGTTTTCTTATACAATAAAAATGTATTTCTTGGGCTTCAATGTTAAAAAAAATCGAAATTGATTGCTGAATGCATGTTTCTGAAAAAAAAAATAAAAACAATTCATTAGAACAAGCATGTGATCAATTTTGTGAGTTGGACTTACTTTAAGACTTCATACTGCTTTAAGATTTTGTGTGGCATCCTTTAGCGGATAAAACACTTTTAACTCTTCTTGGTATGGAGTTTACTAAATTTGTGCATACCTCTGGTGGAATATTATCCCACTCAATCTGAACTCTGGACCATAATACGTTCAGTGTCTTAGCCGCATCACCATATTTAGACAGATTGAGCGGGGCCACTCCAAAACTTCAAACCCATGACTTTCTAGCCAATCTTTTGTGATTTTGGCTGTGTGTTTGGGATCGCTATCGTGTTGAGATGTAACGTCCAAAACCGATTTATCCCATTTTTGTAGACTAGGTTCTAGGCAAGATGTCAAAATGTCTGTGTACATCTGAGCGGTCATCCGCTGTTAGAAAATGTTTTCCGGAGAGCCGTGTGCCGTTTTTTAGTAGAGGCTTTTTGACTTTAGCTCTACCCTACAGGCCAGCTTTTCGAAGGACTCTTCTTACAGTTCCAGCACTAACAGCAACATTATCATTGGATAATAATGAGTATTACTACACTCTTCAGAAAGTACTTATCGTACAAGTTTTCTTTGACAAGGCTGGAATAGGATTTGTTTTCTTCCACTTGGGTTTGTTTCAATGTTTTTCTTAGTTTGCTGATGAAGCCTACAGAACATTTAAATTTTTTAGAGATTTCTCGATGACTTAAGCCTTTTATAAGTTGTTTTTGATCCATTTTTTCACGTCGGTTTGTATAGCTCTCATCCTGTAAGTCGTTCTCTTTTAAAACTTGATAATTTGATTAAAAAGTGGAAAAACTGTAATTTTAAATCACACCTACAAATGCTGTAATTTATTTACTTAGTTACACTTAGAACTTAATTTTTGTAATACAATAAGTTCTTTACCTTTTAATTACAAGAATATCAAAACTCAAAAAATTGATCACATCGAAAGTCCAATTAAATCGGCTGTAAGTTGCATAAATAACAGACTTTAACATATAAACAATCGAGTAAAGGAACTTAACAACGGCGAGATAAGAGCACAACCCAGAAATATGAAACATGTGATCAATTACGGGAGCCACTGTACATATATAACAAGGTTTATTAAACGGTGTCGATTGACTGTGCAATATTGGCTTCACCTTTCGACTAAATTATTGGTGGATTTTACTGTTTACAATAATTAATGTGAGTAGATGACTCCATACCAATAATTTCGGATGTTTCTTTAGAAGATCGGACGTGAAGTCTGCCTGGTTTTTCCTGTGCGTTTAGTTTTCGATCCTTCATTCCCTTTTGCTTAAATTGAAGTGTGGCTACGTGGTTAGTGGACGTTTTCCATGTGTTGCGCTTAGGTAGGTAGGTAAGAGTGGCTGATGGAAACATCAACCCACTTATGCCTATTGGCCACGTGGATTTATGATAATCTTACTAATGGGATTTTTTTTAGATCGCTTAAGTCATTGTAGAAGAAAGCTCCTAAGTAAAGTTTTCATCTCTGGGATAGAGCTGGACATGTACAGAGAACGTGGGGGATTGTCTCCTCTTCCTCCTCGTCCATGCAGCTTCTACAGAGATCATTTGTAAAGGCGCCAAGTCGTCTCGCGTGCTTTTCCATGAGGTAGTGTCCAGGGATGATACCTATGATGACGCTGAAATGCGTCCTATTTAGAAGGATCAGACTTTTAGAGTGATTAGGATCTAGCTTTGGCCAGATCGGTTTACTCGCTAGACATGTTGCTCCAACAGTCCACCTATGGTCTGTTTTTTTATTGGCATCCAGCTTTAACCCATTCCACCACTAATAATATTACATAATTTGTTAATTAAAAACACTATTTCATTATTACAACTTTTATTTCAAAGGAACTATAACACTAAACTTCACATACAATTAAAACTGTACAACATAGAACTATAATTTTTTTTGTTATTTGGATATTTGTTTAATCTTCATCTCCAGGCAGTTTTGGAAGGGTATGGTATTTTTTGAAACGTTCTGACATGTGGAGAGCTACCAAGCATTTCTTACATTCCCATCGTGATTCACTTTTCTTTTTCAGTAATGAACTCATTTTACAAAGCCTGGACGGGTTTTGTTTAACAGGATTTAGGGGAATTTGTCTAGCGAAATGTGCTCATTGTACAGCCTGTAATCGTAAAGGGCATGCTCCTCCAGATGCCCTTCCCCGCCTCTTGTATGGTGGTAGCGTAATATTCTCTAATATGTTTTCCGCAATACCTATCCTATAGTCGCTATAGGCCAACCCTTGCACATAAGACATATTTTTATGTAATGCGTATGTACGAGTATTATATAAGGCCGTGTTGGCCAAGTAAAAAAACATTTTTTTGTATCCCTTGGAATACCTTCGCATTAGTGGAAAGGAAGCCAAGCACTGGTCATTTTTGTCGACTCCACCCATCCCATAATCGATGACTGCTTTGGGTTTTAGAATAGGATTCCCAGTTTTGTAGTCAATTTTACCCATACCCGTCAGAGAAATATTTGAATGGATGGTTGACAGGATACTACCTTGATCAAAAAAATTGATACAAGTTTATTTATCTAAATCTATGTATATTGTCCCCTTCAAAGTAATCTCCATCGAATGCAACACACTTATGCCAGCGCTTGATCCAACCCTCCAAACATTTTTTATATTCGATTTTCGGTATGTCTATCAGTGCCTCCTGCGATTTTTCCATTACTTCCTCTCGGCTGCTGAAACGTGTTCCCAGTACTGGTTTTTTAAATCGATTGAACAGAAAGAAGTCATCGGGAGCCAAATCAGGTGAATTCGGTGGCTGTTGGATGGTATTTTTTGCATTTTTCGTCAAAAAATTACGAATAATGATGGCACTGTACGACGGTGCGTTATCATGGTGCAAAATCCGCGAGTTTTCTTCCCACAATTCTGGTCTCTTTCGGCGAATTGCTTTACGCAAACGTCTCACAACGCCCAAATAATACTCTTTTTTTACTGTCTGGCCTCCTGCAAGAATTCATGATGCACTACACCGTTGTAATCCATGAAAACCGCGAGCATTGCCTTCTTTTTTGACTGAAAACAACGTGGTTTTTTTGGTCTCGGCTCATTTGGTGAACGCCATTCACTTGCCTGATGTCTGGATGGCGTGTCGTACTCATAAACCCACGTCTGGTCTCCAGTAATGATTCTTTCGAGGAATGAGGGATCGGATTCAGCCTCGCAAATGATCTCTTTTGTGACGTCAACACGGTCTCTTTTCTGCATGAAATTGAGGTCTTTTGGCACCAAATTTGCTGCACGACGGAAGCCCAAATCATTAACCAAAATGTCTTGGACGGATCCAGGATCCATAGGCAATGTTCAAGTCCTCCCCTATCTCTCTGGTGGTTAAATTGCGGTTATTGATCAACATTTCTTTTACTTCATCAGCGTTTTCGCCGGTTTTCGATGTCGACAGTCTGCCACTGCGTTCATCTTCTTCGATTGACTCACGACCACTTTTGGACCGCTCGTGCCACTAGTAAACGACCGTTTTCTTTAGAGAATCGTTGCCGAAACACTTTTCCAACATTTCCAACGTTCGCGCACCATCAAATCCATTTTTTGCGCAAAATTTAATTCAAGTTCGTTGTTGCAAATTTACTCGTAAATCTATTTCTAAAATTGTAAAAAATCGCCAACACACACAGAAATAGATGTACTCTTGGCGACGTAACTTTTGCTAATGTCAAGCTATGACACTAAGATTTAGACGGAATGTCAACAACTGAACTCAAATCGGAACAATGGAAGCGCCACACGGTGGTGTGGTGCGGAAACTTTCTGATTAAGGTGGTATATTTCGTTTTTTTTTTTGTGTTCTAAATACAGGCCTCAGTTTCAAGGATGTTGTAGTAACACTTCTTCAGATCGATCTATGAGGTGAGATAATAATGATGTCGAAAAGTTTTATGGTTTTCTGAAAATTAAAAGTTTGAGTGTGCTAAGTTCACATATTACTATGTTTTCTTTCGGCAAAGCTTGTTTGTTTTTTATTGTTTTCCATTTTATCAAGGTCGATGTTTAAGGAATTGCTCTATTCGCATGTGAATGTGGACCATTTATTAAAACTGAATATCTTATCGACTTAAGCAGGTTCATAATACTATAAAAATAGAACTGGTGAATGCAAAGTCATTGAGATATCCCACCTTCATAAGGTGGCGGATGTCAATAACAATTCTGATTTATCGTTGCTTGAACAACCTCTCAGTCAAAGCCAAAAATTATTGAATTAAACCGTAGGAGGATACTTTGATTAGTAATGCTGTATAAATATACAATACATTTTTTTCATTCTTAACATTTGAAGTATCGAGGGCGACATTTTTTAACAAGATCGTATTGATCGCTGGCTGATATCTAGCCATGAGAGGAAAATATCGATTTCTGTGAATGTTCATTATGAAAAGCATTTGCGTTCTCAGTTAAAAATCTGTGAGGTTCTGAATTCGGTTTACCATATAAAAGGGGTTTTTTTTTTAAATTCAATATGAAATAAAACACTTGAAGCTAATGTTAATGTCTATGATATTAGTTATATTTAATGGCTTTATGCCATTAGTATTTAAATATGATATTGGGCATATGCGCGCCCCGGCTAGCTCGAACGAAGCGCAATCATGAAGTTCAATTTTCAGTAACTTTATCGAGCAACTGGGGTCGTCTATCAGCAATAACACGGCGAATGTTGACTTCCAAATCTTCCAACGTCTCTGGTTTATCGGCATAGACTAGTGACTTCAAATATCCCCAAAAAAAGTAATCTAAATGTGTGAGATCACTGGATCGTGGAGGCAAGCTCACATGTCCAATACGCGAAATTATGTGCTCAGCAAATGTTTCCCGCAATAAATTAATGATGTCGCGCGACGTGTGGCATGTTGCGCCATCTTGTTGAAACCAAAGCTCTGTCACGTCAATGCCATTTAACTGCGGAACGAAGAAGTCAGGAATCATGTTTCTATAGCGCTCTCCATTGACGGTAACATTCTGGCCGGCATCGTCCTTAAAGAAATATGGGCCGATTCCACCAGCCCATAAAGCACACCAAACAGTGAGTTTTAATGGTTGTAAGGGCGTCTCGACAAAGACTTCTGGGTTTTCTCCACAAAAATGCGCCTCATCGCAGAACAAAATTTTGCGTTGAAAATGAAGATCAAACTGAATCATGTTTTTGGCCCATTCATACGTATAATGGTCACTCTGTTTCAACTCTTGCACAAGCTGGATCTTATAAGCTTTTAAGCCAAGATCTTTCTACAAAATCTTCCACAAAGTGGATGGGCATAGCTCCAATTGCTGTGCACGATGGCGAATCGACTTATCCGGATTCTCCTCAACTCCGAGCTCCACAACGGCAATAACTTCTTCTGTTCGCACTGTTTGTCCTCTTATATATTATAAAACTAGAGTGTACGTGGTGTGAAAACGATTCATCGTGTTCCGAATAACTTGCTTAGATGGACGTTTATGTCGACCGTAAAATGGACGTAGCGCACGATAAGATTGGCAAACCAAACCATGGTTTTCAAAATAAGTTTGCACAATTCGCACGTGTTGTTCGGGCTTTAATGGCGAAACGTACTAACTACAAATCCATTTTCAACTGTTAAATTGACAATCTGTAGAAACAGTGTTGCCAGTTTAAAAACCAAACCTCTACAAAAAAAGACCCTTTCTTAGGCAAAAATCTATAAGGATATCATTTTGCAGTAGAGTTTTCTTTATTTTAAATAGACCTGTTTTCTTCGACAGATTTTGGGCATGTGCAAGCCTGGTGATAGATGGGATGTCTTTAGTGGACAAAAAAAAATCATAGGGTGCATGAAGCTCATTGAGGTCTATTGTCCAAGTCCGAACCTATTATTAGCCTTTCAAGGATAAAGAAGAATGTAAAATCGTTTTAACAGCAAACACTAATATCCAAGTTCACGTGTATAATATCCTCAATCAGTTTTATATATTCTGTCACCATGAATCTTTTTGCTAAGAAGAATTACTAATAATTAAGGAAGTTGTTTGCAGTTGCAGTCTTCAAAACGAATGAAACTACAATTTCCTGGAAAGTCTTTTGGTACGGGCGCTTCTTAGAAAGTCAGATCAACATAACTCCGTTACACTTTTACGCAACTGGACTTAAAGTGGTAATAAATTAAGTCCTCGATTATGCAATATATCTAGCATTGATAGAACATTATCAGGTATACCACCTTGATCAAAATGTTCTCGGGGGACACCACCGTGTGGCGCTCCTATTGTTCCGATTCGAGTTCTGTTTTTGACATTCCCTGTAATAGCTTAACATTTGCAAAAGTTATGTGGTCGAGAGTACATCTAACCCTGTGTGTGTTGGCGATTTTTTACAATTTTAGAAATCAATTTACGAGTAAATTTGCAACAACGAACTTGTATTAAATTTTGCGCAAAAAATGGATTTGATGGTGCACGAACGTTGGAAATGTTGGAAAAGTATTTCGGCAAGGATTCTCTAAAGAAAACGGTCGTTTACCAGTGGCACGAGCGGTTCAAAAGTGGTCGTGAGCCAATCGAAGATGATGAACGCCGTGGCAGACCATCGACATCGAAAACCGACGAAAACATTGATAAAGTAAAAGAAATGTTGGTCAATAACCGCAATTTAACCATCAGAGAGATAGCGGAGGACTTGAACATTGCCTATGGATCCTGGATCCGTCCAAGACATTTTGGTTAATGATTTGAGTTTCCGTCGTGTAGCAGCAAAGTTGGTGCCAAAAGACCTCAATTTTATGCAAAAAAGAGATGATTTGCGAGGCTGAATCCGATCCCACATTCATCAAAAGGATCATTACTGGAGACGAGACGTGGATTTATAAGTACGACACGCAATCCAGACATCAGGCAAGTGAATGGCGTTCACCAAATGAGCCGAGACCATAAAAACCACGTCGTTTTCAGTCAAAAAAGAAGGCAATGCTTACGGTTTTCATGGATTACAACGGTGTAGTGCATTATGAATTCTTACCAGAAGGCCAGACAGTAAACAAAGAGTATTATTTGGGCGTTGTGAGACGTTTGCGTGAAGCAATCCGCCGAATGAGACCAGAATTGTGGACAGAAAACTCGTGGATTTTTGCACCATGATAACGTACCGTCGCACAGTGCCATCATTATTCGTAATTTTTTGAAGAAAATGCAAAAAATACTCGTACCATCCAACAGCCACCGAATTCGTCTGATTTGGCTCCCTGTTACTTCTTTCTGTTCAATCGAGTTAAAAAACCACTACGGGGAACGCGTTTCAGCAGCCGAGAGGAAGTAATGGAAAAATCGCAGGAAGCACTGGTGGGCATACCGAAAACCGAATATAAAAAATGTTTCGAGGATTGGATCAAGTGCTGGCATAAGTGTGTTGCAGTCGATGGAAATTACTTTAAAGGGGACAATATAGGTTTAGATGAATAAACTTGTATTTCCAATTTTCTGAATACATTGATCAAGGTAGTATTGCAACTAAGTGTGAAGACATTGCTGTAAACCTTAGAGAGGAAGTATTCCACCAGTGTGGAATTGTATTTTAAGAATCCAAAATTTATAAGGATAACTACTGTCCTTAAACCGATAAGTCTTATTTCCAAAACTCTACGAGAATCATTGAGCTGCTCTTCGATCGTATCCCTTTTGGAGATACAACATGCTTTTCAAAACGAGAGTTCATTTCAAAATTCTGTGGGAATGATTGTTGTCTTTTTTTCGACAATGTTGTGCTTTCGACAGTATGACTTTTGGCAGCAACCTCAGCATCCAACACGGAGTGGATAACACCAGTGCTCGTGTATTTAAAAAAAAATATAAAGGTCAAGCTGAATTGTGACTTATATGTTAAATCAGGGGTCAGTAAGTTGTGTTCTGATTCAGCAATGGTTCTGCTTTTAAACAGCTACTAATACTTTGATCACTACCAACATAGTCCTCAACCTTTCGTCTTCAGTCTGATAAGCTTGGTTCATATATTCTTTTTTTAAATCCCAGGTCACACTTAGAGAAAGTCTTTTGAGCTTCGAAAGAGACTATGAACGAGTAGATTGTGACCTCACTGCTGTAAAAAAGGTGGTAAAACAGAACGTATTCCATGCTATTGAGTTGCTAGTACTTGAGAGTATATCAGGTTGCAGTTTATTGGGGCTGATATGTCGGGTGCCTATCATCTAAGGTATTTAAGCAAACGTTTTCGTTTGATATTAAAATTTACCATTTGGCTATAATCATCTTTGACCCATTTAAGGCTCCAGAACCATTTTCCGATATTTGAAAAACTTTCGACATACTGACATTTCATTTAAAATTGATTAGACATTGATTGCCTCCCATCTCCATCAGAATATAAATCCAGACTTGTTCTCGGCATATCAACATCCATATTACAATACCCCTCCAATGGAACATTAGTAGAAACAGCGTTGCACTCAATATGTCTATGGTAATTAAAAAAAAACCTTAGTCTCAAGGAATGTATAGTGTCATTCAATTCATGGTCCGGATTAGACATCACAGTTTCAATCACAAACGTCAAACCGAACTGCCATTCGAGACTGTTTATGTTTAGTTTAAAGTTTGCCATTTTATAATATGGATCGTTGAACAATCGCTGAACGTGTTGAAATTGTGAAACTTACTCCAAAAATAGTGATTACGTTTCGCGTATTACGAGCAGATTATGGTTGATATAATCGTCCATATGGGCGTACTATAGGCAAAACTGTAACAAAAATTCGAAGAGACTAACTCTGTTGCAGATGTCGTAGGGCTTATCCATTATGGAAATGCACGCTCTACAGAACATATGGATGCCGTTAATGAAAGTGCTGAGGAAGATCCAAATCTATCGGCAAGCACCGCACTTGGGTTTGTCTTACGGCAAATTATGGTGGACTTTGCATTTAGATTTGTATCTATACCCTTATAAAGTTCAATTGACCAGCCAGCTGATCACGGAATGCGCCGATTAGGTGCTTGAACATCAGCGTTTGGATGCCCAATTTTCACAAAACATTTCTTCAGCGATGAGGGTCATTTTTCACTCGGTGGATTCGTTAATAAACAAAATTGTCGCATATGGGGAAGTGGCATGTGATCCACATGTAACTGTCGAAAGACCATGGCAATCACGAAAAGTCACTGTATGGTGTGCAATTTGGTCTGGTGGTGTCATTGGTCCATACTTCTTCGAAAATAAGAAAGGTGTAACTGTCGCCATAAATTCTCATTGCTATAGCGAAATGTTAACCAAATTTGTTTAGCCTCAAATCGAAGATATGGATGTGGAAGATATGATGGTGCCACATCTCACACAACACGACCCGTTTTGGCTTTGTTTCGCATTTTGGTGATGTAATCTGGCCACCAAGACCGTGTGATTTGTGGTCATTGGATTTCTTTTTGTGGGGCCATACAAAAAATCGTGTTTATGCATACAATCCGCAAACTCCTGACGCTTTGAAAACGAATATTCGTTAAGCTGTGGCCGAGTTATTGCTCGATATGTGTCGAAAAGACATCGAAGATTACCTTGTCAGCATCAAGTCATGCAAGAACTCTCGTGGAGTTCCATTGCCATTCATAATGGCAAGATCCAAAATTTAAATCATTCATGTGTTTTATTGAAATTTATGTACTTTCGGAACCACGAAATAGATGAACCTTGATATTGAGGGTGTCTTTAATAATGTCAATGCAGGGGCGACATTGGCAGCACTGAAAATTTATGTAGTATATGCTTTCTAGCATGTTGATAAGTCAGCTTCAGCTTCAACTAGCAAAGCTAGAAGAATATTCTTGAATCAGTCTCCAATCAGGTCACTTGTCGATCCTTAAATTTAGAAAGAAATTCGGACCAAACACAGATTATATGTATGCTTGGTTCTTTGAATGTGTAGTACTATACCTACGACTCAAAAATGAATCATGTCAATAATTTCCACTTTATATTATTTATTCCCTTCTAAGTGAATGTAGGCATTGTAGGAGTATTTCTAGCGGAATTTTGGCAGCTGTAGAGGTTCTCTGAGCTAAGGTGCAATGCCCTGTTTAGTCGGGATATTTGTATTTGTGCCGATAGTCAAGCAACAATAAAATGCTTAATCTCAGTCTTGACTTTCAAGATAATATTATAATAATCATGCTATGCCCATCTCTTAGAAAGATCGAAAAACAATTCATAATTCCCATTTACCGGGTACTTGGTCGCCTAGCCTTTCGGAGAAATTATCTTAAAGCCGATAAGCTTGCCAAAAGTGGAATAAAATGCTGAAATAACATGCGATAGATGAGGTAATTTGCAGGAGGTCAAAATGCAATATCCACAACTTAACAAGACAGGTCTGGTTAAAGGTGCATCTAAGACGCAGAAGGAGTCTCTTATGTGTGAAGAGGTCACATATGGGCTCCTTATGACCATTATCACAGTCCATTGGATAATTGTAAACTGACTCGCCTTCCCTTTTAATTTTTTTTAGTTTAGTGGGTTGACCTTAACTCAAAATGGTCCTGTGGATGCCTACATAACAATTTAGACCACCTGCTCCAAAGTAAAGTAGAAACCTACAGCCAGTGTTTGATTGGTACTCGTAAACTCAAGTAAAGGTAATTCAAGTTTGGTCTGTCCGAAAAGCTCGTACAGACCGAATTCATAAACTACAGATACAAAAAGTTCAGACTTTATAATTTATTTATTTCAATTACTCGCAAATAATCGCTCTTATTGTATTCGCAATTTGACCTTTCCAATTGTTTCCGTTTTTCTTTGGAAAGTACGTGAATGCATTTACTCGTATTTCTGAGTCATTAAGGTTGCCATTGACTAGATAATTAAAACACTATCTCGTTCGCTGTTCCTGAAATCAACACATTCATGAAATCGAATTGGCACTAAAATATAACAATGGCAAAATTGAAAGAAAACACCGTCTTCCAAAATATGTGTCAAGAGAGCAATCATTTTAGTACAAAGTTTACGAAATACGAATAAAACGAAAACGCACGCTCATTATTCTCATCCGTAAAAGTAGGAGTAGTATCTACAAGTAGTGTGTAAAGCAGTACCGGGGAGTATCAAGGCCGAATGTTCACATATGAAAACTCAAAGCACAGCAAACATGTCTGACTTTGAGTGCTGGTTTTAATTACTTTTATGGGACTTGAGAGTAATTAAACATTAGCATGAAATAATGGCAAAAATTGTGATTTTTTTCACTCTTTATCTTCATTTTCTATAGTGTGATCGAGTAGCAATTACGTTGTAGAGATTTTTCATCTTTGGGGGATTTTCCAAGAGCCTAACCGCTACCAATTGAGATACATTTTTTTTTTGTTTTTTTTTTTGTTATAACTCAAGAAAAAGTTTCTAAATTATAGTGTCGGATTTGTGGTTGAAGACTTGTTTCTTTGACAGTCGTTTGGATTTTGATAAATGACGTTGAGTTCTGGAAATGCTTGTACTATAACTGCATAGTGTTTTAGTGCCATCTTTGTTCGAAAAAACTCCCCAAATTTAAATAAACAATCATTCTAGAAAATTTTTTATAGCTTGAGTTCTACTGACATAAGAAGTTTGCTTTTAAAAATAGTCTTTGTAATTGATTTTATCGTTTGACCCCAGTTGCTAAGGCTTACGAATTTAATGGGTTGCAAGTTTAATGTGATTAATCTCTTTGAAAGCTATGTTCTCCAGCTGTTGTGATTTGTTAACGAGTATACTCAAATATGGCTCTGCCGTTGTTAACTTTATGATTCTGATTATAAGCTATGTAGAAGCTAACATTCGTAATTTCGCGTTCAAACTCTCAGACACGTAATATACGACATCTTTTATTGATGATTTTGCAGATCGATTTTAATTGGACTTATTTTAACTTCCAAGTTATTAGTGATTAGATATTAGGGAATAACCTTAAGCCCAATAGTCTTCCCTTTGTATTTTCTATGTTCATTATGAGAGATAGTTCAGTGTTTGATCTTAGACACACAGCTTCTAATTTGCCACATCAAACTTCCTGCTATCCGAGATGGCGGTCAGGTTGGCTATTATTGGACTAAAATAGAGTACGCTTGCGGTATCTACATTTGCACTAACAACCAAACAGCTATAAAATCCTTCAACTCGGTTTTAAAAATCGTTGCCTACCTCTCAATAAAATGGCTAGTCAGTTTGAAATTCACGTCTGCAAGTTAACTGGTAACCGGAATATGCGGAGAAACTATAAAGCTAATGAAATTGTCAAAATGGCATAACTCCGATTTCGAAGGACAAACTCGCATGCATTCGCATTCGTTTCTTCAGATGAGACCAATGGCAGGTGGTCAGTTGGCACAAGTTGTTGTCTTACTAGGCCCAGACTGGATCTGAGGCGCACATTCATATTATTGATCACGGAATAACCACCGTGTGGCGCTCTTATTGTTCCGATTTGAGCTCTGTGTTTTTTTTGTTAAGTTGGTAAATCTGTTGTTGATATTCCCTCTAAATCTTAGCGTCATAGCTTGACATTTGCAAAAGTTACGTAGCCAAGAGTACATCTATCTCTGTGTGTGTTGACGATTTTTTACAATTTTAGAAATGGATTTAAATTTGCAACAACGAACTTGTACCTAATCAAGACATAAATACTGGTACACAACTGAACTCACTCATTACGAATGCAACACTGGGCGCATCCATTTCGTATTGATTGCGATTTGACAGTTGATATTTATGCTTCATTGTGACGTAAAAAGTTTTTGACATTAATTGCTCACAATCATGGAATGGGGCGACATCGAATATTGTATTGTTGTAGTTGGCCTACTTAAACGCAACATGGAAAAAGGCGATATCTTTAGGACGTTGCGACCGCTTGGAATCACTCGCAATTTTGTGTATCGTGCTGTGAAGTTGTTTGAGGATACTGGTGGAGTACGAGACCGACAAAGATCCGGCCGTCCGCGCACTGTGAGAACTCCGAAAGCGATCAAAGCCGTGAAGAAACGAATCGACCGAAAACCGCTGCGAAAACAGAAAACCTTTTCGCGGGAAATGCAAATTTCGCAAAAATCCATGTCTCGCATTATCAAAGAAGATTTAGGACTCAGCGCGTACAAGCGACGCACTGGACACCTGCTCATGGCCGCATTGAAGGAAAAACACAAGCGAAGATCGAAAGCGTTACACAGCCGGTACGCGAAGAACGCTTACAGACAAATTCTGTTTACTGACAAGAAAATCTTCACCGTAGAAGAGTCGTTCAATAAGCAGAACGATCGTGTGTATGCTCGGTCATCCAGAGAAGCATCCCAACTCATCCCGAGGGTTCAAAGAGGCCACCATCCCGCGTCTGTAATGGCATGGTGGGGAGTGTGCTACGATGGCGTTATCAAGCTCCATTTTTGCGAGAAAGGAGTGAAAACATCGGCCAAAGTATATCAATCGACCGTCTTGGAACCCATTGTGAAATCTCTCAACCAATCAATATTCAAAGCCAAGCCATGGACTTTCCAGCAAGACTCTGCTCCAGCAAAAACGACTCAACTGTGGCTCAAAACCAACGTTCCGGACTTCATATCAGCGGATGATTGGCCAGCTGGTAGTTGGTCCGTATTAGAGGGCATGGTTTGCTCTACTCGTCACTCAAATATTGAGTCGTTGAATCGAGCCCTTGTCCGTGCAGTGGACAATTTCCCCATGCATGAAGTGCGTCTCGCAATCGATGAGTGGCCACATCGTCTTAAGTCGTGCTGGAAGGCAAATGGAAGTCATTTCGAATAAGTTGTTCTAAGATTTGTAGCCATTTAATAACCCAATAACAAAACAAAAAACTTGTTTAAATATTAATTCGTTTTAATTTGGCGTTGATTTTTCTGTGTAACAGCATTTATATCCCTACCAGGTAGTAAATTTTGCGTAAAAAACGGATTTCATGGTGCGCGAACGTTGGAAATGTTGCAAAAGTGTTTCTGCAACGATTCTCTAAAGAAAACGGTTGTTTACCAGGGGCACGAACGGTTCCAAAGTGGTCGTGAATCAATCGAAGATGATGAACGCCGTGGCAGACCATCGACATCGAAAACCGACGAAAACATTGATAAAGTAAAAGAAATGTTGGTCAATAACCGCAATTTAACCATCAGAGAGATAGCGGAGGACTTGAACATTGCCTATGGATCCTGGATCCGTCCAAGACATTTTGGTTAATGATTTGGGCTTCCGTCGTGTAGCAGCAAATTTGGTGCCAAAAGACCTCAATTTCATGCAGAAAAGAGACCGTGTTGACGTCGCAAAAGAGATTATTTTTAAAAGGATCATTACTGGAGACGAGACGTGGGTTTATGAGTACGACAGGCAATCCAGAGATCAGGTAATTGTATGGCGTTCACCAAATGAGCCGAGACCAAAAAAACCACGTTGTTTTCAGTCAAAAAAGAAGGCAAAGCTCACGGTTTTCATGGATTACAACGGTGTAGTGCATCATGAATTTTTGCCAGAAGGCCAAACAGTAAACAAAGAGTATTATTTGGGCGTTATGAGACGTTTGCGTGAAGCAATTCGCCGAAAGAGACCAGAATTGTGGGCAGAAAACTCGTGGATTTTTGCACCATGATAACGCACCGTCGCACAGTGCCATCATTATTCGTAATTTTTTGACGAAAAATGCAAAAAATACCATCCAACAGCCACCGAATTCGCCTGATTTGGCTCCCTGTGACTTCTTTCTGTTCAATCGAGTTAAAAAACCACTAGGGGGAACGCGTTTCAGCAGCCGAGAGGAAGTAATGGAAAAATCGCAGGAAGCACTGATGGACATACCGAAAACCGAATATAAAAAATGTTTCGAGGATTGAATCAAGCGCTGGCATAAGTGTGTTGCAGTCGATGGGGATTACTTGAGTACCGTGTCACTCACTGCATTCGTCATTTCTTCTGTGCTGAAAAAAAACAAAAATATCAAACAGTGCGGGTTTCCACTTCTCCCGCTCCTGGTCGTAGTACTGTTGCTTGCACTCGGTCACTGCCGTTACTGTATTTATCATACGGTACGGGCAGTGACTGAGTGTATGTAACAACTGACGGATAGCGGCTTGTGTGTGAAAATTTTGTTGGTGCACTGTTTCATATTGTTGTAAGGGCATAACACCTACAGCAATTTGATTCGGTAAACCATCGTCAGAATTTTCACTTCGCAGCCTTGCTTAGTATCGTCGGTGTTTTTGTTTACTGTGTTTGTTTGTAATTATGACCAGAGAATTCAGGGTGGACGTAGCTAATATACGCAGGCTAACAAGTAATCACTTTTCTGCGTACGTCCACGTCTGTAAGTACCGACCAGCTGTTTTGGCACTTAGTGAAACACAGGTAGATCCCCGTCCACTTCTCTTAGATCACTCTGATCTGAAGCTACCTGGGTACGAACTAGTGCCATTATTCTTCTCTCACCGTGGTCTCGCCATTTACGTGCGTAGTGATGTAGCTTACCACAATGTGATCCATGTTCCAATCCGGAATTCAATTTCATGTGGTTAAAATTCCATCTCCGTAAGCAAATTATCCACTACTGCTTTATTTACAGAAGCCCCAAACTGGACAGCAACTCGACCTTTCACGAGTTTGATGCGCTGTCTGACTCCATTCAAAGAATTGTATCCCTGTATCCTCATACTGAAATCGTGATTACCGGCTTCAACATACACAATTCTGGTTGGCTTCGACATTCTGAACAGACAACACCCGAAGGACGGTGTGTTGAGATCTTCGCTGGGCCCACACGCATACCAGACGTTGATAGCCATACCGCCAACACCCTGGACTTGTTTTTAACTTCTCTCCCTGACAAGTACTGCGTTGATGTGCTCTCCCCTCTAGGCTCGTCGGACCATTGTGTCATATCAGCTAAATGATCGTACACCCACCACACAGTTAGAGAAAAGATTCCTAAAAGAACCGTATGGCAATACGAGAAAACCAACTGGAGCGGACTTAACAACTTCTTTAGGAATTTTAACTGGTCGTTATGTTTCCTCGATAACGACGTAGATGCCGCTGCTGACATGATCACAGAAACTATTCTCTTTAGAATGAGATGCTTTATCCCTCATCGGATGAAGTGTATCAAACCAAAAGAAAAGGCATAGGAAAGGATCACGATATTTTAAAGTACGTCCGAAAATGGGCTTGAATGTATACTGATGAGCCTTCATAGCGAGACGGGTGTTACGGTTGAAAGTTTGAATGGGCGGAATGCTACTGGCGATTTCAATGGAGTACTGGTGGTGGAAATAGCGATAAAACATGGTGAGACAGGAGACATTACGTCGGTGTTCGAGGGTGTCAATTGATTGACTGATATTAGTATTACCAATGAGTTTTATCGCACGGTTTCGAATCCTATCTAGCAGGTGCAGAGATGTTTTAGGAGCACCTGACCAGATGTGGGTATTGTACTCCAATTGTGAGTGGACGAATGTCTTAAATATTGTGGCCAGATCAGAGGGGATAAAATATTTCTTACATCGCTTGAGGAATCCTAGACATTTCACAGCATTTTTGGCGACAACGAATATATGGTCATTCCAACGTAAGTTGTCGCTGACACACATACCGAGAATGAAAAGTTTATCGGTTTCGACGATGCAAGTGCCATTCATGGATAATGGCTGGGTGTTTAAATTTCGCTTTAACGACAGCAGACAGCATTATGTTTTGGAAGCATTAAATTCCACTCTGTTGATAGTTCCCAATTGGTTATGCTGTTGATATCGGAATTTAATGAGCTCAATATACGTTGCCGTTCCCGTTCTACAGCCGAAGAGCAGGGACGTGAGTCCAGGAACGAATATGAAAAGCAGAGAGCACTGTCATCAGCAAAGGAATAAATTGGATTAGAAGTAACAGACAAGAGATCGTTAATGAAGATTAAAAGAGTGTCGGAGACAGAATGGAGCCCTGGAGCACACCAGCATTTACTTTGTGAATATCAGACTTGAAACCATTCAAGACAACTTGAATTGAACGTTCCGAAAGGTAATTTCTGATCCATTGAAGAAGAGATTCGTCGATCCCAAAAGCACGCATTTTCGGGAAAAGAGCCTGATGCCAAACTCTGCCAAATGCCTTAGAAATATCAAGTGTAACTATCTTGCTTTCGCCAGAATGATGGTTCCACTTTTCGGTGAGACATGCCATCAGATCACCTGTTGCTACGAAAACCGTACTGCCGGTCATTAAGAAGTTTTCGTGTTTCGAGATATTTCATGAGCTGCCGGTTTATCAGCGTTTCCATGAAACGAAGGGAAGTAAGTGCAATGGGTCTGTAGGAAGAGAGAGAGGAAGATTCGCCTTTTTTGGGGCGGGCTGGACAAATGCTGTTTTCTATCTGCTCGGCGAAGAAGAACACCTCTTCAGAAGGATGGGAGATATACCATCTGGACCAGCGAATTTATGTATATTAAGATCTTTAAGAACTCTTGTAACTACACGAGTGCGAAAGTGGATTTGTCCCATTGATTCGACGAAGTGTTGAGCTGGCCGCAAAGTGTGCAGGCAGCAGATTGGCCTTCCAAAGCTGACAGCTGGAATATCATTGTAAATGAGAGTTGGGATCTAGGATGAGGCAGAATTTCTAATATTTTTGACGAACGACCAAAAGTTTTTACTACCTTTGGGACATTATAGTATTTTTTGCTTCAGTTTTTGGTCGTATTGGAATTTTACACGCTTGAGAAAGACGTTGCAGTCATTTCTGGCTCGTTTGAACTTTTTTCGATTTTCCTCAGTAGGGCTGGTCTTGCAGGACCGGCTAACGCTCGCATCAGGTTGTTGGGTGTTGGTACTGTTGGCACTTTATCATAGAAGCGGTTGTTCATCTTTCTTCGAAAGACTGAGAAATTCTATTAAAAGGAACTTCCAAGGAGTATAATGGACTAGTTTTTGCCCGAGTGCTCTGTTCCGATGGAAAAAAAGTCTGGAAGCTGCTTATCGTGTAGCAGTTATTTGCCCTTGAAATATGCAACAGTTGTTCGAAAGACGAAACTCCTGTATCTGTGCCTTCCAGCATTTAAGGTTCACCTGTAACACTTTAACAGAAAAGGTGACAATTGTCTCCTTTTTCCATTCCGATCGATTTCGAATCAGTGTTTTGTATTTAGTCCTTTTATTAGGAATCTTACTGATTTGAATGGTCATATGGCCAACACGGGAGTTGGTCTATATCTGAGATTCTCTAAATCTTAAACCCGTTTTAGATCCCTCTAGTTTTCCGAAGGTCTTTTCGGCTAAAGACCCTATCCCTATCCCAGGTCTAATTTTTTTTGTATGTTTGTGTTAGCAATGATAAATTTTCTTATACCGTCCTGAATATTGAATTTATTTTCTAGAGTATTTTGCTCATTCCTTCTATTCTGACATCTTGTTTCTAAGTTTATATGGAACTTAAATTTTACATATTTTTGTCAGTAATACTTGCTCTATCTTGGAGGGATTGGCCCCAAGTCCATTTGGTTAACTTGCTCAGAGCGGATCCCATTACATCTCTTTTGTTATTAGGAAATGTATCGGGGATAGTAATCGCAGCAAGAGGCCCTTTCGTTTCACCCTTCGTTACCCAGGATGTTGAGTACGTCTTTCACTACTCAGATTTATGAGAGAAATCCTCCTTGGAGCTTAGCTCTATACACTTTTTACAGCTCTTCAGCTCGGCTGTTATCAACCCTACTACTAAATGCAAACGCACAGGGAGTTATTAACTTCCAGCTTAAGCAGTGGATTGAAGAAATCTGCTGGTTTCACATTGTTGAGGGCTCCGTTGATGTCCTTGGAGTTGGAACTTGCTTTTGAATTATAACCGATGTTGTCTATGAGGATTTCCAAAATCCTAAAGCGTGAGACACTGAGAACTTGAAGAGACGTGGAACTTTCACGAAGTAGGATTTTAGCTGAATTTCAGATAGACGCTGGAGATCATCCCGATCAATATTGCGAGACTGGTTTGAATCGTAGTTTGTGTTATTTAACCTATAGAGTATTGAATAGTTCATTGGGCTTAAGCCTGCTATGAGGTTCTTGTTATGTACCCATTGCTGTTGTGTGAAAGCAAGATCTTGTTAGCTTTAGACCCTAATCTGTATCAGTCTCAGAACCCCTTCAGACAGTTGTAATTTGCGGATTATCTAGTTATTCACGCTTATTTTCCTCTCATCGATGGTCTTATCGGTAGTGTAGTACGCTACATTAAAAAGAATGTCCGCCGCACGTTTTGGTTTTTGTAAAGATTTTGTAATGAAATGGGTAAGACTTTTGGGCATTTGCCAAGTAGTAAGGGTTCAGGAGTGGTCATTGTTGGTCTTACAGGGTGCGCTCTTTGAAGAAATAGGATTCTGGCTTAGGCTGGATTTTTAACCGATATCCTTTGTGGAGGTGAATTGCCCTTTCTAAAATCAAAATTGGAATAGGTACTTTTTAGAAACAAACACTATACACCCTGAATGATTCGAACTGCAACCAATTTCAGACTTCTATAATTTCCAAACCGTTCATGACAGTGAGCTCAAATTTTGACACATGACAGATAATTTTATTATTTACAAGCCTTTTAAACGATTTGCGTCTCAGTTGTGTCGAAAAATTTTTATCCGCGATGGAATTCAAACCTGATAGTGTGATTGTTTTATATTTGACGGGAATACCACAAGTAGCTATCGTTAGAGCCCTCCAGCACCTCAACGTGAGTAAATTATTTATGCCTCGAACCATAGCTTGTTACCGTGATACTGACAGCGTTGTAAAACGCCATGGAGGTGGTCATAAAAAAACAGCAACATCGGCAGAAATGGTTCGGAAAGTGAAGGCTCGATTTGAGCGAAATCCGCGTCGAAGTGGAAGAAAAATGACTCCCGAGCTCAACATATCGTTGGAACGGATGCAACACATACTGAAAAATGAGCTTGGGCTTAAGCCATTGGAGTTCCAAAAAGCACATGATCTTACACCGCAACAGAAAAAAGTTAGAATCGAAACAGCGAAGGAGTTGCTACGCTTGCACGAAAGTGGTAAGTTGCCGAATTTGGTTTTTTCCGATGAGTCGCCATTTGTTATCGAGCAATATGTCAACAAACAAAATGACCGAGTTTACTTGCCAGAGAGGTCCTTCGAAAATTTACACCTTCGGACGGCCACCAGAAAGCAGGCAGCACCGATGGTGATGGTTTGGGCTGTCATAACCGCCGACGGTCGCTCTCCGCTCGTATTTAGGACCGCGATCGTATACAGTGAAACTGTCTTAGAGGCAGTATTGAAGCCTTGGGCAAACAACCTTGGGCAACAACCGTGGATATATCAACAAGACTCGGCACCGTCTAACAAAGCGCGCGTCAACCAAGTTTGGTTAAAAAACAATGTTCCACACTTCATTTCTTCGACACAATGGATTGCAAATTCTCCGGATGCAAATCCGTTGGATTTCTCTGTCTGGGGTATTTTGAAGGCGAAGGTTGGCACTAAAAAAATACCAAAGTTTGGAACACCTCAAACAAGCACTTCGCCGGGAATGGGCCAAAATACCGCAGAGCCACTTGCGTGCAGCGTGCCATGCTTTCTTCGGTCGCCTCAAGGCCATTATTCGCGCCAAGGGTGGACATATTGAAAACTACTGAGACAATTTGAAAATTGATGTATTTTCCAACATTTTTTGCTGCTTTGGCACAATAAAATTTATCAAAAAATAAAACAATTATAGCATTTTAAAAAGTTGAAGTTCGAGTCATTCACTCTGTATGTACATACATACATACACTTAGAAATGAGTCGGAGATTCTCTTCGTTGAAACGTGTGTATCTTTGGTTTAACCCGTGACTTGAATTGACATCCAACAGTCAAGGTAGAGAGCGTCCTTCAACAACTCAGGATCTCGGAGTATATAGACAAAGCTACAAAGTTGCAAAAATCAAAATTAATGATCTTTACTTGGATTTATAGTAGTCGAAAACTGCTGTCGGAAGTAACAAAGCTGGCAAAAATTATTTAAGTAACTAAACTTAAATTTACCATAAATGCTAGATAAATTACTTGAATACAATCTATCGCGATGAGAATCCTGGTTTACTTCTCTTCACGCAAAAGCACTTCAAATAGTCTTACAGAAGAACGCAGCAAATTGGATTCGCGTAAGTTGTTTAGGAAAATTAATTAAATCGTACCATCAACTGTATGAGTATAGTGCATTTTCTCATTAAGTCTACTTGTTCACCTTGCCTCATCAGCTAACAAAAAAATTAATTCAATACAGAAGAAGAATTGTGTCTCCATTAAGGTGGAAAAATTATTATCATCTAGTCGTTGCGCTAACACCTAAGTCATATAGTTCCGACCATTCTCAAGCTCCGGGGATGAAAACAACATTTAAATTGCTTCCCTCTCTGATTTGCTGTCGATGCACAACCAAATTTCAGGCAGTCATTTCTGCTCCTCTAGACCCTTAAACACACTGACAAACCTCTTAAGGCAAATGCCACACTACATACAATACTATCCTTCAGTCCATCCCCGGCGATGAAAATATCCTCTTCCTCAAGTTGAGTTTGTTAAACTCATACGAATGTGAATGTTTCTTTCCAGGCCGATTGCATCAACTACTTCAAGTCGGGGTTGCCACCTCGATATTAATGTGTAATGCATGAAAAGTGTTTCCGTGTCCTTTAAAACTAGGAATGTACGAGGGCGGGTCAATAAGTCCGTGACTTTTTGAATTTCTGACCTCTTTACTGAAACAGCAACACTGCTCCTGTCAACAGGCATCTGTCAGTTGACTCCTGTCAAAATTTAAACTTGCTGCGTCAGTTAGTTTGTGTTTGACAGCTATTTTTATCAGACTACTCACTAATTTGAGGAGAAAATGGAAAAAAGTGAATTTCGTGTGCTTATTAAGCATTATTTCTTGCGAAAAAAAACCATTACCGAGACCAAGGCTAAGCTTGATAAATACTATGGGGGCTCTGCACCATCGATTTCAATGGTAAAAAAGTGGTTTACTGAATTTCGTTGTGGCCGTACAAGCACTGAAGATGCCGAACGTCCTGGACGCCCAGTTGAGGTCTCTACACCCGAAACAATCGAAAAAATTCACGATATGGTGTTGGCCGACCGAAGATTGAAAGTGCGAGAGATTGTGGAAGCCGTAGGGATCTCGCATGGCTCAGTGGTTTCAATTTTGAATGATCACTTGGGCATGAGAAAGCTTTCCGCAAGATGGGTGCCGCGTTTGCTCACAGTCGACCACAAACGCAATCGTGTAACAACTTCACAGGAAGGTTTGGCGTTGTTTAATCGCAATATGGAGAAGTTTTTGCGCCGTTTTGTAACCGTGGACGAAACATGGATCCATCACAACACACCAGAGAACAAACAACAGTCAAAACAGTGGGTTTCTAAGGGTGAATCGGCGCCAAAGAAGGCCAAGGTGGGTTTGTCAGCCAATAAAGTTATGGCGACTGTTTTTTGGGATGCACGCGGGATAATCCACATTGACTACCTTCAAAAGGGAAGAACAATCAATGGGGAATATTATGCCAACTTATTGGACCGATTCAATGACGATTTGAAAAAAAAACGACCTCATTTGGCCAAGAAAAAAGTTCTTTTCCACCAAGACAATGCAAGGGTGCACACATGTGCAGTTGCCATGGCAAAAATCCATGAATTGGGCTATGAATTGCTCCCTCATCCACCCTATTCTCCAGATTTGGCTCCGAGCGACTACTTCTTGTTCCCAAACCTGAAGAAATGGCTTGGTGGAAAAAGATTTGACTCCAATGATGAAGTCATCTCGCAAACAAAGGCCTATTTTGAGGACCTCGACAAATCATTTTTTTTGGAAGGGATAAAAAAATTGGAGAAGCGTTGGACAAAGTGTATAGAGCTCAAGGGAGACTACGTTGAAAAATAAAATTATTTTTTTATCAAAAAATCTGTGTTTTAATCGTATTCGAATATCCCTTGTTATTTGGTAGAGTTTCGAAAATGTTGTCTCTCGAATATTTTCGACGACAAAATCCAATGTGATTAAATTTTGTAGATACCTTGGGTCTTTATACTAACATCCTCCTCATTAAGAAGATGAGGATGATTTTGTAGATACTCGTATACTCAGCAATTGTCTCTCGAAAATATAAACGATCTGTTGATCCTTGCTTTTCAATTTTTAAGTTAAACTTGGAACAGTCATGCGAGTAAAATGAGTTTACAATCTGAATGCTGGATTGATCGAAAGCAGAAATGGCACTTGCCCTTCAGGAACTGGCTCGTCGTGAAAGATGGTTGTTATAAGGAATAATATGCAACAGCAGATGATATCTTCCGACAAATCAATTTTCAAGAGACTCGGTAGACTTAGAAGTGGGTTTCCTTAGGAAGGAATCCCCTAACCAACCTAGGTATATTAAGGGTAGAAGGTTATTAATTCACCTGAGACAGTGAAAGTTTAAAAGGAAAATAAAATAGGCCGAATGAAAGTCATTCTATCTACTATATAGGAGACGCATGTAGGAATGTAGGAAGATAGTAGCATACCGGATCACTGAAGTATGAAGGAAAGTTACCAAGTATGCCCTCGCTGATAAGCTCATACCATTGTAGATTCCGGGTGGATAAATCCATGTTATTTCAAATCTACCTTAAAAAAACAAATGTAGATAAACGCCAGTGGATGTAAGGCTGATAAAGAGCCATCAGTCATGAAAACCTAGCGGTGTGCTGTGCATCTGTATAATTTTGTTTTTTAATATACACTAAATGTTCTTCCTATGCACGTTATCTCATTTAGACTTGAATTGACACTCATTTCAGGGTAAGCTATCCTACGATGATGATCCTCCGATCATCATAGGCACCAACCTGAATGAAACTTTCGAGGCCACACACCAGAACACCCTAAAAATTACTCTTGCGACTACCCTTCTGAAAGTAACAAAGTGGGAACTTTGTCTATACCCTATATTCGTTGAACTATGTGTGTGTTGAACTGGTGGGTTAAAATAAAGGAAACCCAAAGAAAACACAATAATTTGTCTGGAACAATGCCAAGCAACATGATTTCGGAACTACACAATACCACGCCGAGCGACATGGCTCACATGAGAGAAACGACAAAGAACAACGTCCTTTAGTGAGGCACTCGTACATTCATTTGTGTTTTTGCCATGAATGGCATGGTGATTCCTCCTCACCCCTTTGTTTTTGTTTTTTGCTTTGTATGTTGTTTTTGTGTTGACTCACTGCTAAATTTTCATCCTTATACTCGTGCCACATTTACTCGTATTCTGTGCTTGTCTCCCCCATTCGAATTTAGGTAAATAGAGCGATTTTGAAGTGACGTCAGTGTTCCTAACTGAAACGGATGGATGTCCTTTTGCATCTTAAGGGGATTCGTGTTTTGACCCGCTGAATTTCAAATTAAATCGATTACGAAAATTGCTACCTAACATTGACATGGTTTTATGGATACGTACGAGTATGCTAATAGTAGCATAATATGTACATATCTACAATAATATGTGAGAAGGTGATATGACAAAAAGTGAACAAGAACGAAGCTGCCACAAGCTACTCAAAAAAAAAAGAAAAAAAAAGAAAGAAGGGGGAGAGAGTAAGGACAGAATTTTTGAAAAGGGGAACTGAAGCCTAATTCAGTGGGAACATGAAGCATAGATTCAAATACATACACATCACATACGAGTAGTAGCGAAATGTATCCGTATGCAAAGTTGCCACAACTTGAAACTGGAAGATCGATTGTCGTCGCCAAGCACTAGTAGTAGCAAATTTACACTTTCCGTTAGCTGCATTGCGGAGTGTGTACGGATGCCAACTGATATCCTACTGTTCTATCTAACGTTTTGGTCGTTATGCTAATGGATGTGTGGGGACTCGAAATAAAATTTATATTTGATAGAGTTCGAAAAATGGGTTGAAAAGTTTTCAAGTTATGTTTGATGGTAAAGAAACTTTTGGGAGAATCTTTAAGGTTCCAGATGAATCAATAGTTTTGGTTGCTTGAGTCATCTCATGAATTTAAAAGATATTTTATTCATGATTGTAAAGATAATGAGGTATGCGATTTAAAGGACGAACAAATTTATTTAATCAAATTATGTACTATATTTAAGGTTCTGGTTTCATGTTGGAACTGACAGCAGATTTTTAGGGTCTAATCGCATGCAAAAGGGGGACCAAAAGGTGTAGAAAGTTTTAGAAATACAAATACATGCATACATACATTCTCGTACATATGTTGGATTTGTACCTTTGATATAGAAGAATTTAAGGAAAAACATAATTTGTGTTTGAATATTGAATAATTTGCTTACAGTGTTTTGAGTCTTTTTAAGTTTCTTTCGTCGGCATGACCTATGACTCGCCAATTTGTTTGAAATGTGCACTTCTTAACCCTTTGAAGACCATTTTTTTACCTGTGATATGAAAAATTCGCAATCATCTTAGTTATTACTTGTTGCCGCTAAATATGCTATTTTTGAATTTTTATAGTCCTGTAAATAGTTGCTTATAAGCAACCATTGTCCATGGTCGTAATAAAAAAGCGCACACAACTAGCAAAATCAGAATTTTATTTCAATTATTTATGTATGGTAAGATAAAAAACAGTTTTTATGTGGATTGCAGCACAGGTGAACATCGCATTTCATGCATTTGGAAAGTGGAGTTCCGGTTTTGCAAAGGCGGCAGCGACCTTTCTGGGTCCATATTAACCAATGTCCCTGTTCATCGTATCTAGAAGATTTTGATGAATCGGGAACATATTTCCGTTTCCACGAGCTGCAAGCACTACTTATGGAGACGGAGACAGGGATTGCAGAGTTTGCAGGCTCTCTGCAGTAGGACGACCCCTTGCATGTTTTATGTTGGTGGGGGGAGGCAAGGCGTTTCTTAGTGATCCTGCTATATTCATTTGGAAGTTTATAAGTTTCATCGGCCTACGAAGATTGTTTGATGGCTTGAAATGCTTTCGATATAGGAGCCAAGCGTTTACAACAGCTGCCCCAATGCACCAGTAGACAATGTACGTGTAGAACTTTTTTGACTAATGATTAATTTTATACAGCTCCATAAGCATATCACATAAGTCAACCCCACCCATATGATGGTTATAATCTTCCACTACAGCTGGTCGTGGAATATTTATGAATTGTGTTTCTTTACCGCTCCATCGCCTGCAGGATCCCAACGGCTTGTCGGACATATAGGTGGACAAAAGCGTCACAGCTTTATTATCGTACCAGAAAATCGATGTTATGTTGTTGGTAATCTTGCATTTCATATCATATGAGCCCTTGCCTTTTTTTTTCAAATCAGCTTCTGAGAGGAGATTATATTTCAAAATTCTGTTTCGTCAGACGGTCCCAGTAGAAAATATGCCCATTTCTTTTAGAGCAACCATGAGACTCATCGACGTAAACCAATTATCGAAGTAAAGTTTGAAATTTTGATTTTTTGGTATGTTAGAGGCTAAATACAGCACTATATCTGAAGATATTCCCAACCCATAATTTGGGCACGTTCCGTCACCGACATATAAAGCAAAATTATAAATCATGCCTGATGCGCCAGCTCTGACAAACATTTTCATTCCCCACTTATGGTGCTTTGCTGGATTGTATTGTTTTAAGCTTGATTTTCCCTTGAATGCTATAGTTTGTTCATCCACGCATTGAAATTCTTCTTGAGGCAAGAGGTTAAATCTATTTTTTAACAATTCCAGCAATGGACGGACTTTATAAAATTTGTCATTATTTGATTCATGCTGTTTGGAATTGTCATTCAGGTGAAAACAGGTTTTGATTTTTTCAAATCTTGCTCGGGTCACGGCGTCAGTTATAAAATTAAATTTGAATTTTGTTTGCGGTATTTTTATAATACCCATGTATAGCAGTATACCGATGTAACGCCTGATTTCAAAAGCCATGCATTTTGGTTCTATACCTTTTTTATCCATTGCATATAAATTGCTTTGCAATGTTATAAGTTCAAAAATTTCGTCGTCGAAAATCATTTCAAAATATTCTATAGACGTTTTTACCTGACACTCATCATCGATTACGGTTACTGATTTGCATACCACATTAACAGGGCCCATTTTCTGTTTTCTCCATTTTAACTTAGAAGCGTCCACTTTTTCAACACAAATTTTGCCACCTTCGTCTTTATCATCAGCACTGTTTGGATGTGAATCATTTTCCATCAACTTTTCCAATAAATCCGTTTCAATCTCCTCTTCTCTTACCAAAATTTCTTCAAGCGCCTCTTCCAAAAAGTCCTCTTCGCCTTCATCATCACTACTTTCATCTTCGTCGGAAGAAAGGTGCCAATCTACGTTTGCAATAGCTTCAATTTCAACATCTCTGGTTGATGCCCTCTCCATTTTTTACAGAGAAATATTCAAATCCATCTCCCTTTATGTGCCTTACACCCGCCATAAAACTTCTTCTACATCCCCTCCTTGGTAAAATCGTAGACTTCGCTCTCTGCGAAACAAAAGAAACAAGTTATGGGCGGTATTCCTTCGCACCCACTCTTCTTCCGACTATTCAAATTATCTAGGTACATATCTTCATTTCATTGAACTCTATAACTCTCTTTATCAGCGCTACCTGAATAGTGCGCAAACCAATCTCATAAATGACCCCAAGTCCTTTTTTCAATTTGTCAATTGCAAAAGTAAGACCGATGGTTATCCTTCCTCCCTCGCTTTCGAAACCAAAACTTCATGTGATCCTCCTACCATCGCCAACTTTTTTGCTACATTTTTCAAGCAATCATTTGCCAACAACTCCTTCGTACCAGATCCCTCTTACTTCAATGATCTACCAAATTTCTCTATTGGTCCCTTTCTCACTCAAAATTTCGATCCTGCAGTTATTGAAGAAAAGTTACAAAATCTTAAGGATGAATTTATACCTGGCCCAGACGGACTCCCCGCCATGTTTCTTAAGAAATGCTCTTCCAACCTGTCACTACCCCTTTCCTACCTTTTTCGTCTATCGCTCACACAGGGTGAATTTCCCCAGATTTGGAAGACCTCTTTTATAATCCCAATACACAAAAAGGGATCTAAGCATGAAGTTACCAATTATCGTCCCATTGCTAAACTCTCTCATATACCCAAACTCTTTGAAAGCATTTTATACGAAGCGTTAAGCTTCAAATGCAAGCCTTTTATTTCACCCCGACAACATGGTTTTCTAAAAGGTAGATCAACTACCACAAATCTAGTTGAATTCGTGTCTTTTGCACTCTCAGCCTTAGAAAATGGCAAAGAAATCGATGTTATCGCAACAGACTTCACTAAAGCATTTGATAAGATATCTCATAAATTGATCCTTTTCAAATTGTCTGCTCTCGGCTTTGAGCCGCTCTTTTTAAAATGGATTTCTTCTTACCTGGTAAACCGATATTATAGTGTTCGGTTTAGATCCGCCCTTTCTGTTCCATTCCTGGCCTCATCTGGAGTTCCACAAGGCAGTCATCTTGGCCCTCTTCTCTTCATTCTTACTATCAACGATGTTGAGAGTGTCATTAAGCACTCCTCCCTCTCCCTTTACGCTGACGACACAAAATTTTTTAAATCTATTTCCTCTCCCCAGGACTCTGCCCTTCTTCAAGAAGACCTTGATCGGTTTTCAATCTGGTGCCTCAAAAACTGCCTAGAACTTAATATAGCCAAATGTCAATTTATAACCTTCTCACGTAAATACAACCCGTCTCCCCCCCGACTTTATTTTCTCCATGGTCAACCAATTCCCCTGGTTCAGTCTTTCCAAGACCTTGGCATATTATTCGACTGTGAGCTTAATTTCCGTTCACATATCGATAAGATGATCCTCAAAGCCAACTCATCACTTGGCTTTATTAAACGGTGGTCCAAGGAATTTTCCAACCCGTATGTAACCAGATCTCTCTATATTACCTTTGTTCGCCCCCTGCTTGAGTATGCCAGTCAAGCTTGGTCCCCCTTTCACCGGGTTCATGTTTCCCGAATCGAGGGTATTCAACGTCGATTCCTCCGATTTGCCCTCCGTGGCCTGCCATGGAACGACCCTTTAATCTTACCTCCCTATCAAGACCGCCTCAAACTTCTAAATATGAATTCGTTAGAAGAACGTAGGAATATTGCTGACGTTCTTTTCATTCATCGTCTTCTCTCAGGTTCCATCGACTGTGCATCCATTTTGAACTCCATTTCCTTCAATACCAACCCCCGCAATCTACGTTGTCCTCGTCTCTTCTATCTACCGGTCCACCGCACCTCTTATGGCTCCAACGAACCTATCTCCCGAATGCTCCGAAAGGTCAACTCGAACCTCTCCCTTTTTCATTTCCACCTGAGCACTCCTCGTCTCAAACAAGATCTCCTCCATCACTTCCTTGGTCACTAGCTCTTAAGTCTTTCTGTTAGTTTTTAAGTTAGATTAAGCTTGTATTAAGCCAATAAATGGGGGCCTCAGCCCCCACCAAAATTAAATCAGTCAGTCGTTTCTTTCCTGCAAATCAATTTTGGAATTCAAATATTTTTGTACACTATGGACCAATGTTGCTTATAAGTAAGCAACATGAGTTTCAAAAAATTCTGTATCGCCTAGACCGAGACTGTGAATTTAAACTAATACATAAAATAATTAACTTACCTTTATACTTAAACATTTCGTTTATTTTATAGTTATTCGTTTTTTTTTTAATTCAAGAAAAAACAAAATTCTGCACTGCCTTCAACACAAAATTTTTGCTCACCTGATCTTCTACTGATAAACACAATAAAGCACAAGAATCAGGACTACGTCGTATTCGCAACTGTCTCATTTTACTCAAAAATAATCATTCTACCGCATACAGTTTACCGTTACAAATCAGGTGTTTCCAAATCGAGATAAAGAGTGGTAAAATTAAAAGTTGCTTATAAGCAATAGTTGTCTAGCCTGTATTTGACCAGATGTAGATATAGGGTAACGTCTCTAGTCGTCGGCCAATAAACCTTTTGTGTCACCTTGCTCTTCTCCAGTTACTAAGGACTGAAATGAATAAAATTTGTAAAGTTCAAAGTAAAAAAAAAAAAATATTTTCATAATTCATGTAAGTTTTTTTTATTTGCTTTAAGACTCTGTTTGTTTACTGTCTGCCCTTCTGGGAAAAATTCATGATGCACTACATGAAAACCATGAGCATTGCCTTCTTTTTTGACTGAAAACGACGTGGTTTTTTTGGTCTCGGCTCATTTGGTGAACGCCATTCACTTGCCTGATGTCTGGATTGCGTGTCGTACTCATAAACCCACGTCTCGTCTCCAGTAATGATCCTTTTGATGAATGCGGGATCGGATGCAGCCTCGCAAATCATCTCTTTTGAGATGAGGTCTTTTGGAACAAAGTTAATGCCTGCTACACAACGGAAACCCAAATCATTAACGAAAATGTCTTGGACGGATGCATAGGCAATGTTCAAGTCCTCCGCTATCTCTCTGATGGTTAATTTGCGGTTATTGACCAACATTTCTTTTACTTCATCAATGTTTTCGTCGGTTTTCGATGTCGATGGTCTCCCACTGCGTTCATCATCTTCGATTGACTCACGACCACTTTTGAACCGCTCGCGCTCGTGCCACTGGTAAACGACCGTTTTCTTTAGAAAATAGTTGCCGAAACACTTTTCCAATATTTCCAACGTTCGCGCACCATTAAATCCGTTTTTTACGCAAAATCTAATACAAGTTCGTTGCTGCAAATTTAAATCCATTTCTAAAATTGTAAAAAATCGCTAACGCACACAGAGATAGATATACTCTTGGCTACGTAACTTTTGCAAATGTCAAGCTATGACGCTAAGATTTAGATGTCAATTTACCAGCATAACAAGAAAAACAAAACTCAAATCGGAATAATGGGAGCGCAACACGGTGGTGTGGTGCGCGAACTTTTTGATCAAGGTGGTATATGGATTTCAAAGTTAACACATTGGCTGAAAAGTCCGTGCCGTTTCTAAGAGAGGACACCACTTGAATTAAATACATATAATTTTCAGTTAGTACCAACCTTCAAAAGATACGTGTATAAATTTGACAGCTATCGGACGATTAGTTCTCGAGATATAGCGTTGTGAGTGAAGCAACTTTTGTGAAAAAGAATGGATTCAAAGCAATTTCGTGTGTTGATTTATCATTGCTTTTTGATGGGAAAAAATGCAGCCGATGCAAAGAAATGGCTTGATAAGTGCTACCCGGACTCTGCACCAGCCGAACGAACCATTCGCAAGTGGATTGAAAAATTTAAAAGTGGTCATACAAGCACCGAAGATGATGCACGCAGTGGACGTCCAAAAGACGCTGTTTCAGATGAAAACATCAAAAAAGTCCACAAAATGATTACGAGTGACCGTAAAGTGAAGTTGATCGAGATAGCTGAGGCTCTGAAGATATCAAAAGAGCGTATTGGATATATCATACACGAATATTTGGACATGCGAAAGCTCTGTTCAAAGTGGGTGCCGCGTTTGCTCGCAGCCGACCAAAAGCAACATCGTGTTGATGATTCAGAGGAGTGTTTAAAGCTGTTCAACCGCAATAAAGCCGAATTTTTGCGTCGGTATGTGACAATGGATGAAACTTGGCTCCATCACTTCACACCAGAGTCAAGTCGGCAGTCAGCTGAGTGGCGAACAGGCGACGAACCTCGTCCTTGGCTGGCAAGGTTATGGCATTCGTATTTTGGGATGCACATGGAATAATTTTCATCGACTATCTCCAAAAGGGGCAGACTATCAACAGCGACTATTACATTGCGTTGTTGGAGCGTTTGAAGGACGAAATCGCAGAAAAACGGCCGTATTTGAAGAAAAAGAAAGTGCTGTTTCATCAAGACAATGCACCGTGTCACAAGTCGATGAAAACGATGGCAAAATTGAAAGAATTCGGCTACGAATTGCTTCCCCACCCACCGTATTCTCCAGATTTGGCCCCCAGCGACTATTTTCTGTTCGCAGACCTCAAAAGGATCAAAAGAATCGCCGGAAAGAGATTTAAGACCGATGAAGAAGTAATCGCCGAAACAGAGGCCTATTTTGAGGCTAAAGCGAAATGTACTACAAAACTGGTATCGAAAGATTGAAAAATCGTTTCAATCAGTGTATCGCCCTCGAAGGCAACTATATTGATAAATAAAGTTGAATTTTGCAAAAAATTTGTGTTTTACTATAAAACGGCGCGGACTTTTCAGCTAATGTGTTATATGCAGGTAAATCATATGGATATCTATTTTGTTAAGGTATAACTTTATTATTTTGATTTATAGGTTCCGACGATAAGATCAGAATTGCTCAAAATTGTAGATGACTTTGGTAGTAGGTCGCAGTTTAAATAGGGTATAGGCGCAGTGGATGGTCGTCACATAGTTATAACGTCACCTTCTCACAGTGGTGCTGACTAATTCAACTAAAAAGGAATTTTTAGTTTTGTGCTCTTGGCTGTAGTGGACTCATCATAATCCTTTATATTCATCGGTGTTGGCTATAAAAGTCGTATCTCTGATGGGGGCACTTTCAAGAGCAGTATATATGGACGGCCTCAAGAATGGAACAATGAAATTGCCAAGCGATGAGGCATTACCATGATGAGAAAATCCAGTGCCCTATGTTAGTCAATGGTGTTGTATTTCCTTTACATACCCAGGTTTTGAAACAATTTAGCGGTACTCATCCGAAAGGTTCTTTGGAATGAACTTTCAATTATAGGCTAAGCAGAGCACGAAGAGCTTAAAAAATACAATACATTTGGAATTATAACCGCAGATGCTCTTAACCCCTCAAAAAGTAGCTTGTGTTGCAAAAACTTGCGCTTATTTGTATAATTTTTTTCGTAATAGCGAATCATTGGAAATTAAATACATGGAAGGCATTGTTAAACCGAAAAGATGGGAAGGGCGGTAAACATCCTTTATCCCACTGAAAATGTGCTCAAAGAAATCTGCTTCTGCGACGAAGGAAATTCGGCTCGAGGATGCTAGGTATTTTGTTAATAATGGCAAGAAGATTATACTTAATAACTCAAATGCACTTTTACTGAAATCAACAACTTTTTATTATCATTTATTAAAACTTAGTTATGCATTTTAATTAAATTAAAAAGTAAATAAAGTGTTCCTCGTATATCACATTTGTGAAATAAAAATAATTTTCCGTCCCGAATGGGAAACTGATAAACATTTCATAAATGTTTCATTATCGTCCAGACCACACGAAGCATTTCATAAGCATTTTTTTGTTGCATAAAGGTTTATTGAAATGTCTACGAATTGTTTCGTTTAGTCTGTACGCACCATAAGCAGCCGACCATCGAACAATATCACAGTTTTAATGTAAAATAAAAATTATTCTAACATGTACTCGCATAACTACAGAGGAGGCTGGCAATTAAAACAGTTGTAATAAAGCCTTGATAATTTAAATGTTTTTGTTTTGATCAACTTACACCCATAGTCTTTTCTTTTATAATTAGCGCTTGCTCAAGGAGTTTTTAGTACACTTAAAGTGTTTGCACCCAATGCGGGCGCATACTTCAGATACATCCGAATCGATTCAACTTTGTATTTTGCGAAGTTGGGGGCGAACTAATAAAAGGCGGATGCAAATTGAAGCTATTGTCCGAACTAGATGAAAAGTTCGCTTAAGTTATTGTACTTCAAATAGACAAGTTGCCCATAATAAGATTTTGAGATCGCATTCATATGCCAAGTCAAGTTCTCATTTGTTTTGTGTTTCGTGTATGTGCATTTGCTCGCGAAAATTAAGTTCAATTGTCTATGAAAACTAAATGAAAATAGTTAATTACAATTAATAAATAATATGAAGCTTTTGCATCTTGCAATGGAGGTCTTCTCTGTATTAAAAGACATCAAGGATTACCTGAAACAAAAAAGAATACGATCTCATTGTGTCCGCAGCATAATCGCGACAGAAACAAAATGATTTCTTCAATGTTACGTTTTTAAAAATAGCAGACCTAGATAGTGCTCAGTTTTTTATAGATACTACATACGAGTATATTGAGTCCGAAGCTTTTCCAAAGATTATTGGTAGGAATAATTTTGAACCCACATCTCATAAAAACGCAAACCCATTAGTGCGGAATATCGGGCAGCTGTGGTTTGATTATTCGGTGATTTAATTAAATTTCATTTGGTTGTTTATCTCTATTACCTGTGCAATCGCTAGCTGGGTCGGTTAAGCTAGGGAAAAAAGAAACAGTCCGGTCGATTGTGTTTTTTTTTTTTTAAAGAACTTAATACTCAAGTGGGTATGAATACACTTACTTATAATGCCTCAGCCTGCGTTAAGTTTTTTATGAAAATGGGATAGAGAGAGAAAGAAAGATGTGTGGGCTCAGTGGTTATTTCGCTCCATGGCACAGTGGTTCAGGTTCCAAAGAAGGGCGGTCATAGTTTTTTTTGTCAGATTTACAATGAAATCGTATAATTTTGGCCTGGCAAATGGTTGTTATGATTACTAGAGGGTTAGCACAAGACAAAAAGCTATTTTTTTTAACAGAGTATATTCATGCATAAAATATTCATCATACATATGTACGAGTATATAAAAAATATAATCTCACAAAAAAAAAATCGAGTTATAATAACAATAAAATTAGTTTTGTTTATCTTGTCAAAACGTAGTATTTTACGTAAAACAAATGTCAAGCAATATAAAATAATAAAGTTACAATAAAGCTCAAAAACTTAATAAATCCAGCACTTCTTTTACTAACGCAGACTTCTTTTTATATTTCAATTTTCTTAAACTAGAAATAAGTGAATCTGAATTAAGAAAAAGCCTGTGCAAGAGATCCATGATAGTAACGTCTCGGGAATGTTTCCTAATATTATCGCGTCTGAATAGTTTGACTAATTTATTACAAGACTCAGCGGCCTCCTCAGATAATTCACCAATAGATAATAAAGAACTATCTATCACTTCTGCTCCGTGAATCAATACTTTATGCATGTATTGATGAAGGTAAGTTATACCTAGGGTATTCCTCCACAAGCATCTTGCCAGTATCAAAAGCATAATTCTTAAATTTTTCTGAATTTATTGGGTCTATAACTTAATTGGGTTTGCTAAGAGATGGCGTAACTCATATTATTCCATTGTTATTATTCCATTGAAACATGCGTTGGAAAGCTATTGTTATTGTACGTCATTTCAGTATATGTCATTCAGTTGAAGCGTAAACAACAATAATTTTTTTTCACTCAAATATGTCGAACTTTGTGCCTGAAAAAGTGTTTTTGAGGGGAGTTATTCTTCGTGAAGAAAACTGCTGCCGAAAGTCATCCTATTTTGGTGGAAGTTTATGGTGAACATGCGCTAGCTGAGCGAACGTGCCAAAAGTGGTTTGCACGATTTAAAAGTGGTGATTTTGGCTTGGAAGACGATGAACGTCTTGGGCAGCCAAAAAAGTTTGAAGATGAAGAACTGGAAGCATTACTCTATGAAGATTGTTGTCAAACACAAGAAGAGCTCGCAAAATCTTTGGGTGTCACTCAAGCAACCATTTCAAAACGTTTAAAAGCAGCTGGATATATTCAGAAGCAAGGAAATTGGATTCCACATGAACTCAAGCCGAGAGACGTCGAAAGGCGGTTTTGCACGTCTGAAATGCTGCTGGAACGCCACAGAAGGAAGTCATTTTTGCATCGGATTGTTACTGGTGATGAAAAATGGATAGATTACGACAACCCCAAGCGCAAAAAATCATATGTGAAACCCGGCCAACCAGCCAAATCAACGCCAAAGCCGAATATCCATGGCTCGAAGGTAATGCTCTGTATTTGGTGGGATCAGATGGGTGTGCTGTATTATGAGCTGCTAAAACCGGCTGAAACCATCAATGGACAACGCTACCGAACACAATTAATCCGTTTGAAGAGAACAGTGGCCGAAAAACACCCGGAATATGCGACCAGACACGAGGCAATAATTTTCCATCATGACAACGCTCGGCCCCACGTTGCTATTCCGGTTAAGAACTATTTGGAATGATTCATTCTTGGCTGCCAAGTCGGCGCAGTTCTTTTGGGATGGGATCCACAAATTGACAGAGAGATGGGAAAAAGTCATAGCTTCAGATGGGCAATACTTTGAATAATACTATTGTACATTTTTGAAATAAATGTTCAAATTTTGAAAAAAAAAACCGCACGAATTAAGTTATAGAATAGAAGAAAAACTCTGCAGAAGGTGACTGCATCTGTCAATAAGATCTTTTCTAGTACCGGTTATTTCAGATGAAATATCAGAGTTATGGAAAAATGTACGTGCTGTGTTTCCATCATTGGACGTGCCACTTCCTCCACTTCAAGGTTTGTCTATAATTAAACCTAATTTTTCCCTAAACTGCCGTTGAACTAGCTCTTTTCTCTGATCAAGACTAGATTTATCTTCTGCAGAACGCGCTTGCCACTTTTTAATATTAATTCGATAAGAAACATGAATAAAATACTCGAAAAATCTAATTTATGAATGCAGAGGAGATAAGCCAAACTCAAATTTACTAGTATCAGGGAGTTATTTTAAGCATATACTATTTAAATCGTTCATCTCTTTTGGTGTTGCACCACAAATGTAACACCTACCCGTAGATAAGTCGCTAAGTGCAGAACAAACTCAATTGTGAGGAATGGGTGATTTTAATTTCGTGGCCATTAACAAGCACTGAAGCAGGGACTAACTGGTTAAATTGGTGACTTCCTTTGTTTCTTTTGTAAATTCAAAACGAATTGGTCTGCACCATCTAGTAGAGGAAGGGCGTGGTTTTTCCAAGTGATCGATTCATCATAGGTATTTGGTTTATAAACAAGTTGAAGAGGTACATAAGATGTGAGAAATAAACTCGAATCTTCGATAGTTGAATCTAAAAATTTCACTATGGCCTGTGCTGTCATCGAAACCCCATTTACCAATTAAAACTAAGTCATCCTTAGGTTCGTGAAGACTTTCAAACACAGCTTTTTGAGATTTAACAATGCGACTTGATCTATGGTCTAACAATGATTGCAAATTGATTTCAGCAGAAGATTCCATCGCGCGAATAACAGTTGGATAGCAACGTTTTTTTGGCTTCCAGCACTTTATGATAGGACGGAAAAACATTTGGTATTTTAGAATGAATCACTTTTCTTAATAATAAATATTGGTTTTTAGTAAGCTTAGCTTCATTAATAAATGAAACAACTTCATCCGTGCTAAATTCCAAAGAACTTTCTGATTGATTTGTACTGCTACGTAAAGTAGTTACAGCGGAATCGTCCATTTGTGATAAAACTGCTAATCTGCGACGTTTGGACCTCTTGCTGTAAACTCCTTCCTGTATCGCGTTCCGCTTGTAGATTGAAGAGTTTCCTTTTGCTCGTCGTTGTGGTTTCCACATACTTCTCCATCAGATACTTTAAGTATGCAAACTTCGGTCTCATTTAACCAGCTTTCGTATTTGGCCACTAGCTTAGCTTTTGATCTCCTAAATTGCTTCCAATATGCGGCAAACCGTTTGCAGAGATTCGAGATTTCTCAAGCACTCAGTCTGGATATTTTCAGCATCCGGTAAAAAATTCGCAAGGGATCCAAACACTTCCCGAAACCTATCTGCTTCATTTTCTTTACTGGGGGTAAAAGAACACGTAATGGTTGTACCTGCAAAAGAAAATGAAAATTTTTTTTTTCTAGTACTGAACCTAGTCTCCTCAATGACCTGTAACAAACCTCAGAGCACCCAGGAGCACCTAAACTTTGCGGATATTAAAACTAGGAAAATAAGAGATTATATTGATATTTGACTCATTTATGGCGATTCGTGCCTTCATAAGTAAAAGCTTAGGTGAATATGGAAAATGGTTGAAAACAAAAAAAGTGGAAGGTGTGTTTTGACGGAGCTAGTTATGAATAGTCGCATTGTTAAGGAAAACATAATTACTTTAAAAATATCGTACATACCTTCAATTTGAATATCCATTGCACAATTATATCACAAACAATAAATTCCGCGGAAAAACCAGACTTTAAAAACAATACCAATTTATGTGAACAAATAAACTAATGAGCACTAATCAGATGTTACCACTTCCGGTGCACAAAATTAACTGTTTGTAATTGAAATGTTTTTTATACCTGTGAATAGAAGGGTTTTTTATGTTTCCTCTAACGCTAAAATAACATCATATTTGCAACATCGCTATTACGGCCATATGACCTACGGCTGAACCACTGTACATGGATGGCATCCAATATTTAATGGGAAGACTAAATTCTTAGTGGAAGTTGGCTTGTTGTTGATTTCTAGTCAACTACTCATCTTAGTTGATTTTCGTAAACTGAAAAATGGATATGTCTTTCGGGCGAGGCTGGGATTCGAACACCGAACCTTCCGATTTGGAAGCCAGTCCACAACCACCAATGGGAAACACATTGCTATAAGCTGTACATTCAGCAGAGGAAGCCAAAATTTTTGCATAGTTCTGATGGCGCATGGTTTAATATGTTTTGTAGTTGTTCTTTATTCTGACATTTATAGGTCTTCTCCAAAGTGGATTTGGAAGAAGTCTTTTAAGCGATATCTTTCCCCCAAATACTTACCAAATACACGTATGAAAATTCAGTACTATTTTGTTGACGATGAAGCCTTTCCATACCTGTTGTGACCATATCCAGGATTGCTTTTACTAACTGAGAATGAGAATTTAAACAAAAGGCTGTCGTGAGCTCGCCGTACTTTTGCAAATAGTTTTCGTATCCTTGTGTTACGTTGGCGCATATTGCTCACAACACTATGCACCTATGCACACGGAAATTCCTGAAAAATGCTTGCGTTGCAAGTGATGCTGATCGCACACTCAGTACGAAACCAAAAGTGAACTAAAACTCGACGAAATCGAGCAATCCGGCATCATCGGTGCAGGACACAAATTGTTTGTATTTGCACAATTAGGCACGCATGTCTGCCTTTAACGACAAACAAAGGTTTTACTACTAAATCGGTTATTTAATTCACCACACTTCCTTTTAAACCAGAATATAGTATGTTCTAAACATTACATTAAAATTGAAGGCTATGGCTGGCTTCATTGTCCCCGTATCATGATATTAAATTAATTCGGCTACTGCTTTTGGTAATGGTGATTAAAATGATTCATTGCAGAAATATGTTGAACTTAGTCATTCTTTGCGATATCATCGTAGCTCTTCTACATCTTGAGCTGAAATAATGCCAGATCAAATTATTGGCATTTTGAACGGTTTGTCGCCGAATGGTAAACACAAAATCCTTTTTATCTAATCCTTAGTCGATGTCTGCTCAAGTTATAATTTCAAATCAGATTCGAGTTGGATTTCGATTCTTTGCGCAATACCGTCAATAGTAGCACTTTCATCAGCCTGTCTATTAAGGTGCATGTCCATTTGAGGGTAAAAATGCTGCGAGTAGGTATCAAGCTGCTCTCGAGTGTAAAATCGTAAGTGGACACAGTCCTGCGAGCAGCTTTTGGAGAGTTGACTTACTAGTCTCGAGATTCGAGCTTTTCGGGAGTCGCTCTCAAATGGACACACGTAATCATCACTATCGGAGATCTACTCGCAGAATTCCAATGCTGTCCGTACTGTGAGGGCAGGTATCGAGAGTGAATATGGCGAAAACCAAGATATTAGAGGAAACTAATGAATTAATCGATAAATACGAATCTACGGAAACCTTATTGAAAAGAACTGAGTCTGGATGTCGTGATAAAAACAAAAAAAGTTCTATTATAAAGGAATTGGCGAAAGATTCACGTGCTCTGGAAATGAAATTAAAAGGAAAAATAGTTATTTATCTTACAGCATGTGAGGGCCCTTTTTAAGCACTTTAAGAATCGCGCACAAGCGTTCAGTCATTTACTGCGCCTCGGTAATGTTTTTGATGAAGTCGCTGTCATCTTGGAGACACATTACATTGGGTTGCGGCTAAAGTGTCAACATGTCTCATCCGTGTCCCTGCTCGGTGTTCGATCCAAAAATCGTAATCCTCAAGCAGCAGTGCCCATCTGGCCACACTTGTCATAAGATCCTTCTTTTTCATGGTGACTTCGAAAGCCTTATATAACCACTTTAAAATGTTGTCATATAACATAAATCCGAAACTTCTTTAAGGCCTGAATCACTGCTCGTGTCATTGTTTCTGTGTCTGTGGTACACCTGCTCATATACACTTGCGGTCATAAAAACCGCACCATATCAAAATGATTGAAAAATTGTTAATAACTACGATAATAATTTTTATAATGAAATGAAATTATTGTTGAGTACTCCGCAGTAGTTTATAAGTATTTCTATCTAATTTCCATCTGTTTATTGAATGTTTGCAAAAAGATATTAACAAAGAAAGAAAAACCAGGTAATTTTCTTATTTTTTTTAAATATTTTAATACAGTCATTGGTTAACGAAATCAAACGATAGATTTTTTATGTATGTGTATAAAAGATGTTTAGATATGCCGCTTTTACCAAAAAATTATCAATATCGAGTTGCTCCTCCTTTGGCGGTTATAACCGCTTTTATTCTAGAAGGCATCGAGTTTACTAGAAGTTCAGTAATATCCCTTGAAATTTCAGTATTCCATACATGTTCCAGAACTTCATTTAGCTTTTTTTTTACTCTCTGGTTTATGTTCAGCCACCTTACGTTTCATTACATGCCACAAGTGTTCGATCGGGTTTAAATCGGGCGAATTAGCTGGCCAGTCTAGTCTAGTAATTCCGAGGTCATCAAACGTTGTCTTGAGCTGAAAATTATTGAAGGACTCAAGAATTTAGTTTAATTCAATTGATTTATAAAACTTTACTTACGGATTTGGCGCGGTGGCAAGGTGCAGAATCATCTTGAAAAATGCACTTGTCAGTATACGAATGATGCTGTTCAATTGCTGGTACCAAAAACTCCCCTACTACTTCTCCATACTTTTGAGCGTTCATAGTTCCATTAACAAAGTGCAAAGGGCTCAGAACGTAAAAATAAAAACATCCCCAAACCATCTGGCTTTGAGGAAACTTCACTGTTTTGACTATGCACTCGTCCTTGAACCTTTAACCTGCTGACCGTTGTACGTATGGCAAATTGTCGGCACACAATAAATTAAATTTACTTTCATCGGACCATATCACACATCGCCAATCCTCCTCCGTCCAATCTTCGTACTTTTTTGCCCACGTCAAGCGAGCTTTTTTAATTTTTGTGGTTAGCAGAGGTTTTTTCGCTGGTCGTCCTCCATATAAACCTATCTCCCGTAGCCGTCGGCGTATGGTTTCGGTACTTAGATCAACTTGATGAAATTCACTCAGCTCTGCGCTTATACGGACAACACTTTTAAAGCGATCTTTCATGCTAATTCGTTGTAATACATTGTCCGTCTTCTGCGTTGTTTTACATTTCCGTCCCGAGCCTTTTTTCCTTTCCAGTGGATCTAAATTTTCCTTTTTCTTCATCAGTCGTACGATAGTTGAATGACAGCATCCTATTTTAACCACAATCTCACGATAGCCAAGCCCTTCTTCGACTAAAGTCTATGGGGAATACCCTTCATTAGTGTGAGAAAAACCCTTACGATCTGATGTAATTAGGCATTTTTTGAGAACTCATTAGGTGGTGCGGTTTTTATGACCGCAAGTGTAATAGATTGGATGTAGAGCGTTGTTCTCTTCATTTCGTTGAAGTAAAACTGCACCGTATCCTTCACAGTTGGCATCAGTGTGTAACTCGGTGGTGATACCATACTGAAATATTGTCAGTGCTGGCTTCGTAGAGAGTGCGTTCTTTAGGTCACATCAAGCTGTTTAGTGGTTTCGTGTAATTCTAATCGCCCACCGTTTTTGATCAATGCCGTAAAAAACTTAGCCCTCAGCGCAAAGTTTGTAATGTACCTGCGAAAGTATCCGACCAAGCCCCTGAAACTTTGCAACTCTAACGTCTACGATCTAACCTTTTTTGTTTTACGAGTATTAAGAACATTGCCCATGACAATTGCTGCTGTAACATCTTGTTTGTAGGGAAAAATAATATGGCTTGCACTACTTCAAACCGAACCGATAACTGTCACAGACAGGAGTCTGAGAGTACTTAGTATTCTCGCAGCCAACTCTCGATAGTTATATCTGAACACGCATCTTTAGAGTGGAGACTAAGCGCATGGAAAGGTGTAACATCGTTTGCCTTACCAGCAAATGAAAGATTTTGTATGCCAAAATAGTACAGAAACTAGCTGAAAAATGGTCCTTCCTTAGTTCCGTCACATCATTAACACGTTCACAGTCCAGCGTAAATATGCCCTGTGCCGAGATGCTCATGTATCATATATGATACACATCGCACATAAATTTGCCTCAAAATATGAAACTGAACGAGTTACCCTAAAACAAAGAAAGGGACTGTAGATCATATTACAAAAATAAACTGTAGTGATTGAAGGTTTATTACCAGAAAAATTAATAGAAATAAAAATTGTACAAAAATTCATATAAAATTGCGTAATTTACTTCAACGTAAACTTTTAATGAATTATAATTTCATTTTATTTTACCTTTTGTGATAAACACTGAAACAGTTAAGGCAAAACGGTTTGTCACAGAGTTTGTACTCAGTATTTACCTGCTTGGTTTTTGAAGGTGGCTTGTTGCTGTATTTGAGCATCTTGTAGCACAAAAAGCATTGGTTTCTAATTAATTTCCGATCTTTTCTTGGGATTTCCGTGAGAAAATGTAGCGTAGATACATTCCGTGGATGTTGGGAAGGACCTTGGAGTTGTATATTTGTTGTTTACAGATAATGACGAACAATTTCTTCATGTACTTTGAGGATTGAAATTTGTTTTTGATTCACCTCGTTATGTACAATCATCGTGTTTACAACGATGGTGCCAAATATGATGTCAACAGCAATTTTTCGAAACCAAACAAGTGTCTTTCGCAGTGGCGAATGGTAGCTACTAATTTGATCAGCAACATCTATACCTTTCTTGGCTTTGTTGTAGTCGACTATCATTTGTGGATTTTGTTTGCACTCAAACCTTCCAACTACCTCCTCCATCTCATCTCCGTGGCTAGTGGAAATCATAAGAACATCGCGTTTGTCGTGCCACTTCAACACGGTTATATAGCTATCTTTCTGCCTTGCAACATATTCTCCCTTTCTTAGTTTGGCTTTTGTAACATAGGTCAGTGTTATGATCCTTTAAGTAAGTCGCGAGAGGCATACTATTATAATAGTTGTCAGCGGTTACCATCCTTCCTTCGCCGAACAAGCCTTCACATAGTTTTACCCGAACAGATCCGGGCTTATCCAATCCCTTAATCGCGGAAATAGAACCACGACAGTACATAGTTTGTATATTTTTATGCCATAAGGACTGGATTTAGCCGGATTATAGGTTCTGAATTTCAACCTCCCTCGAAATTTTACCATGGATTCGTGTATGACAATCGTTTCACCAGGTAAATACATTTTTTTTTATTTTTTCGAATACTTTTTGGCACAGTGGTTCGATTTTGTACAAGCGGTTTGGATTGTTGGGTTGTGTTTCAGCAAAATGCCAGCACTTCAAAATGGTTGCAAATCTATTGTAAGACATGCCTATGTGATGAAGGAAAGAATGATAATAGAGCGGATCCTTTTTCCAATAATGCTCAATGGTAGGAAGTTTAACAAGCCCGGTGAACATGAAAACTGCAAAAAACCTTCTGATTTCTGCTCTGTCGACATTTTTCCACCGGTGAATTCTGCTGGCCTTTTGACGAGCCGCTTTCAAATTTTCCGCATATTTGTTTGTGCAATCCACCATCATAACAATGATATCATCATTTATGTAATATTCAAATATTTTTATAATGTTTGCTTGGCCGTCATCATCACATATGCGTTGCAGATCCTGCACACCCGATCGTCCAACAAATTTTTCCTTGGAAATCGGTAGTATAACCGAATTCCAATTCTCATCGGTTGGTTTCCCAGCTTCTTCATCAAAGCTCGAAGCAGAGTCAGACAAATTGTCTTAGAAAAAAGAAAGGCGTTTTATGTTACTTGTTTGTGTAAAGTACAATATTTCGTCACCTACCACTCTCGTCACCAGTTGAGGATTCTACTTCTGGTGGGACGAAATCATCGCTGCTGCCATCGCTAAAATCAGCTCCCTCCAGTAAGGCTGAAGCTTCTTCACCTTCTACAACTTCATCTTCCATCTCAAGAATTCGCAGCGTTTCCTCCCTCGATACAATTTTTCTTGAACGACTCATTTGTTTAGCTGGTTTCCTCGTAAAATTTCGTTTTACACTTTGACTTTGGCACACGTCACATTGACTATTGAACGACTTATTGCAGTAATATGATACGCCACGAAAAAGAGAAAAGAGGAAAGCAGAAATGCGTAACGAGTAACTAAAAAAAAGAAGATTGATCACATATGATACAAAGGGCGCATGGTTGGCAGTATCGATGCCATGCGCCCCATGAGTCATATATGCATATGCTCATATTTGATACATTGGGCGTGCGTATAAGTTTCTCGATCCCTACGCCCATGTATCACATATGCACAAAAAAGAAAATTGGAAAATGAAAAGGAAAAGGAAAATCCCAGTTTTTCACCAAAGTAATATTAGAAATATAACTTTAGAATTTATTCTAGTCGATTTTTAGAAAAAAAAGTGTTGGGCGTACCATTCAAATTCACGAATTTATCGGAATCGAATGTGGACTGTGAATGTGTTAAGCTGCAATTACTCTTTGATCGCGTTTATCATTAATTTATTTATAACAAACGTTCTTTGCTTTGTTTTTCCTCCGTATTGTACCCAATTCATTTAATAGAAAGAAAAATGTGGTCAAGGCCAACCGGTTGAATCTATTTTCAGTTAAGTGGAATCATAAAAACATTTAAAAACTTTCGCAAAGCCCACACACAGAATCCTTTTACGAGTAAATCGTTGAAGCTACAATTTTCGTTTTAATTTTTTTCTCCAATTATAGTACGTCTACCTACATTCATAAATGCGCTATTTAATTTTTTTTAAGCGCATCCTAGCATCTGAAAACTAATCAATTTAATTTTAGTTTCAAGCTCATACATAAGTACATACTACGAGTATGTATCTAAAAGTATACCTATTACCTAAATGCATGCAAAATTGCAGTTGCAAACAAACCTAAAGGCACCTTAATGTCATTTGGACATACATACACTACTGGAGCCGGGGAGAGGCTGCAAACTGTCCAGCTTCGTTGCACCATATTGGCGATTTAAAAGTCATGCCAGAACGAATATAATGTTTTTTGTTTTTTTTATCTGTCTCACATATCCGTATGGCTGAATATTTTCCTTTTTTTTTTGGACGAGGAACAGAAAGAAATCACAAACCCCAAATTCGTTCATGTCCTGGTTGTGTTCAAATATCAGGATACAAAGTGAATCACGTGTCCGTTCTTGTTTTGTTTATGCGCGCAGAATGGAACTTTTCTTGTTGTGATTAAGAAAAGCGGCACGTATCTATTGGCTGGAAATAAAATAAAACAAAAATATATAAAAATGAAAGCACATGTGATATGTTAGATCAATTTAGGGCATTTAACGATACTTTGAAAATGTTATGTTCTTAATGGGAACTATTGGATAAGTTTATCCATAAGAATATGGGAAAAGTTGTTCTGTGATCTCATAAGAAGTATGTTAGTTAATACACTCTGAGCATTGGAGCGATTAATCATTGAAATGTGGTATTTTAAAAGATTAATTCAAATGAAAACTTGTAAAAGATAAATATAATTGTATGTAGTAAATGGAATTGAGGGCAATAGCTTGTTTCATAATTATTAATTGCCAACCCGGCCGTCTTTGAATTTTTTTTGCTGATTTTGTTTTTGTTTAAAAAAGAATCGTTAACTAACTTCTTGCAATTTGTGTATAGATGGTGAAATGCTACAAAAGCTTAAAATTTGCTATAGGAAAAGTTCACTCAGAACAATTTCTTCTTCACAAAATTTGACTTTTGGTCGAACTCCAAAAGGCGAGCGTAAACAAATTAAAAAGGACAACACTGGGGCAGTTGCCTTTTCATATGTTTCGAAATCAACTGACCCATCAACTGTCGCTTCAAGCTTCTAAATGTGATGTCTAAATTATCTTGCCCAGTTCTGGATCTTCATGTTGAACACGCGATAAAATTAAACACTATGAGCATAGCAAGCGCGTCCTCGTAATAGAGGCGAATAGGAAACTTTTTTTTTTTTGTTTTTTATAATTTGGGATTTAAGTACCCTTAAAATGGAAACCGAGGTACCGGTGAACGTTGGTTTTAAATGTTTGAAGGTTATAATGACAAGGAAATAGAGAGCTAGGCAGGGCATTCCATAAGCGAGTTGTACGGCTTAGGAACGAATCACGATATTTTAGAGTACGTCCGAAAGTGGGCTTGATAACCATTCATAGCGAGACTGGTATTACAGTTAAAAGTTTGAAGGGCGGAATGCTACTGGCGATTTTTATGGAGTACTGGTGCTGCAAATAGCGATAAAACAAAGTAATACACGAGACATTACGTCGGTGTTCGAGGGTGTCCATTGTTATGTTTCCAGCTCTCAAAATATTCAGTAAGGTTTGTCATTTCATCATTAATAGTTTTACGCTTGACGAACGTGCGGAAATTAATTAAAACTACTAGGTGGAGTGAAAAGTAACTTCCTTGGGAATTAAAAATAATTTTTTTTTAAAATGTTTTTCTATATTATTCAATATAGCCCCTTTTTAGATTGATATACTTATTCCAGTGATTTTCCAACTTCTTGATCCCATCCGAAAAGTAATTTTCCGGAAGGTTTGCAAAATACTCCGCCATGGCGTCGATGATTTCCTCGCGTGAGCTGAATTTTCTATTGGTGAGCCATCTTTTGAGGCTTGGGAAGAGATAATAGTCCGAGGGATCCAAATCCAGTTACCAATCGACGCCAAAAGTCCGCCCGATTCCACATCAGCAAGTCCAAACACTCTTTCGAAGTGCTGTCGCGTTCGTGTTTTTCGTCAAAAGTGAGCATTCGCTGCACCCAGCGGTAGGATAACTTTTTCATATGCAGAATATTGCCCAAAATATGGCGTGTGCGCTCAGTACTAATCTTTGTGGTATTTGCTAGCTGGCGCACCTTCACTTTCCGGTCAGCCAACACCATTTCATGTATTTTTTTGACATTGTCCTCTGTAACCGCATCGGAGGGCCTGCCTAGTACTATCGAAATTCTGGCTCAGTTGTAAATACATGAAGTCGGTCGTCATCATGGCTTCAGTGTATAGGCAATTCGTCTCACCGTGGAAAAGTTTGAGCGCAAGTACACTCCTTTGGATCTTAAGCCACCAACCAGGCAGAGATTGGAGCGAAATGTAGAAAACATAGCCGCCATAGCGGCCAGTACGGAAGAAAACCCAAAAATATCGATTCGGCGCTGATCAGCTGAATTGGGCATCGGCAGGAAATCGACTAGCCTTTGATTGGATTTGGGCCTACATCCGTATAAGATTGTCTTGACGCAAAAATTGAAGATAGACGATCATAGACAATGCCGTGAGTTCGGTAATTAAAGCGAACACAATCCACAAGTTTGGTTTGGCTCACCAATGGACCTTATTTCTTTCGAAATGAGGAGGAAGGTACCGTTACCGCCAATGGTCTCAGGTATACAGCGATGTTAATCGACTTTCTGTGGTCAGAGTTCAACAACACCGATATATCCGAGCTGTGGTTCCAACAAGACGGCACTACATGCCATACAAGCGACGCAACGTTCGAAGTTGTGAAGGAGAAATTTGGCGACTGGGTCATCTCACGACGAGCATTCATCAGTTGGCCGCCGCCTTGATCAAAAAGTTCCTGATGACACCACCGTGTGGCGCTCCCATTGTTCCGATTTGAGTTTTGTTTTTTTGTTAAGTTGGTAAATCTGATCTAAATCTTAGCATCATGGCTTGACATTTGCAAAAGTTGTGTTGGCGATTTTTTACAATTTTAGAAATGGATTTAAATTTGCAGCAACGAACTTGTATTAAATTTTGCGTGAAAAACGGATTTAATGGTGCGCGAACGTTGGAAACGTTGGAAATGTTGGAAAAGTGTTTCGGCAACGATTCTCTAAAGAAAACGGCACGAGCGTTTCAAAAGTGGTCGTGAGTCAATCAAAGATGATGAACACAGTGGCAGACCATCGACATCGAAAACCGTTGAAAACATTGGTGAAGTAAAAGAAATGGATCCGTCCAAGACATTTTGGTTAATGATTTGGGTTTCCGTCGTGTAGTACAAAGTTAGTGCCAAAAGACCTCAATTTCATGCAAAAAAGAGACCGTGTTGACGTGGCAAAAGAGGTGATTTGCGAGGCTGAATCCGATCCCACATTCATCAAAAGGATCATTACTGGAGACGAGAGTACGGCACGCAATCCAGACATCAGGCAAGTGAATGGCGTTCACCAAATGAGCCGAGACCAAAAAAACCACGTCGTTTTCAGTCAAAAAAGAAAGCAATGCTCACGGTTTTCATGGATTGCAACGGTGTGGTGCATCATGAATTTTTGCCAGAAGGCCAGACAGTAAACAAAGAGTATTATTTGGGCGTTATGAGTCGTTTGCGTGAAGCAATTCGCCGAAAGAGACCAGAATTGTGGGCAGAAAACTCGTGGATTCTGCACCATGATAACACACCGTCGCACAGTGGCATCATTATTCGTAATTTTTTGACGAAAAATGCAACAAATACTCGTGCAATCCAACAGCCACCGAATTCACCTGATTTGGCTCCCTGTGACTTCTTTCTGTTCAATTGAGGTAAAAAAAACACTACGGGGAACGCATTTCAGCAGCCGAGAGGAAGTAATGAAAAAATCGCAGAAAGCACTGATTGACCTACCGAAAACCGAATATAAAAAATGTTTCGAGGATTGGATCAAACGCTGGCATAAGTGTGTTGCCGATGGGGTTTACTCTCTTAGATTTAGATGAATAAACTTGTATTTCAAATTTTCTGAATACATTCCGGGAACTTTTTGGTGGTGTATCATTCAATTTAGTTAGTTATTATGGTAAGATTGCGTTCACCATTCACATCAACAGCAGTACAGGAATAATTTTCAAAAATAAGGTCCAATGATTCCTCTAGCTCAAAAACTACACCAAACCGTAACTCTTTGAGAATCCCTCGGTTTCTCGAAATTCTCTCTTTAGTTATCATCGGCACAAATGCGAACATTTTGGATCTTAACGTATCCGCTAAGTTGAAAATAGGGCTCGTAACTGAAGAAGATTTTCCTTGAAAAATCTTTATCAGGTTGTGTCTGCTCGTGCGTCCAATCGGCGAACATATGGCGCTGGAAATGGTCTGGCCTTCAATTTCTATGTGAACTGAATTTTGTAAGCGTGCATTCAAATTTGTTGTTAAAATTCGACGTAATGTGGTTCTTGAGAGTTTTAATTCCTGCGCCTGATGATGAGTTGATGTGCTGGAGCTCCTGGCCACACTTTCATGTACGAACACGCAATGATCATTTCTAATCTGCTACCGATCGATTTTCTTAGAATTTGTGGATCATATCAATGTTCTGTTAAATGTCCAAGTCGTTAAAAACTCAGGACAAGGTCTTTAAATATAATCCGTAAGTTGATTACATTACGATTAGCCCTGCTTATCTGTGGACCGTTTTCCTTTATTACCCTCTCTACGTCACCTTTGCTTCCACGTCATTTGTTGAAGTCGATTATTGTTGCAAAAAGCGAACGTTGTAAGTGTAGGCAAAGTGTTTGAGATGCTCTTGATAGAGGGATACGTAGTGATTCTTTTTTACCAGAAGGAACAGATCTGGTGAAGATATAATACATATCTATATGTATTTTTATCTGCTCTGATGTTTTCACCCGTCAGAGGACATTTTAATAATATCATAAATGATTTCGGTATATGACTCCTGTATAAAACAATTTAAATATTTTGTCTATGGAAGCTCTCACACGCCTTTTCAAAATCTATGAACTCCAGTTGAAGTGGCGATCGAAAATCGTTGCCATTCTCAGTGATGATGGGTAGGATGATGAAAGGAAAACCGTTGTTTTTTGTCCAGAGGTTGCGTAAGATGAACTTATAGGTGTATCCGGTTTTTCTTATAAGTTAAGAAACTGCAAGGAGCATGAAATATCCTGCTTAGGACGTATTCTCTTGTAGCCTTGATGAATATTTATTTTTTCAACACTTCCGGAAAAAACTTCGTTTTTCAGACCCCCTTTACCAGTAGATACAGAGGTTGTGAGATATTTATTATTTGCGGTGCAATTAATACTTCGCAGAAATACAATAGGGTCTTTATTGTTTTTGGAAGGTTTACCTAAAGGCCAACACTCGTTCAAGTGTTTGAAAAATTCCGGCAATCAGATTATCTCGAAAGTTAATAAACCGACTTACTCCATATTTTACACAAATTCTCTTTTCTATTGTCTTGTAGTTTTCAAACGATTTTTATTTATTTTTTTTTTTAGTTTTAGGCAGTTTTGTTTCTTAAAAAAATAATAAAAAATTAGAAAACTATTGTATATATATATATTTATACAACTCAAAACAAAATAGGGCCCACTAAGTTTTTACACTCTCATTAGGGCCCGCAAACCGATCAGTTCCGTGAATGCATGGCACGTTCACCTTGTTTTCTCCACACGCGTACTCGTTTATCGTCACTAAAAAACTTGACCTTACATTCGTCTGTAAAGAGTACAGGCCTCCAGATGTCTATAGTTCAATCCGAATGCTCACGAGCGTAACTTAAGCGCGCTGCCCGATGTGCCATTGTTAGTTTCGGTCATATGGCGCGCAGTCTGGACCGTTGACTGCACTCAAGTGAGTGCCAGTAGATTGCCGCGGTTGACTTTGTAACGCCCGAGCGGTTATGCAATTATTCATACGTATCGGTTTTCTTGAGCAGTTGTGACTCTGATTCTTCCTGATCCAGATCTCCCTGTTTCTTGGAAGCCTTCCCAGACGTTTCGGCGATACACCGATACGAATTGCAACAGACCTTTGAGACTGAAGCAAATTTACCGCTCTTACTGCCGACAACCGGACATGGTAATCACAATTAATAACGTTGTCAAAGAAAGTAACACTTGGCGACAACGCTTAGAATTAAACTGAGAAAACCAAGTACAGGAAATGTTTTCATTAGTTGTTTTTTAGAGCAGTGCGTTTTCTCAGCCTATTTAGTTGGAGGCAACGGTGAAATTGTTGCCCAAAGTATTGATAAATACTCATAAACATGCAAGCTATACAGTTAAATACTTCGCTTCAATAATGTTTACCAATAGAGTAATTTTTAGACAAAAATCAAAATAAATCTTTGGTGGACCCTATTTTGTTTTGAGTAGTTTCTTCTGTATATACTCGCATATATGTACTCTAGAAAACATATTCAAATGTCTAACATTTTTCGAAAAATGAGAGATTTTAATTGCTCAATATGTCTTAGAGTAAACTTAATGACGAAATTGTGCAAGACATCATAAGGATAGAGTTTTTGTATACTTCGACTCAGGTGTTCTTGAGTACACATAAATGTTTTGAGATAAGCTCACAATCATTTTGAACAACACGAGACATGCAGATACAAACATAATCCCGATCTGGACTATATAGCCGATTACCTTCAACCTCGCATCGAATTTTCTGCTACAAAACAGTCTCTTTGTAAGGGTAAAAACACCTTTATAGATATGGATCAATGTATTTCCAGAACCAAGTGATTTTTGCTGGTATCCCTGGAGGCCCCAGACAAAAGCGTCTTAAACATAATGGTTACCGGTTGACTTTCAACTTTCAGTCATCATCGTTTAATCTTATAGAAGTTGCCTTGCAAGAGTATATTAATGAACACGATGTCTACACCTGGCATGTTGAAATGAGATCACAAAATTGCTTGTTTAGAAAGGTTCGACATACATATTAACCGCATCTTGTTACAGACCGTTTTTAATGTCAAATATTCCGGCGGAAGTCACATCGCCATTCTTCGCGATGAACTGTCCACTTGGGAGCATTTTAAAATAAATTTATAGCAGTGATTTACTTGCGCCCAACCGATACATCTCGAAGAATAGTCCATCTAACCATACGGTATTGAAGGTCTTATGTTTTGCAGCTCTCGGACTTCTGCGAAAACACAACACAAATGTGTTCACAACCATGTATGGTGAGCCGATTAAGGGCTTCAAGCGCATCTGTTACGGGAAAAAATGGTCCTTCGAAGAACAAACCATTGACGTAGTCAATAGATCGAGGTCCTCATCAGAGTTTTGGAAGGCTCTAAAGCATAATATGTCAACGGGAAAGCTAATATCATTGGATCAAAATTGCAGACATCACAGTTGAGTTAACATTTCAGCGGACTCCTAAATCCCGTCCAAATGTTGCCAGCTTTTTACTATGCGGCCCTACTGGTTGACGATGTCTTTCCGGATGCATTTTTTTCTCTTTCTGAGGTGCTAAAAGTCATCAAGTATTCGAAAGTTCGAAGAGCTCCGGGAGAAGACCTCATCCTCTTCGAATTCTATGAGAACTGCACGAAGGAATTCTTTTAGCGCTTACTTCTGAATTCAGCAACATTTTCCCATTGCTTAAAAAACGAGACTATGATGGTCCAATGAATTACACGTTATTTTGCTTAAAAGGCTTATTCAGTGAGTGTCTGATAAGAAAATTCTTTGATAATTTCAACCGGGTTATTGTAGAAAGAAATACTCAATCTGTGATCAAATTTTCTCGCTTATTAACATCGCTGAAATTTACAAAAGTCAACACAAGAATACCCCGCGAGGCGGTATTTTATAAACTCCACGTAATAGGAATGTCTAGTAAAGTCATCAAGATTTTAGGGGCAATGTACGATAGCAATTTAGCATACGTCTGGGCAAATTTATTTCTGATAAGTTTGGAACATCAATGGGGGTGAAGCAAGGTCGTATACTCTGTGCGCTTCAATTTACCATATTCGTCAATGACATAACCTATTTTGTGAGGGGAGAAATTGAGCCGAATGACATCGACTTCCTCTCTGATACAATCAACAGCATGCAGTTGATGATAAACAGACTAGCTAAGTACTGCAAGCTATGAAACCCTTGTGTTAATTTTGAAAAGTCGAAGATGATGATATTAAGAGGCGGAAGCGGTAGGTATTCGGGCAACGAAAAGTGAAGCTTTCAAGGTGAATGTATTCAAATAGTGAACAGTGAAATCTCAATATGAAAAAACACCTTAATTCAAAACTATCGGAAGCAAAACGCGCAAGGTCTTCAGTGTTTGAGTCGTTGTATTATTAACAAAAGCGTAATCCACAGCTCAAAATAGAAAATTTTTTGCGGAGCCCAGAGTTGGGTTTTTTACCATTTTGAGGAAGTAGAAAGGTTTCTTTGGTATATCTTAAAAGGAATTGTTTGCCTACCTAACAACTCGCCTAATTATGTAGTATTTGGAGACTGGGGTACCTTCTCTTTTCCTGGACGCTTTATGAGTGCGCTTTGAATATATGTTTAAAGTAACCGAGATGGAACAAGGCAGGCTATCTAAGCTGCTGATCAATCATATAATTTTGAAAAGATGTCACTTTTACCAGAATTAGGAACGTTTAGCGTCTGAATGCGGTGTTTTTCTTGGAATAACAACAGCGGATCAGGGTACAGCCGTAGGATATAAATTTTTCGCACTATTGTCATCAATCGGACGAGATAGATACGATAGATACATACGTAAACGATGCTCGGAGTTCCCAACACAGAATATACTACTCGCAACTTAGATATGATCTACAACATGAGACCTTTTAAACACCAACTCAACCGACAAAATAAGGGTACAATTAAAAATATGAGGTAAAGTGATCGCACTTAATTTTATTCCGCATACAAGATACGACGTTTTCCACTTTATATTAAAAGCGTACCACCTGAGATATTTTGGGGCGACTATTTTTGACGAGGAGAGAACCACGAACATTTGAAATGGAAACTATGATAGGATAGCGTGGTATAATTACACTACGAAGGGGCCAATGTATAGAAAAGATTTTAAATTAGAAATGTTAATATAATTAGTTTTCGTTACGCAATAGTTTATTAAAATTCTTTATGAGAACGTTTAAAGTTTATGACGTACTATGTAAGTAAACTCGTATTTTATGTAGGGAGCCTAAATATCAATCTGGTAGATGGTCAGTAATCACCAAAAATAAAAAAAAACTTGAAACTATTGTACGTTAATGTGTCAACCTACCTTTTTATGAAATTAAAGTCTTAACTAACTATGTAATTAGCTGTTGAAGGGCTTATCCAAGTCAATCAAGGAAGGCACCCCTGTGTTATTTTTTGCTTCTGTTCCACTGACTTTTAGACACCAGTTTACCCGCCGCATATGAGATATCATGCTTCGTCTGGAAACCGAATTGATTATACGGAGCTTGTTTTTTGTCCGTAACCCACTTAGTCGGATATTTTCTAATCACCTTTTCAAATACCTTGCTGATATTCGGAAGCAGACTTATCTTCGTCATTGAACTTGGTAAACCAAATCTGTGGCTGTCCATATATTTTCCAAGGTTGGATAATGCAAAACGACTCGACCTTTCAAGTTGTAGTTTGGCGCAGTCATATCATTTGCTTTGCACACTTCCATAGGAGTCTATGGCTTCTACCTTCCCCTGAGAATACTTCGATCACAAAAAAGTTGTCATCATGGAGAGCTTCTTCTGAATCTATGGTATACCTGGTGTTAACAACGTTTGTTCATTATCCGCCGTTCGGACGATCCACTTTCGCACTCGTGTAGTAGCAAGAATTCTTAAAGATCTTAACATTGACAAATCTGCTGGTCCAGATGGTATATTTCCCCTTCTTCTGAAGAGGTGTTCTTGCACGCTGGCAAAAGCACGTAAGCTTTTTCATCAATCCTACTCTTTAGGACTTTTTCCGAGCAGTTGGGAAACAGCATATGTCCAGCCCGTCCCTAAAAAAGGCGAATCTTCTCCCACTTCCTACAGACTCATTGCACTTCTTTCCAACGCTGAATATCTCGAAGCACGAAAACTTGTCAGTGACCGGCAGTTTGGCATCCGGCTCTTTTGTTGAGAATGCGTGCTTTTAGGATCGATGACTCCCTTCTTCAATGGATTAGAAATTACCTTTCGGAACGTTCAATCCAAGTTGTCTTGGATGGTTTCAAGTCTGATATTCACAAAATAAATGCTTGTGTGCCCTAAGGCTCTATTCTGTTTCCGAAACTCTTTCTCATTTTCATTAAAGATCTCTTGTCTGCTATTTCTAGTCCAATATATTCCTTTGCTTACGACAGTACTCTCTGCTTTTCATATTCGTTTCCGGACTCCGTCCCTGCTCTTCGGCTGTAGAACTGGAATAGCAGCGTATGTTAAGCGCATGAAGTTCTGATATTAACAGTATAACTAATTAGGGAACCACTAACAGAGTAGAATGTAATGCTTCCTAAACACAATTTTGTCTGCTGTCGTTAAAGCGAAATTTAAACACCCAGCCATTGTCCATGAATGGCACTTGCATCGGCGAAACCGAAAAACTTTCCATTCTCGGTATGTGTGTTAATGACAACTTACGTTGGAATGGCCACATATTCCGTGTCTGGTTTCATCAAGTGATGTAAGAAATACTTCAACCCCCCTGGGATCAGGCCTCAATATACTAGATGGAGTGAAAAGTGACTTCCTTGGGAATTAAAAAAAATTGTTTTTTTTTAAATGTTTTGTTTATTTTATTCAATATAGTCCCCTTTTAGTTTGATACACTTATTCCAGCGATTTTCCAACTTCTTGATCCCGTCCGAAAAGTCTGGAAGGTCTGCAAAATACTCCGCCGTGGCGTCGATGATTTCCTCGCGTGAGCTGAATTTTTTTATTGATGAGCCATCTTTTGAGACTTGGGAAGAGATAATAGTCCGAGGGATCCAAATCCAGTTACCAATCGACGCCAAAAGTCCGCCCGATTCCACATCAGCAAGTCCAAACACTCTTTCGAAGTGCTGTCGCGTTCGTGTTTTTCGTCAAAAGTGAGCATTCGCGGCACCCAGCGGTAGGATAACTTTTTCATATGCAGAATATTGCCCAAAATATGGCGTGTGCGCTCAGTACTAATCTTTGTGGTATCTGCTAGCTGGCGCACCTTCACTTTCCGGTCAGCCAACACCATTTCATGTATTTTTTTGACATTGTCCTCTGTAACCGCATCGGAGGACCTGCCGCTGCTGACTTGATCTGTAGTGGAGTTGCGGCCACCACAAAACTCTCGAAATCAATATTTATCCAACTTTTCTTTTGTTTCCTTCGCCGTTTTGCCTCTTAGAAAATAATGTTTTATGAGAGAACGAAAATCGTTTTTGTCCATACTCAACATGATGCCAAACACGTCAACAACAATCAGCTGTCAAAACAAAACTAAAGACAGCATCGCACTGAAATTTGGCATGTCTGCCTAAATATGAACGGACTTCAAGACACCATAACCTTTTTTGGAGCCGAATACCCGCATCTGATCGGGTACGCCCAAAATGTCTCTGCAACTGCTTGATAGGACTGAAAACCGTGCGATAAAACTCATCGGTGATACTCGTACTAATATCACTCAGAGAATGGACACCTCGAACACCGACGTAATATCCCGTGTCACACTCTGTATCCATTGAAGTCTCCAGTAGCATTCCGCCCCTTCGAACTTTTAAACGTAATACTCGTCTAGCTATGAATACTCATCAGTATACCCTCAAGCCACTCTAAAATATCGTGATTCGTTCCTAAGCCGTGCAACTCGCTTACGGAATGCCCTGCCTAGCTCTTTATTTTCTAGTCATTGTAACGTTCAAACCTCTTTCTTTCCTCCTGATTTTCCTTCGCTCGCCTATATGCAGGCATTTTAATGGTACATAAATCCCTTGAGCACTCGCAAATTATATAAAAAAAAAAATAAAAATAAAAATAAATCCTTAGACATGGAAGGTCGTTTTAATTAACCCTGTGTAACATTTTATTTATTTGCGGGAACATACAATCCAAATTTTATTGTTCCAAAACATTCTCACCGAACCCTGTGACTCTCTTTTAACAATATTTGGAGGTTTTTGGTCGACCACTTCACTTGACCTCGAGGGGATTCTACTTATGTGTGGGCTTAGTACGTCAAAATAAATAGTATTGTCCCTGGTTCGATTAATTGTTATGAGTTCTAAGTTCTAAGTATTTGTCAATCCTCTTATTTGGCAAATTCCTGTTGACCGGTGGATTGAGCGAGTTGGAGTAGAGCGCTCTAATCAATGTCCTTGAAGTCTGATCATCCAACAAACTCCTCCAGTACCATAGTTTTATTTGTAACGGATATTTCGGAACTGATACAGCAGCGGTTATTGTCATATACGAACTTGTGTACACAGTTTATAGGTATGTGATGTGGCCCAATTATATGTCCTCGATTCATTTTTTGAATTCCTTCGCGCTCACTTTGTCTTGTGTAAAATCTGCTGTTTCCTTTTCGTACGCAGTCGCACAAGAAGAATCACTATGCGAAAATTTGTTTGCAAAATCGTTGTTCTCAGCTTGTCAAGTAATATTTAACGGACGCTCTTGGCTCATCAGCTTGTCAATCTGATGATCTGAATTGTGGACTGTTATAAACCTTAGGTCGTTGTGCTCGTCGATCCCAGAAGTAACGGATAATTTGGCTGTCGATTTGCTCTCTTTATTGGGCTTAGCGCCCTAACTTAGTACATGTTCATATGTCATCCACCTTCGGGTGGATTGATAGAAGGGGTTCTTGTAGCTATTATCACTTAAATCAAACACCAATTTCCCGCATTCATTTCAACCTCGAAGACACCAAAGTCTTTGGACTCCACAAGGGTAACCGCCGTCTTCATTCCATTTCTAAAGGAATCGTCCAAGAAATTCGGGCAACTAGTTGCCCTGTCTATGGATTCGATCTCTAGGTAGCAGCGCTCGACTCATACCAAGATCTATGATATCCCGATTTGTTGTTTATATTCGTTTGGCTTGTCAGATTGATGGAGCCATTAGTAAACAGAGCTTTTAAATGAAGTTTGGGTAGCTACAAATAGAATCCTGGAAGATTTTTTTATTGTGAAAATAGGCCTAAGAAAGGACAACACATTCATAGCCTGCAACATATTGAAGAAGAATCCTTCTACTGGTTTTACGTGGAAACCTTCTTCTTTGATCTTTTAGTCTTTTCTAGAAAAATGTATTTTTACGCCGCAATACTATTATGGAAGTTTAATTTAGTTTGGATTTGAAAACAAATATTCCACACAACTTGAAACAGCATGTGGAATGGAAAAATGTGTCAAACTAACAAAATATATGTTATTTTTTACCTCAATACTTGTACATGTATACTTTTGGAATTACCTTTCTTCCTATATGCAAAAAATTTTGTATCAAATTTTGTATTCTTACGCTTTGTTATTTTATTTACAGGGTGTGATAATAAGAGAAGTTGACGAGGGCACACGTTGTGAGGAATGCAAAGCAGACTGTGCTGGATTCGCATCGCACGATTGGAGGTAAGTTCTAGTTCTAGGAACTAAAAATACATCTCTATTTCTATTTGTGAATAAAAGAACACATTTACTGAGTGTGCATCTGTTGTAAAGGAGCAATTTCTCAGCAAACATTTTTTTTCAATACATCGAGGTAGGTCACTCAAATGGACTGGAGACTTGCTGCCAAATTGCCCCCAGGTAACTCAAAATGAAAATAATAGCTTAAGGTCTATTTTGCCATATGTTACCGAGTAGTTTTGTATTTTAATTAAGCTGAATATTTGAGTTAACTTTTGTACGCTAACAACAATATAGAAGTGCATGAATTTGAAACCAAATTATGTGTACTGTATGTCATGTTGTTTTAATAAGGGGGCAGTTTTAAGTTGTAACATACGAGTATGTTGTGTTAGCTTTAACATTCGTTTGATGATGAAGAATCGGAATGTCTCTATTTTGCGGAATTGAAAATGTTTTATATTATACGAAGAAATGGAAAATACATTTTACAACATCACAGGACTTAACCAGAATTTTTAAATAGAAAAAAGTAAAAAATTGGGGAACAGCAATTTTTATTGGAGCGAACGAGTTGATATTGACACTGTCTTTTACGAAAGCGCAGATATAGAAATCACCCAGCCAAATACATAGCAAAAAGATGGTATATTCATGCAATTTATAGGCTACAGACCATGCACAAGTGATAACATGCTTGGGAATGATAACATCAAAACGATTAGTCACAAGACTTAATCACAAAAAAAAAAAAACGGCCACACTCGTCGAGCACATATTTGTCACCCTCACAAGTCAGGAAATAACATTTGTTGCCATTCAAACCACTAAATCTGATCACTACGCCATTGTATATGTATTTTACCAAAAATTGAGTGAAATATTCTTCCAAATTGACCAACCCAAGGCGAATCAATTTATTGCTCAAACAAAGTGGGGAAGTCTTCGTAATGAATCGAACTATGAGCGTCTCTATCTCAAAAAAAATTTTAAACAAAAATAAATAACAAAAACAAGAATGAATAACACCGGAAGTAACGAAAATGTGCAGAAGGACGAATACAAACGATACCGGAAGATGGTCAACAAAAACGTAAAGCCAACTAAGCCGCATTGATAGGGTGCAAACAATGATCAACAACAAAAATAAACTGTTTGGTCTTTTAACAACTAAGGCCCCAGGAGATTTTATTCATTCTTTTTACAAAGGAGCTACTGCGGGTTTTTACGATATCAACGGCATTCGGATTTGCTGATGATATCGCCAAAAACCTTTAATGCAGGAGGAATTTTACAAGGCTTCAAGTAATAAATTCTGCGAGGGCTAAAATGAGTCCCGAGTATGATAGGAGGAAATGTCTTCAAAAGCCACTTGATGATGAATGATAGATTCTATTTGAAATATTCAACAAAGTCTATTAAAAATTATTTTAGAGATGTCAGAAGTACTTATGACTATCTAAGAGGACGACACTATTCGGATGTGGCGATGACAACAAATTTCAAAGAACTACACATCAAATCAGAACACATGCAGACGGCTCAAATAACTACTCGAAATTCCGGCAGTCAACAACCAAAAGAAGTTTAAGAAACGTAAAAAAACTTCTTAAATTGTGTATTCCAAATGCAAATTCTAGTAATTACGAGTATTTGCCTTAACTTAAACCTTTCCTTTCTGCTGTTCAATATTAAAATTCCAGAGCACTAAACATTGTTAGTTTCCAAATAAAATTCAAAAAACGTACACTTACTATTATAAAGCCAGCTGACTACTACTTACTTACTTACTTACAAGCCTCTCCAGTTAGTCCGGTCTTTACCTAACTGCCTTCAGTTACGCAACCCAACTCGATTAAGGGGGGCTTTGCGGACCGAAGCATTGGTGTCCATTCGCTCAACATGTCCTAGTCATCTCAGGCGTCTGATGCGCAGTTTTCTGACTAGTTCGATGTCGCTGTACAGCTTGTACAAGTACAGGATGAATGACTCCAACTTTTTAAAATACTATAATTTTTTTTTATTTTTTGATAAATTTTATTGTGCCAAAGCAAAAAATGTTGGAAAATACATCAATTTTCAAATTGTCTCAGTAGTTTTCAAAATGTCCACCCTCGGCGCGAATAATGGCCTTGAGACGACCGAAGAAAGCATCGCACGCTGCACGCAAGTGGCTCTGCGGTATTTTGGCCCCTTCCCGGCGAAGTGCTTGTTTGAGGTGGTCCAAACTTTGGTATTTTTTTAGTGCCAACCTTCGCCTTCAAAATACCCCAGACAGAGAAATCCAACGGATTTGCATCCGGAGAACTTGCAATCCATTGTGTCGAAGAAATGAAGTGTGGAACATTATGTTTTAACCAATCTTGGTTGACACGCGCTTAGTGAGACGGTGCCGAGTCTTGTTGAAATGTCCACGGTCTCCAACCGAAATGATTGTTTGCCCAAGGCTTCAATACTGCCTCTAAGACAGTTTCACGGTTCACGGTATACGATCGCATTAATTTTGACGCCACGGTCCAAAAATACGAGCGGAGAGACCATCGGCGGTTATGGCGGCCAAAACCATCACCATCGGTGCTGCCTGCTTTCTGGTGGCCATCCGAAGGTGTAAATTTTCGAAGGACCTCTCTGGCAAGTAAACTCGGTCATATTGTTTGTCGACATATTGCTCGATAACAAATGGCTACTCATCGGAAAAAACTAAATTCGGCAACTCACCACTTTCGTGCAAGCGTAGCAACTCCTTCGCTCTTTCGACTCTAACTTTTTTCTGTTGCGGTGTAAGATCGTGTGCTTTTTGGAACTTCAATGGCTTGAGCCCAAGCTCATTTTTCAGTATGTTTTGCATCCGTTCCAACGATATGTTGAGCTCACGAGCCATTTTTCTTCCACTTCGACGCGGATTTCGCTCAATTCGAGCTTTCACTTTCCGAACCATTTCTGCCAATGTTGCTGTTTTTTATGACCACCTCCATGGCGTTTTGCAACGCTGTCAGTATCGCAGTAACGAGCTATGGTTCGAGACACAAATGATTTATTCACGTTGAGGTGCTGGAGGGCTCTAACGATAGCTACTTGTGGTTTTCCAGCCAAATATAAAGCAGTCACACTATCACGTTTGAATTCCATCGCGGATAAAAATTTTTCAACTGAACTGAGAGGCAAATCGTTTAAAAGGCTTGTAAATAATAAAATTATCTGTCATGTGTCAAAATTTGAGCTCACTGTCATGAAGGGTTTGGAAATTATAGCAGCCTGAAGTTGGTTGCAGTTCAAGTCATTCTGGGTGTGTAGTTCGATGTTGAATCTTCTCCCCCAAAGCCCGCCAATACCAACGGGACCGAATATTTTTCGAAAAATTTTTCTCTCGAAACGAGAGAATTTTCGATAGAGTCCATGCTTGCCATAAATTAAAACTGGGATGATTAAGGTCTTATAGAGAGTCTTCTTAGATTTTCGTGAAAGGGCCTATGTAATTACTCAATTGCCTTCTTTGCCCAGAGAAACAGCGATTGCCTGGAGTGCTTCTTTGTTTTATATCTACTGAGCTTTTGTTGGCAGAATTTATAGCAGAGCTAAGGTAAACAATTCCGCATAATTCGTTCAAGTCACATGACAACGCATCACTTTGTTTAAAACCTTTTTAGAGATCAAAGGTCTCGGTTAAGTCGTTGCCGACGTTGACGAAGAAGCAAACTTTCTCAATCACCTCGCTCTGTATAGCACGTCTCTATAAATACAGTTATATGTGGTTTTAAAATCAATCACCATCGATTTGGACTTCATGAGTTTTTTCCCAGGATTTGCCGGAGTGTGAAGATTTGGTCGCAATCAACCTGGTCTAAAACCGCACTGATATAGACTAACCAGGTTGTTGTCGAAGGATTTTAGACTTTCAAACAATATGGTAGATAAAATCTTGTATCCGATGTAGAGGAGACTTATACCTCTATAGTTGGCACAGTTGAAGGGGTCTTCTTTTTCGAGGATCGGGCAAACGGTGCTGAAATTTCATTCATCAGGCATACACTCTTCTGACCATATCTGCAACATGAGTTGGTGCATGCTGCCTACAAAGTCATTTCCACCAGCTTTGAATATCTCGGCCGGTAAGCCGTCAGGTCCGGCCAGGTCGATACTGCTATATTTACTTCCTTTTGGTCTGGTGGACCGAAGTTTTGATTATCATTGTTTAAGTTGAATGGTCTAGACTGTCATGTCGGCGGCATGTTGGGCTTCTTTGGATTTTCTTACTATGGCTCTTTTTACCTGTTGTAAAACATTCATACGTTATTCCTGGAGTACAACCTGTCAATATCTTCGATCGCTATCTTCTGGGGAAACCGATATACTTTCCGTTTCTTCTGCTCGTAGAGCTCACTAGCAGCTCTCGTCCTTCATTATAGCGACGCTTGCCGGCATTCTTCATTAAACCAGGAATTTCTTGCTGGCGGTTGGGTGAAACCCAGCACATCAATTCCGGCGTCTCTGATGGAACTTCGGCAGCGTTGGCATTTGTCTTTGGTACCTGATGCTTTCAGCATAGGAGCTGTTGAATGATTTCGGTATACGTGTTCAGCGATGATTCTGGCGGTCTTTTGGGATTGCAACTTTCCTACGTTATAGCTTCTCACAGTTGTTCTTCTTTGTTTTGGCGCTTGGGGAATCCACATTCGTACTTTGGCTGCAACAAGGTGGTGATCCGGGTTAATGTTGTCTCCCAGCCAGTTTCGGGCGTCCAGAATACTAAAAGCATGCCTTATGTGTATCGCAAAATGATCAATTTGTTTTAGCGTTTGATGATCCGGAGACCGGCTTGCACCATTGCTTATGTTGAGGTGAGGAAACTGTGTGCTTGCTATAGTGATATTTCGTTCCGCCGCAAAGTCAATAAGCCTACTCCCGTTGCTAGACGTGGTGTCGTGTAGGTTATGCTTAAAAACTGTCCTCATTTCCTATCCTGGAAATGTCCATCATATTTCGGACATTGCTCATATGTCTTATCGAGGAGCTCGTAGAAACATTGTTTGGTGGCGTCATCCTTGTCTTCCGTAGGGGCGTAGATGCATATTAGGATAATATTATCGAACTTAGTCTTGATGCGTATTGCCATAAGAAGTTCGATCGCGTGTTGTTGAGTTTCCGACAAGTAAGCGAACACCTTATGACTTCTTGCCTTAGTCTGCTGCATTTGACTGTCCGCATCCTAATAAACGCTGCCTTTCCTTATAGCAGCCATCACAGTATAGATCACAGTTTTTCATCCTCTTTATGTCCACCCCGTTTCATCGCACTTCCTGGTTAGCGGTGACATCTGCATGGTAGCAGTACTGTTCGGCTGCAAGTGGCCCGAACATTCCACGTGCAGATTCGAAGGTCGTTGTCCTTTAAACGTTAGCTAGGGTCGTCAACAGTGAGTCCATTTTTTTCTGAGGCCAAAAGTTGGTTCGTCACATTTTTTTAATCTCTTCCGTATAGGTTTGTGAGCCTATGGCATAGAGCAGTATAATGCTACTGGCCGTGCTTCCCTTGCCATTTTAGCCTGCATGAGTAAGGGTTGACTCATGTAGTTACCGGGGACCACCACTAGGGGGTAAGGCAAACTCTTCGCTACGAACTTGAGTGTCACGCTGCTGGCCCAATCCAAGTTATAGGACACTCCACGCAGGTCTCCATCAATTTATTCGTCACACTTATTATTAAATGATTCAGTGACCAATACGTTCTTGTTACTGAACTAGCTATGACGTCATTCTGTCATTCTTGATTTATTAAAATGTTTAAAAAGTGTTGGCTGTATGTAAGCCAACACTTTTCATTCATCTGAGTCACTTAGCAAGAAATGAAAAACGTAGTTACTTACAACCCATTAAATAATCTTGAAATATGTGCGGAAGTCTCTGAATTTGCTGTTTTCTAAGTACACCTTGTGGTGCGCTCCTTAATACTTGAAGACCATTAGCTTATTCATTTCTAGTTTCGGCGTAGATTTACTGGGTTTAGCCACCATTCCTTCGTTTCCGGCCTGTCAATAAAATTGTAATGTTGTATTGTATCCACATCCTTTTGCAATAAATACCGCTCCCCCAATTTATCGTCAAACGACACACCATTACAGCAATGACGAAATCCACAATTCACGATAGATTTTTACAAAAACGATGTCTACAATTATTATAGCGAGGGGAACTTCAAAATCGCTATCCTGAGATCACGTCATAGAACCAGGAAAACTGAAAAGAAACCACGTACATGTTTCTGTATCTCTGTTAACTTGCGTCTCCTTTGCGGCAATACACACCCACTTTTTTGGCTTTTTTCCATTTCGTTATTGTCCAGAAGCATTTCAGTACAGCTAAAAGCAACGATATTGACTTTCACTCATGTTTTCCGCCAATAAAATCTCATTGTGCGCACAATACTGATTCCTTGCCCCACTTGCAGGACAATGGCCAATAAATTGAACACTCAGCTGATGCACTATGTCATCATTTTACCGTTGAGAGCCGCGTAGTGCCTGCTGTCGTGCGCTATTAAAATGGCTTCCTCTCCGGAGCTTACTGCATTTTTTGCGATTTTTGTGTGTCATGTTCCCATTAACGAAAGTGGGTAATTGACTTTGCCTTCGGCCAATTACTCATGTTTCTACAAGTGAAACGGAGAACAAAGTCAACATCCTGATTCGGATCGGGTCCTGATTTTGCACATAAGGGAATCGGGTCATGTTCACGGTATCATCTGTCATCGTTAGTTCACCTGTTTACCTGTTTACCTTTTTGTTTTTTGTATTCCAATTTTTGGTTTAACAGTAATATGAATTTACAAGGCCGCTTTTACAGTACCCGTGCATCCTTGTCAGAGAGAAAACAGAGTTATACTGTAGTAAATTATGACAGTGCTTACTTTTGAACTCTTTTAAATGACATTCGCATGGCTAAGTGACAGTACTTTGGGTTCTCGGATAGCGGTCTGAAAAGGATTGCAGTTGGGATTTTATAAATTAGCCGGCGGGTATTCACTCGTAATATGTTTCCTTAGTAAGTTCCTGTCACCCAGGGTCGGAGACAGAAAGGAGAGAGTGAATTCTGCTCCTTTTGTTTTGTTGTTCCTTTTTGGTGGTGTTTGGTGATGGAGGATATTTTAAACAGTGAAAAAGGAGCGCGTTTACTGGCAGTCATCGTGAGCATTCGCTTAATTGAGTTAAAAGGTTAACATTAAATCGTTTATTACTGCACTTGTGGCGGTTGTGGTTGCTCATGCTTGACCGTTTGCTTGCCTTTTCTTTTGTGGTAGTTTCTCCTCTTCGTTGGAAATAATTGGAAAATGGTTAATGTGTGGCTTGAAAGGAGTTTTCTTCTGCTTAATTAGCTAATGGACTATAAACACAGTGGCGTAAATGTTTTGTGGTAATTTATGATCCTGGTGATAACAGTATTTTTGTTTATATTTAGAAGTCGACATTTTTTTGCTTTGGTTTAGTAACTCTTATTTCTATGATTTGGGAGTGGGAAGGTATTCATAATACCAGCTGGAGTATACAAAATTCAAACCGCCAGGTGGTGCTCTTTGAAAATGTAACACGAAAACAGTTTTTTTGAGTCGTTGTTAGTTTTTGACAAAAACTTGTATAAAAAATAAAAATGAAAGTGTTAAAGGCATCCCTTAAGTTTTACTACCAACGAATCTTGTAAACGTTTTCAAAATGGTAAGCTCATTGAATTAAAAAGAAACGAAATTTGAACATCGTTGGGTTCCAAATATGTAGAATCTCAGCAAAATATTAAAGAAACTAATTGGACACGATACAGAAAGAACTTCGGGTAAATATTTTAGGTTGTTGAGAGGTCCGAAAAGCTCTTTCTCGTCAAAAGCAGTGTTAACAGTGTTCGCGATTTCAATGCTTCGAAAAAAAAATAAAAATAAAGAAAACTACTGATCTGGTAGCAGAATGTAAGAAATCCGAAAGAATTACTTCTTGTTCAGTTTAAACTTGTATGCAGATCAGTTATAGACCTTTAAATCAAATAGCGTAAAGGTCTAGACTCATTATCGTGCGGTAATCAAAGAACAGAAAAAAAAATGCTTACGTCTAAGACACGGAGTTAAACATAAGAAAAGAAATGTTTGCCTATTACTAAGTCTCTCAAAAGTCGGCAAAATCTGTGTGTGCCACAGAAATTGTTTTAATGTATAAATTCTTCAAAATACCCCTATCATATGTTTTAAATCCATCTCAGCGATTGGGGAATCAGAATTAATGTCGTTTGCCACTGAGTTTTTAATTGAAAGGTATAACCTTAGATGTACTTATGTTAGCTTATTGTTAGCATAATACAATACACTCTTTCCAAGTAAAAACATTTCTTTAAAAAAATCGGAATCTTCTCGCTCCGCCTACAAGCTCATTGCATTAACGGCCCTTCTTTTCAAAGGCATGCAAACTCTGGTAAACTGTCAACTCATGAAACATCTCGAGACACGAAAATTTCTCAATGGCCGACAACAAGGTTTTTGGTGATTTATATCAAATTCTTCCCGAAAAGAGAAACCAAACAATGAATCTCTTCTTGAATGGATTAGAAGATATTTTTGTGAACCTTTAATTCAAGTTGTTTTGGAGAGTCTCAAGTCACAAAATAAATGCTGATGTGCCCCAGGACTCGAATCTGTCTCCGACACTATTCCGAGTTTTCATAAATGATCTTTTATCTGCCACGCTGGAATGACCACGTATTCGATGCCGCCAAAAATGTTGCAAGATGTGTAGGTTTCCTCAAGCGATGTAAGAAATACTTTTTTTCTTCTGACCTAGCCTTAATATGTAAGGCGTTTGCACACTCACAATTTCAGTACAATTCCAACATCTGGTCAGGTCCACCTGACATTTATCTGCGCTTAAAAACGTGTGATAAAACTCAGAGGTATTGCCAATATTGCACAGCCAATTGATACCCTCAAAAACCGACGTAATGTATCTTCCCTTGCCTTATTCTACCAGAGCTCGCATTGAAATTGCAAATAGCTCTCCGCCAGTTCGAACTTTCAACCGTAACACACATGTCGCTACGAATGCCCATCAGTTTACCCTGAAACCCACTCGCTCCTAGTCGTTATGACCTGCATAAATTCAATGCCAATGCACGTAGTGATATCTTTTCCTTCTTCCTTAATTTTCCTACACCCGCGCTATGTGCAAACAAAAGCAAAACATAATTATGGAGAGACATCGCTATGCTTCCAAATATCATTTTAATCGATTTGGAAAAGGCGTTCTATAAAATTCGCATGACGCTAAGGACTGAAACGAATAAAATTCGGAAACTTCAAAGTAGAAAAAAAAATATTTTCATAATTCATGTAAATTTTTTCTATTTGCTTTAAAACTCTGTTTTTATTAAATTCATTCACAATCACAAAAAATAAAAAAAATTATTTGGGTTCCCATTCTTTCCTCAACTTTTTTCGAATGTCCTTCATAAGGTTGGTGACAGTTACATCCGTGGTCTTTTTGGACGCTCTTTTCCATTTAGCACTAAAATCTTTTACGTCCCTTGCACACTGCTCACTCTTCCTCAATTTAGCTTTGACCAAAGCCCAATACCTTTCAATGGGACGGCACTGTGGAACATTGGGTGGATTCATGTCTTTTGGGACTAAGCCGACATTTTTAGCAACAAGAAAGCTCAACGTCGCATGAGAATAGTGAGCTGAAGCTAAATCTGGCCAAAATAATGTTGAACAATCGTGTTTGTTTAAGAAAGGTATCAACCGTTTTTTTAGGCACTCGTTAATGTGCACTTCTCCGTTAATTGTTCCCGTTGTAATATATGATGAGCTTCTGTGTCCACATTGGCAAATGGCCTGCCAAACGAATTTTGACCCGAATTTTTCCATCCCAATCGATGTTGTTGATTGCGGAAGAATCTCAGCTTCAAACGAGTTGTAAAACTGCGCACCTGGAAGAGTAGTAAAGTCGACTTTGACATGAGTTTCGTCATCCAAAACCAAGCACGCTTTCTTGTTGCCGATCAACTCGTATAACTTTCGGGCTCGTGTTTTTATGACGTTTTTTTGCTTTTCAGTAACTTTTTTAGATCTTTGTACCATTGTTTGGTTGGTATTACATTTCCGAGCTACATCTCTGGATGACATAGTCCGGTTTCTTACGATGGTACCCACTATTTTCCTGTCCAAATTTGTATCATGTGCTCCAACTGTCAACGTCTCCAAATATCGTTTAATAACAGAATCAACTGCACTGCGTGCTATGTTTAAATTTTTTGCGATGAAATGGTTTGAAAGCTTAGTATTTTCGAACCATTTGTCGATGATATTTTTACGGCGTTCCTCTTGACTCATATTTTATAAATATTTTAAACCGCACCGAACTAAAATTAATAACAAACTGAAACTAGGGAAGGAATATACAGGCTAATTTGGGTCCATAATGGGATTGCAATTTTTACGCATTGGAAGTGCCCGTATTAAAATTCACATATTTTATTCGTTTCAGTCCTTAATATCGCACATCCGGTGCAATATCGACGCAAATGACATTTTTGTAAATGTTGAGAAATGGCGTTCAAAGTTTTATCTCTTCCATGGAACACCATAGTGCACTATAAAATGCAGGCAATATTGTCTTCTAGAGTGCTAAAAATATTTTATTAATGTGCGAACAAGATTTAAAAATGTGTTTGCTTTTTGACGTCTTATTAGAGTAAAGAAGAGCTTTAAAGGTTTCAAGGACCCTCAATTAAGTCATTATTGCTTTAATAGTAAATTTTTTTGTCAATCGAAGTTATGTTTCTTTATATTTCTGGAATAAAATAGGCTGAATATTTTGTTTGTGCTTTATTTCATATTTATTTAATTAAAAAAGTCCATTATAAAATTGTTCGTAAAATTTCGGAACAATGTTTGATTTTAATAAATTTAGCAAGTCATTTTTTTTTTCTCCCCGTAATTAAAATTTTTGAAGTGTAAGCCGGTTTTAATTTTATATTTTTAAAATCGTTTTTCTTGATTGAACGTGCAATGTTTTGGGTTCTTGCAAGGATCCATTCTCCTTCGTAGGAGGTCTTGCACTCAAGATGATCACTTCCTTTTGTGAATATTTTGATTTTGATGTCTGAGAGTTTCATCTGGTCGTGTTTTTGGCCTTTGAGATGTTGATTAAGGTCATACAAATCCTTAAAGCACATCTCAACTACATCGTAAGGAAGCCCCTTTTTTTGTAGCATCCTTGATAAGTGTAATTGGAACGTATAGGGGTCCGGACTTTTTAGCTCTTTTTATGTTATTTTCTATCACTGTATGGACAGCTTCCCTTTTGTTTTGCATATCTTATCAGATATTTGTGGGTTATGCTTTTTATGTCAATTTTGAAACAGCGAATAAGTACATTGCAAGAACAAATCTAATAAAAGTTTACTGGTATCTGAAAATATAAGCTTAAACAACCTACTCCTTATTTGCCTATTTTTTTTCTGACCACAGCAATTGTCAGAATAGAAAATGTATTCGGTGTTTGAACGAGATTTTGAATCTTCCTCAAGAAACTTGAGAACGCAAGTTCCAATCTCGATCTCTCCTCTGTGTCCCAATCCCTCATGTCAGAAGAAACATTTTGTCGAGTTATTTGTGATGTTTATTACCTGGAATCAAATAAGTAAAACGTTTTAATAGTTCAATATATAGTACAAAACCATTACTCACCGTATAATTGTAGCAATACTGCCTGTAGATCGTATATTGCAACAGTCATATTTTGTGGATCTTTACTTCTTTCAATAGCTGCTGCTTTCTCTTTTCGACCTAGTTCCTCTTCTTCGATATGCTTTTTATAACCTTCTTTCAATTTCAACTTTTCTTCCCCAGTGGCGTTCTTTTATGCTTCACACTGATCACATTGGTCACCAAAAACTCCATGTTGAATTTTGATTAAAAATACGAGCATAGGCATCGTAGTTACGAGTAGCTGCTGTTTTCTTTTCCAAATGGCCAATCCGCTATCTATAAATTCACGACTAGTATTAGCTCTCAAGTAGTGACTTTCTATTCTTGGAATAGAGATAATGTGTTCACGAATAGAATTGACAACTTCTGGCTGTAGTTTCGTATGTTTCCCGTGTTTTCCGCGATTATCTTCAGGAATTACACCAGCACCTGTAAACTTTGCTTGGATGACCGTTCGGAGGGTACGCTCTTTTATACCTAATTTATAAGAAAAATTTTGCATACTCTTATACTTGTTCCGTCATTCAGAAAGAGCAATTTGGTTTCCTTGGCTCTTTCGGTATAAGGTCTTGTTTAATTCGCCGAAAAGCGAGTTTTAAAGCATCAATACAAGAACCCAAAAACTCACGTTGCTTTTGCAGTGATCCTAATGACCAATATGTTTCAAAGAATTGTGTTCTCCGATCTTTTGTAAACTTTGAAGAACAAGAGAGCTTACATTGGCAAACTTGCCCCATGGCTCTTTCTCCCATGGTCCTGCCAGAAACCGATACATATGGTATTCTTTTCCAGTGTTTTTCTTAAGTTTCCTCTGTTTTTTTGCCATAGCTCGGACTTACGAATCCTTCTTTTTTGGTTTTTTTTTGTGGCGGTGGTGGGTCGATTTTTGACTGCTCACTGTTCCCTCTTTCTTTGTTTGGCGATGGAATAATTTTTGACTGCTCATTGTCAGACGAAGATGATGACATCAACGATGAGCTTTCATCATCTAGAGGCTTACACTCACTTTCATCGCCGGAAAAATCTTCATCTGTTGAGTCTTGGACTTAGTTCAAATAATTTTTAACTCTTCTTAGTTTTATAGAAGTTAATTGATCACAATTATTTGAATATGAATGAAAATACTCGTAAATAGAAGCCATAAGTGACATAAAAAATTCAGGTTGAGAAGTTTACCCTCTGAAGTCAGAAGATTTGGTTGATCGTCTTGCACAACCTTACTTTCAGCAGGCAAGTTTTCGGTCTCGTCTGGTGACATGAGCGTATCTGAGAGATCAGTCGTAAATTTGATAATTGGACAAGAAATATAGGGTTCCAAATCACCACTATTTAAGGCATTAGGTGAAGTTTTAGTTCTTGCTTTATGTTTGAGAAGGGGATGCCTTGCTATCTTTTTCAGGTGCAAATCGCAGCATTTTTGTTGCACGGTTCTCCATGCTAAATGTACTTTTAATTCTTACACTGCAAAACACACTTTTACTTTTTTAAACTATAATGAAAATAGGCAATCATTAGATTTATATACAAAAATATTAAGGGCTAAAATGACACAACGGCACTTCCTCAAAAAAAAAAAACACGCGAAGCAAAAAGCAAAAAAAATTGCCCGCGCGAGTTATTTGGGCGGCAATGCTAAATGAATCAATTTCTTAAAATTCAAACTACTATTTTATTTTATTTTTTTTTTAATTTTATTACACCAAAGTACTAAACTATTTTATTTAACCAACTGAAAATTTGAGCGTTCTACTGAGACTGACTCGGTCGTCTTCTATTTGTTTCCTCGAAACCTAGCTTATCATTAAACACACAAGGTAAAAAGCGGGACTTGTCGAACTTGGACAAACAAATAAGCTGGGAAAAGAGAATACAAAACGACGCTTCGGTCCATATGGACAAAACGAGTAAACAAATAGGGGAATAGACAATTAGGAAAAGACGCTTTAGGTAATTGAAATAGACAATAGGTAGTTACATTTATATAAGTGGGAAAGGGTGATACAATTGATGCTTAGCATTGACGCATAAACAAATAGGTGGATGAAAAATTAGGAAAAAGACGCTTTACGCATAAACAAATGAGAGAACAATGAATTAGGAAAAAGGTAGGAAGACGTGAATACGTGAATCTTGCTAGGTGATTTACTAGTGCGTTTATGTAGCTAGATGACCAGGGTTACCAAGACGTAACTCCTCCCCTCGAGGAATCGATTTTACATGATTTCTGTGCAAAATCGTTAATACAATTTAAATGTTCATAATATATAATGTAATGTAACTTAATGCAGCTTTCTTATATCAACTGGATATATATATATATATATATATATATATATTTTTTTTTTTTTTTTTTTTTTTTTCATATTCATAGGACAGTAATCTTTTCAATTTTATTTTATGTTTTACGTTTAGAATTCTCGTTTTGAAATATTTTGTATCAAACTTCATTGTATGTAATTTTATTTTCTTCTCATTTTTACTTTACGGTACTTTTATATAATATGGATAAATATACTTATGCAGAATGTTAATATATTTTTTGAATATTTCGCATATTTCATAGATACAAATAGTAATTCTAGCTTTTTACTTACAGTATAGTTGAAATTTGTAGTTGTAAGATATAAACATTTTTTTTTTTTTTTTTTTTTTTTTTTTTACTATACGCATAGGGATACATGTTATAGCCAATTATATAAATGCTCATAGAACTCAATTGTTATATTTTCTTTTATGCTTAATTTTTTGCTTATGGATTTTCCGATTTTTGGCCTCGACAGTAACTTTGTTGTTTTTTGTTATTACAAATTTGTTAAATTTGGCAGCGAGCTTATCTCGTCTGTCATCGCGTTCAAAGATAATATCGCCAGGTTTGTAATTTTGAGGGTCGGTGCGATTCTGATTATGCTTGGAAATGTAGTTTTGTTTTTTGTGTAGACTTCGCTCGTATATAATTCTTTTTAAATTTTCGAAATTTTGTTTGTGTTTTTGAAGATATTCCTGCTCACTATTAAAACTATCTGAGGGTGAGAATGGTGCATTAATATTGATATGTCCTGTTATTAGTTCAAAGGGGGTAAGTTTAGTTGTGGAATGGATTGAGTTATTGTACGTAAGGACAGCTTCGTCCATTATTTCGGTAATGGGAGCAACTTTCTTTTGGGCTTTAATTATTCCTATAATTTCTATTAGGGTTGAGTGAAATCTTTCAATAGGAGAGTTTCCGTTTGAAGTTTTTGGGCATATGTTATGGAATTCGATATCGTAGAGTTTGAGGAAATCTTTGAAGAGGATTGAAACGATTTCTGCACCATTATCGGACACGATCTTCTTTGGAATCCCATGGTGTGAAAAAAAATGGCGTAGAGCCTTAATGATGCTTACACTTGATCGGTCACTTATATGATATACACTGGAAAATTTACTAAATTTGTCAATTATAGTTAAAAAGTTTTCTTTCGATACACTGTAGATGTCTATATGTAAAATATCCAAAGGTTTGTTTGGGGTTTCTGTGATTTCGAACTTAATTTTTTTTGTGTTTCTGTCATATTTAAATCTATTGCATATATCGCAACTATTTATAATTTTTGAAATGATTTCCTTCATTTTAGGAAAGTAAATATCGCGTTTTAAATGTTCGGTGGTCTCATTTATTCCTCTATGGTTGGATTTTGCGTGGTATTGTCTAATTATTCTTTCCTGTTCGTCCCTGTCCGTTATATCCCTCATTAAATTTAGCGCTCTAACTAGTTTTATTTTGGTCCTATGGAAAAATTTTGAGTAGACTGATTGTATTGCTTTAAAGGTTTTATCGTCTGATAGAACGGCTACTGTTCCTTTACCGTTCAGATACTTTTCAAAAATATTTATTATGAATCTTTCGTTTGCGGGGTCATTGTGCTCTATTATGTATCGCTTCTTGCTCTTAAATAAGACCCACATTTTTTCAAGTACATTTTTCCTTGCAGGGTTTTGCTTTATAATGACCTGGTGAGAAAATTCGTTAAGACATCTTTCCGATATTGGGATTCCATCTCCTAAATTTTCCGCAGATGAATGTATAGTTGAACGAATCTCTTGGGCGTCGAAATTACCACAGACAGATGCATTCTCTAAGAGTTCGCTTGGGAGGGTTTCAGTGACATTAAGCTCAATACGAGATAGAGCATCGGCATTGGAATTCTGTTTGCCCTTCTTATACACTATCTCATAGTCAAACTCCTCTAGTCTAAGCCTCCACCTGACTAATTTGGAGTTTGGCTCTTTTAGCGAGAAAAGCCATGTTAAGGGCTTATGGTCCGTAACTATCTTAAACTTTCGTCCGTAAACGTATGGACGAAAGTATTTGGTGGCCCATACGATTGCCAGGAGCTCTTTCTCAATGGTGCTGTAGTTTTCTTCTGATTTGGATAATGTCCGACTTGCGTAGCAAACCGGTTTATCACTTCCTATTGGCCCTTGCGACAAAACGGCACCTAAAGCAACATTACTTGCATCAGTAGTGATGTTAAATGGTTTTGCGAAGTCCGGGTATATAAGAATGGGGTCATTAGTGAGAAGAGTCTTACAGTGCAAAAAGCACTCAATGTATTTTGAATCGAGCTTAATGCTTTTTCCCTTTCGAAGGCATTCTGTCATTGGCTTTGTTAAATACGAAAAGTCCTTAATAAATTTCCTATAATACCCAAGTAGTCCTAAAAAGGATTTAATCTGCCTTTGAGTCTTAGGTAATGGAAACCGTTGCACCGCAATTATCTTGTCGGGATTTGGCTTTACTCCCTCTGGTGTAATAATATGGCCGAGAAAGGCCACTTCTTTTTGCAGGAACTGCGACTTTTGCATTTGAACTTTTAGATTTGCGTCTCTGAGCTTAAGGAAAACGGCTTCGAGGTTTTCTATATGCTCTTGCAATGATGTCGAATAGACGATTATGTCGTCCATGTATACCAAGCATATTTTCCCTTGCAAGTCCCTGAGAACATTGTCCATTACCCTCTGGAAGGTCGATGGAGCATTCTTTAAGCCGAATGGCATACGGACGAATTCGAAATGACCATTGTCCACTGAGAATGCCGTCTTAGGTACATCTTCCAGTTTTATCTCGATCTGATGGAATCCTGAAGCAAGGTCGAGGGTACTGAAGTATAAACTTTTGCCTAGTTTGTCGAGTATATCGGTGATGTTGGGAATAGGATATTTATCGTCGATGGTTTTCTCATTTAATTTCCTATAATCGACTACTAGCCTCCATTTCTCTTTCCCGCTTGCATCCTTTTTTTTAGGGACAATCCAAATTGGTGAAGACCATGGTGAAAAGCTTGGTCGAATTATTCCCTGGCTAAGCAAGTCATTTATTTGGCTACGTATTTCGTCCTTGTGAATATAAGGGTACCTGTAGGACTTGGTGTAAATCGGTATTTCGTCCTTAGTCTTAATTTGGTGTTTAATGCTATTTGAGAACGTTAAGTTCTGACCTTCCTTAAAAAATATATCGTTGTATTTGGAACAAAGGCTAAGAATTTTCCTTTTTTCCTCTATATTTAAGTGATCGGTACTAATAACCTCTGTTTTTTCGGATTCTCTTTCGGATACATGGCTATCTTGAATGCAAAAATTATAGATTTCGAAATATCTCCCTGATTCCTCTGCTTTAATGGGTTGTTCTACAATGAAGTGCTGCTCGAAATTTGATTTATTGATAACTTCCAAGTAGGAATACCACTTTTGGGCGGTATATAGTCCCTCTGGGATCAATAATTGCGGGTTTATGTGGGTGGGTTTTATATATATACTGCCTGTTTCCACATCCACAGGTAAGTGGAAAATTGATTTACAGAGAGGCGGTATGACGTTTGCTTTTGAAATTAAATTTGGTTTAAATTGAAGGTCTATTTTGAGAGTTCCTTTTATCATTACTGAGTGTTTTATATCTATTATTATACCAAGCGAATTAATAATATCAGTCCCTATCAAACCATCGAAATAATTATGGAAATCAAATACTAAGAACGAGAGGTTTTGGTAACTACCCAACTCAGGTAGTTCTGAGATAATGATTTCTTCTTTTAATATTTCTTTGCTAAATACTGTTTTGATTTCGACCGGTTCGATTTGAATTCTATTAAAATTGTTTGCAACACACTTTTAACAAAAGATCGATTACTACCTGTATCGATAAGGAACTTCAGTTTCTTATTACCTAGGCTATAGATGTTTATATAAGGTAAAAGGTTGGAATTAAAGTTGTTAATGTCTAAGTACCCAATTTGTTTATCGAGGCGGGTAATTGAAAATTTGAGTCGTTAATTTCAGCTTCGTAGTTATTATAAGTTTGTGGATGTAAAAAAATCTTTTCTGATTGATCATGTTGGGGAGCTAAATAAGATATTTCGGGATAGCTAAGTTCTGAAACGTAATCGTGAGGTTGTGGAATTGAGTGTGGGCTATTGCTGTTTTCTGTGTTGTAAAATTCTGAAGCTGGTTGCGGGTGACTTATTTCGATGTTATGGAATTGTTGTTGTTGTGACCTATTGTATTTGTTATTAGTGGTAGAGGTGCTCATTGCTTCACCCGATTTAGGATGAAATCTACTAGTGGCATTTGTAGATGTACTCATGCCTTCAGTTTGTTGCGGAGATCTAAAATTGGGATTGTGCCTAAAAGGGTTCTTATAAGAATTACCTGGGTAGTTATGTTGGGAGTTGTTTCCCAGTGTTCGAAAGGTGTTGTTTTGCCCGGGATTCCTATTCGATGAAAAAGGTGCATTGCTATTCGTTCTCAAGTGATAGGGTGCGGGAACACGTGGGTTAGGGCTAAATGGTGTGAAACGGTAATTGTTGAAGGGGTTCGATGTAGATTGGTAAGGTGCTCGAGCAGGAATTGTAGGGAAAAATGTAGTAGAAGGGAAGGGCGTGGAGTGCTGTAAATTTGAGGAGCGATGCCGGAAATGTGTTTTAAAATAGAATCGATTTTGCTCTTCAAGACAATAGTTCAGCGCTTCCGTTAGCTTTGATGGTTTCATAGCTCTAACTGTTGACCCTAAAGGTTCAGTTAAGCCGGACAAAAATGTGTTTAGACACATCTCTTCGTACAGCGTTTTCTTAGCTTCGACTACATTGTTTTGCTTTTCGTGTATTCGAACGTGATTCATCATCGTCGAAAATATATTAATAATCCTAGAATAGAAAATTTCAACAGAGTCTCCGTCTTGCCGAATTAAATGTAGGTCTCTTATAAGACTTGTCTCATTACGCTTGTCCGCGTAGTGTATAATGAGAGTCTGGCTAATCTCCTTCCAGTCTAAAGGTGTACCATACATATTTAAAATTTCGTTAGCCTGACCTACGATTTTATTGCGAATGACCCTCAAAATCAACTTGGCATAATTTTCTGGAATACCTAGCAGGAGTTGTATTATCTCCTCTACATTATTTATGAACTCAAATAAGAGGCGAGGATTTCCATCAGCAGGCGGTATGTCTTTCACGGCGTCGGGAACTCTTAATGAGTTAAATGCACTTTGAATTGCTTCGGCCATTTTAGATTTATTTTGGTAATGTTTTTTTTTTTTTTTTTTTTTTTTTTACAATACAAGGTATGCGCGTTTTAGATTTTTAGTCTATGCATGTAATCCCTATGAAGAATTATATATATATGTAATTTTAAATATAATATTTTTCTATGCGACTTGTATTTATTAATTTATTTTTTTTTTTTACAAAACGTGTCTTCCGTTATTTTATTTTTGTTGATAATTATGAATTATGTAGATATAATGAGATGTGAATGTACTATAATACTAAACAACTATATAAATTTAACGGCAAAATATAATTTTCTATTTCTTGTTTTCGTGTCTTGTTAACTCCTGTAGATATTTTTGCTCTACTTAAATAACTATACTCCCTATTGGAATATCTTTTTTTGTGGTTAAGCAGAACATGTATTTTTTATAATTGAAGTATATGTACGTTGAAGTAAGTATACTCTCTGTTTCAATTGCTTTACTATTACAAATTATTTAATAAAAAATAATTTTTTGTTTTGTTTTTTGTTTAAGAACTAAAATGATAACAGTATCACGTATATTAGTCATACGTTGCGTTACTTTGCTTCTCGGGTTTTCTTGTTTTCGTGTCTTGTTAATTAAAATGTGGTTACCTGGTTAGAGTATCACGCTTTTCCCCAACTTTTTCCTGTGCACATGTGGCTAGTTCTTATTCTATTTTGGTTTTGTTCACTTCCAGTTATTATTTTATTTCACTTTATGTCTCTTTTTTTTTTGTTTGTTATTGTTAAATAAAAATATTTTTTTTTAAATCAAATTTTATCACGACGAACAATTTTTTTAACTCCTTTTGTTTACAATCAATTAGCAAAAGGTTATTCCTGTTAATACATTTTTAATATTTTTTCCAAGAAATGTTTATCTATTTCGGTTTTGTTTTTTTTTTTTTTCTTTTACTTTATTAAATAGTTAATGTACTTTTTGCCAGATTATATTTTCTCCAATTTATGTATTGCAACCGCATGTTCATTGAACTTTTTTCTGGTTTACCGACTGCGCCAGTTATTTGGGCGGCAATGCTAAATGAATCAATTTCTTAAAATTCAAACTACTATTTTATTTTTTTTTTTTTTTAATTTTATTACACCAAAGTACTAAACTATTTTATTTAACCAACTGAAAATTTGAGCGTTCTACTGAGACTGACTCGGTCGTCTTCTATTTGTTTCCTCGAAACCTAGCTTATCATTAAACACACAAGGTAAAAAGCGGGACTTGTCGAACTTGGACAAACAAATAAGCTGGGAAAAGAGAATACAAAACGACGCTTCGGTCCATATGGACAAAACGAGTAAACAAATAGGGGAATAGACAATTAGGAAAAGACGCTTTAGGTAATTGAAATAGACAATAGGTAGTTACATTTATATAAGTGGGAAAGGGTGATACAATTGATGCTTAGCATTGACGCATAAACAAATAGGTGGATGAAAAATTAGGAAAAAGACGCTTTACGCATAAACAAATGAGAGAACAATGAATTAGGAAAAAGGTAGGAAGACGTGAATACGTGAATCTTGCTAGGTGATTTACTAGTGCGTTTATGTAGCTAGATGACCAGGGTTACCAAGACGTAACTCGCGCAATTGACTAATGTGACATTATTGCTTTGGAAAGCTTTGTGGCAAACGAAAAAGTGCCCTCTTTTGGAAACTTGACAAGATACAATTATGCCAAAGAGAACTGAAAATTTAGAAAATTATAGCGCTATTAACTCTATTTCAGAAAAAATTGCATTTACGTCATTATTCCACCGGATGTGCGATATGTCGAACTGTACCCCAGATTATACGTTGTAACTTTAAAAATAAAGTCAAATCCACAGCGGGAATGACCGGAGAATTCGAAGTTAAAGTTGGAGTACATTAAGACAGTGTAAGAAGTCCATTTGTTTTTAATGTCGTGCAAGATTTTCTACTGATGCAGAACATCAACAACTCCGGATCAACTCCTCTCCTTTTCGCCGACGGAGAGAAGAGACGTGACAGTCAACTTTTACTATTTGGATAAAGGCGCTAGAAGATAATGGGTTACAAACCAGCTGTACCAAGATGGAGCCTGGAAACCCAACTTCTGACATCTACTAAGGAGGAATCGTCGTGCCGAAACGCAAAAGATTTAAATGTTATACTTACACTCTATTGTAAATATTCATACACTTAACGCGAAAATTCCTACACATTAAACTTAAAGGTTTACTATACAGGGTGTCCCAAAAATCAACGTCAAGCCGGAAACAGGTGATAGGTCAAGTGGTGTCAGTTATCACAAAATTATAAAAAAAAATCTCAGTCATGTACTTTTAAAATTATTGGCACTCACCCTGTGATGATCTTTCAAGTACTGTGACCACAAATCTTTACTTTTCTTCGATGTTCTGTGGTCATGTAACCCTGAATAACTCTTCTGTAAATTACGGTCCAAAATTGAAACATAACTAAATCGGTCTTAACTAAAATATTGCTTTTTTGGCCATCCATATGTCTGAAAATCATTAACCACCCAACTTGAACTGACTGTACTGACAAAAAAATGTACTATGCCATTTTGGCAAGTAACTTTAGAAGATGGCCTATTTAGTCTGGATTCCAAAATGGTATGACACTTGCTAAACTAACGCTTAATTGAGGACAAAAAAAATATTTTGTTAAAGAAACCCGATTCATAGTTAATTCTGCCGAAGGGCAAATGTTGACTCTGACCACTTTCTTGTTACGGCTAAATTCAGAGCTCGACTGTCCAACGAGAAGAGACTGCGAACAGCCCAGAAAAAGAAATTCAACGTTGGACGCCTTAGCACACCTGTTGTAGTCAGAGACTACAGAGAGCGCCTGAGTGAGAAACTCTCCACTGTGCACTCACCTGCCACAGACGCCAACGATCAGTGGTGCCAGTATCGCGACATTATCAAGGAGGTAGCCGAATCCATCTTAGGGTACCAGCCACCCCGGAGAAAGAGCCCGTGGTATGATGATGAATGCGTTTACAGGAAAAAGGTGACAGAAGATGCACACAAGAAAATGCTGCAGTGCAAGACAAGGGCAGCAAGGGAAGAGTATCGAGCCAGGAGAAAAGAAGAGAAAAAGATCCTGCGTAGAAAAAAGAGAGCCTATGCAGCATCCCAGCTCATGGAGATCGAAGAGTCTCGTGATCGAAACAACATCCGGAGGTTTTATAAGAAAACCAAGCAACTGGTTGCTGGCTTCAAAACCGAAACACAAGCTCTTCAAAACACCGAAGGAAACCTAGTCACCGATGGACAGGGAATAGTAGATGTGTTTAAGCAGCATTTCCAGCAGCTGCTAAATGGACATTATGTAGAAAGATGATCATGGAGATCGAAGAGTCTCGTGATCGAAACAACATCCGGAGGTTTTATAAGAAAACCAAGCAACTGGTTGCTGGCTTCAAAACCGAAACACAAGCTCTTCAAAACACCGAAGGAAACCTAGTCACCGATGGACAGGGAATAGTAGATGTGTTTAAGCAGCATTTCCAGCAGCTGCTAAATGGACATTATGTAGAAAGAGTGATAGGGCAAGAAGAGAACCCACATCCAGTCAATGAAGAACCAGTTCCACCACCCAGTAGAGAAGAAGTTGGCTTAGCTAAGAAAAAGCTTAAGAAAAACAAGGCTACAGGCTCTGATGGTTTAGCAGCCGATCTCTTCAAATACGTTGGCGAAGTTTTGGTAAGGCGCATACACCACATCATCATCCAAGCATGGGTGGAAGAAAGCATGCCCGACGACTGGACTATCAACTCCATATGCCCCATCTACAAAAAAGGCGAACCTATGTCTTGCAAGAACTATCGTGGCAAATCCCTGCTTAATGTCGCATATAAGATCCTATCCAACGTATTGTGTGGACGTCTCAAACCGTTTTGCAACACACTAATCGGCACGTACCAGTGCGGTTTCCGGCCCGGCAGATCGTCTATAGGCCAAATTTTTACACTGAGGCAAATCCTAGAAAAGACCAACGAATTTCAAGTCGAGACTCACCACCTTTTCATCGATTTCAAGGCCGCATATGATAGCATTAATCGTCAGGAGCTTTATATGGCGATGGTCGAATTCGGGATCCCGGCAAAACTGATCCAGTTGTGTAAACATGAATTACCATAGGAAACCGCTGCTACTTCGGTTTGGCAAACTCTTATCCTGCCAGTTCTACTGTATGGCGCCGAGTGCTGGACAATAAGCAGGAAGGGAAAGCTAATTATGGGCTCCTTCCAAAGAAAAATTCTTCGACGGATTTTTGGTCTTGTGTGCGAGGAGGGCGAATGGAGGAGAAGCTACAACCGCGAATTTTATGAGCTATACCAAGATGTGGATGTAGTCCAAAAAGCCAAAATAACATACGTCGACTACATTGGCTGGGCCACATCGAGCGAATGGACAACAATGCTCCAGCTAAGAGAATCTTCGAATCTTAGCCCTCAGGTTCGAGGCGACAAGGAAGACCGAACCTACGTTTCAAAGACCAAGCTATCGCGGATGCCAGAGCGCTTGGTCTGGATGACTGGAAGCAGCGTGCCCGGGATCGTAGAGGATGGAAGGCTGGAGTGTCTCAGGCAGACACTCTCCACGGGTCGGGAGCCCGTTAAGTAAGTAAGTAAGTAAAATGAGTACCAAGTGTGAGCGAGACAGACAGTAATACCGTGATTGAGATGGATAAACATGCCATTCCGACTAGTGTGAGTGAAACAGATAGAAATGCCACCCTTGTCAAGCAGTGACGCACGTCGTGCAGTACTGCAGTGGGTACATTACGCTCCTTCGCTTACAGCGCATTATTCTGTATTCGCGTTGATCTCGTGCTTACAATTTTGGCTTTCCTTATTGGACTTCATTGCATTGCGACTTTGATTTGCTATCTGACCGTTTCTGTCGAACCTGGATTCCTTCTGGACTAGTGTTGATCGTTGATCCCGTGATTGTGTAGTGTGAATGCCATCTCGATACACTGCTCAGGAATGTGCTAACATGCATCTCATTTATGGAGAATGCAGGTGTAGTGCTAGTGCTGAAGCCAGACTTTATCATGAGTGATAACCAAATGCTCAGCGTCATCCGGATCATCGAGTGTTTTTAAATGTGCACCAGACATTCTCAGAGGGTCGCTTTCCAAATCTAATCATTAGTGAGGGAAGACCCGTCATGCCCTACGAGCACGAAGTCTTACAAGCAGTCGCACAAGACCCTAGTACCTCATTACGTGCAATTGAAGAAAGAATAGAAGTGCCCAAAATTACAGCACACGGAATTCTAAGGAAAAACCAACCCCAACCGTACCATGTGCAACGAGTCCAATGTCTGCTACCCCGAGATTATCCAGAAGATATGCCCGTCTTATTACCAGATCATTTGTAAGAAGATGTAGAGCTTGTATTTCCGATGAAGGCAAACAGATTGGTCATTCGTTGTAAGATACAAGATCGGTAAATGGCGTTTAGTCGCGCAACAAACAATACTTGTGTATCAGTCTCAATCACGGCGTCACTGTCTGTTTCGCTCACACTTTGTGCTCATTTTAACTTATTAAAAGGAATTAATTATGAATCGGGTTTCTTTAACAAAATATTTTGTTTGTCCTCAATTAAGCATTAGTCTAGCAAGTGTCATACCATTTTGCAATCCAGACTAAATAGGCCATCTTCTAAAGTTACTTGCCAAAATGGCATAGTACATTTTTTTGTCAGTGCAGTCAGTTCAAGTTGGGTGGTTAATGATTTTCAGACATATGGATGGACAAAAAAGCAATATTTTAGTTAAAACCGATTTAGTTATGTTTCAATTTTGGACCGTTATTTACAGAAAAGTTATTCACGGTTACATGACCACAAAACATCGAAGAAAAGTAAAGATTTGTGGTCACAGTACTTGAAAGATCGTCACAGGGTATCACATTTCTCGATGTTTTTTTTTTTTTGAGTGCCAATAATTTTAAAAGTACATGACTGAGATTTTTTTTTATAATTTTGTGATAACTGACACCACTTGACCTATCACCCGTTTCCAGCTTGTCGTTAATTTTTTGGACACCCTGTATACGTGTTTTGCGAAGTTGGAGAAAAAATGACAGCGACAAAAATGAAAACGTTATGAATGTCTGCGGGTTGACAGCGATTAAAAGTTGACCTTCTAAAAAGAATTAGCTCATTTCTACAAAATCTAAACAAAGATAAGTACTCGTAACATATTTGATAGAATAATTATAGAAATTATATATGTACGAGTAGATTATTTGAAACACAGCAGAAGTTTAACATATTGAACGCATTTTTTCACCCAGTCTAAAGAGAACTAACGAAATGAAATCTAAAAAATAACAAGCACAAATTCAGCTTTAGATACAATTACATCAAGTCTTTCCTTAAACCCAAATCTAAGGGTTACGGATCAGGGCCACCTTTGTCGGGTAGCAATTTTTTTTTTAAATTTCAAACACTTGTATGACGATTTTAAATTCACACAAAATTGGCAGCTGGCACAATTATTAGTTGGGTAAAATTTTACAAACTTTTACCTTATACATCCATTATACATAAATACATATTGCATAAGCTTCATTCAGAAATTGCTTATTGCAGTAGTGCCCGTTTGACTTCTTCGCAGTCCTGTTTTATATGTATAAGCGGGATATACGGCGGCTCGCTCATACTTACACACTACATCCCTGCCTAGCAAAAATACTGACATCCCTGTTTTGACAAGAAAAGAGATTAAGTTGTCGGATTCGCGGCTTTTTTGTTTTTCTATTCTTGAATTTGGCTGCGAACACAACATTGTTTGTAAGAGGAGCAAATTGGCTTATTTTAATAAAGTTGTAGAAAAAATTAAAAAGTTGATAACGATTGATTTTATTGTGCATCGCAACTGCACACGGGACAATTTGTAAAGTTTCGCTGGTGCGAGTATACCTTAAAATGCCTGGAGCTCAAGAAGACAGCACAAAGAAGTAATAGACCGCACCTCATTTGAACGCAATTGGTGTGAGAATTGATGTGGCCTGTCACGGTATCCGCTGACTGAGAGGAAGACAATTGCATGAGCACTTTTCTCAATTGACTGATTCCAAAAAGAGCACTTAAGTTAGGTTAGGTAAGAGTGGCTGTTGTCAAAATCAACACACTTAGGCCTATTGGCCCATTGTGGTGCCACGTGGATCTGTGATCCTCCTACTTTTGGAACTAATTTGAGCTTCATACGAAGCGTGTTAACCTCTATATGCATTATTTATAGATCGCTTAAGTCATTTTAGAGGAAGGGCAGAACGTATTTAGGTGTCCCAAGTCGACGAACCACGCACAATCAACAATCCATGTTCGTGGATTATATGTATCTTCTTCATCTCTGGATAGAAGTGCGGCCGAGGCCTTTTTGGAGTGATGGACGTTAAACTGAAGAAACCATAGCATCATTGCTATAATCAACCAGAGAAGCCTCCAACACAGTATCATTTGAGTCCTCCGATTCTGAAAATGTGCCCAAAAGCTCATCTTCATCCTCTGAACGTAAAGGATTTCTTTTTGATTCATCGTCTGTTTCCATTTCCGACAGGGTGTCAGAGGTGGAGACCATCGGCTTATTTGTCACCTCATTGTAAACCCTTAGGGTTATCATACCCTTAGTCAACGTGCGGTAAGGGCTTCCTTATTGGTCACAATTAATGCACATCTGGACCCCTTAGTTCCTCCAGTTTCGCAACTCTCCAGTCATGAGTCGGAAGGTTCGAGTTACTGAGCCTAATGATCCCAGAATGCCATCTAGGGAGGAGAGCTCAGCTGGGATTCAGGTGTGGGTTTTAGGTCTGCTAGGGATATCCGCTTTAGCCACAATCTTGATCTTTGCACCAGGCTAGCTACTGCTTTTGTATACAAATCTAGAGATCTTTAATCGGCACAAGCGATAAGCTTGACGCGACCTTAGTACCAGAGAGCATTGCTTCTGCAATGATGGCAAAAGGCGTTATACTTGTACTAAGAGGGTTCTGCCTTATTGTATCATTAGAAGGGCTTGCGAATGTTGTCAAATACTATACTTTCTAAAGGGGTTGACCATTCCTCTTTAAAGAGTTCCACAATTGAATGTTTGTTTGACCACCTGTGATAGGTGGCAGAATCGGAGTTAACATAAAGGGTGTCCGCTGGCAGATTTATATTTTATTTTTAAACGTGGATACAATAAAACAGTGAAACATTAGAGGTGTTTTTTTTGCATCGGTTTCAGCATTTGTTTCGAAACTAAGTGCAAATTAGAGAAACAACTTCACCTATACGCGTTAACTTAATCCAAGATATTTATCGGAGCTAACGTGAATAGCACCAATGCTAACATGATAGCGTTAACTTGTATAGGAGCGTTAAAATGACAGCCCTTATAATGAAAAAGCAAACTAAATGCTAGTGCTGCCACTATAAAAACACTGAGTTAATTTTTTTAAAAGATATATTCAACATGCTCGTTTGTTTGACTTGAAAAAATTCATCTATACGATGGATAAATTAGCATTCTGTATTCCGCATACAACATTATTTTTTTGCACTTAAAAGCGAGTTCATTATTTATAACGTCTACTGTGTAAAGCTTTGCGAATATTAAAAAGCTTTTTCGTTGCATCTATTCGATAATTGATGGCGCTACTTAATCTCAAAATAATTAAGCATATACGTACGTATACATACACTGATACTACATATGAAGTGACAATTATAAATTATTAAATGCAAAATTTACTATCGCCAATAAGAAGGATGGTAGCCAATCAGTACGCGTGAATGTAGAAAAGTGTATTTTGCATGCGTGTATACCATATATTTTGTGTCGTAGTTTTTTTCAAAATTAATTCATTACATTTGATCAATACCTACGACTAGATATGAATCATACTTTGCTCGCTAGCAAATTATTGTACTTACTCATAGCAGACGTTGTGAAGACTATGAATTTTAATTAAAACAAATTAGTTTCCTCAATATTTTAGTTAAAAAATGGTTTCAAACTATTTATATTAGTCTTTTTGTTTTTTTTTTTTTTTTTGTTTAAACTACAGAATTTAGCTTTTCGCATAAGGACATTGCTTATTGGTGGTGTTATTCGCATAGTGCAAGGGGAATGATGGTAATGATCGTTGATTGACCATCTTTGCCAATGTCCAAGACACAGATACTCCGCGGAACTGCTTGCATGATCGTATGCCCTAGACCTAATTTTCTATGACTTTTTCGCATAATCAGCAATTTGTCATTGAGGCATCATTGAGGCCTTTTAATTCAAATTTATCTTTCAAAAAGTGGTTAATATGGAACTGTAGCGATTAGCTGACATTATCTCGGAAGGAGTACCGTCCAATGACACCTTTTTATAGCCATTTGGTTATCTTAACTCTTGAGTCAGCCTTTTCAAAAAATCTACAACAGAAAGGTTCGAGGGATGCCCAACTCTTGAGCACGGTGGTGATTGATCTCACTGACACGGCAACATAACGGAGGGAATAATTCGATTCGAATTGTTTTACCAAATGTTTAATTGTTCCTTTATCGAGACAAATTTACTTACATACTTACTAAGCTGGAGCTAAAGTCCAGGGTAAACCTAGGCCTTAACCAACAAGGCTCTCCAGCTGGCACAATCTCCTGCCAGCTGCCACCAGGGCCGCACTCCAAGTTGGTTGAGATCGCTTTCGAAATGCATGCACCACCTTATGTAGACGTGGTCGTCCTCTGCGGTCTCGTCGCTCGGGATTAAAATCGAAGATTCTTTGGGCCTGAGCTAGAGCTAGAGTTATAGAGACTTAACTAGACCGATGTCACTGTACATGTTATTACAATAATACAATACCGAAAATCACTCGCAGAACCGGAGGCGGCCAGAAATCAGGTCTTACATAAAGTCAGTTTGGTCTTACGAGAGAGGGCTCTTTTTACTTAACATAATTGCCTCCTAAGTCCAAAGCAAGTTGTAATGTTGTAAATGCAGAGCAAAAATAGGTGAACTCCTTAACTACCTTGAAGTCATAACTCCCAATGGTGACGTTCTGGCCACGCCGTCGATGGTGTGCGTTTTGTTTATTCGGTTATCATCAGCCCCATTTTGACCGCTTCGCCTGGATAATCACCAAAGCTTTATTGCCGCCTCGCTATGTTCGTCCAATTACATCAATGCTATTCGCACAGGCAAATATTTGTGCAGTTTTATTATTATGAGTTTTACACATTTCTTGACGCTGAAGGTCTCGGTTAATTCATAACCGACCTTGGTAGGGCAGTGACGAGTTTGGGAAGGATATTAAAACTAGACAAGCCGTTGTATAGCTCGTTCTTTTGCCTGATGTCATATGCGGCCTTGAAACCGACAAATAGATGGTGAATGTTGATCTGAAATTCCCGCATCGTTATATTTGATTTTCCTGGCTTGAAACCGAATGAATATGGACCAACCAGGTTCTTCATGTATGGTTGCAGACGCTCACATAATATGACACAGAAGTTCTTTTTTGTTTCATCGGAGTTCGGAATCACATCATGGCATTTTTTCGTTTCATCTGAGCTCGGAAACTTTTCATGTCGCTTTTTCGTTTCATCGGAGTTGGGCATCAGTTCATGTCGTTTTTTTGTTTCATCGGAGTAAGGGTAAAATCTTTCATCATTAACATGACCCGATCTTGGACCAATAAAGTTCTGATAAAAAGATATTTGATATCGTTTCAACCAAAGAGGCAAATACACGTAAGATAAATAGTATTAACAAAATTCATAGAAAGACACAAACTTGACTTAGAGTGAGTAACTGGAGGTAGGCAGCTGTGGACCGGGCGTACGGGCAACTGTATTGGCAGCTAAGAAAGGAAACCAACTCTGGATAACCCACAAAAGGCATTAGCAAGATTGTCATACGAGTTCCGGTATGTGTGTATATTTTTCGAATATTTTATCTAAATAAAGGGTATTCTTTCATCCGGTGCATCTTATATCGTTTCTAATAGGGATTCTCTGAATTCACGCATATCAACTTGGCAGATGTCGTATGTGTCCCAAATTGTCTACCAAACGTTCAAAAACGTTTACAAACCCTCCGAATTTGTTTAATCAAATTCGCAGTTACGAGTAGTTACGGCAATGTTACGTATGTTAACTGCAATTTTCGGCCGTCAAATTTGTCCCGCTCCACGTGCAGAAAAGAAAGGCAGAGCACAGGCTAAACGGAAAGAAAAATAAAGTTCACTAGAAGTGCCCGATCGAAGAAATGGAGAGTTTTTTGCTGCAGGAATGGCGTTGGAAAGCTTTATCAGAAGATAAAAACCAACATGCCAAGGCTACAAAACCAGAATGGAGGTCTTCAAATATGAACAATATGAACAAGGACAAGTAATCGTTGAGTCGGAATTGGTGCTTAGAATATGAAAGGACTAATGCTGTAGACTGTATAATGGCAATGATGGTCAAAATACCGCTGTCATCCTGAGCGAAGACCACCTAACGAAGTTAAGCCATGTTTAAGCTAAAATCTAATATTTGTGCTAGAATATGAAAGGACTAATCCTGTAGACTGTATAATGGCAATGATGGTCAAAATACCGCTGTCATCCTGAGCGAAGACCACCTAACGAAGTTAGGCCATGTTTAAGCTAAAATCTAATATTTGTGCTGGCGCAGAAGGATTGCCTATTAAATTTTTTAAATCAGCTAGAAATGACCTGGTTGGGAACATGCACCAGCTCATCTGTAAGATATAGTTAGAGGAAAGCATGCCCGAAGTATGGAACCTCAGCGTCGTTTGTCCGATCCACAAGGCCACCATATAGCGGAATAAGTCTCCTGTGCACAAGTTACGTGCATAGCAACACCATCAACATCGTCATCATCAATATTACCATCGTCAAAGTACCTACTTAGACAACACTTGGCAATAACACCAAACATTAACACGTAATGGAAAACCTCAGCTTAACAACAAAATTTGGGTTGGCTTTTGTTTGTCAACGCCAAGAAGATAATCAGCATAGAACAGCTCAGCAACAGAATTGCTCCAGCGACACCTGTTGACCTAGTTTGGGAATAGCGGTATTAGCAATACAAGTAGAACAACATTATTGTTAATTGTTAACTATCAACTCTTCATTGTATAATGTTTTATATTATTCTAGGTATTAGGCTAAGTAAGTTTAGATAACAAGTCAGACGTGTGAATGACGTTGAAGTAAAAAGACATTATTCAAATAACTTGCGTTTTATTTGTGAGGGCTGGACAAATATTGTACATAACACGCTTCGTATGAGTATGGCGAGTTCTCATGACAATTTACATGGGAATTAGCTATGTTGCGGAGCATCTTTGGCGCGCGTCATGGGTTATGCAGCATTGGATATTTATAGAGTTTTATTTCGAAGTAATTGGGGTTACAAAGAGGAAAAATGTCTTCTTTTATCAAAAAAAGTTTTTTCCAAAAAACTTGTGATCTAGGGTGATTATCCTCATTTTAACCATTTACTGACCTTCAGGATTTTTCACTTCTATCGCCTAACTTTCTAGGCTGACCATTTTTTCTCTACATTTTTTTTTTTTTAAAGAGTTGTTTTGACCCCGATTAGATAGCCTTTCTTTTTGATAACATTTCTGGACATTGTTCCTGGAGTTGCATACCAATTTCTTCGATCAGCGCTCCTCATGCGGATCTTTTTACCGCGGAGTCAATCTTATACTCAAGCATTTTGCCTATAGAGGCTATTTTGGCAATTCGGCATTATTCGCTTCGAAACGATCGTCGCCGGCAAAGCTTCATTCCAGTTGCGGAGTTTCCGATGTGGCCTTGGCATTACTGACACAGGTCTTCTGCATTTGCTTGAAGCACTTCAGCTAAGTTTATTCCGATTGGAGCTTGTCACCGTTTCACTTTCTTGCATTGATTGCTGTTAATTCATTGGGTAAAATCTTCACCACCTCGCAGTACCCACGGAAAAGGTAGCTGAGTAATTTTTAACCATATATGAAAGTAGGCGAAGCATTTTTTGCTGGCCTGAATGACTAAAAGATGTCTAAAAGACTTACTCAGAAGAAGGCATATTCCTACTTAATTCAGTGCTGACGTCTATTGTCAGAACAATTCATACTTATACACAAGTTTTTTCAACACATTGTCATAATCTTGGAAAGAGAAGATGACCGTCAATGGCAATGGTATCGCTCACATCCCCTTATTGGACGATTGATACCGGCCTACCCTCTCTCGGTAGACAAAATAAAACCAAACGGAAACGGACAATAGGCTTAAGGATTGCTATTGAATTGTATGTAAGTTAGGGCGCTGTACAATCCAAGCGCCAATCAAAGATTTAAAAAAACGACATCACGCTGTATATGATTTTTTTTTTGTTTTTTTATGATTTGCGCGCGCTCAAGCGATTAAGTACCCTTAAAATGTTTGCACACAGAGTGGGCGAAGGAAAATCAGGGAGGCCGTAAAGAAAGGTACTGGTGAACGTTGGTTTTAAATGTTTGAAGGTTATAATGAGGGTTTTACGGTTAAAAGTTTGAAGGGGCGGAATGTTATGGAGCACTGGTGGTGGAAATAGCGATAAAACAGGGTGAGACACGACACCTTATGTCGGTGTTCGAGGGTGTCCATGGCTTGAGTGATATTAGTATCACCTATGAGTTTTATCGCACGGTTTTGGATCCCATCTAGCAGGTGCAGAGATGATTTGGGCGCACCCGACCAGATGTGGGCATTGTACTCCAATTTCAGGCGGATAAACGCCTTATATGTATATTGAGGCCAGATCAGATGGGGTGAAATATTTCTTACATCGCTTGAGGAAACCTAGACATTTCGCAGCATTTTTGACGACAACGAATATATGGTCATTCCAACGTAAGTTTTCATTGACACACATACCGGGAATGGAAGGTTTATCGGTTTCGATGATGCAGGTGCCATCCATGGATAATGGGTGGGTCTTTAAATTTTGCTTTAACAACAGCAGACAGCACTGTGTTTTGGAAGCATTAGATTCCACTTTGTTAGTGGTTCCCCAATTAGTTATGCTGGTAATATCAGAATTTAATGAGCTCAATATACGCTGCCGTTCCCGTTCTACAGCCGAAGAGCTGGGACGTGAGTCAGGGAACGAATATGAAAAGCAGAGAGTACTGTCATCAGCAAAGGAATATATTGGATTAGAGGTACCAGACAAGAGATCGTTGATGAAAATTAAAAAGAGTATCGGAGACAGAACGGAGCTCTGGGGCCCACCAGCATTTATTTTGTGAATATTTGACTTGAAACCATCCAAGACAACTTGAATTGAACATTCCAAAAAGTAATTTCTGATCCATTGAAGAAGAGAGTCGTCGATCCCAAAAGCACGCATTTTAGACAAAAGAGCCTGATGCCAAACTCTGTCAAATGCCTTAGAAATATCAAGTGCAACTATCTTGCTTTCGCCAGAATGATGTACGCTTTGGTTCCACTTTTCGGTGCGACATGCCATCAAATCACCAGTAGACCTGAAAACCATACTGCCGGTCATTAAGAAGTTTTCGTGCTTCGAGATATTTCATTGGCTGATGGTTTATCAGCGTTTCCACGACCTTGGAAAGAAGGGACGTAAGTGCAATGGGTCTGCAGGAGGAGAGAGAAGAAGATTCGCCTTTTTTAGAGACGGGCTGGACAAATGCTGTTTTCCATCTGCTCGGAAAGAGTACTAAGGAGTAGGATTGATGAAAAAGCTTACGCAGTGGTTTTGCCAGCGAGGAAGAACACCTCTTCAGAAGGAGGAGAGATATACCATCTGGACCAGCGGATTTGTGAATATTAAGACCTTTAAGAACTCTTGCTACCACACGAGTGCGAAAGTGGATTTTTCCCATTGGAGATTCCATGCACTCCAGTGTAGACGGAGACAAAGATCAATCTGGAAGTGTTGAGCACGCAAAGCGTGCATCAAGCGGATTGGCCTTGTCCAAAGAGCTGACAGCTGGAATGTCATTGTAAATGAGCGTTGGGATGGAGGATGAGGCAGAATTTCTAATATTTTTGATGAACGACCAACAATTGTTACTGCCCTTGGGATATTGCAATATTTTTTGCCTCAGTTTTTGGTCGTATTGGAATTTCACACGCTTGAGAAAGATGTTGCAGTCATTTCTGGCTCGTTAAACTTTTTTCGGTTTTCCTCTGTCGGATTGGTCTTATAACACCAAAAAAACATTTCTTTAACCCTGACAGCCTCTTTACACCTCGAGTTGTACCATGACTTTTCTTTTGGTTTGATACTCTTCATCCGATGAGGGATAAAGCATCTCATTTCAAAGAGAATAGTTTCTGTGATCATGTCAGCAGCGGCATCCACGTCGTTATCGAGGAAACATAACGACCAGTTAAAATTCCTAAAGAAGCTGTTAAGTCCGCTCCAGTTGGTTTTCTCGTATTGCCATACGGTACTATGACTCAATGGTCCGGCGAACCTAGAAGGGAGAGCACATCAACAGTGTACCTATCAGGGTGAGAAGTTAAAAACGAGTCCAGGGCGTTGGCGGTATGACTATCAACGTCTGGTATTCGTGTGGGCTCATTTACAAGCTGGGTTAAGTTATTTTCCGCAGTGAAGATCTCAACATACCATTCTTCGGGTGTTGTCTGTCCAGAATGTCGAAACCACCCAGAATTGTGTATATTGAAATCGCCCGTAATAACGATTTCAGTATGAGGATACAGGGGTACAATTCTTTGAATGGAGTCAGACAGCGCATTAAACTCATTAAAAGTCGAATTGGTGTCCAGTTTGGGGCTTCTGTAAATAAAGCAGTAGTGGATAATTTGCTTACGGATATGGAATTTTAACCACATGAAATTGAATTCCGGATTGGAACAGGGACTACATTGTGGTGGAGTTTGGTAAGATCACAGCTGCCAAAAAAAACTGCACGTGATAGAATGTGCATTTGCTGTTAAAAATCGGCCCAGATTGAAAGTCACCGACTTGCTAAAATCCACAGAAAACATTTTTTCAATATAAGCCCAGAATGTGTATATGCATCGACAGACAAACTCTGAAATTTTTACCAAAGAATACCGAAGAAAGACTTACGATGAGGGTCACAGAGCCTTTGGTGGTCTTTGCAAAGTAAAGTATCACGAAATTCTTCCATAAAAATATCCAATAAATAATCTTGCTAACTCCAGATGATTGAAACGGTAATCAGATTGATCATACTCTAATTGGTATTACACATGCCTCGAATATGCTGGATATTGCCTCTGGTAAGCTTCTGGTCGCCGTCTAATTTATAGAGCTACTGACCACCAACAGGATGCTGTGAGTGCGATCATTGGAATGGCACAGCCTATTACGCTACCGCTCTGCACAGACACCAACGAACAGGCGTTCCAATACCACACGAACATCAAGGAAGCAGTTGAGATAACTAACAATCATCTACGAGAGGAAACCAGTGGTATGGTGAAGAATGTTCCCAAAGACAACGAAAATCGGATGGAGACCTCAAATAAGCATTTCTGAAAAGCGAAAGGAAGAGGAAAAGCAACCGCGAACTGTTGGCCAAAAGGCTTACACACGAAAACTATTTTGGATCAATCACATCAGTTGAATCGAAAAGAAATTTAAGTTGATTGAACATTTTTCAATCCCATGCGACTAGTTCGAGAACGAGGACGACCAATTTCCACTACATGGATTGAGCCAAGTCAGATACCAGAAATCTTGGAAACTCTGTGTCTAGAACGACTATGATGCATCATTTGTCACCCGTCAAACTATCACGAATCGAAGCCCTTTAAATATAAGGTCACTTGAGTTTATAAAATTGTAACTCTAATTAACCAAATTTGGTAATAAGAATTATCATAGCGATATATTTCAGTCCTTCCTAGTTCATGAAAAAGGCAATCAAGTGTCATTCCGTTTCATCTATTAAACTTTTCATGACAAGTATCATGACTACAGAAGAGATTGTGTCATTCTTCCATATGACTAAAACTTCATCAAAACTAAATAGTTGAACAGGTGTATTCATAGAATTTAATGCGTTTCTCTAATTTGCAGTGCAGTCAATCAACCGATTACATCAGAAATACTGTTTTCCGTTAAACACACATGCCTCTGTTTTGCATCTCTGACTAACTCGGCGTAGGTGTTCACGTAAATATTACCTGTGTTGGCAGCAACAATTTGTAAACATAATTCATCCATCAGTCAGACACGTAATAGCTCTAATTTTCATCGCACAGAAACAGAACACACAAACATTGCTTTGCATCCTTTTAACGAATGACCGCACACGGTGAAAATTTCAAAATCATGGCCCAATGCCAAGTACATCTCGCGAAGCGCATCCCGCGAAGCGCATCCGTTCAATTTAACCACAAATGCACATAGTCGGAAACTATTAACAGCGGATAGCTCGTAACCTAGTGCATAGCCGACGAACTAACTTGACGTTCTCCACACGCTAAGAATCAAAAAATAAACTCAATACTGAGCCAACAACAACAGTACGCGTATTGTAACATACAAAAATGCTCCTCTTTATAGCACAGTACAACGTTGGAATTATTTTCAATTCAAACTCATGATCCCAGGCAATGATTCTAATATGAATCCGATATTCAATAGTCCGAAATTATCTTTAGCACTTGGTCTCCGATTAGCCGACGTGAATTGACCATTGCAAGCCGCCATTCTCGTACAGTAAATTGTTAATTGCAAATTGAATCTGTTCATTTGATAGATACTGCAAATTAGTCGCGCTGGTGGAGGAACTAGATCATGACTAGCATTGAACTACGGACTTATGATTTCTCTGATGAATCATCTGAAATTCTGATTCAAAATTTTCTTGGCAGCTTATTTTAGGAGATCGTTCTATTATTAGATACTCATACATCCCAGGGGTGGGCGATGAAGAAAGTATCCAATTTGGCAATGCACTCTACGCGACTTAATGAAAACCATGTTAGGTGCCTTAAAAGATTGTGGCAAGCGAGATATTGAGGTGCGGAAACGTAGATACAGCGGGGGCGTTCAAATGCGAGTGACGGTAGTCAAATTTGATAAACAATATACTCGTATTGCATGACAAATTATTGGGAACAATGATAGATTCCATTCAGGAAGTGGAACTCCAAAGATTATACGTTGGTTTAGTATGCAAGTCAGTGCTCGAGATTCCGCATTAAATTTGTAACTGTCGTGTGTCAGACGGTCGGCGGCCGGCACTCCTAATATATGGTATGTTGACTTTGCCATTGGATTTGTTGGTAATAATTCATAGAAGGCAATGCATTTGCATTTCTCAGAGTCCAAGGTGACATGTTTTATTACAAATTAATTACAGTGACAGCTGTCTGCGATCGAGTTAATATGAAGCTTCGGGTAAAATTAATAAATATATGTAAATATGAACATATGGCATGTTTTCTGTGGAATACGGTCACAATTGTACAGATACACTACGACTTTGGATACATCACCATATTGGGATTTAGTAGCTTTTTAAAAGGTAAACATTTAAATACTCCGACGGTGATACTTAAGTCATTGGTCTCATCTCAATATTGAGGTTCGTTAAATTGGAATACAATCCCAAGATCGAGCCGTCTGCTGGCTAAATTTCTCTGCACCGGTGGGACTGAATTAAACATTGGAAGTTGATACTCTCCATCATCAACGCAAAAGTCTTGCATTTCTGAGTTGCTTTGTACTCTTCATTATACTGGTAGTTGGTACTAAATTATCAGTAGGGTTAGGTTTTAGGCTTATTAATTTGTTTTCATCTCTGTTCAATTCTTATTTTTTTTTTCTGTCGCAACCGAAAACTTAGAGAAGAATTAGTCCCTTGTACTCCTGTATATAAGGGTGAATGTCTCGAACTCCAACTTTTCAAAATGCTATAATTTTTTTATTTTTTGATAAATTTTATTGTGCCAAAGCAAAAAATGTTGGAAAATACATCAATTTTCAAATTGTCTCAGTAGTTTTCAATATGTCCAGCTTTGGCGCGAATAATGGCCTTGAGACGGCCGAAGAAACCATCGCACGCTGCACGCAAGTGGCTCTGCGGTATTTTGCCCCATTACCGGCGAAGTGCTTGTTTGTGGTGGTCCAAACTTTGGTATTTTTTAGTGCCAACCTTCGCCTTGAAAATACCCCAGACAGAGAAATCCAACGGATTTGCATCCGGAGAATTTGCAATCCATTGTGTCGAAGAAATGAAGTGTGGAACATTGTTTTTTAACCAATCTTGGTAGACGCGCGCTTTGTGAGACGGTGCCGAGTCTTGTTGAAATGTCCACGGTCTCCGACCGAAATGATTGTTTGCCCAAGGCTTCAATACTGCCTCTAAGACAGTTTCACGGTATACGATCGCATTAATTTTGACGCCACGGTCCAAGAATACGAGCGGAGAGCGACCATCGGCGGTTATAGCGGCCCAAACCATCATCTGCTTTCTGGTGGCCGTCCGAAGGTGTAAATTTTCGAAGGACCTCTCTGGCAAGTAAACTCGGTCATTTTGTTTGTTGACATATTGCGCGATAACAAATGGCGACTCATCGGAAAAAACCAAATTCGGCAACTCACCACTTTCGTGCAAGCGTAGCAACTCCTTTGCTCTTTCGACTCTAATTTTTTTCTGTTGCGGTGTAAGATCGTGTGATTTTTGGAACTTCAATGGCTTGAGCCCAAGCTCATTTTTCAGTATGTGTTGCATCCGTTCCAACGATATGTTGAGCTCGCGAGCCATTTTTCTTCCACTTCGACGCGGATTTCGCTCAATTCGAGCCTTCACTTTCCGAACCGTTTCTGCCGATGTTCGTGTTTTTTTATGACCACCTCCATGGCGTTTTGCCACTCTGCCAGTATCACGGTAACGAGCTATGGTTCGAGACACAAATGATTTATTCACGTTGATGTGCTGGAGGGCTCTAACGATAGCTATTTGTGGTTTTCCAGCCAAATATAAAGCAATCACACTATCACGTTTGAATTCCATCGCGGATAAAAATTTTTCAACACAACAATTGTTTAGAAGGCTTGTAAATAATAAAATTATCTGTCATGTGTCAAAATTTGAGCTCACTGTCATGAGCGGTTCGGAAATTATAACAGTTTGAAGTTGGTTGCAGTTCGAGTCATTCAGGCTGTATTCAGTGATCACGTGCCTACAGTACCTCCATTAGCGAAGAGTACCTGCAGCAAGCGCAGGCCGAACACTCCCAGAGATAGTACTGTGCGGTGTCATCATTACTCTCATTGTAAACGTTGCAGGATATAATGTCACTTAGGCCTAGCTCAAGCTGCGAAAAACTCTTCATCGTCGTTCTTATTCAACGTGATCCCATTGTGAACTGGGACCCAAACAAGACCTAGTGAATTCTGCCTTCCTACCATGTTCAGAGAAATCTTACATTCTTGAACTAACTTGGAAGCGGTGAGACGGTTCAGCATGACCTTGATGGCAGCTTGGCTTTCGCTACAGGCGCACACTCTTCGCTATACTCGTTTATGTAGTTTATTACCGTCAGGATTGCGGATATCTGCGCTTGTAATGCAGGCGAAAGTTTTCCTAACAAGAAATTAAATCTAACGTTGTCTTTCTCTAAAAAGACAGCAGGGTCGCACTCGTGAAGGCCTGACTACATTGCTGTCCTAACTCAGGTTCTGTGCGAAACCATTCCCGGCCACAGGGAAAGTTGATTTTGTATTTGTAGCAATAGATGGTTTTGAGAAAAAGATTCATCAGTGCGGCTAGAGCAGAGCCAGACGTGATATGTCTCCCCATTCTTTGGTGTCTGAGAAAATCATCAGTGACGTGTTTTGTAAAAGTTTGATTCAGCTGACGCATAGGAAAAATTGGTTTTATCACAGCCGTTTGTAGTATAACTGGATGCATACCATCGGTGCTAGACGACTTGAAGCCGTACAAAAAACCAAGAGCGCATTAGATAGCCTCATCCGTCACTACAACATGATGGATACCAGTTGCGAGCCAGGTGATCTGGGATCTGATATCAAGCATGTGACAGAGAGTCTCTACTTTCATCCAGTGTACTCGTAGATTGCATCAGATTTTCGGATTATTTCGAGTCTGGGTGATTTGCCCCTTTTGAGGATTAGACTCGGTATAGTCTTTATAAGAGAGACTATTCGAAATTTGAATTGGATTCTTGTATAGTTTTCCTCCCCCAAATCGATCTTAAGTTACTTGTTTGGGAGTTTTCGGTTTTTCCGTTCCACCATAGAACGGGCGATATGCCAGAGATTGGTGTGGCTACACACTTTAACTTGAAATATTTGGTGGCGGCACCTTTCGGGTTCGTTTTCCTTTCGTTTAGGCTCAGTTTATTCGGAGCATTGATGAACTTGTTGATCTTCTCCATTAAGAGTGTCCAGTTGATTTTTCTCAGATCACCCCTCTACAATGAAGCCGTTTCCTCTCAGCTGATTCTGAATTCAATGTACCTAAAGTCTGACATGGATGTCTGCTATAGTACTTTCCAGCCGATAATCTCCTTAGCGTACCTATATGATAACTTAAGGCTGGTAAACTATTCTGCTCATAAGCATTGCAGTATATGATAAGTCTGCACATACTCTGTAGCACTGCGATTCTTTCATAAGTTGACGACATCGATTTCCAACTGAGTAATTCCCAAGATAGGCGGTCGCGCCAGCGGCTATCTTTTTTGAAGTACTTCAACATAGTAGTGAAGTGACAGATAGCATCAGGCATATAAGATTTACTCGTACTTGTTGACGAGAAACGTAAAAAAGTCTACGATCTTTGACTATGCAGCAAGTTCCATCTAAGAAGTACTAACCAGCTCGTTAATGAGCAGAAAAGGAAGATTTTTCAAAAGATTGCTTTTCCAGCTCTTCGAGCAAATATACCATCTTTTTCTTTAACATTGCAAGCGGGTAAAGAGGGGCATCTTTGGTTGCACATTTGAAAACAGACTCTGTACTATACTTCTGAAAACGTAGACTCGAAGAACATCACAGCTTACTTACTTTACTTAAGGTGGTGCTACAGTCTGGGGTGGACCTGGGCCTTCACCAACAAGCGTCTCCAGCCAATTCGATCTTTAGGTAGCTGCTTCCAGTTTGGCACGCTAAGGTGGTTGAGGTCCTCTTCCACTTATGTATGCCACCAATGTCCTCCTCTACTGCGCTGTACCTCGGGGGTAGATTTTTCGAACCGCAGCATTAATGTCCGTCCGGTCTACTTAAGTCAGCCACATCAGTCGTTGGATCTCACCCTTCTGGTTAAGTCGATGTCGCCATACAGCCGTTCGTCGTTGCATCTCTTCCTCCACTCACCGTTTATGCACACAGGACCGAAAATCTCCCGAAGAAAGCAGCCAAGAGCACCATCATCCATTTTTGATAAAGTCCATGCCTCTGCGCCATAGAGGCAGGGCTGGGATTAGTAGGGTCTTACATAGGGTTACTTTTGTTGTTCGAGAGAGGGCTTTGCTAGTCAATTGCCTTCTTAGCCCAAAGAAGCAGCGTTTGATCCCAGCGCTGGTGTCGTTGAATGAATTGACAGCGAAGCCTAGGTGGGTAAAGTCCTCGACTATCTCAAAGTTATATGTATCTGATGTTCTGTCCAATTTTTCGATGTTGTATGTCACTTCTGGTTCAAAGCATATAGTTGGTCCTACCCTCATTGACCGTTAAACCCATCTTCGCCGTTTCCGCCTGTATTTTCATGAAAGCGCCACTCACACCACGCTGATTTCCTCCGATTAAGTCAATATCATCGGCGTATGCGAGTAATTGGACGGACCCTTGAAAGATTGTGCCTCTTGAGTGAGTTTTGAACTATTTGTTCAAGAATGGTATTAAAGCAATTGCATTACAGCGCATCGTCTTGTTTAATTCCTTGATGGAGCAGTATGCATTCTCCATCGTCATCCTGCACAAAAGGACAAGCTTGGCATGGATGCCAAGACTAGGCATTGCCTAGGTACTGACACACGCGGCCATAAGATCGACGAATAGGCGGTGTGTATCAGTTTGGAGCTTTTCCAAGATTTGTCGTAGTGTCGATGGTGGACTTTAGTGGCCTAAAGCCACTCTTCAGCTCATAGAGTTCGTGAGCAGCTCTAGTTCTTCAATACAGCACCGCTTTGTATGCCTATTGCTTGGCTGCATGCGCTTGCTGGCGCTCGTCGTTAAACCAGGGGTTTAATTGTGATGGCCGAGGGAAACGCAGCACATGTGAGACGGCGTATCTACTGGCTTTTTGGCAATGTTGCCACTGGTCTTCAGTACTTGATGCTAGCGGCATGGTACATCTTAAGAGATTAAGCGTGGCTATGATCTTGCAATTGTAGCTGTCCGACATCAAAATTCCTCACAATGTTAGCCTGTCTTTGCGTTGTTCGGGATATCCGCATCTGTACCTTGGATACAACAAGGTAATGATCCTAATGGTCTGAGTCGACGTTGGACCCTCGGAATGTTCGGATATCCATAATGTTGGAAGAGTGCTTTGTGTCGATCGCAATGTGGTCAATCACGCTGAGGCTTAATTAATCGGGAGATCTCCAAGACCCCTTATGAATACCGAGATGCGGGAACTGCGTGCTAGCTACGACAAAGTTTCGCCCTGCCGCAAGGTCGAACAGATTTCTCATGCAAAAAGCCCTCTGGATAAGGAAAGAAAATATCCCTAGTTACGCTTAAACACTGAAGAGCTACTGGAGGAAAAATTGAAGTACTGTTATAATCACAATTGGTTTTCGTGACCGAGTTTCTCCAAGCTTCCCAAGAAGAAGCTCGCAACATAAACCGCAGAAGACTATTAAAGATTCTGGACATAGCAAAGTCTCCAAGAATAAGTGTAGACAATTAGTAATAAAATCGCAGCCGGTTCTGAAGACCTGGAAGGATTGAGTGCGACGATGATCAGTAAGTACTCGTAGTATATACTTATCAATCAACGTGGGCGATGAACAATAGCGATTCTGTCTCCCTATACAGAGTGTCCCAGTGTAGGTTTTCGTCCTGATAGATGAAGATTCCTAAAGTTATGGCAAACAAAAAATTTTATTGCAGGTGGCGGCCTATTTTCACCCGCCTCCAAGTTATAGGCCGTTAAAGTGAGGAACCTCTGCTTTCGTGGTAAAACTACTACGGCCGTAGCTTTTTAAAGGATTTAGCTTAAGATACCCATTTGCCTGAATAAAATAGTGGTTTGCAACAACTTCCGTTGTTCGTAGATGGAAAAGTCATACATAAAAATAGTAGACAATAAAGAGAAGCCAAAAACTTTGATAAAAAAAGTTAACTTAAAAGTTGAAAATTTCGAGATAAACGCATTTTTCTGATGAAGTTGGTCCAACGATTTTTCCAAATTTTAGTGTTAAAATGCCATAATTTTGGCTGGCATTCATCGAACTCGACGAAATTTTAGTATTTTATGCACACTGAAATTCTCTTTCAGAAATATGCACAACGGTATCTTAAGCTAAATCCTTTAAAAAGCTACGGCCCTTTAAGTAGTTTTACCTCGAAATCAGAGGTTCCTCACTTTAGCGGCCTATAACTTGGAGTGGGGTGAAAATAGACCCCCCCCCCCCCCACCCCCCTGCGATACAATTTTTTGTTTGTCATAAAAAATGTTCCGTATATCGTAGATCCCTCTCGGTCTAAAAATGTAAGGACGAGTACCATATTGAATTGACAAACCATGTAAGCCTTGGTCTATACCGGACTGTGCGCTATCGTTTTATTCGATTTATCTATTTAAGGTCGATGCAGTAAACGAGCTCAATGTCAAAGACTTGGCGTCTTGGCGTCTTGGCGTCTTGGCGTCTACAAAGATATCAGTATCCTTAACATAAAGCCAACATTTTTGTGAGTCATTCAAATAAAAGTAAGCACCTCGCTAGAGATGGTTTTTACATCACAGTTTGGCTTACATGGGGTGGTGTTGCTAATCGCCTTACAGAAATGCTGAAAAGCAGTCTACACTCGATAAGCACTAGAAATCGGTATGGATGGCCCACCTACCTCTTAAAATTTTTCACAAATTCATCGATGAATCTGTAATTTTATTTTATAATTGGCGCGTGCTTAGTGGATTTTGCGTACCCTTGAAATGTCTGCACACAGCGCGACTGTGACTCTATAACGACACAACCGCTCGACTAAATACTAGGTGGTATGAAAAGTAACCTCCTTGACCGCCAGAATGCGCTGCTACTGCAGAAAAGGTTATGGTCCCTTGAAGTCCGTTCACATTTAGGCAGACATGCCAAATTTCAGTGTGATACTGTCTTTAGTTTTGTTTTGACAGCTAATTGTTGTTGACGTGTTTGGCATCATGTTGAGTACGGACAAAAACGATTTTCGTTCTCTCATAAAACATTATTTTTTGAGAGGCAAAACGGCGAGGGAAACAAAAGAAAAGTTGGATAAATACGAGTATTATGGGGCTAATGCTCCGTCAAATTACACCGTCAAATATTGGTTTCGAGAATTTCGTGGTGGCCGCAACTCCACTTCCGATCAAATCCGCAACGTCAGGCCCTTCGATGCGGTTACAAAGGACAATGTCAAAAAAATATATGAAATGGTGTTGGCTGACCGGAAAGTGAAGGTGCGCGAGCTAGCAGACACCACAAACATTAGTACTGAGCGCACACGCCATATTTTGGGCAATATTCTGCATATGAAAAAGTTATCCTGCCGCTGGATGCTGCGCATGCTCACTCCTGATCAAAAACACGAACGCGACAGCACTTCGAAAGAGTGTTTGGACTTGCTGATGCGGAATCGGGCGGACTTTTGGCGTCGATTGGTAACTGGATTTGGATCCCTCGGACTATTATCTCTTCCCAAACCTCAAAAGATGGCTCACGTGAGGAAATCATCGACGCCACGAAGGAGTATTTTTCAGACCTTCCGGAAAATTACTTTTCGGACGGGATCAAGAAGTTGGAAAATCGCTGGAATAAGTGTATCAAACTAAATGGAGACTATATTGAATAAAATAAAAAAAACATTTAAAAAAAATTTTTTTTTGCATTCCCAAGGAGGTTACTTTTCACTCCATCTAGTATTTCTGAATTATTTTAAAGGTGAAATAGTGTTACAGGGGACACAAAGGAGTTAAACTAATTTGTCTAGAACTGTTTGGAAGCGCGCAGTCATTCATTTTTCCTATGTTAGGGTTTGGGTGTGTATTAAATACTTATAGAGAGAAAGATGGTAACGCAATAAATGGAGTATTTGGAAAACTGCTATCTCGGTCGTACAACAAAGATGACATTTTTAAAAATAATTTGTCCAGTCGGTGAGAGCTGTTCCTATGAGTTATTCCAGTCGATTCCCTATTTCGATTGTAAACTTTAAAGTTGGAAAGACCATTGGTTTTGAATATTTTAGACTGCAGAGCTTGATTAATTAAAAGGTTAAGAGTATTTTTTATTATACAATACAATATATTAATATTTTTATTTTTAAATAATATATCATGTACTCGTATATACATATGTAAGACCTTATTTACCTAAAACCTATTTTCTTCTTTTTCAGGTAAGCTAGATTTTGAAGCAAGTCGTAAGTTAAATGAACAAAGTTTCTTTAAGATTAATTTAAAAACATACGAGTAATAATAAGCTTTTTTTTTGCAATTGATTCTTCTTCACATTCTCAGAACAATTCAGTTTCAAATCTTTTATAACCTTTAGGACCAAGTTGATAAGCATATAACTCCTGTCAACATTGTAGACCACTCTTTTTGAGGCTTATCGTCTGGGCCTAAAACGCTGTTTTAGCCCAATCCCTTGAACGCGTGCAAATTATCAGAAAAAAAAAATTGTTTTACGTCCTTTGGTTAGTTTACATCTCTCATTATTATTATTATACTTTAAAGATTAGAAATCCGTCCTCTTCCTTAGGTGGGGATATATTTACAAACACCTTTTAAGTAAGCAACTATTGATCGCCATGGTTTGCCGAAGTGTGCCAAAGAAGGCTTACGGTCGAACATATTGCCTATAAACTTGCAGAATGGTGGAATGCATTAAGAGATATTGCTTTCGAGGAGATGTTCAGAAATTTTGTTAGAGGATAAAAGGAATAAAACTTCGCCGCTATGTTCTATTTTTATAGACTCGCAATCACCAGACGCTAATTTTTTTAAAAAGTTTGTGCAACTCGTTGCGTAGGCGAAGACATTGGTATCATTTGAAAATATTGAACCAGAAGACGAAATAATGGATTTAGCTGTGAATGAGCACACAACGAAATATATGCCTTCAATTAGGAAAAATTGGACAAAGCCTCACAATAAACAGTTAGTTTGAGATGCTTTACCATTGCTATTAGCTCTGGTAATGTCACCTGCCCACATATCAAATTACACTTGGCGATCGTTATTTCTTTGACCTAAGAAGACAACTGACTAACAAGGTAATGTCAATGAATACTGAGAAGCAAAGACGGATGAAGATATCCTTAATCGTTTTTGAATGCAAGATTCTCCGGACGATTCTTGCTTCCGTTTGCGTTGGAGGGCTTTGGAAAGGGAGATGTAATAGCGAACTTTAGGAACTCTGTAAGCGATATCGACCTGGTCAGAAAAGTACTATGTAAAGCGAGTGAATGAGTGATTCCTTTCCGGAGACGTGATCCAGACGATTAAAACTGAGGTGAGGCGCCTACAAATTGAAACTTATTCATTTTACAGTGCACAACTGGAGGCTTTTGGCCAAAGATTTTTTGGTTGAGTCCAAGGTCCACCTCGGAGGGTAGCGCCATCTAAGTAAGGAAATAAGTAAATAAGTAAGATTCATGATTTTAAAATCTGCGAAAATTATTTGAAGAACATAGTGAGAGATCAGTATCACATTTAGAAGGACGACAAACAAAACAATCATTTATAGTGGAAAAGTAACATCGGTGCAGGTAAAGTTTTTTTCATAAACAGGTATGCTTTCAAGAAAGTAAAAACTCATCCACCTAGATTCCACGTTTTTTTTTCAAGTTCAACGAAGACTCACTGTTGTCAATTGCCGCTTGTTTTGGCAAGACAATTAACAATCAGATTCGTTCTCGAAAAATTAAAAAAACGAAGTGTAAGACCTTTATCATTTGTAAAAGCAAAAATAGATGATAATATCCTTTACAAAACTGTTCCTTCCAACTTCCCGATATCTAGTATGAGCGTACTACTAGATTTATTTTACTTTTGATTAAAATAAATAAGTTTCCATCTTAAACTTCGGTGTTCTTCCCTTCATATCTGTTCTTAGCGCTAGCAAACTCGAATTACTCGTATTGTGTAAGGCGGCTACCTTGTTTTACTGCATCTGCTTACCAGCATTCACCATACAAGGACGAAGATTTCATTGCGGGAGGCGGAAGAAACCCAGCAATCAAAAATAGCGTTTGGGTTTCTGATGGGTTGGAACTTGTAGTAGTGATCTTCTTTATTGTATTCTGATAACATAGAAGGTGTGGTATACACATGGTAATCAACAATGTTTCTTGCGATCTGTTGCAACTGTTGCAACTCATATTTTGCAGTATTTGTGATATCTGAAATATCCAAATCCATATTTTAGCTACAACTAGGTAGTGATTCGAATCGATTTTAACAACTCAAAAGGTTCGGACACTCGAAGTGCTGGAGACATGTCTCGCATCGATCGCAATATGGTCTATCTGATTGATCATCATGATGTCGAGACCTTCATGTCCCTTTGTGAAAATGTATGTTCTGAAGCATATATCAAATGTACAATAGTAATAAAGTCGGAGTGAAGTCGACCTCCTTTACGCCATTGGTAGATTTGGTGTCGTTTAAGCTCTAACTTCCGAACCCACCAAAGAAGCCCTTCTTTTCTATTTTGGCGCTAAAAAAGGCTTACACGTTCTTGACGTCGTCGTATTTAGCACATTGCATATTTATGTTTGAAACGTCAACTTTTTCACTGTAGCATATTTCTCACTTTTTCATCCCGTCCACCGAATACACCTCCAGAATATCAGTGGGATCCGCTTTATAGAGGTCAAGGGTCTTCGATACTTTTTCGACTCCACGTGTTAATCCGAAATTCATTCGCTGGGGTAGCCAACAGTTAAACCAATCTCATCTGAGACTGGTTTTTCCTTATATAACTTTCGCACTGAGACAATCGTTGCATACAAATCAAGAGATTATGCCGGTTTCTGTGTTTCTTTGCTCACGACACTCCCTTAAGCGGATTCCCTGCTTACATCTAGAACTCGATTTCTAATTTCAGGCCGGTAGAACGCGCAACGTCATTTACTCAGGGACGTATTTCGTTATTCTGAAAAGCAAGGTTTTGCTTAGGCAATCAGCCTGATCAATGACATTAAGAGTATCGCAAGATTTCAATCCAAATTCTGAACAAACGGGCCACTTCCGGATCTCTGTTCTGCCTTTTCCGCCCGTCATCCATGTCATACAATAATATGAAGGAGGCGTTTATGCTTCATAGTTCTTATAAGGACTATATTTTTTACATTTTTATTTACAAGGATGCCTTTGCCTAATTTGAACTCAAAAATGGGCTATAAAATTACACCCTCTGATGTGGCAACCAGTTGACTGAGGTGGTTCACGAAAAGTTTTTACCCCGATTCAAGTTTTAGCTTTATCAAAAATCCAAAGAAATTCAATTTGGTATAAAGTCGTACATCTGACAAAAACCGAAAATTATCTGGTAAGCCTTTTTCTTATATTTATTGGCTTAAGTTTCCACATAATTTTGTTAGCCCTCTTAACAACCAACCCTTAACAGTGTTCTATCATATACCTTTTGAAGCTAAAGAAAGCTTTCATCTTCTCTTACACCTCTCTTCGTAAACATAAACAAATTTCATGTGACTACGAGTATGTCCGTGCTATGTACGAGTGCTAGTATATCCGCACGTGCTTTTGGAAAATCAAAACACAACCCCAATGGGCCATGGTTGGAAAAGCACACACATCTACAAGTGTATTCGATGGTGTACGTGTACACAATGTTGGCTCACCGATTATAGGCGCACTAAAGCACCACAAAAGCCACAGCTCCTCGTAAAGCGACGGTCGCTCATCATTTCCCATGTTGGAAAACCACATGGAAGCTATGCGTCGTCGTCGTTGTCGTCGTTGTTGCTTTGTCGGAAGATTCATTCATAAACGCTTCCCACTCCCACCTACTTCCAACTGCCACTGGTTGAATACTGTCGCCCCTGCCGCACTGCCACCATGGTTACCATTGCCAGTCACCACTATGAGGCTTTGGTTACCCGAAGCTCATTATTAGTCTGCCGCTTTGTTAGTAAAGCTAAGAAATCTTGGCATCTTCTCTCTAATACAAATGAGGACCGCACAACTGAGTGCTATTTTAATGTGTTTTCAGTTGGCTCAGTCGGTAGATCTTAGCGGATGTTGTGATTTCTATCTGAAAAGTTAAAGTTCAAATCGATTCAATACGACTTTGAGTATCTGTTAGTGCAAATCTGGCAAACATTTCAAGCCCTCGAAGGTACAGTTATTTCCTTCCACAACTTGTTGGTGGTGTTTGATTTTCGTACTTCTTCTCAGTGTCAGTGCTTTGTTTTCTTTTATTTTCAATTTATTTACCGCAACATTTTTGTTAAACATCAACGTATGCCACATGTGTAAATCACGTCATAATTCTTTGTTTTAATAAAAATAAAATTTTAATAAATTGGTCGTAATTTATCACGATCACGGGGTGGTAAGATATGACGGCTGCATGTGTCCAATTTATGAACTGAAAATTTATTGAATTTGTTTTTGTTGAATAAAAGTCAAATGACGTACATATGTATGTATAAATCTTTTAAAATTAAAAATATAAAAATAAAAAATTTAATTATAATTCAAAATTAAATATAAACAATTACGTATTCAGGGCAACAAACATTGACCGCGCTCGCACTGTCTGCTACTTCAGTCTGTCAACTTGTCTGACTTCTGGTTGTAGGATGAACTCAGGGGTGTGACCCTTCCGTTTTAAACTGGTAAAATCGTACCTTATTTTGAATATTTTAACTCATTTTTTGACTTATGGTCACAAAAAAAAATCTTCATTCGACGCGAGGCCGGCCAGCTGTTTCGAGTTAGGCGTGCCAAGTTAGTTGAGCTTGAGGTGGTTTTTCTTTCCAACTTCATTCATATTAAAATCCCTTCTCTTAGGCAGCTTCCGATCAAATAGTGGTGTTTCGCGTGCTGTAACTATTGAAGTGATATTACCTGCACAGCGTGATCTCAGCATCTCAGAAACTGTTCACCGAAGCGTGGCCTCTCTTAATCCAATTTCTTTAGCTGTTGATATTATTTTGTTTTCGGGTGTAAGCCATTCTTCGCGTTTATTTTGGGATCCTTTCATGCTGTCACAGCGCCAGTAAATAATTTGTCCAAATAACGAATATTATTCTTTGTCTGACCCTGCCATATTGCATGACAGCCAAATTGCAGTTCTTAAAGTCCGCTTGTCTAATTTGTAATGGCTTGTTAAACAAACCTTGCGTGTGGTATCTTATAAAGCCTTTTAAAAAGCCCTCTCGACTCTGAAGATTCATATACGATAGACGGATTTATTCTTCGTGCTGGTTTGATCATTCTTCTTGTTTTGAGAGCTTTAGTTAAGCGAGCGTAATCTTCCTATTTAACGCTAAGCCTCCCTCGTCGAATCAGGAAATGTTCACACAGGCTCAAAAGTTTCTCTGCGATTGTGGGCGATTCGGCAGCCGACTCAGTTTTTTGACAATTTTAAGACTCAACATTTTTGACTAAAACGAAAAAAAGACAGCATGAGTGTGCCCAAAGCAACCCACGGTATGATATTCGGACACCAATTGAAAACACCAAGACAATTATGTGCACTTCAAACGGAAGCTGCCATACAGGTAGGTACTCAATCTACATCGCGCAAACCACTTCAAGCAAGGTAACCCCATTTGTTACCTGGAAATACTAAAAAGGATAAAAGGCACCTTTGCCAAATTTCAAAGTCTAGATCAATTGGACCCCACCCTTAGCTTTTCAAAGCGAAATAGGGTCTTCTTTTCCAGAAGGGAGAAATGGAACATAAGCGCTATATGGCTGGACGATTACAGACAAAATGATAAGTGAACGACATGAAAGAGTCAAAATAAGGGATCTTCCCCGAGGATCTTAAAGTTGCCGATGTCATTCCTCTTCTTAAAAAAGGTTCTGGATCTAAAATTGGTAACTATAGACCGATCTCGTTACTTCCAATTTTCAGTAAAATCTTTGAAAAACTGATGAAAAATAGAATAGTGAGGTTCTTAATTAAGACTAATTTCTTTAGTTCAAATCAATTTTGGTTTCAGAAAGGGAAATCAACGGAATATGCACTTTTACAATTCTGTTCTAAAATTATGTCACACCTTGATGCTAACAAATTTACCGCAGGACTATTTATTGACATCAGCAAAGCTTTTGACATGGTCGATCACAACCTGTTGTTGAAAAAGTTAGAGAATGCTGGTTTTCGTGGATTTATCCTGGATTGGTTTGGGTCCTATCTTAAAAATAGGTCTCAAACTGTCAAGATCGATTAGAAGCGGAAAGATGTTTTTTTAATATCGGTGTTCCTCAAGGTTCTGTCTTAGGTCCCATTCTGTTCTTAGTCTTTATAAACTCATTACTTTCGCCTAATTTCAGAGGTTCGCCCACTGCATTTGCAGATGACATTGGCTTTTCTTATGGCTCGAAAAGTGCTCTAGACTTGGTCTCTGACATAAACTGCGATCTTGATTTATTAAGGCATTGGTTTTCTGCTCATAATTTAGTTTTGAGCTCCAAGACTAAATTAATGTATTTCAGTCTCTCCTCGAATTACAATTGCGAAACTAATATTTACTTGCACTCACAGGAGTGTAGAAGATACTGTCCGCAATCATGCTCGTGTTCGTCTGATTCCTCCGGTTACTCGTATAATAGTTATATAAAAAGTAGTAAAAATTGTTTCCTTGTAGAGAATGTTGTTGAGTTCAAATATCTGGGACTTACCCTTGATTCTAGGATGAGCTTTGTTAACCATATAAATATATTAAAAAATTACTTACGATACATCCTTCGTCATTTTTATTATATGAGTAACGTTGGTTCAATCAGTCTTTTAAAGATTATATACTATGGCCTTTTCCAATCTAGACTTCAATATGGACTTGTCTGTTGGGACGGTGTGTATCTAAGTAATATTCAATCATTGTTGACATTACAAAAATATGTTATAAGAATAATTTGTCGTAAACCTGCTAGACATTCTAGTTTTGCGTTATTCTGTTACCTGAAAATCCTTACTATTCGTCATTTGTTCTGTTTTAAGGTCTTGAAAATGTTCTATATGAAGTCCGGTAACCGCAATTTTCGTTTAATTTCTAGTCACAATCTCCGTGGAAACCCGTCTTGCACTCATTCCATTCCTTATTTTCGAACCTCTGCATTTCGTAATTTTTATACTGTTTTATCTACTCGTTTGTTTGATAAACTTCCTGCTTCCACTAGAACAATATCATTTACTCGTACGTCTACCTTTCTAAAGAGAGTAAAATGCTGGCTTTTTACATTTGATCTTAATCAAATTGAATCTCTTGCTTTTGACGTTTTGGTTTAAATATATTTTTTGTTCCACCAGTTTTTTTTTTTTGATTGTAAGCTTTTAAATTTTGAATTAATATTAGTTTTATAAAAAAAAGGGTCACCCCACCCATAAATAATTTATCACTCTTATTTTATTAATGTAATGGATGTCATTCAATTCTATTTTAATATTTAAAATACTAAATGTTAATCTATTTCTTATTATTTAAAAGTCATTTGAATTTGTAAAAAATTATATAAAATATTAATTATAAGAAATAAGAAATAAATAAATAACTTTACTCTCGAATTGGTACTCAAAGCACAATACATACTCGAATATAAAATCCTTCTACCCCTAACAAAGTTGGGTACACGTGATAAAGGTTACGATGGCGATAAAAAGGCGGACCACCAGGCCAAGAAACCCTATGTTGTTATGCTACGTGGAGCACTGACGGATCGCTTCACTTGCAATAAATAGCTTTACAGATTGGAAATCATCTCCACATGTAGATTTTTCTGTGAAACTGGGGAGTCTATGGAACACTTATCCGCCAACTGCCCGACAAATGATAAAGGTTACATTTCTAAACAAATATTTTCTCCAAAAAGAGGAATTAAAGGCGATCTTACAGAAAGAGCTGATCCAATTCCTGGAAATATTAGACAACTAATGGAAGAAAGGGGCACATTAGATCAATCGTAGAATGGCCTTTGCCTGCGTCCTGATATAAGTAATGTGCTGAATTTACAAAGAATAATATGCCAAGCCAGTGACTGAAATGACAACGGAGTCAAAATTAAGCCTTTTCCTGTTTGGCTGACGTAAAAGTAATCGTCTCTGGGGCTTTTCCTTTTCTAATAGTACCTTCAGTTTTACTGCCATATTATCAACGAAGTGGAATGGTACCACTTTTGTTGGATTTGAAAGACATAGAGAATCATTTAATACGAATACCACATTGGAGATCAATGGCGGCCCCTACACAGCGCTTTTTTTTGTTGAAAAGGTTTTCCCAAAGTTCACATAAGAAGTAAGTTTGATAGAAAACACAGATATTCAATTACAATGTAATTTTTTTATTGGTTCTTGAAATATACAGTATAGGGCTATGTATGGTGTAGCATATCGGGTAAATGACCTCCACGGTGTTGTTGACACATATGCACTCGGTTGTCAAAATTTTCCTTAACAATTTTGCAAAAAACGTCTAAATTTCGTTGATACAGCGCTTAATTTGCTCCTTCAAGGTATCCACGCCTCGTGGGCTTGTTGGCATAAACCTTAGACATCCAACAAGATTCTCTGAGGAAGTTTCATCTCCTGAAGGCAAATACTGGTACATTCACATAAAATGTGTTCGGCAACTTCGTTGCCTTCCGTGCGAAGGCGACATTCAGTTTCCTGAATAAGACCTACTACCTTGATCAAAAAGTTTCCGAAATTTATTCAGAAAATTTTAAATACAAGTTTATTCATCTAAATCTATATTGTCCCAACACACTTATGCCAGCGCTTGATCCAATCTTCGAAACATTTTTTAGATTCGGTTTTCGGTATGTCCATCAGTGCTTCCTGCGATTTTTCCATTACTTCCTCTCTGAAACGAACGCTGAAACGCGTTCCCCGTAGTGGTTTTTTAACTCGATTGAACAGAAAGAAGTAACAGGGAGCCAAATCAGGTGAATTTGGTGGCTGTTGGATGGTACGAGTATTTGTTGCATTTTTCGTCAAAAAATTACGAATAATGATGGCACTGTGCGACGGTGCGTTATCATGGTGCAAAATCCACGAGTTTTCTGCCCTCAGTTCTGGTCTCTTTCGGCGAATTGCTTCACGCAAACGTCTCATGACGCCCAAATAATACTCTTTGCTTACTGTCTGGCCTTCTGGCAAACATTCATGATACACTACGCAGTTGTAATCCATGAAAACCGTGAGCATTGCCTTTTTTTTGACTGAAAACGACGTGGTTTTTTTGGTCTCAACTCATTTGGCTGATGTCTGGATTGCGTCTCGTCTCCAGCAATGATCCTTTTGATGAATGAGGGATCGGATCCAGCCTCGCAAATCATCTCTTTTGCGACGTCAATACGGTCTTTTTTTTGCATGAAATTGAGGTCTTTTGGCACCATCTTTGCTGCTACACGACGGAAACCCAAATCATTAGCCAAAATGTCTTGGACGGATCCATAGGCAATGTTCAAGTCCTCCGCTATCTCTCTGATGGTTAATTTGCGGCTATTGACCAACATTTCTTTTACTTCATCAATTTATTCGTCGGTTTCCGATGTCGATGGTCTGCGTTCATCATCTTCGATTGGCTCACGACCACTTTTGAACCGCTCGTGCCACTGGTAAACGACCATTTTCTTTTACGCAAAGTTGAATACAAGTTCGTTGCTGCAGATTTAAAGCCATTTCTAAAATTGTAAAAAATCGCCAACACACACAGAGATAGATGTACTCTTGGCTACGTAACTTTTGCAAATGTCAAGCTATGACGCTAAGATTTAGAGGGAATATCAACAACAGATTTACCAACTTAACAAAAAGAACAGAACTCAAATCTGGACAATGGGAGCGCCACATGGTGTGGTGCGGGAACTTTTGATCAAAGTGGTATTTTGTGTAGGTGATATCGAAGATGGCAGTGTCCGGTTAAAAACGCAACCATGGGTTGATGGCTCTTTTAACCTTGCGAAGCCCAGCGATGTTTTTCCAGTGGGATATACACATTTTGTTCTCCCAACTCTTTATTGTTGAGTTAATTGTTGAATTCAGGATATTATAGAATGGCTCAGGGCCGATGAAACAATCAGCCGAACCGTTTATAGCCAGTTCGTCGGCTTTTCATTTCCGTCAATACCTATATGACCAGGCACCCACAAAAGTTTTACTTTGTTCTTATGGGAAAGATCTTGTAGTGTATTGAAGTAGTGCATAACTGATTTGGAGTCAAGGAGTTTAGAGCCTAATGCTTTATTGGCTGTTTGATTGTCCGTGAGTATGTGGATGGGGACACCCTTCATTCCCTTATCGAGGATGAGATTGGCGCGCACCCGAATGGCATATATTTCCGCTTGAAATACACTGGGATTTTTTCTCATTGGTATGGATATTCTGGTGTTTGGTCCAAATGTACAATACCAGCACCCACCCCGTTGTCCATCTTTGATCCATTCGTATACCACTTGATGCGTTTAAGGTTTGAGCTTGTCGGCTTGGGATCACTATATTGAACCTTTTTAATGTCTTAGGTAGGCGGTCGTTTACCCTGCAGATCAGGTCAAGCTGAGGGGTAGGAATTGCCATCTATTTTATAAGGAGATGGAGTGGCAGGAGGAAGTAGGCTGCGGCTCACAAGCGCTCTTGCATTGCATTGCCCAGAGGCATGCAATTCGATAATCACTGCCTCTAAATCCCTGGTATTAAGCCCTGGGGACTGATCAGTAAAGCAGCCCTCGGTCTAAAATTTCACGGGGCAAATTCTATTTTCTGCTCATTATTGTTGAGGCCAAATATCTTACTCTCAATAGCTCAAGGTTCTTGAATTAGTCCTAGGGCAATGTTTTCTCTTGCGCTTCGTTGGTTAAAGGTTAAAGGTGTACAAGGCACCATGATGCAGGTGTCTCTGCAAAACCTTTAATGTAGCCATCATTGTTTGATCTTATACGTGGGATTCCGTATGCGGTTCGGTCTGTTATCGCTTCTCCGCTTTATGGGAGCCTCGCCAAGGCAGTGGCCCTTTGCCCAGTGGTGCAAAGTGGTAGGTACAAAAAAACAGGAGAAATTACATGACCATGAAATGACTGATGCGGTAATTAAATTATTTCTTGTGCTTTATGGTATGTGGCACCATCTTGTTGAAACCACAGGGCGTCCACATCCATATCTTGCTATTTAGGCACAAAAAAAAGGAATCTCAGTATTGCCTGACCATCCGCATTCACCAAGAAGAATGATACGATGATGCCTTCAGCCCAAAATCCGCACCAAGCAGTGACACGTTGTGGATGCAATTGTTTCTAAACAATCAGCTGTTATCTTATGAACACCAAATTCGACAGCTTTGACGATTAACAAGGCCATCAAGATGAAAATGAGTCTCATCGCCGAAGATTTGAATTGCGAACTGTAGGCGCTAAACTTTCATAATTTTTGAAATATTGCTCAGCAATGAAAACGCACTGTTCTTTCGTGTAGCGCTCCATTTTAATCCTGTCAGCTGTCAGGCTGCTTTTTTTTTGTTGGCAACACTTTACCACAAAAATGGCGCAAAATTGAAGTCATGCGTTAATCTTGGGCCACACTTTACTACCGAATTTGATTCCATCGTCGCCATCGTAGAACAGGATTCTATGGGAAAAATAGCTTAAATTGTATTTCGAAATTTATCTGGGTATATCCATCCTGATCTGATGGCTTTGCTAAGTTCATTGCCATTTTGTCAAATTGAATCCATCATTAACATTAATCGCGTTTAAGTTCAAATATTTGTTTTTCCATATCAAGCCTGAGACGACTGTCATGCGATTGTTTCTCTTTAGTATTAACATCAGTTCCTGAAGCATGATGTGGTTTTCGCACAGCAATGTTTAGAACCCGATTGGGTTCTGACTTTAGTCCTGTACAAGACTTGTATCTTGACCGAAATTCTCTCGTATACAGCAACATTACGCACGCAGAATAACCCATTTCTGTTTTGAAAACAGAAAAGTAAAAAGGCTTACCTCATACAGTTTCCGTATGTCCCTAGCGATTTTGTCTCTAGTTTTCTAGATCTCTAAAGCATTATGCCGAATAGAACTTGATTGCTTCAGATTCGTCTTTATGATATGATTCCACGACTGTTGGAGAACTCTTTTCGGGCTGGTTATATGCTGATCTTTAACGATTTCACTGATATCGTTGTAGTGAAGGCTCTTCCATTACCATTGGGGACATAGACACATTACGTGCGTTAGGCTATATATCCCGTGAAGATGTTGTTTCAGCTGTTACCTCACGTATGATTATCGGAATAGTTCTTTATCTAAGGAATTGCCTTTTCATTTGGATTTTAATATTGGCGCTTTTGTTTACCGATATTCTTACATATACGAGTACCAGTTCACGCAAAATGTTCCAGATATCGTAGCTCAACACCTACAGGTTAAGGCTGCAGCTTTCTGGATCGTCGTTAATTCACTTCCACACTAAGCAACATGCTGTAAACCGACATAAACGAGCTAATACAATGGACTATCTCCTGTACCCTCGGAGGAGCCTAGCGAATGCTGAACTGGTTTGCATTAATTCAGATATTCAGATATCATTGTAGAGGGTGTTAGGAAAGCATCCATAGCTTTGTACACTTGTTAAAGAATTTGTGTGTGGAAGTGGTGAGGCCTAGTCCTACATCTGTTCTCGAGGTAGCGCTGCACATCTTGTTCATGGCAGGAACAGATGGCCAATGCCCTATATTGTATCAGATATCATTCGGTAACATATCAACCGCATAGTCGGTTGCCATAGAGTGGTATTTGCCAGCAATTATAAGATCAAAATATCTCACAGACAAGTGTCGGTAGAATAGCCACCAATCTCGCGCATGATAATGAAATAACCTCAACGGCTAAAAAATAGAAATTGTGGTTAGAGCGGGCATTTGCTCGGGGAAAACCAACTTTACAGAATCCTTGAGACTGCCAAACTTCTGCAGTGTTTTCCAAGTATCGATTTTATGAAGCCGAAAAGCACGCAAGAGTGAGCTGATCACAAGAGGATACATCTATCAACATCGATAGTCAAGCGTATTTGCTGAAGTTCACGATATCGCTAAAAAATATTGGGATTGGTCACTATGGGATAAATGATGTTCTAAGTGAAAAGTCTCAACCTATTACCGTACCGAGAAGATATGACATAATTTCTTTGTTGCTATACAACCATACGCAGACAGCGAATGATTTATTTTTCTGATTTCGTGGAACTAGAAGCAATGTGAATACTGAAACTAGTGATATTATGCCACACATTCACGCCACATTATGCCACGCCTCATCACTCTGTTGGACGGCACGCTGAAAAACGATTTTACAAATCGCGTTATTATTGATGTTATTACCCGTACGATCAATCGCGGGTGCTAGAATAATAAGTCTTGATGAATCTTCACCAAAATTTCATTGATGGGATTAACATTTGCTCCATGGGATAATAGACAGCTTGCATTTCAAACAGGAGATTATTCTACAGTTTCTGCGTGAATTTGACTCAAAAGAAAATTGAATGGATTAAGCTTATTGGGCTTAATGAATTTTTCGATCAGCTGTAATCTCCCCCGAATTTCGCTTTAAATAAAAATTTGGTATATTGGTATATTCTTTTTATGATAGTTTTCAGTTTGCCTTAAAAGAAGTCGTAAGTGTCTAGGACTACTTTTTATTACCATAGATCGGAATTGCAAGCACTTTTTGTAAATTCGAAATCTGGTTGTGACGCTTTACTCTTTATGGACATTTTGTCTTGTTCGGTATTTAGTAGGGTTTACCTGCAATACACATACTCGTATCGTATCAAATAAATTTTGGATGTGCTTTCCAGACATCAGAAATATGATGTTTCAGGTTCCTCCTTAGGCCACTCTAGGATTTTCAAAAAATCGATTTATTTTTTTTATTGCTTTCAATGGTCCCTTAGGACCTCAAAAATGATATACCAAAAGATTATGGCCGGGAAATATCTCGAAGTACTTATTTTTCAAAGTATAGCTCAAGGCCGACAGGTAGGCAGCGAGCCTCTTAGTCATTTCAAAGGCGTTTATCTAAAACTGCATTTTTCAACGCACCCATAACTTGAACGATTTTCAACCAATTCACTTCAAATTTTAACTAGTTCTTTAAAAATATATTGTCTAAATAAGTACGTAGGATTTAATTTTATATGGCGTAGTTTATTTGTTATTAACAATTTTATGGCGATTTTTCTGCGAATTTTGCAATATTGACATTGGAAATGTGCCATTCGGCCGAAAATCAATATATCAAGAAAATCCTACGTACTTCTCTAGCTGCTGTGATGTACAATAAAACAAAATTTAGTGGCTCATCATAATTCAAAATTTACAGGAGTTGTCTGTGCGGCCGTAGACCCTTCCAAAAAAGAGAGATCATCTGAGAAACGCTGCACAGCCGCTATTTTTAAATAAATTGTTCTATAAAAATTATGTTTACAGTCAATCATAATATACAATAAACTTCCACCTTTGTAAACTCGATTCATTTTATATTTTCCTTGAAAAAAAAAATCACAAAAAAGCCTAGATTTACGGCTTCTAGAGTGGCCGAACCGCTTAAGGAGGAAGTAGAAAATTACCGAATCGGAATTGGAAAATAACTCAATGATGAAAAATCACGACCAGTAGATAGCAGATTACTTCAGCATTTTACCGAAAACATTTACCTTTGATTTTCAAATGCTGAAGTAATCTGGTAAAAATCAAACCACCGGCCGGTGATTCAGAATTATTCAGAATATCGAAAAAGACCTCTGTCTGTCTTATCGGCAAGCAAATTTTAGAGGTTTTACAGGGCGGTTTTTATTGGTTGGTATTTCATTTTCATTCAGTCCGGAGTGTACCTGGACTTCAACCGATAGTTCTCTCTATTAGCGCGGTTTTTGACTACTTGCCAATTCCAAATTGGTTTAAGTCACCTTCCACTTGTGCGCGCCAACTACGGCGAGGTATTACTCTACGAATTAGAATCGAAGACATTGGTGTTCATTGGCTTTACATTCGATCAGGTACATCTCGTAATGTTTACCATTAAATCTTCAAGGATATGTTCATCCACCTTTGCTACCCTTCAAGCTTCCGCCCAATGGTCTGCAGAAGTGATTTTTCCAGTACCGACTATGTCTCTGCTACCATATTTTCTTGTTCATCTCTGCAGGCTTCTGTTCGGGTCTTGTAGTCTTTAACCGTTCTTTCTATTTTCTCGATCGTGTGATTCTCATGCTCTTGCTTTTTCCACCAGAGAAGCCGGGTCAAACCCACCGTATCAGTTGTTCTGTTTCTGCTGGCTTCTCGGCATCGATGCCACTGCTCTTCAGCGCTTGTTGTTGATGACATGGGCATGTCGAGTAGTTGTTGGATACGCGATCGAGAAAGACTCTGGTGGTTTGTTGCAATTGCAAGGCGTTCCGCTGATGTACCTGGCTGCAACTAGGTAGTACTCTGAGTCTATGTTTGCTGCTCGGAACGTTCGGACATCTAAATATAATACTGGAGGAGTGCTTTGCGTCGATTGCAATATGATCAATTTGGTTGACGGTTTGATGATCAGTGGGCCACCATGTCCCTTTGTGGATATGGGATAAGTTGTTTGCTGCATCAAATTTGACCGTTCTACTTTTGTTGTTTTATGGAAACCTTTACTTTTGCTATGAAGGCAACTCTCCTTTCTCCCTTCTAATATCCATATATCTCTCTTATAAAATTCTGAAATTCTAGTACGTCTTATACAAACTTCAGAGCGTCCCTTTACAGAGCTGAATAAGAACGGAAACTGTAATAAGAACTTTGACGACATACTGCGGTTATAAAAAATCTGTGGCTTTACTCCCATTTATCGGAAGAACTGACTGGGAGTGAGTCATTATTGTCCTTAATGTGATTTTGATAATTGCTAAGCTCCACGGCAGATTATGATCCGCAAAATTGTGATGTCTATTCTTAAATCAAGTTGCAGATCTTCAGAAGAGAAGAAATATCGATCGCATTCGTCGCTAGTGCTAATGTAGTCAAAACAGGTGGAACAATGTGGTCCATATTGATCATACATAGTTGCGGTAGTGCTTCAGCAGATGGTAACGGGGAGCAAAACATAAATTTTATGTTTTTGAGAAAGGACCTGCAATATTTTGGAGTCTTTCAAAGGCTTGCTACTGTTTGAGTTGTGACATCCGAAGTTGTTTTTTTTTCTGGTGTTTAGTGTATTATCTGCAGATTAAACCAAGATTCCTTGTCTAGAAGCAAACGAACTTAGCCACTGCGCTACATCAGCCAAGAAAAATAAAACAAATGCCTTGTGGTGCATTAGAAGTTATTTCGATAGAAATTGAGTTATATATGATTCAAGCTGCTGATCTATGGTGCATGGCCAAATACCTACATGTATTAGGCACATACCTTGCCTAAGTTACATAATAATGTTATAATGATACTCTAATACGCTATATGTTCAGGGTTGCAAATGAGAATGCTTTTCTACTCTTATCTCTCATCCTTTTCTCTTTTTTTTGGTAACGAAAACAATGAACTACGTTTCACTGACTAGGAAATCCTATTTTCTATATGGGTCCCGCTTTTGAATAAAGTCAGTGGCATGAAAACAATTTTCAGATAATCTTGCATCGCAAATCAATGGCAATTTAAGTAGTCCGTTGTCTATAATTACGCGGGCTTTCTCCCTATATGTTATACTTATGATGGCAAATTAATTTTGCAGTATTATTAGCTTGCTAAGCAAGGTATCAACATCACTGTAAAGCCATCCGAGGCGACAAAACACTACATAATTACCGAACATCTGCGATACACATATTATTTTGTCCATGTACTTATGTTAACTTAGTGCTAGAAAGCATATTTTCTAAACTAGACTAGACCTCTTTTAATAGCTGTAGGCTGTCCAACATCGTGTAATTATTTTTCTCACTAGTGTTCGTATGCCTTGAGCTAAAGATCGCCTCCTTTGTAGCATCTCACAAAAAGCGCTTTCTCTCCTCAAAGTCTTGTGGACAACTCTACGCCGACATATTGACAAGTGGTAAACACTTGTTTTGATGACTTGGCGCACAATGTTCCTTTGGGTCATGTTCGTTGCAATTATTTGCAGATACGATACAAAACTACTTTTACGATACCACAATTTACATTGCAATTCCGATGGAGCAAAAATGGAATACGTATGTAAATGTGAGGCTCCCCTTTCAAGTGGTATGTGACGGTGGCCTTGACTTTATTGCGAACATTATTATTGCTGGTGGTTCGCGCGCACCTGATATGAATTTTTGTTAGCTTTCATGATGGATGGTTGGATTGGTCGGCAAGAGGTGTAAAATGGCAACAAAATCGGGGGAATGGTCTTGCTGCTGGGGCATTCACATTTGGCTTATGAGAAATTAACATTTTCAGATTTTACCGCAGCTAGGACTGAGAAGTCGTTTGAATTTTTATGTAGGGTTGAAAGTACAGTTGATTGTTTCTGGCGAATGAAATAAAATTAATTTATTGGCTGCGCCGTTTGGTTTTTATCAGAATGCATAAACATTTTAATTACCCATCAAGCATCTACCTAAAGGCTTAACATTAAAACGGAATCATTTTTCATGTGAATTATGCTTTAAAACTGATTTGCACACTTAAAGATTAACGCCTCACACGGAAACGTTCATATTTTTAACTCATCTGTGTTAGTATTCGGTAATTTTGTGGTAAGATAATTTACTACTTACTTGTGTGGTGCTACAGTTCGGGGTGAACCAGGGCCTCAACTAACTAGCCTCTCCAGTTAGTCCGGTCTTTAGCTAACTGCCTCCAGTTGCGCACTCCAAGTTGTTTGAGGTCCTCTTCTACTTGTGCGCGCCACCCAAGGTGAGGTCTTTTTCTGCTGCATTGTACCTCTGGGTTAGATTCGAATACTCTGGGGTTCGCAGCATTGATGTGCATTCGCTCTACATGTCCTAGCCATCTCAGGCGACTGAGATATTCAGCTCGTATAGTTCGTCGTTGAATTTTCTCCTTCAAAGCCCGCCAATGCAACCGGGACCGAATACTTTTCGAAGGATTTTTCTCTCGAAACAACTGAGGATATCTTTATACCCTTCCGCTAGAATTCATGATTCAGCGCCATGAAGTAAGACTGGGATGAACAAGGTCTTATATAGAGTTTCCTAAGTTGTTCGGGGTAGAACCTTACTACTCTATTCCCAGCGATTGGCAAGAGAGATTCTTCGTTTTATTTCTGCTTAGGTATTGTTGGAAGAATTTATAGGAGAACCAAGGTAGTCAAAGTCCTTTACTAACTCGAAATAAAAGCTGTCGGTGGTGACGTTCTGTCGAATTCATCGATATTGTGTGTTCCTTCTTGTTGAAAGCATGTACTTCATTTTTATTCGCGAAAGCACAGTGACAACCTGCCGAGTCCTTCCAATTATGTTAATATCATCGGCGTACGCTAGTAGTCGAGTGTGCTTCCGGTGTTTGCCTGTGAGATCCGCACAGTTTCTTCAAGTATGATATTGCAGAAGTGACGTGACAATGCACCACCTTGCCTAAATCCTTTTTTAACAAAGGTCTCGGTTAAGCCGTTGCCGACCTTGACGGAGCATCAATCGTTCTCAATCGTCATTCTGCACAGACGTATGAGTTTGGCAGGGATGCCAAAAATTAGACATCACTCTATATAGAGATCACTCTCTATAAATGCTGTCATATGCGGCTTTGAAATAAATGACAAGATGGTAGGTATCGATTTGGACTTCTTTAGTTTTTTCCACGGTCTGCCGAAGTGTGAAGATTTGGTTGATTGTGGACCTTCCTGGTCTGAAACTGCACTGACAGGAACCAATCAGATTACTGGCGAAGGGTTCCAGACGTTCGAGCAATATGCAAAATAAGATCATGCATCCGATGTTAAGGAGGCTTATTCCTCTATAGATGGCGCAGTTGAGGGGATCTCCTTTTTTGTGGATCATGTAAGCGGTGCTAAAATTCCATTCATTAGGCATACACTCTTCTGACCAGATCTCACAAATGAGTTGGTGTGGGCTCTCCACAAAGTCATTTCCACAAGCTTTGAATACTTCGGCCTATAAGCTGTCAGGTCCAACCGCTTTTGTTGGATTTCAGCTCAGATATTGCTATCTTACTTCGTTTTGGTCAGGTAGACGGAAGTTTTGGCTATCATCGTCTAAGTTGAATGGTATATTCTGACTGACGGCAGCACATCTTAGTTTATCACATATTAGGGCAAATCCAAAATGGAACCTGCTGACGTAAAGGACGGACTATCCGTCGGTTAAAACTAAAGTTTGTACTCAATCATATCACTGTCAGTAGTTTAATTGGTTGCCTTCAGTGTTTGATGGATTATTTCACCATGCCGCATGTCCAGCGTTAAGATATCTTGCCAGAAAGTTGTAATTTTCTTTTGTTTGCAGCTGAAGTTCTACTATAAATTGAATGGGTTGAGTTGCTTCACATATTTTGAAGGGAAGTGAAGTGCAAGCTTCCAGCGACCAGAACTAACGCATTTCTTCAACATGTAAATATATTCTATGCTGCAACGTAATGAGATACAAATCATACCCCGTCGTGTGGAGTCATGTCAACCTTTCCTGTTGATAACCACTGTAACCGATATTGTGGTTCAGATTGAGCTTAGCTTAACGTGCATCTAGATGTTCGCCTTACAACTGATTAGAATCTTTCGATCCTGATCAGTTAGATTAACTACAACGGTTTTTGACCAGCGCTAGAGTCGTTTGCTCATTTAATTGTTTCTGGTGATGGGTTTTTCTGCGCACAGAAAGAAAAATCATTTTCAGATCCAGATCCGCTTCCGGTGGATTTTCACTGACCTTCGGCGTGTTTTTTGGTGTTATTATGGGTCCACCGGATCAAGCTGCCATTTGGGCACATAACACATCGAGAGCTACAAAGTTGGAGAACACTCGACTTTTCAGAGTTTTTCCTTCCGCGGGCTTGCACTTTCTTTTTAGGCTTCTAGAACCTAGGATAGCCGTTCAATTGGCCAGGATAAGCCGAGTTCCTGCAGAGTACAAAAAAAAAGTGTACTCTTATCATTTACCCTTTTTTGCTTGTTCCAGTTGGTTGGGCCCCCGCCCAATTACCAAGGCTTCGTGCATCAATGACGTTGTCTAATAAAAAGCGGGGACAGAGCATATTACTGGTCTTGTCGTAAACATCTTCAGATTACGCCACGATTTGACCAGTTACAAGTTGCCGGTCATAGGTCTTGTTGGCGGTAAGACCACCGGTAGTCACTGTACCATGGGAGTCAGGAGTCAACCGGATTTCGGTCTGGACCTGACTTGTTGAGGTAGGCCCCCTTATGGGAGCGTCATGGTGACTGTGGTTTAAACCCAAATCGCGGGAAGGGTCTTCATGTTGGTTTGACCCATTGTAGAGTTGCAAGTAAGTACTGGGTGCTGTGACCCTAAGAGCGATAAGAGGTCTTAGATCGGCCTCGATCCATACCAAGGGTGGAACTTATGCCTCCAACACAGTTCCAAATTTGGTATCAAATGATTGACGGAGAGCGATGGCAAGGCGTATCCTTGCTCCCATGGATATATGGGCATCTCGTAAACATAAGTCTACATGACAGGTGGTTTACGTTAAAAACCAGAGACTATGGCCCGAACCTCTGTCATTGCATACATTGGAATACACACAATCTTCCCTTTTTAGTTTCTCTCAACTCACAGCATGATAGTTAAAGAATTTAATATCAATTTTGGTGTTGAATTATGGAGTAAAAAGAATAGTAATTTATGGTTTGACGTCCACGATCTTAAGATTATCGCTCTCCAAACCTGGTAATATTGTATAACTCAACATTAACTAGCAGTTTCCAGTAGCAGAGCTCCTAATTTTCTAATTTTAAGACAAACCAACCATTTTGAAGAAGTCGTATGACAGCATATAGGTGCTATTGAATATATCCTTGATTTTCTCTTTGGGCTTCGGTTTTAGCTTTTTAACCATGGTATGTTATTTTCTTCTTATGGTGGTATCCATTTTCTTCAACAAACGCTTCCTCATTAGCTGATGTTGCTCTTTTCTCGCTCCACTTTAAAAGAACTTCTTGGCGCACCTTTTGGAACTGCATTGAAAATCGCAGAGTTGCGCGTCAGAGCTCTTATATCCAGGAGGCATATTAGTATGTGGAAAGCTGCAGGTTGCACACGAAGTTTAAAGGCTTGGAAGCTTAAAGGACTGCTTGACTATCTGACAATAAAGCAATGTGTTATGTTTGGAGGTTTCTTCTAGTGTATCCTTGTAGTTATGTACTTTTTGATTTGATTTTATTCCTCACTTCTTACCGCTCCAGTTTAGGCAATAATCCAAAGTGAGACATGCCAATTAGTGATCAAATAATACAAAACAGGGATAGATGTGATAAGGTTCAACACCAGCACACTGATCTGAAGCTACCTGGCTACGAACTAGTGCCACTATTCTTTCCTCATCGGTCTCGCCATCTATGTGCGTAGTGATGTAGCTTACCAAATTCCACCACAATGTAGTCCCTGTTCCAATCCGGAATTCAATTTCATGTGGTTAAAATTCCATATCCGTAAGCAAATTATCCACTACTGCTTTATTTACAGAAGCCCCAAACTGGACACCAATTCGACTTTTAATGAGTTTGATGCGCTGTCTGACTCCATTGAAAGAATTGTACCCTGTATCCTCATACTGAAATCGTTATTACGGGCGATTTCAATATACACAATTCTGGGTGGTTTCGACATTCTGGACAGACAACACCCGAAGAATGGTATGTTGAGATCTTAACTGCGGAAAATAACTTAACCCAGCTTGTAAATGAGCCCACACGAATACCAGACGTTGATAGTCATACCGCCAACACCCTGGACTCGTTTTTAACTTCTCACCCTGATAGGTACACTGTTGATGTGCTCTCCCTTCTAGGCTCGCCGGACCATTGTGTCATATCAGCTAATTTCTCGTACAGCGACCACACAGTCAGGGAAAAGATTCCTAAAAGAACCGTATGGCAATACGAGAAAACCAACTGGAGCGGTCTTAACAGCTTCTTTAGGAATTTTAACTGGTCGTTATGTTTCCTCGAAAACGACGTGGATGCCGCTGCTGACATGATCACAGAAACTATTCTCTTTGAAATGAGATGCTTTATCCCTCATCGGATGAAGAGTATCGGACCAAAAGAAAAGGCATGGTACAACTCGAGATGTAAAGAGGCTGTCAGGGTTAGATAAATGTTTTTTCGGTCTTATAAGACCAATCCGACAGAGGAAAACCGAAAAAAGTTTAAACGAGCCAGAAATGACTGCAACGTCTTTCTCAAGCGTGTGAAATTCCAATACGACCAAAAACTGAGGCAAAAAATATTTCAATGTTGGTCGTTCGTCAAAAACATTAGAAATTCTGCCTCATCCTCCATCCTAACTCTCATTTACAATGATATTCCAGATTGGACAAGTCCAATCTGCTTGCTGCACAATTTGGGGCCAGCTCAACGCTTCCAGATTGTGCTTTGTCCCCGCCTACATGGGACGAATCCACTTTCACACTCGTGTGGTAGCAAGAGTACTTAAAGATCTCAACATGCATAAATCCGCTGGTCCAGATGGTATATCTCCCCTTCTTCTGAAGAGGTGTTCTTCCACGCTGGCACAACTGGCTTTTTCATCAATCCTAATCTGTAGGACTCTTTCCGAGCAGATGGAAAACAGCATTTGTCCAGCCCGTCTCCAAAAAAGGCGAACTTTCTTCTCTCTCCTCCTGCGGACCCATTGCACTTACGTCCCTTCTTTCCAAGGTCGTGAAAACGCTGATAAACCGTCAGCTCATGAAATATCTCGAAACACGAAAACTTCTTAATGACCGGCAATATGATTTTTGTAGCAACAGGTCTCACCAAAAAGTGGAACCAAAGCGTACATCAGTCTTGCAAAAGCAAGATAGTTGCACTTGATACTTCTAAGGCATTTGACAGAGTTTGGCATCAGGCTCTTTTGTCGAAAATGCGTGCTTTTGGGATAGATGACTCTCTTCTTGAATGGATTAGAAATTACCTTTCGGAACGTTCAATTCAAGTTGTCTTGGATGGTTTCAAGTCTGATACTCACAAAATAAATGCTGGTGTGCCCCAAGGCTCCGTTCTGTCTCCGACACTCTTTTTAATTTTCATCAACGATCTCTTGTCTGGTACCTCTAATCCAATATATTCCTTTGCTGACGACAGTACTCTCTGCGTTTCATATTCGTTCCCGGACTCACGCACGTACTCTTCAGCTGCAGAACGGTAATGGCAGCGTAAGTTAAGCTCATGAAATTCTGGTATTAACAGTATAACTAATTGGGGAACCACTAACAGAGTAGAATACAATGCTTCCTAAACACCATGTTGTCTGCTATCGTTAAAGCAAAATTTAAACACCCATCCATTGTCCATGAATGGCACTTGCATCGTCGAAACTGATAAACTTTTCATTCTCGATATGTGTGTCAATGACCACATATTCGGTGTCGTCAAAAATGCTGCAGAATGTCTAGGTTTCCTCAAGCGATGTAAGAAATACTTTACCCAACAGTGCTACGTTTAAATCGCCAGTAGCATTCCGCCCATTCAAACTTTCAACCGTAACACTCGTCTCGCTATGAATGCTCATCGATATACCCTCAAGCCCATTTTCGGGCGTACTCTAAAATATCGTGATTCTTTCCCAAGCCGTACAACTCGCTTATGGAATGCCCTTCCGATCTCTGTGTTTCCTGGTCGTTATAATTTTCAAACATTTAAAAACAATGTACATCGGTACCTGTCTTTTCTTCCTCCCTAAATTTCCTTCGGCCACGCTGTGTACGAACATTTTAAGGGTACAAAAACCCCTTGAGCGCGCGCTCAATATATAAAAAAAAAAAAAAGTTGTCTGATTGAGTTGCCGAATGTAGGTTCATGGACGCTATTCAAAATTTTAAGGTCTATGCAGCTAAGAAAATTGTGTAGGGACTCACTTCTTTGTCTATGTCACTGAATCTCTAGATCAAAATATCCTGAGGTATCGGCTCTTCTTCGACAAACGAATAATATTGGTTCGTTGGAGCCATAAGAGGTGCGGTGGACCGGTAGATAGAAGAGGCGAGGACAACGAAATGGTGTTCAAAATGGATGCACAGTCGATGGAACCTGAGAGAAGACGATGAAAGTATTCCTACGTTCTTTTAACGAACTCATATTTAGAAGTTTGAGGCGGTCCTGATAGGGAGGTAAGATTAAAGGGTCGTTCCACGGCAGGCCACGGAGAGCAAATCGGAGGAATCGACGTTGAAGACCCTCGATTCGGGGAACATGAACCCGGTGAAAGGGGGACCAAGCTTGACTGGCATACTCAAGCAGGGGGCGAACAAAGGTAATATAGAGAGATCTGGTTACATACGGGTTGGAAAATTCCTTGGACCACCGTTTAATAAATCCAAGTGATGAGTTGGCTTTGAGGATCATCTTATCGATGTGAGAACGGAAATTAAGCTCACAGTCGAATAATATGCCAAGGTCTTGAAAAGACTGAACTGGGAGAATTGGTTGACCATGGAGAAAATAAAGTCGGGAAGGAGGCGGGTTGCATTTACGTGAGAAGGTTATAGATTGACATTTGGCTATATTAAGTTCTAGGTAGTTTTTGAGGCACCAGATTGAAAACCGATCAAGGTCTTCTTGAAGAAGGGCAGAGTCCTGGAGAGAGGAAATAGATTTAAAAAAATTTGTGTCGTCAGCGTAAAGGGAGAGGGAGGAGTGTTTAATGATTTTTTCAGCATCGTTGATAGTAAGAATTAAGAGAAGAGGACCAAGATGACTGCTGTGTGGAACTCCAGATGAGGAAAGGAATGGAACAGAAAGGGCAGATCTAAACTGAACACTATAATATCGGTTTACTAGGTAAGAAGAAATCGATTTTAATAAGAGAGACTCAAAGCCGCGAGCAGACAATTTGAAAAGGATCAATTGATAGGATATCTTATCAAACGGTTTAGTGAAATCAGTTGCGATAACATCGATTTCTTTGCCATTTTCTAAGGCTGAGAGAGCAAAATCCAACTAGATTTGTGGTAGTTGATCTACCTTTTAGAAAACCATGTTGTCGGGGTGAAATAAAAGGCTTGCATTTGAAGCTTAAGGCTTCGTATAAAATGCTTTCAAAGAGTTTGGGTATATAGTATGAGAGAGTTTAGCAATGGGACGATAATTGGTAACTTCATGCTTAGATCCCTTTTTGTGTATCGGGATTATAAAAGAGGTCTTCCAAATCTGGGGAAATTCTGCCTGTGTAAGGGGTGGACGAAAAAGTAGGAATGAGGTAGAGACAGGTTTTAAGAGCATTTTTTTAAGAAACATGGAGGGGGTTCCATCTGGGCCAGGTAAAATTTCATCTTTAAGATTTAGTAACTTTTCTTCATTTACTGCAGGATCGAAATTTTGAGTGAGAAAGTGACCAATGGAGAAATTTGGTAGATCATTGAAGTAAGAGGGATCTGGTACGGAGGAGTTGTTGGCAAATGATTATTTGAAAAATGTAGCAAACAAGTTGGTGATGGTAGGAGGATCACTTGAAGATTTGGTTTCGAAAGCGGGGGAGGAAGGATAACCATTAGTCTTACTTTTGCAATTGACAAATTAAAAAAAAGGACTTGGGGTCATTTATGAGATTGGTTTGCGCGCTATTCAGGTAACACTGATAGAAAGAGTTATAGAGTTCAATGAAATGAAAATGTGTACCTAGATAATTTGAATAGTCGGAAGAAGAGTGGGTGCGAAGGAATACCGCCCATAACATGTTTCTTTTGTTTCGTAGGGAGCGAAGTCTACGATTATATCAAGTAGGGGATGTAGAAGAAGTTTTATGGTGATAATTAGGCGCATAAAGGTAGTTGAATTTGAATATTTCTCTGTAAAAAATGGAGAGTGCAGCAACCAGAGATAGGTTGGTAAGCTCAAAAGAAGCCCTGCTTAGATAGGTATTAATTTTACGGAAATTAGCTTTGTGAAAATTTTAAAAAAATAGAATTGTGTGGGGAAGCGACTGAAGGGGAGAGTTGTAGAAAAATGAGAGAAGAAGTGGAGGATGAAAGTTATCAATAGTTGAAAGAGATAGGGTACAACACGATACTGAGGAGTTGATGGGATCAGTTGTGAAGATAAGGTCCAATTGCCTTTCCATATAGTTGGAAACGCCACTGACTTTGTATAGACTAGAGTCTGTTAGCCGATCTAAGAAGAGGCGATGAAAAAAGATAGGTCTTCAGATGGGGTCCACTCCAGCTGAGGCAGATTAAAATCGTCGAAGATAATGATATCATCAAGTGAATAGCAAGTTGGTAGGATTCGATAGGTTGCGCCGGAAGAATGTAACAACACATAGCATACAGGCATCTACGAGTAAGTGTTGTTTTAACCGACATAAAGTCGAGCATGAAACTTTAGAAGTGGAACGGGAAGAGTGACAAAAAGCACTTTTCACAATCAGTTTTCTCGGGGTTTCGAAATCACCCATCGCATTCTAAAATGCTCGAATGCAGTCATATGCGGGTTTAGTATTGATGAAAAGATGGTGAGTCTGGGCATAAAGCCATTCGCTGTTCTGATGTACCATACTTAATTTTTCTTTAAAATATAGGAATAGAGCAAAAGCCCTCTTTGCTGGAAGTTCGCTACTTCTTTATTGACCAAATATATGTAGGTTCACTCTTATCCTATTACTCGCTGAGCTTTCAACTGTTTTCCTACACCCAAACTCAGAGTCAACGTCCTCGAAATGTATGTGAATTTTTAATTTGGGCCCGTTTTGTATATTCAAGTTTAGACGCAACAAGCGTGTCTGTGATATCTATAAAAAAAAAAAAAAACAACTTGTAGGTGAAAATCGAGTTCATCATTATCTGCAGTTCGTCGCAGTTGCAGTCTCCCAATGACTCTCCGATTACAATGTTCAACTTCAATTGCAGCAAAAATAAACATCCAACCGGTTGACCAGTTTATTGACACTCCAATTAAAATACCAGATAGCACATCACGAACAGCATGAGAAAATATCATCGGCGACGTGTGTTTTTCTTTCGCAAGCACTCCAAATTGGGTAAATCTTTCAGCGCACCATTGTCAAAGATGGTTACACAAGCACTTTGCGCCACAACAATTTGTGTGTGATGATGTGACAAATGAATGGCACATCATATCCGAATCTCGGACAGCGTCTGACAGGTTCGTCGTATCACTATGCCATGTAAATTCGGAGTGACATGACATGTTTGTTTCATTCAAATTGAGTGGGCTCATTGACAAAATGCAATTACGTCCATTTGCGGTATGAAAGTTTCGTTTTGGGGATGTCTGGATGTCTGAATCACTGAGCGATTTTTTTTTCTTCGTCGACTGTTTTGCTAAAAACGCAATGTATTTTTTTTTTCTTTTCAAAAATAGCTCTAGATTATTTATAGCTCGCACAGGATAAAACTTACCTATTTTGAACGTTGAAATTCCAACGAGTAATATTTATGTTATAAAAAAATCTTCGTAATTCATAAGAAATTTAAAGAGAAAATACAATCGTTTTCTGTTTTATTATTTACGCACTTGTTTTCCGTACACTTATCCTTATGTTGACGTAAACAACAAACAAATAAAAAGTACGTGAAGAAATAAAACAAATCATCTCTACCTTCCGAACCGTAGATAATTTTAAGCGGTTGGAATTTGAATTTTGTGTTTATGTGACTGCAAAAGAATAAATTTTAAAATAAGTGAGATATGCTTTGCAAAAATTGTATATACAATTATAATTAAATTTATTATTCCTGGGTGAAGAAATTATTGCGTTGGTGTGCTGCATGTTATGGTAAAGTATCATATATCTGTATTAAAAAAAAAAACAAACATGATTTTATTTTTAGCAACATTAGCACTTACATTTTAGGGAAACTGACTGGCAAACTTACTTGTTCAGGATACCCCAAAAACTTGCTACAGAGTTTAATAACCTTTTCACACCGCATCGGAAACCGAGTTTTCGGTAAAAAGTCTACGAAACCTCATTGAAGTGTTCATACCAAATAGCGACTAGATTTTGTTTGACGTTTATATCAGCTGTGAAATTTTTACGTAGGCACGGATTTATAATTCGAAACTTAACGCTCAAGAGGGTATGACTCATCTGAAAATGCCGGCGCACGTGTTAAGTTTTTCGGAAAATATTGGACAGAGGGAGAGCGAAAAATGTTTGGGCTCAGTGGTTATTTCGCTCCATGGGTGGCATCCAACATTTAATGGGGAGATTAAGTTATGAGTGTAAATTGACTTGTTGTTGTACGAGGGTTGTCTGAAAAGTTTCCGACCGCAACGTAAAGATAGCGGCCCTCGTCAATAAAAGCTAGTGAATGCTAGTTATTCATATTTTGACAGTTACTTACCGAAATTTCAGTCATTTTGGACGTGCAGTTTTTAGTTGACAGTCGTTTGAGTGAGTCGATGTGAGTGTTTTTTGTGAAAATGTAAAAAATTTGAGTATCGAGCTGTTATTAAATTCTTGTTTTTGAAAGGTAATACGTCTACGCAAATCAAAAATGAGTTGGACTCTGTGTATGGGGACTCTGCATCATCATTTACCGCAGTGAAATTTTGGGCAGCTGAATTTAAACGTGACCGTAAGAACTTGGGCGATGATGAACGTTCGGGACGTCCAAAAATTGCAACCACTGACGAATGTTATCCAAATGGTGTTAGAGGACCGCCGAATTAAAGTGAGAGAGATAGTATGTAGAGGTTACGAAAATGTCCAAAGAACGTGTTTGTTACATATTAAATCAAGTACGTAGGTGGGTGACCACATGGGAACTCAGTACTCCGCGTGCTGTTGACAAAAACGCGCCACAAGGGCATAGTACCCCGGCGTTAAATCCCGGACCCTAAAAATTGTTTTGTATCGTTCCCTTGATAATAATAATAATAATAATAATATCAAATCAAGATTTAGGCATGAGAAAGCTTTCCGCGCGTTGAGTGACGCGTTTGCTTACGTTGGACCAAAAACGTGTTCGAATGAACATTTCCAACGCTCTGTTGGCGCAGTTTTAGCGCAGTAAATCCGAGTTTTGGCGCCAATTAATTACTGCAGATGTAACTTGGATACACCATTATACGCCCGAAACAAAAATTCAGACAAAACAGTGGACTGCAAAGGGCGATCCGGCTCCAAAAAAAGCAAAAACTGTTTTTTCGGCTGGGAAAATGATGGCGACTGGCATAGTAAAGGAGTTATCTTAATCGATTATCTTCAAAAAGGAAAAACCATTACAGGAGCATACTACGCATCATTACTTGCCGAGCTGAAGGTAGAAATTGCGGAAAAACGGCCATATCCAAGGCCAAATCCTGTTTCACCAAGACAACGTGCCGCGCTGTCTCACACCTCAGCGGTTGACATGGCGAAAATCTATGAATTACGGTTTGAACTGCTTAATAATCCGCCTTATTCACCAGATATAGCCCCAAGCGACTTCTTTTTGTTTCCTCATCCAAAAACTGGGCTCGGAGGGCAGAGATTTTCGTCAAATGAGGAGGCAATCACCTTCGTGAACAACTATTTTGCAGAGAAACACGCCAAGTACTATTTGAACGGGTTAGAGAGATGGGAGCATCGCTGGGAGAAGTGTGTAGAGTTACAAGAAGACTATCTATCATTGTTCGGTCGGAAACTTTTCAGACGACCCTCGTACATTGGAAATGACGATTTGCACAGAGACCGCGGTATTCCTAGAGTTAAAGAGGAAACAAAATACTTTGCGAGAAAGCACAAAACTCGACTAAGTGGACATAGCAGTAATACAGTTCTACAAATCTTAGACGAAAGAAATCTGTCGCGCTTCAAGGAACCAAATCTTTTGACCTAGCGCGATAAAATTTAATCACAGGAACTTTCATTGGAAAGAATTCTTGATTAACCGAAACTTAGTTGCAATAAGAAGCAGGGAAGTGTTTTTAGTGAGCAAGAATCTCACTATATGTAAGCGATTGCGACCCTTATAGAGTCTAGGCGTAAACTGTTTTGAAGGACTTTTTTTGTTTTTCGTTGTTCGTCTGTGTTGCGAACCAAAACCGTACATACATACATCACGCGCTTGCAATGCTTGAATTAGTGTGCTTTTCCAGATGTTGCTCCTATCTTGATTAGATAGCATTAAAAGCATATGGTATCCGCGTTTTGTGATGCAACAAACAATTTGTAATGATTTCCTACTAGCTTTTCGTTGAAGCCTATGGTTATAGACTTCATGTTGTACATTGCCGTGCTAAATATAAGCGCATATGCTTTTTTCTCCGTAAAGTAAAACCTATTTGTGCCCTGATGAATCCTAAATCAACACCTCAAAAAATCATAGCTACCAAATCTGGCATGTTACTAAATGCCTCCTTCGCCGCTTACATTTTATTCGCAACAAAAGGTCCACCAGTCTATTCTCGCTAATCATGTACGAAATATTTAAAAAATTTTCTTATTTTGAACATGCTATTTCAAAACTTAAAAAGAAGAAACAAAACACTTAGACATGAATTACGAGTGGCGGTATTGTACGAGTACTCGTATGTATGGTGATTTTAATGGTGAAATGAAACATTCATAATTGATTTCGAGAAATTTATAACAATATATTAATTTTCTTAATTTATTTATTTGTTTATTTATGGATTATCATATGAATATATGTATCTTTTTATTATCTATTCTATCGCAAAAATATCAATCAAGTGCCAGGGGACTTAATCCATAAATCTGCGCTCTTATTTGTCACCCAATGAATTTTGTTCAAAAATAAGACACTGTTAGATTTTTATTAATATTTATTTGTCATTTAATTCTGCTGATTAATAGATCGGATTAGTTCATAAGTTTTTGAAGAAATTTCCAACGTAAATTGAATGCTCATCTGACGTGAGATATACATAAACACTGATTAGGGAGACAGCGCGTTCTTTTAGCCAAAATTTTAAAAACTATTTTTAAAATTTATTAGCTGAAAATTCCAGTGGACATTTATAACAAGATTTTTTACTTTTCGAAGCAATGTTTCTTGTCGCAATAAGAAATTTTGTAATACAGATTTAATTATTTCGGAGCCAGAAAAAAAAATTATTGATTAAAAAAAAATCATAAAAGGGTTTAACACCCTTTTAGCATCACTGCAAAACCCATAAATATAAATTTTTTCTCAAATTTTTTTTTCATTTTTCTACATAGTCTCCTTGTAACTCTACACACTTCTCCCAGCGATGCTCCCATCTCTCTAACCCGTTCAAATAGTACTTGGCGTGTTTCTCTGCAAAATAGTTGTTCACGAAGGTGATTGCCTCCTCATTTGACGAAAATCTCTGCCCTCCGAGCCCAGTTTTTGGATGAGGGAACAAAAAGAAGTCGCTTGGGGCTATATCTGGTGAATAAGGCGGATGGTTAAGCAGGTCAAACCGTAATTCATGGATTTCGCCATGGCAACCGCTGAGGTGTGAGACGGTGCGTTGTCTTGGTGAAACAGGATTATCTTTCTCTGCAAATGTGGCCGTTTTTTCGCAATTTCTGCCTTCAGCTTGGCAAGTAATGATGCGTAGTATGCTCGTGTAATGGTTTTTCCTTTTTGAAGATAATCGATTAAGATAACAAAAAACAGTTACCATCACTTTCCCTGCCGAAAAAACAGTTTTTGCTTTTTTTGGAGCCGGCTCGCCCTTTGCAGTCTACTGTTTTGACGGAATTTTTTTTTCGGGCGTATAATGGTGTATCCAAGTTACATCTACAGTAATTAATCGGCGCCAAAACTCGGATTTATTGCGCCTAAACTGCGCCAACAGAGCTTCGGAAATGTTCATTTGAACACGTTTTTGGTCTAACGTAAGCAAACGCGGCACCCAACGCGCGGACAGCTTCTCATGCCTAAATCTTGATTTAATATGTAACAAACATGTTCTTTGGACATTTTCATAACCTATACTATCTCTCTCAATTTAATTTTTATTGACGTGTGCCTCTATCTTTACGTTGCCGTCGGAAACTTTACTCCCAATAGAGTACTAATTTTAGAAAAAACGCAATTGTAAGTACCTAAACGAAAATTTACATCACAGACACGCCTCACAATCACAGAAATTGTGTTCCGAAGGTCCGTCATCCTCTAAACATTTAGTTTCCGGAGGTTGTATGGTTCTCTTATTTTTCACAAACCAAAGATTTGAAACTTGCAATACAATCGGACTTCTCAAGCTTCATCTCAGAGATTCTCAAACTCAACATAATCTGCGCGTAAATGGCCGCATACCAAAATCTTTATGCTTCGACAGCGGATTCACCACAGAGGTACCGGACAAGTGGTATACGGTTGGATCCAAAATGGACTTCGGAGTAGGTGAAAGTATCCGTGACCCACATACAAACCTAACAAGGCCGATGCGAAAAGTCCTCGCGTCTTTTAAGCTGAACTTCATGCCATTCAAGAACTTACCAGTACCATTCTTGGAAGACGGATGGAGCTCAAATTTGTTTGGCTCCAAATCGCTACTGCTTCAATATTCTTCAGGACTTATCTAAAGGAAACAAGGCCAAGCTCTGGTAGGTGCTTGGACACGCGGGTATTAAAAAAAATTAAAGAGCCGATGAACCAGCTAGATAAGTTTCAACTGATCCGTTCAATGGGCCTGGGCCTTTATGCTGAGTTTCGAACTCAGGTTTATATCAAAAGTTGCGAAAAGAACATGTGTCTATCGACAAGCTAAAAGGGCCCTTCCTTAACTTCAAAAGTGATGATATCGGACGAGCCTCAGCTTTCCTAATGGAAAACGATGAAACTTCGTAGTACATAGAGTGTGAATGCGTGGCTCTATTTGCCATAAGAAGTCATTACTTTCCCAGAGAAATCTTACTGACTAAACTGCAAAATATTTCCACCAGAGCATTTCTCAAGTTTATTAGGAAAGTTGCTACTCCTGGCATCTTAAACTAACTTTGGGGTACAATAGGCTTTTTAAGTCGCAGTGCTTACCGCAAGTGGCGAGTCAGTACCCGTTTAAAAAATCATTTTGTTAAGGTGATCTCATCAATGATGAGTATCTACGCTGCAGGCCAAAAGTCTGGGGCCTACCTAGACAGCTGACTCCATTCATGCGTGGAGATTAAATTTTATGATTACTTTGGGTTTTTTTTTACCTCAAATTCTACCTAAATAATACTACATACAGATAATAAAAGTAGGATTTTCCGCCTACGTTTTTGAACATTGGGCATTTAGTTTACAAATGCGGGACAAACCCTCCGCTTTTGTGGTGTTTATTGAGAAGTGTTTAGGTTTTTCATAATTATAAAATTTTATGACTTTTGGTTGTTGATTCCGCACTGGTTTATGACTGCTTACATCAAAAATGTTCTCAAATTCCAAAATTCGTCGAGCTGGATTGCAAGCCACACTTTGAAGTCATAGGAATTTATTTCAGATTCTTTAGTGCTTCAGTAAACAACTCGTTAAAAATAGGCAAAGTCACGGAAACCATAATCAAGAAGCGGTCTGCAATCATCACCTTTCTTAAAGAAGGCAAATCGCCGCGTCAATTTGCTTCGCAGTTGAAGGTATCAAAGTGCTGCATTCGTTGTGTTGTTCTTATCGCCAAGCATGGAGACGGTTCTGTTATGGTCTAGGTATATTTCTCTTCAAGTGGGGTGGAGATACGGTTCGAGTGATTGGAAAAATTAATAAGAACTATGCTTTGATCTCCGGACTAAAATCTATTTACCGAAGGATTTGTATATCAGTAGGACCATGACTCTAAACGTCAAGGTTTTGTTAAGACTACTTAAAACAGAGTGAAGATGAAAAAATCTAACAATTCATTATATGGCCGCCGCTATGGGAGCTGGATAGAAAAATCCGAAATCAATCCACCAATTCAGAAACTGATAGCTAGAATGTCAGGGTGGTTTTTTAGACCAAAAATGGGTTTAAGTCAAAATATTTTTCAACTTATTTTGGTGTCATATATGTATGTATACTGTGCAAAACCTAAGCAACCACCTGGAGTCAGCACTTCATAGTAAATCTTTTCAACTTCCTACTCCACTAAATAAAAAGAAATTGATTGGCAGTGATGTGTAATAGAGTGTATTTTGAAATTCACAACTTTTTTTAAAAGTGTGTTAATAATACTTCAGATTTAAAAAAAAAATGCAAAAACCAACAAAGTAGCCAAATAGAGCTGTGCAAAACCTAAGCAACCTTATAACCCACTGTAAAAAAAAAATAGCTAACAGTACTTTTCCAGTCCGGTTATACATGAAATGTTATAAGCTCTTTGTGTTTGATCAGTTTTCTTTTAAGTTAGTTGCATAATTGATATTTTTTAATAATGTCGCGACAAAGTTACTCTTCTTCTCTTAAACTAAAGACTATTGCTGAATTTAAGTCTGGAGATACTTAGGCAATATTAGCTAAGCGTTACAACATTAATAAGTCGATTATACCACCTTTAATAATCCAACAGGATTCGTTGAAAGTCAAAATGTCGGTGGTAGGCCGCGTAAGACAGCATGTCGAACGAGTAGAAACATTTGTGGTGTAATTAAAAAACAACCGTTCATAAGTTCGAATGAAGTCGTAAAATTACTTGATTTTAACAGTGATGCTAGAGCACGGTGCGAAGACGTGCAATTGAAAATAATCTTCGAAGTTACTGGTCGTGCAAAAAACCGATACTCACAAAAAGACATTTAAGGAACAGGTAGTACAATTAAATTCTTGAAACATAATTCAACCTAAAATCTTTTTTCATATTACGCTAAGTTTTGCGAGAAAATACCAACACTGGTCTCCGGAAAAATGGAAAACAGATGGATATCAGGGCAGTGGCTCAATCCTAGATTCTGTACACCCACTGGTGGGGGTAGTGTGATGGTATGGACCTGTTTTTCGGCAGGAGGTGTAGGTTCATTCTACGAAATAGATCGAATCATGGACCGATTCAAATATAAGTCCATTCTAGAATTGGCAATGATACCACATGCGGAGTGGGAAATGCCACTTCGTTGGATGTTTCAACAGGATAACGATCCGAAACACACATCGAAGTTGGTAAAGGAGTGGTTAGATGATAATGGGATTCAAGTCGTTTGTTGGCTCAATCAGCCGACTTGAATTCCATCGAAAACCTGTTTGGTATCCTTAAAAGCCGTGTCGCTGGACAACACTTTTCCAACAGGTCTCACCTATTCAATGCTTTGAAAGTTGAGTGGGAAAATATATCCCAGGATGCATTTTTAAAGTTAATTACGTCTATGCCTCGTCGTAGCGCCTCTGTTATTTAAAATATTAAAAAAGTAGCTTAGGTTTTGCACAGCTCAATTTGGCTACTTTGTTGGTTTTTGGGTTTTTTTTTTTAAAATCTGAAGTATTATTAACATACTTTTAAAAAAAGTTGTGAATTTCAAAATACACTGTATTACACATCATTAGAAATCCATTTCTTTTTATTTGGTGGAGTAGAAAGTTGAAAAGATTTACTATGAAGTGCTGACTCCAGGTGGTTGCTTAGGTTTTGCACAGTACTGTAGAATATGTGTTCCTCGTTCATTTAACATGATTACTAATCTATGTATATTACTAAACAGTTTTTTGACGGTGTTTGATTTTGATTGTCCTTGGAGCAAACTGTGCATGCAAGGAAGGCATGGATACAAAAAGTTTGAACGTGTACGTTGCATTTTTTTCGTGGTGGGTAAAAGTAGCAATGCAGTGCATTCTTCGTCCTTGAACAAGCAGCTGGTAACAATCCTGTTTTTTTCGGAGATATATGTACATACATTCATATGTATATGCAACTCTCTTCATTAAAGCGGCACTCGGTTGCCAATGTAAAGCTCTCGCATGGAAATGTCTCGATTAAAAACAAGCCCCCCCAACAAGCTCTAATCAGTATAACGATTACGACAACTTTAATGGAAACGGTTACCAAATATCTTTCGCAACACGCGCCGTAAATATCACAAAGTTCAAAAAAGTCTCCAGCTAGTTAACTTTTAACTTCTCTGCGCTCCATCAAAAAGTCATTACCACCACTACATCGATGTGATCCAAACAACAACACGTACCCACTTAAAACTTGACTTTTGACACTTTCCAGGGCTGCTCAACAACAAAAACACATCACCTGTGTACACAATACACAAGCTGAGTTCATTGACAAAAAAAAAAAAAAAAAAAAAAACGTAACTAAAACATCGTTGTCGTTACTCAAGCCTGACTGTCAGTTAAAAGTTTAAAAGAGAATTAATCACAAAAAAATAAAATCCACAGTAAAAGATCGTTTCAACCACTTTTTTATGTTACGGATGAGAGCACATTTAAATTACAAAAAAAAAAAAAAACTTCAAAAATTGTAAGCGGCACTTTGGTGTACGCTTCCAGCCGATTGTATGTACGCAATCCGATATCGACTAGCGTTGCCAGTCGACAGTTGTCATTCGGTCTGATCGTGAGCTAGACGTTTCAATATAGTTATTTTTTTTTATTTATTTTTTTTTTCTTATTTTTTCCAACTTGCTACAGAGAGGGGGAGAACGCCACATAATGGCAACTACCTGCCGAGATCTGTTAATTTGTGTTAATTAAACGCGAATTGCAGCTATTGTCAGTACACGAAAATATCGATCGACTATTACTGCATCAATTGATCAATCTCAGACCGCGCGTGACATGTACGATAGTTGTACTTTAATACTTCCAATTCCAACCTTGTACGCGATTGATCTGGTGATCGTCTAGAAGCTGAATCGCATGTAGTGATCGATTGCGAATGCGAAATGTGCTCCTTAAAAGTAAACAAACAAATATAAATGAGATGTTTACCTAACCTGGTTATTAATTTCGAAACGATGATTAAATCGATTGCTTTTGTTCGAGGAGAATTGTTTAACACATCGTTTTTGTATCTGTGCGTGTTGTGAGAGAGTGAACAAGCATAATAATGAGTTTAGTCTAAAATATGCAATCTTCGATCTCGAACTGATATTGCATGATCGCCTCTACATTCGACTGAGCGAACAACCGAATTATGTAATGGTTTTTTGGTTGTTTCTATTGTATTATATCTTATGAAGATGATAACTAACGAGATTTATTATTGAATGATGAACATCCATAGAGAATTAAAGCCAATTGCCATCAATTATTCGAAATACGAGTAGATGTAAGCACGTGTTGATCGTTAAATGCATATGAGTTTTGAATATTTTATCTTGAAGTTACTATTTGAGTAACTCAAATATAGATACGTGGTTACTTAAAGCACGTACATGTATTGTCAGTATAAAAAGGCCGGCTACCCAATTCCAAAATTGTTTGTTTCAAACGGCGAAGGACCGATGCACATTCAACTATCGGTGTTCGAACAGTGACAACGGTTAAGCTGACAAGTGAATTTTTTTTTCACTTCACAGATAATTAAATTGTCAATTTTTCAGTTGAGATCAATCAATTTCTTCCCTCCCTTTCATGACAAATTGCTACATGGAATCGATAGATACTCTCTTTGGTTCTTGGAGTTATATTGTATGTACAGTCGTATCTACTTATGGGTAACCCTCGTCAATTGTTTTCAATGAGCAGTTTCTGTGAATGGAAATCGAATTAAAGCGCCGATCACGACTTTATGGGAGGTTCCCTCCAAAAGTAAAACGATACATTGATACGTACGTACTGTCAACATCGGATTATCCGTCATTGTCTATGCAAATAATGCCAATCAATCGATACGATCGGATCAGCTCGCGATCAAACAGTTTTCGGAGTGCAACAATCTGCCGCACCTTCACATAAACTTGTGGTACGTACTCATACTCTGTGCGTGACGTCTAATTTTTTTTTCCACATTTATCAGTTTTTATATGAACAATTTTCTTAATTGTCTTCTTTCAAAGTTACTGATACGACCTGAATAAAAGGTTTCCTTATCGCCTAAGACACCCCTCATTTAACTCATCCATGCTTAGTCCAACACACATGCACACATACGTATACAGTGTACATACGTGATAAACGAACATCGAGTTTAAACATCGTTGTCGATATTTTATTTAGAATTGTTTTCGAGATAACAATTCTGGCTTGACAGTTCGTTTTGAAGTTTCCTCTACTTTGCAGTGTTTTATAAGTGATTCCGTTCCTCAGTACTATTAATGTGTTGTGTTTATTTTTACTAAACCAGTGTTCTACTCGTATTTAAAGTTTTAGTAGAATTTCAATATTCGCCAAGTGGAAAATCAAATCAAGTAACCGTATCCACATACTCGTAGACCTGTGCTCTTATCAATAAAACATAAATTTCGAGATCTAAAGTTCGAAAAAAAAAAAAAAACAAAAATGGGTTTAGTCGATGATATCAAGTGTCAACAAAGTGGAGTACATTTAGAACGTAAGCGTTCGAATAATGGATTCCGGTCGAAGGAAGCCGCAGATGAGTTTGAAGTTCAGCCGATCGTTATTCGAAAAACTCCAAAGTTTCCAACTCGTGAACGTCATATGGCCATTCGAAGGAAAAAGTCATCAAACATTCTGCGCTGTATGTGCTGTATGCCGAAATCGTATTGTGATGATCGAAAGTGTGGGAAAGAGTAAGGAAAATTCCAATTGTTGTTTTTTATTATTATTATTATTATTTTGATTTTGAAATCCATGGCTTTTTAATGGAAAAATTGTATAACATGTTGAAATGGCGTGCACACTAGTTATTATGAGTAGTGCGCATTTTTCCGAATATGCTTGTGCATTCGAGCATCACCGTAATTGAGTTTTGTCACGATCACTAAACAAAAATTGAAACGTTGATAAGGAAATGATGACTCCAAGTATATGTCTAAGTGACATTAGGTGAACATTTGTATGAGTAGTTATGCGATATAGTGTGAGTAATATTACCGGTGCTGGCTGGGTCGTATAAGGTGGAGTTAAACTTTATTTATTGTGAAACATCAAATATGGCCTAACGACTAATAAAGTTTATAAGAATATTTTTCTCGTTTTTATGATGCCCTTGTGTGTAAATTTGTGGAATCATGTTAGATATGAAAAACGTATTCTCAGCTTGAAAACAAGATCACAAAAATGTTAAATAATTGTTATCTTTTGATAAGTGTCCTTCTTGCTTATCAAATGTGTATTTATCACAACCTTAGCTCTTTATTGACGAAAAACCGCCTTCCATGAAAGTCCTCCTCTATTCAAATCAGTTGGCCAACAACGGCCACATTCGCAGAGAGAGTAAGGGAATGAAAATGCACATCCTCTTTCATTTTTTTTTTCTCAATAATCATGGTTTTTTTAAATTTAAATTTTTGTGAGTGCAAATGTAAGAGCCCTGTGGAGTAAACTGGCCAACTGTTTTAAATCGCTCTATAATTAAATAGTGCCGGGACTATAGGTTAGGTAGTTGATTTTTTTGAATCCTTATAGTTTAGGTTAGGTTAAACAGGGGTATGATGGATATGCCATCACACAGACACCAGGCACCAAAACGGGCCCATCAAAAACCTAAACAATTGCCCTGGTGAAACCAATTTCCAATTTCCCTGTAAATGTAAAAGGCTTTTGAAGTCCGTGTGTCTATTTCACTTAGGTTTTCGAAAAACTATTTCCCTAAAAATTTTATTTTGACTACGGGATATTGCCTCGCATTCACACAGTGTGTGTGTTATGTCCTCAACAGCTTGCAGATCACCGCAGAATCTATCCCTGGACAGTAATGCTCAGAAACTAGCTCCGGGAAATACGGCACATTACGGGACACACTGTCGCCTTTGAAATAATTCGAAGAAGCGACGTCCTTCAATATCGTAGGTGCCAAAGATTTGGCCGTGCTGCTTCGAATTGCAGCATGATGTATAGGTGCGTAAAGTGGCAAGAACAGCACGAGCCGGGCAGTTGTCGTGTGCAAAAAGAAGCAACAAAATAGCAGTTGTCTTGCGTTCTTTGCAAGAAGGCTGGCCATCCTTCCTCATTTAGAGGACGAAATGCAAGCAAGAAAAAAAAATTGCAAAAGAACGATCAACCCAAAAGATTGCCATGACTTTCTCAAAACTCAGTTGAGAAGGGTGTCTCGTATGCTAGCGTTGCCGGAAACACTACTGGCTCACATACAGTTTCGCGTTCTGCAACCGAAAGTTTGCAGAGCCAAGTAAACAATCTTGCCAGAGACGTGAAGGCTCTGGCAGACAGATTGGATGCCCTTCTCAATATGTTCATGGCTTAGGTCTAATGTCAGGGAGCTCAAGATAGCTGCCATGAATGTCAATTCCATAAGAACAATGGCCAGACAAGAAGAATTGCTGCATTTTGTGACAGATCACCGACAATCTGAATAACAGACATTTCCCGGAATTCCAGGATTACAAACCCATACGAACTAACAGGACAAATTCGAACAGTGGCGGAGGTACGGCAATCCTCATTCGTAAACCGCTAAAATTCTCTCAAATTGAAATTGATCAAAATAGAGGCTTTAATCGTCTTGAGATGACTATCGCCTCTCTGCCTTTGAAAAATAATAGAGGTCTCTGTCTAATATCGGCATATATACCAAGTACATCCTTTAATGAGTTTACATGCGAAATCGAAAAACCGTTCGAAATTCTAAGGCTAAATAGTTTGAATAATTATTTCGTCTTAGCGGGAGATTTGAGCGCGAGGCACCCGACTTGGTTGGATTCCCCTGCCAACACCAGAGGTAACCGCCTAAGGTGCTTTATTGATGACAACCAAGTTGAGAATAAATTTAAATTCAACAGCCCAGTTACACCAAGTCGCCCTTCGGGTAATTCATACATAGATCTTTGCATTGCGGACGTGCGATTATGCATTAAAACCATCCACAATAATAAAATACCGCTGTTGCCATATGATAGCGATCACAAAGCTATCGTTCTGGAAACATCTTTGGCTGACGACCCCATGTTTGCCTTCGAAACAGAGCACGAGGTTCCCAAATCATTTCCGTAGTACGAGAGGCGATGGAGTCGTCAGTACTGACGATGAAAAGTAGAAACAGCATGAAATGCTATCTAAACCGTGACATACAGAGACTACAAAATCATAAAAGCTTTCTGATAACTCAGATAAATGGGATACGGCGGCAATTTCAGGATGTACCGAACAATGAGGAACTTATTAGATTGAAGTCCCAGCTGAGAAATGTAAAGTCGCTCATAGAGCAACCTATGCCTACTGGAGGCAACGTGCGGAAAAAGTAATGAAGTCTGACTCAAGGAACATATTTCCTCAAATCAAGCAGATCTTCAAGCCTCGTAGCATTGTCCAAATTGCAAAACTCAAAGTGCCACTGCTCTCTGAGCCTTTCGTTTCTCTGGCAGGGATTAATCCCCAACACTGTCCCAAAATCGGCAACCACTACGTGGTTGATACTGAAAAAGAACCTCAATCTTATTGGTTCCCATTTTGAGTCAGTCCACAAAATCGATCTCCCAAGTCGGAAATCTGTTGAGGTGACTGAAGAGCTACTGCGGTTTAATAACCAAAGCAGTGACACATTCATTCCACTCAGGTTTTCTGAGGATCTAAAAGCAGGCGAACTGATAACAGAACAGACAAGAAGCTACTACACAACACTTGACGAGCTCACAGACATATTCAGAAAACTGAACAACAAAAAGTCATCTGGTTTGGATGGTATCTCAAATGATGTACTTAAGCATATACCGATCGATATCATAAGGCAATACTGCGTAATTTTTAACAACTTCTCAAACTGTCGGAAAAAAAAGAAGGACCCTTCAGATCTTTCAAGCTATAGGCCAATAAGTCTCCTGCCTAATATTGGGAAGGTTTTTGAGGTAGTTGTCAGCAAGTCAATCTTGCTCGCGTGCGAAAATAAGGAGATCATCCCGCGGAATCAATTTGGATTCAAAAGATTTCACTCGTCAGTGCATGATATAACAAAACTTGTTTCCGATATCAACTAGAACCTTAACGCCAAAAGACGTACAGGTGCCTGTCAAGTGGACGTCGAAAAAGCCTTCGACACTTATTAAGTATGAATTTTCCCCCCACCTTATAAAGGTGATCAGTTCAATGATACGCAAGAAGAGATTTGTTGTAGTTTTAGTTTAGTTTTAAATGCATTTTATTATCTTAATCATTAACCCTTACATACTAACAAAAAATGCTTAAATGCTAGCTTAAAATTACTTAACAATCTTATACTAACTTACTGGCCCCACACAGGCACTCTAAGCTACTCTAAATTCTTATATCTATGTCTTTCGACTATATTTACATTTTACTTAGGAATAATTATTTTCTATACTTAAGGCTAAGAAAAAATTGTTCACAAAAACTTAGCATATGGACTTAATTTTTTATAAAACTTAATATCTAACTTAAAATAAAGAGATTTGTTGTAATAGATGGAAAATACACGACGACTAGGGTCTTCAACATCACCAATGGTCTGGCACAGGGCACAGTAACGGCGTCAATCCTCTTTGACACCTATACCTCGGAAGTACTTAGGGAAATAGCTTCTTCGATAGCATTCGCTGATGGTGTAATATTATACTCTCATGGCTCTACAATCAGCGAGATACAAAATAATCTCCAAATAAAATTCGACAATCTTCAAGCTCAAGATAAATTAGTTCCAAATGTGAAACCATACTGTTCCGCACCCCAGTAGGCCAGGGTAATACAGACTGGAGACGCAATTGGCGAAACCTGGTAATAAAATCCTCTGATGGGCTTCACATCGAGTCAAAGACTGTTGTGAAGTATCTACGAGGGGCGTTCAAGATATTCTCGGTATCGGGGTGAAGCTGTGGTTGCATATATAAATTGACTTATTTGTCAAGTAACAATATTATTTTAGTGCATTCGTGTAAAATTTAATATAAATGTGATTATTAATTCGCGTTTTATCTCTAGTTAAACAGAATCATAATGGCAACTGAGGCGATGATGGTGAAAATTGAGCATCGCGCTGTAATTAAATTTCTCACTAAGCAAGGAAAAAGTCAAAAAACTATTCATGAAGAGATGGTGGCTGTTTACCAGGGTTCCGCACCTTCATTATCAACTGTGCAAAAGTGGTCAAGTGAGTTCAAGAGAGGCAGAGAGAGCATTGAGGACGACCCCCGCTCCGGCGCCCCGGCTACTGCTTGTACGGGAGAAAGCATCAAAGAAGTCGAAAAACTTGTTCTTGAGGATGCCCGAATTAAGGTGAAAATGATGGCAGAGATCACCAAGCTTTCAATTGGTACCATTCATACCATTCTTCATGACCATCTTAACCTTTCAAAGGCCAGTGCAAGGGGGGTGCCACGAATGCTCACAGCGCCTCAGATAAAAAGTGAGAATCGCATGCTGTAGAGAGCTTTTGGAGATGTGTAGTGAGAACGCGGACGGTGTTATGGATCGAATTGTTACTGGGGACGAAACGTGGGTCCACCACTATGACCCTGAAAGCAAACAAGAGTCCATGCAGTGGCATAAAAAAGGAACAGACCCCCCGAAGAAGTTCAAAGTCACTCCGTCTGCCCGAAAGCTCATGGCCACAGTTTTTTGAGACTCAAAGGGAATCTTGCTCATTGAGTACAAAAAAAAGGTGAAACCATCAACGCCACATTCTACGCTTCCACTTTGCATAATTTGCGGGAGGAAATTAAAAAGAAAAGACGGGGTAAACTCGCAGCGGGTGTGTTGCTTCTTCATGACAACGCTCCTGTTCACACGGCGCGAGTTTCCAAGGCTGCTGCGCGAGATTGTGGTTTCGAAGAAATCCAACACCCACCTTATAGTCCAGACCTTGCCCCTAGTGATTATTTCCTGTTTCCGGATTTGAAAAAATGTCTTCGTGGAAAAAGATTTTCGGATGATGAAGAACTCAAGTCGGTATTTTGCAGAGAAAGAAGAAATTTATTATTTTGAGGGTTTAAAAAAGCTTATCTCAAGATGTAACAAATGCATTGATGTTAGGGGAGATCATATTGAAAAACAAAAACAATTTAAATTGAATTCGCATTTTCCTTCATATCGATACCGAGAATATATTGAACGCCCCTCGTAGGTGTCTATCTGGATAAATTTTTATATTACAATGAACACATAAACCAACAGCTCAAAAAAGCGAGAGCGGCATTTGCGTCTCTTAAAAGCCTTTTTTACTCGAATCATCTGAGATCCGATGTGCGTCCAATATTAACTTACACGAGTCCTGTATGGTGGAACATAAATCCTTCTTACATGGAGAAATATCGAGCTTTCGAAAGAAAATGTCTTCGAGCCTGTTGACGAATGTACAGAAGCGCTCATTCCGATTTTCGGCATTATGTCAGCAACAAGACAATATTAGATGCTTCCGGTGTGTCCAGGATAGACAATGTTATTCTAGACCTTGTCAGAAATCATTACGCGCGCTCAGTGAAGGTTGTTGAGAACGAGTTCATATCGGGCTTGTTCTATCCTAACCCTGGTTACTTCAGAAACACATTGTTGAGTGGATATATACCACCTGAGGCGTTCTTGTATCTAGATGCACACGGCTATCTATCTGATGCTAGTAATGTTCTGATTATATATCATGCTGATAGAAGGGCCACAGACAAAAGAACCCTACATACTCGGGCGATGGGGCTAATGTTTGGAGACACTGCATGAGCGTTCCTGAAAGGGATACTCTCGATACATGTACATAGATCAAATCGGGATAAATACTGGTGGCTTGATTGGGTTCAAGCTGACGCTCAGGTTAGTCTAGTATTAGTCTTTACGATACTAAGTAGGCAATTTTAAGTAAAAAAAAGAAATACGCAAAAGATATTTTTTTTTCCACATTTTTGTTTCTTAAAATAACAAGGTCCATATTTGAACAAAATGTATCTTAAATTTTTTTAACACTGAGCTGTAGCTAGCGTAACACATAAAGATTTACTTAATGTACTGCGTACCACTTCTAATATGGTTTTGTACTTCGTTATTAAGATAGTTCGTAAGTATTTCGCTTGTTTTTGCTTAGTTTTTATTTTTTTTATTTTTTAAGAATATTGTATATAGTGGAAATAAACAAGTTAATAAAAAAAAATAAATAAATAACTGCAGAATCTGCAAATATTCGTGTATGACAATTTGAGTTCCTTTGCGTGTTGCCGCAGGAGACAGTGTCCTGTTTGTAATTTTTCCCTCGATAGTGCCCCTGACTATGCAAACGGGCTGTTGAATGTTGGCAACTTTACAATTATCGAGTAGCCCTCCTTTTCTTGCAAGCTCGTGTGCTTGTTCATTTCCTTTAATACCACAATATCCTGGCACCCAGAACAGTCTTACCCTCTTCTGACTGCATAGTGCCTTGAGCACTGTGCGGCAGCCCCTGACTGTATCAGAGTTGACGTTGGTTGATTCCATTGTCTTGAGTGCAGTCTGGCTATTGATGTCGATAGCGATATCTTTTTCGCATACCGATCTCATGTCTATTAGCTAAGCCGCCCTGAGGACAGCCAGAACCTCTGATTGGAAGAAACTGCTCGCGTCCGGTAGTCTTATAGACACTCTCAGCTCTGGGTCTTCTGAGAAGATACCAGAACCTGTTCCTTCCTCTGTTTTTGAGCCATCTGTGAAAATTGCAATTTCATTTGACCTGTTTAGATATTGCATTTTTTTTTCCCAGTTCTTCCTCTCCAGATAAATTATATCATAAGGGATGTCGAAGTCGACCAAGGAAGGAATTTCATCCGTTAGAATTGGATTGCCATGCAGTAGCTCCTTTAGGACCGCGCCATGTCCGAAACTACTATTCTTGAAGTAACCCAGATTAGCACTGTTACCAGCAAGTTTTTTGATGTGTAAATCAAGTGGTGTTAGGTGCAAAAAGGTGTCCAATGCTGCTGTAGGGGTGGTACGGAGGGCACCTGTAATGGCTATGGAAGCGGTTCTTTGAACCGCCCCTAATTTTATGTAAATCATTTTCTTGTTTGTTACTTTCCACCATACCAGCTTTCGAACACCTACCTATCGCTAGGCAGTAGCTCCACTTCTTCCATTTCCCCTACCAGGAGGGGATGGATGAAGTCAAGATTTTGTCTCCAGATGTCTCTTGTGTTTTACGTAGGTACCTGCCGTGAAGGCTTAAGCCTACGGTACGTCTTCGCACAAAATATCAAAACAATGCGTTGATAAGCGCCCTTCGGGTAGTACAAGTACTACCACCAGTACCAGATTCGAAGTCGTGTGTAAGGCACGAGCTTCCCCTTTGATGAAGAGTCGAGGCCTATCTAATACCTCCTCCATTCTGTGGGTCATGCAACTCCACATCGAGCAAACCAGATGGTTCCATAGCAATCCCATGGTTGCTCAACCATGTAGCACACTACAACATATGCTAAGCCATGAGGTGTCCAAGCTCCATTCGGTCTACTCTCCCCTCGATTTTAGGTAAAAACCCACAGCCACCACGATACTCCCACAGGGGGGCCAACTCCTAGGTCAGGCCGGAACCATAGTTCCGGGGGCTTCTGACCACCCGTGATACCAGAATATAGCTTCCGGTCGAGCTTCGCAACCTTGAGGTTATTTCCAGTTTTGCACCTCACTGCCCAGGACTGGCGGTCTTTCAACAATTTGAACAAATGAATTTAAAATTCTATGACTTACCCGCTAGCTACCTACTGCGTCTTCTATAAAATATCTCTTTTGCAAAACTACGGGTTCCTTCGAACCGTACGGTATCCGTGATAATTCCACCGACATCGTAGGTCTCACCATTAAAGGTGATACCCATAGCCTGCAAGTTCCTTATGTCAGCGTAATTGGGACACTCACATAGGACATGAAGCCAGTCCTCATAAGTGGCTCCACATGAGCAGCTCGCAACCCCGCTAAGCCCCCTCTTATGCAAGAGTGCATTAAGAGAGCCATGCCCGGTCAACAAAAAGCCCGGTCTGAGGTTAAAATTCCGTTCAGGAAAAATTCTCATGGTTAGCACATCCCTTAGGAAGCCGTGCCATTTTCGCTAGTATCCCATCTAGATAGAACACATGTGTGTAGCAAGGTTTTACGCTGCTTCAGGGATAGGCCATCCACTCCTTCCGGGGAAACCCAATCGCGCCCATTTAGAGGGAGACCTTTTCTGATCTTGAAAGCAATAATTTTGTCTCCAGTCGCCTCTAGCTCTTTCTGGACGGGGATGGTCTGTCTTGTGTTTTGTTTCTTTTTCCATTTTTTAAATTTAATCTGGTTCCCCCGACATACCTGGGTAAGTCTAAGTATAAAAAGCGCGTGCCAAGGCGCCTGAAAGAGCTCGTCCACGGTTGGTTTCACCCCCAACCTTGCATCCTTCGGCACGGTTTGCTATGTGCTCACACGACCACTAGAATAAGGTTTAGCAGTTCTTATTTCACCACTCCTCAGCCGACCGTAGTCCGCACCGGCGTCATTGAAGAAGACGCTCGCGTCAAGGTGCCTGCCACGCGGACTTTAACTCGCCTAGGATTTTGAATGAATTAAACAGTTCATTGCGCCCGTTTTTCCTTTTTTTTACATTTTTGGCATTATTTGCTGTGGACTAGGTCGATCGCATTATTGCCAATATTTGCATGCACAACCCCAGCCGCTCCGAAAATTAGTCAGAAAGAAACTCAATGAATGAGTTCCTCATGAATTGAGTGCGGAAAGCAAGATGGGTAGAGTTATCCTCTGTGATATGTTGTTGAAACGCAATGAATTCGAACTGTTTCTTAAACGGGTCATAAACTGGGATGAAAAATCGGTCACGAACGACAATCGGAAGCACTAAAGATTATGAGCAAGGAATGGTAAGCCGTCATAAGCATTTGCTAAATCAAGGCTAACTGTGTGAGTGGTGGGACTGGAAGGGAATCGTCTCAGATGAAGTACATGGTCAAACGGTTAGTTCTCAACTGTACTCTAAACAATTCGAGCGACAACGCCTGGTTAGAAAAGTTTGATATACCCACTCCATTCGTGTAATTCATATATAACACTGCAGAATTGTCTCGAATGAATTAAGCTGGCTTCAGGACTAGAGTCTCAAAAGTACCAAAAATCACAGCTTTAAAAACTTTACCCAATAAGAATGGAGCATACTCGTTGAGGAAAGCTAGAGATCTTGCAGCATTTTTGGCAACATCGAATATGTGGTCATTCCAACGTACGAGGGGCGTTCAAGATATTCTGGGTATCGGGGTGAAGCTGTGGTTGCATATATAAATTGACTTATTTATCAAGTAACACTATTATTTTAGTGCATTCATGTAAAATTTCATATAAATGTGATTATTAATTCGCGTTTTATCTCTAGTTAAACAGAATCATAATGGCAACTGAGGCGATGATGGTGAAAATTGAGCATCGCGCTGTAATTAAATTTCTCACTAAGCAAGGAAAAAGTCAAAAAACTATTCATGAAGAGATGGTGGCTGTTTACCAGGGTTCCGCACCTTCATTATCAACTGTGCAAAAGTGGTCAAGTGAGTTCAAGAGAGGCAGAGAGAGCATTGAGGACGACCCCCGCTCCGGCGCCCCGGCTACTGCTTGTACGGGAGAAAGCATCAAAGAAGTCGAAAAACTTGTTCTTGAGGATGCCCGAATTAAGGTGAAAATGATGGCAGAGATCACCAAGCTTTCAATTGGTACCATTCACACCATTCTTCATGACCATCTTAACCTTTCAAAGGTCAGTGCAAGGTGGGTGCCACGAATGCTCACAGCGCCTCATATAAAAAGTGAGAATCGCATGCTGTAGAGAGCTTTTGGAGATGTGTAGTGAGAACGCGGACGGTGTTATGGATCGAATTGTTACTGAGGACGAAACATGGGTCCACCACTATGACCCTGAAAGCAAACAAGAGTCCATGCAGTGGCATAAAAAAGGAACAGACCCCCCGAAGAAGTTCAAAGTCACTCCGTCTGCCCGAAAGCTCATGGCCACAGTTTTTTGGGACTCAAAGGGAATCTTGCTCATTGAGTACAAAAAAAAAGGTGAAACCATCAACGCCACATCCTACGCTTCCACTTTGCATAATTTGCGGGAGGAAATTAAAAAGAAAAGACGGGGTAAACTCGCAGCGGGTGTGTTGCTTCTTCATGACAACGCTCCTGTTCACACGGCGCGAGTTTCCAAGGCTGCTGCGCGAGATTGTGGTTTCGAAGAAATCCAACACCCACCCTATAGTCCAGACCTTGCCCCTAGTGATTATTTGCTGTTTCCGGATTTCAAAAAATGTCTTCGTGGAAAAAGATTTTCGGATGATGAAGAACTCAAGTCGGTATTTTGCAGAGAAAGAGGAAATTTATTATTTTGAGGGTTTAAAAAAGCTTATCTCAAGATGTAACAAATGCATTGATGTTAGGGGAGATCATATTGAAAAATAAAAACAATTTAAATTGAATTCGCATTTTCCTTCATATCGATACCGAGAATATATTGAACGCCCCTCGTAAGTTGTCTTTGACATACATACCGAGAATGAAAAGTTTTTCGGTTTCAACGACGCAAGTACAATTCATGGACAATGGCTGGTTATGCTGTTAATATCGGAATTTAATATGCTTAACATACGCTGCCGTTTCCGTTCTACAGCCGAAGAGCAAGGATGTGAGTCCGGGAACGAATACAAAAGCAGAGAGTGCTGTCGTCAACAAAGGAATAAATTGGATTTGAAGTCATTAATGAAGATTAAAAACAGTATCAGCGACAAAACCGAACTCCGTTGCAACCAAGCATTTATTTTTTTTTGGAGATACATATACGTCCAAGACAACTTGAATTGAGCGTTCCGAAAGGTAATTTCTAATCCATTAAAGAAGAGAATCATCGATGCCAAAAGTTCGAGTTTTCGACAAAAGAGCCTGATGCCAAACTCTGTCAAATGCCTTAGAAATATCAAGTGCAACTATCTTGTTCCACTTTTGGGGAGACATGCCATCAGATCACCAGTGGACCTGTTGCTACGAAAACCATACTGCCGGTCATTGAGAAATTTTCGTGTTTCGAGATATTTCATGATGGCGCTTCCATGACCTTGGAAAGAAGAGACGTAAGTGCAATGGGACTGTAGGAGGAGAGAGAGGAAGATTCGCCTTTTTCAGAAGAAAGGGAGATATACCATCTGGACCAGCGGATTTGTGAATGTTAAGACCTTTAAGTACTCTTGCTACTACATGAGAGCGAAAGTGCAGGCGATGACAAAGCACAATCTAGAAGTGTTGAACAAGCCGCAAAGTGTGCCACAATAAGATTGGCCTTGCCCAAAAGCTGACACCTGGAATGTCATTATAATTGTTACTACCTTTGGGACATTGTAGTATTTTTTGCCTCAGTTTTTGGTCACTTATCACTTAAGTGTGTGTGACTATACTTAAAGTACCTGAGCACGTCTTAAGTTTTTAGAAAAATGGGACAAAAAGCGCAGTGGTTATTTCGCTCCATGGATGGCATCTAACATTTAATGGGGTGACTAAATTAATAGTGTTATTGGACTTGTTGTTTTCTAGACAACGTCCTTCGGGTGTTGTCTGTCCAGAATGTCGAAGCCACCAACAATTGTGTACATATGTTATATTGAAATCGCCCGTGATAACGATTTCAGTATAAGGATACAGGGATGGATACAATTCTTTGAATGGAGTCAGACAGCGTATCAAACTCGTTAAAAGTCGAATTGTTGTCCAGTTTGGGGCGTCTGTAAATAAAGCAGTAGTGGATAATTTGCTTACGGCGATGGAATTTTAACCACATGAAATTGAATACCGGATTGGAACAGGGACTACATTGTGGTGGAATTTAGTAAACTACTCGTACATCACTACGTACATAAATGGCGAGACCGCGATGGGCATAGAATAGTGGCATTAGTTCGTATCCAGGTAGCTTCAGATCAGAGTGATCTGAGGGGTGTGGGCGGGGATCTACTGTGTTTCACTAAGTGCCAAAAGATTTGGTCTGTATTTACCGACGTGAACGTGCGCAGAGAATTAGTTACTTCATAACCCGCAAATATTAGCTATGTTCTCTATAAATTCCTTATCCATTACAAAAACGAAATACAAATAATACAAACACCGACGATACTAACATTCTAACGATCAGTGGAGCACGAGTTTCTTTTCTTTTCTTTTAAAAGCGCAACATCAAGACATAATTTAAATATCTAGTTGAAGAACTTTTTGTACTCTTCTTTTCCTTTTTGATTGAGGTCATAACCAGGTGTCACACCCTGTACAAGTTTGTATCATTTTTGTACATTGGGCTATTTGCTGCTGACGACACCGGCAACATCGTAGGTGGAAACGGTGGCAACTAAGGCAATAACAGCCAGGATAAGACCATCGCCAGCGGCAAACTGTTGACCCTTTAAGATGGTGTTCAAGAATCCAAAAGCATCTTCCATTTTCTTGAAGTTATCTGGATTGACAGGTGCTTTGACGAAGATTTGTGAGTAGTAGTAGTTGGTGAAACGCTGGTACAAGGTACTAATATTGTAATTTTTGGGGCACTTGGGGTAGAGTGACTCTCTTGCCATATTTTTCAACAAAGTAGACCATTATGGCGCAGGATTCCCGTAGGGCGAATCCATTGTCCACAAAAGTTGGCGATTGATCTTCAAAAGTATAGGCTACATATGTTCTACAGCCATCAAATTCAAGACTTTTAACCATCAACCATCAAGTCCAATGGGCATAGGGCGGATCCAGGCAAGTAATTGAAATACATTTTGTTTTTAAATAATTTTGGTTCTAGAATCGAAATGAAGGAAAGCGGGAAATTGCACTTCACAAGAAAAAAGGCGAACATTTCTTGATCCACAAATAAAAGTATATGCGCTTGAAACATTCCTGAACTTAATCCAACATTGTTGACCAACTATCTATTTATCTTCGTTGTGTACCACGAGTCTGTGGACACTGGATTCGCTTTCATTTGTTTATTTAGATTTCTAGATTAACAGAGAGTCAGTTGGATCAAGGTTGAGCGCAGTTGAGATACACAGGCACAGTAAGGAAAATCGATCATTCTGTTGCAAACGAGTGTCCTTCAGAAAGCCCACCTTAATTTTGGTTTATTCTTATTCTTATTCACTTCATAATGTTTCCGTGCCAGTGAGGAGAATACTGCCGCTGCACTGTACGTGAGTCGGTAAGTCAAGACCGCAAAAAATCGATTCCACGCCGTTTTCAAAAGCTGATCATCTCTCGTACGTCTCACATTTACATTACACCTGATAAGGATTAATTCAATATTGCAATTGTGATTTATCGGGTACACATACATACTCGTATATCTGTGTATTTAATATTTATTAACCTTTTTTAAATAGCGAAGATTTGTCAGTTTAAATACGTGTGTATCAATTTATTTTCATAAAGTTTAATTAGTAAATTATATTGTCATAACTAAGCCAAAATAACGCATGGACATACGCCTTTCTTGCTTAGCACGCAGTATTACAGTTGTCTTTTAATTAGAATTCCTACAAAAGTTACGATTGTCAATAGTTATGGAATTTCTCTTTTAAACACTTAGATAATGCCATTTCATAATTAAAGAATTCAATTTCCTACATCATTTGCAAATCATCCTGATACCGAGAATATATTGCACGCCCCGTACTTCGTATATCTTTCCTTACGATAAGAAAACGCGCGTTTAAATGGAAGATACATGAAATGGAAAACCATTTAATTTTTTTTTAGTATATCTAGAATTGAAATACTCTTATGTAGGTCCCCAATTCCCAGTAAATCACATCGTTATGCTCTTAGAAATCACACAGATACGAATAGTCCCAATAATAAAAATTAGGGGTTCTTAGGTGTGTGAGGTTTACTGAAACAAAGAAATAAAATTTCCGTAGAAAAATATTTTTGAACGACTTGCGTTTCTTCTAAATTCTACATATGTATTCCATTAGCAGAATTTATAAATTCCAAGCGTTAATTGTCAACACTGCCATTCTGCCAAAATGATGGACTATAAAAATACGAAGCCATTATGTCCTACTTTGTTTTTTATTACTTTTTGATGGATTCCTCAGAAAATATAGACATTCAAATTGTCAATAGAAGTCTTGTTTGCAGTTGTGAACCCATAAATACCCGTACATTAGGTCTGCTGATTTTTAGGGAAGTGATTGCAATTGAAACATAGCCATCTGTGCTTTCTCCGTTCATATATAAAAGGTGAGCCAACAGATGGTATGGCTGTTGGCTGTCAATTGCTGTCATTTACTGAATTCATTGTGGTTGATCTTTTTGACAGATGTCATACAATCTTTGACAATTTTAGTCATGTAGTCGTTTAGTACACAACAGTATTCAGTCTTATTACGAAAATGGGTGAGCTGTAAAAGTAACATTTCGTAAAATTCGTGAAAGTTTTCGGGCAATATAATCGCCCTAGTGAGTCCGGAATTCGTGCAATGGTGAAGCGTTTTGAAGAAACTGGTTTGGTATCGGGTCAAATTCCATCTCAGTATGCCCGGCCAGCAAGTACATGCGAAAACATCACCACTGTGAGCAAAAGTGTTCAAAACCATCCAGGCACCTCAATTTCAATTTCAGAAGTTAATTTTCATTTTCACGCCTATAAAATCCAAATTACACAACAATTGAAGCCTTTGGATCATCTACGATGTCGCGGATTTGTTAACTGGGTACAATTTTCGTTTCGGACCGGAAAACCGATACGAGATTCACGAAAAACCAATGCATCCCAAAAAAGCCACTGTGGGCAGCAGTCGCTCAAGTGGTAGTGGACTGGCTTCCAAATCCGAACGTTCGGTGTTCGAATCCCACCCTCGCCCGAAAGACATACCACCGGAATTTACAAGTTAATTCGTCTAAATCTATATTGTCCCTTTCAAAGTAATCCCCATCGACTGCAACACACTTATGCCAGCGGTATGTCCATCAGTGCTTCCTGCGATTTTTTTATTACTTCCTCTCGGCTACTGAAACGCGTTCCCCGTACTGGTTTTTTGACTCGATTGAACAGAAAGAAGTCACAGGGAGCCAAATCAGGTGAATTCGGTGGCTGTTGGATTTCACGAGTATTTGTTGCATTTTTCGTCAAAAAATTACGAATAATGATGGCACTGTGCGACGGTGCGTTATCATGGTGCAAAATCCAGAGTTTTCTGCTCACAATTCTGTCCTAAATAATACTCTTTGTTTACTGTCTGGCCTTCTGGCAAAAATTCATGATGCACTACACCGTTGTAATCCATGAAAACCGCGAGCATTGCCATTGCCTTCTTTTTTGACTGAAAACGACATGGTTTTTTCGGTTTCGGCTCATTTGGAGAACGCCATTCACTTGGCTGATGTCTGGATTGCGTGTCGTACTCTCGTCTCCAGTAATGGCCCTTTTGATGAATGTGGGATCGGATTCAGCCTCGCAAATCATCTTTTTTGCGACGTCAACACGGTCTCTTTTTTGCATGAAATTGAGGTCTTTTGGCACCAACTTTGCTGCTACACGACGGAAACCCAAATCATTAACCAAAATGTTTTGGACGGATGCATAGGCAATGTTCAAGTCCTCGGCTATCTCTCTGATGGTTAATTTGCGGTTATTGACCAACAATTCTTTTACTTCATCAATTTTTTTCGTCGGTTTTCGATGTCGATGGCCTGTCACTGCGTTCATCATCTTCGATTGACTCACGAGCACTTTTGAACCGCTCGCGCTCGTGCCACTGGTAAACGACCGTTTTCTTTAGAGAATCGTTGCCGAAACACTTTTCCAACATTTCCAACGTTCGCGCACCATTAAATCCATTTTTTACGCAAAATTTAATACAAGTTCGTTGTTGCAAATTTAAATCCATTTCTAAAATTGTAAAAAATCGCCAACACACCCAGAGATAGATGTACTCTTGACTGCGTAACTTTCGCAAATGTCAAGCTATGACGCTAAGATTTAGAGGGAATGTCAACAACAGATTTACCAACTTAACAAAAAAAAAATACAACTCAAATCGGAACTATGGGAGCGCCACACGGGAACTTTTTGTTGTATTCATTTTTCAAGCCAACTTCCACTAAGAATTTAGTGTCCTCATTAAATGTTGGATGCCACCCACGGAGCGAAATAACCACTGACGCCAAACATCTTTCTTTCTCTCTCTATCCCATTTTCCAAAAAAAACTTAACACATGCTGAGGCATTATAAGTGTATTCATACCCGCTTGAGTGTTAAGTTCTTTAAAAAAAAAACTGTACGGTGCGGATTATGGGCTTGCGGCATCGTTGGCCTGTACTTTTCGTTACCGCAACATGTTGACCGGCTATTTTTTCCAAAATTTAATGAATTGCATCTAGACAATTTCCGGCTTTAACAGGATGGTACTACCGCCCACGCAAGTCATAAACCAATTAATTTATTGCGTACGATATTTGAAGATCGCATTATTTCGGTTAGAGGATAAGTGGATTGGCCTCCAAGGTTATGTGATTTGACACCTTTAAACTTTTTCCTGTTCGGTTATTTGAAGAGTAAGGTCTATGCCAATAACCCAGCAACAATTCAGGATCTCAAACACAACATCCAAAATGAAATTGCGGCCATTGACCCACTTACTCGTATTCGTCAGAAAGTCATCGATAATTTTGACTTTCGGATGGTTGCTTGCAACAGAAGCTATGAACGATGTTGTGCTCCATTTATAATTGCCATAGACTGAGCTTTATTAATCAATAAAATTCTGATTTTACAGTAAATGTGTGTTTAATATAATGAAAACTTTCACAGTAGCTATTGGTTCACCCTTTATATTTGTTTGAATTTATGCGGAAGTGGGTGAGTGATTCTAAGGGCCTTAAATCTTAGGTTTACGATTGTCGCATATATCTCAGGGTGTATGTGATCTGGCCGAACTGCACACTCCCTGACCTAGAGAAATCTTCTAACGCGTGAAAGTACTACTCGTAAAGACGTCATATACGAAAGTATATGACAATTTGGCGATTGAATTTTACTTAGATTGCGCTATAGTCTGGGGCAGGAACAAAGCCTCAGGTAACAATTATCTCTAGCTTGCGTGATCTTTCGCCAGTTGCTTCCAGTTGCGCACATGAATTTGGCTGAGGTCTCCTTCCAATTGTTTGCGCCACATCTCATCCTCTACTGCGTTGTACCTCTGGGTTGAGTCGAAATATGTCCGGGCTGCAACGTAGGTGCACATGCGCTCAAGATGACCTAGCTACCTAAGCCGATTTATACAAGGGTTTCGGTCGAGGCCGGCATAGTATAGTCTCCAACGGTGCAAATATAACCGAAAATCACTGCGAACTTTTCTCTCAAAGCGCTGAGAGTATTTTTATTCGCTTTCATCAGTATCCAAGCTTCTACACTGTAAAGCAGAATTGAGAAGATCAGCGTCTTGTATAATGTGGTTTCGGTTGCTCGAAAGCCGAAGGAAGCAGCGATTAGCATAAATGATTTCCGTGCTGGTGTCGTTGTCGAAGTTGATATAGGAGCCTCAAAGTTGTAGCTGTCTATCGTGCTGTTTTGTCCTAGGCATCGATGTTATATGTCTCTCTTTGTTGAACAATATACTTTGTTTTTCCTTGCTACAAATGCTCTATTGACATCCTGCTGTATTTTTCCCATTATGTCAATGTCGTCTGCGTCTGCGAGCACTAAACAGGTTTTCAAAGATCGTGCCTGCGGAGTTGACTTGTGATTTTCGCACAATTTTTTCAGTAACGAAGTTGGAAAAATCACATGATAACGCATCGCCTTGTTTTAGTACTCTTCTGATATTAAAGGTCTACGTTTTGTCATTACCGATCTTAACAGAGCAGCGTCCATTGTCCATCGTCATACTGCATAGCCGAATGAGCATGGCAGAGATGCCAAAACTAGACATGGCTCTGTATACTGTATAGCTCATCTCTATACTCGTAGATGCTGCCATATGGACCTCTGAAATCATTGAAGAGGTAATGTGTATCGATTTGGAACTCCTGGGTTTTTTTCCCTCATCCGTCGTTAAGTGGATGTCTATAGTGGAGTTTCTTGACCTAAAACCACACTGATAGGGCCTTGCAGGCTGTTTACCTAGAGTCTTAGGGGTTCATACAATACGGTAGAGAGGATTTTATATGCGATGTTGAGGGGACTTATTCACCTGTAGTTGGTGCAGTTCAGGGGATCGCCCTTCTTTACGCGCCGATTGAATCACTTGCGAGTATTATTGTAATTATGATATGCAACTATCTTAGAAATATTAGCTCGCTTGCCTGTGATGTGACCACTTGGTAGTGATTCGCCAAAGATCACTTTTGAATCTTTTATTTGAGGTTTGACGTTATTCCAGCATAGTTTGGTTTCTTGTGAGTTTAATGTTCATCGCTCCAATATGTACTCAAGTGCCGCTCATACTCAACGAGTACCATAATTTGTATCCCTATTTATCGATCACTAATTATTTGATACACTGACGATCGTATCTAAAGTTCAGCTATAAGATGATGATAACTCCGTTCTGATTTTGTTCCGTTTCATAATCATACATTTTGTAGGTTTTCGTCTGCAAGTTCAAGGAGCGCGCCCTGTTTACGACATTTCACCGCTTATTCCGTGAACGCGTGTTACGTCGCCGTAATACGTTTTTTAGTTCGAAATTTATTCCCGTCATTGTGCCGATATTCCAGCTTGCAATAGGATCATTCTTCCGGTATACAAAAGAAATGCCCAGCGAGGTAGTGTATTCATATACATTCACTACCAAGATGTCGTGCTTTCGTATTTTTCGCCTTTTATGTGTATGGCGTAGGTATGCGTGAATTTATGGATATATACTCGACTTTTCTTTCGGGTCACCAGTAGTAACGGTAATGGAAACTCGATCACTCATTCAGATCTCGGATGCTAATGCGTATCAGGATCATCTAGGTCCCTAAATATGATATGGGAAAACACATTTAGTCGGTTTTTACAACAAGTGGGGAAACAAACTAAACCAATATTATAAAAAGAGTTACCACACGGAAATTCTTATGTACGAGGGTTCCGACCGAACAATGATACATACGTAGTCTCCTTGTAACCCTACACACTTCTCCCAGTACTTGACGTTTTTCTCTGCAAAATAATTGTTGACGAAAATCTCTGTCCTCCGAGCGCAGTTTTTAGATGGGGAAACAAAAAGAAGTCGCTAGGGGCTAGATCTGGTGAATAAAACCGTAATTATGGATTTTCGCCATGGCAACCGCTGAGGTGTGTGACGGCGCGTTGTCTTGGTAAAACAGGATTTTCTTTTTCTGCAAATGTGGCCATTTTTCCGCAATTTCTGTCTTCAGCTTGCCAAGTAATGATGCGTAGTATGCTCCTGTAATGGTTTTTCCTTTTTGATGATAATCGATTAAGACACCTCCTTTACTATCCCAAAAAACAGTCGCCATCACTTTCCCAGCCGAAAAAACAGTTTTTGCTTTTTTTTGGTGTTGACTCGCCCTTTGCAGTCCACTGTTTTGACGGGATTTTTGTTTCGGGCGTATAATGGTGTATCCAAGTTTCACCTACAGTAATTAATCGGCGCCAAAACTCGGATTTATTGCGCCTAAACTGCGCCAACAGAGCGTTGGAAATGTTCATTCGAACACGTTTTTGGTCTAACGTAAGCAAACGCGGCACCCAACGCGCGGACAGCTTTCTCATGTCTAAATCTTGATTTAATATGTAACAAACACGTTCTTTGGACATTTTCATAATCTCTACTATCTCTCTCACTTTAATTCGGCGGTCGTCTAACACCATTTGGTGAACTTTAGCAATGTTATCGTCAGTGGTTGCAGTTTTTGGACGTCCCGAAGGTTTATCATCTCCCAAGCTCTTACGACCACGTTTGAATTCAGCTGCCCAAAATTTCACTGTGGTAAATGATGGTGCAGAGTCCCCATACACAGTGTCCAACTCATTTTTGATTTGCGTAGGCGTATTGCCTTTCAAAAACAAGAATTTACGAGTAATAACAGCTTGGGACTCAATTTTTTCCATTTTCAAAAAAAAAACACTCACATCGACTCACTCAAACGACTGTCAACCAAAAACGGCGCGCCCAAAATGACTGAAACTTCGGTAAGTAACTGTCAAAAGATGCATAACTAGCATTCACTAGCTTTTATTGACGAGTGTCGCTATCTTTACGTTGCGGTCGGAAACTTTTCAGACAACCCTCGTGGCATAAACACTGAGAAAGCTGCAAGTTCAGATGGGCACATAGTGTATGTTTTATGCATGCTTATTGAGATTTTATATTGAGAACGTAGTAGATGAATTATCGTTGTTTTACGACATAAATCGTCCTAATGCCGCACCCATCAAATCCGAGATGTAGTTAAAATAAAGTCAAGATAATAATATTAAGACTGCGGAAATTGATTACTGGATATACTCTTGCCACGGCTAAATTCTAAGGAAATCCAAATGCTCAGCAGCGCTCGATTACACTAATAACAATAATATTTTTGTCTCTGGATCTGGGTCCGGTTTTAAGTACCAGTAGGAGCTGTTAATTAAAATGAATCTCAAGGTCTGGCAGCGACGTGGGCATCGTGATCCGAGAAGATCCAGGCGCCGGTTCCTATCTCCATTTTTTATCCATCTGTGAAAATGGATATCGTGTCTTGTACCATGTTGTTCCTTTTCTGCTTGGCGAATGATGTTTCGTTTCAAAGTCGTGACTGGGTATTACGAGTATATAGGCCGTATTGAAGCATAAACCCAATGAGTGTTTGGATGGCGTAAGGATTGAGGCGTAGCCTTTCGGATTTGGTTCCCACCCATTAAGCTGACTCAATCTTAGAGAGCTTTTCACTGCAGATTTTTGCATGCATACGAGATCGTAGATCTAGGGGCAAGTGCATTTTCTAGTCCCACCGTTGGCGACGTTCTCATGGCATGTGTCGTGCCGATACATGCAATCCTCTGTACTTTTGTCATTATTAGGTTAATGCTATTTTTTTTTTTTGTCGGGTAGTCTTGGGGTTAGATCCCAAGGTATTTGGCACTGTTGGGTAGTCGGAGGGTTGTCCTATCTATGGAAGGAAAGTCAAATTGTGGCATTATCCTTTAATGTTTGAATAGAACAAGTTCTCTTTTCTGCGTGTTGATTCCGAGCCCACAGAGCTAGGCCCATTCTTCAAAGATTTAAGGGCATAGTTTAGAATTTCACTGATGTAGGGAGGTACTTACCGGTGGCCATAAGAACCACATCATCTGCGCAAGCATCGATAATGCAGGATGACCTCTGGCATTTCCTAAGTTGCTACTTATACCGTAGATGTTGATATTATTGTCAAGGAAGACTGCTATTGTGTACTCCTTATCATAAATACTTTCTTCAATCGTGGTGACAACTTCCTGTATTGCCGTCTTCGTGCCTTTACCTTTAGTGCAGGCATGCTGGCTTGAAGATAAGTCTTCTGGGTGCGGATGAATGATGTTAAGTTGATGGGTCTTTTGGATGGATATGGCTGGGCTTACCTATCTTGGGAATGAATACTACTATTACTTCTCTCCAGAATTTTGTCACATATCCATACTTAATGATGCTACTGAGTAGACTTTTTGGAAACGGTATCGAAGTCTGCTTCTTTTTTGGGAGCATGATTGGTATGACTCGATCCAGTCCGGGGAAAAATAGTCTATATCCCATCTGGGATTTGAAAGTGTCTACATCTCCACTGGTTTCTTTTAGCGCTGCAGATTGCGCTCTTCTATTTCCTCAGACTGGCTTGTATTTGTCCCAGTCAGACTATGGTGAGTTATGTATTGGAGTGGATATTCACCTCGAGAGTTTGTGGCCGTGCTACCCCATTGCGCGTGAGCTAAATATTCCTGTAGGGGGTCCATCAGTCGATTCACATGGCATGTATGTGGAGACAAGCTAGATCAGCAGTTAGTTCGGCCGCTCATAGCGGATCACTGCCTTGACGTTCAAACTTTTTGAATTGCAAAATATGTTTGCTTTAACTCGATAAGGCTTTATAATTAAAAAATATCGTAAACAAGATATAGTCCATATCTTTACTTAAATGATCAGTTTATGGCATTGATGGGAATGCGATGTACCTGGTTGTCAGAAGATGTCATTGATTATGTATCGGTGTCAATGACTGGGCGGAAAAACGAGAACCATCCAAAGGAGCTCTGGAAAAGGATCAATTCTCCCATTTTTTTGTTTGATGGAGCCGGACATCTACAGAGAGTTATCTCTACGTCAAAATGTGTTATTGGGAATACCTAGTAGTCAATACTCCTTTTGTCGTTAGTGTGGTTTTACTAATAAGTTTGTCGTAGCTGGCCCACATATTGGGGTGTATACATATGTACATATGTATATTTCGGTTAATCCTTAGAGACATATAAACAGCTCCTGCCAGAAAGGACTAATGATTTAAAATAGTTTCAGACTAACAAACATTGTTTCGAATGAGAGCATCCTAAAAAATGTGGTCACAAATATTGTTGATCTTCCAGGACTAACTGCTGTCTTCACATGCCAAATCTAACGATCTTAGAAACCAATTGAAAGATATATTCTTCGAAGTTAGCTTGTAGCAAAACTAATAGATGAAACCACACCTTGCCCACATGGAATCATATAGCCTCTTTGACTAATATCATAGTGGTGTTATGTACGATGGTATCTTCAAAAAAAATTCTGATCTTTGTTTTGTTGTACTTCTAAAGGTTTTACCCAATACTTAAATAGGTTTAAACACAATTTTGAAACATTGTATTTATAGCTCCAGCAAGGATCGACCGGAGGTTTTCAATAAAAATTTTCATTACTTCTTAATTAAAAGTGCATTTAACGCAATGTTCATTCAAAAGTAGAAGTACTACAATTTTCCACTTTCCCTTAATTGATGTAATTGTTGCAACGCAATCCAATTAAATTTGTTGCATTTGTTTTGAAAATTTTTGTTCTTTCGTCCATCAGAAGCCACTTAAAATGATCATCTTACATCGAGTTAACCCAGTGGCCTGCAAATATGACGATAGTCGAGTCTTTGACTCCTTTGCTGGACTGAACGCGACCACTTTTTTCAATTAATAAGTCACGAAACCTACATAAAGAAACCAGAAAAACTGACCAACAAACTATAAAAATAAGCAACAGCAATATAAACGACAAAAGGCGAGTTACTTTGCAACCACAAACAAAGCAAACATTATGGCTATATGGTATAAATCATCACGTACCCTTGCCATGAAAATCTGCCATAAAGACAACTTAAGTATTTGTAAATTTACAAATTAGTTGCATACACCATTTATTCGAGTCTGTAAAAGTGAATTTCAAAAACAACTCCTCGTAACCCATTCCCATTCGCCATTCAGCACACCTCTCTTCCTGTCGGACAATTAGGGTGTCCAAAGCCAGACAGCCAGTGGCCTCCGTTTGATGGTTTCTGCAACAAGTTCTGGCTTGGAGGCCAATGCCAGATCCTTCAAATGGACTTTGAATTGTATGAATTGACCTGCCGTAGAGTGTTGGTGGCAAGGTAAACGTTTGCATGACTTTGACATTCCAATGCGCGCAAAGGATTCACCACATGTCCGTCCATTCAAATGACAGAATCGCCCAAAATAAACATTTACTCAACGCGACTGTAGAACGATTTGAGTTGCGTCCGTATGTTGTGGGTGCAGGAAACTTCCCAGCTAACGTCAAAATCACCGACAAATGATGAGTTATTATCAGGGATACGTATATTATTCAAATAAAATTGTTGCGATGGTTAATTTATCGCAGGTAAGAAGACTAGCGACTAGAAACACAGAAATCGCCTCAATTCAATTCATAAAGCAATGGTGATACCTACGTCCATATATATATATATATATTATGATAAATGTACATACATATGTATGTGCGATTAGGTGTTGGCAATCGGACTGCGGTTCATTGATGCGTTCACGGGATATAACGATTGAGCGTAAGTGATGCCAACGGAAGTCAGTCCCTTGAATTTTAGGTTGAGTTAACAGTATCGATGAAATACACTTGATAAGAGCTCAAATCAAATGATGCAGAAGAAAAGGTGATAAAACAACGGAAGGCCGACCAAGTACAGAGGGATACCATATAAACAAATATTTACGCCGGCACTGATAAGTATGATTAACGAGGAGGTAATTTGTAAAAGTCCTTCGTGAATGCCATTGATAATGGCTTTTGATTAATTATGGATTGATTGTCCATGTTTTGTTCTACTCCATAAAGGTGTGCATAATAATAATGAGACATTTTATTTAGGGTCTCAATAAGGATTTGAAGTTAAAAAAACATAACAAACGTTAAAGAAATCCCTTTGCATTTAGATAAGTCACAGGATACCGGTCTCGTGCGTATTTATCCGAAAAATTCGATGTCAGCCCCTAATGATATGCGTATTCCCAAATTTAATTTAATCAAATCAAAATGACTCTCTGGAAGCAAAAGAAGTATTGGGAGATCTTAGTAGGCTGTCTTTCGGAAACAGGCTAATCGATGGGTTTATTTCTCAGAAACATCATGTTGCTAGCTGTGTTCTGTGTCATCCACCAGGCTAAAACACCGGACGTCATACGATCTTACTAGTATTCCATATATGTATGCATATTGTTAGGAAATCTATCTATGCTGCAGGGCGTTCCTCCAAGAATAGGAAGCAAATGAACCCTTTGATTTAGCATATTACCCAAGTGTTTGATAATAAGTCAATTATAGTTTCGAGTCATTAACTTTGCAAGGCAACAAGTTCGCTGATGAAAAAAGGATATGTCTCACTGAAAAGCAGAACCGTAGTCAATTCCAATCGACGAAACTCATAGATGATGCCAATATTGCACAATCAATTGACACCCTGAAACACTGGTCTAATGTCTATTGTAACGTATCATGTCCTACCGTGTTCTATGGTAATTCTCACCAGCAGTGCTCCGTCGAAATTGCCACTTTCATTCCACTCCTTCAATCCTTCAACCGTAACACCCACCTTATAAATGCTCATCAGTTTACTTTCAAGCCCACTTTCGTACGTTTTTTGAAATAACATGATTTGTTTATAGCTGCTGGAACACAATGGCGTCGCTGTCGTAGTCGCCTTCGCACGTGCTGTCAAAAGTTGAGATACACGCAAATATATAAGTGTGAGTACAATGAGTCGCTGCCGTAGTCGTTGTCACGTTCGCTGTAATATGAGTTGGGCAATTTTTTATATTCAGTCGCGCGACGAAGCTATAGATGTAAACAATGGAAGAACAACAGATTGAAAAATGTATAACATATAACAATATAACAAAATAGAACATATTGTTTTTTGTCATTATAAATAAAACAAAAAACAAAATTATATGTTAAAATGTTCAGAATTTATTTAATCGGGTAATACAAGGTGACAAAAAGTTCATTGTGGCTGAAAAGGAACTTTTCCTTCGTTGAGTTCTTGACGAATCCGAAATGCTTTTTCTGCTCTATTATTGGTTCCACATTTTCAAACAGGTAACTAATCGTTAATTTCTTGACGCCACTACCATCAATTCGTTCATCGTTTGCATCATACGTGCCACAATAAACTTCAGGGCAGTATAAGTCGTAGTTGTACTGCTAATCCGTGATTTTCAGGAAGTTATGTAAAATAGTACATGGGAGAACAACTTTGTCAGCTTTTTTTGGTTGAAATTCAATACACTTTCCCAGCACTCGCCAACGAGCGCGCTAAAATTCAAACGCATTTTCAATAACCCGTCGAGCTCTCGTTTGCCTGTAATTGAACACTTCCTCCGGCTTGCGTAACAGAGCTCCAGGATATCGTCTCATTAAGTTCTTCAGTAAGGGAAAGACACTATCGCCAACAAAGTAGTGCGGTAGTAATCCTTCCAGACTTCGTAAGCTTTTCTGGTAGTGGTATATTTCGATATGCTTGCCAAGACAATTAGGCATATACCACCGATCGTTGAACTCTCTGGCAATAGTTTTCCAATCACAAGTATTTAACTCCATCATATAAACCGGTGGCAACAATTCCCAAGACACTTGACAAGTTTCCACTATTATTTTCCGAACTCTCGATACCCCCATTCGAAAAGACCAGGCCAAATAATGGGACAGATACCTTTAAATATAAAGATAAATTACATTCAAGAAAATCATCAATTTGGAAGCTACATACATTAGCGTTAGCACCATTCTGCACTCTGGGCCTATAGGTTTCCGTATGGATTTGTTCGTGAGCGATTTTTTCACCAAACTCAAAGACAATTTGTATTTCATCATGTTCATGCGAGTTGGTTTAAAAAAAAATATCCGGATCGTGCTCCTTTATGAAAGCAAAAGTTGTTTGATAGAAACTTTTTCTATTCCTTTCTCGGTATAAGGGACGTACCCACCATCTTCGCGTCTTTGATTTTAAAAGTTTGTATGTTAAATAACACATACCATATTCACCGTTGTCATTAAAAATGCATTTTCTTCATCGTCCATTGCTCCAACTAATTCCTATTTCGAAAAACTGATTGGTTCAACTAATTTTATTTTGGATTTGATAAACACAATTTCAATCCGACTGATATTTAAATGACATAAGTGTGCGACTACATAGTGGACGCGACACAGAAGTAACAGAGGCTACGTCTACGGCAGCGACATCATTGTGTTCCAGCAGTAAGCTGCACATCTCGTTTATGGAATATCCTGCCAAGCTCTTTATTTTCCAGTCATTATAACCTGCGAACATTCTAAACCAGCGTGCATCGGTGTCCTCTACTATTTCTTCCCTAATTTTCCTTCTTCCGCGCTGTGGAAATATTTTAAGGGTATATAATTCTTTAAAGGCCAGTTCTTCATTGCAAGGTCTTCAGAATTTCAGAATTAAACTGGTGTTAACCTCAGAAACAAGCTTTTCAAACAATTTTAACTCAGAGTTTAACTACGCGTTAACCCAGCAAATTTGAATTGTTAACTCGATAAAGACGTCCCGAGATAGTGCGCAATAAATTAAGCACTTTGACTATTAGTGTAAACATTAATAGAGTGGTCTGCGGAAAAAAAAACACACTTAAACAAATAAAAGCTTAAAATATTTCATGTTCTTACCAGCAGCTGTTAGCGTAACATATTCAGCCCTTGATGTTGTTATTTTAGATTGTTTTCTTGATTTCCAATCAATCGCACCTCCAGCAAAAACAAAAAACAATGTCGGATTGCGATTATTGATGTCTTCTGCGTAATTAAAATTAGAGCAAGCGCAAATTGGTTTCCGAGTTCTAGAATAGAAAATCTTTGTATTAACAGTTCCTTTTAAGGACCTAAGAACAGATAAAGTAAAACTCCAGTCCTGCCGGCCTGGGTCTTGATTAGATTGTAACAAAACGTTGACATATTATGCAGTATCTGGCCAGCTAAAAGTCGAAGGTTGTAAGAGACTTCCGATAAGTTCCTGGTGTGCTTGTTTATTCACGGATATTTTTTTTTCATCGTGCATGGGTTCCTTTTCCAGTTTAGTCAAGTTTTTGGTTTACAATTGAAAAGATTATATCATAGTATGTCAGTAAATTCTTAATATAATTTCGCTGATGAATAGATAAAGTTCCTTTAGCATGATCAGGAAAAATTTCTAAACCAAATTGTAATCTGTGGTTCACCTAGGTCCCCAATATCAAAATGTGAATAAACTGAAAAATCATTTGTATCTACGATTAAATTTTCTTCATAAGAAGTGACAAAAGCAACTTAATTTTCATTTCTTTTAAAATAAGAACACCTGTGATAGCTTGCATTTAAAAAACCGTTCTGCTTTGAAATTCCTCTGATGACCGCACTGTTTTAAGTCATAAATTGATTTTCGTAGCTTGCAAACTTTGTTCAGATCATGAAAAATGGAAATACAAGTTTATTCATCTAAATCTACATTGTCCCCTTTAAAGTAATCCCCATCGACTGCAACACACTTATGCCAGCACTTGATCCAATCATTTTTTATATTCGATTTTCGGTATGTCCATCAGTGCTTCCTGCGATTTTTCCATTACTTCCTCTCGGCTGCTGAAACGCGTTCCCCGTACTGGTTTTTTGACTCGATTGAACAGAAAGAAGTCACAGGGAGTCAAATCAGGTGAATTCGGTGGCTGTTGGATGGTATTTGTTGCATTTTTCGTCGAAAAATTACGAATAATGATGGAACTGTGCGACAGTGCGTTATCATGGTGCAAAATGCACGAGTTTTCTGCCTACAATTCTGGTCTCTTTTGGCGAAATGCTTCACACAAACGTCTCATAACGCCCAAATAATACTCTTTGTTTACTGGCCTTCTGGCAAAAATTCATGATGCACTACACCGTTGTAATCCATGAAAACCGTGAGCATTGCCTTCTTTTTTGACTGTTCTCGGCTCATTTGGTGAACGCCATTCACTTTCCTGATGTCTAGATTGCATGTCGTACTCATAAACCCACGTCTCGTCTCCAGCAACAATCCTTTTGATGAATGTGGGATCGGATTCAGCCTCGCAAATCATCTCTTTTGCGACGTCAACACGGTCTCTTTTTTGCATGAAATTGAGGTCTTTTGGCACCAACTTTGCTGCTACACGACGAAAACCCAAATCATTAACCAAAATGTCTTGGACGGGTCCAGGATCCATAGGCAATGTTCAAGTCCTCGGGTATCTCTCTGATGGTTAATTGGCGGTTATTGACCAAAATTTCTTTTACTTCATCAATGTTTTCGTCGGTTCTCGATGTCGATGACCTGTCACTGCGTTCATCATCTTCGATTGACTCACGACCACTTTTGAACCGCTCACGCTCATGCCACTGGTAAACGACCGTTTTCTTTAGAGAATCGTTGCCGAAATACTTTTCCAATATTTCCAACGTTTGCGCACCATTAAATCCGTTTTTTACGCAAAATTTAGTACAAGTTCGTTGTTGCAAATTTAAATCCATTTCTAAAATTGTAAAAAATCGCCAACACACACAGAGTTACGAGTAGATGTACTCTTGGCTACGTAACTTTCGCAAATGTCAAGCTATGACGTTAAGATTTATAGGGAATGTCAACAACAGATTTACCAACTTAACAAAATAAAAAAACAGAACTCAAATCGGAACAATGGGACCAGATACTTTTTGATCAAGGTGGTATATTGTATTATATTCGAATTCTTTTGATTTGTCACTCTGTTTGCCATGTTGTTTTTAGAATTTTCACGTTTTTTATCACCAACTTCCATTAATCTGATACGAACAGTTTCTAATTTCCTTCTGTGTATCCAATGCAGCCTGCATGCTTTTAAAGTTTTCAGGTAGACTATACAATAATAAAATGGCAAGAAGCTCATCATCTAAATTCGCGCCTAACCCTGTGAGCCGACTAATAATCCCAAAAAATTCGCGTATATACTCATCCGTCGATTGTGTAGCACTCATACGAATATTTAGCAGTTTCCTAAACATCTCAACCTTTTGCCGTACGATCTTTCTATTGTACAATAGCTCGACTCATGGAAGTGCCATACTTCTTTTGATGTATGTAGATTTTTAACCAGCTCCACAATATATGGTTCCATAGCCATATGTGGTTCGCTCCGCTCCGCGCATCCATGTTCTTGTCGTTCCATGTTTTTTAAGGCTATCCTCCGAACGGTGTTTCTTACTCTGAACTATAATATCTTCAAGGATCTTAATTTGTGAAGGATTCTCTCCATCCTTAAAAGGACGTATACGACCGTGCACCGAGGTTAAGCTCGCCGATTGAATTGAAGAATAGTTTTTTTTTTATTGAAAAAACTTTTACTAAAAATATATTTTCTTTAGTCAGAAACATTTTCAATTACTATGCTTCTGGGCGTGGATGTCCAGAGACTGAAATACAACGACCACGTTAAGGTAGGTAGAGGAGAGAAGTGTATTGTAAGAAAAAATGTGATTTACAGGAAGTGAAAAAAATACGTAGAAGTGATTTTAGACATAGTAGAACATATTTATGTTAGAGGGCCTTGAGTGTTATTAATGTTGACACTTATTCAATAATAATCATCATGGATCAGCCAACCAGCTTAAAGATTTGTTCCTTTTTTCAGTCATTAGGTAGACTTTCAGCTTCCCAGACTCTTTCGATTGCGAGGATAATTGTTACCTCGCGCATATTAATCGCATTGGATAACCCAGGGCTAATCGAATGATTTTGACAGAGCAGTATGTTGTTCTGTAAAAAAAAAAATTATTATTCAAATTAATACGAGTACTATTTTCAAACCAATGAGCAACAAAATGAGTACAAATTAACTCGTTTAAGCACTCTTTCTTTTTCGAAGCCGCATTTCTCTCACTAGCTCCCGTTCATAGACTGGACCCGGTCTGACAGACTGGACCAGGTTGTATTGATCTCCTGATCTCCGTCGTCGTGATAGACGATTTACCCGACAACTCCCAGTTTGACAATGTCGTGCAAAAGTGCAGTGGAACCCTGACCTCTAACATTTAAGCTGGGTTAAAATTTGTCATTACATACTCGTATATCCATATCCGTTGTGAAAAAGCATAATTATCACGGACCATTTTCAAAAGGCATTTTGTAGACTCTCCTCCTAACTGATACGTTTCGAACTGAGGAATCGAAGAGACTAGCTATTAACGTACACTTAAACACACATTATAGTGCTGTCTTATAATAAATGTACAACCTATCAGAAATAACTATGAAATTCGAATTTTAAACAGATCCCAAAATAGTTACGGTGAATGAACTGAGTTTCGAAGAAATTCATGAGCCAATAAACACGTCTACACTCCCCGTTTAGATTTATCCCGTCACTAATGTCTTCTGTTTGATTTTTGTTTTCATCGCGCAATAATTTGCCAATTACTAGAAAGTTAAAATTAGGTCAAGATCAAAAGAATCTTTTTTAATGATTAATAAATCGGCAATGGACTGCTATTTGATGGACTTTTAGACACAGTTGTATTAAGCTGAAGTGCACTGGTGCAAGTAGTTTATTTTAATTGGCAAAAATCTGGTTTTACAATTGAAATTATTTAATTTTCAATATATGCACGAGGTATATTTACGATGCGGCAAAAATGATTTTTAGTTTTAGTACTAATGTACGCACCCATTTATAACATGGAAATACTCATTATACCTGCTCTGTAAGTGCGGAATACAAAGGGGTATGCTTCTTAGAAATAAAAATGCTGCTGCGATTTCTAGAAAACGAAAGTGGGATGATCGTATGTTATTCTCGTTCGGAGAAACAATGGAAAATTAAACTCTATCCCAACGAAAGTAAAGCTGCTAGTATTCAACTTAACCTTGTGCAATAGGTATGCTAAGGAGGTTACTTGCTGGAGACTACAATCTGATTTTAGCATGTCAGACCAGAGATGTGTACACTGTAATCAGATGAAAAAAAAAAACGTGACGTTACTGAAGAGATAAAAACCATGGCAATCAAAGCTTTAGGAAGAAGCCGTCAAAACATTGTTTAGTTTAAAATGTTGAATGGTGGAACGTATATTTTCAGCACCTACGTAAAGAACCAGGAAACGTTCTAATAGATCTTTTAAGACTAATTTGGAAGAAGATGGAATCCTTAAAAATCGTAGCAAGAAGAGTACCATGAAAATTAAAGCGAAAAGAGTGAAACACTCACTCGCACACGTAACATCAGGCTAGTCAAGGTCCTACAAGGCGGCAACTTCGAACATCTAATGGCGTCAACACTGAGTTGAGAGTAGAGATCTTCCGTCTCTCACTTTCCAAGTAAACAAATTATGCAGCTGACCACAAGCCCTTTGGAGCTCGAAGTGAAATGAATAATATATCCCATCCTTGTTTGGATGATGCTTTTTTATTGCTTCAAATATTGGGTCTACAAGTAAGTTTCCAGCGTTTGTCAGAGATGGCGCCACCAGTGGATCCCGGGCAGAAAAGTCAGACCCCATGTGTTTTATTTGTAGGTTTTGTATCTGTCAACAACTTTGCAGCGTTATATTTGAGCAGTTCTATCGGTGTCGTACATTTTATCGAGCAAAATCATGGCAAGTTTCCAGCCAAATAAACGTCATTTGCGGGAAGCGCTGCTTTTATTCTTTAATATGAAGAAAAGTGCGGCTGAGGCCTATCGTTTACTTTTGGAAACTTATGGAGCGGAATGTATTGGTGAATCGACGTGCCGCGAGTGGTTCAAACGGTTCAAAAGTGGTGATTTTGGAGTTGAAAACAAAGATCGCCCCGGAAAGCCGAAAAGTTTTGAAGACGAGGAATTGGACGCTTTACTGGATGAGGATCCGTGTCAGATTCAAGAAGAACTTGCTGCATCATTGGGCTTCACGCAACAAGCCGTTTCCCTGCGCCTAAAAGCACTGGGATTCATTCAAAAGGTTGGAAACTGGGTGCCGTACGAATTGAAGAAAAGAGACGTCGAACGGCGATTTTGCATGTCCGAAATGTTACTGCAGCGGTATAAAAATAAATCATTTTTGCATCGTATTGTCACTGGTGATGAGAAATGGATTTATTGTGATAGTCCTAAATGCAGAAAATCGTATACAAAGCCCGGCGAGCCCGCCCAATCGACGCGGAAACGAAATATTCACGTGAATAAGGTCATGCTCTGCATGTGGTAGGATCAAAAGGGTGTCGTATACTACGAACTGCTTCCGAGTGGTGAGACCATCAAAGGACCATTATATCGAACCCAACTAATTCGTTTGAAGCGGGCATTAAAAGAAAAACGGCCAGAATATGAGACCAGGCATGAGTCCGTCATTTTTCATCACGACAACGCTCGGCCACATGTTGCGGTTTCGGTGAAAAACTATTTGGGAAATAGTGAATGGGAAATTCTGCTTCACCCGTCTTACAGTCCAGACTTTGCACCATCTGACTACCACTTGTTTCGTTCGATGCAGAACGCTCTTACGGGAATACGCTTTAGCTCAGTAGAGGAAATCAAAAATTGGCTCGATACGTTCTTGGGCTCGAAAGACGAGAAATTCTTTTGGTCCGGAATTCATAAATTGCCAGAAAGATGGCTGAAAGTTGTAGCTTCCGATGGACGATACTTTGAATAAAGCATTGTAACTATGTTTTCATAATAAAACATCAAATTTTGGAAAAAAAAAACGCTGGAAACTTACTTGTAGACCCAATAGCTTTAAACCGATAGCATAGGAGTATATCTAGTCACCGTGCAGCCCGCTACTGACTTACATACCGACCTACATAGTTAGAAGAACTATTATACCAAAAATCGTCAAATACTTCGCCAAAATCTTCAGATCTCTCGGCCTGAGTTTAGTCCGCAGAGAATAGTTGACCCACATATGCATAAAACTGTTTTGTGAATGTATCCTCTGTCTGCAACATGCATGACAACACGGAAGATCTTGTGAAACTGTTGGTAGCAGAATTGAATGTGCACTCGAAAAGAAGGGCTGCGCGTTGGGCATTTTCATCGACAACGCAAGTTCAGATGACATATGTAACTCCCCCAAACAACATGGTTTAAAGTGAATCACTCGTTTTGTGAACCAAAATAATGTTGATGACCATAGCTTCGATTTCGGATGCTGACTGCGGCCAATATAAATATGATAGCGGGAGTGAGCAGCAGTCTCACGTAGAGCGTTTTGTCTTTACTGCTATGGTGCAACCGATCGGCTTTCTGGTAGCGTCTGCGCTTAGAAATAATAATGATGGGATATCGGCACTGTTAATTGAATCATACTTAGCGTTTGTTTGCTCTAATGCGTGTAGACTAAACTACCGATTAATGCTCCAAAAATGGGCTTGCAATTAGTCCTCTCGAAAATGAGGTTGTTTTTTTCACGAGAAAGGCTTCCAAAACGCTTTCGGCTTTCTAGCAGTGTAAGTGTTAAGTGCTCACTGCTGCTATTCTAAGGCTCCAGTGAATAATTTGTCACGGCTGCTGGGGTGAGCACACTGGTCATCTTCCGTTTAAAGGGAAGCTAGCTATTGTTCTACGAGCTGAACTTACGCGTCGATTGTCTTTTGACCTCATAGACATGTCGCCTGAAATTATGATGGCAGGACTTGGTTGCTACGAGAAGCAATCAGTATTGGCTGTGGCCAAAATCTAAGGTTTCAGAACAATATACTCAAATATTTACTATGGCTTCAAAACTGATGAAGGATGTGGCCCTGGTGGTTAACGTAAAGCACGACAAATTTGTATAATATTTCACTCCTCGCTAATTAAACTTACGCCTTCAGAACGAAATCAAAATCGTTGTGGCGATTAAGTATTTTTTCAGAAAAGGGTGAAGAAAACGAATCGAAGCTTAACCCCTTTATCACTTCCAAGATAGTTTAAAAATTATCGTAGTCAGAAGGTTAAAAGTATTGAGTTTTGGGTTCACAGGTCACAATGAAATCAGAAAAAACCGGTGATGAATTGTCACTTTTGCAAATATGAGCTTTGATTTTGCTTAAGGTTTTTATCGTAAAGTCAAGATAGCTCTTTATCCCCATTTGTTGGCTCTTAAGTTCTTGAAAGGAATGCCTTCATTATAATGCCTCATTTACATTATGTCTAATCAATAAAAATAGGAGTCTTATATTTCACTCGTCCAGCAATCTTGATCTTTATTGCTGAACCAATGCTAAGATCATTTGTAGATATTCTGATAAGGAAACTAGCTTTCGATTTCTTTTTAGGTGAATACACATTCATCAAAATGCAATGAAGATCACTTTAGTGGAAGCTGTATATGTAATGTATTGCAGAACGCCAACCTCAACTTAGTTCGTAAAATCTTCAACAAAACAACTCAGTTCGATCGGTTTATCATAGCTTTAAGACAAATACCAAACATATACACCTTGAACTGCAACCAACTTCAGACTCCTATAATTTCCAAACCGTTCAGGGCAGTGAGCTCAAATTTTAACACATGACAGATAATTTTATTATTTACAAGCTTTTTAAACGATTTACGTCTCAGTTGTGTTGAAAAATTTTTATCCGCGATGGAATTCAAACGTGATAGTGTGATTGCTTTATATTTGGCTAGAAAACCACAAGTAGCTATCGTTAGAGCCCTCCAGCACCTCAACGTGAATAAATCATTTGTGTCTCGAACCATAGCTCGTTACCGTGATACTGGCAGCGTTGCAAAACGCCATGGAGGTGGTCATAAAAAAACAGCAACATCGGCAGAAATGGTTCGGAAAGTGAAGGCTCGAATTGAGCGAAATCCGCGTCGAAGTGGAAGAAAAATGGCTCGTGAGCTCAACATATCGTTGGAACGGATGCAACACATACTGAAAAATGAGCTTGGGCTCAAGCCATTGAAGTTCCAAAAAGCACACGATCTTACACCGCAACAGAAAAAAATTAGAGTCGAAAGAGCGAAGGAGTTGCTATGCTTGCACGAAAGTGGTGAGTTGCCGAATTTGGTTTTTTCCGATGAGTCGCCATTTGTCATCGAGCAAAATGTCAACAAACAAAATGACCGAGTTTACTTGCCAGAGAGCTCCTTCGAAAATTTACACCTTCGGACGGCCACCAGAGAGCAGGCAGCACCGATGGTGATGGTTTGGGCCGCCATAACCGCCAATGGTCACTCTCCGCTCGTATTTTTGGACCGTGGCATCAAAATTAATGCGATCGTATACCATGAAACTGTCTTAGAGGCAGTATTGAGGCCTTGGGCAAACAATCATTTCGGTCGGAGACCGTGGACATTTCAACAAGACTCGGCACCGTCTCACAAAGCGCGTGTCAACCAAGATTGGTTAAAACATAATGTTCCACACTTCATTTCTTCGACACAATGGATTGCAAATTCTCCGGATGCAAATCCGTTGGATTTCTCTGTCTGGGATATTTTGAAGGCGAAGGTTGGTACTAAAAAATACCAAAGTTTGGACCACCTCAAACAAGCACTTCGCCGGGAATGGGCCAAAATACCGCAGAGCCACTTGCGTGCAGCATGCGATGTTTTCTTCGGCCGTCTCAAGGCCATTATTCGCGCCAAAGGTGGACATATTGAAAACTACTGATATAATTTGAACATTTTTTGCTTTGGCACAATAAAATTTATCAAAAAATAAAAAAATTATAGCATTTTAAAAAGTTGGAGTTCGAGCCATTCACCCTGTAATACTATATATGCTGGGCGATGGGCACAACAAGAAGTTTAAATTTAGCTGACTTTAAAAAAAGGAAGGAGCTTGGTACACATCAGGGTTTTTTTTTGTATTAAATAACAATATCAGTTGGGAGATCCAAAACACAGGAATGGGCTCTCAACATTTCTGTCTGAAACACTGTCGACTGCCTGGCATCCCCAATGCAGAATATCAAATGCTCGCTAAGGTAAATCTCACGGGATTTCTGCAAAGTTATATTTGACGTTAGTAACTTCTCCTACATATACGAGCTGCTTACTACTTGGGAAGTGTGCCTGTATTTATTGACGATAGGCAACTAATTATTTGTCGACTGTTGTCCTTATTAACTTTGAGATCAAAACATTGTTCCCAGCGTTAGTCCACTAACTCCTTTGGTGATTGTGTCGGTCAGACAACGGTCCAATTTTCTATCAAATTCATCCTCGGAGAAGCTGGCACTCTGCTTTTTCTCTGACATGATTTATTTCAATTATTTTTGATTTACTAATGATTTTTTTTTAGATTGAAAATAAGTTGAAATTTTGCATTAACCAATCAATGGCGGACTTAACAGGATTTTTATCTTAATTTTTCAGGATTTGCCCAAGTGTGAACAGTCAATAGTACTAGGTGAATAAGGTTCTTACTACATCTCCCATAAACAAATATCGCTTTGTTTATAAAAATAAAAATAAAATAAACAGCTTTATAAATTGCTGTATTCCCTGTGGGGTTTTCTTCAATTATGACTTTTTACTAAGCACCACTGAATAGCTTAATTTGATTCAACTCTCTCTGCGCGCAAAAACATCATATTTCATCCACAAAGTACACCATCTACTGCGAAGGCACTACATTAGATTAAATGAACATTTTCACAGTGCCGACGTGAAAAGTAAAGAGATCAGCAACAGCGCGTTACACATGGATATGTCGCTACCAAACTACGGGTGCTGAATAAATTTCCACAAAATGTTGGAACAGTCGTCCTAAGCAAGCAGCAAAGTTAAATCACTTACCGACTGCTCAGCTCATGTTACCCAACTAAGGCAACAGGTACAGGCATTTGCCATATTTTCCACAACTTAATGTTCTTCTTTGACATCGTGAGTATCTACTCTACCCATAGTAGACCGTCAATTTATTGCCACGAGAACTAACATATCCGTACTCGCAGTAGCACCTCTTCCTCGCCGCTGGAAGTAATTTACGTTCTTGCGCGTATCTACATAGGTGGGAAAGTGGGGACTTTTTGAAAGCGCAGGACTTTCTACATACGAGAATATGGATATGACATTGGGCCACGTTCACGTCCGCGATGTCCACCCCCTGAAACGGATGTCAGAGCTGTTTTTCATTGAATAATAAATGACTAATGATAAACAAGATAAATTTGCTATTCTTCCTTGTTTTGTTTGCTGTTGTTGTTTTTTTTTTTTTTTTTTTTTTGTCTGCTCTCAGTCATTTGCTGAAGACTCCAATTGTAAAGGCGATAAAGAAGAAAATACAAGTCTGCGTTCGGTCCAGCAATAAAAAGCGTGCCGCCTAACAATTTATATTAATTTGAATACACACTTTGGAGTATGCGGCGGCGGCGTAAAGTATACGACACGAGTACCATCATGTATTCAGCGGATACAGTATTGAGAATTTCAATCGGCACTCTTGTTATTTCCATTTAAGCCTTGAGTAGATACAAATAAAGTTTCGCGAAAATTTACTTTTTCCAAATTTCAAATACTTAAATCACACTCATATCAGGTATGTACACCTACGCACATATGAACAGTTAAGTACACGGTTTTGTATGTATGAAAGAACTACGAGTATATCTTAAATATCACATTTAAGTTTGCATTACTTTATATGTGTAAGTGAGTATTTCTTTGATATTCTCATCAGGAAGATAGTTTTGACGTAATTTGAAGAAAATTTCTAATTTCAAAAATATTCTTATATTGTATAACAGTTTTTTATATTCGATTTCGTTCTGTTGTCTAAGGATTAAATTTTTGCGCAGTTGATCGTACTTTATTTAGAAAAATTTTTAATTTATTGAAGTAACACCAGGTGAATTTTAATAAGAATTGTGTAAACAAGACAATTAAACATTGAGTTGTTTTTATTGAAGCGCAATTGTCTAATTGCCTGCAACAATCCGAAAACTACTAATGTTATTTTTTTTTTTCATTTTTGTGGCAACTCAATTTGTTTTGGAAATTTGCTTTTTCATTTTCGTTGCTCTCGGGTTGTAAACAAGTCATTATAAGCATCCAATTGGTTTGAAAATAAATCAGATTTCCTTTCATGTTGTAAGTACTTAAGAAGGTGAATTTGCACCTTGCTGACTGATCAATGCGGTCGTTCAGCTCGTAAAGTTCGTCGCCGTATTTTCTCCCTTAAATACCGTGTATGGAATCTACGGCAAGGTAAATACGAGGGTTGTCTGAAAGGTTTCCGTAAATATAGCAACACTCGTCAACAAAATCTAGTGAATGCTAGTTTTGCATTTGCGCAATAAATCCAAGTTTTGTCGCCGATTAATTACTGTAGATGAAACTTGGGTACACCATTATGCGCCCGAAACAAAAATTCAGTCAAAACAGTGGACTGCAAAGGGCGAGCTGTCTCCAAAAAAAGCAGAAACTATTTTTTCGGCTGGGAAAGTGATGGCGACTGTTTTTTGTGATAGTAAAGGTGTATCTTAATCGATTATCTTCAAAAAGGAAAAACCATTACAGGAGCATTCTACGCATCATTAATTGCCAAGCTGAAGGCAGAAATAGCGAAAAAACGGCAACATTTTCAGAAAATGAAAATCCTGTTTCACTAAGACAACGCGCCGCGCCGTCTCATACCTCAGCGGTTGCCATGGCGAAAATCCATGAATTACGGTTTGAACTGCTTAGTCATCCGCCTTATCCACAAGCGACTTCTTTTTGTTCCCTCATCTAAAAACTGCGCTCGGAGGACAGAGATTTTCGTCAAATGAGGAGGCAATCACCTTCGTGAACAATTATTTTGCAGAGAAAAACGCCAAGTACTATTTGGACGGGTTAGAGAGATGGTAGTATCGCTGGTACATTTTGAGAAAAAATATCTTGTATCATTGTTCGGTCTGAAAGTTTTCAGAAAACCCTCGTATGTAGCCAATAATGGGTTTATTAAACCTAAAAGCGCGATTATAAGAATGCATTGATGAAGGGTTTCAAATACTTAGAACCAATCACGCCGGTAGTGAGTCAAAGGATTGCTACCCTTTATGGATGCTGAAATCTACAAAACGTGTCCTATCTACCGAACTTAGGCGATATACTCGTATATCGTCGGTGTTGAATTGTACAATTGTGCAATTTACTGTCCAATATTGGTGTCACATATAAGTTTTATCGCATGGTTTTGAATCTATGCAAGTGCAAAGACGTCTTGGGGGCACCTGAACAGAGGTGGGCATTGTACTCCATTTATGAGGAAACCTAGATATTTCACAGCATTTTTGGCGAAATCGAATATGGGGTCATACTAACTTAAGTTGTCATTGACACACATACCGAGAATGGAAATGGAAAATGGCTGGGTATTTAGATTTTGTTTTAACGACAGACAGAAGACAGCATAGTGTTTTGGAAGCATTAAATTCCACTCTGTTGATAGTTCCCCAATTGGTTATGCTGTTAATATCAGAATTGAATGAGCTGTACATACGCTACCGTTTCCGTTCTACAGCCGAAGAGCCAGGACGTGAGTCCGGGAAAGAGTACTGTCCTCAGCAAAGGAAGATATTGGCTTAGAAATAGCAGACAAGAGTTCATTAGTGAAGATTCAGATTTGTCTGGGACAAATCCGAGTCCTGAGGCAACCAAGCATTTATTTTTTTGGGTATCAGACTTGAAACCGTCCAAGACAATTTGAATTGAACGTTCCGAAAGTTAATTTCTAATCCACTGAAGAAGAGACTCATCGATCCCAAATGCACGAAATTTCGACAAAAGAGTCTGATCTCACACTCTGTCAAATATCAAATGCAACTGTCTTGCTTTCGCTTGATGTTCGCTTTGGTTGCACTTTTCGGTGAAACTTGCGATCATCATCGTCGAACGGACGTAAGTGCAATGGGTCTGTAGGAGGAGAGAAAAGAAGATTCATTCCTTTAGGGACGCTGTTTTCAATTTGCCCGGAAAGAGTCCGAAAAAGTAGGGTTGATGAAAAAGTTTATCCCGTGGTGCACCAGCGAGGAGGAACACCTCTTCAAAAGATAGGGAGATATACCATCTGCATCAGCGGCTTTATGAATGCTGAGAATTTCTAATATTTTTGACAAACGACCAACAATTTTTATACATTGTCGTATTTTTAGCCGTTTACGAAATGTTGCAGCCATTCCTGCCTCGTTTGAATTTTTGTTCGGTTCTCTTCTGTAGGGTCGGTCTTGTAGGACCAGAAAAAACATTTTTCCAACCGTGACAGCCTCTTTACATACGAGTCGGTTTTGCCTCAACGAACTAATGAACGGACTGACGCTGATCGACTTCCTCCAGCGAGCAACAAACTGTTTAGTACCAGCATCTTAATATTACACATAAGACCACTTGGCAATCCGCTGATCAAGGAACACGCAATCAGATTGATCATTTTTTGATAATGGCAGGCGCAATTACAGCGAAAGGTGCAGGATACCGAGCCACCCTTTTGTAGAGAAACGGAGAAGTGCGAAGTAGCCTTTAGTCGCAAGATATGCGAGGCGGAAAAGTGCAATGAGTTAAGATTGGAATGTATGGTGGCAGAAATGACACCCGATCATTCTTTGAACAATTAAGATACCTCACTAGTTGTCAAAAATCTGGGGCCCATCCCTGCAGCATACTGACGATGTAGACGGAGCTTTTTTAGAAAGTGCAAGAATTCCACGTATTCAGAAAAAAATCTAGCCAATACCGTAGAAGATGATGTGGTAATGTTCCACCACTCGATTACAAAGAAATCTTGAATGATTTTGAGCGGCTAAAATACGTTAGGCGAGAAGCTTACACAACTCTTTGTAAGATGTTTCTGACTAATATCAATAATTAGAATTAGTAAGTATCTCTCAATCTGGAAATACGAGTAACTCAATTGGAAAGACCAGTTCGCCGATTTCACAATTTCTTAGAGCACCTTGCTTTTACGAGTAATTCAAAAGTGCAGAATTAATAGGCTTCCGAGTTTTGGTTCTTAGGCACTTAAGTGGGTATGAATTAGAGCTCCAGATTTTCGCTGTGTATTTAATTACACCTGTACACGTGCCACGTGTTGACGTGCTACATGGCATTATAGACACGGGCACGTCTTAAAACACGGGTACTTAATAATATACAAATTATTTGAAAAAATTTAAAGTTTCAAAACAAGGCATAGTTTAACCTTTAGTTGCACTGAGCTGCAGATCTGCAGCATTCCCTATTTAACGGTATAAGAATTGTATGTTCCAATTTTTTCCAAATCAGAGCAATGTTGCAGAAATATAACATACCGCTTCTAAGCGCGATCGTGTCTCTAGTTCTCTATTTAACATTTGCTCTTCGTTATCATCAGTCAAAGTTGAAATTTTGCATACAGTCTACGCTTGTGTTATTATTAAACCAGTTTTTTTCAATAAAAGTTGTTTCGTTTTTAATGTAAGTTTATATTCTGCGGGAAATTTGAGTTTTTGTTTTGTTTTTGAGCATAGAAAGGCCGTAGTGTGCAAAAGCCGTATTGTTGCACATCCGCAACAATGCGTCCACATCGAAAAGTCTTCTAAGTGACCAACAGCTTCAAGAAATAATCAGTTCATGGTGCGAAAGTGAAGACGAACTTGATTTTTAAATTTGTCCCCCAGGAAAAGAGGTCATCGGGGAACGAATCGGACAATCCACCACAACCTGAAACTTTTGCCCCAGCCTATTGTTTCATTTCCTCCACCTCAGCCGTATACTTCTCGAGGAATTTCAAGAGCTGCAGAGACGAAGCCAGCAAAAGCTAATGTTATATGGAAGAAAAAAAAACTTGAGCTCAATCCAGATCAGCTTAATTTTTTAGCCAACGAGGATCTTCCAAATGAACTCCTGGAATTGGAAACGCCATACCAGGTTTTTTCTGATTTGTTCACTGAAGAAATTGTTGATCTTATACGCGATCAAACCAACATACCACCTTGATCAAAAATTTTCCGGAATTTATTCAGAAAATTAAAAATACAAGTTTATTCATTTAAGTCTATATTGTCCCCTTCAAAGTAATCCCCATCGACTGCAACACACTTATGCCAGCGCTTGATCCAGTGGTTTTTTAACTCGATTGAACAGAAAAAAGTCAAAGGGAGCCAAATCAGGTGAATTCGGTGGCAGTTGGATGGTATTTGTTGCATTTTTCGTCAAAAAATTACGAATAATGATGGCACTGTGCGACGGTGCGTTACCATGGTGCAAAATCCAAGAGTTTTCTGCCCACAATTCTGGTCTCTTTCGGCGGATTGCTTCACGCAAACGTCTCATAACGCCCAAATAATACTCTTTGTTTACTGCCTGGCCTTCTGGCTAAAATTCATGATGCACTACGCAGTTATAATCCATGAAAACCGTGAGCATTGCCTTCTTTTTTGACTGAAAACGACGTGGTTTTTTTGGTCTCGGCTCATTTGGTGAACGCCATTCACTTGCCTGATGTCTGGATTGCATGTCGTACTCATAAACCCACGTCTGGTCTCCAGTCATGATCCCTTTGATGAATATGGGATCGGATTCAGCCTCGCAAATCATCTCTTTTGCGACGTCAACACGGTCTCTTTTTTGCATGAAATTGAGGTCTTTTGGCACCAACTTTGCTGCTACACGACGGAAACCCAAATCATTAACCAAAATGGCGTCTCCAGCCAGCTCGATCTTTAGCTATTTGTCTCCAGTTTCGCACGCTAAGTTGGTTGAGATCCTCTTCCACTTGCGTGCGATGTGCCATCTGAGTCGCAGTCTTTCTCTGCTGTGTTGTCCCTCGTGGGCGGATTCGAAGACTTTCCGACCGGGGCATTGGTATCCATCCCCTATACATGACTCAGCCACCTCAGTTGTTGGACCTCCACTCTTCTGGTGGACTTTCCAGGTCTGAAGCCGCACGATATAGACTAATCAGGTTGTTGACACAATACGCCATATAGGAACTTGTAGGCGATGGTAAGAAGACTGATATTTATGTAGTTGGCGCAGTTCAGTGGGTGTCCTTTCTTCAGAATCAGATGATATTTCATTCATCGGGCATACTTTCTTACGACCATATTTTACAGATATGTTGGTGTATGTTCCTTACGGGTCCGCTGTAAATATCCAGTCTTTGACTTATTTTAAGAATGAGTTGAAGTTGTGATTTAAACGTGTGGATATGGAAGCTTATTAAAGATTCTACGAGAGGAAACTAAATAAAAGTTCATAAAATGTGTTTTGTGCACGCGTGGAATGTCAAACGGTGCCAAATTATTTACCCGCAAGTTATAAACTGAAGAATTGCTAGAAGACACATTACCGCTTTGTTTATAAAACTCTTTTAGTAGCTTAAAAATGTAAATATTCCTGATTGGCAAGATACGCAAGTTGATAAAAAGGGGCCAACTTTCTGTGTAACGATTCTTACCGCATATGGTTCGGATTATATGCTTTTGGACAATTAGTAGAGACTTCAAGCTATTCATGTAGGTACCTCCCCAGCTAACAATACCATATTGTAGTTTTGAGTGAACTAAACCGTAATAAAACATTGAAAGAACTTTTCGCGAGCAATATGGCTTTAAGAGAAATATTTTACTTGTATTTAACATCGTATACGACCTTAGATACTGGCTGTGAACTTTCCAGTTTAATTTGTTGTCAATAGAAACACCAAGGTATTTAAAGTATTTAACTGTTTCCACATTGAAACACACAGATGAACAACTATCATTTACGTTAATATTGAGTCTCCCACAGGTATGAAGAGATAAGCAAAACGTTTGGCAAGCACTTGCGTGAAAATAGAACTTAAATTTATCCAAAACACATTGCGTTAGATTGAAGCTCATTATTTTTGTTTTTTCGCTGATAAGAAGCTTGTGAATTGTGAACCAGATCCTAAGTAGTTCGAGGTCATGGTTGACTTTCGCAACGCATTCGTGAATCGAAAGATCAGTGTACGTGAAAGCGATGTCATCTGCAAAAGCCCTACGTTTACCATAAAAATTTTGATTGAAAAGAGAGTTCAATATGAATAGATGAGAAACAATATTGGACTTAGCACGAAACCTTGTGCGACACCATTTTTAAGCTTTAGTGAATTACTATAAAAACCATTGACTAAAACCCTTTGTTCTCTTTCCAACAAATATGACTTAAGCCACTCATAGACCATTCCTCTAAAACCTGCTTTATATAGCTTGGATAATAATATTTCATAATCCACCATGTCAAAGGCTTTAGTCATATCGACAAAAAGAGCCATAGTTAATTTACTTTCATTTATGCCACTAAACAAATCACAACAGACTTTTAAAATGGCATCTTGAGTATATCTGCCCGGTAGAAAGCCGTACTGATTGTGTGAAAAAAAATTACTTTGTTTTAAGGAAGAGAGTATTCATGATTTCATTAGTTTCTAAAAAATTTTTGAGAACGTAGGGAGTAGAGAAATAGGTCTATAGTCGCTGATGTTTTTGTAATTTCCTTTCTTAAACAGCGGTATGGCTTCTGCCTTCTTTAAAGAGTTGGGAAACTTACCACTGTTAACACTAAGATTGAAAATATAACACAGGACATCTACAATTTCCCAAGCAATTGATTTTAGTAGAGTGGCAGAAATACCGTCACTGGTCCAGATTCATAATTAATTTAAAAACTTCAAACGACGAAAACTGGAAAAAACAGAAACTGTTACTCTGCATTATTTCTTCAATTAAATCCGATGAAATATTGCAGTTGCAACTGGAAAGCAGCTCAGGGGGCTTTAAAATTTCTGAGATATTGACAAAATACTCATTGAATTTATTTGCTATCAAGCGTGGATCAGATACTATCGATGCCGTAATATCATCAAGGGCTTTAAAAACAAATCGCGCTGCCTTATTTTAAGAACAGAAGTTGCATTATTAACATATTTAGTTAACATTGAAACAAATTTATCGTAGGCTACTGAAGGATCATTTTCTGAAAAAACGGGTTCCCACTCAAACTTTTCCACAGTGCAAACTGGTCGATTTATGTTCGCTAGCTGGACTTTAATATTAAATGAAAGTTTTTTTAATTTGTGTAATGCAAACTTTATTTATATATAATTCTATTAACATATCTAAGCTACAGGATGCAAAGATTAATTTTTATTTTTTGAAGGTGCCTCATATCACTTATAATAGGATCGGACGAAATTAGCAAATTTTGAAGAACATCTTCATTGGTTGCGACCCGTTCACGGTACAGACAGTTGGTCAATAGAAATAGCGAAGCTCTCAATAACGTCAGCACAATGAATAAGTATTTTATAGACGCTCACAGGCATTTCATACCAATTACATTCGCTGACAAATAGTTTGGCTTGCAATACTTTCGGAATTTGGTTGTGTCAATTTTCAATCCAGATGAAAGAGTAACCAGTACTATGGCAAAACGTTGCACGAGCTCATAATCAATTCAAATTATACTGGCTGCTTTTGCTGGGTCCTTGAAAAATGTGCGGGCAGTGTTACCCTTATTCGTGTTACCCCTTCCTTGTTTCGGAAAATCGACTAATATTTCCAATTCATTCCTGAGCTGGTTTTGAAGATGGACTTTTTTATCTTGAACCAGTTTTTTGGCCTTATCTCCTCTTGCCTGACAAAATTTGTTGTCAAGTTTGTACGACAAATGCGTAAAATCGTATGTGTGCGTAAAGAGTTTGTAAACCATGTCCGAATGCGTTACTATCGCAGGGTTTGTTTAAACATTTCTCCAAGTCATTCATATCCTTTGGAGACGCTTTGCATATATAGCAAACTGCACTAGCTTTATTTTTGATAATTGCGTTGCAAGTTTTACCGTCAACCATATGTTGACGGTTTTTTCCATTTATAGTTAAACTAGTGGGTTGCAGCATATTTATTTCAGATTCCATTCGATTGACCTTTGTTATAGTGGTATCTGAACTTTCCTGAGCAAATTCAAATCTTACTGGCCGGCAGTATCTTGGTGATGAAGTTCTTGTTGCATAATTTTGTACATCCATTCTCAGATTTCGTCTTGATTTCTAAAGGCACAATACCTGTTAACAATATGTCTGAATCACTTGCGGCAGGATTAACTAAAAAGTTTTACTTATAGCCGAACTGTCCCCCACTACCGTCAACTCCCCACTTCCAAGTACATTCAAAAGTATCGCCATTTTCACATCCAAAATCAAATACTTCACGCTGTGCTTCTGAAAGACGCTGCACAGTAAAATCCAGTAAGGACTGTAGCTTGATTTTAGATAAGGTTTCTGTAATCGTAATTGATATAATAGGTGGATAAATTCTTTTTTTTGCTTCCCGTATAGAGTCATAGCATTTTTTTTGAAGATTTTTATACGAGCATCACTTCGTTAATTTTAATTCAGTCATTAGAGGTAAGGCTTCTTCAGGTGTATACGGGATTTCTGATTTCGTTATTTGAAGTACTTTAAGTTTCTTCGGACTTTTAGGTGAGCTGCCAACAGCTTTTTTTACGACCTCGGCCATGCAACGTTTACCGTTGCAACGGACAGTACTTCTGAAGACTTATTCATGAGTTCTTGAATTTTTCTTCTTTTTTTTTAGACTTAAATCCACTTTCTTGAAATGTTTTCTCTGGCCTTCCAAGTTGAGATTTTTTCTTATTTTCTTCTATTTCTATAGGCATTTGAAATTCCTTGAATAGCCAACTCTCTTCTGAACTTAAGCATACATGAAGCTTACGTTTCTTTGCAATGCACTTTTGAAAAATTAGTGACACAAACTTTTTGGTGTAGCTGAAACATTTTTTTATATTAGTCCTCATTTAGGAGGAGCTTTGAATAAACAAACTTTACCACTTCATCGGCACAATCAGAAAAAGACTATTTGAAAAGTCCGTTCTCACGCATAAATAAAAATATTTCATTCCTTGTAAGTGACGGTCTCTCTGTTGGAAAGCATCGCTACTTTTATAAAGAAAAAATACATTTTGTGGCGGTTTTTGGCATGTAATGTTTATTGTTAATTAAATTGAAAGATTGAAAATTAATAATAAGATTACTTTTGTCATTAGACTATAGTATGTCGGACTTTTTTTAATCGTTCTTTATACAAAGAAAAATTATTAATTTAGAAATCATTAAATTACTGCATATAGTAATTTCACACCCTAATTTTTGTAATATACTAGATGGAGTGAAAAGCGACCTCCTTGGGAATTAAAAAAAAATTTTTTTTAAAATGTTTTTTTATATTATTCAATATAGTCCTCTTTTAGTTTGATACACTTATTCCAGCGATTTTCCAACATCTTGATCCCGTCCGAAAAGTAATTTTCCGGAAGGTCTGCAAAATACTCCTCCGTGGCGTCGATGATTCCCTCGCGTGAGCTGAATTTTTTATTGATGAGCAATCTTTTGAGGTTTGGAAAGAGATAATAGTCCGACGGAGCCAAATCGGGCGAATACGGTAGATGCGACAGCAATTGGAGCCATAAGTCATTGATTTTAGCGATGCTCTTGTGCGCCGGCGCATTTTCTTGCAAAGACAAAATTTTTTTTCGCTTCATGTGAAGCCGTAGCCACGAAGAGTATGCCATGACAATCCCAGAAAACCGACGCCATAACCTTTCCGACCCATCGAGCCTCCGTCGGCCGCTTCGGAGCACTCGTGCCGGCTTCAGTCCATTGCAGGGAACTCATTCTGTTCTCTGGTGTGTAATAGTGGATCCAAGTTTCATCAACAGTTATCAATCGACGCCAAAAGTCCGCCCGATTCCGCATCAGCAAGTCCAAACACTCTTTCGAAGTGCTCTCGCGTTCGTGTTTTGGTCATGCGCAGCATCCAGCGGCAGGATAACTTTTTCGTATGCAGAATATTGCCCAAAATATGGCGTGTGCGCTCAGTACTAATCTTTGTGGTATCTGCTAGCTCGCGCACCTTCACTTTCCAGTCAGCCAACACCATTTCATGTATTTTTTTGACATTGTCCTCTGTAACCGCATCGGAGTGCCTGCCGCTGCGGACTTGATCGGTAGTGGAGTTACGGCCACTACGAAACTCTCGAAACCAATATTTGACGGTATAATCCGACGGAGCATTAGCCCCATAATATTTGTTTCCTTCACCGTTTTGCCTCTCAAAAAATAATGTTTTATGAGAGAACGAAAATGGTTTTTATCCATACTCGACATGATGCCAAACACGTCAACAACAATCAGCTATCAAAACAAAACTAAAGACAGTATCGCACTGAAATTTGGTATGTCTGCCTATATATGAACGTACTTCAAGTTACCATAACCTTTTTTTGCAGTAGCAGCGCATTCTGGCGGTCAAGGAGGTCACTTTTCACTCCATCTAGTACATATATACGAATTTCGTTTTTTGTCAATTACTTGTAATAACGATCTTGCGATATATTTGCTTTTTGGGTTATTCTTCTTTAGTCGATAAAAACTTGTGCTTACAGGGGCAATGCATATTCTCAACTGGAACACATAATAACAATGTGATCTCAAGCTGCATCATTGCGGTGTAAGTAGAGTTGCAAATTTGGATGCCTCTTTTGTTGTTTTGAACTAGTTATTTGTATATTGCTCTTTAAATTAAACGGTAAAAAAGTTAAAAAAATAAAATATGTAAATATGTTCATTTTTGACTTTTGTCCAGCTACTGATGTATGAAATCGGCCATTGTGGGGTGCGACGAATTGCCTGCATACTGAATCCATGATGACGGCCGACCTCACGACGAAGTTAACGTTGCTTATTTACAACTGATCCGAAATTTCGATAATTTCCCCACGTTCGGCAAGAGTAAAACGATGCATGTTGAAATGGCTAACCTTACTGAATATTTCGACAGCTGGATGTCATTGATAGCTACTGAAACATTGGATAAGTTATCATTGCTATCTGGTCACCCACTATAATCCAGATATACTAGATATATATTTCAGCATTGCTCATCGAAATAGTTGTACGTCTTAAAAATAGATAACCTTTTCTATTTGTTCTATGTGTTCTTTCCTGATGTTGGACCGTCTTGCGTAATAGCCGCTGAATTTGTACCCACTACAACATTCCGCCATTTTTGAGTGGTGAATTTTTTTTTAGATCGCTTTAATGAAACTATTCTCAGACACTTCTTTTAATGGCTAAGATTTCTGCCAGAATTTGTCCGGAATACCAAACCCATATTAACAACACGCAATAATATCTTTAAAGTTCCTCTGAAGATTTTGAATAGAAGATAACTTCTACGCATAGAATTCGTCAATTTTGCAAGCGACTCAGGGCGAATATCTTAAATTTAAATTGTTTTTATGGTAGTTTCAGGGTTATCCTGAAAATGAAAAAAATTAAATGTTTTCAACAGAATAATTCGTCTAGGGTCCATTAGTACTAATCGCAGTACCATGCGAACCGGCCTTAGCTTGTTTAAGCTGCGTTATAAGGTTACACCAACTTTCTCATATGAAAAGTATCTATTTTCACCTCATCGCACTATGAACTTAATGAAATTCGTTACATAGGTACTCGATGGAATTAAATAAAAATAAACAAAACTTGTGCCCCTCTCAAATTCAAGCATTTCCTTACATACGATTACATACCATATTTTGTGATAACTGCTGTAAATATTTTTCCAACTTACGAGTTAATTCAGCAAATTCGAAAAATGTCGAAACATGTTAATGTGAGTCTACTAAGTTTTGTAACCTTTCAATCTCTAAAGGCATGATAATTTCAAGAATCAAACTGAAAGGAAAACAGCTGAATTAATATTTATAGCAAATATGTTAGCATGCGGGTAGCTTCTAAGATTCTACAAATACTAAACACCTGCTGAAACGTTTGTTATTTCTCCTTTCCATTGATATTCTCTTCTCGTTTATGGTCTTTGTTTACAAATTCTCACAATAGAAAGCTGTACATCACCCTCACGGAACCTGCAAAGCTTCCATATGTACATATTCGTAGCTGAAGCTATATCCATAGGCCATAGTCATTTTGCAGACGCTTGTTGTATCTTCAAATTCCAATTTCCATTCAATTCATCTGGCAGATTCAAATACGAGTACACGGCATCGAAGCTTCCCCAAAATGCGGAGAGAAACCACTGTGGACGTAGACGTGGACGTGGACATGGATGTGTAGATGTATGTATGTACATACGAGTACGGGGAATTGTAGAGAATTCTGCTCAAGTTCAAAGCTTTGAATTAGAGGCCAACCGCCAACGCCAATGGCAACATCGACAGCAGCCAGCTGTGGTAGGAGGAAACCCTCTCCGTGTAGAAAAACAAAAGATAAGGCCAGTGCCAGTCTATGACGATGACGTTGCCATCGTCTCGAGATACTAAAACAGACCGAAAGTATCGAGTAAGTCGTGGTGCAGTACTGCCGACGCGACGGTGGCGGTCGGCCCGATTAAAACACGGCCATGTGGGGGAAAAAAAAAAATTGGATTGGGGATTTGTCATTTGGAGCGCCCTCAGTTAGAATTTGATTGTGGAACAGATTGGTTGGTTGGTTGCTTGCTGTCTGAGCGTTGTTGGTCGGCAAAGTTTTTTTTTTTCCAATCCAAGTGCGGCGTTGTCGTGTACGAGATTATTTCGTCTGCAAGACAAGGAAGCGTCTCTGCAAAATACGAGTATAGAAGAAAAACACAACAAAAAAATTGCAGTGTTTTTAGTGGTGTTGTAAATCAGTGTCAGTGATTCTTATTCTGAATTAAGTGATTCTATAATATAATCCGCTCTATCAACATAAAAAGTATCTATCCTATCTATCATACTCGTATCTATCTATCTTTTTAATTTTTTGATTTATTATCGCAATGAGGGCAACACACGTTGTTTGATTGTTTGTTTGTGTATACAATTCGGCGCGCTCTCTGTGATGTATCTATGACCTGACAATTGAAAATAATTAGATTTATGCGCATTTTTTCCCAATTTAAAAGGGTCGAGACACCGTCTACTACAATCGGGCTTAGCTCATAGATACCTACGCTACGACTACTGATGCATATTCAATTAAAGTGAAGCTTAAATTGAAGCTACGAGTAAAATTACAGCTGATCAACTAGAATGTAGGTGATTTAGTTTGACGGAAATTCGTGGTGATTCACAAATACACATATGACAGATATTTATGTTCCTACTTTGGGCTTGTATCCATTATGGACTTAAACGGCGAATAAACGCAGCTGATAGCTGTGCAGATAGAAGTGAATAAAAACAACATGACACACACTTCTGGATACAGAGATTGCGTTGCGTTGCATTGCGTCTGACTATGGTGAAATCTTCAAGTCGGGCACAAGAAAATTGTTGACAACGCGCAAACGATTAGTTACTCCGTGCGTTAAGCGTTAATGCTTATCCGAAACCTTTGTTTCCATTCTGATTTAATTTCTTTTATTGTTATTTTCTTCGTTTCTTGGTTTCGCAAGTGTTGTGCAGAGTAATAAAATTGCGTTCCCCTCATGATTAATTGTGTGTCAGAGACTAGGAAATTACTCAGCAAATTTGATTAGATTTAAATGGTACATCAGATACGTAAATATATACTCGTACATATACTTATGTACAATGTAGAAGAAGAACCAAGGAGCTGATAAGACTATTTGTTGTTTGATAGCACGTTGACGAATTCTATTTACTTTAATCTAGAGTAAATCTTTTTTTCTTAAATCACATGCAGCTAAAGTGTTATTTTGAAATACGAGTAGTTGTAACCAAACAGGGTTTTGATGAAAATCCATTTTCAAAAAGTCGAAACAAAAGCTCCCCGATGTTAGAGCGTCGTGCTGAAATTGACGTAAGACACAGCAAATCTTGTGATTTATGCATGTTTGTAAGCAGATTTGCTTGTAATCTCATACCACATTCGATCAATCTGTCAAAGTTAATTACAGCGGTTTAATTTTGCTACGTGGGCTGTCATCATCATATTCGAACAAAAGGGTTCTGTAGCTGAAATAATTGATATGTAATTTGTCAGCTCTCATAGCAAATAAACTTAAAAGCGGGAAGTTAAAATAGAATTGAAAATATTTATTCTTACAGCACATCAAAAACTAACATACAGCATTGTGTAGAAAAAGCTAAGTGGCAGTCGTAAAGCTGTTCTAGGGACCCAAATTGAGTACAGTTCTTTCCCTATAAATTCCTGCTACTTTGTCTCTTTTTACTTCTTTCCCTCTTTTTGTTAAATAAGTATCTAGATTGAATTCGGCGAGCAATGAATCAAGAATCCTTCGGCGACGCTATCTGGAAGAAGACTTTTAACTTTTAATGTAGAAATCATGTCCTTCTTCGAAAGAATGAGCAGTTGTTACTAAGTTCACGTATCCACTGCTCGTACATCTTTTTTGAGGAGCTAAGCGATTTTACGTTTAGCAAAAAATTGCTACCTTTCATCGTCACAGACATGGGGATAGGGTTTATTTCAACCCTCCAGCCGGTTCTCTTAGCTGTGCGCAAGTCTATCTACTATGCAATGATCTGTGAACACTCCTTTATAATATGGATTTGTACTCTACTCGTGTTAAGCAAATTCTTCGTTTCGCTTCCACTAGCTTGTCTGGCTCGCATCCGTTTAGATTATTTCATCTCTCTGTTGCAGTTTCAAAGTAAATACTTTGGGATATGCTTTTTAATTGGTATCCGTAGTTTGGAATTTCTTTTGGTAGCATTACTTAGCTGCCATATAGTATGGAAGGTAGAATCTGAATTGAGAATTCTTTCGCACAAACTTATTGTGCACATCATCATACGTCTGAAATGTATCTGTAAATGATTCTCTTAAATAAATGTTCCAAAAGGTTTGCATTAATCTTCCAAAAAACGAAAACAACGAAAAATAATACCTAACATTTTGGTAAAAGTTTTATCGAAATAGGTTCAATCCTTCCCGAAATTATTCCATTCAAACAAACAGATTGACAGATACGAATTTTGTTTTGGTATAATGTAGATAATCAGAAAAAGGCTTTTAAATTTTATTTGTTCGTATATAAACTTTGGTCCCCTTGTTCGGTATGCCATATATACATTATTTTATATCTCCATCTATAGCAATAAATGTCATAGTCCAAAGCCGATTAAAATTGCATGAAAGTATGAAGCATAATGCCACTCGATTCTGCGAATAGATTGGACTTTTCTTTAATAATGAGGAGTCAGGTGTATCGACTCCATATCTTGAGAAGTACCAAGTTTATGTCATGTTATTTGATATGTGCATTTCGTTACTTCTTCATCATCACCAGCCATGCAAGATTTTCTGGATTTACGTGTATCCAAGTCACACTTGTTGGTCTGACCTGAATCAATAATTATTATGATGGCGTTACAGAATGCGGTTGATCTGAGCCTCATAGGTTTGATGACTTTTTGAGTCATAGTTTTGGTGCTCATTCACTTAACATGTTCTAGCCATCTAAGCTGAGAAATTTGACGTTTTTGACATATCTTTATACAACCGTATTTTCTTCCGTTTATGCTATGGGACCGATTAGTACAAAAGAATAGCGGCTTGAGTGATTCTCCGTTTAGATAAATTGGAGCCCAGGTGGTCGAAACTATAGCTTGGCAATGTGGTGTACTGTTGGTGTGGGTTATCCTACAGTACCTATGGTACAGCATATACTTTGCTTTGCCCCGTTTATCTCTCCCGCCCATGCGAACCAATGATCTTAAGGTCATCAGCTTATGCCAGAAGTTGCACAGAATTCTGAAATAATAAGCCTCTTCCTCGCAGTTCCGCTGCTATAACAAAAATAGTTTATTCCAGCAGTTCCATCGTTCTGTAGTTTCAGTATCGCTATCAAAACATCGTCTCTGGAACATACATATACAAGTGAGCAGAATTGCTATCGATCGTTGTCTACGTTGAATGACTCATTCTGCTTGATAGCGAAGCATTACTCATAATTACCTCTAAATACTTCGTACAAATGATCTTGCGTGATTATTATCTCCTTCTGTGGTTCTACTAAAGTTTTTATATTGTGTTAAAATTCTAGACTTCATTTCTGCATTAGCACCTCATGATGACTATACAGTTCCTGTCTAGCGCCGCCTTGACATTCTCTAGTATCAATGCATACGCTTTTTCAAAGAAACACAGTTTCTGACAATGTCGCTTCGGGTGTCCTGTGCTTAATGTTGTCAGTATTTCACTTTTCGACAAGTCTTTTGAAGCTTGAACAAAGAGGCTCAAGCAGTTTTACGAGTGCAATCATTCGGTGTAAACTTTTCCCACAGTACTTCTTTGATATCCGAGATATCCACATTCATACTTTAGCTATAATGATGTTGTAATCCGAGATAATCTTGCTTTCATGGAGCTTTCAGATATCCAGAATATTTTGGGTCTATTTTTATACGATGTATACATGGTTGACATGTTTTTGATTAGCGTACAGCCAGGCCGGTTGGTGGATGTTGAGGCGTAGGACACGTGTGTTAACCATTACAACATTCCGTTCCTTGGCCAGGTCAATTAGGCTGAATCTGTTGAATTGAATTTCTGGTATGGTTGGTTACGGAGATCAAATAAGCAATTCATTTTTCTCTTCTGTGGGGACCAGAGCGCATATAAACTTATCTAGGTCAATGCTACTCTACTCGTATATAATACAGAGAACACGATTTTTCATTCTTCCTTTTCTTTTATGTCGGAAAGTTTCGTTTCTTATTACGCAAAAAATATCATTTTACGTTTATCGCTTGCTTAATCAAATTCAATATATCCATTCTATAGCCATAACTTTACATTTAAGACTAAGTTTTCAAGTTTCGCAGTTATAGTCCTTAATTTGATATTGGGAGTCATCTCAATGTTCAGGAGATCCGTGTTTATTTCTTGCCAGATTCCACAGTTCTTATAATAGAGTATTCGTTTCTACGATAGCAATGAGTAGATCTGTCAAGCTTTTCAGTATCTTTGTTGTCAAGTTGTACAGCCAAAAACAGACTGAGAAGAGCAGCATCATCTGTGGAAAGTTGTAGACCTACCGGAATATCATAATATTTGGTATTGCAGATTTATATGGCAAATTGCTGGTTCAAGTCCAGAAAAGTTCCCAGTTTAAGGAAACTAATTATCGAAGGATATCAAATAGGACTTCTCGACGGTATTTCAGACTCCAAATTATATGCATAAATCCGCTGGTCCAGATGGTATATCTCCCCTTCTTCTGAAGAGGTGTTCTTCCACGCTGGCAAAACCACTGCGTAAGCTTTTTCATCAATCCTACTCTTTAGGACTCTTTCCGAGCAGATGGAAAACAGCATTTGTCCAGCCCGTCCCTAAAAAAGGCGAATCTTCTTCTCTCTCTCCTCCTACAGACCTATTGCACTTACGTCCCTTCTCTCCAAGGTCATGGAAACGCTGATAAACCGTGAGCTCATGAAATATCTCGAAACGCGAAAACTTTTCAATGACCTTAATATGGTTTTCGCAGCAACAGGTCCACTGATGATTTGATGGTATGTCTCACCGAAAAGTGGAACCAAAGCGTACATCAAGTGCAAGATAGTTGCACTTGATATTTCTAAGGCATTTGACAGAGTTTGGCATCAGGCTCTTTTGTCGAAAATGTGTGCTTTTGCGATCGATGACTCTCTTCTTCAATGGATTAGAAATTACCTTTTGGAATGTTCAATTCAAGTTGTCTTGGATGGTTTTAAGTCTGATATTCACAAAATAAATGCTGGCGTGCCGGACTCACGTCCCCGCTCTTTGGCTGTAGAACGTATGTCACTTGTATGGCACTTGCATCGTCGAAACCTATAAACTTTCCATTCTCGGTATGTGTGTCAGTGGTAACTTACGTTGGAATGACCACATATTTCGATGTCGCCAGAAATGCTGCGAAATGTCTAGGTTTCCTCAAGCGATGTAAGAAATATTTTACCCCCTCTGATCTGGCCACAATATATAAGGCCCAAAATTGGAGTACAATCTCCACATCTGGACAGGTGCTCCTAAAACATCTCTGCACCTGCTAGATAGGATTCAAAACCGTACGATAAAACTCATTTTTAATACTAATATCAGTCAATCAATTGACACCCTCGAACACCGACGTAATGTCTCCTGTCTCACTTTGTTTTATCGCTATTTCCACCACCAGTGCTCCATTGAAATTGCCAGTAGCATTCCGCTCATTCAAACTTACAACCGTAACACCCGCCTCGCTATGAATGCTCATCAGTATACCCTCAAGCTCATTTTCGGACGTACTCTAAAATATCGTGATTCTTTCCTAAGCCGTACAGCTCGCTTATGGAGTGCCCTGCCGATCTCTGTGTTTCTTGGTCGTTATAACTTGCAAACATTTAAAAACAATGTACATCGGTACCTGTCTTTTCTTTCTACCTAAATTTTTGTGGCCCTTGCTGTGTACGAACATTGTAAGGATACAAAACCCCTTGAGCGCGGGCTGATTATAACAAAAAAAAAATAGCAGTGGACATATTCGAACCTGATAATTCTTAGAAAGAACCGCCAAAATAATTCCGGAACAAAATTGTGTTTTAAAAGGTCGGCCGGTAATTCTTCAAGATTTCCGTAAAGCAAATGAAATTTGACGTAACGACATTAGTAGATTCTATAGAGAAGCTGCAGATAGCCCGGACAGGTGAATCAATTACAATACTAGACTTAGTAGTTTGGATGCGGATATATATAGGAATGTACATACATGCAGTACTGATTGGCCGGCCCAATCACCCGACTTGAATCCCATCGAAAACCTGTTTGGTATCCTTAAAAGCCGTGTCGCTGGACAACACTTTTCAATGCTTTGAAAATTGAGTGGGAAAATATATCCCAGGATGCATTTTCAAAGTTAATTACGTCTATGCCTCGTCGTTGCGCCCTTGTTATTTAAAACAAAGGATATTACACAAAATATTAAAAAAGTTGCTTAGGTTTTGCACAGCTCAATTTGGCTACTTTGTTGGTTTTTGCGTTTTTTTTAAAATCTGAAGTATTATTACTTTTAAAAAAAATTGTGAGTTTCAAAGTACACTCTATTACACATAATTACAAATCCATTTCTTTTTATTTGGTGGAGTAGAAAGTTGAAAAGATTTACGAGTACTATGAAGTGCTGACTCCAGATGGTTGCTTAAATTTTGCACAGTACTGTACTTGTATATTACCCCCTTCAATCATATGAAACTCAAAGGTCAAAAACTCGTATATCATTAGTTGATGATATCCGGGAGTGTATGGGGCACAATGTGTAAGAATATCTTACTGCTTGGTTTGCAGTTATAAATAAATTGAATTCGATTGATCTAAGCCAAAGTTTTGGGCTTTTGATACACTCGTAGGTAGTCCAAGCCAAAGATGATTGAATTTGAAACATACGAGTATCAACCCGTTTTTGTTCGTTCGATCTATTACTCTTGCTCACTTTTGTTTTTTGGTAACCCTGATAGAATTTGTTTTCAGGAGGTTTTCTCTAGATTTTTTCATTATACGAGTAGGTTTCTTGTATATTAGGTTGTCTATTTATATGTAAACAATAGCGAATTGCTCGTTTAACCATTGAATCGAATAACAGCTACCTTAGGCAATCTTGGCACAAACATCTCTAGGGCAAATTTCCCAATATTAATAAATTTTTTCGTGATGCTATCCATTAAATGGTGTCAAGGATTAATCACTCACTTTGTTATTAATCATTGCTTTTGTAAACATTCTGATGTACATATGTGTACTTGGACGGAGTGTTGTTAACAAGATAAAACAGCATACATGAGATGTCTTCCTTTCTGTTGGGATTCTATTTGATGCATATTTCACGTTCTCTTTATGTCTGTCGCTTTCCTTTACAGTTTGCCTAGACTTAAGCCCACTTTTTAATATCTAAAGTTTAAATCAGCCTCACGTTTTAAAGTATTGCAATGTCATGTTCGTTTTAGTCGGAGGTTTATCTAATTTTTTATTGTTTAAAAAAATAGTTTACTCTTAAGATATATTAAATAGGCCTTAGTGGGAGTAAATGATGCTTGACAAAATGAATTATGACGACGGGCCATTTAGATTTGCTTAGTCTGGATAGTATTTTATAATTTATTGATCGTAAAAATTAAAATACGCGTCTCATTTTAGTGCATATCCAAATTGATTATCTTTTTAATTAGTTAATGATTCTATTTATATTTGTGTATATCCTTTTCGACGATGTTAATATCATTCACAAGGTCTACTTCCTACTTAGATGACCTTACAGCCCAGGTCGTACCTCGCCATCAACCAACAAGTCACTCCAGTCCGATCTTTTATAGATTTCTTTTAGTTTCTTAGGTTTTCTTCTACATGTGCGCGGGACCTATTTGGAAAGGTATCATCTCGCTAGAGCGTTAATATGTGAACGTTATATATATCCAGGACATTTTAGATAACCGACGTCCGCGTTTGAAGCTATTGTCGCCGTGCAGTCTGTATAGGTTATTGTTCCACCCGTTCTAATGTCAGTACCTAATTAAACTTTTTCCCTGAAACGACCAAAAATACAATACATAATGGGGTTGATGGGATCTTTTACAATCACCTTTGTTGCTCAGATGGGGCCCGATTTTAATAGAATTTTAATTGATTTGAATTTTTGTACATGTTTTGATTTTTATCAGACAAAGAACTAGCCTATTGTACTCCTTGTAATTTATTTTTAATGAAATCTTTAAGTCTTTCGGAGAAAGAAGAGCAATCGTTTCAGTGATAAAGTGCCTACAGTACCAGCACCCACCATATCAACGCCGAGTACCTGCAGCTTGATGCGAGCGTAAGCCGGACATTCACAGAAGTAGTTCACGGTCGTCATCACTTTCACAGCAAGCGCCGCAGAATGGTGTAAGCAACTTGCAGTCTTTCCTCCTGAGGGACAGCATTAAGGCCGCTGACTTCTTAGAGGCGTCGGGAAACATTCGTTTGGTGTGCCTGCAACCTGAGGAGTTATGCTGTCTGCAGTTGTGCTTATATGAAACCCAACTACCAATGGAAGCCTTAACCGAGGTCCCAAACAGAACTAACGTAGGTTCGGGTCCTGAAAAACTCTTTTCTTAGCCCTGCCTGGCAAGTTCATCGGCGATTTCATTTGCCGTGATCCCATTGTGACCTGTGACCTCAGTGAATTCAGCTTTCCGACTGCGTTCAGTGATGTCTGGCATTCTTGAAGACCCGACTACATTCCTTTCCTGGATTAGATTCTGATCGAAACCAGTCTTGAGCACAGGGAAAGTCGATTTCGTATTTTTTCTGCAGCAGGAAGTCTGGTGTCATTGCCTCAGATGCCATGTCCATAAGACCTGAGTCAAAAGACACCCGGTCTGCAAGGTCATCAAAACTCCAGTGCACGTTGTACCAAAGGCTGCTTCTTTTTGGCGGGTAGATGGCTTTGATAATTGATTCATCATTGCGCCTAGAGCGGAGCCAGGCGTGCTAGAGAAAGCCCCATGCAGCCGAGACAGACCGATCTTTGGTGTCTAGTAAAACCAGCAATAGCGTATTTTCGTGAGAAACAACTATGCATCAGGATATAAATGGCCCTATCATAGCCGTGTAGATCCAGAGAACCGTTCTAGGTGGCCTGTCACCATGTCTTGCCTACAGCTCCTTTCCACTGCCAGAAGGCCGACAGCGCCTACATGTCCATAGAAGTTTGTTATCCAGGATTATATCCAAATACTTAGCTTCTCTGTATTGTGACGGCTTTAAGCACTAGATGAGTTAGACCAGTCAGCTTCCTCCTTCTCGTAAAGAGAACAATCTCAATTTTGAGAGGACTGACTGAAATGAAAGCCCATTTCTAGTGCACCAATAATCGATCCTGTTTAGGGCTGCCTGAGCTTTAGAGCAAACAATTGCTAGACACGGTCCAAAAGGCAGTACAGCTACATCATCTGCGTATGCTTCTGCATAGAAGTCAGAACTATTAAGCGCGTTGTGCAGTGACGCAACCAACATACACCATAGCAATGAGGGCAGAACATCACTTTGCGATCAACCCCTGTTTATCCCCGCCACAATATCCGTAATCAGTTTGATGTGGTGTAATCAGTTTGTGATGTAGTGATTCGTCTGCGCCGTGTTGCATTGTCGAAAACATCCTCAATGTCTATAGAAATTCCTTGGGCATTCTGCCTACCAAATTTTGAAGCACACTCTCGCAAGATCTTCGGCGTTGGAGCAGAATCGTGTTTCATCGCAGGCAGAGGATGCATTCGCTAGGCAGTTTCTCTCTATGTTCTTCAAGGAAGTCAGGCTTCTGAAGCTGGTAGTCCTCTTTTCCAATTTTCGTTGTAAAGACTACTCTCACTGTTCGACAAGGGTTTCGGTATGTATGCCAGTGCCAGGCTTGCAGTGAAGATTCTCTTCAGTGCTACCAGTAGCTGATCTACAATATTCCTTTTTGTAACATAACTGGGTACATATATGCCATCGGTGCAAAGCGACTTCGACCCACCAAAGGAAGCAACAGAATGCTTAATGGCCTCATCCGTCACCAAAACCGATGAGATATACCAGCTACGGCGTGTTTTGTTATTCAGCTCACTAGCAGCTTCGTTAATAGGAGTTGGTTGTGAGCTGGTTCTGATTAGATTACCTAGGAAGTGAGGCTCAAGTATGAGATGGAGAGTCTTTACTTACGGCTCTGTGTAGGCGCCATCAGACTTTCCGAATGATTCTAGCCTGGTTGATCTTCTCCTTTTGTGAACTTTAACCTGCCGACCGGTTTCACCAACAGTTTCGGTCTTTCCGCAAAAGTCTTTATAAAAGGTACTATTCGAAATCCGGATAAGCTTCTTATATTCTTTATGCTTCGATCTGTAGAGCGTTCCTCCAAATTAATCTTAAATGACCTGTTTAGAAGATTTCTGGTTTCTTTACGAAGACTCTGCAGATCTGCGTTCCACCAAGGAACGGGTGATCTGGAAGATAGCTTTCCAGCGGGATATGCCATTTAAAACATTTGGTGAGGGTACCGTTCGGGTTCTGAATAGCTTCCTCTAGCTTTTGTTTTGTTCTGAGCTGTAGGGGGGCACTGTTGGACTTGCTGTTGGATAAGGTTAAGTCAAATATTTGCTATCTTACTTACTTAACCAGATGAGACGATAATGTGAAATCCAAGAGATGATTGCCTCTCACTTAACATTTGCTACTGCCCCAGAAAGAATTATAAGCATTAGCATTGCAGCATAAGATAAGTCCCATCTTTCTAGAGTCACAGTATTCAATGAGTTTGGCTACGGACTTCGATTTGTGGTGGTGGCAATTGGAAAGTGGAAATTGTGCCGTTCGTTTCGTAGCTTATCTCTGCAGTAACTAAATCTTGGTTACATAATTGCCCAAGTTTATATGGTGAGAGTGAGATCGGCACATAAAGACAAGTTCTTAGTCTTTCCGATAGTGTGTGAAGCCCCTTAAACATCCGAAACCACAGATGCGTTTATTCCACACCCGTGGCTCCTGTATGGATTTTATGTGATTCCGATTCCGCTTCGATTTAATAGAGTTATCGATAGAGCAGATTAACATCCTGGAAAACTCAATAGAGCCCGTCTCTACATAAGCCTATATAAAGGTGGTGAGTATTGATTTAGACTACCTTGGATTTCTTTCTATCAAAGTGACGTTTTTTGCCCCGAGACAATACTGATTGGAGCCGGTTATGCCTCTATAGTTGAGCAGATCGCCTTTTTTTTATAAAGTTAACTTATCCTATATTAACTTATAACTATATTGTCCCCTTCAAAGCAAGCTTGATCCAATCCTCGAAACATTTTTTGTATTCGGTTTTCGGTATGTCCATCAGTGCTTCCTGCGATTTTTCCAGTACTTCTCCTCGGCTGCTGAAACGCGTTCCCCGTAGTGGTTTTTTGACGCGATTGAACAGAAAGAAGTCACAGGGAGCCAAATCAGGTGAATTCTGTGGCAGTTGGATGGTATTTGTTGCATTTTTCGTCAAAAAATTACGAATAATGATGGCACTGTGCAACGGTGCGTTATCATGATGCAAAATCCACGAGTTTTCTGCCCACAATTCTGGTCTCTTTCGGCGAATTGCTTTACGCAAACGTCTCCTAACGCCTAAATAATACTCTTTGTTTACTGTCTGGCCTTCTGGCAAAAATTCATGATGCACTACACCGTTGTAATCCATGAAAACCGTGAGCATTGCCTTCTTTTTTGACTGAAAACGACGTGGTTTTTTTGGTCTCGGCTCATTTGGTGAACGCCATTCATTAGCCTGATGTTTGGATTGCGTGTCGTGCTCATAAACCCACGTCTCGTCTCCAGTCATGATCCTTTTGATGAATGTGGGATCGGATTCAGCCTCACAATGTTGAAGTCCTCCGCTATCTCTCTGATGGTTAATTTGCGGTTATTGACCAACATTTCTTTTACTTCATCAATTTTTTCCGTCGGTTTTCGATGTCGATGGCCTGTCTGTCACTGCGTTCATCATCTTCGATTGACTCACTACCACTTTTGAACCGCTCGCGCTCGTGCCACTGGTAAACGACCGTTTTCTTTAGAGAATCGTTGCCGAAACACTTTTCCAACATTTCCAACGTTCGCGCAACATTAAATCCGTTTTTTACTACAACTTCGTTCTTGCAAATTTAAATCCATTTCTAAAATTGTAAAAAATCGCCAACAAAGAGATAGATTTACCCTTGGCTACGTAACTTTTGCAAATGTCAAACTATGACGCTAAGATTTAGACGGAATGTCAACAACTGAACTCAAATCGGAACAATGGGAGCGCCACACGGTAGTGTCCCCCGGGAACTTTCTGATCAGGGTGGTATGTTTTGATCAACTTCAAGTGTATTTTATAGGAACGAACTTCTGCGAGGAGTTCTACAGGAGTGCGATTCAAGACCAACAGATTACTTTATAGATTATGAAGTTCAACATAGGCGTGTTATTTTTTAGGTGCCTTTGTTATTTGTTGTGACTTCATATAGACAAAGAAAGCTTTATATTTGTATGCTTGCTGTAGAAACTATTCCAAAATTATATTTGTAAAGGTTTAACAACCTCCGGCCACGCCTTTGCTGACATTAGGTTCCAAGCTCTCAGTTCTAGGTAATCTTCACAGGCAGTCGTATGTAAATTTCACTTACGGCTTCTTATGATCATAAAGATAAAAAAATCGCTTTTTAAATATTTGACTTTCCTATCAGTAAACTGCAATAGCAACGATTTGTACCAATTCCATACATAAACACTTACGTACATACTCGTACATATATCTGAATATCAAGGAGATTCATTAAAGCAAATTTGCGTACGTACTTACGATATATGTGCCACATTTCGGATGCACTTGCTGTACGATACATTAAGCAAACCTGAAAGTATCTGCCTCACGCTAAGTACCTCATTTAGCATGCAGTCAGCGCCTCGGAGTGAAAAAAAAAAAAAAAACGCAAACAGAAAAAAAGATTGTCTCCAAGTATACTTAGTATCCCCTACTATGAGATAAATTCAGAACAACAGCTGCTGGAGAAGTTTGCGCCTTTCTTAAGTACCTACCGAGCGGATACACAAAGATACATAAATTGTATTCGTTACAATTATTTTTAATTCGTCGCCAATAAAAAACGAAGATGAACCGCATATCTGATTTAGGAAGATGGGCTTCAATTTACGCGGCGTTATTTGAGAGAAATAATACAATCCCCAGGCGAACTGCTAGAGGTTCAATTGATTTGCGAGCTAAACTGCTAAGCACAGTGTTAACGCGGCGCACACACATGCCGTAAAATACAAGGCATTATCGTACGCACTTAACCCCGAGCTTAATTTGGTTTCGATTTCTTTTTTATTTTTATTTCGTGGTTTTGATTTGGTCGTAAAATTCAAATAAATGAAGGGGCCATGACTAGGACGCACCAGCTCACTGATATGATACTTTAAAATGTGCGTTGGGTAGGAGAGCTACGTCTCTGTACACTGTACACTCTTAAGTATGTGCCAAAATTTGAATTAGTTTTACGAGTAATATGCGTGAAAAAATAACTGGCTTGCTAAGATTGTTGTAGGTTTTTGAAAACACGTTTGCAAATTTTAATAGTATTTATTTGGATTGCGTTTCACAGAAGGGGTGTCCAAGAAAGAACTTTAACAGTACTATATTACAGCTACCAACGAGAATAAAATGTCATATTTTGTCATACCGCAAAGTTGTTGGGTGAATTTAAATTCCAAAGAGTCGTGAGGCAAGTTGTATCCTCTCCCCGATGATGCTCCTACTTGTGGAAGACTTTTTTAAACTAGATTTAAATACAAGGTGGCGCAAAATTAATCATCCAATTTTGTTTTTGAATTACTTTTTTACTAAATGAAAAAAAAATTGTTTTGAGCGATGGAAATCTTTATTTGAACCTTTACAATTGTTTCTGTTAAGTGGAAAAGATGATATCCACCAAGTGGCTTCCGCCGTGTTGATACATATTTGTGCCCGTTTTATCGGTGATAACTATTCGCATTCCTGTCGAATATTCTCCTTAAGTGCTGCGATTGTCTGAGGCTTGTTAGCATAAACCGGCGCACAGTGCGTCGACTAATGGAAAAAAAATCAAAAAATTAGATTTACAAAATATTGTTTCGAAACACTTAAAAGGCATTACAAATTCCCAAACAAGATAACTGTAACTTTATTAGCGGTAAAATTTACCCGCAAGCTGTCTGGTCACCACAAAACCTTACCTTACTTGATTATTTAAAAAATGACAGTTAGCTCCAGTACATGAAGCCTCGAATGGCAGAGTAAAATAAGTATCTTATAAACCAGTTTTTACTTGGATCTACACCACTAGGACAAGTAGAGGTTATTTGTTTTTTTTTTTTTTTATATTTTTACTTGCAACTTTTTAACAAGCTTAAAACAACTCCCATTAGGACACTTTTAGTTCCGTTGAAAAGAGATTTTAAAGTGAGTGTTGCTGACTGTTAAGAATTTTTTTTCTTGTTTAAATAAGAGGACAGTAAGGTTATTTCGACAAGGTAAAAGTTGTCTGCGACAACTTGCGACTGTTTATTTATCCATCTATTTATAGAATGTGTACTAATAAAGAACTTTTTCAATTATGGTCATCCGACCCAACCAACCGATTTGCTGTCGTATTACAGTTTATTAAGAATAACATAATTAAGACTGTTTTAGATCCAGAAGAGGAAGAAGATTTGCGAAGTCATGTTTTTACTTTGTGTTCAATTATAAACAAACGGTGGCAAAAGTCCAGAAGGAACCGTAATCGGTTTTTAAAAAGAAACAAGGATTGGTTCGATTTGCAGCACTCGGTTCCAGACAACATTTCTTCCATAAGCATAGAGTCTAACAATCAAGACCTAAAAAATAAACGTGAAAGACCGAAAAAACCCTTTCTAGAGTGTTGCAGTAAAACTAAGAAACAGAGAGTGGAAGAGCTGTTAAAGACGAAATCTCTTGAGGAGCTTAGGTTTGCATCAGAAGTTTCAGCAGCAAATTCATCGTCTTCAAGGTTTTTAGCCGAAGAAAAAAAAGTTTTGTTATCCGAGGAGGCTTTGATACTGTACCTTGACCTTGACCTAACCGAGCGAAGGTATCAAGTTTTGCGAAATACCGTAAACGCATTGCACAAAGACTGTTTTCCCAGCATTTATGCTCTACGGCAGATGAAAACGAGAAAATCTATTGTCATAGAAACATCTGCTGAAGTGCATTTCCAAGATGTAATAGTAAAAACGGTTCAAAACATAGCCAAGTCCGTAAGTGTCAGGAAAAATACTAACGCTAAGTTGATATGCAAATGGGGCTTTGACGGTAGTGGCAGCCACAGTTTGTACAAAATTAGATTTGAAAATCCCGAAAATTCCGACGAATATTTATTTTTAATCGCATTTGTTCCCTTGAAATTAATTGACATCGATTCAGGTGAACCCCTCTGGATAAATGATCGTCCTGGATCCACTTTGTATTGTAGTCCTCTGAAGTTTTTATTTCGCAAAGAGAGTTCTGGACTGGTGAAAGAAGAGGAGGTCACTATGCAAGCTAAAATTAATCAGCTTCGTGGCACATCTGCGTGTGTAACTCGATACTGCCTTAGAATATCATTTCAATTTCATTTAACCATGGTTGATGGAAGTGTGTGTAATGTGTTGTCAGAAACAAACTCCTCTTCAAAAATGCTATGTCTGTGGTGCATTACCCAGTGAAATGAACACAGTCAAACACAGTTACGAGAAAGCGCCTGAAGAAGACAACTATCGTTTTGGCTTATCAACTCTTCATCTTTGGATTAGAACTTTTGAATGTATGTTACACATTGCATACAGATTACCTTTTAAAAAATGGCAAGTACAAAGGGAAACAAACAAAGCCGTATTCAAGGGAGAAAAAAAAAACGAATTCAGGTGGAATTTAAGTCAGGAATGGGGTTAAATGTCGACCAGCCTAGGCAAGGATTTGGATTGTCCAATGATTGCAATACCGCCAGAAGGTTTTTTTCTGACCCTAAAAGAAGTTCTGAAATCACAAAAATAGATCAAAGATTGATTGAAAAATTTTCAGTTATCTTACGTGTAATTTCAGCAGGTGCAGAAATCGACTTTCAAAAGTTTAATATATTACTCTGCGAAACTAAAGACCTATACTTAGAATTGTAGGATTGGTATAACATGCCCTGTACATTGCACAAACTTTTCTTTCATGGCATTGATATCATAAAAAGTTTTCAAATACCAATTGGACACTTATCCGAGGAAGCACTAGAGGGCTTATACAAGACCTTCAGCCGCACGAGAAAGTCCTCGAGATCTAACAACATGCAAGATGTAATAAACTATTTGCTATTAATATCTGACCCTCTAATTTCATCACAGTGAAAAATTGTGCGCAAACAAAAAAGAATTGATGAAAATATAAGATACTACTTTATTTCTAATGAGGAACATGATTCTTATTCTAAATTTTATTCTTTCATTTTAAACAAAAAAAATCAAAAATAGATAAAAATCCTTTTTGTTCAAATAAAGACACGTTATGAAAAAAAAAAAATGGAAACTAAGTTTTTCTGATTTTTTTCCTCACTTTCTATTGACTCGACGCACTGTGCGGCGGCTTCAAGTAGCCTCAAAGAAAGAAGTCTGAGATCGGGCGATCTTGCTGGCGATGCCAAATCGCTGAAACTGGAGATTACGCGAGCAGGAAACGCTTCCTTTACAATATCCATTGTGACTTGTGCTGTGTGTGCGGTTGCACCGTCTTATTGAAACCACATGTTCACCTAGCCCCGCTCATCTAATTTCGGCAGTAAGAAGTCGTTTATCATGGCCCTGTAGCGTTCGCGAGTAACAGTGACTGTATTGCCGATGGCGTCCTCAAAAAAATACGGCCCAATCACTCCTACCGCGTGAACGCCGCACCACACAGTGGCTTTGAGTGGATGTAATGGCTCTCCGTGCATCACACGCGGATTTTCAGTGCCCCAGAAACGAAGATTTTGCTTATTGACGTAACCGCTTAAGTGGAAATGCGCGTTGTCGCTCATGATGTTTTTCGACGCAAAATCGTCCTTTTCGTTGTTGAGATTGAGGATGGCTTTACATTAATTCACACGCGACTGACGGTCAGGAGGCATTAACCTATGCACTGTTTGCACTTTTTAGGGGAACATGCTTAAGTCTTTCAGTAAAATTCGCTGTAGGGTCCGTCTGGTGATACCCAATTGCGTGGCTCGTCGTTTCGTTGATGTTTCTTCGTTCTCAGCGACATCGGCAGCCACAGCCGCGATATTCTCGACCAGTGGTTCCACTCTGTTCTAGTCGGGTAGCTAAACGCCGGAATGATTGCCCAGTTGCGCTGCGCTAATACCACCGACCGATTATTGGTCAAAAACATCGACGCGATTATTCCACGCTCTTGCGGAGTATAGCGCTCCATTGTTTGTCTGTTTGTATACTGCAGCTGTCTAGTTCATAAATGTCAAATATGATTGACGTACGACGCCATTTGCAAAAATTATACCATCTTCCGATAGGAAGATTGCGCCACCTTGTACATATTTTAAGTACACTGACAATTTTTGCTGTCTCCTCTTGATGAATGTTCCTGAGCTTGAAGGCTTTCGTGGGCGATATTTTTACCTTCAGCAAACAGCTTTTGACTTAACCCTGGTCACATGGAACAAAACACCTTGCAAATGGTACTAGCAATGCTGGCATAGACCGGGCAGCAGATGACAATCAAATTAGGAAAGCAGCTTACATTTACCGGATCGAAGGCTCAGGCTCTTTGAGGAACTTTGTACTTTGAATTTAAAATTTTTGGGAAATTCGATAGAAAGAAAGGATCAGGTTTCGGTTTAGTGGTCCATTTACTATAGGTAACATGCAATATTTAATGGGGCGACTACGTTATTAGTTTAGTTTGGCTTGTATCCTCTAGTTAAGTTGGCTTAAGAAAAAGGGCTGTCTTACCGGCGCCGATCTTGAATCGGGATTATCCTTGCCCTTAACCACACACTGAGTCTTCCGCTTGTGGGGAATTCACTTCGCAGCTTTACCCTTCAGTTAAACATTTAAAGTTCGATGACTAACAGCAAAAGGCAATGCAGTGTGCGGAATATTTTCTGGTGAACGCGAACTCGGACTAGGAGCTTCTCAACTTTCTTTATGAATTTGAGGAAGTCATTACCTACCGCCCTTTAGAAATGATTTTAGGTCTCTTGAGGAAGACACATGTCCTTACGACTAACACTATGTTCTCTGTCTTGTGGCTATCTACTAAACAGGGTTAGCTCTCAGTTTCCTATTGTAATAAAAGATATTCTAAAAGTGTTTTTTTTCTTTTTCAAGGAAAGGATGGCACTCGTACCTCATGTGTTTATCCTGTTCAGTAGGCTGAATACCGCAGAAAAGTTTGGTACACATGTCCTTTCAATAGACCCCTTTCTAACTAATTCACTAGCCGCTTCATTGCTTTCAATACCCCTCTGATATAAGATCCACCAGAATCTGCATTTGATTCTCTTGGCTAGGTTTTGAAGCATATTGAAGCATTCTGCTACAGATTTTGAGTTCATACAATGAGAGTTCAGAGCTTTAGTTTCTATTAGATGATGGTGGCACCTTGTATGTCTGCTTAGACGCTGATTTTAGTGCCCTGGAAGACATTCGTCTTCCATGAATATACCAAGCCCAACAGCAGCCTTAATTTCTGAGCCAACAGTATACCACGTCAGACCATTCGTTTAACAGAGAATCCTCAGTTTCTCGATCAACCCGATTTGAGATGTTAATCTTAAATTCTCTACAAAAGTAGACTGTACGGGGCATAACGTTTGATATTGCGTTCATTATTTCCATGATAATCAAAACCGGCTACAGGGTGGGTCCCATTAAAGCCTTTCAGTTTACCGTGGTGCAAGTTTTAATAGCTTCTATGGCGGCTGTGATACCGACATATGCTAATCTTTTAAGACGTTATAGTTATTTGATTGTTAGTCGATTCCAAATGGTGAGAGAGCGTTTTAATTAGCAGACGATTTCACTTTCGGAGATTTGCCATTGCCGTGGAAGAGATGATGACGAATTGTTTGCACAATTTGGATTGATGCTACCAAAAACTAGATCATCATCATATCTAATGACCCTATATCCAAAGTCGTAAAGTTTGTTGCACAGACCATAAAAAAACTGTGAAAACACCGCATTATGGACATCCCACAAGCGACTGTGATTCATTGGCTTTCACTAATATTTTAAAACCTTTGAATGTTAATTATAGGGTCATTAAATATTTTATCCATGCATTAGAGCTATTTTATGCTTTTCTGGAAGTTCGAATGGATTTAATCAACAAGCACCTGTACTGAGGTAGGTGGAAACTACAAGGTCAGTGGATGCATTAAAGTCAGTAAGCGTGATGCATTAAAGATCAATGAAGTGCATCTGAAACAGCGTTTAAAGGAACTGCATTCTTGTAGATGTAAGAGAAACATTCAATATCTGCAAATCTATTAATTTTCATTGTTTGTTATGAACATATCTTCAACCAAATGTCACTATCAGACATTTAACCTTTATTGAAATACGTCGACAGGTTCTGCATTTTTATAGAGGCAATGCATTTGGGTGGAAATCCACACTGACTGAGCCCGTCTCTAACCAGCACTTGTTACTCTATCTACCTTACGTTAGTTAGCTTAAACCTCTTAAGCTTTGAAACCAAAGAGAAAAAGATGTCTGAGCTGCTGGACTATAGATTTTTTTGTTCCTCCTTATTTTTCAGTTGAATCTAATGATTCGCCCATAGTCGGAATTGGGAGGATTAAGAATGTGGCAGGAATATTTTTGTTGTCATTTTTCAAGACTTAAAAACCGCAGCACCACATATCAGTTTGAATTTTTAAATACGGGTACAATATACATAAATAGCACGTCCTAAAGTTAGCAATTAGGCTTATACTGGGACAGCTTTTCGATGGCCATCATTATTATGCCATCCATCAAATTTATATCCAACAAATGGTAAGGCGATTTTTTACCAACCAGCCGAACGCATTGTAATATGTAACTTTTTTGTAATAACAAAAATTCAAATTCAAATTCAATTCAATTCACACATTGCGCCGCCAGACAACAAAAATCATGGTGAATATGAATCATGTAGCTTTGGAGTTGGACATACTCGTACATAACCAGGGGATTGACCTTTTACGAGTACATGCATGCAAATTGGGATCAATACGTACTTCACATTGATGGTCAAAGTAAATCAATCTTGTGGCGCTAAAAACCTATTGGAAGTCAAAGTCTAATTTCTTGCGATATATTGTGCATTTTAAATTTTTCGCAGGAACAGTACAGTACTGTCAATTTAACTCTGAATTCAAACTGGCATTTGACATGTTCTTAACGACAGCTATACGGGCACTACTGCGAATACTGGACATGAGGGATTACCGCGAATTAGAATGCTATGCCTTATCTAGCATTTGAAACTGTACTGCCTATGCCAGTAGAGTCTAGGTGGTGATATTGCTGTACTTGTCAATCAAGCCCTCCTTAAGAACTGTCAATTGTCGATGATTCTGTCAAGGGCGTAGATGATTCTCGATGCATAGACTATAATCAATATACGGATTGTTTCTGTTAATCATTTTTAAATTTTCTGTCGTCATCAGTACGATGGGATTGACTCATTCAATGATTAAAGATACAAGAATATGCATTATGAATACGGAAAAATAGTAATCACATAAAAACTTTGTAGGATCCAAGAATAGTATTGAGGGGAAAGACAGAAATTACGATTCTAAGACCTGAGTTTAAGTTGTCTGAACTCTTTTAAGCTCAACTAAGCTCTAGTTAGTTTCCAGGCAAAGCAGCCTTATTCAAAAAAAACCGAATTTAACAAGCTTGCATTGCACGCTTTGTTGATTTAGATAAAATTCATCCAGACTTCATTCTATTGGCCATACTTAGAAGTTTAAATTAAAGTGCTGACCGTGATTTCTGTAAGGACTACAGGTGTAGGGTATGTCTAAGTAGTAGGTTTATGTGATATTTGTAGAAGTTTTAAGAAAAGAGAAATTCCCCTTCCAATAATAGCAATAATTGACCCCAATTGCAAGACAGTACTACAACCTATGTCATAGATACTTAATCTTAAACAATTTGTTTTTGTAATTCTTCATTTCGCTAAAGGGTCTTACCATAGCGTTTCACTATCACTATAACTATCCATGAGGTCATTATCTTTCCGTACAGTCTGGCTTAAGATAACTCTGTCCATAAATTGACAAAAATGTATCTGATAAGTGTCAAATAGTTTTGATGATGTCATACATTTACAAATGTGAAAGACTATCTGCTTCTTCTTTTTCTTTTTTCCTAAAAACAGGAATAGACTAGTAAGTGAACGAGGCGGAAAACGAAACTAAAAACACAAAATAAAAGACCGAAAAACAAATCGAAAGAATGTAACTAATTCTTATCGTTTAAATTGAGGCGTCTGAGTAATGTCATTCGTGGAGAAGTTAATGAACCAAATGAAAGTTAAAACGTGATTTGAAATTTATATTGGAGAAGACCTGATAAAAGTTTAAAATGAGCTCATCACCAAAGGATTTCAGGTGGTGTAGATTAAATTCGACTGACTGTCACATTCGAGTAGAACGAAAAAACAAACAAACAGCATTGAAGAATTTCTGTATTTTTACGTTCGATTTCAGATTTCATTGATGACGTATGGTGAATGGTTTTGGATATTTTAAAATCACTGATAACCATATTTGGAAGTGTTTATCAAAATTGTATTGCCTATAATATACACGGTTTATTTCATAGCATGTGCTCGCCGCCCTCGGTGTGAATATCTAGAATTCGATATTTAACTTTTACCATATCCAAAAATATCAAATATTCTCGTAATAAAGAAACATCACAATGGAAGATTGTAATGATATCATGCGTTCCGTTAAGCAGTGGACAAATATGTATAATCAGCATGGGCCAATTGAGGCAAGAACTACGAGTAATAAATTTCCTAGAATTTGCGTTTTATGCAAATGGTAATTGAAAGTTAAAATCTCATTAACTACGCTTTCCACTCTTTTAAACTCTGGGAAGGAAACTGGGTTAAGTTGATGTGGCTATTGGCAGAAAACCGACACTCTTAGCCGAACATGCAAAAGGTCCATTACAACCCGATATCTAAGAGAAGTCTCCTCTCTATCCGTTGAACTAGTTTGAATGTCTTCTACTAGTCATGTCATAAGTATGCCGTATGGTAGGAAATTCATAGAAAAACACAGAATTTCTTTTTCCTCCTCTTCCTCCTCGTTTATACATCCCTGTGTGGCTTCTATTTTAGCACTAATGTTGAGAAAGTTCAAAACCTCAGATCGCTTCAGATCCAGCCTTTTTAACCACTTGTCCGCATAAGATTTGTTCTTTTAGGATCCCTTTTTAAAATGAATTTGCATGTAATGGCCGATATACACATGTCACCCTTGTCTGATATATTAATTGTAGATCGGAGTTCTGTGATTGCCGATCTTGTCGGCCTTAAGATTTTCTGGAATTTCCCTATCCTATCGGACCCAACAAAGACAAATATTATCTGATCCGCAATTTGAGTTTATGTAGACAGATTGCAGTTTGACTGTCTGAAAAGAACCGGATCCTTAGGGTATATCACTGGTTTATTAAACCAATCGCCATTACGTAAACCTAGAAAACGTTACAGTAATCAAGAAAACGGAAGAAAAGACAACGATTCACTTACTTACTTACTTAACGGGCTGCCGACCCGTGGAGAGTCTCTGCCTGAGACACTTCAGTCTTCCACCCTCTACGATCCCGGGCACGCTGCTTCCAGTTATCCAGACCAAGTGCTCTGGCATCCGCGATAGCTTGGTCTTTGCAACGTAGGTTCGGTCTTCCTTGTCGTCTCGAACCTGAGGGCTCAGATTCGAAGATTCTCTTAGCTGGAGCATTGTTGTCCATTCGCTCGATGTGGCCGAGCCAATGGTGGTCGACGTATTTTGGCTTTTTGGACTACATCCACATCTTGGTATAGCTCATAGAGTTCGCGGTTGTAGCTTCTCCTCCATTCGCCTTCCTCGCACACAGGACCAAAAATCCATCGAAGAATTTTTCTTTCGAAGGAGCCCAGAATTAGCTCCCCCTTCCTGCTTATTGTCCAGCACTCGACGCCATACAGTAGAACTGGCAGGATAAGGGTTTTGTAAAGCGTACATTTCGTCCTTCGAATAAGGAGTTTTGAACCCAATTGCTTTGCCAAACCGATGTAGCAGCGGTTTCCTGTGGTAATAATTCGGATCTCCACTAGGGTGTCATTCGTGGAGTTCATGTTTACTCCGAGGTAGATGAACTCCTTAACTACTTCGAAATTGTTGCTATCAATAGTGACGTTTTGTCCTAGGCGGTGGACAGATGATTCTTTGTTTGTTGATAGCATGTACTTGGTCTTGTCCTCGTTTACTTCCAGGCCAACGAATTTCACCCAATCGTCGTGAAAGCCTCTATCACGGAACGCTGCGAGCGCCCGATGATATCAATATCTTCCGCATATCCCAGGAGCTGGACGGACTTGGTGAAGATAGTGCCTTCCGTGTTGATACCTGCCCTGCGCACTATCTGCTCTAGGACGAGATTGAAGAAATCACATGATAGCGCATCTTCTTGCCGAAATCCGGTGTATGTTTGAAATAGTTCGGAGAAGCTTCTTCCAAACTGCACGTTGCAGTGCGTATTTTCCAGTGTCACGCGACACAACTGGATCAGTTTTGTCGGGATCCCGAATTCGGCCATCGCCATATAAAGCTCCTGACGATTAATGCTATCATATGCAGCCTTGAAGTCGATGAAAAGGTGGTGAGTCTTGACTTGAAATTCGTTGGTCTTTTCCAGGTTTTGTCTCAGTGTGAAAATTTGGTCTATAGTAGATCTGCTGGGCCGGAAGCCACACTGGTACGTGCCGATTAGTGTGTTGCAGAACGGTGTGAGATATTCACACAGTACGTTGGATAGGATCTTATATGCGACATTAAGCAGGGATATGCCACGATAGTTCTTGCAAGACATAGGATCACTTTTTTTGTAGATGGGGCATATGGAGCTGATAGTCCAGTCGTCGGGCATGCTTTCTTCCACCCATAAGATTTTCTTAAGATTTTTTATAGTTAAGCCAACTTCTTCTATACTGGGTGGTGGAACTGGTTCTACATTGACTGGACGTGGGTTCTCTTCTTACCCTATCACTCTCTCTATATGATGCCCATTTAACAGCTGCTGGAAATGCTACTTAAACACATCTACTATTCCCTGTGCTTCGGTGACTAGGTTTCCTTCGGTATTTCGAAGAGCTTGTGTTCCGGTTTTGAAGCCAGCAGCCAGTTGCTTGGCTTTCTTATAAAACCTCAGGATGTTGTTTCGATCACGAGACTCTTCGATCTCCCTGAGCTTTGATGCTGCGTAGGCTCTCTTTTTTCTACGCAGGATCTTCTTCTCTTCCCTCCTTCTAGCTCGATACTCTTCCCTTGTTGCCCTTGTTTTGTGCTGCAGCGGGCTCTTTCTCTGGAGCGGCTGATACCCTAAGATGGTTTCGGCTACCTCCTTGATGATGTCGCGATACTGGCACCACTGATGGTTGGCGTCTATGGGACGTGAGTGCACAGTGGAGAGTTTCTCACTCAGGCGCTCTCTGTAGTCTCTGGCTACTCCAGGTGTGCTAAGGCGTCCAACGTTGAATTTCTTTTTCTGGGTGGTTCGCAGTTTCTCCTCGTTGGACAGTCGAGCTCTGAATTTAGCCGCAACAAGAAAGTGGTCAGAGTCAACATTTGCCCCTCGGAATATGCTCACGTCGATGATATTGGATGCGTGCCTCGCATCAATTAGCACATGGTCGATTTGGTTGGCGATTCGACCACCTGGAGAGAGCCAGGAGCCAAGGATCCTTAACCTTGGAAACCTAGTGCTACTTATCACCGTGCTACGAGCTGCTGCAAAATCGATTAGTCGGTAGCCGTTGTCTATTGTCGTTTCGTGGATTCTGTGCTTACCAGCTAACCCGCCAAAGATGTTTTCCCCGAGTACAACTTTCACATCATACTCCGGACAGGCTCCGTAGGCTCCATCCAGGAGCTTATAGAACTCCTCCTTGATGGGTTCTTCAGCCTCGTCGGTAGGGGCGTGTGCACATATTGGGCTTATGTTTTGGAAGGTAGCTTTGATGCGGATCACAGACAGGCGATCACTTATAGGCTTGAAGTCAATGACTTTTGACCTGAGCCAATTTGACACGACGAATCCGCACCCTAATACGTGCAGTTTTATGGCAGCTGTAATAAAAATCGCAATTCAGCGTGTCTCAAAAGAGCCATCAACGTTTCCCGTCATTAGTCTTTGATCCATCGTTATCAAGTGGATCAATTTATTCTATAAAAATACATCTTCCTCCCAGACCGCCTTTGGAAGATATCATAGCTTGCAAGTTTTTGATAAATCGTAACCGTGGTACGGTGTAGTATAAGCTTCGTGGAATAATTCCTGGAACTGTGAACCAATTATTGACTAAATCTGTACACTTTTATTAAGTGTCGGCATCTAGATACACTTTTGTGCAACTTCTTCAATTTAGTGTTGGAAAAGGTAGTAGCCCTTCCAGCTGTAAGAAAAGATAGCGAATTTGAAAATATACATATGTGGCCAAGACGAAAAAAATGCTTACGTCAAGAAAAGAATTAGCTGTTCATTTAATTCAGTTGAGCAGCTCCCCTACCTCGAAATAAATATTAACGTTAAAAATGATAACTAAATGACGATCCGAAGACAGACTCTAGCAACTCGTCGCTATCCTCCTAAACACCGTAATCGAAGAACAAAAATTTATAAAAAAAAAATCTGATCTTGGAAGACTCACTGCAACCAACAAGCATCTCCAGCCAACTCAATATTTATTTAGTTGCCTCCAGTTTCGCACGCTTGGTTGGCTGAGGTCCCCCTCCACTTGCGTGAGCCATCTGAGTTGCGGGCTTCCTCATCTGCGCTGTCCCTCGAGGGCGGATTCGAAGACTTTTCGAACCGGAGCATTGGTGTACATCCGCGCTACATATCACAAAGTTATATCTGTCGAGGGTGACGTTCAAACGTTGGTGTTGGGTGTCCTTTCTTTTGGGCTACCTATCTACACCACCTCCGTCTTAATACTCTCGAAAGCGCCATTCCAATTATGTCAATATCATCGTTATGAGAGTAGTTGGCCAATTTTTGTAAGATTCTGCCTCTTGTGTTGCCGCTTGAGTCTTAAACTATTCTTTCAATAATAATGTTAAAGTAATCGCATGACGGCGCATCGCCTTGTCGAAATCCTTATTTGACATTGAAGGTCTGGGTGAGCTCTTTATGGAACTTGGTAAACTAGTCTCCATCGTCATCTTGCACAAACAGACGATTTTGGCAGGGATGCCAAAATTAGACATAGCTCGTCTCTATAAATGCTGGCATACGCGGCCTTAAACTGAATGAATACATGGTGTGTATCGATTTGGAGTTCATGGGTTTTTTTTGCCAAAATCTGCCGTAGTGTGAATATTTGGTCGATACCGAACTTTCTAAACCCTGAAACCACTCTGATATGAAGCAATGAGGTAGTTGACGAACGGCTTCAGGTATTCACACAATGCGGCAGATAGGATCTTCTAGGCGATGTTAAGAAGACTGATGCGTCTGTAGTTGACGCAATTCAGAGGGGAGACCCTCGAGGATCAGATAAAATTCCATTTATCAGGCATGCTTTCGTACGACCATATTTTACCGATGGGGTGTTGTATGCTCCTTACCAAGTCATCGCCTGCCGCTTTGAAGAGCTCGGTAGTCAGATCGTCCGCTCCACCAGCTTTGTTGAACTTAGGCTTAGATATGGCTATCTTCACTTCATCCAGTTTGGGTGGACGGAATTGTTAGTCCGGGTTGAAAGGTTCCTCCTTGACAGCGATATTTGGTTCGTCATCGTCCTTATACAGTATATAGGAGTGCTCTTTCTAAATCCTCAGCATCGACTGCGACCCTACTACTATGTTCCCTTGTTTGTCTCTACAGGCTTCAGTTCGGGGTGTATATCCGTTGCATGCCTTTTTTACCTTTTGGTAAAAATTTTCGAATCCCATTCCTGAAGTGTCATCTCTCAATTTGCTCAACCGTGCGGTTCTCATGCTCATTGTTTTTCTTGCTGAAAAGCCGGTGTTCGTTTATCCTCTTCTGCTCGTAGAGCTCGTGAGCTGCTTTAGTCTATGCATCTTGCTTAGCTCCATGTGCTTGCCGGTCGTCAAACCAGGGGTTTCGTTGAGGTGACTGAGTGAAACCCAGTACATCAGAGGCATCTGTACTGCTTTTCGATACTTGATTCTGGCGGCATAGGAATCCCTTTGGAGATTGAGGGAAATTGGATCGGAATAGGATTTGTCGATATCTTGCGATTATAGCCGTCCGACGTCGAACTTTCTCACAGTATTAGCTTGAATGTGCAATGTTCGGGACATCCGCAATCAATCCGCTACAACAAGTTAATGCTCCGAGTCGATGTTGGCCCCTCGAAACGTTCAGACATCCTTAATACTGAAGGAGTGTTTCGAGTCGATTGCAATGTGGTCAATATGGTTGACGGTTGATTGATTAGGAGCTCCTCAAGTCCCTTTATGAATAACAAGATGCTGGATCCGCTTGCTAGTTACGAGAATGTTTCGCCCCGCCCCAAAATCGATTAGTGTGAATCCATTATCCGATTTAGTAGTAGTACTTTCCGACTGTACTAACAAAGATGCCCTTTCTTCCTAGCTTTGCACTAAAGTCGCCGGGGACAATTAAGGCTAATGGTGACAAATTTAGCCTCAATACGGATTGTTACGAGTCGCTCGTTAACATGCCGAATAGGATCTTCTTTTGCTTTCGTTAATAATCGGCGTAGTAGACGTCGCACTTGTATTGTATTTCTTGGACGGTGGTAACACCTGCGTTGCAGCTGTCCAGGGCCTCTGCTAGTTGTTCGACTGCACGAGGCCGATCCGAAGTTCGCTGTCCTTGTTTCGTTGGGAGGGCTATCAACAGTAGGTTCGTCCGTACCCGGAGCTTGTTGTTGCTTCGTAACTTAGGATTTTTGCCATGGCCGGACAGTTACCCCGGCGGCACAACCCTCAACCAGGAGGGCATTGAAAGACAAGCAACAAAACATTAGGGCTATGTGGAAGATAAATATTTCTTCGGATACTATTGTGGGCGAGGATGGTAAATCTCCGAACTCTGTTACCTAAGATACGAAAACTTAACTCCAACAAAGAGGTTCTTTGAATTCGAATACTCTGGTTTGAAACATAAACTGAATAGGAACCCCTGGTTCAAGGATCACGCAATCGCTCAAAGGCGACTACGTGTTAGACAGGGACCTGCCAATCTACGGGTTCTTAAGGTAGCCGGGGAATTGGTCAGTCTTTAGTTTTGCCCTTCTGCAGTTCGAGTTCAAACATTTTTAGACGGCTAAAAACTGTTGAGACTAGTTCGAGAATATCTAAATATAGTTTGAATGGATAGAAGTGTTGGTTGACAGTTGAGGGTTTACAGTCTTCTACGGTGTTTTAGTTACTGAAAAATTATAAAGTCTTAGTTATTATAACACTAAGTATAAAGTACCATAAATCCGATGATACAATATAATATTTTGCTAACTTCGGGCTATTCTGTGGTATCGAACTCGGTGTAAAGTATACCTCTCCCATCACCATAAGGTATTCCTTTTGGGGTAACTAAAATTGCGTGGACTTCTTTGCGTTCAAAGTCGAAATTACCCCATGAAAGAGAAATTATTGCAGTTCCACCTTGAGGAAAATAGGCATTTTGAAAACAGAATATGCAATTCTAAGCCTAGGGCTAACTTAATTCAAGTTTCCCCCTTCTATTTTTGGGCAATATGCTTTGGTATACGAGTACAAACTAGTTCGATATGCATATGTATCTTTCACATTTTAAGTGCTTAGAAGTTTTATGATTACTTGAGCGTAGTAAGGCCAATCTTTTCTGGACATCTTGGTATCCGGATATCTGACAATAGGATAACTGTAGGTTCTGTGCTTTCGTGTAGAAAAATTTGTGAAATTGTCATTAAAACTGTCACTTTCACCGGTCTGCTAAATTTCTTTCGTATTAATCCAAATCCTATACACTATCTCAAAACAAAAGATACCACAAAAGGCTCTGGTAATTATTGACATATGTAATATGTTATGCGAAACCATTTGTAGCAATATCTCTTACGACCTGTCATAATGCCATCAGTCTGCAGCAAGTTGATTGGCATTTTACTTAACGGTCACACCTGCCGTTTTTTTTTTTTTTTTTTTTTTTTTTAATAAAAAAAAAATAAACACACAGCTAATGGTCTTGGGTATATTTGCAATTGAAATGCCTTCATCACTTCCTACCTGCGAATTTAAATTTAGAAATGAAAAAAGAGTTCGCATATTCTCGTACCATTCAACTTCTATCAGCCCGCCAGAAATCTTTAACTTTTGATTAACGACACAATGAAATAACGGTTTAAAAATAATTTTTACGATCCAATCTACGCATTCACACCTCATTCAAAGAAAATTGAGCAGAACATTCAACCGATTGGAGAGGAGTTCATCTAAAAATACTTGTACTCACCAACTATTTTTTGTAAGAGATCGAAGAAAAAAAGTATCTAAACGCCTCAAGTGGCTGGCTCCTTTGGTGGGCAGTTCGGCACTCATGGCTATGTATCTTCACATCCAGGTCGAAACCGAAGACCCTCAATTTATTGATGATTAATTAATCATTCACAGATATCTACTCTTTCACCTACCCTCCCTAATAATTCACATTAAAAGAATTTATTGTATTTTCTTTTCAACAACAAAAAAATAGAGAGGAAAATATTTGGCTTGCAATTTATATCGTTCCTAGGATTCCATCTGAAGATCTATTAGCCATAGTTTGCATCAATAGGCAACCATCAGATGCGGCATTTCATAAGTTAATTCATATAGGAGTGCTCGTATATAACATTATACATATATGTAACATATGTATGTACGTATGTACCTGACTGCGCGTAGATAGATAATATTTTGCTTTAATTTTAACGAAGAAAAATTTTAAATGATGATAATATCCCCCCGTAAAATTGGGGAAACATTTCAAATGATTCTTACATAAGTGATCGCCACTGAAATGTTGTTTTTATCTGCTTTTGGCTTTTGGCTTTTGTCTGCCATTTGGATGATGTGGACGATTTCTCATTAACCGAGGGCGGGAAAATTCAAAAGAAAATTTGTTTATCACACGTGGAAATACTTATAATATTTATAAGATCGTGCTGTATTTTTAGGCAATATTTGGAAACAAATGGAAAGTCCATTTGCCGTTGATGCTTTTATTTAAAATACGATTTATGATGACGAAGGTTTCTGATAAACCTCAAATCAATAGGCACACATACTCGTACAAGCATATCCGTAATTATACAACCGAAGGCTAAATTAAATATAGATCGAAACTTACATTGTTGAATTTTTAATTTATTCTTGCCTTATGTAAAAGAGTTGTATTGTACAAAAGCCAAGAAATTTACGAATACTTTGAACTGGTTCAACTAACTTTTGGACAAAAAAGGTGTCCGCGTCTGTGGATATCACTTTTGGTTGAACTCGTATATCGTTCGATTAGATCTCCTCTCGTGACGAGAGGTTTTTGTTTTTTTTTTTAAAGAACTTAACACTCAAGAGGGTATTACTACTCTGAAAATGCCGGAGCACGTGTTAAGTTTTTCGGAAAATTGGATAGAGAGAGAGAGAAAGATATTTGGGCTCAGTGGTTATTTCGCTCCATGGATGGCGTCCAACATTTAATGCGGAGACCAAATTATTAGTGTACATTGACTTAGTGTTGTAGTAGTAAGTAGTAATATTTGTTTATTCTGTTACAATATTTACAAGTTTAACAAAAATAACAAAAATAAGCGTTGGCTTTTGCCGTCAGTCGAGAGAAAGAAATTAATAAATTTGTAATTACTAAAAAGCTTCATTTAGAATTTTTAGCCTATAATTCAATGCACATTTTAGAAAGTTGTGTAAAGTGTTCCAGTTTGCGCCGGTTAGGATGTTTGTGATCTCATTTTGTGATAGGACATTTTTTCCCCAAAAGGATCTCCCGATTGAACTTAATATGGGACATGTTTCAATAAAATGCCGGACATCCTCCTTCGTTCCCAGATTGCACAGTGTACAGTCGTCTCCTCCGTTGTTTCTGTATGGCATATACATCTACGAGTAAGCTTTTTTTAGACAGGACTCCAGCTTAACGAGAATCCAGCTGTAAATAGGCTATCAGGGTTAGAGAATTGTTTTATCGGTCCGACAGAGGAAAACCGAAAAAAGTTTCAACGGGCCAGAAATGACTGCAACGTCTTTCTCAAGTGTGTTAAATTCCAATACGACCAAAAACTGAGGCAAAAAATACTGCAATGTCCCAAAGGCAGTAACAAATTTTGGTCGTTCGTCATAAACATTAGAAATTCCGCTTCATCCTCCATCCCAACGCTCGCTTACAATGACATTCCAGCTGTCAGCTCTTTGGACAAGGCCAATCTGCTTGCTGCACACTTTTCGGCTAGCTCAACACTCCCAGATTGTGCTTTGCCCCCGCCTACACTTGAGTGCGTCGAATATTCAATGGGACGAATCCACTTTCGCACTCGTGTAGTAGCAAGAGTACTTAAAGATATCAACATGCATAAATCCACTGGTCCAGATAGTATATCTCCCCTTCTTCTGAAGAGGTATTCTTCCACGCAGGTAAAACCACTACTACTCTTTAGGACTCTTTCCGAGCAGATGGAAAATAGCATTTATCCAGCCCGTCCCTAAAAAAGGCGAATCTTCTTCTCTCTCCTCCTACAGACCCATTGCACTTAAGTCCCTTCTCTCCAAGGCCATGGAAATGCTGATAAACCGTCAGCTCATGAAATATCTCGAAACACGAATACTTCTTAATGACCGGCAATATGGTTTTCGCAGCAACAGGTCCATTGGTAATTTGATGGCATGTCTCACCGAAAAGTGAAACCAAAGCGTACATCAGTTTTGCGAAAGCAAGATAGTTGCACTTGACATTTCTAAGGCATTTGACAGAGTTTGGCATCAGGCTCTTTTGTCGAAAATACGTGCTTATGAGATCGATTACTCTCTTCTTCAATGGATTAGAAATTACAATCCGGAACGTACAATCTAAGTTGTCTTGGATGGTTTCAAGTCTGATATTCACAAAATAAATGCTGGTGTGTCCCAGGGCTCCGTTCTATCTCCGACACTCTTTTTAATTTGTTTCAATGATCTCTTGTCTGCCACTTCTAATCCAATATATTCCTTTGCTGACGACAATACTTTCTGCTTTTCATATTCGTTTCCGGACTCACGTCCCTGCTCTTCGGCTGTAGAACGGGAACGGCAGCGTAAATTTTGATATTAACAGCATAACTAATTGGGGAACCACTAACAGAATAGAACTTAATGCTTCCATAACACCATGCTGTCTGCTGTCGTTAAAGTCAAATTTGAACACCCAGCCATTATCCATGAATGGCACTTGCATCGTCGAAATCGATATACTTTCCATTCTCGGTATGTGTGTCAATGAAAACTTACTTGGAATGACCACATATTCGGTGTCGTCAAAAATGCTTCGAAATGTCTAGGTTTCCTCAAGCGATGTAAGAGGAGGGGGTAACCCTCTGATCTGGCCACGATATATGCATAAGGCATTCATCCGCCTAAAATTGGAGTACAATGTCCACAACTGGTCAGGTACTCCTAAAACATCTCTGCACCTGCTAGATAGGATTCAAAACCGTGCGATAAAACTCATTGGTGATGCTAATATCAGTCATTTAATTGACATTCTCGAACACCGACGTGATGTCTCCACTCTCACTTTGTTTTATCGCTATTTCCACCACCAGTGCTCCATCGAAATCGCCAGTAGCATTCCGCCCCTTCAAACTTTCAACCGTAACACACGTCTCGCTATGAATGCTCATCATTATACCCTCAAGCCCTAAAATATCGTGATTCTTTCCTAAGCCGTACAACTCGCTTATGGAATGCCCTGTCGATCTCTATGTTTCCTCATGTAAGTCGTTATAACTTACAAACATTTAAAAACAATGTACATCGGCACCTGTCTTTTATTTCCTTCGCCGCGCTGTGTACGAACACTTCAAGGGTACAAAAACCCCTTGAGCTCATTATAAAAAAAAAAAAAACCAAATGCGCTATTGAAATTTCCCGATAGTACACATGAACAGCTACGTCTACTGATTTCCTTCTGCAGTACTCAAATTAGGAATTTGATCGCATAACTCTAAACAAATAGAAGTTTCTGTTCGCATTTCAATTAATCTGGCTGATCTAAACACTTTTACAACGGTGTGGAAACTTTAGTATTTTCGTTTGCAACATATTTGGAATGTACATCACCGGACTCTGCTTCTCAACAATTAGTGTTATGAAATTTGTGCGTCAAACGAAGCCCTGGAAGACATTTTAACGATATGTTACTCCATGATTTTATTGAATGCTCTTTAGCTTGGACCACAAGTACACTGCAAATTCGTACAGTCTTGCAGATAACTTTATTTCAGAAAATTGACAATAATTACAACAGATCGTCGGTTGTTGCCCCGCTGGTATTCTCAGAACTGTTTATACAAGCCAGTTATGTAGTCCTTGCTCTTGACTGTCAGTATTTTTGTACGATGAGCCCGCATTCAAGACATTCTGATCACTCTTTAGATGTTTCCCATTTCACTATCAGCAAGGAAAGTGATGTTGAATTGCATAATGCCTTACCTGATGATATAGACTACATAGAGTGTGATATCTTATCAAGACCAGAAATTGCTCCCACACTATCTTCTACTTCTCTTTGGCAATTCTTTGAGAGCTGAAAAAAAAAACAAAGTTGCGAGGTGCTACCTCAACGATGTGGCAAATGTAGTTTCTGCCTTTCTTAAGACACATTCTTTGAAAATAATAATAAAAATATACGAGTACGTTTATCCATATAAATTTGTAATGATCTAATTGTAATGTTTTAATTTGCCATTAATTAAATTTTTCTACAAATTGCATTTAAAGAAAAAGGAAGACAAGCGAAGAATGCCATATTGTGCTATTGCAATGCCTCTTAAAAAGTTTTATCCTAATCTTTGGAAACGACAATTCTTTAAAAGGTATGAAATTTCACCCCAGGATCGTTATACCAGTAGCGCTTGACTTAATCCAATTTTGTATATCCACATATTTTTGCCCTAAGATATATTGTATCAAATAATAAGTATTCGTAGTCTTAATTGCTGGCAGATAAATTAAAAGTAGCATTTTTGCTTGTCGCTATTATAAATTACCACAACTGTGTCCTTAGTCAATCGGAAGATTGAAAGCAATATCGCTTTAGCCATATGTTGAACTGACAATGTACCAATCACAGAGCTTCAATTACAGTGGATTAGAAATATTGAATCCGAATGTTAAGCAAATCGTCGATAGAAACCAACTGTTAACTGAACCCTAAGTTACGAGGGTAGTCCCAGAAGTACCCGAACTAGCAGAGAAAACACAAAAATATTGGGGAAAAATATGTTTATTTCTCTGCGTAGTCTCCTTTTAGTGCAATATACTTTTCCCAACGATGTTCAATAGCTTCGATACCCTGTTTATAGTGAGAATCGTCGAGGTCCTTAAAATAGCCATCAACCGCAGACTCCACTTCTTTACTGTTGGCAAATCTTTTACCACCGAGTCATTTTTTCAAATTCGGGAATAGCAAATAATCCGAGGTGGCTGTAATAAATCTGGCGAATAGGGTGCATGAGGAAGCTATTCAAACTTTAACTCATTGATTTTGGCCATCGCGATGACGGATGGTACATTGTCTTGACGAAACAAAACTTTTTACTTCGCCAAATGCGGCCGGTTTTTTCTTGATTTCATCTTTCAAACGCTGCAATAAGTTCACATAATACACGCTGTAGATTGTTTTTCCTTTCTGAAAAAAAAAACCAAAAAACTGACGCTTGCCTGCAGATGGAACTGCAGGCAATCGTCTTCTTTGGAGTCGATTCTCCCCTTTGAGTCCATTGTTTTGACTGTTCCTGCTTCTCGGGCGTGAAGTAATGGACCCATGTTTCATCCATGACTATGAATCGACGCAAAAACTCGGCTTTATTGCAGTGATTGTAACATGCTCGCCAAAAACTCGATTGTAACAACCTCACGACACTGTTTCTGTTCCATCGTGAGTAATCGCGGCACCCATGTTGCGCACAGCTTCCTCATGTAGACTCTGCCACAAAATATTTTATTGTTGTAAGCGAAGGAGCAGTGTCCCCCAGAGTACAATCCAGTTCCATTTTGATGTTGTATTGGATTGAGGCCTTTCAAATGAAAGTATTGTATCACATAACGATGACCAATTTTTTCCATATTTAAAAATTCATTGAGAGCGTTCACTGGTTGTCGAACAAATACTAAACAACATAGCGTCGTGAAACTTCAAATTTAAGCCTTATAAGGTTGGTGCTTTCTACAATTATCAGTCTTTTTAAACAACAACTGCCTTCTATACGTCAGGTCAGGTACTTCTGGGGCTACCCTCGTATGTGTAGCAAGTACATTTGATTCTGTGTAATTCAATGCGACAAATAAGATTAATTATACAGTACAAGTTGTCGATTCTGGAAGCAATTAAAGGAATAAGCTAAGACTTACTTGAATAAAGTCGTTCTCATAACGAATAGAAATACACTATTAGTTGGTTGGATTGTTTATTCATCCATTATGTTAAAAATTTTGACAAAACATCAAAGCTGAATAAGATCAAGCTGATGCAGTAACTAAGGCCACAAGACCATGGCTTGCGATAATAGTTCGCAGATCCCTATCTGCTTGAGCAGCTTGAAGTCAAGCCTCATTTTTTGTGACCAGGCTCATTTTGGTCTCAATAGATCTGGAGTGAGGCAAGTTCAGAACAGACTCATGAGACTCAATTACACTCACAAATGTTCATATCGTGGTCTTAATGCTGGTGGCAACCATATTTTTTTCAAAAATGAGGCCAAATTTCTTGAAACAGTAAATCGCAACATCACCAAACAATGATAAGTGATTATTTCTTCGACAGTATTTAGGAGATTGATCCGGACGATAACATATATGATTCCATGGGGATGGCGTTACATGTCATACTCTCCATGGAACCATTAACTTACTGAGGACTCGGTTCAACGACAATATTTTATTGCACAATGGACTTCTTGTGAGCCTGTGTAAAGTTTTTGATGTATTCTGATAAATTTTAAACTATTTAAGGCTTGAGAGCCATTATTCAGGGCGTTTTTGTCTGTGGAGAACCTCGAATGCTTGATAGAGTGACTCAAATTTGGACCGAGAGGGTATGCCGATTTTTAGTTCAATCTCAATTTCCCTCGTTGTTTCTTTCACTATTGACTATTGATTTTGTAGCAATCCGTGAAAATTGGACTGCACGTCTTTTTTGAATCAAAGATTAACCAGACCCAGGTCTGAAGGAGAAGTCCATCTCAAACATTGCGCAATTTAAAGCAGTGGTCGCAGTTCGTAAGATGACAATATTTCATCTTTACATATAAGCCTGGCCAAGGGCAATAAAATATTCGGTTGTGTCCAGTGAAAAGTCATTTACTATGGTGGTATGACCTAAACAAAAGTAGCAGAGCACCGTTTTATAGAAAGTTACTGGCCATATCTCAAGCATGGATTTCGTCCATAAAACAAATGGTGCATACACACTCTTGCGTCGCTTCTTAGGCAGAACACAGAGAACTGTCCCCTTTGCTGATAAATATATGTACGAGTAATATTCATGGTTCTGGCATCATTGGTGAACCCTACGCTAACTTGGATTGTGGCCTGTATTTGATATTATCGTTTGCGGTAATCGTTGGTATGAGGTAGTTAAATATATATTTAATACTATACAGTGTTTACTTACTTACTTACTTAACGGGCTCCCGACCCGTAGAGAGCTTCTACCTGAGACACTTCAGTCTTCCATCCTCTACGATCCCGGGCACGCTGCTTCCAATTATCGAGACCAAGCGCTCTGGTATCCGCGATAGCTTGGTCTTTGAAACATAGCTTCGGTCTTCCTTGTCGTCTCGAACCTGAGGGCTCAGATTCGAAGATTCTCTTAGCTGGATCATTGTTGTCCATTCGCTCGATGTGGCCGAGCCAATGGTAGTCGACGTATTTTGGCTTTTTGGACTACATCCACATCTTGGTATAGCTCATAGAGTTCGCTGTTGTAGCTTCTCCTCCATTCGCCTTCCTCGCACACAGGACCAAAAATCCGTCGAAGAATTTTTCTTTCGAAGGAGCCCAGAATTAGCTCTCCCTTCCTGCTTATTGTCCAGCACTTGGCGCCAATTGCTTTGCCAAACCGAAGTAGCAGCGGTTTCCTATGGTAATTCTTCGTCGGATCTCCACTAGGGTGTCATTCGTGGAGTTCATGTTTACTCCGAGGTAGATGAACTCCTTAACTACCTCGAAATTGTTGCTATCAATAGTGACGTTTTGTCCTAGGCAGTGGACAGATGATTCTTTGTTTGTTGATAGCATGTACTTGGTCTTGTCCTCGTTTACTTTCAGGCCAACGAATTTCGCCTCTTGTTTAATCGCCGTGAAAGCCTCTATCGCGGAACGCTGCGAGCGCCCGATGATATCAATATCTTCCGCATGTCCCAGGAGCTGGACGGACTTGGTGAAGATAGTGCCTTCCGTGTTGACACCTGCCCTGCGCACTATCTGCTCTAGGACGAGATTGAAGAAATTACATGATAGCGCATCATCTTGCCGAAATCCGGTGTTTGTTTGAAATAGTTCGGAGGAGCTACTTCCAAACTGCACGTTGCAGTGCGTATTTTCGAGTGTCACGCGACACAACTGGATCAGTTTTGCCGGGATCCCGAATTCGGCCATCGCCATATAAAGCTCCTGACGATTAATGCTATCATATGCGGCCTTGAAGTCGATGAAAAGGTGGTAAGGCTCGACTTGAAATTCGTTGGTCTTTTCTAGGATTTGTCTCAGTGTGAAAATTTGGTCTATAGTAGATCTGCTGGGCCGGAAGCCACACTGGTACGTGCCGATTAGTTTGTTACAGAACGGTTTCAGACGTTCACACAATACGTTGGATAGGATCTTATATGCGACATTAAGCAGGGATATGCCACGGTAGTTCTTGCAAGACATAGGATCACTTTTTTTATAGATGGGGCATATGGAGCTGATAGTCCAGTCGTCGGGCATGCTTTCTTCCACCCATAAGATTTTCTTAAGATTTTTTATAGCTAAGCCAACTTCTTCTATACTGGGTGGTGGAACTGGTTCTACATTGACTGGACGTGGGTTCTCTTCTTGCCCTATCACTCTTTCTACATGATGTCCATTTAGCAGTTGCTGGAAATGCTGCTTAAACACATCTACTATTCCCTGTGCTTCGGTGACTAGGTTTCCTTCGGTGTTTCGAAGTGCTTGTGTTTCGGTTTTGAAGCCAGCAGCCAGTTGCTTGGCTTTCTTATAAAACCTCCGGATGTTGTTTCGATCACGAGACTCTTCGATCTCCCTGAGCTGGGATGCTGCGTAGGCTCTCTTTTTTCTACGCAGGATCTTCTTCTCTTCCCTCCTTCTAGCTCGATACTCTTCCCTTGCTGCCCTTGTTTTGTGCTGCAGCATTTTCTTGTGTGCATCTTCTGTCACTTTTGTCCTGTAAACGCATTCATCATCATACCACGGGCTCTTTCTCTGGAGCGGCTGATACCCTAAGATGGTTTCGGCTACCTCCTTGATGATATCGCGATACTGGCACCACTGATGGTTGGCGTCTATGGGACGTGAGTGCACAGTGGAGAGTTTCTCACTCAGGCGCTCTCTGTAGTCTCTGGCTACTCCAGGTGTGCTAAGGCGTCCAACGTTGAATTTCTTTTTCTGGGTGGTTCGCAGTTTCTTCTCGTTGGACAGTCGAGCTCTGAATTTAGCCGCAACAAGAAAGTGGTCAGAGTCAACATTTGCCCCTCGGAATGTGCGCACGTCGATGATATTGGATGCGTGCCTCGCATCAATTAGCACATGGTCGACTTGGTTGGCGGTTCGATGTGTGGATCCTTAACCTTGGAAACCTAGTGCAACTTATCACCGTGTTACGAGCTGTAGCAAAATCGATTAGTCGGTAGCCGTTGTCTGTTGTCGTTTCGTGGATTCTGTGCTAACCAACTAACCGGCCAAAGATGTTTTTCTTTCTGACTTTAGCATTGAAGTCCCCGAGTACAACTTTGACATCATACTCCGGACAGGCTCCGTAGGCTCCATCCAGGAGCTTATAGAACTCCTCCTTGATGGGTTTTTCAGCCTCGTCGGTAGAGGAGTATGCACATATTAGGCTTATGTTTTGGAAGGTAGCTTTTATGCGGATCACAGACAGGCGATCACTTATAGGCTTGAGGTCAATGACTTTTGACCTGAGCCGATTTGACACGACGAATCCGCACCCTAATACGTGCAATCTTTTATGGCAGCTGTAATAAATATCGCAGTGTTTACACTAATAAATAAATCATTTATTCTATGATTAATCTTGAATAGATGCAACTGATAAAACCCTAATCGTGATTTTATTTGTCGTATGAGACATTTAGTTCGTTTTACTCGTATGTATTGTTCGCAGGAAAAATAATTCTCATGAATGAAGAAGCCGCTTGGTAATGATTTAGATAAATTTGTCAAATATCCATATTTTCACATTTCACGTATCGAGACGCCTAGCTTCTCGGTTTGTTTAGTAGTACAGTGCATTCTCGATTATCGCAACTAATTAAAACGAGAGTAGTTGCAATGACCGAGGTTGTTGCAATAACCGAGTAAATTTTGTTTAGGCTCAATTCGAGAAGAAAAGCGAAAATGAGAAAACCAATACTTACTTACAAACTTTTATTCAATCTACTATGATTCTAATAAGAAACAAAAGGAAGTTAGTTCATTTAGATATAGGTACATAAATATGCATAGTTCTCTATACATGTGCTATTATGTTCTTTTGAAAAAATTGTACATTTTTGTTTGGATTTTTTGGGTTGTTAGATTTTTTAAAATCGCTATTTCTCGCAGTTTTTGAAGACTTAAAATTTGTTCTAATGCGGGCTGAATTTTGTTCAGCCCATCGAATTGCTGTGTTGAAAGCTTGTATTGCTGTCTCAGCCTTTATTTTGGGAGCAGGAATCTCAAGCTCGGGCCCACTTTCACTGGGTCTTTCTTCATAGTTTTCGTGATTGTTATAAATGGTTTCGCGTACCTAATCATTTATGTTTTCATTCGAAATGGATTCACTGCGGGAAATATCATTGAAGAGAGTTGATTTGAATTCTACGACCGCGTTTTCACTGATAATTTGAGCTCTAGCTGTGCTCAAAGGTAGCTCATCTTCAACTTCCCAATCACTATGAGAAGCCATCAACACATTCTAGCATTTTTTGACTGAATGTACCTGCAATCCATCCCATGCGTTAGATAGAAGGCAACTTGCATTTCGAAGATTGAATGCTTTAATTTTTATTTCAAGGTCTGATCCCTCACATCCAATTAAAAACTCCAATAGACTTTTTTTGTAGTGCAACTTTGTCAAATTTATAACGTTCTGGTCCACTGGCTGAAGGATATCAGTGCAATTTGCAGGAAAACACATAACAACGAGCATGCCGTCATCATGCATAATGACGGCGTGATACATGCGTTTACATATTTAAATAGCATTGTATAAACAGTTAGTGTTAGTAGCACTGAGAGTGCGGAATGCACGATATGTTACTCCGAATTTTGATTGTTAGTCACGACTTACCTACAGCCGGTGAAATTTTGTTACATCAGGCACAAATGTTGAGTGGAACCATTGTTCAAAGAATGCTAACGTCATCCAAGCATTTTTATTTGCCTTGTATACAACGGGCATGTGATCAAAATTTTTAAAAGATCGTGGGTTTACAAATTTGCCGATGACGAATAGCTTAACTTTGTGCAAACCCGAAGCGTTAGTCCAGGCGAGAAACGTGATTCTTTCTTTGCTTGTCTTTCAGCCATGAGCTGACGATTCCTTAAAACCTACAAGGGTTTTGTTGGGCATAAGTCGGTAGAATAGCCCGGACTCATCGGGGTTTTAAATTTGATGGGGAGTCAAATCGAGCTCTCTGACTTTTTTAGTCAAGAAAGGATCTACAAGCTGCGGTTCATTTGAAAGTGTTTTTCCAAAAATTTTCAACAGGCAAATTCCGTTTCTTTTCTTAAAATTTGCCACCCAACCATTGCTTGCATTAAAAGATCCTGGCATCTCCTTTTCATGCAATGAGCACGCCTTTGTTTTTAGGACCTCGCTGGAAATTGCCACATTTAGCTTTCTTTGATTTAGGAACCACTTGTACAAAGCCTGTTTCCGGGTCCACATTCAGCATTAGAAACAAACTTTCTTTTCGTTTTATTCCGCTTATTGTAGATTTATGAACATTATACTCACGGCATATTGATTTAAGTGAAGCTCCTTTATTAATTTTTTCTAAAATTTCACTTTTATTTCTAATTGATAGTTTCACAATTTTTTTTTGTAACACCCATTTTTCGAAACAAACCAACAACAGAATCTTGCATTCAATGGATACATTCATACAACTTCATCGTACCATCAGTTAAAGGCACTCAAAATTGGCGGTAAAATAACTGCCCAGACAAAAGGAAAACTCAAAACACAACATAGCCCAGAACCAGGGTAAATAAAGATATATAAAAATAAAAGTTGCAGTTATCTAGCCCAAATTATTTGAAAAGTTGCGATTACTGCGTCAACAATAATATAAATTCAGCTGTTGCGAATATCGAGGAGTTGCGTGAATCGAGAGTTGCGTGAATCAAGAGTTGCGTTAATCGAGAACGTACTGTAGTTTCATCGGCCAAGCTAACAACCAAGATTTCCGTCCCGTTTGCTTGCGATATTATTTTATGTGCACTTAATGAGTCCTACTGGTTTATATAAAGGTAATTATCTAAAGGCTGACTACTACTCCCCAGTTCCTTATCCACTGGTAGTGTTGAGTATTTTCAGCGTCTAGTGAACGCAAGATTAGTCTGCCTATGTAGACAAATAAATCTGGGAACGCTTACGATGAAACAAAACTATCAACTCCAGCAAGAATAGCCAGTCTCTAAATTTGTCTAAAAAGTGACTTCAATTTAGAGCTTCATCCTAGAATTTTCGACCACAATATTAAGCGGCATCTACTAAGAATACGGTCTTAGATAATTAGGGTTCATATATAGAAGGATGAAACTGGGTGAAAATTCCGAAATGTCGGCTTCATCTTTTTTTATGAAATATTGGATATCTTTTTCATAAAGATCTCAGGTTAAAAAAATATCTTATCAACGCGAAAGTTTCATCGTAATGAAAATAAGAACAGTTATAAATGTTACTTTCATTTTTGAATAGTACGAGTATGTACGAGGGCGGGTCTTTTGGATTAAAACACAGATTTTTTGATAAAAAAATAATTTTATTTTTCAACGTAGTCTCCCTTGAGCTCTATACACTTTGTCCAACGCTTCTCCAATTTTTTTATCCCTTCCAAAAAAAATGATTTGTCGAGGTCCTCAAAATAGGCCTTTGTTTGCGAGATGACTTCATCATTGGAGTCAAATCTTTTTCCACCAAGACATTTCTTCAGGTTTGGGAACAAGAAGTAGTCGCTCGGAGCCAAATCTGGAGAATAGGGTGGATGAGGGAGCAATTCATAGTCCAATTCATGGATTTTTGCCATGGCAACTGCACATGTGTGCACCCTTGCATTGTCTTGGTGGAAAAGAACATTTTTCTTGGCCAAATGAGGTCGTTTTTTTTTCAAATCGTCATTGAATCGGTCCAATAAGTTGGCATAATATTCCCCATTGATTGTTCTTCCCTTTTGAAGGTAGTCAATGTGGATTATCCCGCGTGCATCCCAAAAAACAGTCGCCATAACTTTATTGGCTGACAAACCCACCTTGGCCTTCTTTGGCGCCGATTCACCCTTAGAAACCCACTGTTTTGACTGTTGTTTGTTCTCTGGTGTGTTGTGATGGATCCATGTTTCGTCCACGGTTACAAAACGGCGCAGAAACTCCTCCATATTGCGATTAAACAACGCCAAACCTTCCTGTGAAGTTGTTACACGATTGCGTTTGTGGTCGACTGTGAGCAAACGCGGCACCCATCTTGCGGAAAGCTTTCTCATGCCCAAGTGATCATTCAAAATTGAAACCACTGAGCCATGCGAGATCCCTACGGCTTCCACAATCTCTCGCACTTTCAATCTTCGGTCGGCCAACACCATATCGTGAATTTTTTCGATTGTTTCGGGTGTAGAGACCTCAACTGGGCGTCCAGGACGTTCGGCATCTTCAGTGCTTGTACGGCCACAACGAAATTCAGTAAACCACTTTTTTACCATTGAAATCGATGGTGCAGAGTCCCCATAGTATTTATCAAGCTTAGCCTTGGTCTCGGTAATGGTTTTTTTTCGCAAGAAATAATGCTTAATAAGCACACGAAATTCACTTTTTTCCATTTTCTCCTCAAATTAGTGAGTAGTCTGATAAAAATAGCTGTCAAACACTGTCAAACTAACTGACGCAGCAAGTTTAAATTTTGACAGAAGTCAACTGACAGATGCCTATTGACAGGAGCAGTGTTGCTGTTTCAGTAAAGAGGTCAGAAATTCCAAAAGTCACGGACTTATTGACCCGCTATCGTAAATAATTTTTTCCATTTCACTGAGCTGACGTGCTTTTCTCAATCGTTTGCATTCCACAGCATTATGTGCTTTTAGATTGCCAACAGTGCGGATAACCTTGAGCCCTCTCCGGTTCAGTAAATTGAACCGTCAAGTATTCATACCTTTTGCACCCAATGGCTCCAGCACAAACATCGCGAATTTCCCACCACCTTTTCATCCACTTGTTATTCTCTCTAAATTCAATTAGTGGTGATTAGGGCCAGTGATATGGTTTCAACTTAAACATTGACCGCAATTGCTCATTAAAAGAGAAGAACGCGAAAAAAATCGCGAACTAAAACGGAAAAAAAAAATTTACACAAAAAACAATAACAAGAAATCCATCAGTTTGGCAATAAAAACTTAACAGCTACCCCTTTCTACTTTTAGCTACCAATTTAGTTGTTATTTTTCTATTTTTGAATTGTTAAAAAGATAAACATAAATTTTCCACAAACCAAACAGAAGAAAAAAAACCCTACATATTGTATATAGATACTCGTATACGGAAAGAAAATATTTGCTTGAGTTGAACATTTTTTACCGGCGTTTTTATTACATCCATTTGGCCTCTGTTTCGGAAACAAGAACGCCTCTGACGTCATTCTATGTTATGGCTTAAATTTTTATTTTTTTTTTCTTTAAGAAAAGCCAGTCAACGAATTTTCCAATTCTGTATCGGGAACAATAATTTTCGAATTAAAAGCGAAATCAAAGAAAACACTAACCCGATACATTTTTTTTTTTTCTCCGAAAAACCATTGCGTCGAAAACGTTGAACCATGGACTTTGGATATACGAGCACTCGTACATATTTACATAGTACATACGTAGTACGAGTATTCAAACATCACAGATAGCCAGATGGATTCGCCAATTGTGCACGCAATAAACATTCGAATCCGTTTGTTATACTGATATTTACTCATTTCGGACAGAATATGATTTTGAAAATAGATTTTCGAATTTCCAGTTGAAACGAAAACGCCGACCGGTTGCTGGAGTCAAACAAAAGATATCAATTGGGACAGAGTGCGCCATTTCCATGAAAGTGGTCTGCGCAACTTGGTGAAATTTTAGATAAATTTTGAGTGCCACCCGAGAAACTTAAGTATTAACGAATGTTGTGATAGAAAATGGTGAAAATGATCGACTTGGACCGACATTCTGAGTGTCCTCTATGGGAGGCTATGGCAGGACCACAGGTTCCCTGGACTGGAATGCGATATGCATGCCTCAAAGTGTTGCATGCTTATTGTAAAGTATTCGATAGACAGGAAATTTATGATCTCATTGTAAGGTAAGATGTCATTGCTGTTGTTATCGTTGGTGTTTTGTTGTTAAATTTTACTAAAAAAAAAAAAAAAAAAAAGCAATTTCCTCCTCATCAAGCGTGCTGTGATATTTAATTTGAAAAGTTAAAGAAGCTAATCAAAACATTCATATTCTTTGGTACACCATGCCAACAAATTAGCATTTATGATTAATTAACTTTTTTTTTTTTTGTAATAAGAGACCACATGTGGATATGGCGCCCTCCTACTCAGTTGTTTGGGTGAATATACATGCGGCATTTCATTAAAGATCGGTATATTTACTGGCACCGGTGCCAAGATCCTGATTTGGAATATGAATTTGTGTGTCATTTTAATTGGTTTTCGGAGTAAAGATACAGTTTAATTTGTATTTATTCTGAACCATCAGTAGGCGCTCATTAATTGCATATGGTACCTTCATAATCTATAAACAAAACCCCATGTTATTTAAATTGATTTTCTTTTTTCTTTAAGATTAATTGATATAGCTATATCTTTACGACTCGTTCTCTGACTAAGCTGGAAATAACGACTAAAGTCATAGAATAGCCTTACCTGAAATAGTGGAATGGAATTTTATTTAATTAGTTTTTGAATTAAGGAAGAACTTTTAGATAAATAGCATTTACCTTGAGTATATTCAAAAATTTCTCCATCTTAGCCATCTTAGCAACTAAATGCTTATTTTAGTACCTACACGGTTTTTAATTTAATACCTTCTGTACTGTCATGCAATATACGAGTAATACTAAATATTATTCGAATTATCCATCTCTGAAAACAGTCGTTGCCCATGCATCTACGCTATAAAAAAGGACTTAAATTCAATTAATTTTGAATGCTATTTTTTTACTTACGTTTTTAATTTCATACTAGGTCAATGCTGCTACAAAAATCTTTCATTATAATGGCGCACGCAGATCGCGTATTATACAGAATAATTTTTAATTAGCGTGCTACTCTTACCTTTTTAAAGGGCGTCCCAAAATTGACGCAAGAAGTAATTTTGATATAAAACACAGTTTTTTAATTAAAATTTTTAATTTGTTTAATGATTCATAAAGTGTACAGTATAGAGAATAGCATATCGGATAAATCGCTTTCACGGCTTTGCTGGCACATGCGCACTTTTTTTTAAAATTTTCCATGACTGTTTTGCAGAAACGTTGCTGGATTTCATTAAAACAGCCTTGAATTTACTCCTTCAAGGCGTGGGTGGTCATAGGCTTGTTGTCATAAACCCAAACTAAAAAAGGCCAACAAAATGACCAGGAAATGGCTTATGCAATAATTAGATTTTTTCTTGGGCTGTATGGAATGTGGCACCGTCTTGTTGAAACCACACGTCGTCCACATCCATATTTTGCAATTTAGGCGCAAAAAACTAGATTACCATGTCGCGATAACAAGCACCATTAATTTCTTTTTGCCTGAGCAGCCACATTTTCAAAGAAAAACGGTCCGATGATGCCTCCAGCCCAAAATCCGCACCAGCACCAAGCAGTGGGTGGCCGTTGTTCAAGTGGTAGTGGACGGAAGTTTCGGTGTTCGAATTCCAGCCTCGCCCGAAAGATATATCATCCATTTTTTCAGTTAACGAAAATCAAGCAAGACCAGTAGTTCACTAGAAATCAACATCAAGGCAACTTCCACTAAGAATTTAGTCTTCCCATTAAATGTTGGAGGCCAACCATGCAGCGAAATAACCACTGAGCCCAAACATCTTTCTTTCTCTCTGTATCCCATTTTCTAAAAAAAACTTAACACATGCTGAGGCATTATAAGTCTATTCATACCCACTTGAGTGTTAAGTTCTTTTAAAAAAAAACAAAAAAAAAGTGGCAAGCTGTGGACGCATTTGTTTCTCAACAAGCAGTCTTGGATTTTTATTTTTGAAATATTGCTGAACAGTGAAAACTCGTTGTTCTTTCGTGTAGTGCTCCATTTTTAATAACCCTGAACTGATAGCTGTTACGCTGTATTTTTTTTTTCGCCGGCAACACTTTACAAATAGCGCAAACTTCAGATTTTTCGTGAATTTTAGGAAACCCTTTACATACAGGTTCTAGCTTGGACATCAACTTTCCATGGAATTCAATTCATTTTCCTTTTTCAGATAATTATAACTTTATTCTTTATATGAGGCCAGTTACTATATCGTTAAAAGCGAACAGAAAATAAAGAGTGGTATAAATCTAGGTATTGACCCGAAACAGTATATGCAACTTAAATAAAAACAGTCTATTCAAAAGGTTCACGGACTGATTTTGTTTTTATAAAGAAAAAACGGGTTAGGGCAAAACTTGTTATTTAATTTTCAACATACTCGTAGTACATTGCCCTCTCTATACAAATTTTTGACCGGTTATAGAGCTACTGGAAAGCGCTCGAGAAGCCTATTTCCACGTCATCAATATGCTCTTCTTTCATGACAGTCTTAAGCGTCAGCTTAGGGAATAGAAAAAAAAGTCGGCCGGGGCCAGATCCGGTGAGTATGGTGGGTAATTAATCACAGAATCTGATGTTTTCGACCAATAACCACGAATACGCAGGAGTATTATCATGAAGCAAGAACCAGTCGCAGAAAAATGTTTCTTTTGCGAAGTTTATCATGTAAAATGCTATGAATACCTACCAAGGGTTGTTATTCGTTCTCATACCGTGATTACCATTTAAACACCTTAGTTCGACTCATCACCATACGTTATTTCCGACTTCCCCTTTATATTCTTATTCTTTTATTACTCGTATGTAACGCGTATATTTACATCTAAAGTTGCATAGTTATCCCATGTATCTACATTGCTACTGCGCCGCTTTTAGGGTTGAGTAAAGTTTCTGACCATTCTACAGGCCACTCTATTTTGGATCACCTCATTAGTGAAGCCAAGAGCTTGCTGATGCTCTCGCTTTGGAGTGATTCAATTATTTTTCTTTCGATCCCTTCTTGGAATATCGGCCAAAACTTGGTCCTCGATTGCTTTTTGAACCAGCTTTTGTAACGACCTTCGTTGAACATGACAAAACAAGTTGATTTTTGCTCAGTCGTTCAGTTTTCGCTACTAGCGATTTCTTAATATTTTTTTTTTCTTTTTTTTTTTTGGTATGTGAGAAATCTTCATAGACACTATAAGCTTCGGTGCTTGTAGTAGTGTTAGATTCTTATTCACTAAAAAACACCTCCCTTATACAGACTACGACTGAGTTCACACAAGCAGTTCTTCTTTTGCGTTTTATTTTGCTTTAATAAGATATTTTGCAGGCGATTTTCCATTGAAAATTCCTGCGTACTTTAAAAATTAAGCGCTGCTGATCACCGCGCTAGATCGAGAGATTTAGTCCTTTTCAAACGACGCAATAAATTTGTCTCGTCAGGGATCTGTTGAACAGAAATATTCGTATGTCCTTGTAGTCGATTTTTGTGTTTTCGCGCAAACATTTTAATTTCGTTCTCAACGTTTTTGACTCCTAGGTCTCTGTGGATATCATCGTTTCTAACGTACCACGGTGCATTAACAAACCCTTGAAGAACGTTGTTTTGGAATGCCTGTACAACGTTAACGTTACTAATTTTGGTACAACCCCAAAGCTGTATAGCATATGTCTAGACCGGTTTTAGCACTTTCTTGTATAACAGCAATTTGTTTTCTAAACTGAACTTGGAATAATTTCCAAGAAGCCAGCGCATGCCTCTATGCTTAATCTTAAGCTCTTCACGTTTTTTCTTTCTCTCCATTTAAGTTTAGCGTCGAGTGTCATACCAAGATATTTGGCCTCGTTCGCGAAAGAAATTCGTGCTGCATTGATAAACACAGGTAGATTATCAGTTTTCTTGAGAGTGGAGTTCACATGGACAGACTTGATTTCATTAAGCGCGATTCGCCAAGTCTTTGACCAATTGTTAATCGGTGTAAGGGCACGTTGCAACTTAGCAGTTACTTCTTTGACGGTTTTTGCTGTTGCCAAAATGGCAGTGTCATCAGCAAATGTGGCTAGCACAGTATCGTCCTTTTGCGATGTGTCTCTGGTAAAAAGCAAATATAGCCAAGAGCCAATTACACTTCGGTGCGGCACCCCCGCTTTTATTGTCTTAAAATTTGAATATTCGTTTCCGTGTCTGACACGGAAGAGTCGGTCATCTAGGAATGAACTTAAAATATGAAACAATTGCTCGGGTAGGACTTGTCGAAGTTTATACTTCAGCCTCACGTGCCATATTTTATCAAAAGCTTGCGAAACGTCAAGGAACAGACTAACTTACACTCGATTGTTCGTTCAATTACATCGGTTATTCGACGCATTTGGTTAACAGTAGAGTGTTGGCTATTGGAAGGTTCGTTGCCACGTCTAGCGTATTGACATTCTCTGGAAGCACTTCCCCGTTGACTGATTTGAACGTTTCTGCAAGATAGTCGGCGAAAACGTTTTATTGGGTTTTACTACATGAAATGTCTCTCATTCAGAAATAATAAGTTCTCGAGTATCTGAGCCCGAACGTTAAGTTTTCTTTTTTTTATAAAATAAAGTGCTACGTGTGCTTGACGTGTGAGAATTTTAGGTTTCGTTACAAGTACCGTTATTTTTTTTCTAGGAATTATTTACCATGTTGCCGGCAGTTCAAATTCGAACCCTCTTCCTTTACGGATTTAAAATGGGACATAATGCATCATTGGCAATGAAAAACATTAATAACGCATTTGAGGATGAAACGAACGCATTGTACGACGTTGGTTTGGAAAGTTCCATTCGTGAGATTTCAACCTCGAAAATGAACCACGTTGGAAGCCGGAAAGATTAGTTGAAAACGGTGTGGGAGATTGCACAAAGCATGGGAGTGTCTCCAATGACAATAAGTCGACACATTTCTCTCATAGGAAAGGTAAAGAAAGTAAAAACCAAAAACTACGGCGCCTGCAAATCTGCGCATCGCTTACATTAAGAAATCAAACTGAACCCTCTCTTCACCGGATAGTCACCTGTGATGAAAAATGGATCTATATGATAATCATAAAAAATCTGGGCAGCGGTTGTATGCAGATGAAAAACCAAAACACACCCCCCGATCTTCATCCAAAAAAGGTTATGGTGACAATTTGGTGGACATCGAAAGGACCAATCCACTTTTCATTTCTTCAACCCATGGAAACGATAAACGCTATCAAATATTGTGAGGAAATCGACATATTACATGCCAAATTGGTTGAAAAGTAACCTGCGTTGGGCAATAGGCACGGTTCGATGCTTTTGCATCACAATGCTAGACCTCATACCTCACAAGCAAGGGTGCAAAAACTGTTGCAGTTGGAATTTGAAATTCTTCCTCATACACCGTACTTTCCTGATATTTCCCCAAGGGATTACCATCTTTTCCGCAATCTGGATTCATTTTGCCACCAGAAGGTCTTCCGGAACCGCGCAGAGGTCATAAAAGCCTTTGAAGATTTTATTGCCTCAAAAATGCAGCACTTCTACGAAAAAGGAATATTAGACCTTGTATCACGTTGGAAGAATTTCTTAGATGCCAACGGATCCTATTTTGATTGAATAAAAATTTACGGAAAAATAATATTGACTTCTAAATTTTTATTATAAAATCGGACATTTCATGTGGTACAACCCAATATTCAGATTTTTTTAGGACCAAAACCGGATTTCTTAAGTATTATTGTATTTTTGTCATCCAGCATAAAGCTGCTTTATGGCAATTTAAATTTAATTGCTGTTCTGCTTGCGGCCAATGTTGCTATTATCTTAAGATATACCTACTATGTTAAATTTCTAGACAACTATATAAACGATTTAAAATCATCAAACACATATCATAGGGAGAAACCTTTTCATTTGGAAGCATTCAATTAACGAAATAACTTCCAGCTGTTTAATGTGACGATGCTTTTTTGCTTTTTAACAGAAATTATGTAATAGTACAATTCGTTTCGTTTTAAGTATTTACATATATAGGTCCTCCTGAATTTTAAGTTTAAATAAGGTATTCCTATAACAAGTACGAGTATACCTTATTTTTCCTTAATACAAATATATTTTTGAAAATTGAACCAAATCCCATGTGTCTGACTATAAATGCAAACAATTTTCCATACATGTTTATACTGGTGTGTCGTTAACTTCATATTATCCTCTTCGGGATTTCGATTGTCATAAATATTATCCCAAAAAAGGTCAATTATGATGGTCATCCTATATTAATTTGCCTTAGAACACTATAGGGGAGGTAAAAATAGGTTTCTTGAATTTGTCTCAGAACTTTTTTGACATGAATCAAATCAAATTGATTAATGGTTTATCATCCCTTATGACAATGCAAAGATTTCTGATTTCCAGGTAATTAAATTTGTATGTGGAATGCATTTCAAATCGGATAGGTGTCCTCTCAATTTGAACTTTGTCGCTTGTTTTTTACCAACAATAAGTCAGATGTCTTTCCTTTAGGATTATATCCCTGTAACATACCACCTTGATCAAGGTGGGATTTATTCAGAAAATTAAAAATACAAGTTTATTCATCTAAATCTACTCGTATATTGTCCTCTCCAAAGTAATCCCCATCGACTGCAACACACTTATGCCAGCGCTTGATCCAATCCTCGAAACATTTTTTATATTCGGTTTTGGTATGTCCATCAGCGCTTCCTGCAATTTTTCCATTACTTCCTCTCGGCTGCTGAAACGCGTTCCCCGTACTGGTTTTCTAACTCGATTGAACAGAAAGAAGTCACAGGGAGCCAAATCAGGTGAATTCGGTGGCTGTTGGATGGTATTTGTTGCATTTTTCGTCAAAAAATTACGAACAATGATGGCACTGTGCGTTATCATGGTGCAAAATCCACGAGTTTTCTGCCCACAATTCTGGTGTCTTTCGGCGAATTGCTTCACCCAAACGTCTCATAATGCCCAAATAATACTCTTTGTCTGGCCTTCTAGCAAAAATTCATGATGCACTACACCGTTGTAATCCATGAAAACCGTGAGCATTGCCTTCTTTTTTGACTGAAAACGACGTGGTTTTTTTGGTCTCGGCTCATTTGGTGAACGCCATTCACTTGGCTGATGTCTGGATTGCGTGTCGTACTCTCGTCTTCAGTAATGATCCTTTTGATGAATGTGGGATCGGATTCAGCCTCGCAAATCATCTCTTTTGCGACGTCAACACGGTCTCTTTTTTGCATGAACTCCAACTTTGCTGCTACACGACGGAAACCCAAATCATTAACCAAAATGATGTCTTGGACGGATCCATAGGCAATGTTCAAGTCCTCCGCTATCTCTTGGATGGTTTATTTGCGGTTATTGAACAACATTTCTTTTATTTCATCAATGTTTTCGTCGGTTTCCGATGTCGATGGTCTGCCACTGCGTTCATCGTCTTCCATTGACTCACGACCACTTTTGAACAGCTCGTGCCACTGGTAAACGACCGTTTTCTTTAGAGAATCGTTGCCGAAACACTTTTCTAACATTTCCAAGGTGCGCGGATGATTAAATCCGTTTTTTACGCAAAATTGAATACAAGTTCGTTTTTGCAAATTTAAATGCATTTCTAAAATTATAAAAAATCGCTAACACACATAGAGATAGATGTACTCTTGGCTACGTAACTTTTGCAAATGTAAAGCTATGACGGTAAGACTTAGAGGGACTGTCAACAACAGACTTACCAACTTAACAAAGAAAACAGAACTCAAATCAGAACAATGGGAGTGCGACACGTGCGGGAACTTTTTGATCAGTATGGTATGTGTCCAGGGCTCTTAACGTTTTGGTTTCTTCTTTAATGCTTCACAATATCTGCTATTTCGGGATCTAGTTACATTCCCCGCTACTCATGCTTCGTATGTTTAATCCTTTTAGGATCATGTTCATCGTCCTTCTAAACAGCAGTGCTGTTTATTATGTTGTAATAAAATAAGTCAGCATTGTAGGTAATAGACATGTTTAATATCTAATATATCTCTAGAGAAACCACCCTTTCATCTCATATTTCTTGGTTCTGTACTCTGGTGTCCCATTGAAAATAACTTCAAACACCGCTTCGTGTTACTCTTTTTGCTTTTGTGAGTTTTTAAATAGCACATCAGAATTTGTAATCCTTTCACAACTTCTATATTTTGTTCCCTATAACTTTCTTAGGTAATTTCAATTCTACTCATTTTGAAATATTATAACTTTCACCAGATTACCACATTCAGGGAATTTGTTTATCGGTTGTAATTTTTTGCCAAAATTCTACTCTTTTCCCTCCTTCCATATTACTGTTTGTGGATTTCAAGAATTTATCTCAACAAGAAGGATGTTAGGTCTAGGAAATTTATACCATTACTGGTAACAATATCTAACCTAACTGAAGCTGTTCCATTTGCATTTGCCGTGTCAATTCGGCACTTTATAATCAACACCAAGTGTTGGAAATCGTAGTGAAAAGTACTACATTGGTTGCCATTGATCTCAAAACTTGGATTCAATGAAAATCAATTTGTTAATTCGTTTCCATTAGAAAGCTTGGTCCATATTGAGAGCTTTCCAATAGAATACCCGATTTTGAATAGTTCACTACTTTGCCCAATTTTACTGAAACGGCTAGAAAAGTTAAACGTTTTCTCGGTCGACCTTAAACACCTTGTCACCCAAAAATCGTGCGCATGCCGCAAGAACAACTAAGCACATCACAAACAATACCCCATTGAATTTTGCATAAGGACTTGGGGCATCAAGCCCTCAAGGTTTAACTGACGTAAGCACTTAAGCCTGCTGACCATCATCAGCGTCATAATTTTGCAAATTTGGTGTTGGAAGTTCATGAAATTAATCAAGAATTTAACCGAAAATCATTTTGAAAGAGGGGGCACGTTTCCATCTTGAAGGCTTTATTAATAAGCAGAATTGCCGCATTTGAGGTTTAGAATAATTCCCGGGAAGCCTCCCTGCCCATACGTGTTACAATTTGATATGGTTTATCGGAATGGTTATCAAAGCTGCCCGCTGAGATCCTGCGATTTATTTTGGGCCATGTGAAGGTCCAGATAGGCTGATATTATTTTTCATTATTAACGGCAACCCTTCTATCGATTAAAATAAAAATCAAATACGCATTTTCCTGAAAATGAAACCTCTTTGGGAAAGCCTTTACATACATCGGTTATCAGAAAACTTTGTCGCATCTATGTATATACTTTTACAGTTCAAGCACAGGAGAGTGAGAAGGCTATTGAAAACCATTTACTGCTCAATTAGAAGACGGATAATCTACCCAGTTCTGAATACATTTAGATCTTATTTGCTTACTTACAAACAAGGATGGCGCTGCGGTCTCCAGCCAACGCGCCCTTTTGCTCCAGTTGTGCATACGAAGTTGACTGAGGTCACTTTCACTTCTGTGCGCCAATTAAGTCGTTGTTCTTCTGGGTTGGAGTCGAAATCTTTTCGGGTCGGGACATTGATGTCTATGCGTTAAAAGTAAACTAGGTATCCAAGCGGGATTAACTGAGCTTTTCTAAAGAGGTCGGCATCGCTGAACAACCCGTATAGCTTGCTGTTGAAACGTCTAACCAGTGGAGTATATAACAAACGGGATCGACATTTTTTCGAAGAACTTTTCCCTCAATGCGCCCGAGAGCATTTTCAGTGTCCAAGCTTCTGCCCGTAAATCAGGACTTTGGTTGCTCAAGAGAGGGCTTTAGTACACAATTGCTTTCTAACCCAAAGACGCAGTGATTGGCAAGAGTGATTCTTCATATTATTTCCGCGCTGATATCATTGTCGGAATTTATAGCTTAGCCGAGGTAGTTTTGTGCTAGGTGTCGATGTTATGTGTCCCTCTTTGTTGATAGCTGTTACTTTGATTTGCCTTCGTTGAACGCTAAACCCACTGTTGCCGCTTCTGCTCAATAGTCGCGAACGCTCAATTGCGCAAAATCAGGAAATCAGACGATGTGAAATAAAAAAAACCCATACTACCCATACACTATGCTGTAGACTGTGGACATTGCATTCGAGAAAGTGAATGACCGTAGGGCCGGGATGTATTTTTTGCATCTACTAGGTCTAGAATCCTTGACAACACAGTGTATGACATAAGGTATCTGCCGCAATCTGAGACTATCACCAGAATGATCATCACTAGATGCTACCGGAACTTTATACGAGGTGGGGCAAAAGTAATGCCATAATATGATTTGGCTGCCATTTTGTTAGAAATGAAAAAATTTCGTTTCACGAAAGGTTTAGTTGAAGAGTAAAATTGTTGACAATAAGTTGGAAAAATGATATCGATCATTTAATGAGTTGATGCACATTTGTGCTCGTTTTACGGCATTTTGAATTGTTGTTCGCGAAACATCTGGCTCCAAATTGGTGATTTCTTCTGGAAATTGGTGATTCAAAATCTCCATCGTTGCCCGAGCTGTATGAGCGTGAACCAACAATGCTCCAGACCTAATTCATCAACTTGCGGCACAAACAACTTGTTTAACATCTGTTTGCAGCGCTCACCAGTTACGATTAGGGTGGTGCCGTTGGCGTCTTCAATAAAATAAGTGCTAATCACTTTTTCGCTTCAAATGCCGCAACAAACAGTCACTTTGAGGGCATGCATGTAGATTCTCCGTGCCCCAGGAACGCAAATTTTATTTATTCACATTACCGCTTAAGCGGAAATGGGATTCGTCCTTCATTATGATTTTGAATACGAAATCATCCTCTTCTAGCACCAGGTTTAACAGAGCATTTAAGTTAACATCACATGACGGTTAGCAGGCAGCAATTCGTGAACGGTTTGCGCTTTTTAAGGAAACATCTTCAGGTCTTTCACCAAAATGCGACGCAACAAACGTCTCCTGATGCCAAATTGTGCTCATCGTTGTCTAGTCTGTGTTTGTGGACTCTATCGGTCGTTCTCGGCCACAGAGGTGATATTCGAGCAATACAGGGCCGACCACTTTTTTCTGCTACATCTCTAGTGGACCCAGTTTGCGCGAGACGGTTAGCCAAACGCTTAATTGTTCGCCTACATGGTGCAGGACGACGAGGAAACAACGGCGAAATTCGCGCTACCGTGAAATTAATTAATTGGTTAAATAAGCAGTAACAATAATTCTGCATTCTTCAGATGTGTATCGCTCCATTGATTGTTACCAACTAATTCTATCTGTATACAACATAAATGTCAAAGCACAATTGCACTTGCAAAAATTGTGGCATATGTACATTATGACATTGCTTTTGCCCGACGTGGTAGTTTTACCTTTTTCGGAAGAAGTTAACTAAGACCTGATCAAATGGCTCTATACACTGTGCGTCATGAAAAACAGCAAGCAAGAAGATCTTGTAGCCATTTAAACATCCTTTTTTGTTTTTTAACCGTTTGTCCCCCCAACTGCAGGTTTTTTTTTGAAGATCAAGTCTGGGCTCGAAATCCTGACTTAAAATTATTTGTGTCGAACCCAATTTTTAGGACTCAGGCCTTTATGCATACTTCATAAAGGAGTCTGTTTTTTATAAAACGACGATGGATCGATAAATCCATGAAAGTTTGCATGGAAAATAGCTTTTTCGGCCTTAAGCTGAACACACTTCGTCCAACGTTTCTCCGATATTTTTAATAAGATTTGTCGAGGTTCCCAAAATAAACATGTTTTTAAGCGATGATTTAGAAACAGGAAATATTATAGTTAGTCCGGATAATGTAGCGGTGAGAGAGTAATTCGTAGCCCACATCTCTCTATGAACAGAAGACGACATTTTTCCTTCAAATCGTCCTGGAACCAGGCCAATAAGTTGGCATAATATGAGTATTCGCCATTTAAATCTTTTCCCTTTTGGAGGTATTAGATGTGGACTATGCCGCGTTCATCCCAAAAAAATGTCGACCCTGTTGGCCGACATACCCTCTTTGGCCTTCTTTGACATGGATTCGAACGGAGACACCTACTTTTTCGGCTGCTGCCTGGTCTGCCCACGATTACGAAATGGCGCAACAACTCATCCGTATTGCGAAGTTGTCACACGAAACTTACGAGTACTTTTTTGTTCTACTTTTGCAAAAATGCACGCAGTTGTCTCCTTTCAATGACTTCTACGGACTAATTGATTCACCTTCGTATGTTCGGTCCTTTAATCATTTGTTTTACTCTATTCAGCTGCTCTTTGTGTTTTGAAAAACAAAAACACAATATGGAAAATGTTGAAGTGATAAATCTCTTTCAGAAATATGCATCTTAGCAAATAAAATTATATTTTGCATGGAAATTGTTTTTTTTGAATTCACTATTTGAAATTAAACTTCCAACGCTTTTCTAATGATTCGTCTACTCGCCACTAGGCGATCATATCACAGACACAAACCGACGGAACTTCCCAGTACACATGTAAAAGCTGTTTCACATTTAAAAATAAACCAAAACGCCTCGTTTAACAGGTGTCGGTATAAATTGGCGCCCTCTCACAGTACATTTCACCCTTTCGCTTGAGAACTCAATTAAGTGCTTTTAGTGGCCATAAGATCAGGCAGTATATGGAATCCTTATTCAGTTGTTACCTGCCAGCTCATTATAACCCCCATTTCCATTTCGGTCATTTAAAAGTAAATTGTGTCGCCAATTTGTTTGCGGTGTCATTATTTCATCGTTAAATGTTTCGTAATCAATTTCTCCTCGTAAAAAGGACATTGCGTATCTGCTTTGACATTTAATCCTAGTTTATTATGTAAGCGATAATGAGATCGTTGTTTAACTAACCCCTTCTGGTTTTTAGTGGATGTCATTATTATTATTTTTTTTTTCACTTAATTGAAATTCGTACTCGTACATTAGGATAATAAAGAATTTTGTGAATTTTTAATATCATTATAGAAAAACATGTCAAACATGCAAGTGCCCACGCGAAGCGCATGCCATTTATCAAGAACAAGTCACATCCGTTCGCGAACGTCTGGGCTTCAAGAGTATATCGCCAACGCATTGGGAATCAGATCCACGTCAATTGGGCTATACCTGGGTACCACCAGGTATTATGACTTCATCAAAGGTTCAACGTTACTTTGATAAGATTCCTCAGGAGAAAGTTCCTAAAATGGGTTCAACAGGAGAACGCTATCGGGAACAACAGATAATGTTACAGCTTCCAAAGCAGGATCTCTCATTGGACTATTGTAAACATGTGGAACCACAACATCGTGCCTCATATGAAGATTTCGTTGCAGCTAGAAACGAAATCGCCTTAGACATTGGTATGTATCTACTCCTCGTATATTGTAAATATAAATTAGTGTTTGCTTAGGTGCTACAAGGTGTATATTTTAATTGCAGGTTATATTAAGGATGCTGCACAAAGTACCCAGTGTGTACATTGTGACGAACGTATCCCGAAGGGAGAAATGGCTGTAGTGGCGCCTAAGTTCGTTGACAGTATGATGTGGCATCCAAAGTGTTTTACTTGTAGTACTTGTGATGAACTCCTAGTGGACCTGACCTATTGTGTTCACGACGATAAGATTTATTGTGAGCGTCACTACGCGGAAACATTAAGAGCACGCTGTAACGGCTGTGATGAAGTGAGTACTCTAACATGTTACTTATTTTTTTGTTAAATTAATTTCGTGTTTCTAAAACTGTGAGTGGTAGCAAATTTAGAAGTATTTCAATTATTTTTTAAAAACTTAAAAACAAAATTAGTGAGTTAATGGAAAGATGCCCTGAAGTTATAAATTTCCTAATTTTTTGAGGACAAAAATCAGATTGTGATTTCAATTAATTTAAATACAGAATTTTAATATCAATGCTAATATAATAAATAATAAAATATGTTACGTGAAGAATTGGAGGAGATATCAATTATTTCATATACCACCTTGATCAAAAAGTTCCCGCACCACACCACCGTGTGGCGGTCTCATTGTTCCGATTTGAGTTCTGTTTTTTTTTTTGTTCAGTTGGTAAGTCTGTTGTTGACAGTCCCTCTAAATCTAAGCGTCATAGTTTGACATTTGCAAAAGTTACGTAGCCAAGGGTAAATCCATCTCTGTGTGTGTTGGCGATTTTTTACAATTTTAAAAATGGATTCAAATTTGCAAGAACGAACTTGTATTCAATTTTGCGTAAAAAACAGATTTAATCGTCCGCGCACCTTGGAAATGTTGGAAAAGTGTTTCGGCAACGATTCTCTAAAGAAAACGGTCGTTTACCAGTGGCGCGAGCGCGAGCGGTTCAAAAGTGGTCGTGAGTCAATGGAAGACGATGAACGCAGTGGCAGACCATCGACATCGGAAACCGACGAAAACATTGATGAAGTAAAAGAAATGTTGCTCAATAACCGCCAATTAACCATCAGAGAGATAGCCGAGGACTTGAACATTGCCTATGGATCCTGGACCCGTCCAAGACACTTTGGTTAATGATTTGTGTTTCCGTCGTGTAGCAGCAAAGTTGGTGCCAAAAGACCTCAATTTCATGCAAAAAAGAGACCGTGTTGACGTTGCAAAAGAGATGATTTGCGAGGCTGAATCCGATCCCACATTCATCAAAAGGATCATGACTGGAGACGAGACGTGGGTTTATGAGTACGACACGCAATCCAGATATCAGGTAAGTGAATGGCGTTCACCAAATGAGCCGAGACCAAAAAATCCACGTCGTTTTCAGTCACAAAAGAAGGCAATGCTCACGGTTTTCATGGATTACAACGGTGTAGTGCATCATGAATTTTTGCCAGAAAGCCAGACAGTAAACAAAGAGTATTATTTGGGCTTTATGAGACGTTTGCGAGAAGCAATTCGCCTAAAGAGACCAGAATTGTGGGCAGAAAACTCGTGGATTTTCCACCATGATAACGCACCGACGCACAGTGCCATCACTATTCGTAATTTTTTGACGAAAAATGCAACAAATACCATCCAACAGCCACCGAATTCGCCTGATTTGGCTCCCTGTGACTTCTTTCTGTTCAATCGAGTTAAAAAAAAACACTACGGGGAACGCGTTTCAGCAGCCGAGAGGAAGCAATGGAAAAATCGCAGGAAGCACTGATGGACATACCGAAAACCGAATATAAAAAATGTTTCGAGGATTGGATCAAGCGCTGGCATAAGTGTGTTGCAGTCGATGGGGATTACTTTCAAGAGGACTATATACTCGTAGATTTAGATGAATAAACTTGTATCTTTAATTTTCTGAGTAGATTCCGGGGTCGTATGTTACTGAGAAATCTCAATGAAACGAATAAGTATTTTCTTTTCGTCCTCCCTGGTTTTTATTTCGAGTTATTACTTCAAAAACTTATGACAATTCAGCTATACTTTAATAGGTAACTGAAGTAGGGCTTCAAGAACTAGTCAGACTAAAGGTAGTTTTAGAAGATAAACGACCATTCTTAGTCAAAATTTTAATAAAATTGTTCCATTTGGTTCGAAAAGCATGAATTATCCCTGCTACGTCTGCTTATAAATATTGTTCCTGCAATTTTCAAAAGTATAAAAATAGTTTTTTTTTTCTTAATCCGCTACGGAACAGCATACAAAACATTGGAAGTCATTAAGACTGATGAGAAATATTAATATGACTGAAATATTTTTTTACATCTAACTAAAAACTCAACAATTGCTGAGTTGATTGACCAGAGTCGGGAGTGCAATCTTTTTTTCAAGCACAAATCAAACATCGGAAATGACCTTGAAATTGGAATATAATTTTGAAGGCTAAAATTTGTATACTCGTACCTACTTGAGTAGCGCTACAGTCTGCAGTTGTTTGATAGCTGCTGTGAATTTCATACATCAAGTTGGTTGAGGTTCGTCTCAGGTAATATGCGTCGCCTGAGGTAGAACTTTTTCCGCTGCCTTTTCCCTCGGTGATGGATTTGAGGACTTTGCAAGCTAGAGCGCTGATGAATTCCGACTCTTTTACCTAAGTCCATGTCGCTGTATAGACCGCATAGTTCTTGGTTAAATCTATTGTATTTCTCCGCTCTCCGTCGATTCAGTTCACTCACTTATCTTTAGAAACGGCGAAGCGCCTCCTCATGTTTTTATTGATATTTTGCCTCTGAGCAAAAGAGCAGGACTGAGACGACCTATTTTTTTTATAAAGTGCTATATCCTTTTGCTACTCAATTACCTTCTAATCCAGAAAAACCGCGATCGGCAAGATTGTCTACATATATCATGCACATCGACAGGTAGTTGTACATAAAAAGGTATCGGTAAAATCATAATCGACTCTCTTGGAGCAGCGAGCTTTCTCCATGGACATCAGAGTCAGACAAGTTTAAGGACTGAAACGAATAAAATTTGGAAACTTCAAAGTAAAAAAAAAAATATTTTCATAATTCATGTAAATTTTTTTTATTTGCTTTAAAACTCTGTTTTTATTAAATTCATTCACAATTACAAAAAATAAAAAAAATTATTTGGGTTCCCATTCTTTCCTCAACTTTTTCCTTAATAAAGTTGGTGACAGTTACATCCGTGGTCTTTTTGGACGCTCTTTTCCATTTAGCACTAAAATCTTTTACGTCCCTTGCACACTGCTCACTCTTCCTCAATTTAGATTTGACCAAAGCCCAATACCTTTCAATGGAACGGCACTGTGGAACATTGGGTGGATTCATGTTTTTTGGGACAAAGTCGACATTTTTAGCAACAAGAAAGCTCAACGTCGCATGAGCATAGTGAGCTGAAGCTAAATCTGGCCAAAATAATGTTGAACCCTGTGTTTGTCTAAGAAAGGAATCAACCGTTTTTTTTTAGGCACTCGTTGTAATAAACGATGAGCTTCTGTGTCCACATTGTCAAATGGCCTGCCAAACGAGATATTTTGACCCGAATTTTTCCATCCCAATCGATGTTGTTGATTACGGAAGAATCTCAGCTTCAAACGAGTTGTAAAACTGCGCACCTGGAAGAGTAGTAAAGTCGGCTTTGACATAAGTTTCGTATTTTTAGTTTTTTTCGTGTTTTTAAACCGTTACGTTTTTTAGATCTTTGTACCATTGTTTGGTTGGATGACATAGTCCGGTTTTTTACGATGGTACCCACTATTTTCCTGTCCAAATTTGTATCGTGTGCTCCACTTTTAGCTCCACTTTTAGCTCCACTTTGATGTTTTCGCTTAACTTTAAACGTCCAAATATCGTTTAATAACAGAATCCACTGTACTGCGTGCTATGTTTAAATTTTTTGCGATGAAATAGTTTGGACGCGAAATATTTTCAAGCCATTTGTCGATGATCTTTTTACGGCGTTCCTCTTGTCTCATATTTTATAAATATTTTAAACCGCGCCGAACTAAAATCAATAACAAACTGAAACTAGAGAATATACAGGCTAATTTGGGTCCATAATGGGATTGCAATTTTTACGCATTGGAAGTATAGTCCGTATTGAAATTTACAGATTTTATTCGTTTCAGTCCTTAGCCAGTCGAGCATGGCTTTGCAAAGTATTTTCCAAATTAACGTTTTAATATTCGGACTAAAAATCCACAAATAGGTCGATTTGGACTTCAAGGATTTTTTAAAAGATATGACGTAATGTGAAAATCTTCTAAATGGTAGCCTTTCTACGCCTGATACCACAGTGACAAAGACCAACAGTTGGCTGACAGAAAGTCTTAAGCGATTGCAGTTACACCTTGAGGAGACTGATACTTCTAAAGTTTGCCACAGAGTAGAGGATCTTTTTTCTTCAGGATAGGTCATACAATACTGAGGATCCATTCGCCTGACTATATTTTAGAGATGATTTGATACATGCACTTGACCGCCGCCTTGAGCAGCTCAGCTCTCGGCCGTCAGTCATACAGCAGCCTTATTGGACTTGTTTGGATATGGCTATTCTTACTTCGTCGAGGTCAGGTGGGCCGAATATTTATCAAGATCACGATTTTGTTTAAATTTGATTCCCTTGGTCTACCTTTTGTTATTAAAACTCTCACTTACGAGTAAACGTGTGGAAGTCCACTTAACATCCAACATGAATTTGATATTATTTACAGTACGAGGAATTCCCTATTCAGCCTTATTAAGAAGTACGGATGTATACGCCCGGACTCCACTAAATGTCAAAGAAATTTTACTCCTGTGAATAAGCAGAATATTGAATACTGGTCAACCAATCACAACTAGAAAATGACAGCCCACAACAACTTTGTGCTTTCGTCATTGCCATGAAAGACTTTTTTTAATTAAACCACGGGTTACCAGGTACCACACCTCATCAATTAATACTACCAGGAAAGCAATTAAAAAGATGAAAAGATCCTTTCTTTAAATCGTTCGCCTCTGACTCTAGCATTGCCAATAAGCCCAACCCTAGTGGCTATCATATTAAAGGTTAAATACCACTTTGGTAGATTGCATGTCAAGTACAAGTACCAAAATTTATGACTGCAATTTGATTGTGCTTAGGATAACTACTCGTGCGAAACATGTTCTGTGCATTTCTGATTTCTGATGTTGAGGAAGTGATGTAACAAAGCGACACGCAAACTGTCAGTGAGTGTACTACGATAGTTAAAAATCAATGTCAATTTAGAATTACATAGGTGCGTCGATTGCTTTGCTCGTAGACCTGTAATCGGCAATCGACAGAGTTGTTCTCATCAAAACTAAAGGTAATCAATTAGAATCTTAATCTTGCTCAATGGGAATGTCAAATAAAGTTTATGATTTTTGTGAAGGCAATATGTTGGAACGTGATTGCAACGTTTAAAGCTACGAGTATATGCCACATCTCTGATATGTGGGCTAAGTCTTAATATGGTTAGTTAAGGTTACAATTAAGTATAAATGGTTATCTCTATCCTATCTATCTATTCATTTACCAAATTGTAAAGCAGAATGACAGTCGAAGGCAATTAGTTTTGATCATGAATGGAATTAGCTTGGAAGACTTGATTGTGGGCTTACTTCTGAATGGAATTCAAAAGCTGTTCTTGGTTAAAATGACAAATATGTAGTTATGTATCAGGGTGGGAAGCATTAACCATATGCTTCAACACATTGCTTATTCACAATATTTTGTGAAAATTAGTTTCAACGAAAAACTAACAATTAAATTTCAATTGGTAATTGTTTTAGTCAAAAGGGACGATTAACGATTAAAGTCAAAGAGGAACTTATTACTAACGCAATGCATAACCACTACTCGGATGTTTATTCATGACCACTAGGGTGTCCCTTATTTTCAAAGTTTTAAATTTCTAACGAATAGGGCTTAGTTTTGTTCATTTGCCTCTAAAACACTCGGAAATAAATTTTTACCTTATTTGAAGTACGATAACCCATGCCGACTTGCATCGAATCATATTCATATATTTTGCGCGGCAGTAGCGGTGCGTATTCACGGCATTTGCCATTTGTCCTCAATTATTTTCGCGATTAACACGTATTGGTTTACATTTAAAAGATGGCATTGGAATTAAGAAGCAATAAAAAATGTGTTTTTTAAGTTGGTGACGTAAATTATCAAATAACAGGCGCAAAGTTACCGTCTAATCGTCAAGTTCTTTCAGTACTTTTTTTTTTAAATTTGCGAAGTTAAATTGACTGTTAGTGAAAGCGCTAATCTCGTCATTCGGGAGTGTATTATATTTTGGGAAAAAGCTAAAAAAAACTTGTGGATCTTCACCATACTTGGAGGGAGTTGCAAAAAAATTCTAAAAAAATACAATATATACAAGCGCCGTGAGGAGGAGGAGGACTTTAAGAACAATTCAGATAATTTATTTGACATAGCACACACTGATGCTTTGGAACGGATGAAAATTGAAGAAGATAAGATATTTTTACAAAAACAAAGAGAACCAGGGCGTCCAGAGTGTTTAGCGGGTGTTGACAAAAAGTTAGCCGAAAAAGAGGAAAGGGGAAGACAAAGGAAATTAAAAGAAGAGAAAAAAAGATATGAGCAAATGTGTTTCGGAGGTTTATCGTCATCTGTTACTACGGAAGATTCTATTTAAACGCAAGGACATCACGATCAACTTACCAGCTCTGATGAAAGTCTTGAGGAACCCTTGGCATCCACTTCTCAAATGGTTAGTTCTGAAACTACTACAAAAAGAGGAAGGAAAAACTTTATCACGCCTAAGTTAGTTGCAGCTTTAGATAGATGTCAATTAAGCATAAGGGATTCTGTCTATACATATGTGTACTTCAGGCGGTAGTAGAAACACTAGATCTTAGCTGTGATGATTTTCCGATAAACAAATCGTCTATTCAACGTATTCGCACACAGAGTCGAAAAGATAGAGTGGAATCTATAAAATCAGATTTTCAGAATAATATGCCTGAAATGGTGACCGTTCACTGGGATGGGAAATTATTACCTGGACTTGACGTGAGAAGTTCTAAAGAAGAACGCCTGCCAATTCTAATTTCATTTGGAGAAAAGGAACAACTTCTGGCTGTACCCAAAATGGAGAGCTCTTCCGGCCAGGATCAAGGTAAAGCTGTGTTGAACGTACTTTATGACTGAAACCTCGATGACAAAGTACAAATAATGTGCTGTGACACAACTGCGTCTAATACAGTGCGATTGAAAGGAGCTTGTGTACTTTTGGAACAAAAACTAGACAGGGAATTACTACTCTTTGCTTGCCGCCATCACGTTTACGAACTGGTTTTAAAATGTGTGTTCGAAACAAAAATCCACCAAGTCACAAGTAGCGCTGATATTCCACTGTTCAAAAAGTTTAGAGACAACTGGAAAACCATTAATCCTGCTGCCATTGAAACATATACCGATATCGTCACACGACATTTTTGTAATACAACAATAGAAGATTTGTTGACATTTTATAATCAAGAACTGCAAAAAAAAACCATTGGACGTGACGATTATCGGGAACTGATTGAACTATATATTATTTTCGTAGGAGGAGACAGTGAAAAAAATATTAAAATTAAATGGAGCGATGCATCAAGCATCGTTTATTTCAATCTCAGTTCAAAATTAGCGCCAAGAATAGGCGAGCACTTCAAGACGTCTGTTTATTCATTGCGGTTTTATATGTAAAACCATGGCTTGGATGTAGTCTGGCGGTGAAGGCACCAAATCAAGATTTGTGCTTCTTAAAGAGGCTTAAGGAATATGAAACTGTTGACAAAATGATCTCCAAAGCAGCCCTGAGCAAGTTTAGACAACATCTTTGGTACTTGTCAGAAGAAATCGCCGTTTTATCACTCTTTGATGATGAAGTTAATAAACAAACCAAAGCGAACCTCGTTAGTGAATTTCCAAAGAGAGAGTTTGTATGATTCTGGGAAGAGATACATTCCATCTGAAGAAGATATGTCCAATTATTTGTATAGTAAGTAGGAATACAATAAATAGTACTATTTTTTATACTGTTTTCAATAAATTGTTAATAGAGCACAAATTTATTTTCTCGATTAAAAATTGATAAAAAATTTCCTCCAGAGACCAGTTTCTACATGGGATGAAGATGTTGCCTATTCAGTAAAACTTATGCCAGATTTTCATGGTTTGATCACTGCAAAGGAAGAGCAAAAGCAATTTTTGCTACGCTGTATTCAGGAGCATAGAAATCTGTATCCAGACTGTAAAAAAAGGCCCTCAAAAGAAAATATCCTGCCTGATCTGTACTTTTATCTTCTTTTAATAAATATTTCATAAATATTTCAATTGATTTAGCTATATAACGGAAAGGGTTAAAAACACCAATTTTCCAAATCTTCAGAGTTCTGTCGGCACGGGATAACGTTAACGTAGGAAGATGAAATTTTGTATTTAAGTAAGTCTGGGTAGTTTAAAAAGAAATAGGAAGTATGCATTTCGATATCTAAAAAAAAATTTTTTCACCCATATAAGGGACACCCTAGTGACCACTGACAATTAAAGTTTGTTTGAGAAAGTGGAAGAACTGTGATCAATAGCTAGGCGGAATGATTGATTGAATAACAAATTAACTTTTGGAGGGGAAAAAAGGAAACAGCAACAGAGACTTGATGAAACGTATATACTTAGAAACAAAATTGATGTGAATTAAGGCCTAGTTTCTTTGAAATTATTGTTTTCATACATTTATTCTTCTAATTTTGTGCATAGGGAAAGAAATCTATCGATTTTTGCCGACTGTAAATGCCAAGAAAATAAAGGACTTTAACATAAATTCCAGAAGCTCATCTTTGCATTCTTGTGATACATCGCCTAATTTTCTAATTTTTAACCCTGATCTCTGGCACAGTAGTCAGAGGACCATTGCTCCACATTTGCATATTTAAAAACAAATAAAATATGCCCTCAACTGATATTTTCAAATGAACCCAGCAGTCATGCTATTAAACGCTGCGCTGATCATTTAATTTAATTACAACTAATTAAGTTACAGGATTTAATTGCTGAGTGCTATAAATAGGGTCCTGTTGCTGAACACCGTAGAAACTTCCGCTCGTCCCTGCTCCAAATAAATATCGACTATCGACAATGGTTAACAAATCGTACAATTTAAATGTACTTTATAAACGTACATTGGTATCGGGAAAGTTTACCCTTGAAATTCCACCAGTGGACCAGCAACTCCTTTTGTTACTCACAATTTATTTTTAAATCAATTTTAAACTAAACGGTGGGTTTTTTTTTTTATAATCTGCGCTCACTCATGGGATTTGAATAATCTTAAAATGCTTGCACACAGCGCAGGCGATGGAAAATCAGGGAGTATAGAGGTACTGGTGAACGTTGGTTTTAAATGTTTGAAGGTTATAATGACTACGATAGTACCACAACCCAAGTATTCAACCAAAGTCTAAATTCAGTCTGTCCCCAACACCGGTACCCAGGAAATTTCCATGCTAGAAACATTTGTGTTACCAGTGGACACACCTTACGGATCCTATGATTTAAGTCAATTAAATTAAACTTAAAATATTTTGTAATTGAATTCATAAATTTAGTAAAAACAAAACAAAAACAATATTTAAGACTTATGGTTCAATGACAGGTCTAAATCAATCCAAATTAAAATATTTACATTAAAATGTGGTTAAATTAAAAATTATTTACTTTTTTTTTTATAAAGTAGCGCGCGCTCAAGGGGTTAAGGTACCCTTAAAATGTTTGCACACAGCGCGGGAGACGGAAATTTAGGGAGGCAAAAAGGGTAGGTACCGATGTACGTTTGTTTTATATATCTGAATGTTATAATGACTGGGAAATAGAGAGCTCAGCAGGTCATTCCACAAGCGAGTTATTCGGCTTAGGAACGAATTTCAGAGTACGTCCGAAAGTGGGCCTGATGGTATACTGATTCATAGCGAGACGTGTGTTACGGTTAAAGGTTTGAAGGGGCGCAATGCTACTGGCGATTTCTATGGAGCACTGTTGGTGGAAATAGCGATAAAACAAAGTGAGACACGAGACATTTAGTCGGTGTTCGAGGCTGTGCATTGACTGAGTGATATTGATATCAGCTATGAGTTTTATCTGGCGCACCTGACCAGATGTGGGCATTGTACTCCAATTTTGGGCGGATGAATGCCTTATATACATATTGAGGCCAGATCAGAAGGGGAAAAGTATTTCTTACATCGTTTGAGAAAGCCTAGACATTTCGCAGCATTTTTGGCGACATCGAATATGTGGTCATTTGAGCTTAGGTTGTCATTGACGCACATATCGAAATGGAAAGTTTTTCGGTTTCGACGATGTAAGTGCCATTCATGGATAATGGCTGGATATGAACCTATGAACCAATCTCTTCTTGTGAGTTATATAAAAGTTGAATAGTTATTCAAATGCTTTTTTGAAGAAAATGTGTTTTAATGTTGTTGATGTCTTAGCACACATTTTCATCAAAAGCGTATATTGCTCTATTTATTGAAGATAGCTGAAATCATTCCTATATTCAAAAAAGATGATAGGACAAAGCCAGATAACTACAGGCCGATCTCTCTTCTTACGGTCTTCTCAAAAATTTTTAAGAAAGTAATAAAGAGGAGAGTTGTCGCATTTCTTGAAAAACAATTATTCTTTAGCACTAACCAATACGGCTTTAGAGCGGGCAAATCAACAGAAGATGCACTTCTTAATTTCTGCGGTCAGGTGCACGATAGTTTAAATTGCAAAAGAAACACTGCTGCTCTTTTTATAGATATCACAAAAGCCTTTGATACTGTTGGCCACGAACTCCTATTATTATTATTAAATTGTAAAAGTCGGGTCTCAGGGGCTTTATTCTTAATTGGTTTGCTTCATATCTCAAAGATAGAAACAAATGGTTAAGATTGGGAATTCTTTCAGTGAAATTCGAGATGTTCGGATCGGAGTTCCACAGGGCTCCGTTCTTGATGCTCTATTATTTATAATCTTTATTAATTCTATCTTTAACCAACAATTAAAGTGTAATCAAACTGGTTTTGCAGATGATATTGGGTGCGTATATTCAAATGTGTCTGTAATGGATTTGATTACTGATATTAACCATGATTTGGAAATTGTAAGACATTGGTTCGGTATGCACAAGCTAGTTATTAGTGATAAAACTAAAATTTTTTATCACTTACCATCACTAGACAGGCACTCTCCTAAATGTATCTTTCATAGTTTTGATTGTAAGAAAATGTGTTCTAGTATAAGTAATTATGTTGCTAATAACGGTCAAATAAACTGAAATTCGAAAAGCCTGACCTGCTCTTCGAAAAGTTTTTCTATTGAAAATGCTTTTAAATATCTGAGTTTAACTATTGACAACAATATGAACTGGAGTATACACACTTCCTTACTAGAAAAATATCTTCTAAAAGCAACATATATTATGTATCACCTAAAGAAACTATGTTCCCAGAAACTTTTAGAAACAATTCATTATAGTTTGGTACAAACTAAGTTGCAATATGGGCTCGTATGTTGGGGTGGTACTAACAGTAATAGTTTACAACCCCTAATCGTATCTCAGAAACATATACTAAGATTAATATGGAAAAAACAACGCCGTGAACATAGTTTTTGCTTGTTCTTCAAATCAAAGATACTTCCGCTAAAACATCTTTATTTTTACAAAGTCTTAAAAAATATTTTACTTAAGAAGTGGAAACTTATTAAATCAAAATTTAACTACCTACGAACTTCGCAGCACAGAACGATGTCTTGCTAATATTCCACCTCACAATACTCATCGTTTTTTACATTTCTACACTTCAGTAGCACTCAGACTATTTAACAGGTTACCTTTCGAACTTTGAAGCAAAAAAAAAAATCTTTTCATTCAACAGAGAAATTAAAAAGTGGCTATTTAGGTTTGACTTCAATGAAATAAACAACTTAATAAAAGTAATTATATAGCGTAGCTTTTATTTAAGAAAAATTCACCTTTTTGTATCTTATGCACTAAACGTACAAGCACAACGTTTTCAGCTTATCAAATCTTAATCACCCCACAACAATTGTATTTTGTCTTAAATTATAAATTTCCTAAAATTAATTTAATGCATACGTTACTAGTTTTTTTTTAACTAAAGGATGTAAATCAATGTAAATTGATGTAATATCTATTAAGTCTATTAATATATTGTTTAATTATGTGCTCATTGCTTGGAATAAATAAATGAAATGAAATGAAAAAAATTTTAATTTCGCTTTAACGACAGCAGACAGCATTGTGTTTTGGAAGCATTAAATTCCACTCTGTTCATAGTTCCGCAGCTGTTGATATCGGAATTTAATGAGCTTAACATACGCTGCCGTTCCCGTTCTACAGCCAAAGAGCAGGGACGTGAGTTCGGAAACGAGTATGAAAAGCAGAAAGTACTGTCATCAGCAAAGTAATATAGAAGTAGCAGACAAGAGATCAGTGATGAAAATTAAAAAGAGTGTCGGAGACAGAACGGAGCCCTGGGGCACATCAGCATTTTTTTGTGAATACTCGTATCAGACTTGAAACCATCCAAGACAACTTGAATTGAACGTTCCGAAAGGTAATTTCTAATCCATTGAAGAAGAGAGTCATCGATCCCAAAAGCAAGCATTTTCGACAAAAAAGCATGATGCCAAACTCTGTCAAACGCCTAAAAAATATCAAGTACAACTATCTTGCTTTCGCCAGATTGATGTACCCTTTGGTTCCACTTTTCGGTGAGACATGCCATCAAATTACCAGTGGACCTGTTGCTACGAAAACCACATTGCCGGTCATTGAGAAGTTTTCGTGTTTCGAGGTATTTCCTGAGCTGGCGGTTTATCAGCGTTTCCATGACCTTGAAAAGAAGGGAAGTAAGTGCAATGGGTCTGTAGGAGGAGAGAGTAGAAGATTCGCTTTTTTTAGGGGCGGGTTGGACAAATGCTGTTTTCCATCTGCTAGGAAAGAGTCCTAGAGAGTAGGATTGACTTATCCCCAACACAACTTAGTTTCTTATTCACTGACTTAAGTAGCTCTGGGCTTGTGAGAGAGAGATTCATTCCCTCTGGTCCTGGGAATGCAGCTTTCTGGTATCCATAACATGCTCTTTGGAGTCAGGGATAACTTGTTTTGTAGAAAGTCGATTTGGTCTTGCTCACCGTCTTAACTGAAAGTTGAGGCTCTTGACTTTGCAAGTCCATTTATGCTACGGATCTAATGAAATTGATATGTTTGAGATTTTCAGACTACAAATGTGCTAAATCTTTCGTCTTCGCCTTTCTCGCTCACAAGACCAGCTACAAAAATTGTATCACCGTTTTCCTGGTTATCGTCATACACTTTTTTTTGTTTTTGGAGAGAGGATAACTCTTACTTACGGACACCGTAAAGACTAATCGTAGTGTGAGACTCGCGCATGCATTGGATTCTAAACAACCTGATTTGTTAGTAAAACCTCTCTCTTAATCCCACCGAGACCGCGTTAGCATTACTTGAGGGTGGAGCCACCATTCGGGTTCTTAGAACGAACAAGCTGTCTGTCAGTCGAAAACACTCCCTCCGCAAACACCCGGAATGTTAGTCTTTCGTAGTCTCTTACTCATGGGCTTTTATTCAAACCTTCCATAGCAACTGTTCATTCTGGTGTTTCAACCTACTGGCAATCTCCTTTTTCTTTTCCTTTATTACCGATTGAACGTTGGCGCCTACGGTCCTCCATACATTGTCGTAAATCAACATCGCAGGAACGATATTTTCGGGCATTAGTACCAGCCTTATCCGGTCCCCTAACAGCTGTCGCCGCAAATGCTACCTTACGCTGCTAATGCTATCATCCACCACAAGACGCTAGTCGCATGTGGGTCATCCTTTAACAGCAATGCTGTGGGGATATTTGTTGAACTGCGGGTATGAATCGTTGCCTGATGAGGAGAACCGCCCTCCTAAAGTGAATCATGGGTCGACCCAACTCCCGCATACAGAAGAAGCGAATTACCGGGTTCGCATCGGATGTTTTTCCACCGAATTATAAAAATGATGATATTAACACCTATAGCTAAAATTTCGACGCTTATATTTATAGCGGAAAAGCTTCAGGTAAAATTGAGCTAATTAAACAAAAATATTCGACGACATTTCTTCGATAACCCAGTTGTTAAAAATTAAAAGTTAGTTTATTCTGAATCTTGTCAGAGAAAAGAATTGACCCCTTAATAAAATAAAGCGCTAAAATAATTAAATAAAAATTCCTTTATTTTTTAAATGGAATTATTATCTACGGATAATAATTTAAGTCGCGCGGACTACCGCACCCGCAACATTCATGTCGAAGTAGATACCCCTCAAACCATCGTTGCCCGAGGAGGACAACCATCTCCATTTTTTAGGCCGCCAACTCAAGGCCGTGACTTTGATTTTAATATAAGTTTTCTCATCTTCCAATTTCAGACCAGTTCGTTAAATTTGCTCTCCGTAAAAATTCCCCCGTCAACTCGTTAAGCTTGCCTCCGACAGTATGCTCATACGTTGCGATTATGTTGTTCCTTCTTTATTTTTACGTGTATTGTCTCCTCTGCAGAACAAGTTCATGCACGTATCCGTAAAATTTTTGCTTTAATTTTCTTCACTATTCTCTATCCAAAGTATACGAAAGAGAAGCTCATTGCAGAGTATTTTTTTCTTCTTCGGAGGAAAGAAAAAATTGATCTCTCCATAGTCCAATACATGACTGATGACTTGAGCAATGATGACCAAAATCTTATAATTTACAGCCTCTCTGGCTTCTGAATGGTAATCGTTGATGTTGTCTTATAGAAATTTCTAATATCAAAGACATGGACGCCAAGTGATACAATGAGTTAGATCTGTACATATCTGGTTGAGATTACTGACCTTACGATCCTGACCACAAATGTTGCGAATTAAAGCTCATGTTGCTCTGTCTTTCGGTAACATCTTTGCGTAACACATACCATATTCTAGTTCAATTTTGTAATTGCCTCTTTTGGGAATACAATCCACATAAGCAGGTTTTTTTTTAACCCGATCGTGGTACTATTGAAATCTGTCATCAATCCTGTATGTTTGAGGGTGTATAAATTACAACAATAACTTGTTACCCAATTAAAATATCAGAAATACTTTAGTCCGGCCAATTCCCATACGTATCATTGCACTGTGTTTCATAAATACTCTATTGCAAACTCAAATCCCCCTTCCTTGCAGCTACTCGTAGATTGCATTTTTCATGCGAACTTGGCACCAATGCCAACTCCATTGAGAATCATCGCACCAAACAAATTACGTCAACTCATTAACAATCTCAAAACACCATACTAGTCATTTTGAAGATTTTCCGCTCAATTGGCTTAATGCAACGAATTTTTATTTTGGTCATAACCACGTTTCTCCTCGTTATAGAATGTTTTTTTTTGTTCTCTCTTTTTTTTTCATTACCGTTAGTAGTAGTGTCTTGGGAAGAAGTACTATTGGCAAGCCACAGTATCTCAAAGTAAGTCAAAGAAAAACAGAAAAATAAATCGAAACCACAGTCGTCTCCTTAACCGTCAACACCACAGTGACGACGGTAGCAGCACAACTGAATACAAATCTACCCCCATTGACTGTGGTCTTGACTGGTGTCTCTTACTGTGGTCTTCTCCCAGCAATTTTGTGAAAGTATCGCATTGGGAAAGATGAAAATATCCGTATCAAAACCGAAGTCCTACCATCCTTAACCTTCTTTTCATCTACAATCCGGCGCCAAGACTAGAAGGTCGCAACATTTCGGTTAGCTTTCGGCTTGGTTTGGATTGTACTCTTATGTTATGTGCTTACATGTACAAACTTAGTTCAGCTTTGACTGGACAACTACGAATATGTACGAGTATATGGTGACAATGATATGGCTTTTGGTATCTCTCGGGTGATTTGTGTTTGCCACAAAACGACTATGGAATATGGGTATTGCGGCCAGTCTGTCCCTCTTGTACAACGGTGATAGACCGCTCTAGGTACACTTGTTGTATGCGCACTACCATCGATATTATGCGCTAACTAAGAAACATCTAGCTTAGTTTGGTTAGATGAGGTAATAACGAACCATACGGATACGAGTGTCTACGAATACGAATACATTTGAATCATTTATAGTTGGGCGGCCGGCAATAGTGGAGGTATCCTCCACAGCCGGTTCGGATGTATAGAACCAAGTTCGCGCGTGAACACTTGTGCGAGAACCTTGAAAAGTTTTCAACAGTAAAAGGTACCAATACGAATACTTTGAGTTCGAGTTTGAGTTTGAGTTTTGCCTGTTTGCGCGCCAAAGAAAATGATTTTCTGCAAAATCGTGGAGGTTTATCCTCATTAGATCCATGAGGTGGATTATTTATGGATGAAAATATCAGACGCAGTCTAAGAGACATCGGGCTACGTTGTGGATTCGTACCTCTGCGGTTTATGAGCCTGAATAATTTTATTACAAGTTGAAGCTTATTAAATTTGAAATGCTCGTCCACACGCAGTGCAGGGGTGTTAAAGTGTCTACCTGCTTGAATAAATTTCGCTAATGATAAATCCGAAATAATCCTTACTTATTTAAAATATGTGAAATTTAATGAATGTGTTTAAAGTTATGATGTGTGAAAATGTGTGACACTTCAAAATTGACCCGATTTTGAAGTTAGTGGCTATATTAGAAAAAAACTCAAATGAAAAATACAATAAATGCAATTTCAACAGATTCAAAGTAAATCGCCGTCTTCTTTTAATTCGGGTTAAATGAATATAAGTATTTATACATAAAATAAAGTCTCCTTTAGTTCATAGTGTTCTTATAAAACAATTCTGTGATATCAGTTGAGTGAAGTTTATGAGCGAATTATGAAGAATGAACGAATTACATTTGCTACTATTACTAATATTTCAATTCAGCAATTTATTTCAACTATTTTTGTTTTCATTTAGAGTCGTTCAAATTTTCATTTAGAGTTTCTGTGCCTAGTAATAAACCTACATAGGTCCTTATAATGAACCATATCACAGCCCGTTTTTACTTAGTCGATAGCGTTAATCCTATAATTATTTTTCTTATGATATGTTTTTCAAACACCGGCTGGGCTCGGAAATTTATTTCCAGACCAGATTTTCCGACAAAAATTTTTGAACATATTTAAACAAGTATGCGTACTTCTAATTGAGTTACGTTTCAATAGACCCACTGACACTCGTTACAACTAGGTAAAGCAGCTATATGTATTTATGATAAAACCAGACGCATCACTATCATGTAACATTGAGTAACATTTTTACAGTTGCAAGACACTGAGGATTTTTGCGTCCTTATAACCACGATTTACATATTGTTACCGCAATTCTATAATCGTTTGCATTTGGGTGAATTACGAGTACTTCCATCTACGGAAAAATATCAAAACGTCGATTTGTTCCTCTTGTAATAGTTGTTGTAATATAGTCGTAGATTTAGATTTCGGGAATGTATAACATCTTATTCCCATTTTGGCCTCCGCGAATGTAAGACCAAATATTCGACGAAAAATTTTTAACTTATTGAGGTACAGTGTTGTGCAAAACATTCCGGATTTTTTCATCATTGTGGTTTTTTGTTAAATAAAGAAGAAAAAAAATCAAAGTTTCCAACATTTTTATATTGTTAATTTAATAACTAATTCAATTATAATACAGAAAACAAATAAATAATTACTAACAAAATTGTTTATCCTGTAAACAAAATAAAGGCACTATTTCGGTCGTGCAAAACCAACCGGATTTTTTGGTTTTTAAAGAAAAATTTTGTATTTTGTCCAATAACCCTTATTTTTCAATACTTCTTGGCATCTGCGGGGCATGGACTCAATTAAATTATTAATTATAGTGGGTGGAATACTCTCCCACTCATTCTTCAAAGCTGCAAAACGAGCGCTTGTTGAAGTGTGCTTTTTTTGACCAACCTTCCTTTTTAGAATGGCCCACAAATTCTCAATCGTGTTAAGGTCAGGCGATTGAGACAGCCACTCTTACACACAAAAGTTTTTTGCCGTAAATCACTCTTTAAGCATCTTTGAGGAATGCTTGAGGTCATTATCCTGCTGGAAGACCCAACGCAGCGGCATTTCTTCTTCGGCGTATGGCAGCATTACTGTTTCCAGAATATCTCTGTACTGGGAACGGTCCATTAATCCGTTAATCTTATGTATAGGACCACAGGGCCCCCGCCTCTGAAGGTTGCTACGATTTGACCAGTTACAAGTTGCCGGTCATAGGTCTTGTTGGCGGCAGGACCACCGGTATTCCCTACCAGGACTTAAATCACGGTACCATGGGAGTCAGGAGCCCCCCGGATTTTGGTCCGGACCTGACTTGTTGAAGTAGGCTCCCTTGTGGGAGCGTCTGTGGTTTAAACTCAAATCGCGGGAAAGGGTCTTCCTGTTGGTTGACCCATTGTAGAGTTGCAAATAAGTACTGGGTGCTGTGACCCTAAGAGCAGCAAGAGGTTTTAGGTCGGCCTCGACTCATACCAAGGGTGGAACTTGTGCCTCCAACACAGTTCCGAATTGGTATCAAAGGATTGACGGAGAGCGATGGCAAGGCGTATCCTTGCTCCCATGGATGTTTGGGCATCCCGCAAACATAAGTCTACATGACAGGTGGTTTACGGTAAAAAACCAGAGACTAATGTATAGGACCACAACCTGCACCAGGAAAATAGCCCTAAACGTTTTCTGGCTTAAGACGTGAACCCTTTATGCGTCTTACTGTGTGTGCACCATCGGAATAAAATAAATTAAGTTTGCTCTCATCGCTGAAAAGCACTGTCTTCCATTTATCAACTGACCAATTTAGCTAGTTTATGTGCAAATTCAACCCTAATAGAAGGGTTAATTTAAATATTTGGTAATCTTTCCCAAATGTACTCGTAGTATCTGCATTACCTCTTAAGACGGTGCTTAGCAGAGAGGAGTGGCTTTTTTGCCGCCTGAAAAGCATGAAGACCGACTTCTTGTAAACGCCTTCGACTAATACTTGCGTCAACAGGAAGACTAAGCTGGGTCACTAGAGACGCAGAGGATACAAATGGATCTTATAAAACCATACGCTCTATGTGCCTGTCAGTTTTCGGTGTTGTTTTCCGTGGGCGTCCACCACCATGTGTTATTTCTATCAGTTTTCCACTTCTAAACTTTTTAACTAAATCGTTAATTGTTGAGGTCGGAATATTATATTTCGCAGCCATTGCTGTTTGCTTTAACCCGGCTTTAAAGTCCTCTACAATTTGGTTTTTTTTATAAAGTTACTATACCGTGTTTTGCCGTTTTTAGTATATACGAATCGTGTGAAAATCACGCGTAATCTTCTTCTGCCAATATGTAACTCAAATGACAGCAGAAACCGCTATCAGAAAGACGAAATTTAGTGCTCTAAAAAAATTCGGTTAGTTTTACACAGGCATGTTATTGAGATCTTTTTTAATTTTTAATATAACATTTGCATGTACACGTGCATTTATTTTTTTTATACGATTATCAAATTAAGATAGAAAGTGTTTTTAAAAATACAAAAAAAAATATTACTAAAGTGCCATTTCCCCATCACTTATTAGCTAACGAACATATTTGAGAAAAAAATCCGGAATTTTTTGCACAACACTGTATATCTGAATTTGATATGCTCCTGCAGCCCTTGACAAGGTTAATTCTTTGTAGCCCCTGCTTACTATTTTATTTAATTAACTCTTAGTACACATCGCTAATCAAGGATTTTTTTTTTGAGCAAGAATGTTAAAAATACTAGCAAGACCGTTTGTACTTAGACGTTGTATACGAGTGTATTGTAAAGCTTGCAGTCTATCAATGTAGCGACAGAAAATCTAACCACTGCTACAAGGACTCTACGACTATACATATAGCGGAATCAAAGTGTCTACCCAGTGCTGCCAATTTTTTCACTTTCATAATGACATATTGGAGACGTCGTCGCAATTTAACAAGTAAGAGCTTTTCAATTGATTTTGAAACTGGTAGGCTTGTCTCACGAAAAGTCAGTACTCACTCGCTGATAGCAATTTGCCAAGTGATTGATGTCCTAGAAAATGGCACACGGAGTGCAATTAAAATCGTTTTTCTTTTATCTGACTTAACTTTAGAAATACTCACGAGTACGGGTATAACTTCTGCCAGATCAATTCCAGGTGCTCCGAGTTTCAGGTATAACAATGTGTCTTGGAAGTTCGATAATTGTTTGTGTCTGTGATTGCAGACTAGATGTCCTATGTTCCAGCACTGGTCATATTATCTTAGCAGTATTAGATTGACCAAACCGCCATCTATGTTTGCTTTCTTTAGCACATTGGCGTGGATTTAGTATTCATCCCAACACCGAGTTGCAATGTAAGATATATTAATGGATTTGCACCGGAAGAGGCTTACCTTTCCAATTTATTATCTTGGTGTCTCTGAGACATCACTATACGAGTACGAGTATCTATCGAGTTGCTCATTCGCCTTTTATTTGATTTTATCATATTTTATCATACATATTGCCTCGATGTCAAGGTTTCGAAAATTGCTTCGTTGCTGATGTCCATTTTTAGACAATAATATTGTACAATACCGTAGTTCGCGCCAGCGGCTGGTCGAATGGAAGTGACTTCAGCATGAAAGATGCTGAGCTGCTGCATGAGTTGACAGATTCAAATCTAATAACCGTGCATATGACATGGAAAATCGAATTGGTTTCAGTGCCGTAATGTGCCCCCTCTAATACTGTATAGTTGGGCTATTTAATTCAGTGTAGGGCTATCTTCGAAGACTTACTTTACAATAGCTCTGCGTAACTTGGAAAGCAACTACTATCCAGTGAGTTCTTAAATAGAACATGTCAGCCGAAGTTATGGGTGAACTTTTTCCTACTCTCTATATATGTATACAATAGAACCTCTTACCTCAAATAAGATCTCAAATATATTCTATTATAGTCTGTGGCGATTTTAACAGCAATCTCCTGGAGTTCGTTCATATTTAGGCAGACATACCAAATTTCAGAGCGATACTATCTTTAGTTTTGTTTTGACAGCTGATTGTTGTTGACGTGTTTGGCATCATGTTAAGTATGGACAAAAACGATTTTCGTTCTCTTATAAAACGGCGAAGGAAACAAAAGAAAAGTTGGATAAATACGAGTATTATGGGGTTAATGCTCCGTCAGACTACACCGTCAAATATTGGTTTCGAGAGTTTCGTGGTGGCCGCAACTCCACTACCGATCAAGTCCGCAGTGGCAGGCCCTTCGATGCGGTTACAGAGGACAATGTCAAAAAAATACATGAAATGGTGTTGGCTGACCGGAAAGTGAAGGAGCGCGAGCTAGCAGATACCACAAAGATGAGTACTGAGCGCACACGCCATATTTTGGGCAACATTCTGCATATGAAAAAGTTATCCTGCCGCTGGATACCGCGCATGACCAAAACACCAACCAGAGAGCACTTCGAAAGAGTGTTTGGACTTGCTCATGCGGAATCGGGTAGACTTTTGGCGTCGATTGGTAACTGCATTTTGATCCTTCGGACTATTATCTCTTCCCAAACCTCAAAAGATGGCTCATCAATAAAAAATTCAGCTCACGCGAGGAAATCATCGACGCCACGGAGGAGTATTTTGCAGACCTTCGGGACTTTTCGGACGGGATCAAGAAGTTGGAAAATCGCTGGAATAAGTGTATCAAACTAAAAGAGGACTATATTGAATAATATAAAAAAACTTTTCACCCCACCTAGTAAATAGTATATTCTTATCGATTCCACATCCTATAGACTCAGCAGTAGATGAAAATAGGACTTATCGTGGCCCCGCTGTCTCAACAGATACACCGTTTTTCTTTACAAGAATAGTAAAATTAAATGCTGTAGGAGTGCATAGAGTGCATCCTGTTTTCATTAAAGCGATATTACCATTACTGTTGCCATATATTACGCACGTGATGAATACCATTTTTATGACCATCATCTGTCTCCACAAGTGGAAAATGGCTAAAATAATACCAATCCCTAAAAACTCGGCAGGTGCTGAATTCAGACCCATATCAACCTTACCTTTTCTTTCCAAAGTGTGTGAACGAATTATGCATAAGCAAATAAATGAGTACCTCACACAGAGTTCAATCTGGATTTCATGGAAAACATAGCTGTACCACTGCTCTGCTGAGCGTGGTAGAAGATATAAGAGAGAAATTGGATAAGGACCATGTTACCTTTCTGATCCTTCTGGACTTCTCCAAAACTCTCGAAATGGTCGACCACCCCACTCTTATGGATAAATTACGTCATTATTTTAATATGTCTCACTTTGCTATAAAGTTAATTTCGTCGTATCTCAGAGAAAGAAAACAGGCGGTGTATCTGGAAGGTGCTCTGTCAGAATTTCTTCCTTTAGTGCGAGGTGTTCCCCAAGGATCGATTTTGGGACCTCTACTATTCTCACTCTACATCAATGATATAGAAACCGTTATTTTGAACTCATCAAAGCACTTTTACGCCGACGATATTCAAATTTATAAAAATTGTACTCTTGGACTTATCGAAAACTGTGACAGTCTTTGGAAAATACACTGGCACTTAATCCAAACAAATGTAAATGCTTAGTTATTTCAAAAAAGAAGCTAGAGCTATCCTATTTTCCAGCCATCATGCTGATGGCAATAGAATTCGTCGAAAATTCGAAAAATCTTGGCATAGTATTCGATGGTGTTCTTCGAACTGTGTGGGCTGCTCAAAAGTTTACACCACTGAGGACAAGGTTAGTTCTTGCTAAATCTCTGATTATTCCTGTGTTAATTTATGAATGTGAAATATTCTATAACTGTGATGCTGAGAGCAAAAGGAAGTCTCAGAAGATACGACCATATCTCACACTTGGCAAAAAACTTGTTGGGGATGTCGTTTCAGAACTACGTCAAGTTTCGTACTCTTGGTATTCTGTTTAGCATTATAAAAACAAGGCAACCGATACACCTTTATAATAAAATGCAGTTTACAGCTTCCAACAGATCTGCCTGTTTGATTTTCCCGCATTTTTGTTACCTAACATCCGAAAGACAATTTTTCGTTGCTGCTATTCGCCTTTGGAATTCACTTCCATGTGATCTGAGAGAACTGAATGGCGCACGTCGATTTAACGGCGAGTTGCAGCTTTTCTTTTCAAATCAAAGCAACTACATTTTTAAATTCCCCACCTCCTTTTCAAGCAAATACAACTTACAAACTTCATATGTTTAAGTAAAAATCTTAAATAAATAATACGAGGGCGGGTCAATAAGTCCGTGACTTTTGGATTAAAACAGATTTTTTGATAAAAAAATAATTTTATTTTTCAACGTAGTCTCCCTTGAGCTCTATACACTTTGTCCAACGCTTCTCCAATTTTTTTATCCCTTCCAAAAAAAATGATTTGTCGAGGTCCTCAAAATAGGCCTTTGTTTGCGAGATGACTTCATCATTGGAGTCAAATCTTTTTCCACCAAGCCATTTCTTCAGGTTTGGGAACAAGAAGTAGTCGCTCGGAGCCAAATCTGGAGAAGAGGGTGGATGAGGGAGCAATTCATAGCCCAATTCATGGATTTTTGCCATGGCAACTGCACATGTGTGCACCCTTGCATTGTCTTGGTGGAAAAGAACTTTTTTCTTGGCCAAATGAGGTCGTTTTTTTTTCAAATCGTCATTGAATCGGTCCAATAAGTTGGCATAATATTCCCCATTGATTGTTCTTCCCTTTTGAAGGTAGTCAATGTGGATTATCCCGCGTGCATCCCAAAAAACAGTCGCCATAACTTTATTGGCTGACAAACCCACCTTGGCCTTCTTTGGCGCCGATTCACCCTTAGAAACCCACTGTTTTGACTGTTGTTTGTTCTCTGGTGTGTTGTGATGGATCCATGTTTCGTCCACGGTTACAAAACGGCGCAAAAACTCCTCCATATTGCGATTAAACAACGCCAAACCTTCCTGTGAAGTTGTTACACGATTGCGTTTGTGGTCGACTGTGAGCAAACGCGGCACCCATCTTGCGGAAAGCTTTCTCATGCCCAAGTGATCATTCAAAATTGAAACCACTGAGCCATGCGAGATCCCTACGGCTTCCACAATCTCTCGCACTTTCAATCTTCGGTCGGCCAACACCATATCGTGAATTTTTTCGATTGTTTCGGGTGTAGAGACCTCAACTGGGCGTCCAGGACGTTCGGCATCTTCAGTGCTTGTACGGCCACAACGAAATTCAGTAAACCACTTTTTTACCATTGAAATCGATGGTGCAGAGTCCCCATAGTATTTATCAAGCTTAGCCTTGGTCTCGGTAATGGTTTTTTTTTGCAAGAAATAATGCTTAATAAGCACACGAAATTCACTTTTTTCCATTTTCTCCTCAAATTAGTGAGTAGCCTGATAAAAATAGCTGTCAAACACAAACTAACTGACGCAGCAAGTTTAAATTTTGACAGGAGTCAACTGACAGATGCCTGTTGACAGGAGCAGTGTTGCTGTTTCAGTAAAGAGGTCAGAAATTCAAAACTTATTGACCCGCCCTCGTATGTACGAGTATATACGTCAGGGCGGGTAAATTTTTTTTCGCAAAAAGCGTCCACCAGAATCGGAACCTACGATGAATTCTAAGAAAATTTCACCATGAAACTATGTGTCTAAAATCAATTCCTAGCTCCCGCTGAGAAGCATAAAGATTTCAGGTTGAAGTATTTAAGGCGTTTTAAAAAAAAATAACACATTTTCCAATCATGTTGGGCTCAATTCTGATTCATCTTCTTATAACAAATTTTATAAATATTTTTTTTTTTTAATTAACCAAACAATTTTTTTTAAATTTGACGAAATGTGTCGAACATGCCATGTACTGAGGTTCATTTAAGAAAGTGGAAGCCAAAGGCTGTAACTTTTTAGCGAAGTGAGGTATCGGTCTAAAATTTGAAATATATATCCTTACAACTGCAAAGAAATTTTTGAACAACAAAATAAAAGTAGGTGTGGGATAAGAAAGGGCGTAACTTAACGTTCATAAATTTAATTACGAAACTTGTAAAAGATAAGCTTTAGAAAGATAAGAATGACAAAGCCTTTGTAAAGGCTTTTGTAAAGACAATAAATTTGCAGTAAGAATTGTCAGCCAACAATAGTTGCGTAGATAAGTGGGCGATCAAAAGCATCAATCCCTATTGGAAAGTTATCCCATTCTCCAAAATAGCTATCTACGCCATTGAACACCATCGACTAGCAGTAAATAAAGTTCAAGATTATTATCAGTTCTAAACGTGGTGTTATACATTTGGTTCACTTAGTATTTGTCTTTCAAAAAAGAAACGTGTACTTATTTCTATTAAAAAAAAAACGTTTGAAAATAAATAATATAAAGTTATGGCATCATCAGCGATGTCAATTGACTCTTCCAATTCGGAAATTGATAGCCTTATACTTAATGATGTCTGCGTCCAGTTTTAATACAAAGCAGATCGCAAAAATCATTGTCATACCAAGTCAATTTTCAGAATTGAATTTTCCTGCTTATCGGGATATACTTAAATATTAATTTTACGTGAGTAATCGTCAAAAGCAACAAACAAAAAAACAACACTCTTATGCAAGCCTTACGCCGATAATAGCAAACAAAATAATTGAAATTTGGGAAAAAATTAATATTGCGCTAATAAATAAAAAGAGCATCTTAAAAAAGCTTAATACATTCCTCAAAAAATACCATAGAGAGGTTAAAAACATATCTAGAACAAATTCATTTACTGAATTTGAGATAACCTTAAATGAACTATTTTACGTTGCTAAGTGCTGTTGCAAAAAAACTATGCCGTGCTCCTGTGGATTAATTCCTGATCGCCTAAAAATGCTCATGATTGACCAACACACCAGCAGGAGGAATACAATTCCCGAATGCGTGCAAAATATTGTTGATCAACAGTCTATTGCCAGATAGCTTTGATCCTTCGTATAGAGCCGAATCCTCGCAAATGAATGACGAATGTGAAATCGAGTTTGCAATGCCAGCTGCAACAGATCTGCTTTTGAACAAAAGGGGACCTCACTCTAAAAGATACGATGCAATTAATTTCGCTATGATGTGTGATAGATTCCGCATTTTAGACAGAGTTGCCTCCTGTTTGGCTACAGCCCTATTTAAAGACATTGGGTTTACTGATGAAAATGGCGTGGCAATTATTATGGATAAATCCAAAGTGGGTCGTGAAAAAATGAAATGCATGGGAGTCCGTTCGACGTATGCAGCAAAATGATTCAGCTTTACTAGCTTTTTCTTTTGATGGCAGAAAAAATGACGCTCTGACACGGAAAGAAATTAATGGAAAATACCATCCAAGAGTACAAAAGGAGTCTCATATTGTGATTTTTAAGGAACCGCAATGCAAGTTGTTGGGTCACATAAAAGTTGATGCTGAGGACTCCAATACTAAACAAATCCATTTATGGGAGTTCTTTAAGGAAAAAAATTTAACGTTTACTAGCTTGATAGGAGTTTGCTGCGATGGAGAACCCATCAATACTGGAATTGAAAATGGAATACTTCAAAAGTTTGTAGTTTCGTTGAATAAACCATTACATTGGTTTGTTTGCTTGTTGCATTTTAACGAACTTCCACTTCGCCATTTGTTCAATGCCTTAGAAAATTCAACTACAAGTGGACCACGTACAGCTAGTGGGACTTTAACGAAGTTACTTGAGATCTGTGAACAACTTCTGGTAAGCACCTAGTTCTAATACAACATCTTCAAATTTTAACAAACATTTTGTCGTAGGCTAAACCTCACTTTGAACGCATTTCATTGGGGAATATGCCTCCAGCCATGGATAATAAAGATGAAAAAAGCCTTTCGACTGACGTTTTATATCTCTATCGAGTAGCCAAAGCTGTATCGGAAGGTTTGTGTCCAGAAGATCTTGCCAACATGAAACCGGGACAAATTGTTCATTTGCGCCTTTATGTCGCAAGTAGTTAATCTTCGGCAAATTTAAAAATATTGAAATTTTACTATATATACCGATGTATTTTAATATCAAATTTTATAATTCAGTGGTATATGGTAGTAAACTTTTATTTAATTTTATTCAGTCACTAAATGTTCGAGAAATTTATGTCAGTGACTTTAGAAAGTCGTTCCAAAAATCCTCAAATCGAGTCTAAGAAAGACTTTAAAAACTAACAGATAAGTTACGAGTATTTTTTCCTTAAGAATTTTTGTTATTTTATTTCTAAAGCTTATCTTTTACAAGTTTCGTAACTAGCGTATGAAAATAACAATATATTTTTTTTTGAATCAAATTAAATTTATGACCGTTAAGTTACGCCCTTTCTTATCCTACGCCTACTTTTATTTTGTTGTTCAAAAATTTCTTTGCAGTTGTAAGGATATATATTTAAAATTTTAGACCGATACCTCACTTCGCTAAAAAGTTACAGCCTTTGGCTTCCACTTTCTTAAATGAACCTCAGTACATGGCATGTTCGACACATTTCGTCAAATTTAAAAAAAATTGTTTGGTTAATTAAAAAAAAAAAATATTTATAAAATTTGTTATAAGAAGATGAATCAGAATTGAGCCCAACATGATTGGAAAATGTGTTATTTTTTTTTAAAACGCCTTAAATACTTCAACCTGAAATCTTTATGCTTCTCAGCTGGAGCTAGGAATTGATTTTAGACACATAGTTTCATGGTGAAATTTTCTTAGAATTCATCGTAGATTCCGATTCTGGTGGACGCTTACCACGTTGTTTTTGACTCGAACAAATTGACTCACTGTAATATACGAGTATACAGGAATTATAAAATGTAAATATTAATATAATTGCTAATCATCCGAATTTTAATTCTCTTCGCTCTATGTATTCAATTGAATTTTATCAAATGTATCTTAATTGCTTAAAATTAATTCTAATTAATCTATACCAATTGTTTATCTCCCACAGACTTAAGTGTAAATATTCCTTGGGAATTAAATTTTTTTTTTTAAAATGTTTTTTTTATCTTTTTCAATATAGTCCTCTTATAGTTTGATATACTTATTCCAGCGATTTTCCAACTTCTTGATCCCGTCCGCAAAATACTCCTCCGTGGCGTCGATGATTTCCTCGCGTGAGCTGAATTTTTTATTGATGAGCCATCTGTTGAGGTTTGGGAAGAGATAATAGTCCGAGGGATCCAAATCTAGCTACCAATCGACGCCCGATTCCGCATCAGCAAGTCCAAACACTCTTTCGAAGTGCTCTCGCGTTCGTGTTTTTGGTCATTCGCGGCACCCAGCCGCAGGATATCTTTTTCGTATGCAGAATATTTCCCAAAATATGGCGTATGCTCTAAATACTAATCTTTGTGGTATCTGCTAGCCTCTGTAACCGCATCGGAGGGCCTGCCGCTGCGGACTTGATCTGTAGTGGAGTTGCGGCCACCACAAAACTCTCGAAATCAATATTTATCCAACTTTTCTTTTGTTTCCTTTGCCGTTTTGCCTCTCAAAAAATAATGTATTATGAAAGAACGAAAATCGTTTTTGTCCATGCTCAACATGATGCCAAACACGTCAACAACAATCAGCTGTCAAAACAAAACTAAAGACAGTATCGCACTGAAATTTGGCATGTCTGCCTAAATATGAACGGACTTCCAGGCACCATAACCTTTTTTGCAGTAGCAGCGCATTCTGGCAGTCAAGGAGGTCACTTTTCACTCCATCTAGTATTCTTACTGTGTTAGAAGTACATAATAATAATAACAGCCTCTCAGACTTCAATTTCTAAATCAGAGAACTTAAATGGTTTGAAACGGTTATGACTCTCGGCGCTAGTACAAACGAAATCTGCGCAGATACAGTAAGAAAAAGGGTGTTTTTGAGACAACTTCGCGCAGACTGCATGATTGGGAGTTGTATCATGACTCTTAGACCAACTAGGCTAAGATGTACTTGGGCTTAACTATGAAAACTTCGACTACTCCAAACTTTTTTCACCACCGCTTTATACAAACGTAATGCAATAGTTCTCCGAATTTCTTAAGGATATCATTTCATAGCATAAAAATCTTACCATATGTTCTAAAGATTGTTTAGAACTTGACATCTTATAAAATAAATTACGAAAGAGTATTCAATTTCTAATTGACAATTTTTTTTTTTTTTTATAAATCTTCCCGGCGACCACCTTGTTCAAAAATTGTAAACAGAAAATCATCTATAAAAATTGGAAATGATTAAATTAATGAATATTTCTATTTATACCAATTTATCTGAATGTACATTTATTTAACTGATTCATGCATGCACTCAGTCATTGTGCAACAAAAAAATATCACTATGTTGACCAGGGTCTGAACCAAGAAAACTTGCGGCGCCAAATTCTTAATTTAAATTTGTTCCGCCAAAGATGTACAATCTGTCTTCAACTAACACTAAATGCATTTGTTTGCATACTCATTTCACAGACAAAGACTAATGACAACTGATGTCTTTAAAGGGCCAACCAAAATAAGACAGCTGCAGGTGATTTCAATTTATCAAATTACTCTAAACAGCAATGTTCCCTTTTGCACTCGATTATGTTGATTGACAGCTCACCTTGAAATGTCAATCTGCAGCCTGAGATACATTTTTTGCTCTTCATCGAAAGTGATTTATTGACGATGTTCTAGACTAGCTGTAGTCCTAGTACTAGAGCATTTGTTTTAATCTCAAAATTTGTGTACGACACATTGGCGTTAGAAAAGCTGCATCATGTTCAATATTTCAAAAATTTGATTTGGTCTGGTTTAGAATTTAAATTTTTTTTCTAATGTGTATCTACTAGCAATGAAGCTAATTATATCTTAATATTTTCAAAGTTTCAATGTGCTACACAGCATTTTGGCGGGTATCCAGAGCCAGAACTATTAGAGCAGTATTTCAGATATGCATGCAACTGCGTTGCCAAAAAAAAACGGATATGTGGGAGTATGTAAGCGAAAGACAATAAAAAATATATGTATTAATTAAAAAATATGCATATATGTGAATACATTGCACATGTATAGGTAAAATATAGAAAGAGTATTCGGCAAAATTAATACAAAAGCTTTCCGTTCTGAATTCTTTCCAAGTTGATCAAACCCCGGATTGCTTCTACCAGTAACAAAAAGGAGTGCCGTAACAGTCTGGCGGTGAATAAGGCCTCGTTTAGACGATAGTATTTTTCCTCGCCATTTTCTGTACAGAAAAGAACCTAATAGATACGCAACTAAATTATCGCTGTTTTTTTTCTGATGAAAATGTAACTTTATTGTAAAAAAATGGTTACAAATGAATTATTCAAAGGATTGCCCATCGCTAGCTAAAACTTTTTCCCATCTTTCTGGCAGAGCTCGAATACCGTCATCATCTTTTGAGGCTATCCACAAATCAAGCCATTTTTTGACGTCTTCATATGCGCGGAACTGCTGATCAGCCAGCATGTGCCATCGAACGGAACAAGTAATAATCGGACGGTGCAATATCTGGAGAATATTGCGGGTGGGGTAGGACTTCCCATTTGAGCGTTTCCAGGTAGGTTTTAACGGATTTGGCAACATGAGGCCGAGCGTTGTCATGCTGTAGAATCACTTTTTCGTGCCTCTGTTTGTATTGTGGCCGTTTTTCGCATGCAATCGCTTGGAAATGGATTAGCGGGTAACTCCTAATGCTGAAGCAAGCTCTTCTTGCGTTTGGCACGGATCCTCATCGAGCAATGCTTCCAATTCATCTTCGAAGGATTTTGGCCTTCCTTCTCGCGGACGGTCGGAACTTAGAGCAGCATCTCTAATTTTGGAGCTCTCGATGAGCTTCAGTCGCCGTTTTCTTCGAATGAAAGAAGAAAATCAACACTTCCCGCAAATGACAACTATTTATTTGGCACAAAATCAGACATTTTCGCACAACCAAAGGTATTTGACGCCAAAACAAAATCACTAATGTGTCGGTTTAAACGGTTTGTTTACATGTTGTCTAAGCTTGGTTTACGACGTTTTGGATATGTCAAAATCGACCAGCACTGACTGCTGGAGAACTTAGTTGAGCACCAAATACAATTTTTCGCAGCCCCTTAGCGGCAAGGGAATGAAAGACTTTTCAAAAGATAGCAATTTTAACTTTCGTACGTTTACCGTTCACTTTGAAATCGATAGATCTCTTCTGCAGTAATAAAGATATTTACTTTCAAACCCATTATTTAATTCCGATGTAATCAACACATAAAATCGGGAATCTCATGTAGAGCGAAATATCATACAATAGAATACTTCCTCAGTATAGTCCATCCTGGGACATATAGTATTCTATGATTTTTTGACGATGCTTGACGAGTGCCCTATGCAATTCACAACAATAGGAATGTGCAAGCAAGATCGATTGGTGATTGCTGCTGGTCTTCTCGAAATTCCTTATACCTAGTTCTTATACTCTTATGACCGTTTCGTTTTTTTGACCGGAGGATTGGTATTATACAGGTAAGACTAGCAAATCTGAACACAGTTAAGTATTCTGAATAAATTAGTTGGTTGCCCATAGCCTAGGAATTGCTTGCGTGGACAGTTTATTTTGTCCATTCAGTTCCGTAAATCAAATAGTGTGAACACAACATGGATTTGGACTAGTTTTAGCTCAAGTGGTAGTGGACTGGCTTCCAAATCGGAAGGTTCGGTGTTCGAATCCCAGCCTCGCCCGAAAGGCATATCATCCATTTTTTCAGTTAACGAAAATCAAGCAAGACGAGTAGTTGACTAGAAATCAACATCAAGCCAACTTCCACTAAGAATTTAGTCTCCCCATTAAATGTTGGATGCCACCCATAGAGCGAAATAACCACTGACCCCAAACATCTTTCTTTCTCTTTCTGTCCTATTTTCCAAATAAAAAAACTTAGCACATGCGGACGCATTATAAGTGTATTCATACTAGAGCCCCGTAATGCACGTGTACACGGATACTCGGGATACACGTGTATTTAGTTATTGCGTGAACTGACACGTGCACCTCGCACCATGTATCAAGTTCACGTGGCAACAACAACATGTTATTTATTTATTAACAAAAACCACATGTTGCAGATATGTAACATTGCGCCTTAGCTTCTCTTAATTTTTCACATGATTATTTACAATGAAAGTCTTTGAAAGAATTGTTTGTTTTGTTGTAGCACACTTTTCACTTAACGTCTTTGTGAAACCAGTACAATTGGGCATTTTATAGGGAATTCTCGTCTCTCCTCATACTGGCCAGTGGCTGGTTTGATTCTGTCGAACTTCCTTAGGCGGTGCGTGTTGAGCGAGGCCTTTCGTTTTTTTTTGCCTGAAGACCTTGCTCAACATCTGATGTTCTTTTAGTCGGCCTTTGTTTGATGCCCATCTTGCAAAGTGCTTCAGCTACTTCCGCTGGAAAGTCTGCGGCGCTTAAATTGTCAGATCTCCCAATTTGTTTGTTGACACAGCGACAGAGTAGCCACGCATTTGCCATAATCATGTCAAGAAGATGGTAAAACAAACAAATATACAAAAATTTACTTGTTGGTAAAATTTTGTGTCCAGCAATAATGCTGTCTATCAAGCCCACGCCTCCCATGTGACGGTTGTATTCAGCTGCCACAAATGGTCGTTCAATCGATACGTGGTCTTTGTTTATTGTTGTAATTGTTTGGTATTTGCCTCGCTAAACGCACAACTACATTTGAGGCAGCACCCAATTGTTGCTTGCCTTCGCATATAATATTTTCTTGACCACTTTAAATGTCGAACCTGTAGCCAAAACCATTAACCCCGCACAAAGTAAATAGTTTGATGCCCCATTTGTGAGGTTTAGCCGGCATGTACGAGTATTGATTTAGAATACTTTGAGCCTTGGTTGAGCACATCTGTTCATCTACAGCCAAGTATTGTACTTTTGAAGGGCAACTTTTGAAAAACGTTCATTGAGCCTCTCAATTATTGGTGCTACGGCCTTTGAATTTAGTCATTGATTCGTCTATGCTTTGGTAACTATTTTGAAGGGCAACTTTTGAAAAACGTTCATTGAGCCTCTCAATTATTGGTGCTACGGCCTTTGAATTTAGTCATTGATTCGTCTATGCTTTGGTAACTACTGTCATCTCTACACTTTTGAAATCTTTGTTTCAGGCATTGAACCAAGTATTTTATATACATAATGTGTTTTGTCATCCATTGTCGGTTTTTCAGGTGGAAAAAAATACATTTTGGAAGTTATTAGCATGAATCTACCATGTGCAATTGCCAACCTGACTGACTTGTTGCCTAAGGAGTCATGAGTAGACCAATAATCCTGCAGACATGGTAATCGATTGTAGCACATGATAAGCATGCATCCAACGTACCTTTTGACGTTTTTTTTTTTTTTTTGATTACTCAAATATGTCAAGGCGTTCGTTTGTGCATTGTGCAATATTGAGGGTTTCCGACCGAACAATGATACACAAAATTTTTTGTCAATTTTTTTTTTATTTTTCTACATAGTCTCCTTGTAACACTACACACTTCTCCCAGCGATGCTCCCATCTCTCTAACCCGTCCAAATAGTACTTGGCCTTTTTATCTGCAGAATAATTGTTCACGAAGGTGATTGTCTTCTCATTTGACGAAAATCTCTGTCCTCCGAGCGCAGTTTTTAGATGAGGGAACAAAAAAAAGTCGCTTGGGCCTAGATCTGGTGAATAAGGCGGATGATCAAGCAGTTCAAACCGTAATTCATGGATTTTCGTCATGGCAACCGCTGTTCTGTGAGACGGCTCGTTGTCTTGGTGAAAAAGGATTTTTCTTTTTCTGTAAATGTGGCCGTTTTTCCGCAATTTCTGCCTTCAGCTAGGCAAGCAATGATGCGTAGTATGCTCCTGTAATGGTTTTTCCTTTTTGAAGAAAATCAATTAAGATAACTCCTTTACTATCCCAAAACAGTCAACAGCAAACGCGGCACTCAACGCGCGGACAGCTTTCTCATGCCTAAATCTTGATTTAATATGTTACAAACACGTTCTTTGGACATTTTCATAACCTCTACTATCTCTCTCACTTTAATTCGGCGGTCTTCTAACACCATTTGGTGAACTTTAGCAATGTTATCGTCAGTGGTTGCAGTTTTTGGACGTCCCGAACGTTCATCATCTCCCAAGCTCTTACGGCCACGTTTAAATTCAGCTGCCCAAAATTTCACTGTGGTAAATAAATGATGGGACAGAGTCCCCATACACAGAGTCCAACTCATTTTTGATTTGCGTAGGTGTATAGCCTTTCAAAAACAAGAATTTAATAGCAGCTTGATACTCATTTTTTTTCCATTTTCACAAAAAACACTCACATCGACTCACTCAGACGACTGTCAACTAAAAACTGCGCGTCCAAAATGGCTGAAACTTCGGTAAGTAACTGTCAAAAGATGCAAAACTAGAATTCACTAGCTTTTGTTGACGAGTGCCGCTATCTTTACGTAGTGGTCGGAAACTTTTCAAACAACCCTCGTACATACATGAAAACAGGTTTCGTTAGCAATTTATGGAAAATGTCCATAATGGATTAGGTGCGGTTCAACTCTGACCATAGATGGCATTGGTAAGAATCGCTCGCCATTCTCTTAGGGATGAATTTTTCTCCAACTGACGACCATAAAACTAAACAATTATCTATCCGAACATTATCTATATTACCTGCTTGAATATCAGCTAGAGTTTCTTCTTCAGAATCGCCTAAGCTTGCATTTTCTTGACTAGAACCGTCATCCGAAGTAGATCCTTCATTTTCAGTATTTGAATTATTTGGTGCATAATCATCTCCGTTGCCTGAAGAAAAATTGTCTGTGTCGTCGTTATCACTAAACCCGTCGTTAATAATCTTTTCAATTTCATTTCGATTCAAACTATGCGGCATTATCTAAATAAAACAAAGTAACACTCCTGGATAATATCTGCGTATACATGACTGTTGGTACACATTTGTACTAGTACATAAAGGCACCACTCGCCAAAAACCATGAATTTTTTAGTATTACAATAACAAACACTTACGTTATAAAACAAATTTATATGTATTCACTTGATATTATAATATCCTCCTTGTTTCACCGCAAAAACTTTACAAACACTGGAAAAATTAACCGAACCGTCAACACTCCAATAAATTATTACTTCAACTGCCATCGAAAACATGCAAAACCAAAAACGCGCAAGCGTATAGCAGCTGCATGCACATTTGGATATTGTTAACAGAACGCTGAAAGACGTTGTGGTACAGCTTTCGACCAAATAGTATGCAATTTGTGACTTTCAGGTATGTTTATACTTTTGGTGGTACATAAATGTACCAGCCGGGTCGAAAGGGTTACACCTTCGACACTCAATTTTCTCTTCATATTTCTGTGTTTCGCTTTGCCAGATTTTTACCACCAATTTTATGGTGGGTTTTAATCTGACAATCTCACCTTGTCGAGCTACAAATTTTGGAGCTTTCTCGGCACAGGATTAATTAGAGAGTGTTAGTTGGTCATTCATTCTTTTCAAGGAGGTGTTAAATGGCTATTTTAGGCTGGCTTACTAATAGAAATATAAACGTCCTTAAATGACTTCGTATTTCTTTTCTCCCATTTACATTTTTCTTTTCAAATTACTGAATACGGAATTCCATCAAAATTGTCGTCAGATAGCAGATTAACATCACGGATAAACTTTCTTTTCCACTCACATGTAATCCGGATTTCATCATAATAAGTGCGAGCACATATAGTACAGTACTGTGCACAACCTAAGCAACATACTGAAAAATGAGTTTGGGCCCAAGCCATTGAAATTCCAAAAAGCACACGATCTTACTACGCTTGCACGAAAGTGATGAGTTGCCGAATTTGGTTTTTTCCGATGAGTCGCCATTTGTTATCGAGCAATATGTCAACAAATAAAATGACCGAGTTTACTTGCCAGAGAGGTCCTTCGAAAATTTACACCTTCGGACGGTCACCAGAAAGCAGGCAGCACCGATGGTGATGGTTTGGGCCGCCATAAAAGCCGATGGTCGCTCTCCGCTCGTATTTTGGACCGTGGCGTCAAAATTAATGCGATCGTATACCGTGGAACTGTCTTAGAGGCAGTATTGAAGCCTTGGGCAAACAATCATCTCGGTCGGAGACAGTGGACATTTCAACAAGACTCGGCACCGTCTCACAAAGCGCGCGACAACCAAGATTGGTTAAAAAACAATGTTCCACACTTCATTTCTTCGACACAATGGATTGCAAATTCTCCGGATGCAAATCCGTTGGATTTCTCTGTCTGGGGTATTTTGAAAGCGAAGGTTGGCACTAAAAAATACCAAAGTTTGGACCACCTCAAACAAGCACTTCGCCGGGAATGGGCAGAAATACCGCAGAGCCACTTGCGTGCAGCGTGCGATGCTTTCTTCGGCCGTCTCAAGGCCATTATTCGCGCCAAAGGTGGACATATTGAAAACTACTGATACAATTTGAAAATTGACGTATATTCCAACATTTTTTGCTTTGGCACAATAAAGTTTATCAAAAAATAAAAAAATTATAGCATTTAAAAAGTTATAGTTCGAGTAGGTCACCCTGTATAGAGTGTACTTTGAAATTCACAACTTTTTATAAAAGTAATAATACTTCAGATTTAAAAAAAAAAAACTCAAAAATAAACAAAGTAGCCAAATTGAGCGGTGCAAAATCTAAGCAACTTTTTTAATATTTTGTGTAATATCCTTTATTTTGAGTAACAGAGGCGCAACGACGAGGCATAGACGTAATTAACTTTGAAAATGCATCCTGGGATATATTTTCCCACTCAACTTTCAAAGCATTGAATAGGTGAGACCTGTTGGAAAAGTGTTGTGCAGCGACACGGCTTTAAGGATACCAAACAGGTTTCCGATAGGACTCAAGTCAGCTGATTGGACCGGCCAATTAACGACTTGAATCCCATTATCCTCTAACCACTCCTTTACCAACTTCGATGTGTGTTTCGGATCGTTATCCTGTTAAAACACCCAACGAAGTGCCATTTCCCACTCCGCATGTGGTAGCAATACCAATTCCAGAATAGATTTATATTTAAATCGGTCCATGAATCCGCCTATTTCGTAGAGTGGACAAAAAATAGGTCCACACCATCACATTACTCCCACCATGCTTTACAGTGGGAGTGCAGAATCTAGGATTGTGTCTCTGCCCTTTACCACGTCTCACATAACATATCCCGTCAGAGTTAATTCAATTGAATTTTGACTCGTCGCTGAAAAGAACGGTTTTCCATTTTTCAAGAGACCAGTGTTGGTATTTTCTCGCAAAACTTAGCGTAATATTAAAAAAGATTTTAGGTTGAATTATGTTTCAAGAATTTAACTGCACTACCTGTTCCTTAAATGTCTTTTTGTGAGCATCGGTTTTTTGCACGGCCTGTAATTTCGAAGATTATTTTCAATTGCACGTCTTCGCACCGTGCTCTAGCATCAATGTTTAAATCAAGTAATTTTACGACTTCATTCGAACTTAAGAACGGTTGTTTTTTAATTACACCACAAATGTATCTATCCGTTCGACATGCTATCTTACGCGGCCTACAACCGACATTTTGACTTTCAATGACTCCTGTTGCATTGTGTTTTTTTTATTAAACGTGAAATAATCGATTTATTAATATTATAATATTTAGCTAATGTTGCCTGAGTATCTCCAGACTTAAATTCGTCAATAATCTTTAGTTTAAGAGAAGAAGAGAGTAACTTTGTCGCGACATTATTAAAAAAATATCAATTATGCGGCTAACTTAAAAGAAAACTGATGAAAGACAATCACTCAAGATCAAAGACAAAGAGCTTACAACATTTCATGTATAACCGGACTGGAAAAGTACTGTTAGCTATTTTTTTTTTACAGTGGGTTACAATGCTGCTTAGGTTTTTCACAGCTCAATTTGACTACTTTGTTGGTGAAGTATTATTACTTTAATAAAAAGTTGTGAATTTCACCCTATTAGACTTCATTACATATCCATTTCTTTTTATTTGGTGGGGTAGAAAGTTGAAAAGATTTACTATGAAGTGCTGAGTCCAGATGGTTGCTTAGGTTTTGCACAGTACTGTACATGCGTGGATGGAAATACAAGTATTGTTAAGTCTAATCGAACAATGGTTGAAAATCTTAAAATAATTTATATTTAATTTCACATCCAAAATGATCTCATTTCTTGGGTGAAATCCACCAAATTCTATCTGTGAAAACCAATGAATAGCTACAGCCCGCCAACTGTCACCGGGCGTACTGAATGAAATTTATTTCTATTTCCTCGTTACATTCACAAAACTAAACAACACAAGCAGTTTAGTTTTCCGGCACAAATTCCACATACAAATTTTCGAAAACACAACAAAAATCATTTCGCATGTCCCATTGACTCTGCCGGCAACTATCTGCAAATCCCCAATTTTTGAAGTACAACATCTTCTGTTTTTTTGGCAAATTATCAACTTCAGAGATCCTTAAAACCTATGTGCGATGTGTGGGTGGTTTCTGTATACATATATTTTTTTTTTTTTATTTCAATTCAAAATGTCTATCGTCACATTTAGAGGCATACGACATCATATACTATGTAGTACATGTCCATCAGATGGCATTGAACTAGTTTCCCTCATGAAGAAAATACACCACAATTCTTAGCAACATTAAAAATGTTGCTGCAACAAATTGATGCAATTTTAAACTGCAATTTCATTTGAATTCAAATTGAGTTCAAACAATTTCATTGATCAACTGCAAATGACATGAAAACGAACATAGGATTTAGTTCAATATTTTTGACTTTCTAGCAAGTATCTTTCAGATACACTATCTGTAATATTCTCCCAAATGTGACGATTCTCTGGGATTTGTTTGTTTAATGCTCGTTGCTCACCCTCTCTTGGGGTGACATTTTTAGTTTCTACCTCGGATCGCCCCATTTGTTAATCTCATTACGTCCCAGAACGCACTGCAGCGTTTCATGTATTGTAAATTATTTTACACACATTGGCATTAACATTGTTGCATTTGCATTGTTTGCACAAAGTTCGATAGTTCAATTGTGTCACATTTGTATCTAAATTTTCCGACTTACCTAAGTGAAATTTGTTTGTGTGTTGTTAATTTTTTTTTTTTAGAAAAGATACACTCCTTGTTTTGTTGTCTAAATCTTGTGAACGCGTCAGGTCAGTACACAAAAATATATCAATACGACAACACGCGACGGTCGAGGGATGTGAGTTTAGATTTTTTTTTTTTCTTCAAACCCACCACACTAGAGTACTTGTTGTAGTATCTATGCATGGTAAATGTCACGCTAGTGTAGTTAGTATCCGAATCCGAATTTGAATTCGAGTGTTTTTAGCCTGTCTAATGACAATGTCGATTTCTTATTTTTAATTATACTTTATTCCCGTACGTGATTCATGTGCACCGCCAACGAAAAAAAGCCAAAAAAAAAAACAGCAAAAAACAAAAACGACATCGGTTGCAGCAATTGAGGTGCAGTAATTGATTAGTCGCAAATCGATCGATAAAAACGAATCATCTTGAGGAGCAATCGCCTTGCAGCACAGCTTTGCAGCTCTAGGAAAAAAAAGGAAAAAATAAATTAGCTTTATTGGTAAAAAAAAATTGCAAGCAAATCCCGACAATTTTGGAAAATAGAAAAAAAATGTGGTAGAGGTGAATTTAATGAAAAGAAAAAAATTAAAAATAAATTTCAAACTGCAAGGTTGTCAAGATTCTTCGAGTGAAATTTGAAAATTTTGAAAGTACGAAATTTTTGGTTACGAAATTTTTTCTTCTTCATCGGCCGTGATTACGCAAGCAAATCTACAAAGTGGGTACTCAACTAATTGGTGTTGCGCGAGTGTGTTTGTGAAGAATGTTTGCCGAAATTGGTGATCTGGTATTCTCCCTTGTAGTGGGATACATGGGGGCTCTGGAGTTCCTCTATGTTGTCCGGCATTTATATCACTGGTCATTTCGACATAACCTTGAAATACACGATCCAAAAAATGATAACGACAGTTTACAGAGGTTGCAAGATCATCTGAAAAACTCGATAACCGAGGCAAACGAAAAGGAGGCACTCGGATTAAAGGCTATGAAGGATGGGGTGTTGTATAAAGATGGTTTTCGTATCGATGGCGATCAGAAAGAAATCGATGAATTGAAGGATAAAGTCAGAAAACAGGCTGAGAATGCGCAGAAGAAAAAAGAAATTGAAGCTGAATTGGCACGTCAAAAGAAAATCGAACAGGAAACAAGACGACAGTTAAAGGAAGCTGAAGATGAGCTGCAACGGGTCAAGGAGGAAAAGGAAAGAGAGAGATTGAAGGCAGAAAATGAGGAAAAAGAAAAGAAAATGGAAGAGAAAAGACGCCAACTTGCTGAAGAGGAAGAAAATCAAAGAAGAATCATTGAGGCTGAGAAACTGAAAGAAAAAGAGCAGCGCCGACGGGAAGAGGAAGAAGAAAAAGCTCGAAAGGAACTTGAAGCTGAGAGATTACGGGAAGAGACTAAACGTCAACAGGAGCTTGATGAAGAAAATGCTCGAAAACTTCTTGAAGCAGAACGGCAATTACAGGAAAAGCAAAGACTTCTCGAAGAAGAAGAAGAAGAACAGAGACGAATTGCGACTGAAAAAGCACGAGAGGAAGAAGAACGCTTGCGAAAGATTGAAGAAGAAAATACAAGAAAACTTCTCGAAGCAGAAAGGGCACGAGAAGAAGCCGAGCGCCAGCGAGAGTTTGAGGAAGAAAATGCACGAATACTTGAAGCCGAAAGGGAGCGAGAAGAAAGACAACGACAGCAAGATCTTGAAGATGAACGAATTATCCAAAGACTTCTTGAAGCTGAACGTTTAAGGGAACAAGAAGAAGAAGAAAGCAATCGCAAACTTATAGAAGCTGAAAGAGAACAAGAAGCCAAACATCGCTTGCAAGAGCTTGAAGAAGAAAACGCACGAAGAATTTTTGAAGCCGAAAGAGAATTACAAGAAGAACAACGACGTCTTGAAGAGAATCAAATACGCCAAAGAATGGAGGAAGAAGAAAACTACAATCGGCTTTTACAAATGGAAAGAGAATTAGAAGAAAGAGAGCGTGAAGAAGAGGAAGAAAGAAAAGCGTTCCTAGAGCACACTGCTGCATTAGAGAGGGAAACTGCCGAAAGACTACTTGCTGCAGAGAGAGAAACAGAATTAAAACGCAGGGAAATAGAAGAAAATGAAGAGAATGTCCGAAACCTTCTTGAAGCCGAAAGAGAACTGCAGCTGAGAAAACGAGAAATGGAAGAAGAAGCGGAAAATCTTCGTCGCCTCATCGAGGCGGAAAGGGAAATGGAAAGTCGACAGAGAAAAATTGACGAAGAAGCTTTGGAAAAACTGAAAACCGCACAAGAAGAGATCGAGTTGAAACAAGCTAATGATCCTAAAGCTGAAGCTAGTGAACAACTTGCTGTTAAAAAAGAAGTCGGTCGATCTGAGCATTCGCCAACTCCAACACAAACCGTCAAGACTCAATATGGTCAGACAACTAGTGAGTCACTTAAGCCCAAACCTCTACTCTTTCCTGGCGTTTCCGAAGAATCTTCCTCCGCAGAGCCCATTTCAAGTAAGCAATCGTCCTTTTCTACACAACAATCATCGGAGGCTGTTCTCCCTGAGTTACAGTTCGACGAATACGAACGTCAGGCACCAGATGGCGGAGAGGATATGCCTTCGTTGCAATATTCTGACGACTATCTACGGTCCTTAGACGGCATCAAAAATAAGCCACTTGTGCGTGAAGATGGATCGGGTCGTCGAAGGGCCTTCAAAAAACGTCGATCCAGCGGCAGTTCGACTTCGTCCCGTGAATCCAGAGCATCACGGGAAGAAGAACTGAAAATGTTCACTTCACTGGAGGAAGAAGAATCAGAAAATATCCGCAAAGGTGAGAGTGAGTATGAAACGATTAAGTATGCGAATGAACCAAACCTAAAGGTAGGTAAACCACATCGTCGTCACAAACGTAGTCCAGCTAAGGACGCTAAACGTGATGCAAGCGATGCAACAAAAGAATCATTAGAAATGTTGGACGAAGAGGATTCAAACCCATGGGGCGAAATAAAGCCTGAGCACTATAAAGACACTGAATTTTGGAAGCGTGAAAAGAAGCTATCTATTGATGAGGAACTCGAAGATAATGAGGCATTACAACGAATTCAGTTACCTAATTTATCAGCCGTGAATGTACCAAAGATGGAATCTTTCGAGGAAGCCACCAAAAGTCAGCATGAAGAGGTAATATCTGCTCTTCAAAGGCAACGGTCAAAAGATCCGGTAAGACACTTCAATCTGAAAAATTTATAGGTTAATTTGAATTGTGATTATGATTTCAGGAACCTACTAAAGAGACGAATGAGGAAAGTGTCACAAAGAATGTAAGTACTCGTAAAATTGCCGACGCTAGGCTTTCTCCAGCTGGGAGACTTTCCTCACCCGCTTCTGCTTCAGCTTTTGCTTCTAAATCTCCTGCTTTAGTAACTCCTGAGCCTGAGCGTGAAAACTCCCAAGGTGCGGAGCAAAACGCAGCTAGGACACCATCACCCTCAGGTACTGGTGGCGGTTTACGAAGAAGTCCACGTGTAGATGAAATGAAACAATATAATGAGCAATGTAAAGCTGAAGATCGCAAGGCACGTGCCGAAGCTGGATCAAATCCCGCCATAGAGATTGAATATGTTTCAGATGAAGAAGCCGAAGGGAATGAGTATTTGATGGAAGGCATCAGTGACTTTTATGACTTTAATGCATCAATTAATCCGTCGAGATCCCGGTCACGCTCTAGATCCAAGACACCAGCCTCTAGTCGCTCTGTAAGTCCAAAACAACGTCGTACACCCTCCCCGCAAAGTTTATCCCATAGTCCAGAAAAATCAAACTCCCGTAGTCCTAGTCCCGATCCTGCTTCATACAAATTCATTTACGAACGCATTCTTCCAAGCCTCGCTGCAGCCGATCAGCAACAACAAGGTCAACAAGATCAGCAAAATATCGATGGCGTAAGTGATTTTTACGACTTCAATTCGAAGCTTAATCGAGAAACCCATTCAGGGTCGACGACAAGGAGATCGAGTCAAGCTCATCGCACTTCTGTGGATTATATTATAGAAGATTTGGAAAAGGAGAAACTTAATGAAAGCGAAGCTACTTCAAAGCAACTTATAGATTTGCAAGATACACCAACAACTCCGGAATATGAGCGTTCAATCTCAGCCGATTGGAGAGATATACAGAAACTCAAGGAGGAACTCTTAACCGGAACCTTTAAAAGGTCGACTTATGTCGGCGAATCTATGGATTTCTCAGATCAATTTGAAAGTCTTCGAAAAGAAGCTAAAGCTTTTAGAAGATCTCGAAGTAAAAGTCGATCTCCGGGTAATGATGTTGAGGATATGACTGTTTGGAAACAAGCTAAAAAAAAGTTACAAGAAAAAATCCTTGAAGACATCACCAAGAGTTCGCAAAATTCAGAAGACTTTCTCATTGACATGACGAAATCCTATGTAGATCGCAATAGAAGAGCCTCTGACACAGTGTTGATTCAAAAACCGGAAATTCTACTTCAAATTCAGGATTTAATCGATGAAAATGATGAGAATTTAGAAGTGCTGGACCTGGAGGCGGAAGAGTATCACCACTTTAGAAGATTTTCATTAAATCAGGAAATTCCAGTCGAACAATATCCGGAAGAGTATGAAGAATTCCAAGTGAAATCCTTAGGTGATCTTAGAACGTGGTCTGAAAATATAGAGGTCTCATATGTCGCAGAGAATTCTACTGAACAGCAAAAGCCTTTCGAAGATGTCGTCGAAGATGTCGTCGAAGAAGCATACGCTTCGTCGGGTAGTGATGATGAACGTCAAACAGTTGTTGAAGTAGATGACGAAATCGATGAAGACATTTGGGACTACAATGAGCGTCCGGAAGAATCATATAACGAACAATCAGAGTGCGAAGAAGCTGATCGGGAGATGGATAGGTTTGCTGGTCGTCATGCAGATGATTGGCGTGATGTTGAAGGTGCATCTGGCGGAATATTAGACGAAGATTCCTGTCAAATCGATCAAATTTATGACGAAGCTATAAAAAATCGAAAGCAATCTGGAATCTTGCGGGATTATGATAGCATATTGAAAGAAATTCAAGTCTCGGATGAAGATCGGATAGATGAAGAGTATAATCTACCAAGGACCAGTGCGAATAACATTGAACACAACTTATTGTCACCACGTAGCCGCTCGAGCCGAGCTAATAGTGGAGACAGTTCAAGGAGTTTTCTAGAAAACGAGAGAAGAGATAATGAACATAGATATCTAGGTGATGCAGCGATGTCAGCAATCAATTCGACTCGCCTACGCTCTCGATACGGTATAGTACCATCAACATCCTTCACAATGTCCTATGACAATGACACAACTGATATTGACGTAAACTACGTTCCGAAACGGGAATACAATTGGAGAAAGAACTTTAAATTGGATGACGAAGATGTTGAGAAAGAAAATGAAAATCCAGAACAATATACGGACATTAGAAAATTTAGTCTCGGTGGGGAAAGTATAACACTTTTCTCGCAAAGCCCAGAACATTTGGAACATGAAGTAGCAAACATTATTCACGCAGAAGATAATGTCCAAGAGCGCTTAGAGGAACAAATGGAAGAGGAGATCGATGAGATGACAGTTGGTAAACCAACAAAAAAAAAGAAGAGCAAGAGAAAGTCGAGAAAAGGTTCCAAAGGCAGCATCGATACCGTTGAAGAAGGTGGAGAAAATGTAACTCGCAGAAAAAGTAATGTATCTGAAGGCGATATGCCAAAAAAGAAGTCCCGAAGGGGATCAAAAGAAAACATCGATGAAACAGAAGATGTGACTCCTTTGCAGGATGAAGCAGCAGACGAAACACAGTTAAAAAAGAAATCAAAAAAACGAAAGAAGACAAAACAAGAAACAGCGTTACCAAGTATAGAACTCAAACTCCCATCACCGGAGAAGAAAGCACCACCTCCTTCAGTTGCTGCGATTCGAGCAGCTCTTATGGCACAACCAGCCCCAGCACCAGTGCAAGCGAAACCGATAGTGATCCCAAAGAAATCTATGACAATTAAAAATTCAATAAGCCAGCAATTGCAACCCACACACGAACAAAAATCTCCACAAAGTAAAATTTCCAACGAATCACCGAAAAATGAATTGAAACTAGTCTTGTCCACAGCCCGCTCGTCTGTCAGTCCTCTGAAAATCGACATGAAACCCAATTATTCGGCTCATTCAGTAATGGAGCAAACGAAACAAACTACTAACACTCCAGAGCCAACGAAGTCCAATGTGAAACCTAGTTTGTCAATCCCATCAACAGCAGTCAACCTTCAGCCAGCTTCAGTACCAAATGTCGTGTTGGAGCAAACGAAACAAACTACCAATACTCCTGATCCAGCGAATTCTGATGTGAAACCCAGTTCACTAATCCCAACATCAACAGTCAACCTTCAGCTAGCCTCAGTACCAAATGTCGTGTTGGAACAAACAAAACATACAATTAATACTTCAGATACAGCACTTCCTCCAGAACTTTCAGATCATCCACTACAAAGGACACCGTCGCCCACACCTGCGCCACAACCTTCAACTGACCCCAACCAAGACAAAAACAAATCCACAACCCCCACCACACCGGATGCGTACGACCTTATAAAAGATGGCGGTCTGTACCCCTTGTTCTAAAGAAGTGCTAACAAGCTTACATGCATCCACAGCCTCTCACCCACCGCAGAACTAGGCAATCCAACAAAAACTAACAGCAAATCGGGCAACCCCTACTTACTTACAAAAGCCACTTCTTTATCTTTGGCTTGTAGTCATTTATGTACTTGTTATATATTTGCAATGATTATCACTGATTTTCTTTATCTCTTTCTTTTATTTTTTTATTATTTTATTTTTTTTCTTATAGACACGCAAAGAGTAGATATTTCCGCAATAATCCCAACCCCCAAAAAAATAAACATACAAACAAAATTGTACTCTCATTGCTGCGCAAGCGAACGCTCTCCAAAAATAGAAACCGAAAAAGAAACAAAATCCAAAGACTTAGACCTTTTTGTTTTGGCTTTTAAACGAGCTTGTAATGGAATTTTTATATAACGGTAATGGAGTTCAAATTTTATGCTATTTGTTTGATTTTATAATTTAAAATTTTATTTTCCTGTTTTTGTAAAAAATATTTAATAAATATATTGTACTTCAGAAGAAATAAAAGACAGAAAGTAGAATGTTTCACTTTTAAACTTGATCCTAATTTAACAATTACATCCTGTTGCGAATTTTAGTTTTCCCCACATCACAGTAAAGAAAACAACAATGTACTTGTTGTACTCAAAAATTTTAAGGGTCAGAGACTTAAATAATGAGGTTCGTTGCGCTTAACCACACCTTTACGTAACCGCTTCGAGTTTGGCACACTAAAAGTAAGTCAGCTTAGAATCTTTTCTACAATATCTTCATACACAACTTGAGGAGTTGTTCCTGCTTTGCATGGGTATGTATGCAATTGCTCCATAAGTCATTTCAATCTTGAGCGCTGAATACGAATTTCTTTGGCCATGTCCTGCGTCATTGTGCAAATTATTGAGGAATCTTCTCTGCCAAACTTCAATGAAATGAACCCAAGTTGGTATTTATTTTTAGTAGAAACCACAAAAGAGTTCCATATGCGGATATACAGGGTGAATGACTCGAACTCCAACTTTTTAAAATGCTATAATTTTTTTTATTTTTTGATAAATTTTATTGTACCAAAGCAAAAAATGTTGGAAAATACTTCAATTTTCAAATTGTATCAGTAGTTTTCAATACGTCCACCTTTGGCGCGAATAATGGCCCTGCGACGGCCGAAGAAAGCATCGCACGCTGCACACAAGTGGCCCTGCGGTATTTTGGCCCATTCCCGGCGAAGTGCCTGTTTGAGGTGGTCCAAACTTTGGTATTTCTTAGTGCCAACCTTCGCCTACAAAATACCCCAGACAGAGAAATCCAACGGATTTGCATCCAGAGAATTTGCAATCCATTGTGTCAAAGAAATGAAGTGTGGAACATTGTTTTTTAACCAATCTTGGTTGACGCGCGCTTTGTGAGACGGTGCCGAGTCTTGGTGAAATGTCCACGATCTCCGACCGAAATGATTGTTTGCCCAAGGCTTCAATACTGCCTCTAAGACAGTTTCACGGTTCACGGTATACGATCGCATTAATTTTGACGCCACGGTCCAAAAATACGAGCGGAGAGCGACCATCGGCGGTTATGGCGGTCCAAACCATCACCATCGGTGCTGCCTGCTTTTCGAAGGACCTCTCTGGCAAGTAATCTCGGTCATTTTGTTTGTTGACATATTGCTCGATAACAAATGGCGACTCATCGGAAAAAACTAAATTCGGCAACTCACCACTTTCGTGCAAGCGTAGCAACTCCTTCGCTCATTCGACTCTAACTTTTTTCTGTTGCGGTGTAAGATCGTGTGCTTTTTGGAACTTCAATGGCTTGAGCCCAAGCTCATTTTTCAGTATATGTTGCATCCGTTCCAACGATATGTTGAGCTCACGAGCCATTTTTCTTCCACTTCGACGCGAATTTCACTCAATTCGAGCCTTCACTTTCCGAACCATTTCTGCCGATGTTGCTGTTTTTTTATGACCACATCCATGGCGTTTCGCAACGTTGCCAGTATCACGGTAACGAGCTATGGTTCGAGACACAAATAATTTATTCACGTTAAGGTGCTGGAGGGCTCTAACGATAGCTACTTGTAGTTTTTCAGCCAAATATAAAGTAATCACACTATCACGTTTGAATTCCATCGCGGATAAAAATTTTTCAACACAACTGAGACGCAAATCGTTTAAAAGGTTTGTAAATAATAAAATTATCTGTCATGTGTCAAAATTTAAGCTCACTGTAATGAACGAATTGGAAATTATAGCAGTCTGCAGTTGGTTGCTGTTCGAGTCATTCAAGGTGTACACTAATCGGCATAAGTACTTTGACGAAATAAAAATCGTGTATTTTTGAGTTTAACTTTTAAATGGGTTTATAAAGAGTTTTTGTTTATTTTTTCCTTTTCATATATATTTAATATAAACTGAAAAATAAGCAAATAAATATTTTTTTCATAGAAACTTAAAAAGATATAAATTTAATTTTACATTTAATTTTATTTTATTTATTCAATTGATTTTTTCATAATCTTAAAAACTAATAACAAATAAGTTTAATAAATATTTGTGATCATTCTTAAACAAAAGTTAGTGGTGAATGACACTTCAAAAATTCAATTCAAATTCAAATTAGAATATAATGTGGGGTGATAATCAGTAACATTTTGATTTACAATTTTATAAATTTTAATAAAAGAAGAAGATAGAGATTTAAAAAGCAAATATAAACATAACAATTCATTAGTAAACTAACATTGATTTAAGATGTAAATTTGATTGTGTTGCTGACGAAAAGGAAGATATTAAAAACATGATTCAATATTTTCATAGCTCAAGGCGAATAGCCAGTTTTTAAGATTTTTAGTGAAATTTGGATATCGAAAAGTTTCTCTTATAAACAGAGGCAATCTATTAAATAGAAATGGAGCCGTATATGTGTAAAAATGCGAAAAATGTGTTCTTTATGCATTTGTATATTTCTACTTGGAATATTACCGCTTTGCTTGAAGAACTCTCTTAAAACTTTAAATACATATAAATGTCTGATTGGTAGAAACCGCAATATTTTAAATAAGGGCCAACTACTAGCTAATCCATTTTTATTTGAAGTAATTCTTAATAAATGCTTTCGAGCGGTAAGTAGAGGACTGAATGCATTGGCATACGAACCCCCCCCCCCAACTTGTTATACCGTATTGCAACTTTGATTATATAAGACTATAATAAATCATTAACAAAACTTTTTGAGAACAAAAGGGTTTTAATAGGTACATTTTACGTGCGACCTTCAGTATATAAGTTTCAAGCATTTTAATGTGGTCCTTCCAGTTTAAGTTAGAATCAATTATTACACCTAAATACTTAAAATTTTGAACTGATTCAATCTTGAAGCAGTTTTCTGTGCAGTATAAATCAGCAGAAAAATTACTATTTCCACATTGATGTATGGGTAAGGAAAACAATCATGAGCATGGAACCATAAATTGAAATCATATAAGCTGTTACCAGATACCTTAACACAAACTAGTTTTGTTTTATCGCTTATAGTTAATTTATGGTAGGTAAATCACAACCGTAACGCTTCTAGATCTTCATTTATCGACACGATACTTTCGAAAATGGTTCCATATACATGTGTAAAAACTATGTCGTCCGCAAAAGCTGTTGGAGTGTCATTTAACTTGAGTTTGAAAATAGAATTAATATAAATTAAGAAAAACAATGGTCCAAGTACAGAACCCTGAGGAACACCGTTCTTTAATAACCTGGATGCACTGGACACCCCATTTATAGTAACCTTTTGTGTTCTTTTTATTAGGTAAGAGCGAAGCCAATTAAACATATCTCCACGAAAACCAATATTGAAAAGTTTGCCTAGCAAGTGATCGTTGTTCATCAGATCAAAAGCTTTTGTCATATCAATAAAAAGACCAATTGTTGACTTGTTATTATTTAAACTTCCATGTAACTGGCTACAGACCCTTAAGATGGCGTCCTCAATAGACAAGTTTTGTCTGAAACCAAACTGATTCTTACTAAAGTAGTTAGACTTGTCCAAAAAAAAAAACAATTCGAACTTTTATCAATTTTTCAAAAAATTTTTGAAAATGTTGAAAGAAGTGATATAGGTCTGTAATTAGAAATAATATGTCTATTTCCTTTTTTAAAAAGATGTATGACTGCGGCCCTTTTAAGATGGTCAGGAAAGCAACCCATTTCAATACTTTTGTTAAATAAAAAGGACAGAACATCAACGACATACCAGACGACATTTTTTAATAACTTACTTGAAACACCATCATTTGTGCAAGAGGTTTTATTTTTAAGGCACAAGACAGTTTTATAAAGTTCAATTGGTGTAATTGGATTATAAACAAAACTATTACATTGAACGTCATCCATAAAAGAGACATCTGACGAAGAGGAACAGTTGCAGGATATATAGTACAATGATGAAAATTTGGTTTTAATTTCTCAGAAACTTCAGTGAAATACTCGTTAAAAATATTAGTAATATTCCCAAGACCTGTCTCCATAATTCCCCCCACTTCAATGCTATCAATCTTAACGCCGCTGTTAACCTTTCCTAAAATGTTATCTACTACTCTACACTCTTCGCGTACATTACCTTTAGCTCTCATATCACCATAGAAGTTGTTGCGAGCGTCCTCGATTTCTTTACTCACAAAAAAAAAAAAAATGTACCTAATGTCTCTTAAGTCTTGAGTTACTTTGATGTTTTTTACATTTTGAATGCAATTTTCTCTTTTTCCTTATCTTATTAAGAAGACTATTAGTCATCCAAGGTTTTAAATATTTCTTTTTACCCGCACGATTTTTTACGAAAGTACTCGATTTGAATAAGTTTTTTTTTTTTTTTTTATAATTTACGCGCGCCTAAGAGGTTATGAATACCCTTATACAGTTGCCTGGGCGCGGGCGGAAAGAAAGAAGGAGGAGAAAGGAAAGTTTGTGATGTAGTGGTTTGAAACTCAGGTGTGTTTGGTTTCGATATTGACTCTCCAGGGGTGGGAGTCCGAATAGGACGGAGAGGTTTTTCTCTTTCCAAAGGAAAGTGACCTCAGAAATTGTCTCCACTCTGGTCTTATTTAACGAAACAGTTCTTTTGCATTTCAAAAGAGACCAGATGTTTTCTATATTATTTAAATCTGGACTTTGCGGTGGCCAGTCTAAAGCGGTAACACCAAGATCCTTCAAAAAGTTAGTTACCATCCGGGTTTTGTGGCATGGGGCATTATCCTGTTGCAGGAAAAAATGGTTTCCCAAAAAGCCTATCTCCGGAAGGAAAGGCATTATCATTTATTGTACTAACATATTGACATTGCTTCATCGAGTCGGTGATAGGAACCAAATCACCCAGCCCATTATAAGCAACACATCCCCAGAACATGACATGGTTCACTTTTTGCCTTATTGCCTTTGGCCTTTGGACGAGTTATACTCAAATGAGCTTTCATCTGTCCATAGAATGCTTCTCCAGAACTCCTTTGGCGTGTGCAGATGTTCCTTTGCGAAGGTCAGACTTTTAAGCTTGTTTGCCTTTGATATGTACGGCACGTCCTTAACTTTTATTGTCTTAAAATCTCTTTTCTTTAAACATCGTCAGACAGTGCGCTCACTGGTTGGATTCTGGGCCGTCTGATTCCATTCATCTGTAGCAGATTGAGGCTTCACAAAAATATTTTTTTTAAATTTCCGTAGAAGGACTCGGTCTTCAGTGGGCGTTGTTTTGCGTTTAGCACCTGACCTCGTTAAGTTTCTTATGTCATTATGCTTTTCAAACTTATTAATTTGATAGTGCACAGCTTGACGCGACACATTAAACTCATTTGCAATGTCCTTTATTGCCGTTCCAGCGTTAAACTTTGCTACCATTAAAGTTCTGATAACCAAGCCGTTTTACGCATGGTTTTTAATAACTTTTGATAAAGTTTTATTTGTTTATCAACGTTTAATATCAATTAAAGTTAAATACAAAAGTTACTTGGTGCTCACGTGCTCAAAAGTGTAAAAACATTTACACAAAGATTCCGTCAAAATATTTATGCCACGCAAAAATTCCTTGCCTACATGCATTCTTATCAGCAGAAATAGAATGCAAACGGTAGACAATATAAAATTTGGCATGCATAGAGCTAAAAATAGATTCTTTGTTTTGCGCATCATTTTGGTAACATTATTTAAGGATACTAAGCAAAACTAGGTTCAATAGCCATCAAAAAGGTTTCATCAGAATACTTATGCCGACTAGTGTACTTCGTTTTATTCAGGTTTCCAGTCGAAGTTATTTTTACTGGCTCCCCTTCCCTTATCGTCTTTGATTTGCTTAAGGGGGTTACTTCCAAATAAAAAAAAGACATTTTTGTGACATTTTTCCCATGTAATTGTAAGGTTGCTCTCGATAATACAGCAGCTTATAGAACTTTTGAATTAAAACAAAGCTATACTTCCATCTAAAAAGATTTTGCTTTATAGAATGGTTCACCTCCGTCTGCATTCATGAAGGTTTCTTCCAATAATCTCCTGGGGCTGGTCTTTTGCTACGTCTCCAACTGTGAGGTTTCAAGGATATCATTTTCCAAATTTTGAACCCGAAAGTCGTCGTCTTTATTCAATAAAATTACACAAAGACGTCCGGATCAAATTTACTGGGTACTTGGCAGCGAGCAACGTTGCCCCGATTGAAATTCGCTGCAGCATCACAAGTCGCAGTACGAAACGTGCCTAGCTCAACGAAAATGTTTTAAGGTTGAATATTGCTGAAGCTCTCATTTACGTTTTGTAATTTCCCGTTTAAACATTTTCGTAGTATCAGGTTGCCACATAAGTATTGCCCATTTTTTCGGGGCTTATTTTCCAATTGCCGTAAAATGTACAAAACCTTTATTGAAATTAGTATTTGAGGTATATTGCTCATTCAGTCTGCAAATTTCGTTGTGTTAACATCATTATAAACATTTTTCACTGAATTTTAAAATGGAAGAAGCGGAAGAACTTATTTGGCAAATATTTTTTTCTTTTTTCCACAAAAACCAGAATGGAAATGAAGCCACTAGAGAAATCCAAAATGTGTATGGAAAGACCATAGAGCATGTCGATGAGCGAAATTGACAATTGATTTGATATATCTGACGATTTTTTTCCATTTAGGGAAGTGACACAAGCCAGCCTGGCTGACTAAAATCAGGGGAAAGTCTTGATGTCTTTCAGGACGCTTCCGCTGCAAGGTCGGCCGCAATTTTTCAAAAGCGATTTGTTTGTTTTGTGAATTAGTGAATTCTTGCAATTTTGGACGGTTATACCAATTATCGAACAAAAATTTGTGGTTGACATATTTGATGACCGTAGATGAAAGCCTCGTCACTACGTTTCCACTGTATTAGGTGTATTTTTGGAGGAGGTGTTACTCTGTTCTCCAGCAATAATTTCTAAGCCATAACTGAATACGAAAACTGCATTTAGAATTCGGTTCTTGTAACCCCAGTACTACTTCAGTTCCTGATGGCACTTAGTGAGTAATATTTGTTCATCCATTTATTTTTTCCAAAAATGGTCTTATTTTAAAAAGCTTGTCGTATCCGTCTGTTCCAAATGGCTTAAAATCGGTATTACCCCTGATGTGGAAGATCCTTTTTATTGCATGTTATCCTGTCGAAAATATTTTGCTGGCCAACAAATTTGCTCCAATAATGTCGCAAAGATGGCGACATTTTTTAATTTGAAGGCGATGCAAGTGGTTCAATTGTAGGCTCAGATACCGTGTCAGTTTCAGGGACTGTAAGGCAGGCTCTGTTGTTAAGTATGGGATAGAATTTCACATCACAGTCTGGTATTTCATCATTATCACTTTTAGATCTATCTCCAGGGATACAGGTGACATTTAAAGTTCGTCCATAAAAGCATAAAGCATCCATCTCTGAAGAAAATTGAAATAAAACCCTTTGAATTGCCATAGAAAATATGAAAAAAAAAACTATTTTCCAAAATCATACGGAGCCACATATGGGTCCGCGCATAAAATCACTCGTAACGGTAAACTAATACTATCTTTGCACTAAAAATAGATTTATAATATTTTAAACAATATATTTTTTCTCAAAATAATTTTTTTGTTTACTATTTCGTGATAGTAATTAGCACTTAAAATCTAAGTTTGAAATGGTGTGGAAATTATCTACGAGTATACATATATCGTAAATTAATATCATTAGCTATAATTGTCAGGAGAAACAAAAAGTATCGTTTTTTGTATGGAAGGATATACACTCATGGAAAATAATAATTTTAGGCCACTTCAAAAAGGTTTTCTTGGAAAAATATTTAACATGGTTAATCGAACGGGTGTTCTATTCCATCAGGATAATGCTCGCCCTTATATAGATAGGATCACCTTCACACATTTACAGGAATTCGGTTGGGAAAAAATGGTGCATCCGACTTAATTTATGTATATTAATTTTCTCGATTGTCTTGTGCATGCCATTCGAATTGTAGACTTCTTTCTTTGAATTCCGACAAGCATTTCTCACATACTATCTGAATAGTTGATCTTAGGCCATTCCTTGATATCACCCATATCGAAATATTTCCACATAGTTACGCCCTTAGCGATAGATGACACTGATTTTTTTCAGTTTCATTATATCGTCCAAGTCCTCCAAATAAAGCTCACCACTCAAAGAAAATGGCTGTCAATATTGATGACATTTGTACATATCGACAAGCTCAATATCATCTTTATCAGATAATTATGTTGGCAAAAGCGATTGGTGGCGCTGGGTAACGTGGCCATCGTTTGGTAATGTTGATTACTCCTCCATTGTTATGGCATCATTTGCCGACTTCTTCAAACTCGTTTTACATCAGCCTTACTGCTGCGCCCACCGTCTGGTAACAAATAACGATCGCTATGTCATCTGCAGTCCTCTATTTCAAACACCGAAACATTTCTTTCATATACAGATGTATCTAGTGTTTTACGTGAACTCCTCTCTGTGAAAGACTTAATTTCACAGGATGCCCATACTTCCATGGGAGCAAGGATACGCTTTGCAACTCTACATTGGGTCTAAAGCTACTACTGGAGGACACTTCCGGCGATTTGAATTTAAACCGCAGCCACCATGACGCTCCCACAAGGAGGCTTTCCTCAATAAGTCAGGCCTAGACCAAGATCCAGGGTGCTCCCATGGAACTGTGATTTATATCCCGGTAGGGACTATCGCTGGTTCTAAGGCTAATAGGACCTATAACCGACAGCTTGTAACTGGTCAAATCATAGCAACCTTCAGAGGCGTTAAGTTCAGCAAACCGTTACGATAAGACTAGTAATTTGCCCCGTCCCGCTTTTTATTAGACAACCTCATTGATGGAAGAAGCCTTGATAATTGGGCGGGGGCCCTAATTTGTATACGGTATGAAGAGAAGGTGGCGACATTTTGAACCTTGTGAAACCTGAAATGTGCTTTACATTGTTACAAAATTAACCAGTCTGTCTCACGAGGTGTTGTCGTGCCAGCTTTATTTTCCATCATTGAGCCAAAGATGCTCACCTTTTCAAACTTCAACACTTTTCGAAGTCCTCTTTGAAACATCATAAGGGCATGCTTTGGCTGATTTTTCACTACAAGGTAACTTTTTTTTCATGATCGAAATATTAGGATTACATTCTTAAATTTGATTTCTAATCGAATAGCAAACACCTTGTTTGATTTGAAAACCGAATTAAAATAAACGAGGATTCATTTGTACGTTGCTTAGCCCTTTATAAGGCAGCTTTAGTTTCAGCCGCCTACGAAAATAAAAGTTTATTTTTGAACTAGTTAGGAAGTGTTTAAAGAAATTTTTGAAAGAAAATAAAAAAAATTGTTTAATTTTTGAGAAAAAGGGAGGTGGCAATAGGTTTGCCATTGCCTGTTTGTGACCGAAGGAAATATGTGAACTGCAACAAATTTAAAACAAAAAAATGTTATTTATGGAAAAGACCAAAGCATGGAGTAATGTATAGTGGTATTTGGCAATGCGAGCATTGAATTTTTGATCTTTTATTGTTCGGCTTTGTACTGCAAAGTCTGCATCTGCGATAGGTCGAAATTTCCTCAGGCATATCTACTCCTACATTTCCCAATCTATGTTCATCAAGTACACCAAATGATTTCCTTGTTGACTTGGCTGGAGTGTTTTTGATGTTACGTGGGCTATTTTTTACCTAGTTTGTTTGGAAGCTTCCAATAAGCTCTTGGCCAAGTAAAACCCTAAAATAAAAGTGGGATAGTTCTTGTGTCCTCACCCGGGCTATAGAAGAATGCAAAATATGAGCATTTGTCACAGTCGCATCGATGAAAAAAATAAAAAAATGTGTAACCACCAACGTTTACTTCGGCGTCCTACGCTATAGGTGGCACGCTTTTGGTCGAAAATGTGGACGCCACCCATGCGCTTGGTATATTTGTATCCGAAAACGAACGCATTTCAACTTTGGATCCATCTTTCTGCGTTCGTTTTCGGATCAAATGCAGTTGATAACAGATTTACCTGTTTTGTATCCATCCACTGTATAAAAGCTACATTTTGCCGCTTCCTCCACTTGTACTCCCCTTTCATCGTTTTGTTTTTTTGTGCTGCGATTTTTGGGAGTCACTTTCGATTTGACCTCACCGTTGCAGTTGCATAAATCTTGTTTTCATATAGGTCTTGAAGCAACTGAAAAGATGAAAAGAAATTCCCAAAGGCTAAGTGAACAGTACTGCCTTTCAGTGAGTGACAAAGCTGTTGTAAAACTGAAGCTCCTAATCCTAGTTCAGGCGTATTGTCTGTTTTTTTGCCGGTGTATACATCGAACTTTTATAAGTATCCACTTTTCGAGTCACACCTAGCCCACATTGAAGACTCTTTTAATTGGCTTAAATGGCATATACTGCTTGAGACTGGATCGACCTTTAAAAAGAACCTTGCACTCATAAATTGATTGGGACTTAATTGCCATAGCAGAGCTTTGAAAACGGTAATTCAAAGTTGTCAGCAGCGGCATTATTTTGAATAGGCTATCAAAGTTAGCTTCTCCATATTTGGGTTTGGTTGAATTGTCAGCCAAGTGAAAATTCTGCAAGATTTTTTTTTAATCTTTTGCATGGCATGACTGATGCAATAACTTCATTAAAAAAGAACGGGTTTGTGGACCAGTGTAAATCAATAGACGGAGGGTTATGCACACCCATCAAAACTATGTATAATTCCTAAAAATGCCTCCAGTTCTTTTACTAGATGGAGTGAAAAGTGACCTCCTTGGGAATTAAAAAAAAATTTTTTTTTAAAAGTTTTTTTATATTGTTCAATATAGTCCTCTTTTAGTTTGATACACTTATTCCAGCGATTTTCCAACTTCTTAATCCCGTCCGAAAAGTAATTTTCCGGAAGGTCTGCAAAATACTCCTCCGTGGCGTCGATGATTTCCTCGCGTGAGCTGAATTTTTTATTGGAGCCAAATCGGGCGAATACAGTAGATGCGACAGCAATTGGAGGCATAAGTCATTGATTTTAGCGATGCTCTTGTGCGCCGGCGCATTTTCTTGCAAAGACAAAATTTTTTTTCGCTTCATGTGAAGCCGTTTTGCAGCAATTTCGGCCTTCAATCGCTCCAATAATAATACTCGCTGTTGATGGTTTTTTTTCCTTTTTCGAGGTAGTCCACGAAGAGTATGCCATGACAATCCCAGAAAACCGACGCCATAACCTTTCCGACCCATCGAGCCTCCGTCGGCCGCTTCGCAGCACTCGTGCCGGCTTCAGTCCATTGCAGGGAACTCATTCTGTTCTCTGGTGTGTAATAGTGGATCCAAGTTTCATCAACAGTTATCAATCGATGCCAAAAGTCCGCCCGATTCCGCATCAGCAAGTCCAAACACTCTTTCGAAGTGCTCTCGCGTTCGTGTTTTTGGTCAGGAGTGAGCATGCGCGTCACCCAGCGGTAGGATAACTTTTTCATATGCAGAATATTGCGCAAAATATGGCGTGTGCGCTCAGTACTAATCTTTGTGGTATCTGCTAGCTCGCGCACCTTCACTTTCCGGTCAGCCAACACCATTTCATGTATTTTTTTGACATTGTCGTCTGTAACCGCCTCGGAGGGCCTGCCGCGAAACCACGAAACTCTCGAAACCAATATTGAACGGTGTAATCTGACGGAGCATTAGCCTCATAATACTCGTATTTATCCAACTTTTCTTTTGTTTCCTTCGCCGTTTTGCCTCTCAAAAAATAAAGTTTTATGAGAGAACGAAAATCGTTTGTATCCATACTCAACATGATGCCAAACACGCCAACAACAATCAGCTGTCAAAACAAAACTAAAGACAGTATCGCACTGAAATTTGGCATGTCTGCCTAAATATGAACGGACTTCAAGGCACCATAACCTTTTTTGCAGTAGCAGCGCATTCTGGTGGTCAAGGGAGGTCACTTTTCACTCCATCTAGTATATCAATGTTCTTCCAATTTTTGCTTTTGTTTCGTTGAGCATACAACTTGGTTTGATCGACAATAAGTTCAAGTGTACTGTCTGTGAACATTTGCTTGAAAACGTAAATTGGCCGACTTCGACTTAAGCATGGAAATAGTTGGGCAATATTAATCGAATCAAAACTTTCACTTGATAAAAACGTCTCATTCGCAACACTTTTATTCCAAAGGGGATCCTCGTTTTCGTTTGCACTTTGGTCAGAACTAGAGCTGCAGCATGGCAAATTAGATATAATATTATCAGAATTTGTAAGCCTACTATCTTCACAATTTTTTATTTCTGACATGGGATCATCCACATCGTTAAGGTTTTCTGTCGGATCAGCTACATCAAAATTCTGATTCTCGACATCCTCATCGTTTTCGAAATCGTCTTCGGAATTTTCGCCATCAATTTCATAAAACAATTCCTCAATTTCGTCATCATTTAGTTTTGCCTTAGACATCTATGTAAAAATTCAAATATTCGTAACAAGGCAACAGCAAAAATTTTGCTACTTTGAAATGGCAGTGGCAAATATATTTCCACGGATGTAAACAATCAATGTACCTACCCAATGTACCTATTAATTTTTTACTTTGTTTAGGGTTATTCTCTTCAGGAATATGTATTTAAACCTTTTGTAAAGTAAACTATTAACCAGATTAGTGCATTCACCAATTTGAACAACATTAAAAAAAAAAAACGGAACAAAACAGCTGTTTTCGATGACCGTGTGCGGTGTAAAAATGTATCTCTATACTATGATAAATGAATTTCAGAATGTTATTCTTGTAGAAAATAGATGTCAGTTAAAGCACAAAAAAGATTTTAAAAATTTATGCAACAGATTGGATGCATTCATTGACAAAGATGGGTGGCAAATATATTGAAACCATCTTTAAAAGGGTTAAGTTTGGAAAGTTTCTCGCCACCTTTCCAAACAAATTGCTTTCTACAAATCGGTTTTTTTTTATAATCCTGCTACAAATTGGAGCAGATAATCAGTATTTAAGTCTTCAGAAAAAGCAAATGGGTTGTTTTCGGATCAGCAATCTGTCTGAATTTTTCGTTGTCTTACGCTTCTTGTGAAATGAATTGAACAATGAATTGTTTTCGAGAACTTTAGAATTTCCGTGATATTTCTAATATTTAAACCTTTTTTGAAAGCTCCTGAATTGTCCGACGATCAGCTTGAGAACTGTACTTATTTCGACCTATTTTGAAACAAAAACCGTCCTAAATAATTTCATTGTCACTAAACACTTATAGAAATTACTTAAGTAATAACTAACAAAGAAGTCGTGCTCTAAAATCAACTGAAATACTCATTAAAACGCTAAATCTCCCGGAACGACCAACTTGAAACGCCTGTCCCTATTATTTTTTCCACCAATATATGTTATTCAGCTTAAGAACTTGTAGACTTATCTCCCAACATTTCGTCGTCTTCTTTGCAGTATTTTTAAGAAAATGGCCGTTTGTTATGGCAGTGATGAGTACCTGCCTAACAGCTGATGTGCCACAAATGTCTTGCTGGATACCCTTATTCTGAGTAAATCACCTAAAACTGCGAGAAGTTTTATAGACTTCTGATGGCTTGTGATCGTAAAGAAATGCCATAACAGACCATAGTTTTTTGTTAAAACTTTTTTAACTCAAAGATGGCAATATAATCACGGAACATAAAAACTTTAAGGAGCCTCGTATGTAACATATTTATCATCTTCTTGCCGAAACACATAGAAGTGGATATACATACATACATTTATTAATTTCTTAGGAGACTAAACCATAAGCGGGCTTAAAATTGATTAAAACGCAGCGCATGCCTATTCGAAATCAAGGGTTAGTTTTCAAAATTCCATCTTCGCTGTTTTTAACAGTGTTCCATGCGTTTCAGCAGCCTTATTTGGCTCCAGCAAGATCAGCAATGGTTTGTTCTTCTTGACAATAGATTATCAGTCATCATTTGTATTATGCTCTTTATATGTACTTTAACTGTCGAATTGTGATGATATTGTTTCTTGATTATGATCGGTGACTGTCCATGACAGAGAAAGTAATCAAGCTGGCAATGCTGTCACTGGTTTTATATGTGATGACCATTTCTTTCAGATTGTTGGCCGAGTATTTCCAGAATTGATTAATGTTTAGAACAATGGTTTCAGATTTCTGCTCAACCCAAGATAGGGTCTGGGAATCAAGGATCCTCTAACTTTTTTTTTTTTTATTTTTGTTTTGATCCACATCTTAGTGCAGCTTGAGAATGTCGCGGTTGTACTCGTACATTCGTCTCATTTCACTCAATTTTCTCAATACGCTCTGCTTTTCTATTTACATATAATCCAGTACTCGGAGTTATTAACTGAAACTAAATTAAGTAACAAAGCAATTGGTCGATATAGGGGAAATTTTATCTTCCAGGATTGAAGTTCCTAGGCGGTCATTCATATTTTAACCGAAGCAAATTAGGTGTTTTTAGAGTCAATCATGATAAGGTGTCATTCGTAGAGTTACTGTTGCAGAGTAGATAGATGAACATCGGGCATCAGATATAATGGATTGGAGACAGCAGCGTTGCTGTTGTTCAGCGTAACGTTTCCTGATCCCAGTTTTCTTCGAATTTGAAACACAGCTGCATCTTTCTTCCGAAAGATGAGTCTTCTGCTTTGTTTTTCAACTTCAGAAGGTTGTTGCCTTGGTAGACCTCTTAAGATTTTTTTGAATTCCGAAATGCTTTTAAGGATGTGATTCTTCTTTTCGTACACCTATCATCATGTCAGACGCATTGTTTGGTAATACAAGGTGGCGCAAAATTAATCACCCTATCGGAAGATGGTATAATTTTTACAAATGGCGTTTGTTTGACATTTGTGAACTAGACAGCTGCAGTATACAAATAGACAAGCAATGGAGCACTATACTCCGCAAAAGCGTGGAATAATTGTGTCGATATTTTTGACCAATAATCGGTTGGTGGTGTTGGCGCAGCATGAATTTCGACGTCGATTTCCTAATCGTCGCGCCAACTGGGCAAACATTCCGGCGCTTAGCTACTCGGCCGAAAATATCGCGGCTGTGGCTGCAGATGTCGCTGAGAACGAAGAAACATCAACCAGACGTCGGGCCACGCAATTTGGCATCACCAGACGGACCCTACAGCGAATTTTAGTGAAAGATTTACACATGTTCCCGTACAAAGTGCATCAGTTAATGCCTCGTGACAGTCAGTCGCGTGTGAATTACTCAACCCATCCTCAATCTCTACAACGAAGAGGACGATTTTGTGGCGAAAATTGTCATGAGCAACGAGGCGCATTTCCACTTAAGCGGTTACATCAATAAGCAAAATCTTCGTTCTTCATTTCTGGGGCACTGAAAATCCGCGTATGATGCACGAAGAGCTATTACATTCACTCAAAGCCATTGTGTCGTACGAAGTTCACGGGGGAGGAGTAATTGGGCCGTATTTTTTTGAGGACGCCATCGGCAATACGGTCACTCTTACCGGCGAACACTACAGGGCTGTGATAAACAACTTCTTACTGCTGGAATTGGATGAGCGGGGCTTGGTGAACATGTGGTTTCAACAAGACGGTGCAACCGCACACACAGCACGAGCCACAATGCATATTGTGAAGGAAGCGTTTCCTGGTCGCGTAATCTCCCGTTTTGGCGATTTGGCATTGCCAGCAAGATCGCCCGATTTAACCATCTCAAACTTCTTTCTTTGGGGCTACTTGAAGTCATGGGTTTATGTCAACATGCCTCTGGCAATCTCAGCCCTTAAGGAGAATATTCGACAGGAATCCGAACAGTTATCAACGGAAATCTTACGGAAAGTCATGAAAAATCCGATAAAAAGGGCACAAATGTGTATCAACGCTGGCGGCAGCCACTTAGCGGATATCATCTTTGTCACTTAACACAAACAATTGTAAAGGTCCAAATAAAGATTTTCATCAGTCAAAATCATTTTTTTTAGATAGAAAATTATTCACTCTCTATACGAGTACATACATGTGGCTAACAGTTGGGCAGTTAGTACAAAATTGTGAGACACGGGTGTCTATATCTTTTGATGGCCGTTTTGTATGATTAGCACAAAATTATGTGACGATGCTATTGAAAAACCTGACAATCTGACAAAGAAGATTTTTGTTCGCATTTTATACTGACACCTGCGACTACGATTGTAGTGCAATCGCAATGGTTTTTCTAACCGTTTGCCATTTTCAAAACACAGTGTTTATGTTTTGACCTTTGCAGGCTCTTAATCGAAGCACTCCCTTTACTGCAAATTGCCTATTACAATTTATTCTAACTATAGATAAGACATTGTAATTTATAAGCATTGAACCATTAAGAGAATGGTTGTTTTGTTGTATGAGTATACATTTAACCATTAGATTCATAACTGCTCATGATGAATTTTTTAAGGGCATGGCTTTGTGCTTAATTGAATACAACAGTTTTGATTTTTTGTTTAAACTTCATGAGAAAAATGTATATTGTAGATGCAATTCTCCACATAACAAAAATCCTATTTATTTTTTCTAGCACTTCTTCGGTTTGACAAATATTTGAAATTACTCTGCCATAAAATGCGGAAGATGGTTGTAAACAAATTTACCACTACCGCAATCCTCCAGATCTAAGGGAATACTATCAACGAGAAGTACGAATATCTTATTCTAGTCGTATATGCTCCACCCCAATCTAAATGCACTTCTAATGCAAATGACAATGTACTAAATTTTCTAAAAATACGGTGGCTACTCAAGTGGATGGATGCCAAGTTTTTGAAAAAGCAATGCACTGACATGACAGAAGTGCAGCAAATAAATTCCATCTGCCACAATGCCACTACACCTTATGCCGACTCCTCTGAACATATTTGGGTCTGGGGATGACAGGTTTTATTGCAATGGTCGTCGTGAGGACTTGAGCAGCTACAAAACTCTTTAGATAGCCTATTTCCACGCCTTCTTACTAAATGCATATCATTTTTTTTTTTTCAATTTTATCCCTCATACTCGTAGATCATAGATTTTTGTTATACCATACATACGTCACTTTAAATTGAGTTTGACCAAGTCAAGTTAGTCATAGAAATTTTGTGGTTAGTGCTTGCTTGCAATTTAGTGTGGTATTAAGTTTTGACAGTCTCTGAGACAAACGGAATCGCAAGTGACACATCTGGTGCCCGAACTAAGTTTCGGATCCGGATTCGGGTTCCGACACGGATTCGGGCTATTTGGCTATTTGTATATTGGGTGTGATCGGTGCCAAATTTTGTTTGTTTTGAGATTATTTATTATTATTTTTTTTTTGTTGACGGACCTTGCACTGAATTCTCGTTAAAGTTGATTGTTTCGAAAGTGAATTAATTTTTGTACTTTTGACAGAAAGTAATTTATTTTCCTTTCATGTGAGTGATTGCTTATATAAAGAATTGTCACAGATAAATCGTGTCCTCAAAAAATTGAAGATTTATTATTTTGGTCAGCAAGCATTGTTTTTAGTACCTCGAGTGGAAAATTTAACTTTAAGATTTTGTATTCATTGTTGTATATCCTTTATTTATTTTATAGACAATAATTAGCTGATGATACTAAAATGATGACTCCGACCTAACCAACGGTGCTCACTACTTTTTTAAGTATTTTTGAGGAAGATTTCTTCCTAGCTTTGGATTAAGAAATTGACACTTTGGGCTGGGAAGTGGTGCCTCATATCAATGTCATACATACATACATACAGACATGTTTTTCATTCAAAGCAATAGGATTTTGTACCGAGAATATATCGTTAAAATAGGCAAACCGAACGCAGTAAACTAGTATTCCAAAATGTTAACAAGTCTCACTGTATTTATCCTGGCTGTGAGTATTGTAACATATTTATGAATTTAATGGTATTGTTTAGAGCCAAGAACAACAAGTTTATACACTTAACTGTGTAAGTTGTATTTCGCAGATTAAGGCCTGATGTTTTCAAATTTTTCCATTTCCTTTTATAAAGTGTGAACTGATTCACTTGGATGTTCTTTGAGTATTTTCTAGCTTCTAAGAGTCCAACTCCTTCGGTACACTCATTAGAATTCTGCTATTGTTAGTTTTTCTGTGAAGTCTGTGTTCTTTCCATAGATCTTTTCTATTTATGGGAATATACGAGCACTTAAGGTACAAGCGTACTGACCCAACTTTGATATACCACCTTGATCAAAAATTTTCCAGAATTTATTCAGAAAATTAAAAACACAAGTTTATTCATCTAAATGTATATTGTCCCCGTCAAAGTAATCCCCATTGACTGCAACACACTTATGCCAGCGCTTGATCCAATCCTCGGAACATTTTTTATATTCGGTTTGCGGTGTGTCCATCAGTGCTTCCTGCGATTTTTTCATTACTTCCTCTCGGAAACGCGTTGCTCGTAGTGGTTTTTTAACTCGATTGAACAGAAAGAAGTCACAGGGCGACGTGGTTTTTTGGTCTCGGCTCATTTGGTGAACGCCATTCACTTGCCTGATGTCTGGATTGCGTGTCGTACTCATAAACCCACGTCTCGTCTCCAGTAATGATCCTTTTGATGAATGTATGATCGGATTCAGTCTCGCAAATCATCTCTTTTGCGACGTCAACACGATCTCTTTTTTGCATGAAATTGAGGTCTTTTGGCACTAACTTTGCTGCTACACGACGGAAATCCAAATCATTAACCAAAATGTCTTGGACGTATCCATAGGCAATGTTTAAGTCCTCGGCTATCTCTCTGATGGTTAATTTGCGGTTATTAACCAACATTTCTTTTACTTTATCAATGCTTTCGTCGGTTTTCGATGTCGATGGTCTGCCACTGCGTTCATCTCTTCGATTGACTCACGAGCACTTTTGAACCGCTCGCGCTCGTGCCACTGGTAAACGACCGTTTTCTTTAGCGAATCGTTGCCGAAACACTTTTCCAACATTTCCAACATTCGCGCACCATCAAATCCGTTTCTTACGCAAAATTTAATACAAGTTCGTTGTTGCAAATTTAAATCGATTTCTAAAATTGTAAAAAATCGCCAACACACACAGAGATAGATGTACTCTTGCCTACGTAACTTTTGCAAATGTCAAGCTATGACGCTAAGATTTAGAGGGAATGTCAACAACAGATTTAAAAACTTAACAAAAAAAAAGCAGAACTCAAATCGGAACAATGGGAGCGCCACACGGTGGTGCATTTGCATCAGCAAATCCAAACACTCTTTCGAAGTGCTCTCGCGTTCGTGTCTTTGGTCAGGAGTGAGCATGCGTGGCACCCAGTGGCGGGATAACTTTTTCATATGCAGAATGTTGCCCAAGCCAACATCATTTCATGTATTTTTTTGACATTGTCCTCTGTAACCGCATCGGAGGGTCTGCCGCTGCGGACTTGATCGGTAGTGGAGTTGTGGCCACCACGAAACTCTCGAAACCAATATTTGACGGTGTAATCTGACGGAGCATTAGCCCCATAATACTCGTATTTATCCAACTTTTCTTTTGTTTCCTTCGCCGTTTTGCCTCTCAAAAAATAATGTTTTATGAGAGAACGAAAATCGTTTTTGTCCATACTCAACATGATGCCAAACACGTCAACAACAATCAGCTGTCAAAACAAAACTAAAGACAGTATCCCACTAAAATTTGATATGTCTGCCTAAATATGAACGGACTTCAAGGCACCATAACCTTTTTTGCAGTAGCAGCGCATTCTGGCGGTCAAGGAGGTACATACTCGTATATCCAGTCATCTCTAGGGCCCCTGCTTCACATAGACATATAATAGTTGCGTAGTCTTTTCAAATGAATTCCGATGTTGATGGTTAAGTTAGGTTATAAAAACAGCCTGCATTTATTTAGCCTACTCACTTAAGTCGCCTGTGATACCTTGAAATTTCAATGTCATCATTTTTAATGTGACTTGAAATTCATGGCGATTCGCCTGGAGCCGATTTAATTAGATGTCGTATCATTTGGAGGTTTTAGCCATAATTCGTGGAGAATTTTTCAAGATTTTCGAACAGAAGTCACCAAGATGAGTCTTTCTTCTATTCTAGGGACGGACTCTTCATCTCTATAGCCTAGGAGAATAATTATAAAGGGTCAAGTTAAGATAACAAGTCTCCTAATTATTCACTGGTCTGTGATAATCCCTATTACGATGCTGATCTTTTATCTTTTGATAAAGTCTTATGCGTCTCAGATCCAGCTTAGACCAAATCTGTCTTGTTAAGTTTTGGTTATGCCAACATATCTCCTTTCATTGGTCTTATTTATAGCGTTAAGCTTAAGCGTGCGATATATAGGATGGTGCCATTTTTGGTAAGCTCATCAGATTTACAATTTCACCGAATACACTGGTCAACAAAAAAAATATTTATTTTTTACTCGGAGATAATAGAATCAGGAAAACTATATAAAATAGCCAGGTCACATCGGGATTTTGTGAAAAAACGCTTTTTTGAATTTAAGAATTTAACCAAAAATATTACCGAAAAATGTTATTTCTTGTAAAATGTTGTTGTTTTTTTTGGAAGCATCTGCATTCCGTTTGTAAGAACACCTCGGAGTCTCTCTAATAAGCGACCAGCAGTAATCTGCCAACATTGATGGCTCTCATTTTCCTTGGTACCGTTGCTCTATTACAGCAATGTCTTGGTGGAATCTCTCGCCGTGCTCATCGCTTACATCACCCATATTTTCAGGAAAGAAATTGAGATGAGAATGCAAAAAATGAAGTTTTAGCGACATGTTGCATCTCATTTTATGATAAGCATCCAGCATTTTCTTTACATCATCTGCATAACCTGGAGTCTTATTGTTACCTAGGAAGTTTTCTGCTACTTTCACAAATGAACACCAGGCCTGTTTTTCTAATGAATCCAGAGTAGGAATGAAAGCTGGATCTTTTATAAGCTTTCTAATGTCTGGACCCACAAAAATACCTTCTTTCATTATTGCGTCGCTTAGTGATGGGAATTTTTGTTTCAAAAAATTGAAACCAGGTTGGTCTTTCTTCATCGCCTTTACAAAGTTTTTTATAAGACCCAATTTGATATGTAATGGTGGTAGAATAGACACGCTGTGGTTCGATCAATGAAGGATTCCTTATATTTTTTTCTCCACAAATAAAGTTTGTTCTTATAGGGCAATTTACTCTCACAAAGTGCTCCGATAGTGCTCTACTATCCCACTCACATAAAAAACAACAAAATTTGGTGTAACCTAGTTGTAGTCCAAGAAGTAGAGCAACAACTTTTAAATCCGAACATACTCGTATTGACCAGTTATATTTTTTTATATTAAATTTTTTCCAATATAAATTTTATAACATCGTAGGTTTCTTTTAAATTCACACCATGCGCTAGAGGTATTGAAGGAAACTTATTACCATTATGAAGCAATACAGCTTTCAATAGCCGCCATTCTTCGGTTTTGTGCTCATAACCCAGTGACAGAATTAAGCCATTAATATCATTACAATACACTAAGTTATCGGCTTTTGGAAAATAAGGAACAAATTCACTCTGTCGCGTACGGTACTTGTAATTTTTACCTCAGGCTTGAGCAGATTCCACTGCTTTAACCTTGAGCTCAATATTTCAGACTTTTGTTTTGACAAATCCAAGTCTCTGACGAGGTCATTAAGCTCAATCTGACTGATGAGATGTGGTGCATCAGAAAATGTAGGGAGCTCAAATTCGGGATCATCCACGATTTCTTCTGAACAATATGACGATCTTATTTCTGTGTCCGAAAGGCGTCCGGAAGGTGGCTTTGGAACTGGCAGAATTTCTGTATGAGGTGCTGGTCTTGTTACAGAAGAGACATCTGCATATTTTATGGAATGCTTTGATTTTCGAAAAAATCCCTTCACATTGGTGCAACAAAAGTAACAATATGTGTGACTCTGGGGCTCTCTCCATATCATAGGCATTCCAAAAGGCATTGCAGAAAATGACCCTTTAAACCAACCAGTTAGCTGTCGGTGATACCTAAGGCAGCAAATGTGTGGTGCCCAGAGTTTATCCACAAATATAGCAGAATAAATCTGGACAACTAACACAAGATAGTGGCGTTTTATCACTTTAATGCACTTCTAATATTCTTCTTACGCAAATTAGTTTATTTTTTTAAATTACTAACCGAAAAACCGATTTAAACGATGTGCCTATTAGAACTGACCTCGTTCGATAAAGATGTAAAACTATGTGCCGTAAGGTTGCTGTACGTGACCTGAGCAAAATATTATTTTTCCCGTTATCTACAGGTCGAGTACTATAAGAAACACTATTCAGTATGTCCGAGTATTTTTCATTGTTGCCCAGTGATATCAGAGGGCTGTTTAAGAGCTGTTCCACGTTGGGGTTACTTTCACTTGATGCTGGTAAAAGGCGGAATAGTGGGCCTAGTACAGCAGTAGATATAGATCTAAGAGCACATTTGATTCGCAAGCAGGACGATCTTCGTAACTTTCCTGTTTTCGCCGCTGGTAAAGTGTATGCCCTGCTGTTTCTCCGTCTACGGTGGATTTTGACATATGAGCTATTCCCATATCCCTGTATCTCACTTTACAGAGGAATTTGTTTTTAGTCATTGGCTTGCTTGTTACTCATGCAGCTTTTTGTGAAATTAATCGGCCTTGCCGTCATGGAAATTAAAGAAGTTTCTTTCTAAGTTAGTTAGCCTGCTTTGCAACTATATTCGAGCAGCTATATTATCTGACCTGTGTTGTGACTGCCTAGTTTTGAAAGAAGTTTGGTACAATCACAAACTATTGAAGTTATGTTCAAGGCGTTTATAGCACGCAGAGTTACTTTACTGTTAAAGACAATGGAAATTTTCTCGATAATTTTTAGCAGAGCTGAATTTTTGTAGGTTCTATCTAATGCCGAACTCTATTGCATGTATGTATTTCAACTTGATTCTGTTCGTGACTGAGTAGAGGAAAGTTTTTGTGCACATACTTCTGCCCCTACTTATTCCTCTTTTTAAAATCCATCTCCGTACCACGGCAGTGAAACTTTTGGAAATATTACTTCAAGGTAATAAATGACTGATGTTGTATCTTTCAGACAGTTTTTTGTAAAGGTAATTCCTGAGAGTCATGGGATCGCTGTCTGGTTAGTTATTAAAATTACGTTAAGCTCCGTCCATACATACGTTTTTTTTGTGGGATGCTGGATTCGTACCTTGTGTTGATCAGCAAAGTTATCGCTTGGCTGATGATTATACTACAATATCTGGAGGTAATCAAATTACCTCGTAGATATGTAGTCTAGGAGATCTATTAGTGCTTATCAACATATCGCATGTTGTTGCAAAATTGATCAACATCACTGGCATGCGAAGGAACAGTATAACAAAAATTACGAGTATGTGACGTTGACCTGTAAAACCAAGTTAAAATTTGCCTTCATTTTAAATTACCCCAAGTAGTTTTTTTTTCTATGTTCTATGAGTAAATTTCACCAAATAATAATCAACAGCATGCCTCATATTAATCGGCCTGAACACAACACGTGTACTATATGTTCCTCCCCTCCAAGCAACATGCTGAAATCTATCAATTCCCAGTAAATTTCGAAAGTGTACTCGAAAATTGACGTAAATTTCAGCAAATACCTCATTATCCACAAGTCAAAACCGAAACGATCTTATTGAAAATATTTTTCTGGGAGGCGTATTTTATAGCTTACCATCGGTGATTCTTATGAGATTAAACAAAAAGCATCATCCATATTAATTGTATTTTGTGCACCTTCCCCCATGACCCCTTAAACCATTCAGCAATGAGCTAAATTAAAATCCTCAACTTGGCACTAAAATCACCTACAACAGCTAAATAACCCATCCTTGCCCCCTCATAAAATGAAGAGCCATCTCTGAGTTTTCCAAACGCATGCAACCAGCCACTGGTTATATGCTACGTCTGCGGCTATACCGGGCAATTTTAATGTTCCTCGAAATAGAATAAATTGGCTTGTGCTTGCGTGGATTAACTTTGTTGTGCCGAGCGCAATTTTCAAAAAGGCACCATTATTTAGTTTACCAAGAATTCGCCGTGTCGAATGGAACGATAATTTTCGACTTGGACCATCAAAAATGAGCTGAGATAAATTTAAAAAAAAAAATAAATAAATACATGAAATGTATCTAATATGATGCAGAATGCAAAATTAGCGAAAAGGAATCACACATTCAGGTGGTGAGTCTTGGGTTTCGTTGTGAATCGCCATATCACGAAATTGAATGAATTTTAAAAACGCGGCTAATAAGGACATGAGCATACATGAGTGCTCTGAATACACTAGAATCGCGTGCATATTTCGTTCGAGTGGCAACAAAACGATATTTTAATATTTTTTTTGGCAATTTGTCGCATTCAGAGCTGGGATGCAACCAGATGAATTATGTTTATCTATTATATGACATGATCCACGGGGATGGTAGTTGAGTAATAGCAAGTGAAATTTACAATTTTACAATACTTCGAATTGCTTAATTGCTGCTGCAGTTGAAATAAGCAATTAGTGAGGTTTTTCGAAATTTGTTAGTCATGAACTTGAAAAATGAATTGTACTCGTACATACGAGTACACGTGGGTATTAATTGTGATCTATTACCAAACGATAGCTAATTTTCGACGATTGTTTATCAAACAAATTTACAATTATTCGAATGATAAAACTTTTATTTTTCATTTCAAATTTTGTTTTTTAGTTTATTGCCATGATATGCTGCCCACTACTTAACCCTCCTATGTAATTCTCTCTCGAGTTACCGATCTTACTTTCTAATTTGCCTCAACATTTTTTTCAAAAACATTTCAGACACCTTAAAAAAAGGTTTCGGAACATTAGAGAAACATTTCTAAAACATTTTGGAAACATTTAAAAAATCTTTTTCTAGTTTTTTAATGTTACATAAAATGTGTTTTTGATATTTCCAATCCTGATCAACCATTTACCGCCCAGTAGACATGTTTTGCTTCAAAAAAGAGAAGCGTTTCGCGTTTACGATAGCTTATTTTCAAAATCAAATATTAGTGTTTTTTGTTGTCTATTTGATGTTTCTTTTTCACATAAGAAGGCTGTCCATTTTTCCTAAGTGAAGATGCAAGATTTTTCAAAGTTCTTTTGAATTTTTAGACTGCATTTTTAGACTGGATTGGAAGAACATATAGCTTCGGAAAACTATTTTAATTTTAAGCAGCACCCATTCGCTTTGTTTCCTGTCTGTTCTCTCAAGTGTCATACGTAGAATTAATATTTGGTTTGTTGTCAAGTTACTAACCTCCTTCCGGGGCGAAGCATTCCTGATTAATAAATGTTTATGCTTTGTCGTGTCCTCGTTTACTTTGAGGCCATTTTATTTTGCCTTTTCTTCAATTGTTGTGAAGAAGTGAAGTTGTTTTTTTTTTCAATGAACGTAGATTTTCTTCTTGTTTCATTATCATATCTGTTCAAGTTTAACTGAAAGTCCTGATTCAAATAATCATCTATTCTCTCCTTTGATGACCAAGTTTATACCCCATCAAACATCTGAGTGCAGATTCGGTCAAGGGAGACTACTGTTCCATTGGAACATGCGTTATAAAGCTACTGTCATTGTACGTCATTGCAGTATGTGTCATTCATTTGAAGCGTAAACAACAATAATTTTTTTTCACTCAAATATGTCGAACTTTGTGCCTGAAAAAGTGTTTTTGCGGGGAGTTCTTCTTCATTACTTTACTATGAAGGAAACTGCTGCCGAAAGTCATCGTATTTTGGTGGAAGTTTACGGTGAACATGCGCTAGCTGAGCGCATGTGCCAAAAGTGGTTTGCACGATTTAAAAGTGGTGATTTTGGCTTGGAAGACGATGAACGTCCTGGGCAGCCAAAAAAGTTTGAAGATGAAGAACTGGAAGCATTACTCTATGAAGATTGTTGCCAAACACAAGAAGAGCTCGCAGAATCTTTGGGTGTCACTCAAGCAGCCATTTCAAAACGTTTAAAAGCAGCTGGATATATTCAAAAGTAAGGAAATTGGGTTCCATATGAACTCAAGCCGAGAGACGTCGAAAGGCGGTTTTGCATGTCCGAAATACTGCTGGAACGCCATAAAAGGAAGTCATTTTTGCATCGGATTGTTACTGGTGATGAAAAATGGATAGATTACGACAACCCCAAGCGCAAAAAATCATATGTGAAACCCGGCCAAGCAGCCAAATCAACGGCAAAGCCGAATATCCATGGCGCGAAGGTAATGCTCTGTATTTGGTGGGATCAGATGGGTGTGCTGTATTATGAGCTGCTAAAACCGGGTGAAACCATCAATGGACAACGCTACCGAACACAATTAATCCGTTTGAATAGAGCAGTGGCCGAAAAACGCCCGGAATATGCGACCAGACACGAGGCAATAATTTTCCATCATGACAACGCTCGGCCCCACATTGCTACTCCGGTTAAGAACTATTTGGAAAGCAGTGGATGGGAAGTCTTACCCCACCCGCCTTATAGCCCAGACCTTGCCCCTTCTGACTACCATTTGTTCCGGTCGATGCAGAACGCCGCCACTGAAATACGGTTCACATCAAAGCAGAATATCAAAAATTGGCTTGATTCATTCTTGGCTGCCAAGCCGGCGCAGTTCTTTTAGGATGGGATCCACAAATTGCCAGCAAGATGGGAAAAAGTCATAGCTTCAGATGGGCAATACTTTGAATAATACTATTGTACGTGTTTTTCTTAAATAAACGTTCAAATTTTGAAAAAAAGTTATATACCCAATACAAGATACAAATTAGAGAATTTTTCTTCTGTTTCTTCGCATTGCCTCAACTACTAAATCATTGTCACAATCTTCGCGAGTTTCCCAAAGAATTCCCTTCCATTCAACGGAAATACAGGGTGCGGCAGAACCAGTTGAACAGTTTGAAGAGTTATAAAAAAAAACAGGGTATACATATATGAAACAAATGTTTTTATTTTTGAAATCCGTTTTATACGCAATAATTTTAAAAATAATGCCTTTAAGATGGCGGCTGTTAGCTGCAATACATGGCTGGAGCCGATTTCTAAAGTTTTCAAGAACCCGTTGACACATTTCGAGGAGTATCGCGTTCACTTCTTCTAGCAGGTTTTGGGGCGACGTTTAAAAACTTTTTCCTTAAAATATCCTGGAAGAAAGAAGTCGCATATACTTAAATCCGGCGACCCCACGTCACCTCTCAAAGACACTAGACGTTCGGAAACATTTTTCTTAAAGAATTTAGAGAATTTCAGGCTGTGTGGGCTGTGGCCCCATCCTGTTGGAACCAAACATCCCCTAATCCCTCTTCTTCAACAACCACTTCCACTCGGGGCTGCAGAAAATTTTGTAACATTGAAACATAGCGCCCGGAATTCACGGTCACGGTCACGCCTCCCGCTTCAAAGAAGTACAGGCCAATAACCCCAAATTGTGATATGGCACACCACACCATTAGTTTAAGAGAACGTAGCGGTCTTTCCTGAACAATTAGGGGGTTGTTTTCAGCCCAGTAGCGAAAATTTTGTTTATTAACAATCCCGGTTACGTGAAAATGTGCCTCGTCGCTGCCGAAGAATACTGCCTCAGAAGGGATCGTTGCAAGCATTTCCTCACACAGATTTTGACGGTTGGCGTAGTCTGCTGGGTTCAATTCTTGATCCATCATTATTTTGAAGGGATGGAAATTCAAATCTAAGTACAAAATCCTCCTCAAACTGCGGTCTGAAACCCCCAACGCAATAGCGTTCCTTCGAGCTGAACGTCCTGGCGATTGCTCGAGTGCAGCTCTCACTAGCCCCACATTTTCTGGTGTGCTGATAGATCTTCGTCAGCCATGTGTATCTATTCTTAGTGTGCTACCAATTTCCTCCAACTGCCGAATCCAGGACGGGATTGTGTTCACAGTAGGAACAGCATTATTGTGCGGAATGTTAAAGCGTCACTGAAAAGCTGTTTGCGTCGCAATCACAGATCGGTTGTTTTCATAAAACACACGCACGCTCGTAAGTGCTTCAAATTTGAAATTCTAAATAAAAACAAAATACAAAATGTCAGGTTAAATTTCTAACAATTTTCATCATTAACAACTTATATAGGTGTAAAAAAAAATTAAATCTGACAATCAAAATAATGTCAAATCTTTTTTAAGTTTGTTCGTTTCTCAGCACTAGCACGTCCCTAGCACTTTCCTAGCCAATAATCTTTTGCTCAAACAGTACGAGACGCTCTCGTCCTTCTACGCAGCACTGTTTTGGAGGGGAGTTGATTTGCTATTGTATACCACCTTGATCAAAAAGTTCAGAAAATTAAAAATTCAACTAAATCTATATTGTCCCCTTCAAAGTAATCACCATCAACACTTATGCCAGCGCTTGATCCAATCCTCGAAACATTTTTTATATTCGGTTTTCGGTATGTCCATCAGTGCTTCCTGCGATTTTTCCATTACTTCCTCTCGTCTGCTGAAACGCGTTCCCCATGGTGGTTTTTTAACTCGATTGAACAGAAAGTAGTCACAGGGAGCCAAATCAGGTGAATTCGGTGGCAGTTGGATGGTATTTGTTACATTTTTCGTCAAAAAATTACAAATAATGGTGGCACTGTGCGACGGTGCGTTACCATAGTGCAAAATCCACGAGTTTTCTGCCCACAATTTTGGTGTCTTTCGGCGAATTGCTTCACGCAAACGTCTCATAACGCCAGTAAATACTCTTTGTTTACTGTCTGGCCTTCTGGCAAAAATTCATGATTACACCGTTGTAATCCATGAAAACCGTGAGCATTGCCTTCTTTTTTGACTGAAAACGATGTGTTTTTTTTGGTCTCGGCTCATTTGGTGAACGCCACTTGCCTGATGTCTTACTCATAAACCCACGTCCAGTAATGATCCTTTTGATGAATGTGGGATCAGATTCAGCCTCGTAAATCATCTCTTTTGCGACGTCAACACGGTCTCTTTTTTACATGAAATTGAGGTCTTTTGGCACCAACTTTGCTGCTACACGACGAAAACCCAAATCATTAACCAAAATGCCTTGGACGGATCCAGGATCCATAGGCAATGTTCAAGTCCTCCGCTATCTCTCTGATAGTTAATTTGCGGTTATTGACCAATGTTTTCATCGGTTTTCGATGTCGATGGTCTGGCACCGTGTTCATCATCTTCGACTGACTCACGAGCACTTTTGAACCGCTCGTGCCACTGGTAAACGACCGTTTTCTTTAGCGAATCGTTGCCGAAACACTTTTCCAACATTTCCAACGTTGGCGCACCATTAAATCCGTTTTTTTTTTAATTGTAAAAAATCGCCAACACACACAGACCGAGATGTACTCTTGGCTACGTAACTTTTGTAAATGTCAAGCTATAACGCTTGACGCTATTTAGAGGGAATGTCAACAACAGATTTACCAACTTAACAAAAAAAACAGAACTCAGAAACTCAAAAATTGCATACAAATTTTTGTATGCAATAAAATTAAGAAAACAAACAGGCTTGTCCCTGGAAGATAGTTCTCCTTAAGTGTTCCCCAAATGAGGTAATGCCAGATTTACATTTCCACATAAACCATCAAAATCAAAACAAAGAACCGTAATTTATCGTTTTCCACGTAAAATAAATTTAATGTTTATTTTTAAATTGGTTATTTTATTTTAAGTGCTAGTTTTATTTTTTTGATGTGTGATTTTTCGAAGTTCAAGTTTAAACGAGTAGGTGGATATTTATGCGGAAATTCAAAATCAGTACTTCACCCACGATATACGAAAATTCAGGTAGAATTTTTGTGACTGAAAGCAAATGATTATCCCCAATTAAAAAAAGAAAACATATTTAAAATTTAAATTTTCAAAATTTCGATAGTCAAACTTAATTTTGGATAATTTTTCAATTTTTAATTTTTTTTTTTATGACAAGAATTCTATAGTGGATTGATTTATTATTTTTAATTTGTTCACACCACCCGAAAAAAAAAAATTATTAATCAAATCGCCTGTACAGTATGCATGTGGAGGAAATACATATTTTATGCGTAGTTCAAGCAATCACTACTTGGCAAAAAGTACAAATCCAACATTAAGAGTATAGTAAAAATAATTTTAATTTAGATAAACATCTAATTGAATTTTAGTTTTCTTTGTAAGTTCAGATTGGCAGTTTTAAAAATATCTAAAATGAAAATAAACTACTGATGCGTCTGCGTCAGAAGAAGAATCGTTATTCAATTGGCTTTAAATTTCTGCTATGATTTGCCTTTCCGCATACATGCCTCCGATAATTAATGCAAACAATTTTCAAAATTAAACGCTTGGATGAGTGAAATTTAAATTGCCATCCATTGAATTTAGTTTATTTTATTCTTTTCCTTTTCAAGATTTCTCTGTAAGTGGTTTATCTTTGGTACACTTAAAATTGTCCGGAAGTTAGATGTGAATGTTTGGAAAATGGATTACCTATATGAAAATGGAGAAAGTTAAATTTAAAATAAATTTTCGCTCCTTTAGGTTATTTAGGAATTTAGTTTAGGTTTGGGTAATTTGGGTTTCTCATTATTCAATTAAAAATGTAAATTAAAATTAATAAAACAACTATGTTGTACAGCCTTCAAAATCTTTTAAAACTCTATCTCCGAAAACATCTTAACTAAACTGAATGATCAATGAGTATAGAGAATATCTTCTTCTTTTATTTGCCGTTGAAATATGTAACGCGTACGAGTATATGTAATTGCTATTAATCCAATAATGCAAATACTATACATGCGAGTATTTTGATGGTTGACTAAATTTGAGGGCTTTAAAACTATTCTACGTACAAGCCACTCTATTTTGGATCACCTCGTTACTGAGACCAAGAGATTGCTGATGTTTTCCCATTTGTGAGATCCAATTATTTTTCTTTCTTCCTTTTCTTTGAATCTTTGTCTGAAAAATGGACCTCTATTTTTTTTTGGACCGAATTTCCCGGTGAACTTACTTGAACATGTCAAAACTGCCTTACTTGCTCATACTGAAATTGGTCCACCATTATTTCGCTTTCGCAAATGAACGCTATCACTCATAAAATTTTCATTTCCATCTCTGTCAGTTCTCCTTTATATTTCTGGTACACCGTCCAATATTGCGATGCGTATGTTAAAGCTAGACGAACTACTGTCGTGTATAACAAAGCTTGGAATTAAAGCGGCATATTTCTGTCATGAAATTCTGCGGAACTATGTATAACATCATCTAACACTTTGGCACGATTACTTCCTAAATAAAAGTTGTCTTTTTTAAGAGATTCAGACTTTTTTCTTCAAATAAAACACAACGGAATTAACTCGGGGACGATTTATTAAATTCATTCGAAAACTGGTTCATGCCATTTAATGTTTGGAGATAGTTTCGAGCATATACGAGTATGTCTACCATGGCTGCCTAGTACAAAGCGCAATTTAGTAGATGTCCAATTTTCGACCATTTTTCGGGCAATTGGGGTCGTATATAACATATTACTCGAGCAATGTTTTACTCAAAACCGCCAATCGTTACTAGTTTATCGGCATAAAGTATAGACTTGGTGTAACCGCACAGAAAATAGCACAATCGCGTCGAATCGCACAATTTTGGCGGCTATTGGAAGGTTTCATTTATTTGAAATGGCTATTGCCAAATGGTGTTTTCAATAGAGCGATCATTTCGTTGTTAGTATGGAGTGGAGCACCATCCCGCTGGAACCACAGCTCAGTCACATTGATGTAACGTAAATTTAGGATGGTCGTTTCGTTGATGGTCGCATTGTACGGGTGTCTATTGACAGTAACTTGTGCTCCGGCCTCATTTTTGAGTAAGGGTCGATGATGCCACCGGCGTACAATACGCACCATACGGTACATTTTTCTGGATGCAATGGCATCTGGAGAACTTCTTTAAGGATGTCCTCGCTTAAAATACGGCAATTTCGCTTGTTTAACCAGGTATAAGCCTCATCACTGGACAACAATTTTGCATTAAAAAACCTAAAGTCAACCTCTAATTGATTTAAAGCCACGCGGCTTTAACTCTTGCACAAATTGGATCTTATAAGCCAATATCTAAGATCGAGACCAAGATCTTTATGCACAATTTTCCAGATAGTGGATGGAGAGGGTTGCTGCGAACGATGATGAACACAAGCTTCCACAGCCGCGATATTTTCTTCTAAACGCACCACAGTTTTGTTGGTGTGTGAGTATCCAATAGCGTGAATTGGGTACGAAACTGTTCAATAATTCGATAAATATCAAGTTCAGATGGCCGATGATGTCAACCGTAAATTTCATAGAGTACTTCTATAATTTTCGCGAACAGAGCTTCGATTTTCGAAATAAATTTCAACAATTTCAAATCGTTGTTGCCATGATGAAACGGCAAACTTAAATGAAAATAAATGAACCTCTGCAGCTCAATGTGACAGCTGATTTAACATTTAATTCCTATTGAAACGTCTGACACTGCGAAAAAAACCCTTCCAGGATATGGCTGGAGGGTTCGGAAAAAAGACAAAGCGGATATTTAACCTAAATACGACTGATTCGTGACACATTACCTTCTAGCGCCTTTGTCTAATTATAAGGAGTTGTCTGAAGGGCTAACTTACTGTTGCTCATGATAGCTCTACTCGTATCTTCGGCGAAAAGAAGTGAAGTCGTTCCGGACTAGTTAATGTGGTGTTTCAGTAGAAAATCTTGCACGACATTAAAAAGCAACTTTGTACCCTTAGTATACTGGTTATAACTGGTTATTCCCGCTGTGCATTTTAATTTCGTGTTAACGTTTAACGTCACTTTGCACAACGGTTTCTTATCGTAAGTATTCTTCTTAACATTTTGAGGTATTGGTGGAATGTATGCGCAATACATTTACAGGTGTTGGATGCAGTGCATGTTAGATTTGTGTTTGTGTTTATGTTGTGCATGCAATATATGTTACATAGATACGAGTGTATGTTATATATTATTCTGTTGACTAATTGTAAATACATAAGTGTTGAACATATTTAGGTACATACATTCAATAGTAACATTTTTATAATTAAGAATATAATTGCAATATACAATACTTATAGTACTGAAACATTAGATATACAGTAAAATCTCGATAATTCGTACCCCGTTAAATCGTAAACCCCGCTTATTCGAAATAAACTGCTGGTCCCTTAATAAAATCTCGGTTAATCGTAAAAAAACAGTGCATTTAGGTCCCCTCGTTAAATCGCAATGATTTCCGTATGCAAAGTCATCAAACGTCTTATAATTCGTAAGTTTCACGATTATTACACATGTTTATGTTTGAATACAAAGAAAAAACTTTGGAAGCAAAAGCAGGAAGGATTGTCTTACACTAGAATGTGTATTAAATGGCGCCACCACCATGGGGCAGCTGTTTCTGTAACGACTAACAACTATTATGCTAAGTTTGCATTGCAGTCGTTATTCTTTACCCTCATTTTAGTTCAGTGCTGTTTTTTGTCTGAATATGAGTTCAAAACGAACCCATAAGTGTTTATCAATTTCTGAAAAAAAAAAAACAATTTTAAAGGCCATCGTCGATGGCGAGAAAAAAGCCGATGCGGCAAAACGCTTTAACTTTCCTCAATTTACACTGACGTCGATTTTAAAGAAAAAAGACATCATTGTCGAAATGCCTTCCAACAGTAAAATGAAGCGGCTCAAAACAGCTGAGTTCCCTGAGCTGGATTGATCACATGTCGCATGGTTTTCCCAATGCAGGCAATTAAATGTGCCACTTAGCAGAGTGGTGGTAAGAGAAAAGTCCAAACTTTTTGCACAAAGATGGTTTTACCGCTTTAAAAAGAGACACAACATTGCTTTTCGGAAACTTTGTGGCGAAAGTGCTAGTGTAAGCGACACTGTCTGTTTGGAATGGAAAGAAAAGTTAAGCGAACTGATAAAAAATTATGAACCCAAGGACATCTGTTAACGCTGACGAAACAGGCTTATTTTTTAAGTGCCTCCCTGATCGGTCAATGCATTTTAAGGCCGAAAAATGTCATGGCGGCAAAAACAATAAAGAAAGAGTTACTCTATTATTGACCGCAAGTATGGATGGCACTGAGAAGTTAAAACCTTGATGGCAGTGAAACCTAGATGTTTCAAACACATAAAATCATTCCGCATGTCTTATCGTACAAACAGGAAGGCGTGGATGACGTCTGAATTATTCAGTGAATGGCTGAAATTATTGAACCGTGACATGGAAAAACAACAGCGTAAAATCCTATTATTCGTCGATAATTGCACTGCCCACAATGACACTTCCGTTTTTGGTCATATGAAAATAGAGATTTTGCCGGCGAACACGACCTCTAAACTTCAGCCGCTTGATCAGGGCATCATCAAAAAATTTTAAGACCCATCACCGAAAGGAGTACAATATCTCAATACTCTCAGCTCTGAATATTGCTGGCAAGGCGTGGCAAAATGTAAGCCAATCCACCATACAAAATTGTTGCCGTGCATGTGGTTTCGTCGAGAAAGGACTCCATTTATCAACTGGTGATGAAAATATGTCGACTATTGTGCATAGACTCTTCGGAATGGAATCGTCTGCCTCAAAGCGAAAAAATCACGTTTTATGATTTTGTTCACTTTGATGACGATGTGGTTGTTGCAGGAATTCTTACCGACAATGACATTTTGGAGCTACCAGAAGAAGACGATATGAATGAAAGCAGCGGTGACGACGACGAGGACTTTCCGGTTGTGTCATGAAGGCTTGCATAAATAGCTTGCGTACTTTTATGATCATAAAAAATGTAAAAGATGATGTTTTTTCTGCGATTGTCACCTTGTCCAAGGCTATTGATAACGAGCGCAAGCAATATCTCTGCCAGAAAAAAATTACAGATTTCTATTCGTCCTGAGATCCTGCGCATTTTTTGTTTTTTGTGGATATGTAAATATGTACGTTAACTTGTGTTAAATGAAGTTTTCTTTTATTTATTTGTTTTATGTTTGCTTGTACATTTATTTGCTTTCTTTGCTTTTTGTTCTTTGTACATAAAAAATGTAATACTTTGTACTAAAATTAATTTTTAATAAAAAAAAACTTAAAACTCCGTTTATTCGAATCTTAATTTCTCAACCCTCAATAATTCGTAATCTCGCTAATTCGAAAACCTCTTTAATTCGTAATAAACTGTAGGTCCCTTGGTACTACGATTTATCGAGATTTTACTGTACTAGTATAAGTCCATATGTACGAAATGAGTACGTTATGCGGACGTAACTCCTACTTAGATTTCTACGAAAATCAGCTTTGTGAAAATTGTGAAAGGAGTGAATTGCAGTGGGTGGCGATTGGAGGGGAGAGTTGTGGAAAAATGGAACAAGAAGAGGAGGATGTAAGTTATCAATAGTTGACAGTTTTTGGGGACCATACGATACTGAGCAGTTAATGGGAACAGTTGTAAAAGAAAGGCCTTATTGCCTTTCCACTTAGTTAGAAATGCCACTAACTTAACTCCATAAACCAATTTAAGAAGAGACATTTCTTAGTAGAAATTGGATTGAATAGAAGCGTTGAAAAAAGGTAGGTCTTCGGATGGAGTTTATTTCAGCTGAGGCAGATCTAAATCAGCGAAGATGGCATCAAGAGAGTCCGATAATTTAATCGAATTGTCAATTGTGTCAATAGCAAGTTGGTAGGATTCGATATGTTGGCCCAGAAAAATGTAGCAACAAATAACGTGCAAGGATCTATACATAAGTGTTATTTTAAGTGACACAAAGTCGAGCTTTGAAGATGACGAAGTGGCAATGGAGAGAGAAGTCAAAGCTGTTGTGAATGGCCAGTTGGACACCCCGACATGGAGAATCAATCCAAGGGGGTGTGTGATCATCATCCCGGAAAATATTGAAAGAAAGAGGGAATAACTCCGTTTTTTTTTCAGTTTCAGTCAGAGCGTAGATATCAAATGGGAGAGCATCAGATTGACGCAAAACGGCATGACGCAGTCTTCTTACGTTCTGGAAAGAGAAGGTCGGAGGAAAGCTTTTGCATGACTTGTTAGGTTCTTGGAGGTGTGAGACTCTTTTAAAATATACATAGTTACGAAGAGCGGCAAGTTCGTCTGCAAATTTTGAGGAGACGCATTGAAAGATACTTAATATATAAAGTTTCCGAAAACTGGTAACATCGGTATTGAGGCCTTCCTGCTGGATGGAAACCATGACGCTTGTTTTTATTTTACCCTCGTAGCACACCGAGGCGAGATGTAGACTATGATGCTGTGGCATTAACTCTAGATATTGTTGGTGTTCCTGAATGGTAAATGTACTAGATGGAGTGAAAAGTGACCTCCTTGGGAATTTAAAAAAAAAAATTTTTAAATGTTTGTTTATATTATTCAATGTAGTCCTCTTGTAGTTTGATACACTTATTCCAGCGATTTTCCAACTTCTTGATCTCGTCCGAAAAGCAATTTTCCGGAAGGTCTGCAAAATACTCCTCCGTGGCGTCCATGATTTCCGCGCGTGAGCTGAATTTTTTGTTCTTTTGAGGCTTGGGAAGAGATAATAGTCCGAGAGATCCAAATCCAGTTACCAATCGACGCCAAAAGTCCGCCCGATTCCGCATCAGCAAGTCCAAACACTCTTTCGAAGTGTTTTTGGTCAAAAGTGAGCATTCGCGGCACCCAGCGGCAGGATAACTTTTTCATATGCAGAATATTGCCCAAAATACGGCGTGTGCGCTCAGTACTAATATTTGTGGTATCTGCTAGCTCGCGTACCTTCACTTTCCGGTCAGCCAACATCATTTCATGTATTTTTTCGACATTGTCCTCTGTAACCGCATCGGAGGGCCTGCCGCTGCGGACTTGATCGGTAGTGGAATTGCGCCCACCACGAAACTCTCGAAACCAATATTTGACGATGTAATCTGATGGAGCATTAGTCCCATAATATTTATCCAACTTTTCTTTTGTTTCTTTCGCCGTTTTGCCTCTCAAAAAATAATGTTTTATGAGAGAACGAAAATCGTTTTTGTCCATACTCAACATGATGCCAAACACGTCAACAACAAACAGCTGTCAAAACAAAACTAAAGACAGTATCGCACTGAAATTTGGCATGTCTGCCTAAATATGAACGTACTTCAAGGCACCATAACCTTTTTTGCAGTAGCAGCGCATTCTGGCGGTCAAGGAGGTCACTTTTCACTCCATCTAGTACACCAACCTTGCACGTGCAATCTTTTGTGACAGCTGTCTCGGAATCGCGGTAACATCTGCCTTGCAAGGCGCGAAGAAGAATTCTGATTTTTGAATGGTAGCAAGGTTAGTTCGTGGTAGTCCGCACACGTTCCGTGTAGTTATTTTATCTGATGTCGGACAATTCCGAGTTTGTTATGTAAGAAAAACATGCATACGAGTAGTCGACAATTGTCACCTGTTCAGCAGGATTATTTTCTGTTACTAGGCTAAGCCCGGTCATTAAACCTTTCCTTAAGATATTTTCGGTGAAGGTACACATATATCGCTTCGTATCAAGAGCTGGATGGAACAGATAACATACTCGTATTTAAAAAACGGCTGGAGTATTTGCATCTCTCATCGTAACAAATAATTCTCCAATTTTTTCCCCAGAATTGAATATTTTTCATTGAGTGCATTTGAGTTGTATTTCAACATACTAGTCAAACACATATATTGTATGTACATACCTCTCATCTCGTGTTAGCAATAGATTTTTGGGCATTGTCTTTCCTTCTGATGAGAGATGGTAGTTTGACTTATTAGGCTGCATTAGGTGTTTCAGAATGACTGCGGTTGGTTCGGTGAGTGTGGTTCGTGAAGTCATTACGAAAAAACAGTATAAAAGGAAAATCAATTATTACTGCCTTAATGCGGCGGTAAAGTCTAGTGAATTTCACTTTAAATCAGTGCGCAATAACGGTTAAAGAAACCCTTCCTTTCGAAATAATTGTACAAGCTGTAATTTGTGTATGTTGAGGGCTTCCAAGTGCTTGCATTTTCAGAAATTTTTATTAAAACTGTACGAGTAAACCTCATTATTTTCTCTGCCTTGTCCACCCTAATAAATAATTTGATTTTCTGTGATAGTACTCGACAAGTTGTGTTGACAAGTGTAGCACAGAAAAAAGATCATGATCAAACCCAGGGGTACATAATAGTATTCACAGGGCCAAACAAACTACCCTTGTCATCCATTAGACGGACATATGTTTCCAATTACAGTTCACGGCTATGGCATCTTTTCAAAACAGAGAAAAGTAGGAAAAACAATTATATACTACAAGGTGCTCATACCTCCAATTAGTGCAACCTAGAGCTTTCCTAATTGTCCCAACACTGTGAACAAATCATGAAACGTTTCTCAGACAACACTATCAAATTAGCGAATTGACCATGAAAATGCAGAATGTCCCTTCTATTCAAAAACCCACACTGAGTCATTTATGCCGGTTTTACATGTAAACAACTGTCTTCTTTTTAAGTGACACCTCAAGATCATTAATTTTCATATATGTATCTACAAATACAGCAATGGAAATTACGAGGAAAAATGCTTTTTCATCTTTAATCTTTTCAATCTATGTACGATAGAATATGCACTACAAACTCGTAAAGTCCTAAATTTTCACAACCAGACCACGTTTTCTATTCGATAAATGCCTTCCCTTCATAGTGAAATGTATCCCGCAATTTAATTCTGTGTGGCATCATAGATCTAAATTTAGATCAACTCAGCACACGACACTTAAAGTATCTGCTGCACATGCAATCAATTAGTCGATCCAAATGCATATTTCTGACCTAAATAGCGAATCAATATAGAGAAGCAATTTGCATCAGAAGTTAAAGTTGAAATTCTTGTCAAAATTTGTCCGAATTTTTGAATTCCAGTCAGAATTGAAAATCTGTACCTATCCTAATACTTGACCACATGTTGGACATAAAATTGCGATTTCAAAGCAATTTCTGATTAATTATAGTCGAAATAAGTAATTTTATCTTTTCAAATGTTAACAATCGACCTTCGAAAATAAAATAATATATTAGTAGACTTTCCAACGCCCCCTGTTGTCTGATAGGTATCTACTGAGAAAATCATTTTCATCGCGAATCGAATCTACGAGTATGTATCGCCAAGGTGGCACAAATCTATAGTACTTTCTTCCCACCAACTCAGCATGAACCATTTGGAAATGTTCTAGAGATAATGCGTACCACGTTGTTTTTTCTCACTCGTTAATTTTCTTTTTTCTTTTTTGTTTTTTTTTTTTTGTGTTTGTATTTTTTTGGTCAGTTGGCGGGTCGTGTGCACAAAACTTGAAAACAAATTAAGGAAAAAAAACGACAGAAAATTTTCATTTTTGTATTTCTGAAAAACATGTGTATGTACATATTCGTATTTCTACTCGTATTTATGCGGTTTTCGTACAATTATAAAACGTATTTCTCCGTGTACCTCTATTGCCTACGCATAGCGATTTGTAAGAAGAATCTCAGCACTAGCAGGCACCTTGATTGCTCTAGAAAATACGATGTTCCAGCCCGCAGACAGGTGTGATCGTAGACAGCCTTTTGTTTTGGATTTTAATTGAATCTAATCTCAGCTGGCTATTATCGTCTCAATCGCTCTGTCTCTGCCTACACAACAGTTTGTGTAATGCTCTTAAATAGTTCTTTAGAGTCACAGAATCAGACTCAGATGCGGACACATTTTCCGACAAGTTCTGGGCTTTTCGACTTTTCCGACTGGCGACTTAAACAAACCGCCATCCAACGGTCGATGATGTGCGACGTGTTGATCATAAGGGGGTTCTCCACTTCTGCTCTAAATGAGTTTTTTTTTTTTTTTTTTTTTTTTTGACAAAGCACATTTACGCTGAGTTTCTATGAATAAAACAGCGAAATGTATCTACACACGGCTCTCCTGTCGCCATCGTCATACTCGTATCGTGTGTGCCCGATGAGAGGAAAATCTGTACGCAAGGGAAATTTTGTATAAATCAAATCTGATCGCGCTAAACGCATTGTGCGCCAAGATCTGGCACTCGTACTTTAAGCGATCACTGCTCTCTTTTTGTGTGTTTCGTCGCTCTTTGACTCTTTTGTTTTTTTTTCTTGTGGTATTCGGTTTGAGATATTTTTATAATTACATATATCGAAAATATACACATTTTGTGTTGAAAATATTTGAAAGAAAATTCAGAGAAAAATAGAAAAGACCGAACAAGAAAAAAAAAATCAAAAATAAAAAAAAGGGAAAAAAGCACCGCCACCCGAAAAGATATTCAAATGCATTCGGGGTAAACCTCAGATAGTTTTCCACAGTTCATATTTTGACTCGGGGAAGTCTAAATCGTTCGTAAATTCGCATTTGGAATTTCGCTTCTTAAATTTTGTTGTCTTTTTTTTTTTTACTTCATCGCTCTTGTCGGCCTACCTTGTGTGTTCAGTTCAGTTCAGTTCGGTACGGTACGGTTCGGTTCGGTTCTTGTTGCTATTTTAAACAAATTAGGACGATAACTTTACGAATTGCTTACGCATTTTATTTTCGAGTAACACTATTGCTGCTTGTATATTTTTGAAGTTTTAAGACAACGCAAAATGGCCGATGTCGATGTAATGCACACTGTGGCGGAAGTGAAGAAATCGCGTAAAGTGAAAAAAACAACCAAACGCCGCGAATCGAATGATCAAACTTCAGAAGTTCAAATCACTGAAATCGATCAAATCACCGAAGAGATTGACAATAGGGGGTACGTGTCGTTTGTAAATGAGGGGATAAAATGAGAGTTCCTGTTTTCTGAATTTGCTTGCTGTTGCCTGTTCGACGGGTTTCAAATCGTATTTTCCGTTTTTCTTCTATTCATTTTCAGTTGATTTTTTTTTTTCCTGGAAAATCTGGTATTTTGTTTTGTTTTTAGTACTAGAAAATAGAAAGGAAAATGAAGTTGTTATGCAACAGGATAGATGAAAATAAATAGTGGAGTTGTGAATTTTGACTAAATAAGGTGCCTTTTCTAAGTTGTTCAGGTTAAAGAGTTAAGTGGAGGAAAACAGGTTTTTGTAAAAATAAGTCAACAGTCTTTTTCAGACAGCTGTTTTACTATATTTTCAATCTAATTTTAATTTGTGTAAATAGGTTTAAAATACTTGGGAATAATTTAAGATGAATGAAATAATTTCTACACTTTAAAATTAAAATCTTAAAGTTATTTATTCAAAAAAAAAAATAGATATTTACTAAAACAAGAAAATACTTACTAATAAAAAATTAAAAAAAAAAAAGAATAAATATCCGCTTCCATATTTTCAAAAATGGAAATTAAGTTAAAACAGAAAAATTATGGGCAAAGCCTTGTCAAAAATCTATTAATCGAACCAGCATTCATTGTCCACAAAATACAAATATTTTAACCTCATTGATTTAAAATAGAAAACACTTAAGCTCGGAATAAGGCTGAGTCCTTATAAAAAAACAAAGACAAACAGTTTTCTTTTAAATTTGAGAGTCATAAAATTTTGAAAGTAAATCAATCGTCGAGCAGTTTTTCTTCAAGTTCAGTTTAATAAATGTCACTTTATCCGTGTCGGGCGTCATATCATTTATTATATTTTCTTTTCGAGCTTATACATGCTATAATTTTAAAGAGAGGGTATACAATTTTAACACGTATTCCTTACTTTTTGCTCTTCCATTCTATGTCATAAGGAACCGTCTTTTACAATTACTTAAAATATAACTAAGGACATTTTCGGGAGTTGAAAAATAAAAAAAGCATTGTAAAATATATATATGACTGGAAATATTTTTAGAGATCTAAAGTATCGTGCAACTTTATGTGTCACCTTTATTGTTGCATAATACCTCAGTCCAAATAGGAAAACCTCGAGTTTGATACATGCTCCAAACCTCTTTACATAATCTTCCTAGTTTATAATTATACAATATAATTAAAACTTATATTATTAAATAGGTTTGCTACTGTCTACCGAAAAGGACTCATTTTCGGTGGAATGTAATGTGCTGGATTTGAATCCAGACTCATTGAAATTAAAGAAAAAAAAAACCAAGTAAATTTTTTTCTGAGCAGAATTTAGGGTCTTACATTCACTTAAATGCTGTATTAGTTATTTTCCTGGTCTTCATTTAAAATATCCAACCTATACCTAGTCCTGCCATAACTTCAGCTGTACAATCCAATACCAATCACCTTTAAAAGAAAGTTAATCATTTTGAGTCCAATATGGCTCCAAATAACAGACCATAATATTGAGTACTGACAAAAAAAATTGCACTCGAAGGACTGCACTCTGCTTGAACAAAAGATTTATGTGTTGGCCATTGGACTATATCAGTGCTTCCTGCTGCTGCTTGAGGCTTTCAAAATTTATATGAGCATTCTAAAAGACTATGTTCGTTAGAACTCATTACATGCTGTAATCTAGTAGACTTAAACCTGGACTTTGACCAATCTTCTGCCGCTATAAAGCAAGGAAAGAAATATTAAAGCAATCCTATCTATCTTCTTTGAAAAGAAAATTTGTGAAGCTCCTCACAACACCTTCCAGCAGATCTTCTTGGTAAATTTTTGCACCCATTTCCTTCCGTTTTTTTTTTCAAAAATTTAGTAATGTAACACATTGCTAAGAGACTCTCCACCATATCATTATGAAAGCAGGATACAAAATTGGCCATGTTGACCTCTTGAACAAAAGCTATCTGCAATTTTTTGTCGATTCGCGAGTAAAGACATGTACCATTGATTCAACATAGCCGTTCATGACATAAATCTATTTGATATGTCAAATTCCCAGGTCATGATTTTTTGTTTTCAAAGCATAATATATTAAATGTTAATATAAAATAAAAGAAAGTAAATAAATAATTAAGTAAGCAAATAATTACAATTATTTTATTATCTGAATTGTATACCGTATGGAAAGAAAAAAAAATAATAACAATTGTATTTTTGAAGAGACAAAGAATTTTCAATCAAATGTCTGAATAATGCTCCTTCAAAAAGATGAGCGCGAATATGAGACGACATATATTGATTGGTAGGCTGCTTCACTGTCTGACAGCTAAATTGAAAAATTGGCGTTCACTGTTGGCACAAGTAAGATCCTGCTGAAATGGGAAATGTGATTTTGAGGTAAAGATATGTCGGCTCTTTTGTCATCAGAATTTTTTGAAAAATTTTAAGCATCCAAGACTGAATAATAGGTGTATAAGTGACACTCCAAGATATATCTTTCGTAACCCGAAATACGATTATACACGTAACGGATTATATTGTTAAATGCTAGCTACTTGGTTTCGTGGGCAACCATCGATTTTTGCAATTGTCAGTTGGACGTGATAGTCCCAGCTTAGCTCAACTCAAGAACTGTTGTGACTATATATATTTTAGGAAAATAGCTAAGGTCAAGTTTATTTTTGTAAATCATTAGACGTCTCGATTTTTTTTTGGATTCAGCCTGAGGTTGTTCTTTTCGGACCATGCAACTATATTTTTCAAATCATTGTTTAGTTTTTCTATCAGCGCACATATGTATAGAGCAATTCGTGATCACAAGAGGCACATCTTTAATGAACAATGGGAACCACAAAAGCCTTAGTATTATCCCTGAGGCATACCTGATGAAAGTCCTAAAAAATTCGATGTGCCTCCGGTCTGTTTGTGAGGTAAGAGGCAGATGCGTTAGAAAACCAGAAACTTGTCTTTAACTATGAAACTAAAACTTCGTGAGAAATTGGAAAAGTCAAGTAATCAAAGAAAAGATACCAAATCTGTATCCATAGAACGTCTAATATCATCTGTTACTTTTAGTAAGATCGAAATATACATAGTTTTTCCCTAACACCTGACTAAAAAGGACTTACGTGTTTATTATTTTTAATGAAAATGGATATTTGTTTGTGCAAATTTTTTTTATTGAAATTTATCTGTATGGGAATAACCTTTGTAACCTTCCACGTCTGTGGAAAAGTACTTGTTAAGACAAGTATGGGCGGTGACCGAAAGTATATGAGGTGTACTTTATCAAGCCCCATAGCGCACTGATTTCATTGCTATTATTATTAAATACATGCAGGGTAAGTTTATCTGGACCCATGTCCGCGGACAGTTCTTTTGACGGCCGGCTCCTAATTTACGAACTCGATTGTAAAGTATACTTGGAGGTAAGTTTGTGGCCAGTCTTTTGGAATAAAGCCGGATGTTGGCTTGTCTTATTTTTATAAGAAAAGTACTCTGGCAGTGAGGCAATTTAAATTCTTTTCATCAGCAATATCTCTCAATCTTACAGCTTTATGTAACATATTTCAAAAATAAACCAAGAACGACTTTCATATGCTCGAGTGGTTGTCTTAACGTGTCTGTTAAATAACGCGCTGACTGCTCCTTGCAAAAAGTTTACTTGTCCATCCGAAGAATACAAAAACTAAATCCGCTGCCAATCTATTTGAAAGATATCGTTCTCGAGATGAACTAAACAAAAATCTCTAAATTCAAAAGTAGATGTGACATTTGTTGGAGTTATTTTAAAAATCGCTAAATTAAGGTCATGTTTGGGGAATGCTTGTGCTGATAATTGTGAAAAATGAAGAACATTCATTTGTGAGAAAGAAATCTAGTAAGGTAGGGTCATGGTGAATAAAGTGATACACGAACGGAATGATCTTAAAGTTTCATAAAGTAGATCGCAGTTAAAATCCCAGCAGATCACCACATCGCTGTACATAGAAAAAAGGTTTGAAAAATCTTCGTATTTATTTGGCCTGTATAACACGCCAAACAAGCATTTACTATCACTGTTTGTTATTTCAAAAAAGTTGTAATCAATGTTAAAGCATTCAAACGATTGCAAACCATAAACAGGACGTATGCATTTGCGGATGTTTTGTGATTGCAACGCCACCACGTGTCGGGTTTTAGCCTATCGGCTATAGGAACAAATTGGCTATTATTAGGACATAAACAAAATTTTTTATATTTTTTTTAAACCAAGTTTCCGATAGACATATGATGTCGACACTAGGGTTTTCAAAAGTATGTATGTATACACACACTCGAAACCTTTTTGTTTCTCTTTAAAGAAGAGATGTTTTCATTATTTCTGTTACTGGCATTTCCAGCTTGTCTTGATCTGGCTCGAGAAATATTTTGCAGAACAGGTGTCGGTGAGCAGGTGACGGATTGTCATAACTCAAAGTCTCCAAATTTCCATCCTCCATTTTCGAATGAATAGAAGAATAGCACTATCTTTTCCCTTTCGATTTCATCATTCCTTTCATCTAGGGATGATGTATCGGGTACCTATTGTTGCAGAATGATTTTCTCTTTCTTCCAAAGCGCTGATTCTAGCAGAAAGATACATATTTGCTGATTAATAGGAAATAGGAGAATTGTTGCAGATAGTTTTTTTATTTATTTTTATTTCAAGTAGTTGGAAGATTTGGATACAATCATGATGTTAAGACTATTCTTAGAGAATTAGGACACTTGGTCCTTTACAGCTATGATATGATAATATATAATATATAATGATTTATTGAAGATTACTTTAAATGAATAAATAAGGGAAAACTACTAACAAAAACCGTTAAGTAATACTTAACCTAATATTGCAGTCTCCCGTCGGTCTATCAAGGATTTGCCTTTCAATTTTTATACTTAACTTGGTGTGAGTTGAGTTATAAGATCGTTTTCAAAGAGGGAACAATTTAAGAGAATCTATGAAGTTGACATTGGCTCTCTCATGAAGTCTTGTAGTTGAAAAGTGCCATGGTAGGTTCAGCATCGTTTTCAATAACATATTTTGACATCTTTGCAATTTGGATTTGTGTGTTTTCGCACAGTCTCCCCAAACCGGTGCACCATACATGATAATCGATTGAAAACTTGATTTGTATATTATTAATTTGTTAGCTATACTTAGTTTTGATTTTCTGCAAATCAAAGGGTACAACACTTTTGTTATTATGTTAACTTTGTCGATTGTGTTAGAAATGTGAGCCTGGAAAGTGAGTTTTTTGTCTAATGTTAGGCCAAGATACCTGCATTTGTCTGCCCACTCTATTTCCGTGGAGCGTAATCGCAGCTTAACATTATTTGGAAGGTAACACTCTTTCTTGCGCCTAGTGAACCAAATAGCTTGTGTCTTCTGAGGGTTAGGCTTGATATTCCATCTTAAGCAATATTGTTCGAATTTAGAGAGGGCTGCTTGGAGATGATTGTAAACGTCAAAGAAGATCGTGCCAGATGCAAAAATAGCAGTGTCATCTGCAAACATTGCTATTTGGACATTTCTGTCTAAATTTGGTATGTCTGACATATATACATTGAATAGAACAGGTCCCAGAACAGATCCCTGGGGAACTCCGTGTTCAATTTATCTGATGTCTGACTCATGTTTGTTAACATTGACTACAAAGCTTCTGCCAGTTAGGAAGTTTTGAACCAACTTTGTTATGTGAATTGGGAAATTAAACGTATGGAGCTTATGGACTAACGCATCGTGCCATACCGTGTCAAATGCTTTTTCGATGTCTAACAGGACGAGACCCGTTGACTGTTTTAAAATAAATTTGTCGGGAACATGCTTTTTAATTCTGGCTACTTGATGGCAAGTATTGTGCCATTATTTCTAAAACCAAATTGATAACCTGGCACAATGTTCCTATCTATATATAAGATGATTATTGATTTTTTCTTTTATGACTTTTTAATAATCTTTGGTAATATCTGCCATAACAGTAGGGTTCCCAAAAAATCTTCGGGAGCTGTTGTACCCAGAAATAAACTGTTTTTTGAATGCATGTTTTCTTCGTCTTTAATATTGTACTACGAGTAGATTTTGTTTTTGTCCAAGGTTGAAAACTCACATTGTAACTTAAATGTAATATGTATTCCATAAAACGAATACGTCCATACAATGGAGACATTCCAAAATTGAAGAGGTTCTTCATTTAATTGTTTTGCACGCAGTGCCGATAAATTGTTCATCTCCGTCGGCTTAGCGCCACAAATAAAACAATTGCTTGAGGAAGATGTGTTCGTCACAGCATATGCTACCTTTCCATCTATCACACGAGTTCATGCAAATTTGTAATTTCATTTTCAACCTGATTTGTACAACTATTGTACTTCATTAGTCTCTTTCGTGCGTATATAATTCAAGCAAGTCTTGCAACGGGATTTGAGCATATGTTTCCGCTTTTTTAATGTACTGAGGATAAGATAGCATTTTAGATTGTAAAATTTGTACATATGCTGGAAATATATTACGGCCAATATCTTCAGTTGCTTTTATAATAACTTCATATTTATAGTTTGACAGTCATCAGGACTAAAATTTTGTCTTTAGTAAAAACTGAATGGAGAGTCTAGGGCGTTGTTAGTTGCTTTTAATTCCGGCACTTTATATTTTTTTTGGCCGAGCATAGTGGTCTTCAAACACTTTATTCGGTCTTCCACTTGTACTCGCACCTAACTCATTTAAGCGAGAGCCAACATCATCTTATTTAAAACTAACGAAAAACTTTCCTTGAATGGCTTAATCATTCTTTATATTCAGAAGAAATTTCACTTTTATGTTACGAATTGAGTAATATCTTTGTATTCCACCGTATTCCAAGGTAAGAATCTTTTCCTAACTTCTAGACCAATTTGTGTAATTTGATGTGGTTCCAAATGTTGGTGCCTTTCTTGAAAAAATCTACTAGTGAGTTAATACTCCAGCTGAAAAGGAAATCACACGCCACTTTATATTCTATGACAAAATTAGTCATTTTAACACTTCTTAACATAAATGTTACTTAACAAAACCTCAAACACATGTTATAGCTGTGAAATTTGAAACGCTATTACCAGAAGTTAATTTCAAGTGCAGGCAAAGTGATAAAAATTGTTATTTAATGTTATTAGATTACATGGGCTTTAGGAAGAGGTTGGAATCATCATGGAGCCAAAAAAAAAACCGTAGACAACTCGTTTCGGAGGTTGCTCCAGTTAAGACCCTTTGTTTCTATATTGATAGAAAAATGAAAACCATATATCCAATTAATAAAATTAAGATTTTCTTTTATAAACATGTGTGCTATAAGTAAAGAAAATAAGCGTATCAAAACTGCTAATAAAAACCTCTAAATTTCGGAAACCTTGGAAGAAGCCACTTTGTTTTAACTGTGCTCCAGACTCCAATGGTTTACAAAACAAAACAAAAAAAAATGCGGTTCGCGGTTTTTTTCGCCTTGGAACTACTGCTCGCCGTCTTGTTGAAACAACAACTCCTTAATGTGTAATGGATATAATCATGGATTTATACCGCTCTCCATTGACTGTAACATTCTGGCCAAGTGGCTTTAATTCTTGTAAGAACTGGATCTTGGAAGCTCGTAAATCAGGGTCTTTCTGCCAAAATCTTTCATAAAGTGGATGTTCCAAGCTCCAATTTCTGTGCTCGGTGACGAATCGACTCATTCGGGTTCTCAGTACTACGCCCCACAGTAGCAGGAGCTCCTTCGGTGAGCACTGTACAACGTGTCTGCGGATGTGTATTATTTTAAATTAACATAGAGTATGCGAAAACAATCCAAGTTATTAGAATTACTCGCTCAGATGGAAGGTTATGTCGACTGCCAAATGAAGGTAGCGCACGGTAAGTTTCGCGAACTAAACCACGACTTTTGCAATCAATTTGCACTACTATGCACTATATGGTATGCAATCTTCGTTCTGATAGAAGTCAGAAACCAAAATGAGCACGAATCAGGTGTCAGTTGTCAAATTGCCTGTCGCTGGAAATGAGGGCACCGATGCCTAATTTTTTGAATTGTGGAATACACTAAAATAACATTTGGCTGATCAGAATTTGCTATATTATTACGAAGTTCTTTTTTCAGGGCTCAGGGCAGAATTTGTATTCGTGAATTGAAAAAATTAATCTTGAAATCTCTTTCCTTGGAATAAGAGCTCTTAAATGTTACACATGTAACTATATGGTAGCAATTATCAGGCATTACTTTCATTCCTATAGAGTGATTGTTTTGCTGTTTGGTTTTTCAGTTTTCTATTTTTGACAGCTCACGCGTGATTCGTGACATGTACCAAATATGCTCAGTTAGCATTGCCATTTCATCATGGAAAGACTTACACCCGAACAACGCTTACACATTATTGCATTTTATTATTAAAATTTGTGCTCTGTGAAAAATATTTTCCGCGCACTTCGACCATTTTATGGGCGCCATAATCAACCTACTGAGCAAGCATAGTGGCCAAATTTCGCACCAATTTCACGCTATTGGACATCAAGTCACCTACCGTATGCGTAGAGTGCGTACAGAAGAAAATATTGCTCTGTATCTGCCAGTGTTAATGTAGACCGTGATTTATCCGTAAGGATCTTAATCTAAAACCCTACAAAGTACAGTTCGTGCAAGAGTACGGTGAATGTGCCTCAGAGAAGCTGGAGGAAAATTCGCTTTTTTATCGGAAAATTGTCTTCAGCGACGAAGCTCATTTCTGGTTGAATGTTAATAAACAAAACTGCCGTATTTGGTCCGATGAACAACCTGAGGCAATATAAGAGCTGCCAATGCATTCGGAAAAATGTACTGTTGGGTGAGGTTTATGGTCCGACGGAACCATTGGCTCATATGTTTTTAAAGATAATCGTGAGAACAACGTTACCGTCAAAGACGCCCGCTATCGTTCAATGATTTCGAACTGTTTTTTGCCCAAAATGCACGAGCTGAACCTGGTCGACATGTGGTTCCAGCAGGACGGTGCTACATGTCACACAGCACGCGAATCGATGGACCAATCGAAAAATGAGTTCGGTGAGCAATTTATCTCTCGTTTTGGACCGGTGAATTGGACGGCTAGATAGTGCATTTTAACGTCTTTAGACAATTTTTTTATGGAGATACGTCAAATCACTCGTCTATGCCGATAAATCAGCGTCAATTGTAGTCTTGGAAGACAACGTTACACATGTTAATATGCTCGAGGAAGTGATTCAAAATTGAACTCTCCATATGAACTACTTAAAACGTAGTCGTGGTCAACATTGATTTATCAACTCAAATAAAAATTGCATACACGTTTGCAATTTTCCTGTATTTTTTTTCTTTGACAATTGAAAACCAACTAGATATCGCATTCGTTCATCGCTGTTTTGAAAATATCTCGAATGTAGGATTTTGCAAATGTATCATCGAAAGTATCTCTGCCAGTTTTCTGATGTCTTAGAAAAAATGTAGCTTATTCTGTGAATGATTGATAACTCTGCTATTCAAGAAGTTCTAACAGTATGTCTTTACAGAAATGTGTTTTATTTTTTTTCTTGTATATCTAATAATTAAATAACTAATGAATAAGTAAAACAATAAACTTTCAACAAAAACAAAACAAATCAAATTCAAACAAACAAAAATGAACAACAATTCAAAGTTCGCAAATGAGAAAACAAGAAATACCAAAAATACTTCATTCACCAACGACACGTAACGCCCCTCGACTAAACAAAAGGTACCTACTTTTACAAATAAAAAAAATATAAATATTACTTTACTTGTATACCACTCACATTTTAACAATTTAAAACTTTTTTTTTTTGTATATGTTATCTATATAAAAATTATTAGTTTTATACAATATTAATTTTATTTTTATGTTTTTCTTTTTTAGTTAATTTTCAGTGGAGAATATACAAAGGCAATGAACAAGGATTGGCATTCAGGCCATTTCTGTTGTTGGCAATGTGATGAAAGCTTGACCGGACAACGATATGTAATCCGTGATGACCATCCTTATTGCATTAAATGCTATGAGAATGTATTCGCAAATACTTGCGAGGAGTGTAACAAGATCATTGGAATTGACTCGAAGGTTCGTTTAACATAAATTTTGGCTGAATAATTGTTTAAATTTTTGATTTTTGTCTTCGTTTTTTTTTTTTAAGGACCTTTCCTATAAAGACAAGCACTGGCACGAGGCATGTTTCTTGTGCAACAAGTGTCGCATATCATTAGTTGATAAGCAGTTCGGTGCTAAGGCCGATAAAATCTACTGCGGAAATTGCTATGATGCACAATTTGCATCGCGTTGTGATGGATGCGGCGAAGTATTCCGTGCTGGTAAGTCTTTCAAGTCGTATTTATTAGAATGTATATTACATACGGATATATGTATGTAACTATGCGTGCGTAGATAAAAAAAAAAAAAGAAGAATGAATTCGTTTTGTTTTTTTTCTCTTTTCACTGCTTTCAAAATTGTATACCTAATTTGGTTTTTATTTTGTTATATTTTTTTTACGGTTTTTTATAACAAACAACTAATTGTAGAGGGTAAGTGGTAATGTTTTTTTTTTTTTGTTTTTAAGGAAAAAACTAAATACAATAGACAGTCGTATAAAGTTGGTCAATATTTATTAAATGTGCATTAAATGTGGTAAATCTGTTGCAATAGGCTAGCATGCGTTTAATTTTATCATTATTGTTAATTTATTTTTTTTTGTTTTGTCTAAGGAATTACAGATAGGTTTAGAATTAAATTTTCAATTAAAATATTCAATTGATATCTGTACAAACACGATACTTGTTAACCCATTGTGATAGTCAGATGCGTTTGTTAAATGACTGCTCTTTTTGATCATATGTTGACATTAGTCACTCTGTGACATATTAGAAGATAAGGTGTATCCTTAACATTGAAATGAATATTGCTTCATTGTTATTTAATAGTTGCTAAGGTTTTTTCCAACTACCATTGACTCTATTCCTAATTGTTTGCTTTAATGTTTCTTTAAGCTGAAACTTGATCGTTTAAATTACCTAATCTTGGGAAATAATCAAGCCTTTTATTTCATTTCTGAATATGGATTTTGTATGTCCAGGTACTTATTGACGACTAAGGCTTTGATCATTTATTCTAGATTTATTAACTTTAGTATATTCTGTGATATAATATCTAAAAAATTATATATTTATTTTATTAGTAAGGTGTAAATCCAAATCTCTGTAAAATGGTGATTGTATGTTAAAGATTGTAAATTTCTGCCAAAAGAAAATATTCAAATGTTTACTCTAGATCCGTAGGTATGTACATATCTATTGAGTTATTTTCTTATGACTAAATGCTACCCCATTTTCTTTTCTTAAAAAGATACAAAGGAATGATCACGGTAGAATAAATTCTTATCTGAACTAGTCTTTTTTTGCAAAGTCTCTTTCAGTACAAGTCGCAAGCTTTAGTGCCAGTCGTGTGCTCTGCCCGGTATCAGATACAGGGTTAAGGACTGAAACGAATAAAATTTGGAAACTTCAAAGTAAAAAAAAAAAATATTTTCATAATTCATGTAAATTTTTTTTATTTGCTTTAAAACTCTGTTTTTATTAAATTCATTCACAATTACAAAAAATAAAAAAAAATTATTTGGGTTCCCATTCTTTCCTCAACTTCTTTCGAATATCCTTCATAAGGTTGGTGACAGTTACATCCGTGATCTTTTTGGACGCTCTTTTCCATTTAGCAGTAAAATCTTTTACGTCCCTTGCACACTGCTCACTTTTCTTCAATTTTGCTTTGACCAAAGCCCAATGCCTTTCAATGGGACGGTACTGTGGAACATTGGGTGGATTCATGTCTTTTGGGACTAAGCCGACATTTTTAGCAACAAGAAAGCTCAACGTCGCATGAGAATAGTGAGCTGAAGCTAAATCTGGCCAAAATAATGTTGAACCCTCGTGTTTGTTTAAGAAAGGAATCAATCGTTTTTTTAGGCACTCGTTAATGTACACTTCTCCGTTAATTGTTCCCGTTGCAATGAACGATGAGCTTCTGTGTCCACATTGGCAAATGACCTGCCAAACGAGATATTTTGACCCGAATTTTTCCATCCCAATCGATGTTGTTGATTATGGAAGAATCTCAGCTTCAAACGAGTTGTAAAACTGCGCACCTGGAAGCGTAGTAAAGTCGACTTCATCATCCAAAACCAAGCACGCTTTCTTGTTGCCGATCAACTTGTATAGCTTTCGGGCTCGTGTTTTTATGACTTTTTTTTGCTTTTCAGTAACTTTTAGCATTTTTTGTTTTTTTCGCGTTTTTAGACCGTTACGTTTTTCAGATCTTTGTACCATTGTTTGGTTGGTATTACATTTCCGAGCAACATCTCTGGATGACATAGTCCGGTTTTTTACGATGGTACCCACTATTTTGCTGTCCAAATTTGTATCATGTGCTCCACTTTTCTGTTTTCGCTTAACTGTCAACGTCTCCAAATATCGTTTAATAACAGAATCCACTGTACTGCGTGCTATGTTTAAATTTTTGCGATGAAACGGTTTGGACGCGAAGTATTTTCGAGCCATTTGTCGATGATCTTTTTACGGCGTTCCTCTTGACTCATATTTCATAACTATTTTAAACCGCGCCGAACTAAAATCAATAACAAACTGAAACTAGAGAATATACAGGCTAATTTGGGTACAAAATGGGATTGCAATTTTTACGCATTGGAAGTATAGCCCGTATGAAAATTGACAGATTTTATTCGTTTCAGTCCTTAGAAATCGATGAAAAGATGTCGTATCGATTTGGATTTCTTGAGTTTTTTTTACAGGGTCTGCCGTAGAGTGAAGAATTGATAGATTGTGGACTTTCCTAGTCTGAAAGCATACTGATGGGGGCCAATCATGTTCTTGACGAACGGTTTCACACGTTCAAACACCATATAAGTTCTTGTAACCGATGTAGAGGAAAATTATCCCTCTACAGTTGGCGTATCTTAGGCTTTCTCCTCGGGCAAACGATGCTGAGATTCCATTCATCAGGCATGCACTCCTCTGACCAGATCTGAGAAATGAGTTTAGTCTCCGCAAAGAAATTTCCAGTACCTTTGAATACCTCAGTCGGTAAACCGTCAGGTTGAATTTCAGCTTAGATAATATTGCAACTATTGCTTCATTCTGGTCAGGTGGAGGGCAGTTTTGGTTATGGCCTATTCTGACTGTCGGCGGTATGTTGGACTTCGTCACCGTGATACGGTCTGCAGAAAAAGTTTTTACATGTTCTGAGCATCGACTGTGACTCTGCTACAAGGTTTCCTTCTTCATCGCTACAGGTTTCTTTACGGGTATTTTTGGCTTGAAACATTCTCTTTACCTTTTGGTAAAACTTCCGTACGTTACTCCTGGAGTACAAACTGTCAATATCTTCGATCGCGCACTTCTTGTACTCTTCCTTTTTCTTCTGGAGAAGCCGATGTTCCGAACGTCTTTTCTACTCGTAAAACACACGCGCTTTTCGTCCTTCGCTGCAACGCCTCTTTGTACGCTTCTCGTTTAGCTGCATGAGCTTGTCATCATTATTGATCAAAGGAGGGATTTCTTGGTGGTAATATTTTAGCCTGCATGACTAAGGGTTTACTTATGTCGTGACTAGGGACCACCACTGAGAGGTAAGGCAAGCACTACGCTACGAACTTGATTGTTGCGCTGCTGGCCCAATTCAAATGGCTGCTCTACTTTGCTACCGATCTTACCATACATAAAAATATAATAACGAAGAATTTTAGTCTAAGTACTGCGCCTGAGGTTGATGGTTCCGTTTATCATATTTGATTGCTCTATTACGACAGGAGATCAAATAAGGTTAAAAGTGAATCTGCAGTAACAATTTACATAGATAGAAATGAATCACGGCCTGAAAGATTGGGTTTTCCAACTCGACAGATACTAACATTTGCATTCGCTTACATAAGTTATGTATCACATTTTTTAAGGCAGCAATTATGGCCGTCCTGGAGCAGTGTCCTGGCTATCTTTATTCCCAATAAAGCATACGGCTATTTTAATTACCATCGGCAACCTGGCAGCCAGTAAAATCTTGTCCTCGTCAACTTTAAGATTAATATTTTGAATTGAACTTGTTTATCGTCAGACCCATTTTGTCTGCTTCCGCCTCAGTGCTCACTAAAATGTACGCAAGTAATTGTGTGGACTTAAAAAAGATAGCGGAAGTAAGTTTTGAACGATTCTTTCTATGACAATGTTAAAAAAAAGTCACATGACAGCATTCTCGAGAGTCATCCTGCACAACCTGATGAGTTTGGCAATGATGTCAAAACTAGACATGGCCTTGTAAAGCTCCTACGCATGCTGCCACATGCGGCTTTGAAGTCGGCAAATGGATGGTGAGTATCTATTTCAAATTGTCGGGTGTTTTCCAAGATCTGTCGAATAATTATCGATGATGGACTTTCCGCGCCTGAAACCGCACTGATATGGATCAACCAGCTTGTTTTTGAATAGTTTCATATGCTCACATAACGTCGATATTGCTATCTTAATTTCGTTTCGGTTAGGACGACGGAAGTGTCTGTGGTGAATGATTCATTCCACCTGACAGCGGTATTTTGGTCAGCATCGCTCTTATACAGTCTGCAGAAGTACTTGTAATCTGTTCATGTTTTCAATACCGAATGCGATTCTACTATGTGGTGTCCATACTAATCTTTTCAGACTTCCACTCTGCCTTTGCAACCTTGGACTGTTCGTTTTATTCTCTGACAAAACTTTCGAACATTATTCCAGCAATAACATATCTTGTGCTCATTCTTTTTCTTTCTGGGAAGCCTCACTAGCAGCTAACGTCCTTCGATCAGCGCAACATTATATACTCCTTGTTTGGCTACATTTATCGTCAAACCAGAGGTTTCTTTGTAGCAGCGCTTTGAAACCAGTCATATTAGAAGCAGCTTCTATGATAGCTAGTTGACAATATTGCCATTGGTATGTTATGGTTTGTGTATGGTGACTTGGATTTTGAGCAAAGCTTGAGGGTAATGCGATCAGATTTTAACGGTTTCTTGCCATTGCATCTTTTTAACGTCTTGCGATTGCATCTGTAATATCTGCATTCGTACCCTAGTTGGTACGAGGTTATAATCCGGATCGATGTTTGCTCGTCGGGATGTTTGGACAAAATGGAGTGTCGGCGTCGATCCCGATGTGATTGACATTTGGTTGATCAGGGGATAGCCAAGTCCCCTTATACTCGTAAATGTTGAAATGTGGAAATCGCGTGCTGACTAGTAATAGGTTAAGCCCCTTTATAAATTCCAAAAAAATGGAAGTATCGTCGGACATGGTGTTTTCCGACGACCAGCGCAATTTTGGTGTCATATGCCGGGAACTGAGTAATGCAAAGTACTTTGCAACACGGTACACTTATTTTTCCGTCCAATGTACGAAACAAGTGCTGTGTTTTCGGTGAATGCAAAAGTAGATTCATACAACTATGCAACTATTTTTGCATTCAAGAAGCTTTGGTGAAATGCTTCTTTTATTTTTTCTCATCGTGCCAACCATTGTAATGCCCTTTGACAACAATTTTTGCCCAAGCTCATATGAGGAAAAGAAGTTATCCATTGTTATGTTGTGACCTTTCAAGCCATCAACGAGATCCAAAATTACTCGTTCGCCTTGTCTTTTTTCACTCGAACTGGCTCCAATCGCCTTTCCTAAATATGGCTGAATTTTCCAAACATAGCAGGTATAATAACAAACCAGCAACCAGAATTTTAGTCCGTATTTTACTGGTTTTGATGGGATATATTGACGAAATTTACATCTTCCACGAAAACCAAGTAATTGCTCGTCAACTGTCACATATTCATGTGGATTGTAGTAGTCACTCAATAAATTGGACCATTTATCAAATATATCCCGAATAGGTGCAAATTTATCTGTAGATCGTTGCTGTCTTCTGCTAATGACATCATCAAAACGAATAACTCGATTCAAATACTCAAATGTTTTCTTCGACATAATTGCCCTAAACACCGGACGACCGTTAATATCATCAAACAATTCAATTGTAGTTTCGTTTTTCGATCTAAAAGTAAAAAAGTCAAGAATCAGTTGAAATAAGAAAGAAAGCAACTACGACTTACCTATAAACACCAGCCAAAATCAAAACACCAATATATGCTTGCAACATATTCGAATCGATTTGTTTGAAATCCTTACCAAATGTTGCTTGTGCGTATGCATTTGAATGCTTCAAAATTTCAATTTGTGGTGGGAAGAAAAGCAAAAAAGCATCTTTGATACCATCAACACGAGCTTTGGCATATCTTGTTGTTCCAGGATGAAGAGAAATTATATTTTCATTCCGCAATCTACCACTTTGATGCTGAAATGGCTGTAGTTGCCAAACAATACCATCTTTCGAAACAAGCAGTGGATCCACATTTTCAACTTTAGCAACTGATTCGTTGGTTTCATTTGAGCCACTCGTTTGCTCGCCGTCAGAATCGCTATCGTCTGAATATAAGTTATCGTCATCATCAATATTCTCTTCCTGCACAAATTCATCATCACTGTCTCCAGAAACATCACTGATATCGCCATCGCCTTCATTCAAAAATGCTTCCGTTTCTTCCTCTGTCAGATATCTTGCTTTTGACATTGTTATCTTTTATTATTCTTATAAATTTCACTAAATATACCAACGATATTCACTTGCTAAAACACTTAACGCAAATGACTTTTTATATGACATGCACTTACTGTCCCTATGTGTAGAAATCTACACATGAGGGTAGACAACGTAATTAGTGCATTATTAACCGCCATAAACATTTTTATTATGGGGAGGTACGTTTTATTTTCGGTAATTAAGGATATAAACAAAGTCTGAAAATTCCAGAAGTTTGCAAATAGTGGTTTTTGAGAAATTAAGAAAACAAAAATTTTTTGTGTAGTTTTCTACACAAGGATGAGATGAAGGTTAAGAAAGTGTAAGAAGGGTAGAAAATTTGTAACATTTTTAAACAATTTGCAGCGATTTTTTGTATAAGTCTAACATTTATGTAGAAACATAAATTTAAATATTTTAGAAGAATCCTTGGCTAAATATTTGCCCTTTGTGCTTTATGTGCTCTATGTGAAGTAGTACTCACTTATTTGGACTTATTAGCTTTTCATGGATTGGTAACGTTTATAAATGAAATAACTAAACCTACATCGGGAAAATGCATAGATCACATACAATATGGGCGTTTTGCGTCCTCTTCTTGCAGTTTCTGTAAGAAGTGTGTTCCTCTTCTTGCAGCTTCTGTAAGAAGTGTGTTTTTGATCTGGAGACCACAGATCATTGTAAGACAGGATTCCTGGTCGATAGTATGACGAAAAACAACTTAAATGACTCTAGTTCCCTCAAGTCGTTAACAAAAATTGATTTTGGAAAACTTAAAACTAATTTGTCTTTTGAGTTCTGGGAAAATGTTTTTGTTGAAAATTAGGTCTCTACTCGTTCACAACTAGCCCAAGGAAATCCATAAAACGGCTTGAGCTCTGGATAACAAATTATTTATTAAGTAAAGTCAAAAAAAAAACTAAGAATAAAATGTTTAAGAAATCCAGTCAATCATTATTTAAAACAAGAATATAAAAAAGATGTGTTCAGAATTAAAAAGAGAAATTTCTGTTTGTCGTGATAGTTACTACAATAACAAATTCAATCTTGGAGATGAATGGGCGTTAGTCAATAGCATCCTAAATAAAACGACTGTCATAAAAAAGCCAACTTGTGTACGTACTGACGATTGTACAATTTCCAACAATCTTTAATTGCTAACTCTTTTAATAAGTATTTTATTACGATGTCTGAGAATATTCAAGCGTGTCCAATCTATCCAACCTGTACCATTTGTAGTCCTTGATGTAACCCTGGTGAACCTTTTTATTCCAGCCAACTGCTTACAACTTTTGGTATGTTGAAAAATACAAGTTCTTCTGGGTGTGATGACATTACTAATCTTGTACTCAAAAACATTGCCTGTTTCTTAGTTAATGTTTTGGCGCATATTTGGCGCATTTCCTGATGCTCTAAAATGTGCTGATATATTTCCTCTCTTTAAAAAGGGATCTGCTGATGAACTAAGTAATTATAGGCCTATATCACTTTTACCTTCAATAGGCAAGATCTTCGAAGAAGTTGTGAAAAAAGAGGGTGTTGAGCTTTTTAAATAAAACTAAATTTTTCAGTTCTGTGCAATTTGGTTTTCAGAAGGGTAGATCTCCTGAAGAAGCTCTTTTACATTTTTGCTCTAAAATTTTTGCCAACCTAGATAAAAAGAAATATTCAGCTGGCTTGTTTGTCGACATTACCGAAGCCTTCGATGTGGTTAATCATTATATATGTTATTGTTAAGCAAAATTAAAAATGCTGGTTTTCGAGGCTTTATTTGGGAGTGGTTCAAATCTTACTTGAATAAGTAAGCAAAGCGAAATTAAATTCATTAATCTAGGAGTGCCTCAGGACTCTGTTCTTCGACCAATACTCTTCTTGATTTACATCAATTCCCTATTCAGACTGCCCTTTTAAAGGAATACTGACAACATTTGCGGATGATATAGGTTTTGCTCATGGTTCAGTCAGTGCTTCGAATCTTATATCAGATATCAATTGGGATCTTCATCTACTAAGAATATGGTTTACGGAGCATAAATTGGTCATAAGCTCAAAAACTAAAATAATGTTTTTCAATTTGGTAGCGCAAAACAGTTTGGATGCCGAGATCTTCTTTCATGCAAGTGACTGCTCAAGATTTATACTCGCACACTGCACTTGCTATACAAGTTTGTCATCTTGCACTTTTTATAGTTGTGAAAGTTGCAGTGATAATTGTTTCCAAATTTGAATTCAAAATATTTGGGGCTTCTCATTGACTCAAAGATGACTTTGAAAACCCACATAGAAAATTTGAGAAACTATTTTCGTGGAACTCTCAGAAACTTCTATTTTCTACGTAAGGTTTGCTCGATCCAATTGTTGATAAAAATCTATTATGGAATCTTTGATTCTCGATTACAATATGGTATCAACTGCTGGGGTGGAGCTTACTTCAATAAAATTCACCCACTCTTGTTACTTCAAAAACACCTTTTGAAGAAAATTTGCCGTAAACTCCATTTACATGCTAGTTTTCCATTGTTTAGGGATTTGCAAATTCTTCTGGTCCGCCATTTATACTGTTATAAAGTGCTAAGAACTTTCTTTAATATGGTAGGTCAGGAAATCCTAATTTTAGACAAGTCTTCAATCACAATTTACGTGGCAATTCTTTAAATCTGGTACATATACCCGCTTTTCGTCCAACCGTGTTTCGTAACTTTTATACTATTGGGTATATAACTTAATTCGTGCGTTTTTTTTTTTTCAAAATTTGAAAGTTTATTTAAAAACACATGTACAATAGTATTATTCAAAGTATTGCCCATCTGAAGCTATAACTTTTTCCCATCTTTCCGGCAATTTGTGGATCCCATCCCAAAAGAACTGCGCCGGCTTGGCAGCCAAGAATGAATCAAGCCAATTTTTGATATTCTGCTCTGATGTGAACCGTATTTCAGTGAGGGCGTTCTGCATCGACCGGAACAAATGGTAGTCAGAAGTGGCAAGGTCTGGGCTATAAGGCGGGTGGGGTAAGACTTAACATCCACTGTTTTCCAAATAGTTCTTAACCGGAATAGCAACATGGGGCCGAGCGTTGTCATGATGGAAAATTATTGCCTCGTGTCTGGTCGCATATTCCAGGCGTTTTTCGGCCATTGCTCTCTTCAAACGGATTAATTGTGTTCGGTAGCGTTGTCCATTGATGGTTTCACCCGGTTTTAGCAGCTCATAATACAGCACACCCATCTAATCCCACCAAATACAGAGCATTACCATAGCGCCATGGATATTCGGCTTTGCCGTTGATTTGGCTTTTTGGCCGGATTTCACATATGATTTTTTTTTATTGTGCTTGGGGTTGTCGTAATGGATCCATTTTTCATCACCAGTAACAATCCGATGCAAAAATGACTTCCTTTTGTGGCGTTCCAGCAGCATTTCGGACATGCAAAAGCGCCTTTCGACGTCTCTCTGCTTGAGTTCATGTGGAACCCAATTTCCTTGCTTTTGAATATATCCAGCTGCTTTTAAACGTTTTGAAATGGCTGCTTGAGTGACACCCAAAGATTCTGCGAGCTCTTTCTGTGTTTGGCAAAAATCTTCATAGAGTAATGCTTCCAGTTCTTCATCTTCAAACTTTTTTGGCTGCCCAGGACGTTCATCGTCTTCCAAGCCAAAATCACCACTTTTAAATCGTGCAAACCACTTTTGGCACGTTCGCTCAGCTAGCGCATGTTCACCATAAACTTCCACCAAAATACGATGACTTTCGGCAGCAGTTTTCTTCATATTAAAGTAATGAAGAAGAACTCCCCGCAAAAACACTTTTTCAGGCACAAAGTTCGACATATTTGTATGAATGACATATACTGAAATGACGTACAATAACAGTAGGTTTCCAACGCATGTTCCAATGGAATAATAGTACGTCATCTCTTAGCAAACCGCATGAATTAAGTTATAGACGCAATACAATTCATGTCGATTATTCAACAAACTTCTCCATTCTATCAGAACAATTTCACATTATCCTGCGTTTGTGAAATACGTAAAAAATTGGCTTTTTTGCTTTGATCTCAAAAGTATTGAATCCTTGTTTGATGTTCTGCTCTGGTATTCTGGTGTATTGCTTCTGTTGCGAGAGCTGACATCACTTAGAAATAGAAACACTAGCGCCACCAATCTGGAAATTCAATTATGGCGGATATCAGCCGGCCATAGCACTAAAAGACACGCAGCCATATTCCCTTTGAACTTCCGGTCTTTTAATCCCGTCCTTTTGTCAACCTGGTCATGCAATCGGAACAACAACATTTAAAGAAGTATTAATTTGGAGTAACTAGAAGTAAGGCAAAATTAAATTATAAAATATATATTAAACCAAAAAAAATTATAGGTTTTAAAGTTCTTGGCAATTCGGAGTTTTTTTTGTTCCTAAATTAAGTTCCAAGGGCTCTGTTCCCTGGCGGACCAAAACGCCAGAGGGAACAGCTTCGTTTCAATTATCTATATCTTTTATTGCCAACTTGTTTAAAATGTCTTAATTCTTGCTTTTAACATGTAAGGTTTATTATCAGGGTCACCCCACCCACTTTTTTCTATTATTTTAAGTAGTATTTGACAAAGTTTTAAAGTGGCATTATCTCAATTTTTTTATTAAATATTTATGTCACTATTATTTCTCTTAGAGTTATTGTACTTGAATTTATTTGTAAAATTGTAAAAATGAATAATTATGAAGGAAAATAAATAAACTAAAACTAAACTAGAAACTAAATGTTAACTTAGTTTCAAAACTAAGTTTAATCTAAATGCATCAAATTATTTATTTTAAAGTTTAATTACCTAACACAAAAGTTTTTAGTTAACTTAACAAACCACCGACTACTTGAAAGACTAGAAGCTATCTTTATCAGTTATCCTTTCGGTGCTTAGGTGAGCCCATAATCTTCATATCTCCATGTCCTACCACAAATTCTACCTAACTTGAGTAAGCGGGAGTCAGATGTTGGCTAAAAAATAAATTGAACAAACTAAAACATAATGATGCCATCTCCTTTAAATACAATACTTGAATGTTTATGTTCATCTAGCATCACATATTCTGAAACTAAAACAAAATTTACGTAAGATGTACAAATATCAGTACACTTGACGATCATTTAATTGTTTTATTATTGCCTATTACCAAGTAAAGCCCCATTCACCTGAAGCCCACGTTCATTCCGACGCGACGTCCTCGTAGCAGCTGCAACAGCCGTCTGGAAGTTAAAGGACAAATTTATCACAACTCCTACGCTCAATTGGGTCTTTTTGGTTTACTTTTACTCGAATTGGGGCTCGAAAACAATCATCCAGAAAATTCCAACCTGCTCAGATCGCAATAAAACAGCAACATTTAAATCCAATTGAAAAGTTCAAAAAACAAATCGTTTAAATAAATAAAACAAATGTTCATTTACCGTCGATCGAGCCGATTTGAGTGGGCGAGCACGCTCGTATATTGTGGAAGGAAAAATGTTTACTTTTAGTTAAGACAGACATCAGACAACTATCCAGACACAAAGTTGTTGTATCTTTTCTTGAAAATTCAATTAAATTCAATATTTCGTTGTTGTTTTTGGATTTTAGGAAGTAATGAAATACTCAGATCTCAGGTAGCTCTGTCTGACAATATGGCTGGCGCTGGTTTTGTATTTTAGGACGTACGTTTTTCTTTATTCCATCCAAAAGTAACGACATAACGTGTTATATAAACGTCATGCGACATGAGAATTATTGGGCGTCTAAATCACCTTCAGTGGATTACCTTGTGACGGTTTTTAGTGGTTATAAGGAACAAAATGTAGATTTTGCTTGGTGCAAAGTACAGTGTTGTGCAAAACATGCCGGATTTTTATCGAACATTTTTCTTTGGTGGATTTTAGGGGACAGAAAGAACCTAAGTAAAATCTGTTGTCAAATTAAGAAAACTTATTGTATAAGTGTACAAATAAAAGAAAAAAAATGGTTTTGCGATAATATGTTTTATTATACAAAAAAACAAAACTTAACTCGGAAACGGCCTGTGCAAAACATACCGGATTTTCGTTATACTTAATATTTTGTCCAGTAATTCTTGTTCTTTAAGACCTCCTCGCATATTTGAGGCATGGACGCCACTGGATTCTCAAAAATTTCTTTTGGAATGTTCTCCCATTCATTTTTTTAGTGACGTCATAAGTGCATTTTTGGATGTGTGCATCTTTGACCCTAACCGTCATTTAAAATCGGACGATTGAGGGGGCCATTCCAACACATCAACATTTTTCTATGCAAACCACTCCTTAACCAACTTTGGTGAATGTTTTGGGTCATTATCATGTTGATAAATCCAACGCAGTGGCATCTCGTCCTCAGCGTATGTAGCATTACGGATTCCAGGATATCCCTATACTGAAAACGATCCATAATACCACTAATCTCATGTACTGGTCCACATTCCGTACCAAAAAGCATCCCTACACCATAATTGAGCCTCCTCCATGCTTCACGGATGGACGACAATGGCGTGGCTGAAGACGTGTCTCCTTTCGTCTAACATAAATACTTTCATTGGAAGCAATCAAGGTGAACTTACTCTCGTCGCTAAAGAGTACAGTTTTCCACTTCGTTGCTGTACAATGCAAATGGTTTCTTGCGAATTTCAGTCTAGGAAACAATTGGCATTAGCAAAGTAATCAAAGACTTACTATAGGAATAAAATGGTAACTTTTTTGTCTATGTATAGCAGTAAGTAGAGGCTTTTTCGTTAGTCGAAAAGAACAAAAACCAGCTTTTCTTAAACGCATGCGTACGGTGCTTGCTTCAATTGAAATATTGAGCTTACTAACAATCTTTCTTGAATGTAAGAAAGTATCGTTAATAATCATTTTCTTAATTTGTCGATCGGTTCGGAGTGTAGTTTTTCTGGTACGTCCTCCACAGTGAATGGTTTCGACCGGTTTTCCATTCCGAAACTTTTTTATAATGTCACACACTGTCGATGATGGCATTTTATACTTTTTGGCTATGGATTTTTGTTTTACCCTGCCCTGAGATTCGCTACCACCTGATTTTTAGCCACACCACTGTATTTATTGTATTTTTAGCCATTTTAATTTTTGTTAAGTCTATAACTCACTTCAAATGACCAGCCAAAACCAATATCAGCAAGTTAAAGAGCAAGAAAATATGGTACTTTTGAAAATCCAGAATGTTTTGCACAGGTATTGCATTAAGTTGAGCTTCGGTTTTTGGCAAAACTCTAAAAATAATGAGAGCAATGCCTTGTTTTTTTTTTTTCTATTTGTAAACTTATTCAATAAGTTTTCTGAAATTGCCAAACAAGTGTACCTACTGTATCCCTATCCCCTAGAATTCTTCAATGAAAAATTTTCAGGAAAAATCCGGTATATTCTGCACAACACTGTAGGTGTAGAACTTAAGGGCAGTGTTATACTGCTACACTGTTGCATAGTTTCAAATATGGTATATGCAAAAGACTTAAGGTTCTCCATCACATGGTTATGGTTTCGTATTCATTAAATGGTATTAAACGAAAATGCGAACAGCCAGCCAGCTGAAGAGCACATGTGGAACTGCCTTCTATGGACGAGAAACCAGGAAATACCCGGAAATCGGTACAACGTCCCACAGGTATGTACTATGTGCATACTGGTTTCTGGAAAGTTTATTTCCGTCTGAACAGTGATGGGGTGGTAAAATAAAAAAAAAAATCTAAACATGCCTACCAGCCTATTAAACAAGTTCATTACATCTTGCATCTACATTTGATGCAGGTTTATATCGTCGGGTCGTTGTAAGGTTCATTTTGTCTTGTAGAACTTGTATGCCAATATATGAAGGAGTGGCTTTTCATCGGACACTAAAAGGTAAATGAAGACAAATTGATCTGATAACTTGTCTTAAACATGATATCAGTGTAGGGAATCGTTGCTACCATACGGAAAAATGTGAAATGAAATATTATAAATATTTTTAAAGCATGTTTGTCTAGTGGTCAATTTTCTTCTTAGTTTAAAGTCTAAGCAATTGCACGGTAGTTTGTAAGTTACCTCTTTTTGAGTAGAATACACAGACTTAGAAACAATCACTTCATTGTAAGATGTTATTGTTGTAGCTCTAATAAAGTAGAATCTGAAGTGTATGCATACGAGTTATGCCAAAGCTGCTGATTTGCAGGTGAAACAATGCTTTAAAAGTGCAGACATAAGGACTCTAATAACTTTTAGACTGAAACCTTGCGCCACGAACAAAGTAGATTCAATTTTTAACCTCCACAAAGCTGTAATTGATACTCTTTGTGGCTTAATTAGGCATAAAAATTGCTCTCTGGGCTTGATTTGTTTTGCAATAATTGTAGTAAATATAATAGAACTTGTTACAATGTGCCCCTACATTGAACAGTTGAAAAAACTTAGAAACATAAAAGCATTTCACAAGCTGATGTAGGTGTACCTGGAAAATGTTGGAGGTCGAACCTTTGTTGATCAAATATTAAATCAAATATAATAAAAATTACTGTCGGACAACAAACAGAAATCTGAGGATTTTTCATAAATTTCAGACTTAAAACCATCCAACACAACTTGTATTACACTTTCTTTTCTGCAGGAGAACTTTTTTATTTCTTTGACCGGACGCTTCTCCTATTCTTCTTTCTTTATCGTCTTTTCCTTTCTACTTGTACATGTATCTCAGGAAGTTCTGGGCAAGAAATCTACCTTTTATCTCAGTTGTCATGTAATTTTGAGGAAAAATACGGTTCACAAGATCGACAAAATAAGCTAACACTTGTAAGCATTGCACTTTATCGTAGTGTTCATTAGTTTGTTGAATACCACCTTGATCGAAAAGTTCCCGCACCACACCATTAAATTTTGCGTAAAAAACGGATTTAATGGTGTGCGAACGTTGGAAATGTTGGAAAAGTGTTTCGGCAACGATTCTCTAAAGAAAACGGTCATTTACCAGGGGCACGAACGGTTCAAAAGTGGTCGTGAGTCAATCGAAGATGATGAACGCAGTGACAGGCCATCGACATCGAAAACCGACGAAAAAAATTGATGAAGTAAAAGAAATGTTGGTCAATAACCGCAAATTAACCATCAGAGAGATAGCGGAGGACTTGAACATTGCCTACGGATTCGTCCAAGACATTTTGGTTAATGATTTGGGTTTCCGTCGTGTAGCAGAAGAGTTGGTGCCAAAAGACCTCAATTTCATGCAAAAAAGAGACCGTGTTGACGTCGCAAAAGAGATGATTTGCGAGGCTGAATCCGATCCCACATTCATCAAAAGGATCATTGCTGGAGACGAGACGTGGGTTTATGAGCACGACACGCAATCCAGACATCAGGCAAATGAATGGCGTTCACCAAATGAGCCGAGACCAAAAAAAACACGTCGTTTTCAGTCAAAAAAGAAGGCAATGCTCATGGTTTTTATGGATTATAACGGTGTGGTGCATCATGAATTTTTGCCAGAAGGCCAGACAGTAAACAAAGAGTATTATTTGGGTGTAATGAGACGTTTGCGTGAAGCAATTCGCCGAAAGAGACCAGAATCGTGGACAAAAAACTGGTGGATTTTGCACCATGATAACGCACCGTCGCACACTGCTATCATTATTCGTAATTCTTTGACGAAAAATGCAACAAATACCATCCAACAGCCACCGAATTCACCTGATTTGGCTCCCTGTGACTACTTTCTGTTCAATCGAGTTAAAAAACCAGTACGAGGAATGCGTTTCAGCAGCCGAGAGGAAGTAATGGAAAAATCGCAGGAAGCACTGATAGACATACCGAAAACCGAATATAAAAAATGTTTCGAGAATTGGATCAAGCGCTGGCATAAGTGTGTTGCAGTCGATGGGGATTACTTAGAAGGGGACTATATAGATTTAGATGAATAAACTTGTATTTTTAATTTTCTATCACCAAAACTTGTTGGTGGCATATCTTTATGGTATTCGAATCTGTGTTTTACAAAGTAATAATTTGATTTAGGCTTTACTCTGTTTTCTGATATCATTAGTATCATATCATATACCACATAAGTGGGACCACTACTAACGTCCTAGGAGCACGATTCCCTACTCTGATTGTTCGATTCCAGAAATACCTCTACGTACTGACCACATCCTCCACACTTCTACCATTCTCCCCGCGTGGCTGCCCTTAGGTATTACTTTGTGGGGCTGGTAAGCAATCCATGCTATATCTTCTATATTTGCTGCATCAGCATCGATCCTTAGCAGCTCGTTTTGCACGCTTTTTATGAATGTGCAAATCTCCATCCAATTTTTTTCTGACCGCAAGATTTGGTCAATTATTGACTGTGGGTTTGGTTGTTGTTCTCTATCCCAGAAAGCACATGCAATATTCTCTGTATTTTCCTCCTGATCACAATCCGATAGCCACCGTGACCAGATAAGAACTACGTAAAATGATAGTTTCAGTTTCTAAGCCTTTCGTTTGTCCAAACGTCTATGGATGGGATCAATTTGTAGGTCCATCTGCCCTTCGTAGTAGTGATTCACCAAGCTTTCCACCTGGTCATTAAAGTCTACTGTGGCCTCTTGGTTACTGGAAATTCTCCTAATATAGATTCTCTGCATCTCTTCCTCAAGGATGTGGATGGGAATCATCCCGGCTGTAACAAAAGCTGCTTCGTCCGAAATCTTGATAAAGCCACTGTTTACCCTTAATGCGCTAAGTCGATATGTTTATTGTATGATAGCTTTCTCTTTGGTTCCTTGTCGCTAGGGCACCCACTCAAAGTGGTGCAGCGTATAACAGGACTGAGTTTGCTACTTTGGATATTGAGATGCTTCTAGCATATCCGTATCCTCCGATGTATTCCATAAAGTGCTGCCTGGAGCTTTGACGCCTTTTTGCCCGAATAGTCGATGTGAGGCACAAAGTATTGTCGAGTATTATGTTACTCCTAGGTATTTTATACAGTCTTTTGATCTAATGGTTTGACGGCTGGTTATTAGGACAGCTTCCGTTTTGTGATCTGGTAATTCTAGGCAGGCGGATATTAGCCAGTCCTTGATGCGATTGTTTGCATCGTTCGTAGCTGACTCTATCTCGCAAATATTCTTCGCAACATGATATTCCAGAGTAGGGGCCCCAGTACCGATCCTTGTTGGACTGCCGCGGAGATTTTGTAGTACTTTTTTTCCCTCGTCGGTTTCATATTTTTCAATTAGTATGGTGTGCGTATTATAGCTAGAGACATTCTTATAAATGACCAATTTGCTGAGTCAAAAGTATTTTTACTATCCAGCGTCACTACTCCACAAAATTGCTTGGTTCCCTATCGCCATCTTTCTCCCTTTATTGCTTCGGCTCCTATGTCTACGACCGCATGTATGGCGTCGACGGTGGTGCGCGATTTTCTGAATCCGAACTGTTGATCTGATAACTCTCGCTTTTTGTATGCCACAGTGAGCAATGAAACGATCCGTTCAAGTATTTTGCCCAGTGTTTCCATATTGGGCGATATGGTTTATTTCCGTTTGCTAAGAGTACCAAATGTTGCAGCTTCTACTGTTCTGGAAAAACCCCCTCTTTCAGACACTTTTGCATGGTCTCTCTGATCTCTTTTGAACGGTGGATTTCACAACCTTATTTAGGATGCCATCAGATCAAGGCGTTTTGTTGATACCAATCTTCTTGTATGCATTGAGAAGTTCGTCTGGTGTTATTATTGGAACTGCCTCTGTGCTGAGTTCTCTAATTATATTGTCGATGGTCTCTGTGGGAATAGGTGCTCTACAATTGACTTTATCATTGTTAGACATGATAATTATGGAGACCTACAGCTCTTCAGCTTAGTTATTATCATTCTGTATGCCGTGCCCCAAGGTTTTGTGTCCGCTTCGCCGCACAGACGCTTTAATCATCTTGCCTTGTTTTCTTTGGTCGCCTTTTGTAGGTATCTACTTACTAGTCAGATTACTGTGAGTGAGCTGAATCATTTGTGTAGTAGTGAGCCATTGAAAGCAGTTAGCCGGGTGAATTTTGGCAAATTTTGGAAAAACTAAATTTCGTGTGGCAATTTCGTAAAATTGAACGAAATATGGATCCCGAGGGTTTCTCCGGACAAATCGGCGTCCAAAAAGGTTAAGGTAGGTCTATCGTGTAATTTTGTAACGCGTCATAATCCACAGCGACTACACAGAAGTGCTCCTCCATCAAGACAATGCATGGGTGCACCCGTAGTCGCCATAACAAAATTTCATGAATTGGAAGCGATTCATAAATCGCTTCTTCATTCGCCATATTGTGCGGATTTAGCCTTTAGTGACTATTTTCTGTTTCTATGCTTAGCCCCAGTAATCGCTCAAACCTCGACAAATCTTATATTTTGAGAATAGAAACTTTAGCTGGAGTGTAAGGAGCTTCAAAGCCATATAGAATCTTTCACCTTCCTTCCTTTTAACGCCTTGGCTTCAACTCCAGCATCTTAGCATTCGTGATAGTTTGGTGGTTGAAATTCAAAGACTCTCTTAGCTGATATATTATTGCGTATGTACTCGATGTTCCATGAACTCATGTAATCAACATTTTTTTTAGATTTTACCATATACGAGTACATACTCGTATCTACATCTAGTTATAGTACATCCAGTTCGCCGTTATAAATACTAGTCCATCTTCTTCGATACGCACATAATATGTATGCATATTCGTGTTTTTCGCTCGAAGCTGCCCAGTGTCTGTTTTGTTTTTATGAAACACTAAATAACATACATTGCGACTTACAATAAGGAGCTACAGTTCGGTGTGAACCAGCTGGCCTGCTACTCGTACCACGATATTGCCTGAGGTCCCCTTCCACTTGTGTGCATCATCTACGATAGAATTGCCCTATACCTCAGTTTCTCTCTGGGATTGAGCCGAGACCTTTCCGGGCCGCGGGGCTGGTGTCTATGAGTTCAAAGTGACCTAGCCATCTAACCCGGGTTATCCGAGGTATTCTAACGAGGTTGCAACATTTCTTGCATTCTCCATTAATATAAACGGCATCGAAAATTAACCGAAGACATTTCTCTCGAAGCGCCCGAGAGCATTTTCAGTCGCTTTCCTCAGTGTCTAACCTCCTGTGCCGTAAACCAGTAATGGGATGATCACAGTCCTGAATAAAGTCGAGAGGGGCGACTACAACTCCATTGCCAAGACGCAGCAATAGGCTAGAGTAATTCTTCGCATAAATCCCGCACTGGTTTCGGAGCTCATAGCGGATCCGAGATACGAGTAGATAAAGCCAGTTACTACCGCAAAACTGTAGCTACCTATTGTGACGGTTTGTGCTAAGTAAGCGTCGGATGTTATGTGTCCCTCTTTGTTGACAGTATTTATGTATTTACTTTGTTTTTTCTTTCGTTGGACGCTGTCAATTATGTCAATGTCGTCTGCGTATGCGAGTTACTGAACAGACTTTGAAGATGTTGCCGCTGGAGTTGGTTTACAAGTTTCGTACAATTCTTTCACGACAAGATGTTGTCATTGCTGACCTTGAAGAAGCAGCGTGAATTCTCCATCCTGGTCCTTTTCAGTGTATGAGCTCGAAATGCCAAAATTAGACATACCACTGCACAGTTGCTGTCATATGCGACTTTGAGATCAATAAGGAGGTGCGACTTTTTCCGCTCTATTCTATTCGTCAATCCGGCTCGTATTCGGTATCACCATATTAATACGAGTATTTCGGTTTTTTCGGACTGACTCCATTGTCCATGTCCATTTCAACTAATAAATTTTCAATGTTTACATTCTTAGAACAAAGCCGATGCACTGCTGGTACTGCCATTGGATTTCATGCTCCAAGTTTTAAAATTCACTGGACAGAGGTTGTATTTGCTTTACATGCTTAGCTCCTTGGCATTTTCCACAGCCTTTGGATAAGTGAAGACCTAATTAAACAAGTAATTGTGAAGTATTTGCCTCGCTTATTTTGGTACGATTGTAAACATCATCCACATCAACACCTAATTCTTTCCTTAAAAGGACTTTTCATAGGGCAGTTGTTTGTTAATCGGATTTATGGCCATGATTATATGTACATATATGTATGTGTGTGCAGTGTGCATGTATGCTTAATTCTCAACATCTTGAGTTGATGTTATGATAACAAACATGTTTTTTTCTGCTATTAGCTAGTGCCCGATGTATGTATAAACACTTAAATATCATCCTCACCTTCACCAAATAAGGCTGAAGGTGTCAAAACGTAATAAACAAACTTAATTGATGTGGTACCTGTCATTTATTAGAGGCCCACGCCTATGTTCAAGAATTTGTTGTCACTGACACCTAAGTTGACAAAAACAAACACCTTCTAGACTTTTACACAGAAAAAATTAAAACTGCACCATGTATAATCAATTCATAGTAAATTTCGTATTAGTATGCTAATTACGAGTAGGAAACCGTCGTTACAATGGGACCACATAGCCCCGATACCTATAAGTAACATATGTGAGTATGTATGTTTATAAGTATCCCCTCGAATCTGAAAATAACCTTCCCGCAATCAACCATTCAAATACCGCACAACCATTCATGACAGATAAGGTTGATACAGCTTATACTCTGCCACCGATGATTGCGCAATCTTGACAAAGTCAATGTCAATCTTAACTTGTTTGATTAACAACAACAACAAAAAAAAAAAACTCCAATTAAGTTTAGCATCTAGCAGATGCATATGTGGGATGATATTATTCATTTACTACCAATGTGTAGGTTCAAGCTCCATTGACATCCCATTCAAGCTGCACTTCAATACTTGAGATTGATTTACGATCCGAATCAGGTTCCATCAGAAATGAGTAATTGCATTTCTTCCAAAAAAGGTACTGACCAATATAAGCGGATATTTTAAACATACTCAGATGGTTCATCTTTTCATCTAAAAATTGATTTTCTGTGCGAATCTATCTAAACAAGTGTATCGCGTTGGGAGTTTTATTGTCTATTGTGGGTCGGGCTATTCAATGATTATCCACCTACTTCTTGCTGAAAAGAATGCACAAATACTCTGGTTAATGCAATCATTTTCACAACCAACCCACTTCATTTGGAAAACTACGAGTTTATAATTAATTCTCCAACTAATTACAGTTTCATAATTCTTTTTCCCCGTGGCGGACTTCGTTAATTTTCACCACGTGTAAAGTATCCTGAAATATACTGAGATCATATCTTTTCGAGGTATTTGTAATACGCAGATATTAAATTATGGAAAATATTCTGTAAACACAGATTTTTGACAGTTATTACTGGACAGTATTACACCTCCGCTTTAGGGGATACAAGAAATCGATGGCATCTGATTTTGGTCAACAATCATTTGCATGTTGAGGAGGTAGACTAGTGAGTCATAAAATCGATGACGTTTGTAAGTTGATTTTTGAAGGTGATCCATACCTATGTACATATATAGCGCATAGAGAGGCAGTCTCAAAGCCGGACTTGAGTATTATTTTGTTTTTTAAAGGTATAATGATTCGATGATTTATTCACTATTGTACCTTAAAAAATTATCTGAGATTTATAACGTGTTAGTCTAAGTATTTTAAATTGATAATTAGTGTCAAATATAATCTTAATAAAGTTAACACGATTCCATTCCTCATAATGTTTATGGTCCATAAAGAAACACTTGAGTTGGAAAAGCTGGCGAAAAGACGAAAACAATCGTCACAACCTCTGACGTTTTTAAAATAATCTTAGAGATGCTGGAAGAAGTGTTGGTGTCATTTCACTCTTATTGTGCGCCGAAAAACGCTTTACAATTGTCTTTTATTCGAACTTCGTTCACTAAACATTTCCTCCATTACGCAGAACCTACGAATCTGATGATTGCAATTTACGAAATCTAGGACTTTGTAAAGCACTATTGAGAAAAATAAATGAGTCGGGTCTATGGCTGATTGTCCACAAACGTGGAACATTACGAGGGTTTTCTGAAAAGTTTCCGAACAATGATACAAGACATTTTTTCTTAAATTTTTTTTTTATTTTTCTACATAGTCTCCTTGTAACTCTACACACTTCTCCCAGCGATGCTCCCATCTCTCTAACCCGTCCAAATAGTACTTGGCGTTTTTCTCTGCAAAATAGTTGTTCACGAAGGTGATTGCCTCCTCATTTGACGAAAATCTCCGTCCTCCGAGCGCAGTTTTTAGATAAGGGAACAAAAAGAAGTCGCTTGGAGCTAGATCTGATGAATAAGGCGGATGGTTAAGCAGTTCAAACCGTAATTCATGGATTTTCGCCATGGCAACCGCTGAGGTGTGAGACGGCGCGTTGTCTTGGCGAAACAGGATTTTCTTTTTCTGCAAATGTGGCCGTTTTTCCGCAAATTCTGCCTTCAGCTTGGCAAGTAATGATGCGTAGTATGCGTAGCTGAAAAAACAGTTTTCGCTTTTTTTGGAGCCGGCTCGCCCTTTGCAGTCCATTGTTTTTACTGAATTTCTGTTTCGGGCGTATAATGGTGTATCCAAGTTTCATCAACAGTAATTAATCGGCCAAAACTGCGTCAACAGAGCGGTGGAAATGTTCATTTGAACACGTTTTTGGTCTAACGTAAGCAAACGCGGTACCCAACGCGCGGACAGTTTTCTCATGCCTAAATCTTGATTTAATATGTAACAAACACGTTCTTTGGACATTTTCATAACCTCTACTATCTCTCTCACTTTAATTCGGCGGTCGTCTAACACCATTTGGTGAACTTTAGCAATGTTATCGTCAGTGGTTGCACTTTTTGGACGTCCCGAACGTTCATCATCTCCCAAGCTCTTACGGCCACGTTTAAATTCAGCTGCCCAAAATTTCACAGTGGTAAATAGTGGTAAATGATGGTGCAGAGTCCCCATACACAGAGTCCAACTCATTTTTGATTTGCGTAGGCGTATTACCTTTCAAAAACAAGAATTTAATAACAGCTCGATACTCAATTTTTTCCATTTTCACAAAAAACACCTTCACATCGACTGTCAACTAAAAACGGCGCATCCAAAATGACTGAAGCTTCGGTAAGTAATTGTCAAACTAGCACAACTAGCACTCACTAGCTTTTATTGACGAGTGCCGCTATCTTTACGTTACGGTCGGGAAGTTTTCAGACAACCCTCGTATTTTTGCACCCAAGTTACGATTTCAGGTATCTCAGGCGCCAAGCAACGGAAAGATATTGTTAGAACAGTTAACGTTGATCGGCCACAACCGCATCAAACTCTCAGAACGTTTGCCAATCGCGCATGCCCCAATCTCTTACTAGGTGGGGTGAAAAGTAACCTCCTTGACCGCCAGAATGCGCTGCTACTGCAAAAAAGGTTATGGTGCCTTGAAGTCCGTTCATATTTAGGCAGACATGCCAAATTTCAGTGCGATACTGTCTTTAGTTTTGTTTTGACAGCTGATTGTTGTTGACGTGTTTGGCATCATGTTGAGTATGGACAAAAACAATTTTCGTTCTTTCATAAAACATTATTTTTTGAGAGGCAAAACGGAGAAGGAAACAAATGAAAAGTTGGATAAATATTATGGCGCTAATGCTCCGTCAGATTACACCGTCAAATATTGGTTTCGAGAGTTTCGTGGTGGCCGCATCTCCACTACCGATCAAGTCCGCAGCGGCAGGCCCTCCGATGCGGTTACAGAGGACAATGTCAAAAAAATACATGAAATGATGTTGGCTGACCAGAAAGTGAAGGTGCGCGAGCTAGCAGATACCACAAAGATTAGTACTGAGCGCACACGCCATATTTTGCGCAATATTCTGCATATGAAAAAGTTATCCTGCCGCTGGGTGACGCGCATGCTCACTCCTGACCAAAAACACGAACGCGAGAGCACTTCGAAAGAGTGTTTGGACTTGCTGATGAACAACCTCGAAAAAGGAAAAACCATCAACCAAAAACAAATGCGCCGGCGCACAAGAGCATCGCAACCACGGCTAAAATCAATGTCTCATCCACTGTATTCGCCCGATTTGGCTCCGTCGGACTATTATCTCTTCCCAAACCTCAAAAGATTGCTCATCAATAAAAAATTCAGCTCACGCGAGGAAATCATCGACGCCACGGAGGAATTGAAAATCAATTCATCGCCAAACTATATTTTCAAGAATCAACGCTGTCGGTAGTCGCGTGTTGTATAGCGCCACTCTGATTAAAATCACACTGCCTTCGGAGCAATGTAATTTTCATTTTTAAAAAGATGTATTCATTAATCTTGGTCCGGTGACGATCTCCATTTATATGGAGACAATTCCGCTTGCAATTAAATGGGTTAAGGTCCAGGCTGTCACCTGGGTAATCATCCGGTTGTACTTCAGAGCCTTATTTGTGATACACTTTCGAGATTATTCGCTTTGCGAAACACAGAAATCGCAGAATCTTATTTAAATATCCAGGGCTTGTTAGTGAACATTTTTTGGCTGGGATATTCTGAAAAAATCTAGGGGTATCTACTTAGAAGATTTTAAATCTACTCTTTGACATTTTTAAGCTATTCAACTGCGGTTTTTCTTTTGCTGGTATTCTGGTTTCATTTTTCGAAAAGACTTGATTACCTTACTTACGTACTTAAGGTGGGGCTACAGTCCGGAGTGGAGGCGTATCGAGGTAGCTCGATCTTTTCGCATGCTATTTAAAGTGTCCGTCCACAAGCGTGCGCCAGCTGAGTCGCGTTCTTCCTGTACTGCGCTGTTCTTCGGAGGCGGGTTCGAAGATTTTTTGAGCCGGAACATTATTGTCCATCCGCTCTACCTGACTCAGCCACGCCGTACAGTTCATCGTTGTATCTCCTCCTCTACTCACCATCCGAAACGGGACCGAAAATCACCCGAAGAATTTTCCTCGCTAAGTAGCCAAGAGCACCCTCATCCATTTTCGATAAAGTTCATGCCTCTGCGCCATACTTAGGATAGTGCTGGGATTATTAGGGTCTTAATATATAGAGGGTCGCTTTTGTTGTTCGGGAGAGGGCTTTGGCCAATTGAATACTTAGCCCAAAGAAGCAGCTATTTGCAAGAATTATTCTTGGCTTGATCTCAGCACTGGTATTGTTGTCTGAATTGATGACGCAGCCTAGCTAGACAAAGACCTTAACTAATTCAAAGTTATATCTGTCGAGGGTGACGTTCTGTCCGAGACGTCGGTGTTAGGTGTCCTTTTTTGTTGACACCATATGCTTGGTCTTGGCCTTATTGACCATTAAACCCATCTTCGCCGATTCCGTTTCGGTACTCGCGAAAGCGTCACTGACATCACACTGCTTTTTCCGATTATGTCAATATCCTCGGCGTATGGGAGTAATTGGTCAGACTTTTGAAAGATTGTGTCTCTTATGCTGGTGCGTGAGTATTTTTTAAGAATAATGTTAAAGAAATCGCATGACAGGGTATCGTCTTGTCTAAGTCCTTTTTTGGCACGAAGGTCTCGATGAGCTCTCTACCGACCTTTATGAAACAGCGTGTATTCTCCATCGTCTTCCTGCACAAATGGACGACGGCAGAATTCCAAAACTAGACATTGCTCTGTATAGCTCGTCTCTATAGATACTGCCATACGCGGCCTTAAAGTCAATGACTATTTGGTGAATGTCGGTCATGGGCTTTTTCCAAGATCTGCGTAGTGTGAATATTTGGTGGATGGTGGACTTACCTGGCCTAAGGTCACACTGATATGAACCAAGTCGGCTGTTGTCGAACGTCTTCCCCCAATACGGCAGATACGATCTTGTTGCGGATGTTCAGAAGACTCAATCCTCTGTTGCTGGCGCAGTTCGGAGGATGTCCTTTCTTGAGAATCGGAGAAAAAATGCTGAGGTTCCATTCATCGGGCATACTTTACCGATGAGTTGGTGTATGCTCCTTATCAAATCATCGCCTGCCGCTTTGAAGAGTTCAGCAGTCAGACCGTCCGCTGCAGCAGCCTTGTTGGACACAAACAGAGATATGACTATCTTGACTTCAATCCAGGTAAGGTGGGCGGAATTATTGGTCTACATCGTCCAGCTTGAAAGGTTCATTCAGCCTGATAGCGGTATTTGGTTGGTCACGCCGTTATACAGTCTACAGAAATGCACTTTCCAAATCGACTGTGACTCTACTACAACGAGTAGGTTCCTTTGTTCGTCTTTACAGGCTTCGGTTCGGGATTTGTGTCCGTAGCATATTTTTCTTACCTTTTGGTAAGACTTCCAAATTTCATTCCTGGTGTAACATCTCTCAATTTCCTCGATCGCGAGCTTCTCATGCTCCTTTTTGTCCTCCTGAGAAGCCGGTGTTCGTTTCTCCTCTTTTACTCGTGGAGCTCGTGAGCAGCTCTAGTTGGCAGCGCCGCTTTGTATGCATATTGCTTAGCTGCATGTGCTTGACTGCACTCGTCGTCAAACCGGGGGTTTCGTTGTGGTGGCCGAGTGAAACCCACCAGTACATAATTTCATGTATCTGTCACTGACAAATCAATTTGGGCGAAATGAGACTTGGCTCCGGCATTGCGAATCGCTGTTTCTTTAGGCTAAGAAGGGAATTAGCCTATACCGAAAAATTATATAAGGCCTTGATCATCCCAGCCCTACTTTATGGCGAAGAATCATAGACCCTATCGAAGCGAATGAAGATATGATCACTCGTTTTGGGGGGGTGTAGTAGACCTCAACTTAGATGGCTCGTAGGCTGTTAGCTAAAGACCGGAATAATTGGAGACGCTTGTTAGTGGAAGCCCAGTTTCACCCCGAACTTTAGCGCCACTTAAGTAAGTACGTAAGGCTCTGGTGCCTTTTAGAATATCAAGAATCTTTTTAGTAGAAATGTGGTAATACTCATTTATGGAGTATTACCACGTTTTTACATTCTGTCTATTGAATCCGTTACTCTGAATATACTTATTTCTAGTGCCATATGTTCCATATCTAAAAATGTGAAGTACAACTCTACATGTTACTATATGTATACCCCTGCCATGACTACACATGTCTACACAAGTGACATGGAATACAATAAATTCGTTTATATATAATTTAAGTTCTAAATATAAACACAATTCTCATCTTCTCTCAAGTTGCAGCACTTCAAAGCATAGATTCTTCTTAAATTCACACCTTTAATTGCGCGCAATTTGCGATATTTAATTACAGAGGTACGAATAAACAAAGCCTTCGAATTTTATAAACTATTTTCACCTCCTCACTTTCATTCATTAACTGTTCTAGCCTAAGATATTTGGCAAGAGCTACAAACAAAAAATGTACTTAGCGATTATATTGAGTCTTTTCCGCATTTGTTTACAATCGACACAGAATTTATAACATGAGCTAATTTTAGAGCATCATCTTTTAGATGCTACCACCTGCATGTTACCGGACTATATCATCGACATCTTTAGTGTTTATGGCTTATAATTCTCACGGTATAAATGAATTCAACCCGAAATGTAAACAATCCAGAGGTAAGCTTCTAAATACGCACAAGTACATACTACTGGGGTTGCATTTTTTTTAAGGGCGTATTGAGTTTCATACTCTGAGAAGAAACAGTCAAGAGATTCGACTCGAATGCTTACCAACAAATGAGTTGTCGGGTTTACTGTGTCGCGCTAACTTGTTTACCATGACTTGAGTAAGAGTATCTCGAACCGAAAACCATACTCTGTGGTGGGGAAGTCGAACCACTTCCGTTTTCCACCATAACTCTGTTACTGTAGTCAGTCGTCATGGAAGCATGTTCGGTACTGTTGGTATAGCCAACTGAATCGTTGTATTTGAGTATCTAAGTACGAATATCTGGCGCTGTTTGTTCTGTTGTATGAACGTTTGAACGGTTAACAGAGTCGAATTTTAATTCAGTATCTAATCGGCACTCAATGTGAACGGATTGGGTGTGTTTGTTTAGCGTTGTTACTTGGAATCTTACTCTGGTTCAGTGCAATAATCTCGTTATCGGTTGTGTCGCGTGCCTCTTCTGGGCGAGCGAGTGACAAGTATATGACAAACTAAAGACAATTTCCGTATTTTTTTTTTTCTTTCTTTTTTTTTTTGTATCTTCAGGCTTTCTGAATGATTAGCAATTTGTTCAGTTTAAAAATAAGGAGGAAATGCATTGTTAGAGTTTTAGTCTGTGTTTTGATTTACGATGAGAAAATTTGTGTCACGTTCTTAATCCCATTCAGCGAATTTGGGCAGTACTTTCTTTTCACCTTTATTGTCTAGAAATTCAAGTACTTTGGCCGCACATGAATGTGAATTATGGATAAAGATACGCATATGAACATTCGTATCATTCCCCACTGATACGGGTTAGAGTTGTTTATTTAAAAATTATAGATTTGTTGACGTGTTGAAAGTTCTGCTCATAATGTTGCCTTTAGTAAAGGAAAGGAACATCGTTTATCTTATATGGGAACCGTTAGCCCTTGTGAATAAGAATTTTTAATATCTTAAAAGCTCAAGTACTTTTTTTATGACATGGTTATGAAAACATCTGTCCGTGAGGCTAGCCTTGTTAAAATTTATATAGGTATTTTATTGTATATCGCAGGAGTGATGTTTTTGAAAAGAACGTTTAAGAGACTGGCTAAGAATTAATGGGGAATGTTTTTGTTGGCTTTTCATTGAATTTTAGTGTGAGGTCTTTCTTTTTTTGTTTTCCTTTTGCTCATGATAGCCTCCAACCCTTGAACTTAAGTGTTTTTCCATTCTATTGATTCGTAGTATTTTTATGTGGATACTTCAGGTTCAGATTGTATTCTTGTAACATCGAAAATTTATAGATTTTGTGATGCAAAGAGTGTAAATTACATTTCAGCTATGAATCTACAAGACAATATTTGCCATAGTGTACTTGTAATTGCTATCTTTTCGTAAGTTATTTTAACTACCGACTTGGTTGAAATTCAAAACTCAAGCTGCGAGGTCCCTGTCATTTAGATAATGAAATTGCAAATTAATTTCCAATATCAGGAAAATTTATGACACAGAGTGGTGCAAAATTTATGAGCATGGTAGGTGTGGAATAATTGACTAAAGAATTTTTCTGTTTTTTTTTTTTTTAAGTGACGAAAGCCGCGAGTCTGGTTTCACCCACGGGTTTTTGGGCTTTTGGCATTATTTCTGTAAGAAGGAACAGATGTTAATATTTTTAATTAGAAACAAGACTGAAGCATATTTTCAATATCATTTATACGAGTCAAACAGAAAGAGATTCAATCGTCGTTTTCCGAGATTGTACAGATCGCCCGCTAGAAATTTATGTTAACTTGCAGGGTAGTGCAATTAGTGAAGTTTGTTTGTGATCGCCGTCTTCTTCTTTAGATATCTGGCCACTGGGGTGTACCCGCAGTTACTTGATTTTAACTCAATAAATTTATATTGAAATTGTTCAACAGAAGTAACTTTTCTTTCAGTTCAGCAGCGATCTAGTCTCCAGTTAGCGGAGGATTGCTCACACCAAGTTGGTTAAGGTTCATCATATCTACCTTAGCCTGAGATGAGGTCTTTAACGCATTTCCATCGGGGTAGATCTGAAAATTTTCCAAGCCGTCAACCAATGAGTTCGGATTCTTCTCACAGGGTCAATTGAAGTATCTTTTCCTTCTACAACAATTCGGTCTATGCAAGCGAATAGGACCAAATATCACTTGGATAAATATTCTCTCGAAGGAATTTTTAAAACTTTTTTGGAAAAGTCAATCACATACTTTCTCAGTCCCAAGAAGCAGCGATTTTCCAGAGTTGTTTCTCGCTGTGTACGGTGATGTCGATATTTGATTTGATTAAACGGCCTATAACCAAACCACTTAGATATGAGGCCGATGTTAAGGAAACTGTTCCGCCTCCGCCGTTGGCGCAATTGAGAGGGCTGTAAAGATCGAACAAAAGATACTGAGATACTATTCATTCATACTAAGTCGATTATATTTTTAAGATGAGCTGGTGTATACTCCTTACCAAATCAATTCCCGCTTCTATAAACATGTAGTATACTAGGATTTGGTCTTTAGTTTGAATATCGCTATCCAGACCTCTTCTTAAGCAAATGAACGAGACTGCTGAATCTTGTCTGACATCGAAATGTGCATGCGCCGTTAAACAGCTTGGAAGAGCAATATAATACTACGTATCTGGGGATTGATTACCTCGACATGTTCCTTCTGTCTTGTGATAAAACTCTCGAATGCTATTTCTACAGCAGCGCCTCTCTATCGACCACGTCTCAGGCTCGTAGATTTCGTGAATAGCAGCCATGCGCCTCTAAACCATTGTCGTCTATCCTTCCCAAATCTGAGGCTGTGGATGTCGAGTCAAGACCAGCATGTCAAGCACGACGTCTCTAATGTCTGCCTGACCATTTAGCTCCTGATATTCATACGACTTATTGAAAGATCTTAACATACTCGATCATAAAGGCTATATCAGTCTCTAACGATTGCAGCAGTTCGGCGTTAACTTTCCTTACAGCATTTTTTTCGGTGTTTTGGCCTACGATCCTAAGACATTTTGAAGCTGTGCCTTGCGTCTATCTCAAAGTTTCCGACCGAATAATGATACAAGGCATCTTTTCTCAAATTTTTTTTTTTTTATTTTTCTACATAGTCTCCTTGTAACACTACACACTTCTCCCAACGATGCTCCCATCTCTCTAACCCGCCCAAATAGTATTTGGCGTTTTTCTTTGCAAAATAATTGTCCACGAAGGTGATTGCCTCCTCATTTGAAGAAAATCTCTGTCCTCCGAGCGTAGTTTTTAGATGAGGGAACAAAAAGAAGTCGCTTGGGGCTAGATCTGGTAAATAAGGCGGATGGTTAAGCAGTTCAAACCGTAATTCATGTATTGTCGCCATGGCAACCGCTGAGGTGTGAGACGGCGCGTTGTCTTGGTGAAACAGGATTTTCTTTTTCTGCAAATGTGGCCGTTTTTCCGCAATTTCTGCCTTCAGCTTGGCAAGTAATGATTCGTAGTATGCTCCTGTAATGGTTTTTCTTTTTTGAAGATAATCGATTAAGATAACGAAAAAACAGTTTTTGCTTTTTTTTGGAGCCGGCTCGCCCTTTGCAGTCCACTGTTTGGACTAAATTTTTGTTCCGGGCGTATATTGGTGTATCCAAGTTACATCTACAGTAATTAATCGACGCCAAAACTCGGATTTATTGCGCCTAAACTGCGCCAACAGAGCGTTGGAAATGTTCATTCGAACACGTTTTTGGTCTAACGTAAGCAAACGCGGCACCCAACGCGCGGACAGCTTTCTTATGATTAAATCTTGATTTAATATGTAAGAAACACGTTCTTTGAACATTTTCATAACCTCTACTCTCTCTCACTTTAATTCGGCGGTCGTCTAACACCATTTGGTGAACTTAAGCAATGTTATCATCAGTGGTTGCAGGTTTTGGACGTCCTGAACGTTCATCATCTCCCAAGCTCTTACGGCCACGTTTAAATTCAGCTGCCCAAAATTTCACAGTGGTAAATGATGGTGCAGAGTCCCCATACACAGGCGTACTGCCTTTCAAAAACAAGAATTTAATAACACTCACATCGACTCACTCAAACGACTGTCAACTAAAAACTGCGCGTCCAAAATGACTGAAACTTCGGTAAGTAACTGAGAAAAGATGCACAACTAGCATTCACTAGCTTTTATTGACGACTGCCGCTGTCTTTACGTTGCGGTCGGACAACCCTCGTAATACATATATAGACGATTTCTGTGCTGTACACTTCAAGATACATTTATGAATGTTGAGTTGTGGGACACGCATAAATCCTATGATGTTATTTCTCCCACTGTATCTAGGTTATCTAGAGTCCATTTTCATACGTGTTATCCTGAAGACTATGCTTTCTAGCTATACTGGCAAAGATACTCTTTCGTACCGTTTATCTTATCGTCGTGCATGAACTATTGTTCTTATATTTGGTCGGGTTGCTCCTAGAAGAAAGATAGCCTGCCCTATTATGGGCTCATATCAGGCTTATGTTGACGAATTAAGCCTTAATGTGGATCATAGTCAGGCGTTCGATCACATGCCTGAAACTCAACATTTCTTCATCTTAGATTTCCTCTGTCGAAAATCCAATCAGAAATTAGTTCTTCTCTCAATAGCACAGTTTCTCACCTTGATTTTGCACGGACCATCTGTCTTCGTAGCTTTTTGGATGAAAGTGATATCCTCTTACTGGCGGTTTTAAACTTACACTAATTTTTCATTCGTACGTAGTTTGTTAAGGAAACAGACTATACTTCGTGCATTGCCGTAAGTCACTTTCCTCTTGTTGTTGCCTGGGATCATCAACACCAAACTCATTCATATTCAAAACTATTTGTCGCTTACGTGATCGAACATTTAACCCAACGCACAATTTCCAAAATGGAGAATCAGCTTTTTCAAAGGATACTTCCAAGCAACCACTATAGGAGTGTGAGTTCTTCTGGCGCTGTCCCAAATCAAAAATTAAATGGTAGTCGTCATGCTCAACTAATAATCCTTGCGATATGAGACCCAAATAAACTTACACTGTTAAACCTTTTGAATATTTTGATGACAACAGTAACAGACGTTTTATTTATGACATTCTTAAATCTGTTTGTAGTTTTTGACGCATTTTGTCACATAAATGTGTCGATTTTATAATTCGTTATAATTTAAGCAGTCACCACAGTCATTCAAATATTCTTTTGCTTAGAGTCCCTGCTCTCCTCAGAATATTGCAAACTCGCTATGTGTGTTTTTGATTGTTGAGTATTGTCTTGCTCCAGTCAAATAGCTGGCTTTTTTGGACCAGCAAGCATTTTCTTAAATAATCAAATAATCAAAGAAAATTATTTTAATGTTCCAATATGTCCGAGGATGAGCAGATATCCCTATCCCTATGAATGTTGATTGTTTAGAAGGAGATTAATAGTTTTAAAAATGATGACAGTGATAAGATTCCCAACTTGTAGCTCGTTCTTGAGTGAAGAAGAATATAGGTATTTACTTTTTCCATGCTCTATTGAGTAAGGACAGCTGTCATATGGTATGTACGAGTTTTACCCAATGCTCATTCTCTCTTCCCTGGCTAGCTTTTTTAATATAAAAAAATCGTTATCAAATTTAAAATTATTAGATCAGGTTAGATTAAGCGGGGAGGTGGGATTATGTACCCTTATCACTGCGGTCGGGTTAGGCCAATTGTGATCTCCTCAAGTTAGAGCTTACTCATGCTGGCTGAAATTTTAATAAATTCTGCTATATCTTTGGATGAGCTGGCAATGATATCTTCTACCTCAAAACAGAGCATACCGAAAAGAGGTAGACGTGTTCTGCTTGCAAAGGATATACTCTGCTGTTTCTTCGAGCTCGTTGCACACGCAAGAGTTGTTGTCTTGTACTATTCCCATGGTCATAAGGTGTTTTTTTTTTTGCTATGCTAGAAGGCTGTAGGAGTCTTGTTCTTTTGAGAGAAAGGGTTGGTAAAAATATTTGGCCTACCTGTTTCCTTCAGCTTCCATCCAGGAATGGAATGCGTTTGTTTTTAGCCAATTACTATATTTACACAGCTTTTTATGGAGCTACATGCTGACCCTCAGAATGGTCGTAGCAACATGAATGTTGAGGCCGAACCAGTTTTGGCCAATTCGTCTGCTTTTTCATTACCATCATAACCACTGTGACCCGGCATTCAGATTAAATGAACTCCCTTGGTGCTGGCTAGTGTTTTGACAAGTATAATGCAGTCCCAGACAACGTTGACAGCAAGTACGAGTAGGACCGCTGTCAGAGAGAATGCACATGCTATTATTGGTGGCAGATCTGTTTAAGTTCTCCCCAATACAGAGATGCTACTGTCCGTACTTACGTACAGTGAGATATTGGTAGTTTCTCCGTATATGTCTGTTCCAACTCCTTCGTCTGCTTTGAATCCGTCGGTATAGACTACCAGTGAATCTCTTTTGAACAGTGGTTTATTCTGTTCCCAGTTCTGTCGATCAGGGAATGCAACCTTGAAGTTATGGTTGAGCTTGCCAATTGCCTGTAAGACTAATTTCTAATAGTTCATTTCTCCTGAGTTTCTGTAAAAGGTTAAGGCGACCTATTTTGGAGTTACTCTCATCCACTGAGATAAGCATATAGGCGTTTGCCTTCATTCTATGTTTAGAGATGAAGTAGTGGGAGGTTCTGCAGAATCTCTAATGCTGCAGTGGGTGCTGTCTTTGAAGTTTGTAGACTTTTGTCCAGCTGGGTAGACCTTTTATTAGTTTTATGCCACGATATTGGAGCTGCATAAGTGACTATAGATCTAGCAATTGCTATGTACATCCGCAGTGTCATTTTTTGGTTAAGTCCCCAGCTTTTATCCAATAGACTCTTCCTGGTCCATAGTGACATTCTGGCTTTTTTTATATTTTTTTGGTATGTGTGTTCCAAGTGGATTTTTAATCCAGGGTAACCCCTAGGAATTCCACTTCACTGGAGAACGTCATAGTTTCAACAAAAAGTGTTGGATCTTTAAGTTTGTCCAATTTTCTTCTCAACTATGATGCTCTTTTTGGGGTTGACGTTTAGGCCAACTTTCTGCATCAGTTAACAACAAAGTTGAGTACCATCTGGAGGAGTTCCGGGATAGTTTTGTCGAATTGGACTCTGATAAGAATAGCAATGTCATCAGTGTATCCTAGGACATAGCCACCGTCGTTGTTGAGTTTACTTAATAGTTCATTTACTACGATAAACCATAACAGGGGGAGAGAACACCACCCTGGGGGTAACCGTACGCAGTCTAATTCTGCTCACTGCTTATTTTAGCGTTGATATTTCTACCATTAAGCATGTGCTTTATCCAATTATATGTAGTAAATCCACTCCTGTGTTTTGAATGCATCTGTATATCAGGGCGAGTTCGGTGTGGTTGAAAGCTCCTTCGATATCAAGGAAGCAGCTCACTGCAGATTTTTTTACCTCTGAGGGATTTCTCAATCTTTGTGGTGAGTTTCTGATTTTTCTAGTTGATACGTATATTGGTTTTTGTGAGGCTTAATAGACCATCCCTGATATATCTATCAAGTATTTTTCCAATTGTTTTTAAGAAAAACGAGATGACACTTATAGGTCTGTAGGGTTTGGGTAGATCAATTGGTCTACTACCTTCTTTGGGTATAAACTTAACCGTTACCTCTTTCCAACTTTTTAGTATATAACCACAGGCATATCTGGTTCCGAATATGTTTATAAGAAGGGGGGTTATTTGTGTAATACCCTATTGAAGGAGTACTGGGAAGTTTGCATCTTCACCAGGGGCTTTGAATGTTTCAAATGAATTGATGGCCCATTTTATTTTGCTTTCATGAGAAATTTCCTTTAACCTCTTCCAGTCCTCGTTGGTTGGTCTATTAATCTTTTTCTGGAGAGGATTACCCGGATCAATTGATGTGGTGGTGCAATTAAAGAAATAGATTTTTTTTTAACTTTAACTTTGTCTCCTCTATTTTTTAAATAATCTTTATAGTAGCTTCAGCCTGCGTCAACTTCTTTCCATTTTGGAAGATTAATGGACTAGGTCTTTATCTCATAAATAATATCTAAAGTAGTTCTGTCCTTGAAAATCGACAGATACTTATAATTAATATCTAATTTAAGCCAAATTGAACATCTGTAGACTATTTTTAAAGGTGATAACCTAAAAACAACTTAACATTCAACTGGCATCATTTTTGCTCCAAAAGTGTTTTTTTTTTTTGTTGAGAACACTTGAAATACTTGATGCTCAACAACTCTAGACAGATGCTCGATTGGTAACTGAAAAGATTATATCTTTTCCAATAAATAACTCTTTAAACTTTTATACTGTTCAATGATTTCTATTTTTCTGTTTTTATATTAAGACTATCCACCAATCCCATCGCCTTAAGCAGCTAAAATTCCCCAATTCACTCGTATGATATCATCTAGGAACAACATAGCGTCAAATCAACACTGTGTCGAGATTTCCATCTGTCTGTTGCTATAATGATTCATAATTAAATAACTTGTTCGCTGTCAGAAATACTCGTATGTATATGGAAGTCTTTTCTTTAAATGCTAAATTCCAAATGTGAGAAGCTAACATTATTCCTTACAACTTAATAATTCTTTGACTTTTTCCAAAAGCAGAAAAAAAAAACTAACTCGACCCCAATGTTTTTCCACCATGAGCTCATTCTGATCATCTCCATTAACTGGTCAGAGTACTTTTGGCAAATTGTTTTCAAGTTGTGCTCATGAATATCCATTGGCAAGGTGTGATCAAAGCCGAAACATAAATATGACAACGAAAATCAACAATTCAGCTTATCACAACAACTTGAATATGAATACGTAAATATGTTGTCATCGAAAGAATTTATTTCACATTAAATTCTGGGTTCGTGGAAATTCTTTGATGGAGATAAAGAAAAACGTAAACGACATTTTAATCGAGTGACCGATTTGTCATCGTTTTTGTGGCAAACACGCACAAAAATTTGTTGTTTATAAATGTCTAAATCTGAGTAGTTTTTCAGGAGTCGTTAATTACATTTCCAATATTTTCTAATCAATAGCTCCAAAGAATTGCATGAAATCGAAAAGTTTTGTAGAGAACTTATTGAATATTCATAACAGGTTCTTAATGTTTTCTGTGATGTAATTGCTTACCAAGTGTACAGGTTTGTACTTCCAAAAAATCTATCCGAAAATTCGTTAGAGTATCAGTGCCAACTACAGTCGTAATTTAATTTTGACCTGAATGCAATTGCTTTTTGTATATAGTGGATATACAGTACTGTGCAAAACCTAAGCAACCATCTGGAGTCAGCATTTCATAGTAAATCTTTTCAACTTTCTACTCCACCAAATGAAAAGAAATGGATATGTAATGATGTGTAATAGAGTGTATTTTGAAATTCACTACTTTTTATAAAAGTAATAATACATTAAATTTAAAAAAAAAAAAAAAAAAAAACCAACAAGTAGCCAAATTGAGCTGTGCAAAACTTAAACAACTTTTTTAATATTTTGTGTAATATCCTTTATATTAAATAATAGAGGCGCAACGACGAGGCATGGAAGTAACTAACTTTGAAAGTGTATACTGGGATATATTTTCCCACTTAACTTTCAAAGCATTGAATAGGTGAGACCTGTTGGAAAAGTGTTGTCCAGCGACACGGCTTTTAAGGATACCAAACAGGTTTTCGATGGAATTCAAGTCGGCTGATTGGGCCAATCAACAACTTGAATCCCATTATCCTCTAACCACTCCTTTACCAACTTCGATGTGTGTTTCGGATCGTTATCCTGTTAAAACACCCAACGAAGTGGCATTTCCCACTCCGCATGTGGTATCATTACCGATTCTAGAATGGATTTATATTTGAATCGGTCCATGATTCCATCTATTTCGTAGAATGGACCTACACCTCCTGCCGCAAAACACGTCCACACCATCACATTACCCCCACCATGCTTTACAGTAGGAGTGCAGAATCTAGGATTGTGTCTCTGCCCTTTACGACGTCTCACATAACATATCCCGTCAGAGTTAATTCAATTGAATTTTGACTCGTCGCTGAAAAGAACTGTTTTCCATTTTTCAGGACGTCAGTGTTGGTATTTTCTTGCAAAATTTAGCCTACCTGTTCCTTAAATGTCTTTTTGTGAGCATCGGTTTCTTGCACGACCAGTAACTTCGAAGATTATTTTCAATTGCACATCTTCGCACCGTGCTCTAGCATCAATGTTTAAATCCAGTAATTTTACGACTTCATTCGAACTTATGAACGGTTGTTTTTTAATTACACCACAAATGTTTCTACTCGTTCGACATGCTGTCTTACGCGGCCTACCACCGACATTTTGACTTTCAACGAATCCTGTTGGATTATGTTTTTTTATTAAAGGTGGTATAATCGATTTATTAATATTATAACGTTTAGCTAATGTTGCCTGAGTATCTCCAGACTTAAATTCGTCAATAATCTTTAGTTTAAGAGAAGAAGAGAGTAACTTTGTCGCGACATTATTAAAAAAATATCAATTATGCGGCTAACTTAAAACAAAACTGATCAAAGACAATCACTCAAGATCAAAGACAAAGAGCTTGCAACATTTCATGTATAACCGGACTGGAAAAGTACTGTTACCTATTTTTTTTTTACAGTGGGTTACAAAGTTGCTTAGGTTTTGCACAGCTCAATTTAGCTACTTTGTTGGTTTTGGAGTTTTTTTTTATTTGAAGTCTTATTACTTTTATAAAAAATTGTGAATTTCAAAATACACTCTATTACAGATCATTACAAATCCATTTCTTTTCATTTGGTGGAGTAGAAAGTTGAAAAGATTTACTATGAAGTGCTGACTCCAAGTGGTTGCTTAGGTTTTGCACAGTACTGTATAAGTATAAAGATAACTTCTCCTTTGACTAATCTGGCAGTTGTAGCCGGAAATTGTGTCGATCGTTTCGGCACTAAACACAGAAACACATCATGATCATACCAGGTCCATAATTTTGGCTCATTAAGTTAGGGTATCGATATGTCCAGTCTCCTCCAGTAAAAGTGCAAATTCAGTTTGCCCCAAGCCCTCTGGGGGTAGGTACTTACATTTAGAATCTGCAGGTTATTTTTTGACATTCATATATATATTTTTGCTTTCGTTCAGTAGATCTTATAAGGGTCGAGCCATAGATAATATTCCCGTTTTTGAGCTATTTAACAGAATGCTATGTCGATGCAAAAGGCGCATCGCCAGTACAACTGATGAAGCAGGATACTGGATGCCAACTATTTTTCTATTTTTTTTTTTTTTGTATATCAGTTTACTTTGACAATTCAGATCACGGATTTTTATGTAAGAAATTATTTATACTGTAATATAAAAGGAAAAACAGTATTCGTAGCAAAAAACGTCAAACACGCGTTACCTCTTCCTAATTGTGAATGTGGGATTTTAAAGTACAAAAGGTCATTTTAAAAATATTACACACATCAGCAACGGTGATTACTGGTTAGTGGTGCCTCTGATGGTGCCAGTGGACCTAGTTCCCATGCAAGGTAGAAAATAAATCAACTTCCTTTTGGGAACTAAGTACACATTCAAAGATAAGAAGAGGGAACTAGAATTGGGCCGGAAAACAACAGTTAGTTATCACATTCTTTTATAAAAAATTTAGTAATAGTGCAATAACTTTTAATACCCTTTTAACTCACCAGAATCCCGCAAATTTACTTTTGCAAACATTTTTTTAATGTTCGCAAAACTACTTCTTTCAAAGAAAAATCGCATGAATTTACTTTGGTTTTTTTCGGAATTTTGCATTTATTTAAGTTCTAGAGGATTTTTTTCTGAGATAGTTTTCGTTGAATTTAACACATTGGCTGAAGAGTCCGTTTTACACAATAGTAAAACACAAAATTTTTGAAAAATTCAACTTTATTTATCAATATAGTTGCCTTCGAGGGCGATACACTGATTGAAACGATTTTTCAATATTTCGATACCAGTTTTGTCGAACGATTTCGGTTTAGCCTCAAAATAGGCCCCTGTTTCGGCGATTACTTCTTCATCGGTCTTAAATCTCTTTCCGGCGAGCATTCTTTTAAGGTCTGCGAACAGGAAATAGTCGCTGGGGGCCAAATCTAGAGAATACGGTGGGTGAGGAAGCAATTCGTAGCCGAATTCTTTCAATTTTGCCATCGTTTTCATCGACTTGTGACACGGTGCATTGTCTTGGTGAAACATCACTTTCTTTTTCTTCAAATGCGGCCGTTTTTCTGCGATTTCGTTCTTCAAACGCTCCAACAATGCAATGTAATGGTCGCTGTTGATAGTCTGCCCCGTTTGGAGATAGTCGATGAAAATTATTCCATGTGCATCCCAAAATACGGATGCCATAACCTTGCAAGCCGAGGACGAGGTTCGTCGCCTGCTCGCCACTCAGCTGACTGCCGACTTGACTCTGGTGTGAAGTGATGGAACCAAGTTTCATCCATTGTCACATACCGACGCAAAAATTCGGCTTTATTGCTGTTGAACAGCTTTAAGCACTCCTCTGAATCATCAACACGTTGTTGTTTTTGGTCGACTGTGAGCAAACGCGGCACCCACTTTGAACAGAGCTTTCGCATGTCCAAATATTCATGTATGATATATCCAACACGCTCTTTTGATATCCTCAAAGCCTCAGCTATCTCGATCAACTTCACTTTACGGTCATTCGTAATCATTTTGTGGACTTTTTTGATGTTTTCATCTGAAACCGCCTCTTTTGGACGTCCACTGCGTGCATCATCTTTGGTGCTTGTATGACCACTTTTAAATTTTTCAATCCACTTTCGAATGGTTCGTTCGGCTGATGCAGAGTCCGGGTAACACTTATCAAGCCATTTCTTTGCATCGGCTGCATTTTTTCCCATCAAAAAGCAATGATAAATCAACACACGAAATTGCTTTGAATCCATTTTTTTTTTCACAATAACAAAAGTTGCTTCACAACTGTCAAATTTATACAAGTTCAAGTGGTGCCCTCTCTTAGAAACGGCACGAACTTTTCAGCCACTGTGTTATATATGTATTATATATAGAAATATGTATTGTATACATAATTACTCGTATATATTAATATTTTTGTATATGTGTCTACCAATCGAAATTCGTCTTTTTTATTTCATGAAATTGTTAGGAATTTATTTCCCACCTTGCCCGGGAACTAAGTCCATTTTACGGGTTTATTTCGCTCTGAGTGAGACCTAAGTCTCCTAGTGGGCTTAGTTCCCGGTGACTTATTTCCCTGCATCGTCTCTGATACTATGATAGTTGAAGATCAAGAATCGTTCATTAAAATTAAAAATTCCTGCAACAATTCTTCGGGGTTTAAGTGAGGTTTGTGATGAGTAGACAAACGACCGTGATTAAGTGTTCCATTAGGCTAGCCGCTTCCGTGAAAGCATAAGCGAGTACCCACGCCCAAGAAGGCCGAAAATATCAACTGGTGAGCGAAGTGTGAAGCTTGTGTTGAATTTCCTTAATGAAGATCTCCGAACAAAATGTGCACTACACGTTTTTATTATGATTTGAACGGATCAATGCGCAAAAATCCTAGTTAGCCACTGAATATAGTACAGCCCTCATATAGGAAACATTGTATTTGATTTACTTCGCCTGGAGTAAGGAGTCCTATCTTACGCAACATACAATCTAGGCATGAGCCTACCAGAATACGCCTTGTCCCCAAAGTTAAAGAAGCCGATGCGTGGGCAGCATTTCCGTCTCTAAAAGAGCTTTCTGATGCTGTTACCGAACAGAAGTGGTGCCCTGAATGGCATATCAAACCTTCTAAGACGTCAATGATTCAGAAAAAGGGGAATTACATTCAAGGGCTGTAAAGTGATACTGCGTAAAATAAATTTATTTATTTATTTATACAAAATAATTTACAAAGAATAAATTTAGAAATTATTTATATTTAAATGCGTCAGGGCAGCAAGACCATCAACGCTGTTGTTTTAATAAGGGAATGTGATTTTCAACAATTGGAATTTAAGACATAATTAACATAGTGAGATTTTTCGTTCTAAAGCAATTATTTAAAAAAAGAAAAGGCATAATATATCTTAGCTTAGATGTCTTCAAATTTGTTATGAAAAGTTAGAGTTTCTTTGATGCGTACCATATCGCAAGTTGCTTCTGATTCTCTTCGGGTGATCCAGTATTTGTTATCTGTTTGGATATCAGACATTCAGCCAAGATATGCCAAATGAATAGTATTTCCCTGCAGTTTGTACATTCCTCTGGAGACTCATTGGTAAAATAGTGCCGACTAGTAAACAAGATCTTTCTGATATGGCTTGGTTGATGTTGTCAAAGGAAATTCTACAAGAAATAACTTGTTCACATTGTACAATAAAAAAGTCTTCTCTATTTTTAAAATTTTATTAAGCGGATGCTCATTGATACCTTTCGATTTGCTAGTGGTTACTGACTACCTCTGAGTCGTAAGCTTAAACTTTTCCTGTTGGTACAGGCCCTACTCACCAATTCCTAAAAAATTGCGGACATACGAATATATCCCTAAAAATTATACTAAAGAACTAAGTGTTGTAGGTTTACTACTTAGTATGACATTTTATTTCACAGCAAGAATATCTGGTCAAATTGAATGGCATATACGAGTAAATGAATGAAACACATTTTCTTTTGCTGGGAATAAATTGCTGGAACAGCAGTCCGACTGGACCAAACCCTAATCTCTCCCATTTATCCCCGTTGTTCGGCTTGTTATTTTGTCCACAGTAAGTAGGGATCTACAAATTTTTGTCGCCTCCGGAGAGTGAAAGAACTTTTCGTATGCCAAAGATGTCAGTAATACCTTTTAAAATTGCTGGTGTTAACAGAATTTTGAACTGAGGCCCTCTTACGTAGTAGTTGACCAATTTACACACTGCGTTAATGCTTCAACTTCGCACTTACCCTTTTGAATACTGACATTTATTTACGTTTTGATATAATCAATTAAATTTTTTAGTCTATTACCGTAAGAGGAGTTTCAAGTGTAACATTTCCAACTAAAATCCCATAACCATGTGTATTTATACCAGATGGAAATCTGACATCGGCAAACCCCACTAGTTCTCAACGTTATTTAATTCCCTCCCTCTGAGGCGTCATTATATATAGTTATCCGATATGACTCCGATTTTAGATTTGTCAGATTAGAGCACCCTACCAAAGAGTTGCAAAGCAGAGAGTTACTTCGTACATCAGTTAAGTCACCAATTGTAAATAATAATCAATAAGATCGATACCCCCGTTGGCAGGCAAACTAGTTAAACTCACGAAATGCAAATAAATTTTCTGATTTTTTGTTTTTGTGCTTGTGCAATACCCAAGTCTGGGTCTTTATCATTAAAATTAAAATTAATATTAAAAGTTTAAAGCTCGAAATATTATACTTGACTCGATAGTAGAATCAACCGTTAACGTTCTTAACAAATCAATGTCCTCAATTAAGGAGGTTTTGGTAAATAATCAGTTAACAAAGGTCTATCAGTCCGTCAAAGAGCTTAACTACGCAACAATCGAAGCAGAAACGTTTAACTCAAATAATGGGCAGTTTCCAACGGACTCAACTGGCTATACTTGAGACCTATTACTGATACCCATTAAGGAAGAGTCAGCTCCCTACTTCTGTCACAAAGCCAACTACTGAAAGAAATCGACAACATACATAATCACCCACCTTAACTCTGCCGGGATATGACGAGCACAATCTACCAAAACTTTCTGAGTTACTTACGCGATAAACCACATCCGCGATTCTGTTTCTCGTCAAACTACCACTATTAAGTAGTCAAGTGTTCCAGATCTTCAAGCTTATTCCACTACCGGTCCAACATAGTGATTCCTTCATATTCGTTCAGCCATCAATAGCATTGCTGGCCCGTATCGAGACCAATATGTTCCATTATCCCACGATGAGTATAAGGAATGCTTGCAAACCGACGATAATAAATACCTGTGTAAGCAATGACATCCTATCTTAAACACTCACTCGACGGAACATCACTGTGAGATTTATCTACTTAACCACAAGAAGCACTTATCAGGGCGATGTCTGCTTAAAACATCAAGACCAGCGAAAATGTGGATCCAATTACATAACCCAAACCACTGGATTTTTGCTTTTAAAGAAGGAGAAATGCTTTCTATAGTCTGTGGCGCTAATTATTCGAATACCAAACTTAATGAAGTTGAACTACTAAAATTACCTTCGATCTTTGAGGAACTCTATACTGGAAATATCTCATGAAACATCTGAGACCAAGGATTTCCTGATCTGCGGCGACGAAGACCTGGCATCAAGGAAATTGTGGACTTAAAACCTAAACAAATACTGCCACTCATCATGATGTGCACCAATATTCCATTACCTACCTGTCACTGTTTGCCGCACTTATCCTGATCATCATCTTCGTCATCCACAAAAAAAGAGCAAGGAAACAATAGTATCCAAATCAAAAAAAATGTCTTTGAGCTTCAGGATCTCAAGGCCTGGGAGGATGTTTAAATCTTAGTTTTATTAAACAGGCTTTCTTGTAAGCCTCACTATAATTTTCCCATTTAATTGACTGGGTTGACGTGACGTTATAACATATTTAATATCCCGAATGTATACTTCCAAATCCGTGCTGAACCCAGTAATTCGGTTGAGGTGAATATATTCTTTCATGAACTGAATATATTGCTGCTGTAATTCTGGGTTTCTGTATAGTTTACTTTCCAAGCTAAGATTCTCCCAAACTAGCTGGATTGTTGGCGAAAGGTAGTTTTACGATATAATGACCGTTTTCTGCCCTGTTTATTCTGCTAATAAAGATCTCTTCACATCTTCGTTCTTGCGGAGTCAATTGCATTTCCTTTTTTTCACGAATTCATAAATCAGTTATATATAATTCTCCAATCACTAAACAAGTGATTTATGTTAAACACACTCCCAGACCTCTCTGTTACTTTACGAAGGCCATAAACATAAAAAATAATAAAACCAACCCACCAACGAGGTACTTAATCTGTTTGTACCCTCCCACAATATTAAAATATGAAGTTCAATGACTTTTCTGTTTCAAAATTTTTGTTTAAACATTCCTAAAATACTCGTAATTTAACTGAACTGAAATGACATCAGTGATTTATTTTCATTTTAAGTCACGAAGAAAGTGAAAACATTTCTCATGTCGTCAACTCAAGTACCCCAAAGAGCAGTCGGTAAAAAAAAGTACTTAATCAAACACAACGCACCGCAATCAACCCGAAAAGAATTAATAAAATTAGATTCTATTCTTATGTGAGGTTCGTCTATTGAAATGGGGAAAAAAAGCGATTGGGCCACATCCAAGAACTTTTGAAAAAATCTTCGTTTTCATTAATGAATCATTACCATCAATCAATTCGCAAATAATTTGTAACAACCTTAATTTAGTCAGCCTTTAAAAGGTTTTCGGTTTTTTTTTTTTTTTTTGTAAGTTATTTTAACACCCACTTCAGTAAAAATATAAATGTGCTTCTTAACTCCAAGAGAGCGAAGAGCTATTTTTGGAATAATCACTCCATAAAAAGCACCACAACATAATTAAAAAGCCAGGCACTTAAATTTATAATTTCCTCTATTCCTTAAAATTTAGTAAACACGCAATTCTGTGGGGATTTGATGGCACGTGCCAAAAAATTAGTATATTATACATACTCATATGATTAGTTGTATGTTATATTGTACATTTGGTTCAAAAATCTGCCAAAATAACAATATTTGTTTATAAATTCTAAGTTTTGTTATGAGTAAAATAATGAATTTGAAGAACATAATGACGCCTATTGTCACCGGGTTTTTATTTATGATATCCACATGTTTTACAGAATACTTGCAACTTTCTTCTTGTGGCAAGGTTTCTCTAAATACTAAGCCATCTATGCAATTTCATGAAAACGTTATTCTTCGTTATCACTATACGCCTAGTCTAAGTAACCCGTTGATCGGCAATTTGAATATTATGAAATTTTTTTTATCATAAAAAAATACTGGTAACAGTTTACAGTCTTATGGAACCCCACTAAATCATCATCGGGAGGTTATGAACACGTTTTTTATCGTTTGCATATTGCATACTAGATGGAGTGAAAAGTGACATCCTTGACCGCCAGAATGTGCTGCTACTGCAAAAAAAGGGTATGGTGTCTTGAAGTCCGTTCATATTTAGGCAGAAATGCCAAATTTCAGCGCGATACTGTCTTCAGTTTTGTTTTGACAGCTGGCAGCTGATTGTTGTTGACATATTTGGCATCATGTTGAGTATGGACAAAAACGATTTTCGTTCTCTCATAAAACATTATTTTTTGAGAGGCAAAACGGCGAAGAAACAAAAGAAAAGTTGGATAAATATTATGGGGCTAATGCTCCGTCAGATTACACCGTCAAATATTTGTTTCGAGAGTTTCGTGGTGACCGCAACTCCACTACCGATCAAGTCCGCAGCGGCAGGCCTACCGATACGGTTACAGAGGACAGTGTCAAAAAAATACACCGGAAAGTGAAGGTGCGCGAGCTAGCAGATACCACAAAGATTAGTACTGAACGTACATGCCATATTTTGGGCAATATTCTTCATATGAAAAAGTTATCTTTCCGCTGGGTGCCGCGAATGACCAAAAATACGAACGCGACAGCACTTCGAAAGAGTGTTTGGACTTGCTGATGCGGAATCGGGCGGACTTTTGCCGTCGATTGGTAACTGGATTTGGATCCCTCGGACTATTATCTCCTCCCAAACCTCAAAAGATGGCTCATCAATAAAAAAATTCAACTCACGCGAGAAAATCATCGACGCCACGGAGGAGTATTTTGCAGACCTTCCGGAAAATTACTTTTCGGACGGGAAAAGTTGGAAAATCGCTGGAATAAATGTATCAAACTAAAAGAGGACTATATTGAATAAAATAAAAAAAACATTTAAAAAAAAAATTTTTTTTTAATTCCCAAGGAGGTCACTTTTCACTCCATCTAGTAATTCATAACATTTAAAAAGACTCAACCAATAATAATTTCCTTCCCAGGAGTGACTTATTTGATCTAGAAAGTCAAACAGAAAGCTTTTTCTGTGAACCATTCAGTCCTTTTGAGATACATACATTAATTTGCTCTCTTAAAACTTCTAAGACCACGTCTTTTGACTGGATCACAAGTTTATTGCTAAAGAAAATTTCATTTCACATCTCTGACGTCTTATGTTATATTTTTAATACAAGTATACAAATGGGAATTTTCCCTCAAGCTTTAAAAATGGCAATAGTATTACCACTTCATAAAAAAAGCGACAAGACAATGTTGAATAATTATCGACCTATATCTTTACTATCTGTATTTTCAAAAATTTTTGAGAGGGGTATTAAGTCAAGAATGTTATCATTTTTAGAAAGAACGCATTTTTTTAGTAAATGTCAATTCGGATTCAGAAGTGGATTGTTGACTGAAACTGCTTTATTAAAAATAACAGGAGAGTTATGCCAATTCTTCTGAGATTTCGGCTTCTCTTTTTATAGATATTACTAAAACGTTCGATATGGTAAATCGCACAATATTATTAGACAAACTTTTTCATTCCGGTTTTATAGGTAATATATGTACAATATATAACTGGTTTGCTTCATATTTAAATAATCGTCAGCAAATGGTGAGATACAAAAATATTTATAGCTCTCCAAAAAGGATTGCGACCGGTATTCCACAAGGATCAGTTCTAGGTCCTATTTTGTCCTTGATTTATGTGAACTACTTGTTCATTCAACCATTTAAAGGTAAAGTAACTGCATTTGCTGACGATACTGCACTTTCATATTCAAACAAAAGCTTTTTAAATGTATTCCTAGAGGTAGTTCATGATCTTGATTTACTGAGAAAATGGTTTTCAGTTCATACCACCTTGATCAAAAAGTTCCCGCACCACACCACCGTGTAGCGCTCCCATTGTTCCGATTTGAGTTCTGTTTTTTTTTTTTTTGTTAAATTGGTAAATCTGTTGTTGACATTCCCTCTAAATCTTAGCGTCATAGCTTGACATTTGCAAAAGTTACGTAGCCAAGAGTACATCTATCATTATGTGTGTTGGCGATTTTTTACAATTTTAGAAATGGATTTCAATTTGCAACAACGAACTTGTATTAAATTTTGCGTAAAAAACGGATTTAATGGTGTGCGAATGTTGGAAATGTTGAAAAAGTATTTCAGCAACGATTCTCTAAAGAAAACGGTCGTTTACCAGTGACACGAGCGGTTCAAAAGTGCTCCTGAATCAATCGAAGATGATGAAAGCAGTGGCAGACCATCGACATCGACAACCGACGAAAACATTGATGAAGTAAAAGAAATGTTGGTCAATAGCCGCAAATTAACCATCAGAGAGATAGCGGAGGACTTGAACATTGCCTATGGATCCTGGATCCATCCAAGGCATTTTGGTTAATGATTTGGGATTCCGTCGTGTAGCAGCAAAGCTGGTGCCAATTTCATGCAAAAAAGAGACCGTTTTGACGTCGCAAAAGAGACAATTTGCGAGGCTGAATCCGATCCCACATTCATCAAAAGGATCATTACTGGAGACGAGACGTGGGTTTATGAGTACGACATGCAATCCAGACATCAGGCAAGTGAATGGCGTTCACCAAATAAGCCGAGACCAAAAAAACCACAACATTTTCAGTTTCAGTCAAAAAAGAAGGCAATGCTCACGGTTTTCATGGATTACAACGGTGTAGTGCATCATGAATTTTTGCCAGAAGGCCAGACAGTAAACAAAGAGTATTATTTGGGTGTAATGAGACGTTTGCGTGAGGCAATTCGCCGAAAGAGACCAGAATCGTGGGCAAAAAACTGGTGGATTTTGCACCATGATAACGCACCGTCGCACATTGCTATCATTATTCGTAATTCTTTGACGAAAAATGCAACAAATACTATCCAAAAGCCACCGAATTCACCTGATTTGGCCCCCTGTGACTTCTTTCTGTTCAATCGAGATAAAAAACCACTACGGTGAACGCGTTTCAGCAGCCGAGAGGAAGTAATGGAAAAATCGCAGGAAGCACTGATGGACATACCGAAAACCGAATATAAAAAATGTTTCGAGAATTGGATCAAGCGCTGGCATAAGTGTGTTGCAGTCGATGGGGATTACTTTGAAAGGGACAATATACGAGTATATTTAGATGAATAAACTTGTATTTTTAATTTTCTGAACTTTTTGGTGGTGGTGGTATTGACATGATCAGACGAAGCGCTTGATTTGTGGCGCGATTTTCTTTCTTCCATCTCATCCGGTCCTGGGACTTTCTTTAGAAAAATTCGAAAACTGTTTCTTCATTACCTGCTTAAAATATTTAGAAATATACTAATCTATGGTGAACAGAAGTAAGCATTGTAAAAACCTGTGAACCCATGTATCATATTTTATTCAGGGCAAATTAATATTTCTTATAACTTTGTATACTTTCACCCAAAAGATAATAGATGTTTCTTCACAAATTGATTCAAACTATTTTGTTTTAATTTCCCCCTAACATATTAAATCTGTTAATAGTTAATTACTCTGATAATCAACAAGTAGGTCACCAACGTAAGTGCATAGATGTTGTTATGTTAAATATTGTACTTTGATGTAACGCTTGCTTAGATCTTTTGCTTGTTTTGCTTTTAAAAAGTTTTAAAAAATGTACCTACATTTTTTTTTTGCACTTGCAAGTGATCTTCTACTACTCGTATCATGTAAATTCACTGCCCACAGATTATCTACGAGTATACTCATAAATTCCTAACGTATTTTGCTAGTTCTCTGAAAATGCTCTAATATTTATGATTATATGTATAATTTCATACATTTTAGCCTACGTATATTCGTAAAATTATTAACGAGCCTACCCTTGGAAACAGAGTAGATGAATTTTAAAACTCGATCAATTAATCAGTCCATATCTTCAACCCAAGATACCACAGATACACTGTTTTCCATTGAAGCGTGAAAAAGCCATTCGATAATTCAATCAATCTACGACATTTCAATCAGATACTGAGTTGGTTTATGACTTTAAACAAACCATAAACTCTAACATTAACATTAACTTTAAGAGGGTGATCGCATCACATACGAGTAGTGTTTGTTTTTTTTTTCCGAAATTGTCCCAATTTCTCCTCAGAGTCGCGTCATCGGGTTCAACCTACACTCCTCACTATGAGGTTCAACTGTCCAAGTGCGAATATATTTTTGATTCATATTCAAACCGTTTGAAACTGAAGTCAAACCTACACAAAGGCTGACCACAAAACAAAAAAAAAGATTTCAATGAAAGAAAAATGCGGGCAGTATCTAACCTATGGATACGAGTACATCGAACAGCCTCATTCTGTCTATGAGGGTACTTGTGTCTGCTATTTGATTCGGTGTCAAACGTTTCACAATTCATAACGTCAATCGATTGGATTGATTGAATTCAAAGTCGTACTCTGATCGATTTCCGTTTTCTTTTCCACAATTTTCACTCATCAAGCTGTCACATAGTCGTAATGTGACGCTAGCTAAGATGGTACAATGATCGATAATGAATTGAATTCGTGCGATTACTCTTAGCAATTGCAATCAAATGACGCAGCACCAACATTTGTTGTTTTTGCGGTTGAGGTTAAACTAGATATGTTAGATGATTTTCAGTTTCTCCACAACTGACAGAACCGAGTTGAATGTGTTTTTTCCCCCATTTATGCGTAGCAAACATGTCACATGGAACCCGTTTTACCGTGCTTATACCTTGAATGTCACCAATGAGTTTGACACTATCGACGTGTGACGGAGTGATATTTATTTCAATTGCAGATATTGTGCTAATCTGTACAAATATATGATTGTGGGTTGAGTTAAGAAAATGTGCGTGTAGGATGAAATAAAGCAGGCAATTAAATTTTTGGAATACCTTGGTGGTTGTCATAATTCGATGTCGATTCAAATATCAGTGTTATGTTTGGTTAATTTTAAATCGGAACACTCTAAGTCAGTGCTATTTGGCATTAAGTAAAATCTCTCCTACCGCCAACTTATTAGCCATTCTACTTTTGACACTTGTTCTTTTTACTGAAAAAATATGAGGAAGGCGAAATCTATGGTTCCCATAAATTGGGGAAGGAAACATATTAAATGTAATTGAAAAGACCAATGAATACATTTTACACAGTATCTCATCTGCAAGACAGACAATCGAAAGTAATGCAAAATCGTGACTTATTTCTGTTGAAGATCCACCAACTCCATACAATGCATTTCCCGCTTAGAATTCAGAATTCGTTTAGTTTATAATAGCAACTTTTCGCGGTCTAAAATTGTATCTCTGAAACAAGTTGTACGTATTCATAAATGTGTGATATAACCAAATTTTAGAAAACTACAAGAACATTCAAGATAAATAAATTTATTTTGGTTTTGAATTGGAAAATTATAAATAAAATAAATATAAGGAAAACATAATTGCAACGGACTTGTTACATGGATATGGCAGCTGACATTCTGTCAAACGAAATGAATTCCCGCTTACGTTTAACCACAAAAACAGTCGGAGCTGAACGCATCCGCAAAGCCAAAGAAAATAATGAAGACATCGCAGTGTTAAGTATGTTTCTACCAAATTCAGCAACCGTAGACCAAAATCGCAATTTTCATTGCAATCTGGGAGACTATTGTCGATTAGGTGATCCGAGAAATACAAAAGCAGGTAAATATTACTCGTAAAATTTCTTATAGTCACAGCTGACAACATGAAATTAAGAGTCTATAAGTGAGAAAGAAATTAATGTTTGAAATGCTGAGGAAATTATTTAAAAACTTATCGATGGTATTTGTTTCTGATGTAAAAAGATGGCAGATGAACTTTTAATCTTTTTTTATAATATACTATATTTTCATTTTTATTTATGTTTTTCGTTGCTGCGATTTTATAATTACTCGTAAAATAATAGTCAACACTAGTTGCTTAAGTATTAGAAAAAACTCAATTTATATACAGTCGTGGTGAACTAATTAAGAACGATGCACTGGAATAATATTTTTCGAACATTTTTATTTAAATTTTTATTCATCTTGGGTTGTTAATTTTTTTTTTTTTTGTACCATGTATGAGCTAAAAACAGACAATAGTAGAAAGAGTAGAAAAAGGATGACGTTAACATAAAATTTAATTCAAAATGTTTCGGTAACAAGAAATTAGCTGGCGATCTAATTAAGAACGATGCGAGAATATGTAAACTTTTCATTGATTTTGCGGCTTTTCCTCAATATTTTGTCGGAAATCCTTTGTTTGCAATTACAGCCATACATCGTCTTGGCATTGACAAAACTAGGTCCTGACATTTTTTCAGCGTTATTGCATTCTTGGAATGCCCTTGCGATTTCATAGAATTCATTTGTATGGCTAATTTTATGCTTTTTAACTTTTTTAACTCGTACTAGGGGTTTTCGATTGGATTAAGGCCCGGACTGCATGACGGCCAATCGATGACATCCACGGAATTATTCTGAAACCATGTTTTGTTGATCTCGCAGTATTTTGCGGGTCGTTGTCCTGCATAAATTTCCAAGTTACTTTCAATTCTGCCTCTGTATAGGGCAGCATTGCATTTTGAAGTAATCCTATGTAGCTTTGAGCGTTTATTATACCTTCCACTCGGTGTAACTGTACGGTACCTTTAAAAGACATGCAACCCTATAGCATAATACTCCCTTCTCCATGTGTGAGGGTGTGGTGTGGTGTACTTAGGATTGAATGCTCCATTTTTTTGGTCATCTTACTGTTTACCATCAGAACTCATTCTATTGATTTTAATCTCATCACTTACTTTACTTTACTTTTAAATTCATTTTTATTGATTCTCATTCTAGACAAAAAATGATTAAATCTAATTTAACAATGATAGTTACTTATTCTAGCTTACTGGCTCTTACCGAGCGCTCTAAACTTTACAATCTCATTGAAATTTCACCTTACGGCCTTAACAACTATCTTACAATTAATCTTATCTATCAGTATTACAATATGAAATTTCTAAGGAAAGGTTTTCGAAAAACTTAGATACCGTATCTTTTAAATTTTTTATAAAACTTAAAACTATGTCCCTATTCTACTTAACCTACCTTAACTATAATCGGGGTGGTGAGCACTCGTAGCCTCTCGCATCGAGTGGTCACCATACCAATTGCGAGTTCGGGCGCCTATCATTCGTCAACATCGTGCACAAGCATCCCCGAGATTTAACCAATGCCATAAAGCATCGGTCATTTCTCAGCGGCGCCGCCTAATGTTGACGAACGTAGTCTCTCCACGAGATCCCCATAACTATCCTTAACCTAACTTACAACTATGAGGAGTGTGTTACCTTAGTAACAAACGGACCTAGGAAAGCGAGCCCAACCTCTCCCCTTCTAGAAGCCACCAGAATTCGGTGTGCTGTTTCTCGGCATCGATCCGATCCCTGTCCGCAATCGCGGGACTAAAACGGAGGAGCTCCTGAGCATTGGCGACATACCCGTCGTAGATGAACCGCTTGTCCCTCGCACCGCGGTGGCGGTGGTATATTACCGGGATACCATCCCTGCTTTGCATTAACCCTTTAGCATTAATATGGAGAAATGCCTCTGGCGGGATAAAGCCCGATAGAAGCGTGCTCTCGTGGTACATTTCATTGGGGTAATAAGCCCCAAAGATCAGGCTATTATCGTTTGTCATCGTGCAACGTGTCCTCGCGTCACCTTAATCAAGAAATTGTCAATCCTATTAGCCCCATCGTAAATGACTTTGTTGGGATAATATTTTTTGTACTCTGATTCTGGTGTTCTGTACAAGCCGAGACATGTCCTAAGACACTGCCTTTCAAACACCCGATTCCTTTCCATCTGACACGGCGCTACATTGAACCACACGTTGCAACCATAAGCGATGACTGGCCTGATTAGGGCCACATAGCATATGACCTTCACCCTGGAGACAAGTTGACTGCTGGGAAATAGCCTTCTTGTCAGAGCTAAAGCCTTCTTGGCCCCAGCAAGACAGGCATCTATATGTTTGTCAAAATACAAATAATTGTCGAGCCAGATACCAAGGTATCTCACTACGCTTCTCACCGCTAATGTCAGTCCGTGCTGTCCAATGATGGCCAAATTTCGCCAGTTATATCTGGTATCCCTAAAAGCCCATCTCAATGGAGTTCTAAACAAGATTGTTTCCGACTTTTGAAAATTGATTTTCAATTTCCAATCGTCGCAATACGCCTTAATATGATCGAAGTCACGTTGCAAAACGGTGTTAATGACTTCGATTTTTGGACCTGATCTGTACGCCACTAAATCGTCTGCGTACGCTATGGAATGATTGAGGGAACCTACTAGATCACTTGTGTAAATGTTAAACAGTATCGGAGAAATCACAGCCCCCTGTTGTAAGCTGTTTTTAATGTCAAAGAACTTGCTCGAAATGACGTTGTTACATTTAACAACGAACTTCTTTCCCATAAGCATGTCGTAAATCATATATAGCAGGGGTTTCGGCATGCCCATCCTGATCAGCTTATAGAAAAGCCCCTCTAACCATACGATGCCGAAGGCCTTCTCATCACTCCAGAGTATTTTTTTTCATTGTAAGATGGTTCGATCTTTGTGTTCCTTTGCAAAAGCTAACCTAGCCTTTCGGTTTTTTTTGGCGGTCTCCTAAAAAGCTGACTTTCATTCAATCGCTCTCTAATGGAGCGTGCAGAAAGTGCATTTTGGCGGTTTTTTTTGCCGTGCGAACTATCAATCTATCTTGAGCTTCATTCGTTTTGGGAGGTCTTTTACGTCTTTCTACGCTTTCGGTGGTTCGATGTTTCTTATGGCGTAAAAATCATTGTTTTCGAGTAATCAAGTTTTTTTTGCGATATCGTTATAAGGCAATCTTTCAATATTGCGAAGTTTTCGTATGGCTTCCCTCATGCCTGGTGTGCAGCTCTTTTTTTCACCATATCGCACTCAAAATATCTCTAAACACAACAAAAACTAATAATACCCCTTTAATTTCAAATGAATTAGTATGTTTACCAGAAACTTTTTCCGTTTGCAGTGAAATTCTAAAAACAAAACTGTTTTAGTAATATGTTCTTAATTATATCGCCAAGCGAATACTGGACCAATATGCTTAAAAACCGATTTAAACAGTTATACACCCTGAATGACTCGAACTGCAACCAACTTCAGACTGCTATAATTTCCAAACCGTTCATGACAGTGAGCTCAAATTTTGACACATGACAGATGATTTTGTTATTTACAAGCCTTTTAAACGATTTGCGTCTCACTTGTGTTGAAAAATTTTTATACGCGATGGAATTCAAACGTGATAATGTAATTGCTTTAAATTTGGCTGGAAAACCACAAGTAGCTATCGTTAGAGCCCTCCAGAACCTCAACGTGAATAAATCATTTGTGTCTCGAACCATAGCTCGTTACCGTGATACTGGCAGCGTTGCAAAACGCTATGGAGGGGGTCATAAAAAAACAGCAACATCGGCAGAAATGGTTCGGAAAGTGAAGGCTCGAATTGAGCGAAATCCGCGTCGAAGTGGAAGAAAAATGGCTCGTGAGCTCAACATATGTATCGTTGGAACGGATGCAACACATACTGAAAAATGAGTTTGGGCTCAAGCCATTGAAGTTCCAAAAAGCACACGATCTTACACCGCAATAGAAAAAAGTTAGAGTCGAAAGAGCGAAGGAGTTGCTACGCTTGCACGAAAGTGGTGAGTTGCCGAATTTGATTTTTTCCGATGAGTCGCCATTTTTTATCGACCAATATGTCAACAAACAAAATGACCGAGTTTACGTGCCAGAAAGGTCTTTCGAAAATTTACACCTTCGGAAGGCCCCAGAAAGCAGGCAGCACCGATGGTGATTGTTTGGGTCGCCATAACCGCCGATGGCCGCTCTCCGCTCGTATTTTTGGACCGTGACGTCAAAATTAATGCAATCGTATACCGCGAAACCATCTTAGAGGCAGTATTGAAGCCTTGGACAAACAATCATTTCGGTCGAAGACCGTGGACATTTCAACAAGACTCGGCACGGTCTCACAAAGCGCGCGTCAACCAAGTTTGGTTAAAAAACAATGTTCCACACTTCATTTCTACGACACAATGGATTGCAAATTCTCCGGATGCAAATCCGTTCGATTTCTCTGTCTGGGGTATTTTGAAGGCGAAGGTTGGCACTAAAAAATACCAAAGTTTGGACCACCTCAAACAAGCACTTCGCCGGGAATGGGCCAAAATACCGCAGAGCCACTTGCGTGCAGCGTGCGATGTTTTCTTCGGCCGTCTCAATGCCATTATTCGCGCCAAAGGTGGACATATTGAAAACTACTGATACAATGTGAAAATTGATGTATCTTCCAACATTTTTTGCTTTGACACAATAAAATTTATCAAAAAATAAAAAAATTATAGCATTTTAAAAAGTTGGAGTTGGAGTCATTCACCCTGTATAATGTGTAATAACATCGATAGTTACAGTTTAACATGAAAAGAGACATGACTGAATAGATAGCGGTACTTTTTTTGGTTGCCATCTGTCTTATTATTGGAGCGATGGTGTTGCCAATACTTATGATCGTTCTTAATTAGTTCGCCACAACTGTATATATTTTTTTTATTATTTGGTCCTTTACAATTTGTTAAGTCACTTCTTAAAAATCACATCTGACAGTTGCGGCCACGCACAAATTTACCGTTTTTTCGACATTTTGCATCATTATTTGAAAATTTACTTGTGGAATACCGGCGATTTTGTTGCATATGTTGCTCTAAAGTTGTTCGAGGGACTCTGGTTAATATAATCCCTGCTTTTCAAATATCCGCAAAAAAGAGGTAAGGCGCAGTCAGATTATATGATCGTGGTGGCCAGTCGAAATTAAAATTTTTCGAAGTCAATCGATCAGGAAATATTGTCTTCATTAAACCGATTATTTTATGAGTTGTATGGCATGTTGGTCAAACCTTTTGAAATCAGTAATTCCCTATGCTATTTTCATCCAGTTCAGATGCTAACGAATTGCGTATCAATGCCCTATTTCGCACTTCCTTGACGTAGCCGACTCGCCACTACCGTCTTCGAAAAAGTAAGTGTCACTGACTTTTTTAGAGCATTTTTTTGTTTATAATTTGCTCAAGGGATTTAAGTACCCATAAAATGCTTGCACACAGCGCGGGAATGCACGGCACCGGACCATAACTTTTGGTGAATGTACATAAATGCACTTTAAAAATTAATTGTTGGTTTTGAGTGGCGTAATACCGAATATTTTCCACATTAACGCTTCCACACAGTGTGAAATAAGCCTCATCCCAAAATCAGGTTCAGCATCAAAAGTATTTTGCATGTTTCAGGCGTATTGAAACGGCTCATCAAGCGGCAACAATTTTTGAGCCAATTGTATCTGGCATGGGAAATTATGCAAATCAACGTTCAAAACCTTCCACAGATGGATGCAAGTCAATAGATCAACTGCGACTTTTACAGCATCAATATGAGACCATTCTGTCCAATCGACGTGGACGGGGTTTAATTCTTGGATTTGATGTTGCCGCACTTGAATTTGGTAAAAATTGGATTGTTTTGGTAATGGCACTGTTAGACCGCGATACTTTCTTCTACGAGTATATGTAACTTGCGTTAACACAATAGAGGACTGCTTTTCAAAGGCATGTAGTATTCCATTTTAAAAATTGTACTAGAATGAAGTTTCTAAAACTAGCAATCAAATGTCGATTTGACAGTTCCTGTCATTCTTATTCTACTGAAAAAATCAGCCTGTACAATAGGATGACATTCTTTGATGCCCAAACTATTTTAAATGTGTATGAAGTCTTATCAGAAGAACAATTTAAAGTCGTCAGAATTTACGTATATATACAGATTTTCCTACTATTTCGCTATACACTCTACTCTAGTACCATTTTGCACTAAAGGAGTATGCTGTTTTTTGCCAACAGTTGTTTTGTAGATTTGGAAGCGGCATATGATCAGGTGCCTCTAGGTAAACTCCAGATTACCACGTCACATTCTTCTGAGACCCATTTGATCTTTGTACATAAAGTGCGATCTTAAGTCGGCAGCTATAGCTCTAGATACTGAATTTAATCGTATCTATGAGCTATAGCTCTAAAACACGGCCATATTACTGGGTTTATTGGAAAGGTAATATTATACCATTATACGTCTGGCTCGAATAAAGCGCAATCTGGAAGCACAATTTTCGATCACTTCTTCGAGTTGGTATATCGCCGAATGTTGGCTTTCAAGTCGTCCATCATCTCTGTCTTATCTGCGTAGAGTAGCAACTTCACATATCCTCACAGAAAATAATGCAAAACTGTGCGCTCGTCGAATATTTACTTCAATAAATTGATTGTGACGTGCGTTGATTGGGATATTGCGTCATCTTATTGCAACCACAGCTCTGACATTTGACTGGTGGATGAACAAGTCAGTGGTAATGGATCTATAGCGCTTTTCATTGATTGTAACGTTCTTCCCGGCATAATTTTTGAGGATATATAGTATGCTCGTAGTTCGTGACGCCATCAATCCATAAAGTACAAAAAACAGTGAGCATTTACGGATATAACAGCGTCTTAATAATGGCTTATAAATTTTCTACACTCCAGATACGGAAATTGCTAGTAGACTTAGCAATTCAACCAAAGATAACTCTTATCGCTCAGTCGTTCATTGATCTCCGCAGAATATAGACGTGTTTCGGCTTTCGGCTGTGTAGTGATACCAACAGAAAAGAATTAGACAAAATTCATATAGGGCTCCAATTAGCCCAGAGGTAGTGTGCCCGGTTACCAAGTTGAAGGTTGCGGGTTCGACTCCGGGTCGAATAGACTTTTTTTTTTTTTTTTTTTTTGTTTTTTGTTCAGTTAAAAAAAAACAAACAAAATAAATTGATAGTGAGTGTTAAGAATCATCACGCGATGGATTGTGAGGAGCGGTCCGTTATGCCAGTAACGGACAAATCAGGCGAGGCGTCAAGCGGTTCAAGCCAAACAGAACCGAAGACGAAGAGAAGGAGGGCGCTAAGACCAACTTCCACCTTAGCACAACGTCCCTCCCTACCAACTTCCACCGTAAAGCTGCTTGGTGGAGTGAGGGAAGGGGCGCACTCAACGTCATCAACTGCAGCAAATAATTGTCCCGAGAAAGTTACTGACGGTAACCCATTTTTCTCAGATCTACACCTGAGAGAGAACAGATTCGCTTCCTTGGTGCCAACCGAATCGGAAGATGAAGAAGAAGAAATGGCGTCTATAAGTAGCAGCATAAAAATGCTGCAACAAAGGGTACTTGCCATAAAAGAAAAACAAATGGTAAGAAGGAAGAGGGAAGAGCAACAGCAATCCCAGCAGCAACAGCAGACGCAGCTAGCTCAAAATCAGAGCCAACAACACCAAGCAAACACGATAGCACAGGTGCTACACAAACAACAACAACAACTTAAAAACCACCAACAAAAACAACAAGAGCAACCACAACAACGGCAACAGCAACAGCAAAAGCAGCAGCAGAAACAACAACAGCAGCAGCAAAAACAACAGCAGCAGCAACAACAGCAGCAGCAGAAACAGCAACTTTCAAAACAAAGGGTTCCACCTATAAATACATTTAAGATGGAACTAAAGGAAACAATAGAACTATGTAAGTCGGCCATAGGCAATAATTTTTATATTAAAAGACTTAGCTTAGATAGGCACGCGATCCACTGTAATACAGTGGAGCGCTACCATAAAATTAAAACTTTATTGAAGGATTCGACGACGGAGTTCTTCTCCTACACCCCGAAGGGGGAGAAGCGGCAGACAATGCTGCTGAGGGGGTTAGAACCGTCGACTGATCCGGAGGAGCTCCTTGCACTGCTGAAAGAGAAGGAGTGCGAAGGGCTCAAATTCGTGGAGGTCAAGCCATTTGTCACGGCTAGAGCCAAAAGGGAGAAGCGGAAACTGCCGTTCTTCCTGGTCCAGCTAAGTCCCAACAGCAAACTGGATGGTCTAAGGAGTATAAAAGTCCTAGACTACCAGGTTGTTCACTGGGAAAAATTAAAGAGGAGCGAAAACATTTTACAATGTGTTCGCTGCCAAAGGTTCGGGCACGCCGCGTCGAACTGCGAAATGCAGCCTCGATGCGTGAAGTGTGGAAAGAACCACAAGTCAGAGGAATGTGCTCTAGGTAAGGACGGAGCGTCTGAAAAAAGCCAACTCTCTTGTGCTTTATGTAGGAACACGGGACACACCGCAAATTATCGGGGTTGTCCCAAATTCCAATACATCAAAAGAGTAAATCTGGTTCGGCAGCAGAAAGTGGAAGTTAAACGTCCACTCGTGCAGGCACAAACACCAGCCGTTACTCCCCAAGTTACCTACGCCCAAATGGCGGCAGGTAGGGGAACTACGGTACAACAAGCAAAGGTAGCTTCTCAGGCCCCAGCGCCTAGAGCACCTGAACCTGTACCTGACATGCTGGCTATCTTGCTCTCTATTCAGGGGCAGATGGCTCAGCTTCAGCGTCAAATACAGGAACAGGCTAAGCGGGTAGATCAAATATACGCGCTGCTGCCGGGCCTAACGCACCTCCAGTCGTAATGGGTACGTACATGGCGGAGCAAACCCTGAAGGTCCTTGCAGTGAATGTTAATTCACTGATTAGGTTCGAACGAAGAGCCGCACTGTTTAAGTTGCTTAAAGACCAAGCCCCTGATGTGCTTTTGGTTAGCGAAACTAAGCTTACCAAAAGACACAAAATGAGACACAGAAGATATGAAATATTACGCAGAAACCGACCCAATTCCATTCAAGGAGGAGGTGTTGCGATCTTTTTAAGAAAGGGACTGCGTTTCAAAAGAGTATACAGTCGTGTGGTACGTAGGTTTCAGGTGCTGGAAGCATGCATCATGTACATCCCTCTCCGTAGTGGAAAGCGGTTATACATGGTGTCTGTCTATGCACCTAAGGCTACTCAATCCACCTTATTCATCTCAGAGCTCGAGACACTTTTTCGATTTCTGAGGCTGGAATTGGAAGACAACTATTTTATTATCGGCGGAGATTTCAACGCCAAACATAGTAATTGGGGAAATAATACACCAAATACTAGAGGGAACCTACTATTCAATTGGTGGGGTCAGCACAGCGTGATGTATCGACTCGACCTCAAAGCCACGGATAGTCCGTCGTTTCCGAGACACGGGTCCTATCTGGATCTTCTGCTGTTCGATTCACGAATACAACTGACATGCACTAACCAACAAACTACAAACTGTCTACGCACTTTCGTGTATGACAGTGACCATTGCGGTCTCAGCACCGAAATAACTGTTCCCAACGAAAGTGCGGAATTGGATGAGTTTGTGCAAAGGCATTCCTACAATTATAGTAGGGTGCGTTGGACACACTTCACCAGAACACTGACTAGAGCACTCTCCTCGAATTCGCTCTTCCCACCGTCCAACAGAAATCTGTCAAACGAGGAGATTGACAGGTATCTAAAACTAATGGACGAGACAATTAAACGAACTATGGACAAAACGATACCTCGGTATCAACACACTGACGAAGAAGACTTATTCCGCAACGCAACTATTGACGCACTGCACCGACAAAAAAGTAGGCTGCTGTCAAGACTAAAAACCTTGTACAGACAGTTTACTGACAGACATAACCCGGAGATCATGACATTGAAGTCGTCGATTAAAAACCTCCAAACATTAATAAAAGAAAATTACAGAAATTCTGTAAGTTTGTATTGGAACAACAAAATTCGGGCTGTAAACACCAGCAACCCGAATATGTTCCCGCAAATAAATAAAATATTTCGGAGAAATAATCAAAACGACCTTCCATGTCTTAAAATCGCTCGAACGACGAACAACGAACAAATACTTGTAGCAGCAGGCATTGATCCAAATGAGGCCGTTGATGATGACAACTTCTTTGTGGTCGAGGATCCGCAGGAGAAGGTAGAGGCTATAGGAGCGACTTTCCAGGAAGTGTACAAGGCGAATGACATCATTGGCCCGAACCACGACCTGGAAAGTCGAGTCCTTATGCACAATGCCTGCCTTCGAAATGAAATTGTGAATTGGAGATTCGAGAGCTCGGGTTTCACCCAGTTCAGTGACGAGAATATGGCAAATAATGTCATCACCAACGAAAGGGTATTACCACCTTTCATTGCGAAGGAAGAGCTCCAAACGATCTTCGAATCACTTAGAAGTAAGAAATCAGTGGGAACCGATGAAATACCGAACATTGTGCTTCGACATCTCCCACTAGTAGCGGTGGACATTTATACCACCCTGTTTAATAATGCAATGAATAATGCACATTATCCAGCGCATTGGAAAACTGCGGTGGTACATCCCATCCCCAAAAGGGATAAAGATACTTCCAATCCGGCGAATCTCCGCTCGATCAGTCTTCTTCCAAACATCAGTAAGGTTTTCGAGAAGGTAATCAATAGAGTCCTGACCAAGTGGGTTGAGGACAAACATATAGTTCCGGATAATCAATTCGGTTTCAAGGCGGGGCATGATATCATTCATGCTGCGTCTAAACTGGTTTCCGATATCCAATGGAACAAAGGCAAGAAACAGTGCACTGGTGCCTGCCTGATTGACTTGGAAAAAGCCTTCGATACCGTATGGTTAGAGGGACTCTTTTTCAAGCTGCACAGGTTGGGCATTAGTAAACCACTGCTGTACATTCTTTTTGATATGCTCTCCAGTAGACAGTTCATCGTGAAGAATGGCGATGTGACTTCTGCTGGAATATTTAACATTAAAAACGGTCTGCAACAGGGTGCGGTAAATTCGCCGATCCTATTCAACATTTACACAAGTGATCTGATAGGTTCACTTCCCCATGCCATAGCGTACGCAGACGACTTAATTGCGTACAGATCAGGTCCAAAAATCGAGGTCATTAATATGCTTTTGCAACGTGACTTCGACAAAATTAAGCAATATTGCGATGACTGGAAGTTGAAAATCAACATGGACAGCCACTTGCTTGTCGAAATGTAGTCAGATACCTTGTGATCTGGCTAGATCAATATCTATATTTTAACAAACATATAGATGTTGCTCTGGCCAGAGCCAGAGGTGCTTTTGCCCTTACAAGGAGACTGTTTTACAACAGCCAACTCGATGCGAGGGTGAAGGTGATCTGCTACATGGCCCTTATCCGGCCTATGCTTGTGTTTGGATATCCCGTGTGGTTCAACGTGAGAGCAAGTTTATTGGAAAAGATTCGGGTGTTTGAGAGGGCTTGCCTTAGGGCTTGTCTTCGGTTATACAGAACACCAGAGTCTGAGTACATAAAATTCTATCGCAATGAGGTCTTGTACAATAGGGCGAACCTAATAAGAGTGGACAATTTTGTTATTAAGTTGACTCGAAGGCACATTGCAAGAGCAATGACCTCATCGAACAACCTGATCTCCGGGGCTTACTACCCTAATTATATGTATCACGAGAGAGTTCGCTTAGACGGCTATGTTCCTCCAGAAGCGTTTCTCTACCTTGATAGCAAAGGTCTGATCCAGGACAGATTGGCTGTGCCGCTAATCTTCCACGTTGCTCGAACAGCTGCGGACAGGCGACTCAACTACGACAGAGACGTCGCACACGGCAGTGCGGAGCGTCTCCGGTTCAGTAGAGCGGTAGGGAGTCGCGACATGAGGGATGTTGCTCGGCAGCACCAACAATTTTGGTGGCTTTTAGAAGGAGGGGATGCTTCGTCGTCGAATTCCTCCAATTCTTAGTAGCTTCATGTGAAGCAAAGTGGGTCGCCTAATTTTTCTTTTAGCCATGGCCGGCTTACATAGTTTTAAGTAGGAGTAAGTTAGATTTAAGAAAAAAAAAATATATAAAAACCAAAAAAAAAATTAATAAAAATAAAAAATTCAAAAAAAAACATACATCTATATATATATACATATATTTATATATCAAGTATATATATATTATGTATATATATATATATGTATGTACTAGATGTAAGTAGTTTAAGTAGATTAAGACTTATTTTTAGGTAGTTTTTAGGATTTTAGTTTTAAGTTTTATAATAAAATATAAAAAAAAGTCATGTTACTAAGTTTTTTTTTTGAAAAAATGTTTTCTTAGTTTTAATTATAAGGAATAGAAATAGTATAGTATAGTAGTAAGGTACGTCGAAAGACATAATTTAAGTGTTCGGTTTAACTTAGAGTGCCCGCATGGGGTCAGTAAGCTAGAATAAGATAATTTTAAGTTAATTAAGCTAATTTTTAAGCATTTTTTGTCTAGCAAGTAAGAGTAAATTAAGTAATACAATAAAAATGCATATAAACTGAAACTGAAACTCTTATCGCTGATTTTCATCACATTTACACGATGGTCAAGCGACTTCAATTCTTCCATGAGCTAAATCTTGATAGCTCGTAAATCTACACACCTTTCCGCAAAATGTTCCATAAAATGGATGGACAGAGTTCCAATTGCTGTGCTCGGTGACTAACCAACTCATTTGGGTTCTCCTCAATACTAAGCTTTACAACAGCAACAGTTTGTTCGGTGCACACTCTACGATCCTTTTATGCGTGCTGTGAAAACGATACATATGTATTTATTCGAATTACTTGCTCGGATAGATGATTGTGTCAATCGTAAGTTGGACCATAAATTTGGCGAACAGAAGTACCTCTACTGCTTTGGCCGTTTTTAAATTTACTAAAGACCCATGGGCCGCATCATTACGAATTTATGAACAAGATCGAAGTTTTTTGACCAATATCTAACTTGAAATGGTCAAGCATATTTTCATTCGCTTTGTTGTTCGGAATAAGACTTTCCAAGATATACTACGACGAAACAGTGGTGAGAAAATATTCTCTAATTCAAACCATAAACAAGGATCTTATGGAGCCACGATTGATCTTGGTTCATAATATATCAATAAAAAAAGGCTCGTCGGATCACTGTTTGATATCAGATAATTTCTCATATACTAACCATACGCTCAGAAGAACCGTACGTAATACGAAATAACTCCAATTGGAGTGGATCAAATAGTTTCTGTAGGAATTTCAAATAGTCATAATGCTACTTCATTAACGCCGTGGATGCCTGCTGATATAATCACAAACAATATTCTCTTTGGAATGAGATTCTTTATTCCTGAGCGGATGAAGAGTATCAAACTAATAAAAGAAAAGAACTGGTACAACTCTAGCTGTAAAGACGCTATCAGGGTTAAAGGACTCTTTTTGTTTTCAGTCGTAAACGACCAATCTAACTGAGAAAAAAAATGTTCTAAAGAGTAAAAAATGACTCCAATGCGTATAAAATTGTATCCATCCCAGAAATTTTAATCCCAATGCTCCTATCTGAAGACGTTCCAGCTGTCAATTCTGTGGAAAAGGCCATGACACATTTCCAGATTGTGTCATTCTTACACGTGAGTGCGTCGAATCTTCAATGGGACAAATCCACTTTCGCACTCATGTAGTAGCAAGACTACTTAAATATCTTAATGAACCCAAATCCTCTGGTCCAGATGCTATATTTTCCCTTCTTCTGAAGAGGTGTTCTTCCACTCTGACAAAAGCGTTTTCATCAATCTTACTCCGCAGGATTTTTTCCAACTTGGTGGAAAAGAGTAAAACAGAAAATAGCCGGTCGCTAAAAGGGGAATCGCCTTCTCTCTCCTTTTAAAATAGATAGAGGACATACGTCCCATGAAAACGGTAAAACGAAGGATTGTCAAGGATGTTTTTAGAAATTTGTAAGTCTTCGTATTATTAATCCAGACAGTTTAAAGCGATGATTGACAAATAATAATCAGAAATCTCTAAATCAACTCACTAATTTGTAATAGCTTTTGTGTGCAGCGGTCATAGTTGGTGTTCGCTATTCATAAATCGATAAGTCGATTAACATCGACTGACAGAAGCAGCAGTTTAATGTCAAGTTTATGATAACGTATCGGCTCTTTCAAGTTTCAGAAGCCACGAGTACTTCGCGCAGCTCTTTTGACCAACAGACTCTTCAGCTTCGTAAAACGGAAGCTCTTTTTTAAAGGTCAAAAACACACGCAAATCGATTTTCTATCTTCGAGTACATAAATATCAGCTCTCTTGAAATCCGTCAATAAATACAAAAAATCTTGTAATTATATTCTCAAAAAAAAAAAAAACCGACAAAAGCAATTACTCCGTCAGTCATCATCATTATCGGCATCAGTTTCAATCGCATCTTAAAAGTTTGGTAATTCATTTAATCTATCAGTTGGAGTATTTCTAACATATTTCATGATCAGCTAAAGGCAAAACGATTACGTAAGTGTTTTTAATTTCATTCCTGAATGATATTGATGCGATTATAATAGTGAGTTTTTACTTTGATTTCGGCATTAACTACATGTACAAATTGTAACGTATAATTTCGTCTTTGACCTCAGTAGGTGTTCTTGAAAGAAAACATCACTACTTTGCCATTTATTTGGAGCTGTAATTAGTCATGACTATCATTATTAAGTGTCACGTGTCTGTGAATACCAAATACCGGCAAGGCACTTGTGGAACCCAAAAATTACAATCTATCTTCATACCGGCAAATTAGTCCTGTAGCGTGGGATTTATTTCTTTGTCATCACCTTAGCTTGGATAATTTGTTGTTAAAATTCAACAAAACTTTGAAACTATTATTCAACTTTCATGACTTGGAAATTACAGGTCATTATTTTGTATTAGGTTTCTGATTTCTGTGTTTTTTTTCTCTTTTAAAGATTTGTCACGCTACCCAAAAGTGGCGAATGATCTCATGAAGTTTCTTTCGCAAAATTTTGTATCTATCCGTATATGCTCGCATATCGTTAAGCAGTTAAATGTTAGATATACTCGTATCATCGAAAGTGGGTGTTTGAAAGAAATTTTAAATTTTTGACTTCTCACACACCCCAATTTGTTGTTTCTATGGAATATGGTAACTCTTCGAAATAGGCCAAATTAAAATTAGAACAACGGTTCTCAAATGTTTGTATTATTCATATTCGCAGAATAATTGGACGTGAAATACTTCATGACATGCATAAGTTCTTTGTCTGGTGTCTAGTGGATTTTCAACCGGAGATATGCGTAGAATTGAAAAGTCAACGCACTTGTCTTTTCAACTCAGATTTAGAAGGTATGAGGTAATTTGCCCCCGAGAGTTATTCTTTTACTTGGAATAAGATTGGTAATAATTTTCGCCGACTTTTATCGAGAAGGCATAAATTAAATGAAGTCTTTTGGTTGTTTGGATTGTTTGATTTATACGAAGAAAGTTAAATGCTTTTTCATGACAAAGAGACATTAAAACCGTTAGCACTCTATAAGATAATTACCTTTATGGCCCATCGTACAAAGCTGTGAGTGTTCTATGAAATAGGAAAGGCTGCTGAACTGTCATTTGTAATTAAACGGTTAAAGTACCTTTCTTCATTAAAGATAATTAACTTATTTCGTGATCATGTTTTATCCGGGAAGATGAGCATTGACACTTGACATCACTCTTACAGGGCAAACTTTTAAGAGGTATACAAATTGTTCGTATTTTACATTTGAAACTAAAGAACCATTTAGTTGCAGCAATCCTTTTCCTTTGTAACTCATGAATTTGAATGAAAGACAAACTATAACAGGGGCAGATTGGCTTTATTATTGAAATATTCCATTGATGCTAAGTTCAATTGATATTACTACGCAGAAAGCTGTCCTACTTCAATTTCTTCTTTATATATGTATAAAATGAAAAAAGATCCAAAGAAAGAAAATAGTTATTTGAAATAGTTCACCACAAGGGTATGGGCAGTTATTTGTTGGAAAATTAACCAGCCAACATCACTAATGGGGAATTTGGTCGGCAGGAATTCGGTCAATGGTGCATAGATTACTGGTGAATGAAGGATCAGTCGGCCTATACCACACAATATGGTCAGGAACAACAGCATTTTATGAACATGGGCGCATTCGTAACAAGATAGTTGGTGAGCCGTTATGGAGTAACCCTTCAAGCTCTAAATGTCCTAGCCATCTCAGGCGACTGATGCGCAGTTTTTAATTCCGAAAATTTATTTAATTTATTCAGATAATTAAAAATACAAGTTTATTCATCTAAATCTATATAGTCCCCTTCTAAGTAATCCCCATCGACTGCAACACACTTATGCCAGCGCTTGATCCAATTCTCGAAACATTTTTTATATTCGGCTTTCCGTATGTCCATCAGTGCTTCCTGCGATTTTTCCATTACTTCCTGTCGGCTGCTGAAACACGTTCCTCGTAGAGGTTTTTTTAACTCGATTGAACAGAAAGTAGTCACAGGGAGCCAAATTAGGTGAATTCGGTGGCTGTTGGATGGTATTTTTTGCATTTTTCGTCAAAGAATTACGAATAATGATAGCAATGTGCGACGGTGCGTTATCATGGTGCAAAATCCACCAGTTTTTTGCCCACGATTCTGGTCTCTTTCGGCGAATTGCCTCACGCAAACGTCTCATTACACCCAAATAATACTCTTTGTTTACTGTCTGGCCTTCTGGCAAAAATTCATGATGCACTACACCGTTGTAATCCATGAAAACCGTGAGCATTGCCTTCTTTTTTGACTGAAATCGACGTGGTTTTTTGGTCTCTTCTCATTTGGTGAACGCCATTCACTTGCCTGATGTCTGAATTCCGTGTTGCACTCATAAACCCACGTCTCGTCTCCAGTAATGATCCTTTTGATGAAATTGAGGTCTTTTGACACCAACTTTGCTGCCACACGACGGAAACCCAAATCATTAACCAAAATGATGTCTTGGACGGATCCATAGGCAATGTTCAAGTCCTCCGCTATCTCTCTGATGGTTAATTAGCGGTTATTGACCAATATTTCTTTTACTTTATCAATGTTTTCGTCGGTTTTCGATGTCGATGGTCTGCCACTGCGTTCATCATCTTCGATTGATTCACGAGCACTTTTGAACCGCTCGTGCCACTGGTAAACGACCGTTTTCTGTAGAGAATCGTTGCTGAAATACTTTTCCAACATTCGCACACCATTAAATCCGTTTTTTACGCAAAATTTAATACAAGTTCGTTGTTGCAAATTGAAATCCATTTCTAAAATTGTAAAAAATCGCCAACACACACCGAGTTAGATGTATTCTTGGCTACGTAACTTTTGCAAATGTCAAGCTATAACGCTAAGATTTAGAGACAATGTCAACAACAGATTTGCCAACTGTTTAGTTCTGTTTACAAAAACAAACAGAACTCAAATCGGAGCAATGGGAGTGCCACGGTTATTCCGGGAACTTTTTGATGGTGGTATGTCGTTGCATAGCTAGTAAGTTTGTCATCCGTCAACGCAAATCGGACCGAATATTTTTCCAAGCATTTTGCTCTCGAAAAGATTGAGGATATCTTCATCGGTTTTCGATAGAGTCCATGTTTCGGCGCTATAAAGTAGGCCTGGAATGATCGAGGTCTTCTATAGAGTAACTTTAATTGTTCGGACTTACTACTCAATTGCCTTCTTAACCCAAGGAAACAGCGATTGACAATAGTGATTCTTCGTTTTATTTCTGCGGAGATGTTATTGGTAGAATTTATAGCATAGGCAAGGTAGACCAAGTCCCTTACTAGAATACCTCAAAGTTACAGCTGTAGACCGTGATAATTCATCGATGTTGTGTGTTCCTTCCCGTTAACAGCATAGACATACTTGGTTTTGCTCTAATTTACACGAAACCCCATTTTGGCAGTTTCCATTTTACTACATTTTAGCGGCAACAGGCCGCTGGGTTCTGCCAATTATGTTAATATCATCAGCGTACGCTAGTAGTTGCAGAGATTTTTGAAGTACTGTCCCTCAAGTGTTCGCTTGTGAGTTCCTCAATTCTTTCAAGTACGATATTAAAGAGGCCACATGACCGCGCGACACCTTGTCTTAAACCTTTTCTAACAAAGGTCTCGGTTAAACCGTTGCTGATCTTGACGGAGCATCGAGCGTTCTCTGCCATCATTTTGCACAGAAAGACGAGCTTGGTAGGGATGCCAAAAATATACATAACTCTATATAGCTCATCTCTATAAATTCTGTCATATGCGGCCTTAAAATCAATGAAAAGATGGTGGATATCGATTTGGATTTCTTGGGTTTTTGCCTGGATCTGCCGGAGTGTGAAGACTCGGTCGATTGTGGACTTTCTTAGTCTGAAACCGCACTGATAGGGTCCAATCAGGTTGTTGACGAAGCGTTTTAGACGTTTACACAATATGACAGATGAGATTTTATATACGATTTTGAGGAGACTTATGCCTCTATAGTTGACGCAATTGGTGGACGGAAGTTTTGGGTAACATCATCTAAGTTGGATGGTCTATTCTGCCCTTCGGCAAGATGTTGCACTTCTTCGCCGTTGCACAGTTATAGAGAAAAAGTTTTTCAATAATCTCAGCGCCGACTACGTTTCTACTACAAGGTTTCCTTCTTCATCTCTACAAGCTTCTGTACAGGTCTTCTTGCCTTGACACATTCTTTTTACCTGTTGGTAAGACTTCCATACATTATTCCTGGATTACAACCTCTCAATATCTTGGATCGCGCGCTTCTCGTGCTCTTGAAGCCGATGTTCTTCCCGTCTCTTTTGCTCCTAGAGCTCAAGACCTACTTTTGTCCTTCGTTGCAGCGCCGCTTTGTACGCTTCTTATTTAGCTGCATGTGGTTGTAGGCATTCTTCATCAAACCAAGGATGTATTGGTGGTGATCGGGTGAAACCCAGCACATCAGTTGCTGCGTTTCTGATGGCATGTTGGCAGCGTTGCCACTGGTTTTCGGTATTTGATTCTGGTGGCATAGGAGTTGTTGAGAGATTTCGGGATACGCAATCGGCGAAGATTCTCGCGGTCTCTTGCGATTGCAACTTTTCTGTGCAATATTCTCTCTCAGTAGTTGTTCTTTGTTGTAACATGGAGACATTTCATACGTCTATCGCAATGTGATCAATTTGATTTAACGCTGCATGATCCGGAGACTGCCATGCCCCATTGTGTATATTGAGATGACAAAACCATGTGCTTACTATTTCGTCCTGATAGAAAGTCAATAAGCCTAAATCCGTTGTCAGACGTGGTGTCGTAAAGGCTATGCTTACCAAATATCTTATCAAAAGATGTTCTCCTATCCTTTCGCTTAGCACGATTTGAATGCTATACTTCGGACATTGCTCATATGACTTATCGAGGAGCTTGTAGAAGCATTCTTTGGTGGCGTCGTCTTTTATAGATGCATGGACGCATATTAGGCTTAACATATGTTATTGAATTTAGTCTTGATGCTGATTGTTATAAGATGCTCGGAAGTTCAAGATTTCTAGTCTAAGTTTGCAAGGGTCATCAACAGTGAATCCGTTTTTTATCGGAAGCCATTAATTGGTTCATCACATCGTTTTAATCTCTTCCATACAGAGCTGTGAGCCCTTGTCATTTTAGCCTGCATGAGTAAGTGTTTACTCATTCTCAGTTACCGAGGACCACCACTGGGAGGTAAAGCATGTACTTCGCTGCGAACTTGATTGCTGCGCTGCTGGCCCAATCCAAGTTATGAGACAGTCAGGAGTTTCCTGATTAATCGGCGCGCATGCAATGGTCAGCCTTTTTTCGCTTCTAGGACATACCCCTCCATGAGCCTGACGAAATCCTAATATGTAAACCTTATGGGCCTGACCTTCGATTACGTCGGAGTTGCCTAAAAGGAGTGCTCTGTCTTGGTTATGCACTTATAAATAATAGAATGTATTCTCAATGCACGACGGTAAATAGTTGACGAAGATCCATGTGATGGGTTGAAATATCCATTGCAAAAGGGGAGCGGAAGTGGAGAACTGTAAATAAGTCAGATTGACAACGATAATTTAAAAAATGTCATTTGAAAAAAGCTATGATTCCTGGGGACAGTTACCGCACTCATATTTAACCATATTGGCTAATAGGAGAAGATGAATCCTTGTAGCATGCGAGTGCAAATCTCGAGGATTATCCAGGTCCGCAAGAAACGCATTTTTAAAACTTTCTAATTGTTGCTTGTTAAGGAGCTAAAGACCTCCAACCCCACATGCACAAGATTGTTACAATAGAAAAATTTTCGTTATAAATTATAACTCCGATTTTATTCAAAAAAAAACTTTTGGATGACAACTTGTAATATACTACATATAAGCTACCTTAATTCATTTTAGTCGAATTAGAAACTTTTTGTGTCCCAAATAGTTTGATTGTGTAGAAGCTGATTTGTATATTACACGAGCTTAATAGGGCCGAGTTATAGAAATATTTATTTACTCCTATAGGAAACTAATTATCCATTTGATGCAATGTAACCTAAATTGAACTCAATTTTTTCTTCGCTATTGACTGAATTTGTTTGTTTGTTCCATGACAAATTATGGGCGTTATATGATTTTTTTTTTGAGCAAGCTTTTCTTGAGATTTTTATGAAGTTCGTGTGTTGCTTAGATTTATCTTTTATTTCATTTAGAATAGGAAACCCATTCCTTGTAATTGACATTATTTTACCCCTCAATAATTGCTTTACCATTTGTATATTGAATTTACTTGATCTGATTTTTTAATAAGAAAGGGTAAACTCGGAAGTTTTTGGAGGTATTTAGATTCTATTATTCAATCAACATGTCTATGTAGGTCTCTTCCTCCTGCCCAATTTCATAAAACAAATTCATAAAAAATCAATAAAATAATAGATTTAATGTTAGTAGAACAATGTCAATCGATTTAAGGCCTCTTGTCTGTAACTACTTCCACCATTGCATGTCACCATGAAACACGATCTCGGTATTAATATCTCGAGAAGGGAACTTCATTATTTTCGTAGTGCTCCTCGCAGTTCCAACTCGATCCAATATAACACTCAATCAAGTCGCAGACAATTCCTTACTCGTACATACTTATATTAAAATACTCGTACGAGTATGTATGTATATATTCGCGTCCTTGAAATAAGGAAATCGCTCCAAGTTTTAGGGTAAGTAACCCCGGGAAAAGTCGACGACGAATAAAGCTATGAAGGGCATTGTCTATTTGCATGAATTTTATTTATGGTATGGCGGTAATGCCTACTACCTTGCTTTGCTTTTATTTCATTATTTTAATTTGCAATCGATAAATTTGATAAATCGCAGAAAAGCCAATGTTAAGTACACGCCGTAGTGCACCAGCAGTTAGCTTCAAGTTAATACTATACATACTCGTATAATACTTTTGCAGCATAATCGTTTTTTTTTTTTTTTTATTTTTTTTTTCTCTTATGATTACCTATTATTGGCATTTAACTTTGAATTATTTTTGTTTGTATCTTTTAGGTACGAAGAAAATGGAATACAAGACCAGGCAATGGCACGAGAAATGCTTCTGTTGTTGTGTCTGTAAGACTCCCATTGGCACCAAATCATTTATACCACGAGAACAGGAGATTTACTGTGCCGGTTGCTATGAGGAGAAATTCGCAACCAGATGCATTAAGTGCAGCAAAGTGAGTACATAGCAATGGATAGCATCTATGGAATAGTGTCTAATTTTTCTTATTTAATTTTAAGGTCATTACTGCTGGCGGTGTGACTTACAAGAATGAACCATGGCATCGTGAGTGCTTTACCTGCACTAATTGTAATATCACTTTGGCCGGGCAACGATTTACTAGTCGTGACGAGAAACCATATTGTGCCGACTGCTTTGGCGAACTGTTTGCTAAAAGATGCACTGCATGTGCGAAGCCTATTACAGGTAAATTTTATTTTAAACGTGTTTTCTTACTTCTGATATAGTATATTTACTTTGGAGAGAACAACCAAAGAATTCTGCAAGTTATAATAACTGTCTACAAATTTTTATATAGATTTACCTCATTAGGTATATTTTAAATGTCATATGAACATCTACAATAGAAAGTAGGACACTTGAAAGTATTTGAGCGATGGCACTCAGTCATCACGATAAGGTGATCCCAAAGCCTTAGAATCTACACCATTTGTAATTCATCTTTCTGAAAACCCTAGATCGACTAATTGATATCCATATAGGATCCATTGCAGAACTGATCCACGAATTTTGTCTACTGCTCAACATGCCTATTGTAAATGAAAGTCGGCGGAAACGGCTCTACATTCACCGACTAGCCACATCGAACGAACCTTATGTTATAGAGAGTTCACAATAGTCGCGTTCCTGGACATATAAGATGCCTTTAGAAACGTCAACACATCCGCAATCACGACTGCGCAGTCAACTCTGAATGCAGACGACTCACTTGGGGAGATGACTCAAGCTGGGTGTGGTTTCTGCTAAAAAATGTGTCAGCAGAAGTACGCCGCAAAGGGATGTCCTTTCATGCGACCGTACCAGCTAGTTTTTCCCGATACAACGAACATATGAGTCTTATTTTTGACATTAAACTAAATTGGACACATAATATTCAAGAAAGTGAAAATAAAGCTACAGTAGCTTTATTCTCTTACAGAAAAGCCATTGCGAACGAATTCGGCCTTCAACCTTGCATTATAAGATCGATACTGACCTACGAAGTGGTTGTCTGGTGGACGGCCTTAGACAATGCAATCAACTGCAGTAAACTAAGCAAAGTCCAAAAGACAGCGTATCAGTGCATAAACGGAGCCTTAAGTACTACTCCCTCTCTGCTAACGCAGGTATTCGTCTTAAAGCGACAACACAGTGGACAAATATATCTATTTGGCCACTCTAATATTCTTAACACACTAGGAATACTTCCAGAGAACATCAGCTACATTATGCCCCAACATTGGTTGGCAAAGACTGTCATGTAAGCATCCCCTCTATATTTTTCTGGAAGAAAGATACTTTCATGGACGACAAGTCAATCCATTTCTATACGGATGGATTCAGGACTGATAACAATTAGATTAGCGATTACAGAAGTCCTGTCCTGGCTGAAGAAAACCATGATATCTGCAAGAGATCTGCAAGCCACCCTTGATTGCCGATCATCTCTCAGAGTGATGGCAGAGCAGTTCAATATTCATTTATTTTGGATTCCGGGCCGCAGAGACATTCCAGGAAATTTCGTAGTCCAAAATTTGAACTACTCTACCTGTTGTACGGGACAAGGGTAGCATCGGTATACCAATCTCTACGTGGAAATTTATACTAGAGCTGGATGCTAATAGTAGAACAAACCTTAGATGGGCATGTCTAGCGGCCAAACAAATCTGGCGAAAGCTGGATTTGAATCGCTCTTGACCCTTCGAAATAGGAAACATCTCAGCGCTATCATAGGTGTCAGCAGCGGCCACTGTCTTATAGTCAAACATGCAAAAAGGTTTGGCGTTTTTACAAACGACTTCTGCAGAAGTTACATGGACGAGGAGGAGAAGGAGACAATCTTCCACCTACTCTGTACATGCCCAGAGTTGTCGCAGAAAAGAAAACTCCACTTAGGAGCTTTCTTCTACAATGACTTTAACGACCTAAACTATATAGACGTGAACAGTCTTCAATGCTTTGTCAGATGCTCAAATTGGTTCCAAGAGTAGGAGGATTGCAGATCCACGTGGCATCATAAAGGTCCAACAATAGGCCTAAGTATGTAGGTTTTTCCAACAGCCGCTCTTACCTAACCTAACCATGACTATTGATTTAGAAGATCTCATTGCCCGAATATAAGGGCATTGTGCTTTATGCGGAATCGTAGAACCAAGAGTTTCTACCTTTGACAAAGCAGCTTTTGTCCTCATTGCTACTCGCCACACTGCTTCGGTCTTCCATGTCGTCTCGAACCTGGCACTCTAAAATTCTGTTGGAACATTGCTGTCCATGTCAAAGACACCGACGTGTTTAATTTTGTTTGATGTGGATTTTTCCTTTACATATACGAGGGTGGTCTGAAAAGTTTCCGACCGAACAATAATACAAGACATTTTTTCTCAAATTTTTTTTTATTTTTCTACATAGTCTCCTTGTAACTCTACACACTTATTTCCATCTTTCTAACCCGCCCAAATAGTACTTGGCGTTTTTCTTTGCAAAATAATTGTCCACGAAGGTGATTGCCTCCTCATTTGACGAAAATCTCTGTCCTCCGAGCGCAGTTTTTAGATGAGGGAACAAAAAGAAGTCGCTTGGGGCTAGATCTGGTGAATTTTTGTTTCGGGCGTATAATGGTGTATCCAAGTTTCATCTACAGTAATCAATCGGCGCCAAAACTCAGATTTATGTTTTTTTTTTTTTATAATTTACGCGAAAGTTTTTGTGATGTAGTGGTTTGAAACTCAGGTGTGTTTGGTTTCGATATTGACTCTCCAGGGGTGGGAGTCCGAATAGGACGGAGAGATTTTCTTCACTCGGAATGGTGAGGTTGTGAATTTTAACGGTTGTTTTGTGTTTGACAACCCTACAACAGCCAGTGTCAGTGTTATGCCTTCACACGCAGTTTTTCTGACTGAGTTCCAATTACACAAATGAGAGCTTGTCGTGGCTAGGATTCGAACCTTGACCCTCCGAGTGAGAAGCGATTGCTAGTACCACTACACCACGGCCACCCCATTCCGCCTAAACTGCGCCAACAGAGCGTTGTAAATGTTCATTAGAACCCGTTTTTGGTCTAACGTAAGCAAACGCGGCACCCAACGCGCGGACAGCTTTCTTATGATTAAATCTTGATTTAATATGTAAGAAACACGTTCTTTGGACATTTTCATAACCTCTACTATCTCTCTCACTTTAATTCGGCGGTAGTCTAACACAATTTGGTGAACTTTAGCAATGCTATCGTCAGTGATTGCAGTTTTTGGACGTCCCGAACGTTCATCATCTCCCAAGCTCTTACGGCCACGTTTAAATTCAGCTGCTCAAAATTTCACTGTGGTAAATGATGGTGCAGAGTCCCCATACACAGAGTCCAACTCATTTTTGATTTGCGTAGGCGTATTGCATTTCAAAAACTAGAATTTAATAACAGCTCGATACTCAATTTTTTCCATTTTCACAAAAAACTCTCAAACGACTGTCAACTAAAAACTGCAGGTCCAAAATGACTGAAACTTCGGTAAGTAACTGTCAAAATATTTACAACTAGCATTAACTGGCTTTTTTTTTATTGACGAGTGCCGCTATCTTTATGTTGCGGTCGGAAAAATTTCGGAAAATCCTCGTATCGCAAGGACACTAGCAAAAAGATATTTAAAAAAAAAAACACGTTGAACTTTGTCCAAGCCGATTCTTTTAAAAATTGCGCGGCAGAATCCTTAGGCCTCAGTGCAAATAAAAAAAAGGAAAAGAATTAACAACGACACAACCTTTGTGACACGAACATTTGAAAATAATCGACTAGATAAATGCAATACAATACAACTCGTCCTTCAATTCAAATTAAAACTTTATTGGTTTGAGTCTTGATTGGGAATGAATTCACTCGTTGTTGTTCGCCCAAACGAAATCTCTCCGTCCAGCTGTTTTTGCTGCGAAACCTCTACGGCCAGCTGTTTCTGCTGCGAAACCTCTACGGCCAGCTGTTTCTGCTGCGAAACTTCTACGGTCAGCTGTCTCGGATGTTGGCTTAGTTGGCCTGGTCATTGAACTCTCCAATGATTTTCCGTCAATGCCTGCGAAAAAGAGTTCTCTAACGCTCCGTGTATGTGTGACCCACGACGCAATGCACGCACACCAACATGAACTGCGTAGAATGCAGATCAGTGGGAGGCGCTTATGACAGCAAACATAGTATTTTTTTTACATTAAGTTTTGTCTTCGTCACTCCCACTGAATGCATGCTGGTTTTATGTTTTTTTATGTTCTCCCAATTTTGGCACGGGAATGCAGTGGTGGTTTTCCGTCGGCTTGTTGCATTTTGAGGTAATCTATTTTGCCGATGGAAAAGGCATTGCGCTGCCTTGAGGACGGGATGTTTTCATGTTGCTTTTGCAACAAGTAAGTAGGTCTGTATTCCCCCGAAGGATTGTTGTTTTGTGATGTTTAGAAATTTTCATATAGGGTATTAACCAGTTTGACTTTTATTAACACGTGAAGAACCACTTTCACATTAGTGTTAGAGAACTGTTTTTTCAGTCTTAAAAGACCAACCCGACAGAGGAAAATCGAAAAGAGTTCAAACCACCCAGGAATGACTGCAACGCTTTTCTGAAGCGCATGAAATTCATGTACGTCCAGGAGCTGAGGCAAAAAATACTGGAATGTCCCAAATGTCGTAAAGATTTTCAGTCGCTCATCAAAAGCATAAGAAATTCTGCCTCATCCTCCATTCCAACGCGCACTTTCAATGACATTCAGTCCGTCAGCTTTTACACAAAACCAACCAACCACCTACAGTAGAACGTGTCGAGCATTTTATAGGAAGGATCCACTTGCGTGCCCGTGTAGTTTCAAGAGTACTCAAAGATCTCTATATATGCAAAGCCCCTGGTCCAGATGGTATAACTCCCCTTCTTTTGAAGAGATATTCTTCCACGCTGGCAAAATAACTACATAAGCTTTTTAATCAAACCTACTCTTTAGGACACTTTTCAAGCAGATGGAAACCAGCATTTGGCTCCGTTCTGTCTGCGGCAGACATTAATTTTCATCAATGATCTCTTGTCTGCTCCAATATTTCTTGATGTCTGCTTTTCACATTCGTTTCCAGACTCATATCCTTGCTCTTCTTCTGTAGAACGGGAACGGTAGGGTATGTTAAGTTCATTAAATTGGGAACCACGAACATAGTAGAATTTAATGTTTTCAAAACGCAATGCTTGTTGCTGTCGTTAAGAGCTTAGGCCACACTAGAGGCCGTAAAAATAGGTTTTTTTGTGATTTTTTTTCTCAGGAAAAATACAAAATAAATCGGGTTTTCAAAGGTAGAAGTTTATTGTACATATATTTGACTGTAAAAATAATTTTTATAGAATAATTTATTTAAAAATGGCGGCTGTGCAGCGTTTCTCAGATGACCTCTCTTTTTTGTAAGGGTCTACGGCCGTACCAACAGCTCCTGTAAATTTTGAATTATGATTAGTCATTTAATTTTTTTTATTGTACATACATAACAACAGCTAGAGAATTAAGTAGGATTTTTTTGATATATTAATTTTTAGCCGAATGGCGCACTTCCAAAATCAAACTTGCAAAATCCGCAGAAAAATCGCCAGAAAATTGTTAATCACAAATGCGATATAAAAAAAAAAACCTACGTACATATTTAGACAACTTTTAAAGATCTAGTTAAAATTGGAAGTGAATTGGTTGAAAATTGTTCAAGATATAGGTGCGAGCAACCAAATTGAAAAATGCAGTTTTGAGATAAACGCGTTTAAAATGTTAAATTAAGCTCGCTGCCTACTTGGCGGCCTTGTACTATACCTTAAAAAACAAGTACTTCGGCCATAATCTTTTGGGATATCATTTTTGATGTCCTAAGGGACCATTTTAGAAAATCCTAGAGTTGCCAAACCCCAAAGCGAAATTGAAGCTCCAAGCCATTATCCACTTTCATCGTCGAAACCAAAAAACTTTGCTTTCTTGGTATTTGTATCAATGACAACCTACGTTGGAATGATCACATATTCGATATTGCCAATGCCAATGCAGCGAAATGTTTAGGTTCACTGAAACGATGTAAGAAATAGTTTACCCCGTCTGATCTGCCCACAAAATATGAGGCAGTTATCCGTTCAAGATTTTAGCGCCCACATCTGATCAGGTGGCCGTAATTCCTCGTTGCGCTTGCCAGATAGGATTCAAATATTTCATTCATAGGTGACTCCAATATAGTCATTTGACACCCTTGAACACCGACGGAATGTGACTTGCGCCACCTTGTTCTTTCGATATACTCACCACCATTGTTCTATGGAAATTGTTGGTAGCATTCCGCCCCCTCAAACCTTCAGCTGTAACACCCGTCTCGAGTTTACTCTCAAAACGACTTTCGAACGTACTCTGAGGTATGGCTTAGAAAAGATCTTAAGCCGTAGAATTCGCTTATGGAATGCGCTGCCGAGCTCTTTAGTACCTAGTCATTATAACCAGAAAACATTTAAAACCACCAACATATGTACATCGGTATCTCTCTTTCTTTCCTCCTTAATTTTTCTTTGCCCGCACTATGTGTAAATATTTTAAAGGTACACAAAATCCCTTGAACACGCGTTTATTATAAAAAAAAATCATCATAATACTAGATGGAGTGAAAAGTAACCACCTTGGCAATGAAAATTATTTTTTTTTTAAATGTTTTTTTTATTTTATTCAATATAGTCCCCTTTTAGTTTGATACACTTATTCCAACGATTTTCCAACTGCTTGATTCCGAAAAGTAATTTTCCGGAAGGTCTGCAAAATACTGCTCCGTGGCGTCGATGATTTCCTCGCGTGAGCTGAATTTTTATTGATGAGCCATCTTTTGGGGTTTGGGAAGAGATAATAGTCCGAGGGATCCAAATCCGGTTACCAATCGACGCCAAAAGTCCGCCCGATTCCGCATCAGCAAGTCCAAACACTCTTTCGAAGTGTTTTTGGTCAAAAGTGAGCATTCGCGGCACCCAGCGGCAGGATAACTTTTTCATATGCAGAATATTGCCCAAAATATAACGTGTGCGCTCAGTACTAATCTTTGTGGTATCTGCTAGCTGGCGCACCTTCACTTTCCAGTCAGCCAACACCATTTCATGTATTTTTTTGACATTGTACTCTGTAACCGCATCAAAGGGCCTGCCGCGAAACCACAAAACTCTCGAAACCAATATTTGACGGTGTAATCTGAGGGAGCATTAGCCCCATAATATTTATCCAACTTTTCTTTTGTTTCTTCGCCGTTTTGCCTCTCAAAAAATAATGTTTTATGAGAGAACGAAAATCGTTTTTGTCCATACTCAACATGATGCCAAACACGTCAACAACAATCAGCTGTCAAAACAAAACTGAAGACAGTATCGCACTGAAATTTGGCATGTCTGCCTAAATATGAACAGACTTCGAGGCACCATAACCTTTTTTGCAGTAGCAGCGCATTCTGGCTGTCAAGGAGGTTACTTTTACCTAGTACATATTTGAATTTATTTAACTTCAAACCTGTTAATTTAGTTATTTAGCAGATACTGCTCTAATTAAAAAAAAAAACATTAAAACCGAACATTTACCATATTCACTTATTTTATACTAGTAATTCCATTTTTGAAATGTTACTACAACTATTTCGATTTACTTAATTGCTTTCAGGTATTGGTGGCACACGCTTTATTTCGTTTGAAGATCGCCATTGGCATCACGATTGCTTTATTTGTGCCAGCTGCAAAACATCCCTTGTTGGACGTGGCTTTATCACCGATGGACCTGACATCATCTGTCCAGAATGCGCTAAACAAAAGCTTATCTAAGCTTTAGATACTACAGCAACAATGTAATTGCACTAAAACAAAACAACACACTATATTTTTGCAAATTCAGACTCAAGTCCAATAACCCTTTAGTGTTATTTATTACAACAATTAAATAAATAAAAAAATAAAAACCATTGAAATAATTTTGCACCAGCATCAGCAAAAAGATTTAATATTTTTATTGTATTAAAAAATAAATTCAATTTTTAAATGTTGCTGTCTTACAATTTCGATTCTTCTTCTCAAATTATTTAGTAAAAATCATTTTTTTTCTCTGTCTTAAACTTTATTTTATATAATTTTTTACTATTTTAATTTTTTTTTTATTTAAGTTTAACTTGTTTCTAATATTCGAAATTATGAAAATCTAATATATAATATATTATATAAATGTATTTATAATATTCACCAATTTACCATCGCTTTAAAATAAATATAAAAAAAAAACAACAAATTAAATACGAAATATATATAATTGCCAATGTATTTACAAAATCTTACAAAAAAAAATACACAAAATCGAAATACAAATAGATAAATTTATATTTCCACTTAAAACAAAAAAAAAATATTAAGAAGGTACGCTGTATTTTTGTTAATAGTATATACAAATTCAATTATGAGATGTTCACCTTTTAGTAATGGAAAAAAAAAAGAAAACAATTAATATATTATACACTCGTGAAATGTATAATTAATAAAAGTACACGGAAAAATTATTAAAAAAAAAAAAATTAATAAATAAAAGAAATCACCTTTCTTAGGTCTGTCGTTATAACGTAGATGTTAAACTTTGTGCCTGTAATCTGTATGTACGTTGCATTTCTTATTTTGTTATGAAAGTCATGATTTTATTTTAATCTTTTTTTAACTTGCTTAGAAAACATTATTCCTGGATGTAGGTTACTAATTTTTTTTTTTAATTAATTTTATTTAAACTTAAAATTTATAATTTTATAATTTTTTATTATCTTATCCTCGTACTATGACAATTTACTGAAACTATCATATTTTATTATAATCCTCTTGATTTTAAAAAGTCTTAATATTTTAAATAAAAGTTATATTTAAAAAAAAAAATCTAGTTTCTCCTTGAGGACATGATGCGTTGTTTCATTTTCCAAACGTTATGAAATTGGTACCTTGGACCTGTAAGCTAGGGGTTATTTCAGGTGGCTAGATTTTCTGCTTCCTGCCAAAAGGACATGCAATAAACGCTTGGCGCCGTTTTAATTTTAAGATCACTACTGATGACACCAATAACATTTTTTTCTAAAGAGTGTAAGTCATTGAAGTTTGCTTTTGAAGTTTGGCAAATCAATGATTTTATTTAATTACAATACACCCAACTCTGTTTTTACACGGTAGATGCGTTCCTCAGCAAACCGTGTAAAAAAATATAGTATATGCTACATATGGTATTTTCGGGAATATGTTTCGCAACTTTAAAAAATCGTGTAAAATGAAAAAAATTGTAAATATTTGACTTCAAAACCGTGCAAAAGAGAATAATAAAACGTATATTATACTATATGTATATTTAGAAAAAAAAAGCAATTCATTTTTATTTCGAAAAAAAATATTAATTTACTACACATCAAAATTCAAATCTATACGTATACAATAAAAATGTAAATTAAAATTAAAGACTTCGCAAGTGGTATTAATCGCTACTTCATAAGCATGGACGTTTATTGCACACTGGGGTGCCAGCACGTAACTTGATACAATCGAGAAATGTCAATCGTCGGTCAACTCAAAACAAATTACTTTTAGCAGCACGAAATTTGAGACGAGTTTCATTGTGACTTCCGTTTAAAAATGTCATTGTGAACTATAAAGCGAAATGTCAAATGGCTATCTTCAAAATAAAGTCGTTCATTAACGTTAAAAATGATATTTTTTGATTCGGAAAGTGAAGATGAGGAAGTACTTAATGCCAAAACTAAAAGAAGATACCTTAGGGATAATAGCAATCCACTAGAATTGTGTGAAAATGAGAAAGTATTCATATATTTATACAAAGAAAAAGAATAGCATCGAAAACAAAACCATTTGTTTTTTAGTTTTGTACAGCAGTTTAGAGTGAATAAGGAATGTTTCCTGATGATACTAAGCTGCTTAAATCTCACAGACAGCGTTAGAAGCACATCGGTTCCACCAGTTCTCCAGCTTTGCGCAACTTTAAGTCTGTTAGCCAGTGGGAGTTACAAACGAATGTCGGAATCCCCTGGCTAAATCGTGGTGACAACTCATAAATTGGATCAAAATCTCCGTCTGTTTTTTATTTATCGATATATTATTTTGTTTTTCCATTTTTTATCTAAAAAAAAAACACTGCTAACGATAACTATTTTCTGTCGAGTGAAAACTTTTGTTTCAAATGTCATTTTCAAATTTGTGTGCTGCCAAATCTGACGATACAATCGAGGACACTCGATTGAAACAAAATAAGTGCTGCCAGTGCTCGATTGTATCGACAAAACTCGATTGTATCAAGTTGCGTACTGCCCTGAGCTAAAAATGTTACCATCAGTGAACGAGTTTGAAGCAACCGCCGTTTACTTTGACTTCTCCGCTGTAATAAAATCCGTCATTAAACATTGTTTTCCGGCTTCTCCAGCTGCTTAAATAATTCTTGATATCCAGCTACACAAGACTTTAAATTTCGTTGAAATTTTAATGCACGCTCCATATCAGGATCATGAGTAAGGAAATAATGTTCCAAGCTTACAGCAAACTTCAAACTTCCTTCGCGTATTTATCAGCCGTTAACAGCTGACATTTATCTTCAACTTACTCGTAGTTATAATTCAGTGTATACCATAGAGCTGATTTTTGTATTACACAACTTTCACTTTTAACGCATGATGGCCAAATTTTCTTCCAACAAGCATTTAAAGTAAACTGGCGCAGTTGTTTAATAGCGTAAGAAGCATGTGTAATACACTCCATAATTGTGAAGTTTTTCCGTGCTTCCAAAACCGTTAGATTATTTTCTTCTATAGAGTCTAAAATGTACTTAAACGCTTGTTTTATGTAGTACATTTTGAATGCTAATATAATCCCCTAATCAAGTGGCTGAATCAGCGAAGTGGTATTAGGCGGCAAAAATAGCAAGTGAATATTTGGATGATCAAGCACTGGGTGGCTAGGCGCGTTGTCAATGAGCAAAAGTATTTTGAAGTCGAATCCTTTTTCTTCCATATACTATATTTGCGGACATCATAAATAAAGCAATTGTTGAACCGATTTGTAAACAAATCTGCCGTCATCTAAGCCTTTCTATTCGCCATCAAATAAACTGGACGTTGTGTAATGTTTTTACCTTTCAAAGCTCGAGGCTTAAGGGATTTGTTAATTAGTAGAGGCTTTAACATTTTATCACCAGATGCGTTGCTACAAAATAAAAACGTTACTCGATCTTTGGCCGTCTTAAAGCCACTAGCTGACTTTTCCGGTTTTGCTATATAGGTTCTTCCAGGCATTTTTTCCAGAATAAACCCGTTTCGTCGGCATTAAAAATTTGATCTGGAGTATATCCGCCCATTTCAATAACTTTTTTCAGTTTATCCGGAAAACTTTTTGCAGCGTTTTCATCGGCTGATACTACTTCACCTTTTAGTTTTATATTGTGAAATGCATGCCTTTTTAAAAAAAAACCGTCATCGATCCCTCACTCGCATTGCGTTGGCTGACGACTTGTTGATGGTTCCAAATCATGCAGATGGTTGTACAATCTAAGAACTTTCTCTTTTATAATTCTCCCACTAACTGGTATTCTTTTTTTCTGAAAATCTTCCATCCATAACACCAGAAGTTTTTCGGTTTTTTCTTTTACGGGATTTCTACAATAAGATGATATTTTCGAACTGAGTTTTGATCCAGTAATTACTGATTGTCGAATGGAATTCTCATTTTTTCGTCTTGATCTTATAGTCGCTTCACCAAAATTAAAGGCTTTACCAACAGATGTGGCACCTTCACCTCTCTTTAATCTGTCTAAGATTTGTACTTTGAATTCTAACGATATTGCCTGTCTCTTCGAAATATTCCGTTCTTTCTTAGACATTATGTTTGTAAGGTTACTATGAAACACTGTAAACAACTTACACTTCGTACACTTCTAACACAAAATAGAAACTGACATTCGAACTGTTCCGATTAAACAGATGTTCATAAACACACACGGATAAATTACCGTTAAGATTTTTGATGTGTATACTGAATTGAATTTTGCTGATTTTTTTTTTGTTTTTTTTTATAATTTGCGCGCTCTGAAGGGATTTATTCGTAAGTACCCTTAAAATGTTTGCACACAACGCGGCGAATTAAAATCTGGGAGGATGGAAAGAGAGGTACCGGTGAAGGTTGGTTTTAAATGTTTGAAGGTTATAATGACTAGGAAATAAAGAGCTAGGCAGGGCATTCCATGAGCGAGCTGTACGGCTTAGGAATGAATCACGATATTTTAGAGTACGTCCGAAAGTGGGCTTGAGGGTAAACTGATGAGTATTCATAGCGAGACTGGTGGTGGAAATAGCGATAAAACAGAGTGAGACACGAGACATTACGTCGGTGTTCGAGGGTGTCCATTGTTTGGGTAATATTAGTATCACCTATGAGTTTTATCGCACGGTTTTAGATCCTATCTAGCAGATGCAGAGATGTTATGGCCGCACTCGACCAGATGTGATCATTGTACTCCAATTTCGGGTGCCTTATATATTGAAGCCAGATCAGAGGGGGTAAAGTATTTCTTACATCGCTTGAGGAAACCTAGACAATTCGCAGCATTTTTGACGACACCGAATATGTGGTCATTCCAACGTAAGTTGTCATTGACACACTTACCGAGAATAGAAAGTTTATCGGTTTCGACGATGAAAGTGCCATCCATGGATAATGGCTTGGTGTTTAAATTTCGCTTTAACGACAGCAGACAGCATTGTGTTTTGGAAGCATTAAATTCCACTCTGTTGATAGTTCCCCAATTGGTTATGCTGTTGATATCGGAATTTAATGAGCTTAACATACGCTGCCATTCCCGTTCTACAGCCGAAGAGCAAGGACGTGAGTCCGGGAATGAATATGAAAAGCAGAGAGTACTGTCGTCAGCAAAGGAGTATATTGGATTAGAGGTAGCAGACAAGAGATCGTTGATGAAAATTAAAAAGAGTGTCGGAGACAGAACGGAGCCTTAGGGCACACCAGCATTTATTTTGTGAATATCAGACTTGAAACCGTCCAAGACAACTTGAATTGAATGTTCCGAAAGGTAATTTCTAATCCATTGAAGAAGAGAGTCGTCGATCCCAAAAGCACGCATTTTCGACAAAAGAGCCTGATGCCAAACTCTGTCAAATGCCTTAGAAATATCAACTGCAACTATCTTGCTCTCGCCAGAATGATGTACGCTTTGGTTCCACTTTTCGGTGAGACATGCCATCAGTATACCTGTTGCTACGAAAACCGTACTGGCTGTCATTAAGAAGTTTTCGTGTTTCTAGATATTTCATTAGCTGACGGTTTATCAGTGTTTCCATGACCTTGGAAAGAAGGGACGAAAGTGCAATGGGTCTGTAGGAAGAGAGGAAATAGGAAGCACGTAAATGGCGAGACCGCGGTGAGAGAAGCATAATGACAATAATTCGTAGCCAGGTAGCTTCAGATGAGAGTGATTTGAGAGGTGTGGCGGGGATCTACCTGTGTTTCACTAAGTGCCAAAACAGCTGGTCTGTATTGGACGTATGTAGAAAAGTGATTACTTTTTAGCCCGCGTATATTGGCAATATCCACTCTGAATTCCCGAGTCATTATAACGAAAGACAAACACAAAAAACAGAAACACCGACGTTGCTTAGAGCAGATGTGAAGTACAAATTAAGAGTTGGTTTTCCGAATCAAATTGTTGTAGGTGTTATGCCCTTACAACAATACGAAACAGCACACCAACAAAATTCATACCCACAGCCCGCTATCCATCTGTTGTTACATACACTCAGTCACTGCACGCGCTGTATGACAATGTAATACAGCAACGGCAGTGACCGAGTGCAAGCAACAGTTGTGTTGTGATGACCGCACTGCACTCGCGCGTGTTATTGTTTTTTTTTTGCACTATACGCGAGGAGCGAATTTCACGGTGCACTTGTGCGTAAGCACTTGTCGATGGTCAGCTCGGCACTCCCTACATACGAGTAAGTATGAATTAGCTGAAAGGCACTTCGAAGAGTAAGAAAACTTTTTTTGCGAATCGTGTTATTTCAAATTCGCGTAAAAAAAGATCGCGTAAGAACGGAGATGGATGTATTTGCATACAGATTCGCAAAGAAAATGGAACAATGTTTTTTTTTTAGTTTGCATATCCGCAATTCCGTCAGTGTGTATTGTCTAATATGCAGAGTTTGTCTGTATATGAAATGGATATCTATCGTTTTAACAAATTAATAAACTAAAACAGCATATTGATATAACCATCTGAAGTATTTCGTTGTTTTCCGTTGTTTCCAGATGATTCGGCAAAATAGAGAAAAAACCTGTCAATCCTATCCTATCCTCTATGTTCCTGGTTAGGAATACATCAGAGAGAGATCTTTGAACGACGATTAGTACGGGCAGTGCGTTCTAAAAACCTTCGACTTTGTTTGGTGGAAATCGTGGCTGAATCGAGTGGTTTAATTACGGCGAAAATAGCTACTATGTTTTACCTGTGCTTTTAATGGTAGTAGTTTCTGCCTGGTAGACGCTGAATGGATTGGAATCATTTGACGGGGGCATGTTAACATCTGAAAGGGGCCTCTCCGCCCATTGAACCATCTGAGAAAAATTATACTTGAAACTCTTTTGTATCATTATACAAAAAATTATTTTTGAAAGTACTCGTAAGTGTTGTGTAGTCAGCGGGATTTTTGCTAATACTTTTGAGTAGTTATGGTAATATAGGACATCCGTAAGATCTTACGGACTAACATCCAGATTGTTTTAATCTTACTGCAGTACATGATGCAATTATTTTAATAAGTAAATCGAGAAATAAAATATTGAGAATTGTCGATTCAGTTGGATATGACCGTTAGACTACTGCGGATTCTATTCCAGCAGTCATTTCGGCTTTGCCCAGTTTTGTTTTGTACTTCCCGGGAATTTTTTCTTGGTTGGAGCTCGGTAGTAGTTCTTATTTTAATATTATAATTTTCATTTTATGGCCCCTAAAAGAGGATAAATAACCATTTTCAGAACGTAGCGCCTATTTTTTAATTGCGGGTCTTTTTTCCGAAAAAAGTAAACAGATCTCCTATGAAATAATGTAAAAAGAATACAGAGATATTGACGTTTAATTCATAATACCCCCGGTGATGGAATTTTCTGTACAAAAATACCCAAACACGATTTATATATTGTATATTCACCCCTATCGTGGAAACCGTTGGAATTGAGTTTCACTCCACATATTCGATTCCCTTTCACTTTCAACTGCTATCGTGGAATCCACCGAGAACGTCTCCTTATCGACAGGTTTTTGGGAAAGGTAGTTTCACTATCAAACAACTGTCTTTTACTTGTCAATAAAAATTTGAGTAGCTAAATTCTTTCGAGGCAAGTTTGTTTAAAAAGTGATTTGAATAAAAAATAATGGATGCGATAGCTCTGTTTTTGGAAGCAGAACAGGAAGAAGGAAATGCTGTTTTTGCTGTTCTTGAATTTTATCAAGACTTCGGTAGATCCTCCTCACGTTGCATTTTCCTAGGTTTTCCTTTGTTTCATCTATGGCACGCGTTACTTAATATACAGTTTCTCCTGAATATTTAATTGTTTTTCAAGAAGGACCATTGATGGTTTCTTTTTATCTTGGAATTTAGATGAACAATGTTTGGGAGCTTGTGGAATTAAGTCATCAGTGTCTAAATGTGTCGCCTTTGTTGATGAAACAACTTGCGGTTCGTCTGGGAGAAAGTCCAAAGAAGGAGCATTGACCGTTTGTGCTTCATGTGGCGGGCCAAAATACGAAGCTCCTTCAACCCCCTCAGCTGACTCTCTCAGTTGAATGAGAGCTTCCTCCTCATCAGCTGTGAACTGTTGAATTTTATATGGGCCACCACCAGTTTGCTGATATTTCCTTGTTCTTGTGCGTGAATTTCTTTTTCGGATACGATTTGTGGTCGCTCCAAACCTGAAATATTTCTGGTGATTCCTTCATAGAGTTTACCATTGCTCTAAACTGTAATATGTAAACAAATAACAAATTTGCTGTTTTTTCTTTTTAATTTCACTTACATTTTTTGTAGAAATTCTCACGACGGTCAGCAGCCAAGCCAAGCATATGAAATCCGCAATGATTTTGATGCGAATGAGAAATGTCATTTTGTTCGGGAAAAATCCGATTCGATAGTTTTCTATGATACAGTGGAACTTATTCACATTACCGACACGGGGAACTGTTCACTTTGTGGATTTGACAATGCCGAAATATTTTTTTCGCTGAATAATTCCCCCTGGCAGAGTCCATGATAAGGGTGATGGTTTCTGCAATGGTAACAGTCAATAGAGAACATTAATTATAACTATAACTTTATTCAAAATGCCTAGAAAAAGGTGGAAATAATTGTTGCAGTTATTGCATGGTCGCAAAATGAAATGTTTGACATAATTTGCCCAGTCAAGCCAGAAAAAAATATGAAATAGATGTCAGATGTTATATCTGACATAATTCTGTCTCGTGGAGACAGCCCTGATGTGAATTTAGCCATGGATTTTTGTGTGTCCACTAGACATGTTCATGGCATGATTACATATAACCCGGTGATCATTGATGTCCTGTGCAGATGGCCTTCTGTTTCCTTCTTGCTGAATACCCTTCCCTAGCTATCTAGTAATAAATCTTTCACTCGTCTTAATTATGTCTGAATTGTTCCACGCAATTTTACTTCCAGAGGGCTGTGATCATGTGATCATAATTGTCAACCAACCAACGGGTAAGATTGCCTACCACAATAGGAGTCTGAAGAGCGTAATTCATATTACTCTGTTACGAACTAATATGAATTCAATTGATCGAGAGCCTTTATTTGTTATCGTACTCGTATTTTTACTTCCACGCGAATGATTTTATCGCATTTTCGACAGACTTACCTAATGCCTACTTTACAAATTACAAAATCACTACTTAATATTTTTGTACGATTTAAGCTAGTATTAGGTTAAGTTTCTAACAATTTGCATGATTTACATATCATATAAAAAAAAAAATTAAATATGACAATGGACAATGACAGTATAGCTACACCTTCCTTAATTTTTGTTCTAAATATTTATTATTTCGTCCCCATCTTTGACATCTAGACTTATACGGAAACAAGAAAAGAACGTATTTTGTTCAAAAGTAAGATTAAAATTTACAAAACATAATATTGAATTGCTAATTTAATTAAATGAAACCGAAAAAAAAAAATGCAGACTAATATTTTAGGTTGTCGTAAAAGGCTGTCGTAGGATCATTGATTTAAATTCTTGCAAATGCAAATATTTTTCTTTTTTTATCTTTCTTTCTTCTTGGTACATTCTTGGCCAGGTTGCTTTGTCAGTTACCGTCTTACTTCTTTGAGGTAGTGGTGACCAGTCATGATCGAAATCGAGCTTAAATTGTATTTCACCAGTCGGTAAGGCACGTAAGTCAGTTACCATTGCATCACGGACAACTTGTAACAAAATAGATTAAATAAGTTTTATGTTATTCATCAATATCGTTAACTCACTTTGCCCGGCCTTATGGAGGAGTATCTCTGATATTCCTGGATCGTGCAGTCTTTAAAATCAGAGAAAGCCATTTTCTGACTTCATAATATGGAAATGGTGCTTTTTGAGAATCCTTTGTAAACCTTACATAGTCATAAGGAATATAAATATAACGTTCTTTTATTTCGTTTTCTATTCGCGATTGCACACTATCAAACTCCATTTGTGTGTGTCCAACAACGAGAAATTTTTGAATAATTTCCTTATTGTTGTCAACCACAAAAGATAAAAATTCGTTGGATAGGATCACATTACGGTTTTGATAAGTGCACCCATCACTAAAGAATACAATAGGAACCGTAACGTTTTAAAAATCGCTCAAGATATTCCAAAATACAACTCGTAAAAGTGGGTGGTTTCATATCAGCAGCGATTTCATCAACAAAAGGCACGAGTAGAAAGGTTGTACACGGTAAAGTTGTGGCAACAAAGTTCCGTCTTATAAAAAATGGCACTCGCTTGAACCCATGGAGTTACTGAGCAAGTTCTTGGCTTGCGCTTTTTCTAGCCCGGGACGGTCTTTCTGGGCTCTATGTACATAGTTGCCAATCTTCGTCGGAAACTTGGCATACCTCATGTTTTACACAAGTGTCACACTTGTCTTTTATGGACAAGTTCATATCATGAAAAAGATTGTTAATATACCATCTGGATAGCGGTTTTTGACCTTCTTCCCTGCAGGCTTCTAAGTACAGGTGAGTCTCGATTATCCGTGATGGTCGGGACCGGAAGCATTCTGGATAATCAATTTTCCCGGTTAATTGAGTAAACATTTTTAGTAGTTTTTTTTATTTTTTTTTTTTAATTAATAATTTAATGTTGGTGTAGATATTTATAAAATTAAAAAATAATTCAAGTATTTAATGTACATGTTTAAGTAATATAAAGAAAAAAAAATTAATTTTGCCAGAAAATACTGAACAATACATATGAATTTAATGTTAATTAACTTCTTAAAAAAAATCATTTAATGTTGTTTGTCTCTTTTTTTTCAATTTCATATTTTCGTTTGCAAGCTTTTCTTGGATGCGGTAAACTTGAATTTTATCTTGTTCTATAATGCCGGAACAGCCAGGGTTTTCTAAGAAGTCCAGCAATGTACCGGATGCATGTATAGCTTCTTGTAAACTAGTTTTTGAAACAATTAAATCATCTTTATCAGAATCTTCCGAACCATTTTCACGCTCAGGTTCATCAGATGGATTTGTCATACGGATTATTTCTTCATCGGACAAAACAGCAAATGGAGAAGCATTTTCATCACAGTTGAGCCAAGTTTCTATATCCTCAGCGGTAAAATCGTCCGCAATATTTGTTATTTGTGTTACATTATCGAGTGTATCCACTATTTCCATGTCTGTAATAAGAATCAAAAAATTTTTGAATGAAATGGATTTTATTAAATTTCGAACATAAGCCTACACACCTTAATTTTCTAGGCAGAGCAAGTTATTCCACACGTTTTTCAAAACTGCAGAAGTAACAGCGTCCCAAGCATTAGCAATTGACCACAGTGCTTTCTTGATGTTAAATGCCTTCTTAAATTCTTCTCTGTTGCTTGACGTGACTAGTTTTTGCACGACAGTTTTGCGATAATGGCACTTAAAGCTCCATATTGCTACCTGATTCATCGGTTGGATCAAAGACGTACAATTCGGTGGTAAATATTTCACAATAACGTTTTCAGCCTTAAAATCCTGTACGTTTTGGATGTGCCGGGCAGTTGTCCAATAGCAGAAGGATTTTACTATCATCTTTTAAACCGATTTTCTTAAAATGCTCTCTCACTTCTGGTAAAAAATTATTGTTAAACCATTCTAAAAATATTTGCTGTGTTACCCAAGCTTTTGTATTGGCCTTATAAATTACGGGAAGCTCAAGGACATTTTTTAAGGCTCTTGGACGAGCACTTTTTCCAATAACTAACGCTTTGTTTTTGTGTGTACCAGCAGCATTAGCGCAAACTAATGCGGTTAGTCTCTCCTTTGACACCTTATATCCATCTATGAAATTTTCATTATGGCAAGCCAAACTGCTCTCAGGCAAACACTTCCAAAAGAGTCCGATTTCATCTCCATTGTAAATTTGCTCATTGGAGAGTTTTTCCTTTGATATGAATTCATTTAATTCTTCAATAAACATTGTGGCAGCTGCAGAAACCTCAAGCTCTCTTAGATCATTATCAGAATTGTAATCAGGATCCCTCAAAGAGCTTGCATTATTATCTCCTAAAGCTAAAAAAGGTTGCACATATGCGTCAGAGTAGCCAGTAAGATTGGTAAAAGTCTAGAAATTGTATTGAGGTCGTGTTTACCTTCTTCATTTGGCGAACAAATTGCTGTACTAGGAATATTTGAGATCTGATACCTCATACTCTCATCGTAAATCATAATGGGAACAGAATCTGCAAAAAATTTTATTTTGACATCATCTACATAAATAATAACTACGCATTTCCATATTAAGAGGAATAATTAAAATCATCAATTCTGTATTTATTAAATGTTATGTACATACCAATATCCAGAATCGCGCCACCAATATTTTTTTTTGCAATACATCAGGCACTTTATTATTTTTGTCCACATTACTCATGGAACCTGTTTCCATTACTTCCCGGTTTACACCATAATCAATAGTATGCTTAGACCAGCGATACCATTAACTTGCCTCTAGACATCATATTAGCCAACCAAGTTTGACTAAATTTAAAACTCTTATGAATGCTGATTAGAGATTATATGTAGTCCTATTTTTCTCTTTCTTTGCTCGATACCATTATTTGCTTTTTTTTCGCCTACTAGATTTGGCTCTGGGTTACGAGGTACTATATTTCAGCAACAAAAACGCATGGTGGGGTACGATGTATTGTTATTTATGTGCGTAGCTTTGAAATTATCGTGTTAAGGTTTACAAGGCATTTTTCATTAGATCCGGAATGTTTTTTTACAACATAAGTGCATCATTACCTAAAAAGTTAATTTTTCTGGGCTACGAGGTATTCGATCTACAGCGACGATGAAAATCAAACCACATTTTGAGTTTTATTCGACGATGCTTTTAACATATTTGTAACAAGCGATCCAAAACAATACACCAATAACATGGGTGCTACTCGTATATTGCTTAAAATGGTTAAACATACCACCTTGATCAAAAAGTTCCAGGGGGGAACCATTTTCCGATTTGAGTTTTGTTTTTTTTTATTAAGTTGGTAAATCTGTTGTTAATATTCCCTCTAAATCTTAGCGTCATAGCTTGACATTTGCAAAAGTTACGTAGCCAAGAGTACATCTATCATTGTGTGTGTTGGCGATTTTTTACAATTTTAGAAATGGATTTAAATTTGCAACAACGAACTTGTATTAAATTTTGCGTAAAAAACGGATTTAATGGTGCGCGAACGTTGGAAATATTGTAAAAGTATTTCGGCAACGATTCTCTAGAGAAAACGGACGTTTACCAGTGGCACGAGCGGTTGAAAAATGGTCGTGAGTCAATCGAAGATGATGAACGCAGTGGCAGACCATCGACATCGAAAACCGACGAAAACATTGATGAAGTAAAAGAAATGTTGGTCAATGACAGCAAATTAACCATCAGAGAGATAGCGGAGGACTTGAACATTGCCTACGGATCCGTCCAAGACATCATTTTGGTTAATGATTTGGGATTCCGTCGTGTAGCAGCAAAGCTGGTGCCAATTTCATGCAAAAAAGAGACCGTTTTGACGTCGCAAAAGAGACAATTTGCGAGGCAGAATCCAATCCCACAGTCATCAAAAGGATCATTACTGGAAACGAGACGTGGGTTTATGAGTACGACACGCCATTCAGACATCAGGCAAGTGAATGGCGTTTACCAAATGAGCCGAGACCAAAAAAACCACGTCGATTTCAGTCAAAAAAGAAGGCAATGCTCACGGTTTTCAAGAATTACAACGGTGTAGTTCATCATGAATTCTTGCCAGAAGGCCAGACAGTAAACAAACAGTATTATTTGGGCGTTATGAGACATTTGCGTGAAGCAATTCGCCGAAAGAGACCAGAATTGTGGGCAGAAAACTCATGGATTTTGCACCATGATAACGCACCGTCGCACACTGCTATCATTATTCGTAATTCTTTGACGAAAAATGCAACAAATACCATCCAACAGACACCGAATTCACCTGATTTGGCTCCCTGTGACTACTTTCTGTTCAATCGAGTTAAAAAACCTCTACGGGGAAGGCGTTTCAGCAGCCGAGAGGAAGTAATGAAAAAATCGCAGGAAGCACTGATAGACATACCGAAAACCGAATATATTGGGTATATAACGTAATTCGTGCGGTTTTTTTCAAAATTTGAACGTTTATTTAAGAACATCATGTACAATAGTATTATTCAAAGTATTGCCCATCTGAGCTATGACTTTTTCCCATCTTTCTGGCAAAGAAATGCGACGGCTTGGCAGCCAAGAATGAATCAAGCCAATTTTTGATATTCTGCTCTGATGTGAACCGTATTTCAGTGAGGGCGTTCTGCATCGACCGGAACAAATGATAGTCAGAAGGGGCAAGGTCTGGGCTATAAGGCGGGTGGTGTAATGCTTCCCATCCACTGTTTTCCAAATAGTTCTTAACCGGAATAGCAACGTGGAGCGCTGTCATGATGGAAAATTATTGCCTCGTGTCTGGTCGCATATTCCGGGCGTTTTTCGGCCACTGCTCTCTTTAAACAGATTAATTGTGTTCGGTAGCGTTGTCCATTGATGGTTTCACCCGGTTTTAGCAGCTCATAATACAGCACACCCATCTAATCCCACCAAATACAGAGCATTGCCTTCGCGCCATGGATATTCGGCTTTGCCGTTGATTTGGCTGGTTGGCCGGGTTTCACATATGATTTTTTGCACTTGGGGTTCTCGTAATGGATCCATTTTTCATCACCAGTAACAATCCGATGCAAAAATGACTTCCTTTTGTAGCGTTCCAGCAGCATTTCGGACGTCTCTCGGCTTAAGTTCATGTGGAACCCAATTTCCTTGCTTTTGAGTATATCCAGCTGGTTTTAAACGTTTTGAAATGGCTGCTTGAGTGACACCCAAAGATTCTGCGAGCTCTTCTTGTGTTTGGCAACAATGTTCATAGAGTAATGCTTCCAATTCTTCATCTTCAAACTTTTTTGCCTGCCCAGGACGTTCATCGTCTTCCAAGCCAAAATCACCACTTTTAAATCGTGCAAACCACTTTTGGCACGTTCACTCAGCTAGCGCATGTACACCACAAACTTCCACCAAAATACGATGACTTTCGGCAGCAGTTTTCTTCATATTAAAGTAATGAAGAAGAACTCCACGCAAAAACACTTTTTCAGGCACACATTTGAGTGAAAAAAAAATTATTGTTGATTACGCTTCAAATGAATGACATATACTGAAATGACGTACAATGACAGTAGCTTTCCAACGCATGTTCCAATGGAATAATACAAGTTACGCCATCTCTTAGCAAACCGCACGAATTAAGTTATAGACCCAATACATTTATACAAAACAGGATTATATGTAACAATAATATCTACTTAATAAAATATTCGTACATGACATACCCACCTACAAATAAACAATCACGGAGTTGGAGTTTTTAATGTTCAAAACCTTGAAATAATCAAATTAATGCATTTGCTTTTCCCTATTTAATAGTAAATGCGAACATAGAATTATATCATAATTTTATTTTTCCTAACGGGTGACCAGATAGCAATAACAGTTTTACCAATTGTTATGTTTCAGCAGCTGTTAAAGTTACCAATGACGTCCAGCTGTCAAAATATTCACTAAGATTAGCCATTGCATCATGCATCGTTTTACGCTTGCCGAACGTGCGGAAATTATTAAAAATATATTATCGAAATTCCGGCTCAGTTATAAATACGCAATGTGAATTTCGTCGTAAGATCGTTCGTCATCATGGCTTCAGTGTGCAGGCAATTCGTCGCACCGTGAAAAAGTTTGAGCGTGAGTATACTCTTTTGGATCTTAAGCCACCAACCAGACAGAGATTGGTGCAAAATGAAGTGCCGCCGCAGCCGCCAGTATCGAAGAAAACACAGAAATGTCGTTCCCCGCCGATCATTGAGTTGGGCATCGCCAGAGAGTCAACCCGGCTTATTTTGCGGTTGGATTTGGGCCTACATCCGTCGATCAACGACCAACTTTCTGTGGTCAGAGCTCGGCAACATCGATATATCCGAGCTGTGATTCCAACAAGACAGTGCTACTTGACATACAAGCGATGCAACGCTCGAAATTGTGAAGGAGAAATTTGGCGACTGGGTCATCTCACATCGAGCGTTCATCATTTTGCCGCCGCGATCATGCGATTTGACACCACTCTATTATTTTCTCTGGGGCTACGTCAGATTCTTAGTCTACGCTAACAAGCCAACCACTTTGCTCGAACTCGAGGCCAACATTCGACACGCTATTGCCGAAATAACGCCACTTATATTAGACTGATTCATCAAAAATTGAACCGACCCACTTGGATAAAAATCAAATACAAACATATTTTCTTTTAAAACATAACGGTACTTGCGGTAACACTGCATTGAGTAGAACGATCATTTTGCAATTTTATTAGTTTCAGTTTTGCTTGCTGTGAAGTAATAATGTTTTGTTCTAGTGCGTGTAAAATTTGGAACTAAAATCATATCGAATTTGAAAGAAGGTTTGTTATTCTAGTATAAATACCAACTATTTTTAGATATATGATATTAATCTATTAGAGCCTAACGCTGCCATATGGCAACGTGTGGAGTCGGTTTATTTATCAGCTCATATGTCAACAGCTGGTAGCCGTAGCTTTTCTTTGTTACTGACAGTTCGTAATTACATATATTAGTCATTGATCAGAAACAACTCGTGGTGAGTGGTGCTTCAAGTTTGAGTGTAGTTATCATACATTTTGCAGAAATGGTGAATGAAAGTAAGTTTCAATTATTTTTATTTCGTGGACTTATTTTGGTTCCTCTACATAATAGTATATTCACGTATGCTCAAGGTTTATTATAAGCATGTAGAGATAAAAGTTTTATATGTATATTTGAAGTTATGAAGGTTTTTTTGCCTGTTTCCATATGGCAACGCTAGGCCGTTATAGGTACATTATTTCCTAAGAACCGTTTTTTATTCCTTTCAGCCTGAAGTTGCATCAGATTGCAAATTTACTAGAACAGGAAGACGATGGTGATTTACAAGACATTTATATTGAGCCTCCTGAAGTTGCAGAGCATACAGATGAGGATTCTGCTGAGTAAGATTCTGGTGGATTGATAGACAATTTGACAGGCAGACAACTTTTAGCGCGAGCAGAAATAGTTTCGCGTAGCTTAAATGAAGATTACGGTCCATCAACAAGTAAGAGACGTAAGGTAACTTACAAGTGGAAGAAGTCTGATCTTCCTGACCTTCCTTCGCCAGAGTTTTCTGCATGTGACAATATGATTATAAAGACATGACATGTGCGAAAATGTTTGAACAATTTTTTGATGAAAGCTTATGGGAATTTCTTATAGAACAGAGTACTGGATGTGCACTGTTTTTGAACTGTCCAGACCCTCGCATTTCCTTGAGTGATTTTAAATGTTTTATTGCCATTTTGATTTTATCAGGGTATAATAAGTTACCAAGTAAAAGATCCTACTAGGATAGTGGTGATCGCATGCGAAATACATTGGTCTATAATGCTATGAGACGCGACAATATATTCAGATTATGCGATTCATTCATGCATCTGATAATAATAACCTTGATAACAATGACAAAATGACAAAACTGCGATCTCTAATGAATAGGCTTAAACAAAAGTTTCTTGATCACATTCCTATTGAACAAAATCTTAACTATGATTAAATACTTCGGAAAACATGGGTGCAAACAATGTATTCGTAACAAACCTATCCGGTTTGGTTATAAATGTTGGTGCTTAAATAATAGTAGTGGATATTTGGCAAATTTTGAAGTTTACCAAGGTTCTATCCCAGGAGCGAATATTGAAAATCAGCAAAAGTTTGGAAAAGCAACGTCACCCATGCTTTCTATGATTAGTGAATTACCATGAAAAAACAGAAACTGCAGTTTTATTTTGACAACCTATTTACGGGTATTCCACTTCTGATTCACCTAAAAAAGATTGCCAAAAGAATGTCCAATTACGAATGTTGAAACGATGAAAAAAAGAGAAAGAGAGTCATACGAATATGCTTATCAAAATGATGTCATTATTGCCCGATGGATGGTTAACTCTGTTGTAACTGTTGCTTCTACAGATCACAAAGTAAATCCAATCAAATTGACCGACCGGTATTCTAAGGCAAGCCAACAAAAAGTAAAAGTACCGAGACCCAATCTTATAGCTGTATATAATCAATACATGGGAGGTAAAGACCTCATGGATGCTCATGTTAAAAATTATAGGATTGGGATTCGAGGCAAAGAAATGGTGTTGGCCTATTTTTACATGGCTTATAGATGTCGCCATAAATAACTCTTGAATACTAATGCGTAAATCAGGAAAAGACATTTCTCAATTGAATTTTCGTCGTGAGTTGGTCCAAATATATTTGAAAAATTATGGTACCCCAAAATCTGGTGGTCGACAATCTACATCCAAGTTTGATGAAGTAAACCACTTTCCAAAATCAATAGAAAATAAACGCAGATGTGCTGGAGTCGACTGTACAACTATGTTCAAAATGTGATGTTGGTTTATGTCTGAAATGTTTTAAAAATTATCATTTTAAGTAATAATATATGTATTTTTTATAGATTCAAGCAAATAAATAAATAAGTTAGTTTGTGCGTCAAAAAAATTGGTTTTTGTACTCCTTTTGACCTAGCGTTGCCATATGGCAACAGCCCCAAACTCCAAATTGGGTGTGCAAAAAAAATTGTTTTTCTGAGAAATACTCGTATATTACTTGATCATTATCCAATCCATATATAAATAAAAAATTATAAAAACACATTTTCGGAAACTCAAGTTCTAATGGGTTAAAATATGTAGCGTAATAAAGTGAATTGTTAAAAAAATAAAACATAAATATTTCTTCATTTTAAATAAGCTTTAAGAAAATTCGGCGAAAAATATTCTGTGCATTTAATTACTATGCATAAGTCTTATATTAGACTTTGTTCTATTTTATTTTGCTACAAATTGCAGTAAAATACCCAACCATTCAAAATTGTGATTTGGCCGACGATTGGATTTCAAATCCAAATTTAGAGAAACTGTTTAAAGTTATCTATAAACTGAAATCTCTTTTAAATTTAAATGACTGTTCGGATAGTTTAAATGCCAAAATTAGACACGCAGGTGAAGCTTATTGCTTAGTGATCAGCTGAAAGTGGAAAAATTTCTCTAGAAACCGCAAATATTTATATAAGCGACATTCAAAGTGGTTGCAAAAAGAACTATTGATACCAACTGAGACAGAAAGTGATCTGCAACCAAAACCATCAACATCTGCAAGGATCAACATCAACCAGTCAATATCAGCCGACTTTAAGTCCTCATCAAGTTCTTGATTTATATTTTGCCCTTGACCTTTCTGAAAGAAAGTATAATATTATCCGCAGTTTTATGAATAAGCAATCTAAGAACGATTTTCCATCCGTCAAGACTCTGAGGCAAGCTAGAAAACTTTTTTTACCAAATGTATCTGTAAGTGAAATATCTGCAGAGGTTAACCTACGGGAACTATTAGATATTACCCTACAAGGCACTTTAAAAATCATTGACATCGATCTCGTCTCAGATTTAAAGCTAGTTTGCAAGTGGAGATTTGATCGCAGTGCAGAACACAGCCTTTACAAATAGAAATTCACGGAAAATACATCTCAAAGATTTATGTTCTTGATAGCTTTTGTTCCTCTCAAATTAGTAGATGACAATAAAACTGAGTTATGGGTCAACCCACGTTCCTCCTCCACATTGTTTTGCAGACCTTCTAAGTTAATTTTTATGAAGGAGAATCAGCATTTAGTAAGGGAGCAAGAGTCCTTAATGAAAAATGCTATACGCCAATTATCTGCGTATCAAATTAATTTCGATGGTAGTTCTGTGTTAGCTAAGTACGAATTACATCTTACAATGCTAGATGGAAGTATATGTAATATTTTATCAGACACTGCTAAATGCTATATATGTGTAGCGTCCCTAAAAGAAATGAATTTGACTGTGGTTTCTGGAAGGCTTCCCCTCTGCACATGGATAAGGCATTTTGAATGCGTTCTTCGCATTTCTTATCTTTAGCGCATGGCGCTAAAAATGTAGCAAGTATCCGAGCAAAATAAAAAAAAATCCAAGACCTTTTTAAAATTCGTATGGGGTTCTTAGTTGATATGCCAAAACCGGACTAATACAAGAATGTTCTTTAACGACTCAGAAGTCAGTTCAGAAATCACAGGAATAGATTCAAATTTAATAAAAAACTTTCGCACCATTTTAAAGAGTTTTATCGCCAGGTGTAAAAATAAAATTTTACTAAAAGAAACAAAAGATTTATATATAAGTTTGTATGTCAAGTAGCGTCCATAAGATCTTGATTCATGGTTGTGATATCATCGATTCTTTCAACTTACCTATAGGTCTTCTGTCAGAAGAGCCCTTAGAGGATCGACATAAGGAAATAAGAAAAAATCGATTAAATCACACGCGTAAGACGTGTAGGGATCAGACAAACACGGATCTTATGAACGTTTTATTACTTACTTCCGATCCTTTAATTTCGATATATAGAAATATTTCTTCAATGAAATCAAATAGGAATATCTCAGAAATAAGTATGTACTTACAAATGGAAGATTTGTCAAATAATTTACAAATTACTGAAATTGATATAACTGATACAGAGCTTGAAGATAGCGTGACGGTAGTTTAGTTTCTAGCTTAACTCAATTGTTTTCTTGGTTCTATATTTTATATTTAAGGAAAAATATGTGAATTATAATATTTGAACAGAAAAAATAAAATCCGTACATATGAATTTGAATTTAGGATTCTTGTCCAAATTTTCATACAAATGTCGCACTGTGCGACCGCTTGAAACACTGCCAGCGAAGACGAGACGGTAATATAAATGATGTGCGATTCCACGCATAATGGCATGAACGTAGTTTCAAAATAAAGCTAGAATCAAATTTATATCTCATATCTGGTCACCCTGTATAAAGAGCAAAACAAATTCGGTTGTTAGCTGTCAAACTACGTTGAATCGTCATTCAACTCTCGTTGTAACATAACTGAACAAAGCGTATTTCGCTGAATGCTGTAATTTCAACGAGGGCCAACTTCACACCCATATCATCTATCTCATTCTTCCAACCACAAAAGTGCTTTCGCGAAGAATTTTGACACCCTGCTAATTACCCCATTTGCCGTGGGTACATGTGTCAACTTTTTCTCTCGGAAGTTTCCAAAAAGAAAAGAAATTCAATTCTACCACATAAATACCACCCAATCGAGTTTAGAACAATCAATTTACGCAAACAGTATGGTTTTGTCTGAAGCTGAAAAAGTGAGTAGAACTATAGCAACTTTTTATTAAAAATAGAATCGCAAGGGCAAGGCCCCAGAGTCAGATTGCACCAGTGACGACGACGGCCACATCGTGTGCATTTTTCCGAAAAAATTCCGTCCGACCGACTCCATTATCGCCAATCGAAACTACGTATACACGTTTGCATCAAACATTCTAATTAAATTAACCACAATTTATCTAGTGAAAGTGATTTTTTTTTTTCTGTTCTGTGGTCCGCCTGCAATTTGTGTTTGTGACGTCAAGAATAATAAAAAGAAAGATGGTAAGCGAGTAACAAAACCTCATTTTTGCCATTTCCCTTGTCCCCTGCCTCTGCTGTTTCGGTCTTTTATATTTCGTAATGGTGTTGCCAATGTTTTATGAGCAATTTTTGTAAAAATATGTCACGCACGACGCGAACAAGTTTTGCAGGATAAAGGGAACAACTTTCCCATTGTTGGGTAACGTAGTGGTTTGTTTGCCTTGTTTTTGGTTCGATGTACATGATTTTTTTCTTTTCTAGATAAACGAACGTTTTACTGTTGCTCTTACATCTTTGATGGTCGTCCTTTGGGGCTGGTAGATATCTGCATTTGGTTTTCTAAAGAAATAAATTGAGAACGCAAGGGTTGGGTTATGGTTGTTTTGCAAAATGAGTACAATCAATTTGGAATCTGCATATTTATAAATGCCCTATATCATCTTGTATGCGTATCTTTGCGGTTTTTCGCAACATGTTTCAAATCTGGCTTTTCCAAAGTGATTCTGTTGCAACCATTCCAATCATGTGTGCCATTGCATTGCATGATAACCAATGGAGATATTGGCTCTTGTACATACACATGTCTGTCCAATGCCCTCTCTATTTTCAAATAGTGGTGCCTAAAGAATTCTGACAGATTATCTCACTATACTCTGCCTTGGATTTCAGATTCTTCTTGTGTGATAATAGAGGTTCTTGGCCAGGTTTGTATGCGCGTGCACCTTTCAATTAACGCAGCACAAATTTCTCTCTTCACGAGAAGGAGAAAGCAGACTGGTCTGACTCAATGTAATGACAAAAGACGCCAACATCCATTTATTCAACGAAATTAAGAATCAGCACGTTTTCTTGGATAGCAAACTTCTTTGGACTAAGACCCTTTCTGCTAGACATGGATCTTGTCACCGGGGAAAGTTATTTGAAACCAAACGGCTCCATTCTATTTCATCTGTTGTTAGTTTGACTCGAAAAACCAATTTGATTCGGTTGCATAGAAATAGTTTTTTTCTGAAAAAACTCTCGTCTTCGATATTCTTATCATGGACTGGAACTTCGATGTCCTTGACTTGCACACGGACTGTCTTTTAGTTCAGATCACAGACAAGCCTCCTAACGTATTGACACAAAAGTCATATTTTTATTCTGAAAAATACGGATGCGACGTTGCCGTGGGCTCTGTCTTTTAACAGAATCGCAATGAATTTCTTATATAAACCACTGATATATGTATACCTGTGAGTATGTAACGTCAGTACATCCAATACCATTTTTTTTCCACATAACTGCGCTATTTGTTGCTTCGCCTATGTGGGTTTGAATTTCCCGCGCTGTGAGTTGAAAAGGTCCACTTGACTTTCCAAATGCTATGCTAAGTGGTGACATAAACAGTAATCTTTTAAATGAACGCAATATTATTAAGGGTCTCAGAACGTTTAAATTGTTTCCTGTAAATACAACAAAACCCACTCAGGTCCTCAGGGATTCAAGTACACTGTTAGACGTATTCTTTGTTAACAACACCAAATTTGCTTTTTTATAACCGTCTCAAAGCTTCTGCTTTTTCTCAACATAATCTTATATACCTAACTTATAGTTTCCTTTAGGTATACGACCTTGATTTTAAAAAACATTGAATACTTCAGACTAGAACAAAGTATATATAGTGTTCCTTGGGAACAGGTTTACTATTTAATTTCTCCAGTAGATCAAACCTAGTTTTTGAATCTTAACACGGCACATATGTTCAATAATTTCACTCCACTCATAAGAAGGACCGTCCTCCGTTTATGGGAACGCTTCAGAGTAGATTGTCACCATCAAATATATCGCTCTTTGCGCAACCATGTTGTACATAAATAAAATAAAGCCTGCAAACAACAAGTGTGGAAGAATCTGAGATTGGTAAACAACGTCAAGACTGCAACGATAATAACCACATTGACGCATTAAAGAAAACCTTCAATTTACTCCCATTTCCGACTCTTCCAAACCCGTCTAACAATATTGTTAGTCATCATCATCTAACTCGTCTGAAGTATCTACGGCTGTTAATTTATTTTTGACGATATTAAATAATTATATAAGCTCAGTTAGCTATGTCACTATCCCTAAAAAGTCGGATTTCAGGCTAAAGTCTTGGATTAGCTGGTTACTTCTTAGGAAAATTAGGCAAAGACACAAATTACGGAAAAAGTGCCTTAAACATCCACAGAACGCTAGTCTAAAGCGTCGCTATAACCATATGTGTCGAATAATAAATAATGAAGTACGAAAATGCCACGATGATTACTATCACAATCAGATAAGGGCTGGGCTAAGGATTCTTAAACAAGAATGGAAAGTGATCAATACAATTATGAATCGAAGTGTAACCAAGCAAAATAATTCTTTTGTCTTAAAAAATGGGAATATTAATGTTTCAGAACCCCCAGAAATAGCAAACGAATTTAACAAATACTTTGCTTCAATTGGGCAACATTCTTTTCAAACATATAATTTTAACATTTGCAATTATTGTTATCCTGAAACCAGGCATACAGATATTAGTTTTGAAAGGGATAGATTCTTTTTCGAACCAATTTCTGGGGTTGAGATTTTGAGGACCATCCACTCCTTAAATAGCTCCTGTGGCAGCGATAGTGTTTCCAATGTTATGCTTAAAAACATTTCCTTCAATATTGTTGATATTTTGGAGCATATTTTCAATTTGAGTATCCTGTCCGGATGTTTTCCTCTCTTTAAAAAAGGAAGCAAACATGAAAAAAGGAACTATAGACCAATTTCACTGTTGTCTTCTATCAGTAAAGTTTTTGAGAAATGCGTAAAGAAAAGAGTGTTAGGGTATCTGAACAAAATAAAATTCTTCAGTTCAATGCAATTTGGGTTTAGAGCTGGGCTATCTACTGAAGACGCCCTTTTAGGTTTTTGCTCCATTATACAGAAAGGTTTGGATGAAAAAAGATCTTGTGCTGGACTTTTTGTTGATATAACAAAAGCGTTTGATATGGTTGACCATAATATTCTTCTAAACAAGCTATATAATATAGGTTTTCATGGTTCGATACATAGTTGGTTTATGTCCTACCTAAAAGACAGAAAACAAAAAGTGAAAATCGAATCCAGCCTAAGTAACTTTATGGTTATCAACCTTGGTGTCCCTCAGGGCTCGGTCCTTGGACCTATATTATTTCTCATATATATCAACTCCTTGTTTAACCAGCCATTTGTAGGAAAAGTCAGGGCTTTTGCAGATGACCTTGGGATCGCATATGATTCCGCCAATCCCTTAAACTTAGTGGCTGATATAAACCATGATGTTGAATTGCTAAGACTTTGGTTCACGGAGCATAAGCTAATAGTAAGCGATAAGACAAAACTTATGTTTTTCAGTCTTACCACGCACGAGTGTCCAGATATTGAGGTCGTATTCCATGCTTCTAAATGTGCAAGGTTTAACATGTTCCACATTCCATCTTCTGTCCAATGCTCTAAAATGTCCTTCAACGTGAATGTTCCCTGCCAGGACAGTTGCTTTAAAATTGAAAATGTAAGCCAAGCTAGGTGTTACTATTGACCGAAATTTAGGTTGGTCTAACCATATTTTAAGTTTAAAGCAATATCTGTTATCTACCGTTCGCTCATTCTACCGTCTAAAGAATTTTGTTCCTTTTAATACTCTAAAATCAATTTATTATGGGACATTTCAGTCGAAATTGCAGTACGGTATAGGATGTTGGGGAAATGCTTACATGAATATATTACGAGATTTAGATAGGCATCTGTTTTATTTTAAGATCTTAAAAATATTTTTCATCCGAGGTGGTTATATGCAGAATCCGATTTCTAACGCTTACAACTTGAGGAGCCATCAACAATCTCTTGTCACTATTCCTGCTTTTCGTACCACCTGCTACAGAAATTCATATTCTATTCTATCCTGCAAATTATTCAATAGTCTTCCTGTAGATACAAGACTAGGTAGGTAATTTGCGTACTTTCATGAAAAGAGTTAAACAATGGCTTTTTAGCTAGAACGAAATCGAGATTTTGCTACACTACATTGACTTCTAGCTTTTAATGTACTCTAAACAAGTTTTCCTTATGAAATGTTTTTCCTTTTTGCATCTAGAATAAAATGGTTATTTTTTTCTTTTTGTCTTTTTGTTCACCCCGCTGTTAATAGTTTAATATAAAGTGACATTTGCCTCTATTTATGTTATTTAATACAAAATGTCACTAACTATTCTCGTATTTTAAGCTGCAACATACTTTTGTTATTTTTTTTTTTAGAAATTATTTGTAAATTGTAAAACGAGGATAATGATAAATAAATAAATATTGGGTATATAATTTAGTTCGTGCGGTTTTTTTTTTCAAAATTTGAACGTTTATTTAAGAAAAACATGTGCAATAGTATTATTCAAGGTATTGCCCATTTGCAGCTATGACTTTTTCCCATCTTTCTGGAAATTTGTGGATTCCATCCCAAAAGAACTGCGCCGGCTTGGCAACCAAGAATGAATCAAGCCAATTTTTGATATTCTGCTTTGATGTGAACCGTATTTCAGTGAGGGCGTTCTGGTAGTCAGAAAAGGCAAGGTCTGGGCTATAAGGCGGGTGGGGTAAGACTTCCCATCCACTGTTTTCTGGTGTCTGGTCGCATATTCCTGGCGTTTTCCGGCCACTGCTCTCTTTCAACGGATTAATTGTGTTCGGTAGCATTGTCCATTGATGGTTTCACCCGGTTTTAGCAGCTCATAATACAGCACACCCATCTGATCCCACCAAATACAGAGCATTAAATTCGCGGTCATGGATAATCGGCTGTGCCGTTGATTTGGCTGGTTGGCCGAGTTTCACATATGATTTTTTGCGCTTGGGGTTGTCGTAATGGATCCATTTTTCATCACCAGTAACAATCCGATGCAAAAATGACTTCCTTTTGTGGCCTTCCAGCAGCATTTCGGACATGCAAAAGCGCCTTTCGACGTCTCTCTGCTTGAGTTCATGTGGAACCCAATTTCCTTGCTTTTGAATATATCCAGCTGCTTTTAAACGTTTTGAAATGGCTGCTTGAGTGACACCCAAAGATTCTGCGAGCTCTTTTTGTGTTTGGCAACAACCTTCATAGAGTAATGCTTCCAGTTCTTCATCTTCAAACTTTTTTGGCTGCCCAGGAAATTCATCGTCTTCCAAGCCAAAATCACCACTTTTAAATCGTGCAAACCACTTTTGGCACGTTCGCTCAGCTAGCGCATGTTCACCATAAACTTCCACCAAAATACAATGACTTTCGGCAGCAGTTTTCTTCATATTAAAGTAATGAAGAAGAACTCCCCGCAAAAACACTTTTTCAGGCACAAAGTTCGACATATTTGAGGAAAAAAAATTGTTATTGTTTACGCTTCAAATGAATGACATATACTGATATGACGTACAATGGCAGTAGCTTTCCAACGCATGTTCCAATGGAAAAATAACAATGGAATAATACAAGTTACGCCATCTCTTAGCACCAATTAAGTAAATAAATAAATAAATAAATAAAAGTACACTTCCAGTTCTTAGACCCTGACGTTGTTGAAAGTTTTCTTTTCATTTGGTATAACGCAACCGGAGTAGGCTGAATTCATCCCGTTTTCATAAAGGCAATCTTAACGACGGATATACACTCCTCGACAACTGGTTGCTCCGAAAAAAATGGAAGATCAACCACAATCACGGAACATCTCAAAGACAACAAACCTCAACAGCGAAGTACAACCTGTATTCGGATCCGATCTTGCCACCATTATGCAAAAGGCTCGTGCCGCTGTGCCAGCGAACTACTCTCAGATGGAAGATAAAATCAAGTCAGTGGCTCTAGCCACGTTTATATTTCAATTATGCAGCGCATAAACACGCTAAGTATAATTGCATATAACGTTAACTCGTTATATAGCAAAGCAACCGGACATCAATCTTGCCAGTGAAACCATGCTCTATGATCGGAACAAACTGGAGTTCAAAGGATATCTAGCACATAGAACAAATAGGTCAGAAGGATATAAACAAAGTCAACGTACCAGGACTATCAACTTAAGAAGCTACCTGCGCTGTTATAAAGATCAACATTGAGGAAACACTCCTACTTGTCAGCATATACAGCAAATGCAATGCAAGTATTGGCAACATAAAGCAAGACTTGCTAAGACGGCAAACAACCTAATAAACCAACACACATACGGACTTATCGGTGGAGATTTCAATGCAAGATACCCAATGTGGGGAGACGATTGCACAAGCCCTGAAGGCACAGCCATAGCTGATTGAATGGAACAAAACGGCGACCAATAGTCGTTGGTAATTATCTCTCAGACCCACCCAACTTTTGCCAGAACACCGTCGTTACTAGATTTCTTCATGGCCACCTCCAATTTAGTCAACATACTACCTGAGATAAGGAACTACGAGTGTACGATTTTACCTAGTGACTCACCACGAAGCAGTGCAACTAAGCTTAAAACTTCATCAACCTATTTTTACGAAGAAGACCAACCAATAAATACATAGATTTCGCTCAACTGGATAAAAATCAATTGCAGAGTAATTTGATAATCTCTGCATCTATGAAGGATCTCTCGAACGATGAAATTGAAGCAGCTGTAATATCATTCGAACACTCAATAAAGAGAGCTCTAGATAAACAACAGAGGCCCAGAACATTAAGAGATGCATACAGTCACCTTCCGCTACACATACAAGTACTCCATGCCTTCTAATCACCATAAATCCTTTTGTTCCCTTAATTTTCTTCGAATTTGCTTCTGTTCCTAATTATCCGCGACAAGTGGTTGAGACAGCATTGGGGTTTTTAAAATAAAGACAAAATTTAGAGGTTTATGGCAACGGTTTTATTTTTTTTTTTAGTAATAAGTACTTCCTCCCTCATTACTTATAATCTCTAAAATTCTTGATGGAAATGATTTAAACAGTTTTTTAATTAATTTTCGTGTGATTTTGCCCCATTCAGTTTCAATGACGTCTTAGGATCTGCTACGTTATTGAATTGTTTTCCACCTTGGTAGAGAGTTCTGGAGAGATATACCCATACAATCTCAATTATGTTGAGGTTTGGAAACAATTCAGTCAAGAACACAAATGTTGTTACACTCGAAGTACTCTTTCACCTTCCGAGCTGTGTGGATTGCTGCATTATCTTATTGCAGGATGAAATTTTCGCCAAATTTTTTTTGATTATGATGCACGATCTCTTCGTGTAAGATCTTGAGGTAGTCGTCACTTTTCATCCTGCCGTCTACGAAGCGGATATTAGTCTTATTTTGGTATGATATTCCTATCCACATCATGACTCCACTTCAGCCTTGTCGTCGTCTTAAAAAAAAAAAAGGCAAAAGCGTTTCTCATCAGTGAAGGTGACAGTTCTCTAACGCTTCTTCCATCTTAAACGATTTCTGGCAAAGGTCAAATGGGCGTTTCGATGATGTTGTAGTAAAGCGGATTTTCTTTCAAACATGCTGGCAAGTTTTTAGTTTTCTGCCCATATTCAAAATTCCTGGTGATACCGCGATTTCCCTTGTTGTTGCTGTAGAATTTGACGCTTCTCTTAGTAGGGATGGTCGTTTTGTTGGACATTTTCGTCCAGGTATGAATAATTGTTTCCCGTAGTTTTCTAGATCTTTTAAATAGTTTGAAACAACAGTCGTAGGCGCTTCAAAAGTTTTGCGATTTTGTTGACAGAATATCCCTCTTGGCGCATTCTTTTAATGTTTTGGATCTCCGTTTGATTTAACATCTTTCCAGATCCCATTTCTGACTTTTTTACTTCTAACCTGTTTAAATACTTTCTTTTAAATCAAATCACTAAAACTGACTAACAAATCACACTGCGAATGGAATCTGCAACTGAACTTCCAATGTATTTATACCTTTTCGCGGGTAATTAGGGACAAATTGCAAATTCCAATTAAAAAAGGAATTATGGTGATTAGAATTTTCTTAGAAATTGGTAATGATTACCATACCATGATTACCAGCACATAAGGTACAAAATTATCAGCACCAGTTGTCGAGGAGTCTATGTTCTTATCAATGAAAATTAACCAAAATAATACAATACCTGTCGCTAAAAGCCGTGGCAATCATGCAGAAACAAATAAATGCTTATCTAAACGAACGAAACTTGCTGTCCTCCAAACAATTTGGTTGCATATCAGCTATTTTAAATGTGACAGGTGATGTTCGCCAGCCTTTGGACAGAGATTTCTCCAAAGCTTTTCCTACGGGAGATCATATAAATTTGTGTAATAAACTTTTGCCGTTGTACAGATTCTCTGCTAGTGCTGTGAGATTAATTTTCTCCTATTTTCGACGAAGGAAACAAGCGGTCGAAGTAGCAAACAAAATGTCTGCATTTCTTCCGATCACAAGAGGGTTCCACGAGGTTCAGTATTAGGACCTCTCCTCTTTTCCTTGTATACGAACGAATTTTGATAAGAACATCAAATATCTTATTGTATACTGTGCTAACAAAATCAAAAAGGACTTAGAAGATATCTCACATTGGTCAAAGAGGAATTGACTGATCTTAAACCCATTCAAGTCCAGATGCTTAGTAATAAGCAGGAAAAATTTAGATTTATCTTGTTTTCCTAAAATTATGCTTAACAGTTCTGTTATTGATTATGTTGGCAATGCTAAGAACCTAGACATGACTTTCTATAGGTCCGTAACTTGGGATTTTTACATTAAGGTCACCGTGGGTAAAGTATATAGCATTCTTCGTACATTACGGGCTTCGCAGCGCTATATTCCTCTGAAAACGCATATAATGCTTGCCAAAACACTCATTTTATATATTCTATACTTACATACGGATGCTCAATGTTGCCTTTAACAACACTGAGTGCTATATATACGGATTGGGTAGATCTCAAGCTTCTCCAGGCAAATTTATAATTTCACTCTCGAACACCTATTGCGTTATAGGGCTCTAATATTGCATAATCCAGAAGTGACAACGTAGTACACTTTTCGAACGTTGCTCCTGCTCTACTTCTGAGCGATAGTTCTTCGTCAACGCCATCGACTTATAGAACTCACTACCATCCAGGCTTAGGAGTGAGGCACAATTTCCGAAAGATTTACGGCGCCATTTTACAAACAATTAATATCTAACATGATAGAAATCAGAGACATACGAAAAAGATGTAACTTATCATTACCTAAATTTTTGAACTAGTTTTTGAAGTGAAAATTTTTATCGCTCGTTGGGAAGTAATTCCAAACTCCGATGTAACGAAAAAATTAAATAAAGAAGTTCCGACCTCCGATGAAATTAATTTTTAGTCCCTTTTGTGTCCACTAGATGACATTCAAAACTGTGAGATTATACCTGTAAGTGAAACTAATATTATTCAATATGGATAAAGTGTTCGTTGCTACCCGATGCTCCTACGTAGCCAATAAAGTTCTTCCACTTCAAACTCTCCTTAACACCCAACTCGTTGTGAATGGTAGAAATTCGATAAAACGAAAAAGCGAGAGGAAACGGGAAGAGGTAGCGCTCGTGGTAAGGCAGCTCGGACAGAATGAGATATGGGAGAATAACGAAATGCGATAGACTCAGAGTAGGGAACTAAAAGAGATGGATTAACGCGCGTGGTGAGGCACTAACTTAATATGAGCGGTAAAAGGGTGAGTGCACAATGCACGAGTTACGTGCATAACGACAACATCAGTATCGTCATCATCATTGTTACCATCGTAAAAGTACCTGCATAGACATTACTTGGTAACAATACCAAAAGCAATATCAACACGGAACGGAAAACTTCAGCTTAACAAACAAAATTTGGATTGGTTTGGCTTTTGTTTGTCAACGTCAAAAATATAAACAGCATAAAACAGCCCAGTAACGGGATTGATCCAGCGACATCGGTTGACGTAGTTTGGGAATAGCGTCAAAGCAAAACAACATGATTGTTAACTATCAACTTTTCATTATGTAATGTTTTCACAAACCAGTCGCGTGAAAAACCTTGAAGTAAAAAGACGTACAATAAGTTGTGTTATATTTGTAAGGGCTGGAAAAAATATACACATAACTCGCACGGGGGATACCGACGCTCCCTCTCATGTCCGTACTATAAACCCGACTATAGGCACATAGAGTCATGGCTGGCTTCGTATGAGTATGGCAAGTTCTCATGAGAATTTACATGGGAATTAGCTATTGTGCAGAGTGCGCCATCTTTTATTTCGGTATGCAAACGTTGAATAACTTTGACATTTATCAACCGATTGACTTTAGTAGACATGTTTTTAAAACGTCAATTCAGTACAATTTTAACCAGAAATGGTGACACTGTACATTGAAAATAGTCGTTCTATTGTGTTAACGTGTATATCGTCGAAAATATCGTGTCCAACAAGCACCATCTGACAACACTATTCGTCGTTTGGTGTCGAATTTTGTTGATCACGGGACGCCCAAGACGTTTCAATGAACTGGTTGAAGCGGTAAGAGAGAACGTTGCCGAGAACCTATATGTGTCGTATCGTCACCGCGATCAGCAGTGAAATCACCTTGCGGCTCATTTTGAAGGATAATTTGCATTTGTTTCTATATAAAGTGCAACACTGAATCAGATTTTTGGAAGCAAATTTTGATAACCGACAAGGCCCATTTCACTCTCTCTGCCGCCGTTAACAAGCAAAATTGCAGCATTTGGGGAACGGAGAGTTCACACGAGATCCATTAAACACCATTGCATGACCAATAGGTGACTTCTTTTTTTTTTTTTTTTTTTTTTTTTTTTTTTTTTTTTTTTTAATTTACGCCGCGCCTAAGGGGTTATGAATACCCTTATACTGTTGTCAGGGCGCGGGCGGAAAGATAGAAGGAGGAGAAAGGAAAGCATTGTTGTTTGTGATGTAGTGATTTGAAACTCAGGTGCTTTTGGTTTCGATATTGACTCCAGGGGTGGGAGTCGGAGTAGGAGGGAGAGATTTTCTTCACTCGGAATGATTCAGGTTGTGAATTTTAACGGTTGTTTTGTGCTTGAAAACCCTACAACAGCCAAATCTACATGTCAGTGTTATGCCTTCACACGCAGATTTTTCTGACCGAGTTCCAATTACACAAATGAAAGCTTGTCGTGCCTAGGATTCGAACCTTGACCCTCCGAGTGAGAAGTGATTGCTAGTACCACTACACCACGGCCACCCCCAAAACGTTTGGGCCGGCGTTTGCGCTGAAAGTATTATTGGGCCATTTTTCTTCAGAAAAGGCGAAACAGTCGATGGACATCGATATCGGTGGATGTTGGCTCATTATATCTGCGCCCACAAATGTGTGAAAAAGGTCTGCACGGTTACTGGTTTCAAGAAGACGGTGCGCCATGCCACACTGCAAATCAAACACAGCAATTTCTGCAACGACAATTCCCTTGACGTTCTCTGTTAAAAAATGGTGACATTGACTGGCCACCCAGATCTCCAAATTTGACCCCTCCGGACTTCTTTTTGTGGGGTTATTTGAAAAGCAAAGTGTACGCCAGCAAGCCTCAGACCATTGACGAGCTCAAAGCAAACATTCGTGTCGAAATCATTGCTATACTGCCCGAGATGCTCGGGCACATTTTGCTTTGGTCAAAAAAAGCACCCGCTTGATTGATGTTGTATTCAAAAACTAGTCCCAATAAATTGTGAAGGACCAAATTAAATAACAATACCTTATATACTATATGGAAATCGGTTGTTGTTTTTTTTTTTTAAGTTATTCAATATTCACATGCCGACATAAAAGATGGCGCACCGTGTATATGCCAGAGTCAGTGTTATCAGTCGTGCAGTATTTGTTATTTATCGAGTTTATTTATAGGGTGACCAGATAGCAATGGTAGTTTCTGCAATTGTTATTGCAGCTGTCAAAGCTACCAATGACATCCAGCTGTCAAAATATTCTGTAAGGTTAGCCATTTCATTATGCATCGTTTTACGCTTGCCGAACGTGCGGAAATTATTAAAAAAAATATCGAAATTCCTGCTAATTTGTAAATATGCAATATGAATTTCGTCATAAAATCGGTCGTCAGCATGGCTTCAGTGTACAGGCAATTCGTCGCACCGTGTAAAAGTTAGAGCGTGAGTATACTTTTTTGGATCTGAAGCCGCCAACCAGACAGAGATTGGTGCGAAATGAAGAAAACGTAGCCGCCGTGGCGGCCAGTATATAAGAAGACCCAAAAATGTTGATTCGGCGCCGATCAGCCGGATTGGGCATAGCCAGAGAGTCAACCCCGCTTATTTTGCGGTTGGGTTTGGGCCTACATCCGTATAAGATTGTGCTGATGCAAGAATTGAAGCCGTACGACCATACATAACGCTGTGAATTCGTGAATTGGGCGCTGGAAATGTTGACACGAGAGCCGGATTTTGGCCAAAATATCTTGGGCGAAGCACGTTTTTGGCTCAGCGACTATGTCAACAAGCAAAATTGCCATTATTGTATATAGCGAACACAATTCACAAATCGGCCCAGCATCAATGCTCAGATTGACACAAAGATTGACTGTTTGGTGCGGTTTATGGCATGGCGGCATCAACGGACCTTATTTCTTTCGAAATGAGGAAGGAGACACCGTCACCATCAATTCTCTCAGGTATAGAGCGATGTTAACCAACTTTCTGTGGTCAAGCGACGCAACGCTCCAAGTTGTGAAGGAGACTAAGTCATCTCACGTCAAGCGTTCGTCAATTGGCGGCCGCGATCATGCGATTTGACACCACTCGGTTATTTTCTCTAGGGATATGTCAAATCCTTAGTCTACGCTAACAAGCCAACCACTTCGGACGAGCTCGAGGCCAATATTCGACATGCTATTGGCGGAATAACGCCGCACATATTGGACCGTGTCGTCAAAAATTAGACCGATCGCTTGTAGCACAGCCAGCGAAGCCGAGGCGGCCATTTGAATGATGTGCTATTCAACACATAATGCCATGAACGTACGAGTAGCTTCAAAATAAAGCCAGAATCAATTTTATTATGTTTCTCCCGAAATGGGACTTGCCGGTTCTTCATTTTCCACGTCATGACGGATAAAAATATGTAATTCCATAGTACCAAAGGGATCCAGCAAGTTACAAAAGTTTGTAACCATTTCGAACTCATAAATTATATTCATTCTGAAAATTCTCGATTCAATAATATTCCCAGAAACCTAAAATTGTGCAAAACTGTGTACCTAATCAGCATCATCAATAAACTCTTCGTCACTGAGATCGTCCACTATGTCAGGACGCACGTTAACAATATCAATGCTAGCTTCTTACAACTCCTCCGAATTTTCTTCAATATAAGCAGCAATTTGTGCTTGTGTTAAAGATTTATTGGTCATTTTGTTCACACTCGATAATTATTCACTATTTTACAACAAAGGTTTACTTTTCACGATCTTAGTACAATAAAACCGTAATACTGAGCAAGTCACTATTTCACAATATAATACTTATATCTGCATTCAATAAACCACGTTGGAACATGAAAAAGTTATATTTTTGCGCAAAATTGCACGGTGAAGTAAGTGATGGGCAATGCATTTCTTCGAATATATATATTTTCATTTAAATCAGTAGAGGTGGGTTCTAACTAAATGATTTGCAACTATTTTGGAAACAATTTAACTTTTTCCAAATTTTCCGATTCTTTTAAAATGGTCAATTTTATGAGCCAAGTTTGTGGCTTAGGTGGGGAAAGGTGTTCTGTCCAAATATTATGACTATTTTTTTTTTCGATAGTTTGTACTTTACTCCATTTATTAACTTTTTGTCTAAAAGAATTATTTTTCCCTAAGTGTTGGGCAAACGCATCACTGGGCCGAAATGGGTTAACTGTTATTGTCTGACCAGCCCCAATTTCAAACAAGAATGGTCCGATAATGATTCCAGCCCAAAATCCGCACCAAACAGTGACACGTTGTGGATGCATTTGTTTCTCAAGAATCATTCTTGAATTTTGTGACAATTTCGACAATGTTGACGATTAAAAAGCCATCAGCCTTATCGCTGGACATGATTTTGTTTGAAAAATCAGCCTCCACTTGTTATTCCATAATCCATTTAACGAACTCTCTTCTTTACGTGGTCAGTAAGCTTCAGTTCAGTCAGTCAATTATACTTTATATACATGAAGATGCAAATGTTTAATGTTTCTCGAAATGTCCAATTCTTGACCACGGTGCCGAATTGAGTTACTGGACTCTCAACAACACTCTCGCTGCTTCGATGTTCTATGTTGAACGACTTGTTGGAGCACGGCCAGAGTGTCTAAGATCACTAATTGAAAGTCCAGCATTGTTTTGTGTTTTCGCTTTCCCTTGTTCGCACTTTTTTTATGTAAAAATGTAATTTTTTTTTATGGGTCCGCGTTTAATCAAAGATACTACTTCGACTAAATCTATATTTTCCCCTTCAAAGTAATCCCCATCGACTGCAACACACTTATGCCAGCGCTTGATCCAATCCTTGAAACTTTTTTTTATTGAGTCCATAACTTAATTCGTGCGGTTTGCTAAGAGATGGCGTAACTTGTATTGTTCCATTGTTATTATTCCGTTGGAAGATACTTTGGAAAGCTACTGCCATTGTACGTCATTTCAGTATATGTCATTCATTTGAAGCGTAAACAATAACAATTTTTTTTCCTCAAATATGTCGAACTTTGTGCCTGAAAAAGTGTTTTTGCGGGGAGTTCTTCTTCATTACTTTAATATGAAGAAAACTGCTGCCGAAAGTCATCGTATTTTGGTGGAAGTTTATGGTGAACATGCGCTAGCTGAGCGAACGTGCCAAAAGTGGTTTGCACGATTTAAAAGTGGTTATTTTGGCTTGGAAGACGATGAATGTCCTGGGCAGCCAAAAAAGTTTGAAAATGAAGAACTGGAAGCATTACTCTATGAAGATTGTTGCCAAACATAAGAAGAGCTCGCAGAATCTTTGGGTGTCACTCAAGCAGCCATTTCAAAACGTTTAAAAGCAGCTGGATATATTCAAAAGCAAGGAAATTGGGTTCCACATGAACTCAAACAGAGAGACGTCGAAAGGCGCTTTTGCATGTCCGAAATGCTGCTGGAGGCAAAAATGGATCCATTACGACAACCCCAAGCGCAAAAAATCATATGTGAAACCCGGCCAACCAGCCAAATCAACGGCAAAGCCGAATATCCATGGCGCGAAGATAATGCTCTGTATTTGGTGGGATCAGATGGGTGTGCTATATTATGAGCTGCTAAAACCGGGTGAAACCATCAATGGACAACGCTACCGAACACAATTAATCCGTTTGAAGAGAGCAGTGGCCGAAAAACGCCCGGAATATGCGACCAGACACGTGACAATAATTTTCCATCATGACAACGCTCGGCCCCACGTTGCTATTCCGGTTAAGAACTATTTGGAAAACAGTGGATGGGAAGTCTTACCCCACCCGCCTTATAGCCCAGACCTTGCCCCTTCTGACTACCATTTGTTCCGGTCGATGCAGAACGCCCTCACTGAAATACGGTTCACATCAGAGCAGAATATCAAAAATTGGCTTGATTCATTCTTGGCTGTCAAGCCGGCGCAGTTCTTTTAGGATGGGATCCACAAATTGCCAGAAAGATGGGAAAAAGTCATAGCTTCAGATGGGCAATACTTTGAATAATACTATTGTACATGGTGTTCTTAAATAAGCGTTCACGTTTTGAAAAAAAAACCGCACGAATTACGTTATATACCCAATATATTCGGTTTTCGGTATGTCCATCAGTGCTTCCTGCGATTTTTCCATTACTTCCTCTCGGCTGCTGAAACGCGCTTCCTGTAGTGCTTTTTTAACTCGATTGAACAGAAAGAAGTCACAGGGAGCCAAATCAGGTGAATTCGGTGGCTGTTGGATGGTATTTGTTGCATTTTTCTTCAAAAAATTACGAATAATGATGGCACTGTGCGACGATGCGTTATCATGCTGCAAAATCCACGAGTTTTCTGTCTACAATTCTGGTCTCTTTCGGCGAATTGCTTCACGCAAAGGTCTCATAACGCCCAAATAATACTCTTTGTTTACTGTCTGGCCTTCTGGCAAAAATTCATGATGCACTATACCGTTGTCATCCATGAGAACCGTGAGCATTGCCTTCTTTTTTGACTGAAAATGGTGTCGTTTTTTTGGTCTCGGCTCATTTGGTGAACGTCATTCACTTGGATGATGTCTGGATTGCGTGTCGTACTCATAAACCCACGTCTCGTTTCCAGTAATGATCCTTTTGATGAATGTAGGATCGGATTCAGCCTCGCAAATCATCTCTTTTGCGACGTCAACACGGTCTCTTTTTTGCATGAAATTGAGGTTTTTTGGCACCAACTTTGCTGCAACACGACGGAAACCCAAATCATTAACCAAAATGTCTTGGACGGATCCAGAATCCGTAGGTAATGTTCAAGTCCTCCGCTATCTCTCTGATGGTTAATTTGCGGTTTTTGTCGGTTTTCGATGTCGATGGTCTGCCACTGCGTTCATTGACTCACGGTCACTTTTGAACCGCTCGTGCCACTGGTAAACGACCGTTTTCTTTAGAGAATCGTTGCCGAAACACTTTTCCAACATTTCCAACGTTCGCGCACCATTAAATCCGTTTTTTACGGAAAATTTAATACTCGTACAAGTTCGTTGTTGCAAATTTAATTCCATTTCTAAAATTGTAAAAAATCGTCAATACACACAAGGAAATAGATGTACTCTTGGCTACGTAACTTTTGCAAATGTCAAGCTATGACGCTAAGATTTAGAGGGAATGTCAACAACAGATTTACCAACTTAACAAAAAAACAGAACTCAAATCGGAACAATAGGATCGCCAGGCGGTGGGTGTGGCTGGGAACTTTTTGATCAAGGTTGTATGCATTTGAAACTCCGAATGATTTATGTTGTGAGATGGATTCCAGGGACTTCATTTTCAAAACATGCTGAAAACCGAAAACCGAAAAGAGTGTAAAGATGAGGAAAGCTAAAATAATGCTGAAAGCATGTGTAATTTGGCAACAATCATATGTAACCACGGGAAAGTAAAATAGGCTGGTAGAGGTCGCTTCAACATCCTACAAACTGAAGAAAACTTCCAAGAATGAAAACGCTTTCGTGCTCTTACAGTTTGCCGCCCCGTAATATATGTAAATCCCTCATGACGCAGAGTAAAGCAATCTGTGCGAGATCTGAACTCATTAGATATTTTGCTCTGACGTATCTGTTAAAAAAAAAAAAAAAAAAAAATCTAATTTCGTAGTGAAGTTCTGATCTGCAGCTATTTTGAAGGAAATTAGGATGCTGATTGTTCTTTAGTGGCCTATGAAGACCAATTTGGAATAGAAGTGTAGTCTTTACCGATCTTACTTCGATCGTATAACAGGATATAAGAGCGTTACTCGGAAGTTGAAAAATTAATCTTAAAGGTCTTTCTGCTGTAACTAAAGGGTGATTCTTTTAGAGGTACTTTCTTCAATAGGAATCAAAAAATTAAATTTTACCGGGTAATTTTTATTATCATATAGTACAAAAGAACCATTCTTTACATTTATTTGTTGAAGATTATTTCTTTCAATTGTATTCCGTAACTGCGGGTAGTAACATGGTGAGTTCTAAATTTCCGCGTTCGGAATTACGAGTGGTGTTTGACTGATTCGAGTAATGTTGGCCTCCAATTCCTCAATCGTAGCCGGCTTATCCATGCAGACTTTGGAATTTACTTTGATCTAGACGGCCAATTCACTGGTCCAAAGCCTGAAATTAATTGTTCACTGTGGCAAGTGGCGCCGTCTTGTTCGAACCAAATGTCGTCGAGACCGCGGGCTAATAGTTCAGGCAGCAAATGGTCCGTTATCATGGCGCGATAACGGCGCCATTCAGTTACGTTCCGGCTGGGCTCAGTTGTGAAGAAATAGGGGCCGATAATTTCACCAGCCCATAGACCACACCAAACTGTTGTTTGGTCTGGATGTGAAAGCAAGAGCCCAAGGACTGAAACGCTTCCAATCCGGAAGGCTAACCGGCTTCAGTTCCTTCACGAATTAAATTTTATATGCTCTTAAGCCAAGATCCTCACGTAAAATACGTTGTTTCATACGAAAAGCCAAGCTGTTGAGAACGGCGACGAATCGACCCACCACGGTCATCGCGTACGCTCTCCGCTACCGCTTCTATATTTTCTTTACTACGTGCTAGATGTAGTCTATTTGGTCGCGTATTATCCAATTATGAAACTTTCAAACTTTTCGATGGTGAATTGTGTGATCGGTAGCACAAAACACATTCCTCGTAGATATTTACTCGATCAGATCGACTACGTACGCTATGGCATGCAGATGTGAGCTCACAATATCGGTTGTTTAGATGTTGAATACGATCGGTGAATGAACCAAATCTTACGGCAGACCGTTTTTATTAAAAAGAAAGGGATAGCGGTGGTTTACTCGTACTTATATCCATCCTGTTCAGCTTAAAGAAGACTCCCTCTAATCAAACGATATCAAAGGCCTTTTCCGGCAATTATAATCTGAATTGTGTATATTTTTGCCTTCAGTCCACGTAGTCAAGACTCTATTGATCACCTTTTCGTATACCGTGCTGATATATGTATATGCCCTTATCCCTTTTGGGAATTGTATGCAGCACCGTTATCTTCCAATGCTTCTAGTGGCAGATGTCGAAGCACAATGTTCAAAATGTCATCGGTCCCCATGGATTTCTTAGCTCACAGTGAAATGATCGATAATGACAATATTTTCTATGTTTTCTTCACTGAACTTAGAGAAACGTAGTAAAATTGTGTAACTGTCGTTCTCCAAGTCGTAGTTCGGTTCAATGACGTCATTTGCCTTGTACACTTGTTGCAAAGACGCTCCCATGGCCTCTACCCTTTCCTGCGGATTTTTGATCAAAAAGAAGTTGTCATTATCGACAGCTTTGTTCGTTGTTCGTCGTTGAGGCGATCTTTAGATATTGGAGATCGTTCTGGTTTTGCTGGTGTTCACAGCCAGAATTTTATTGTTTCAATACAATATTACAGAAGCTCTGTAACTCATTTTTTATTAAAATTCGGAGATTTTTAATCGACGCCTTCAGTGTCGCGTCTTCCGAGCTTGGACGCTCAGTAAACTGGCTATAAAAGGTTTTTAGTTTAGACAGCATTTTAATTGTGTGCCAGTGAAGAGCGACTACAGTTGCGCTACAGAACGCGCCTTCGATACCAAGGTATTCTATAGTCCACCGTTCGTTTTTTGGTCTCGTCGAATTATTTAGGGTACCTATCAATTCTTTTGTTTAATAGATTCTTGTTAAGCGGGGAATGGACCGAGTTCGGTGAGGATGCTCTTGCCATCATGTTCTGGAGAAGTGTGTCCACATTTATTTATTATTTTCCATACTAAGACCGCATGGTCACTGTCATACACTGTGTGCGTAGACGATTTATAATATGATGAGCCAGTTGGAAGGCAATACTTTACGTTCTGAGCCATCCAAGACGCTTGTCTTCTAAACGGAGATTTACAATTCTACAGAACACACATTATAATGTGTGGAATGGGTGAGATGAAATGAACATGTGCATTTGTATTGTAACTACAGCTAAACAGCATTGAAAACATTTTCCTATCTTGGCGGCTGTACGATTATGTGTTCTTCAAGCGGAGAAGAGGATAGCAGAGAAGAACATTTTCTCTTCTATTGTTTGCCGATTCTTAAGTGCTGTATATGTGGAGCTGATGTACTGGGCGCTTATCATAGTTTCATCGTCATATTATCTTCACTAATTTTTTCCTTTTCTCCGCTGTATTTTCCCAGCAAACAAAGTTGTCTGTCTGATAATATTCGTATGCTACACTGGACGAATAGATCCATTAGATGGGTCTGCGTACTGCAGCAGAAAGAAACAACCTCCAACAGACAACAAAAAATTCAATTGTTGCCGTTGTACAGTTGTAAAAATAAATTAAAGTTTTTGCAGGTTAGCGCTGCGATAAATTATATGCTATTAATAATGCTGCGAATCGAAGAAGCCATTCTTCATTTGAAATGACAATACTATTCTCGTTTTCTTCGCACGCACACCCATCACAATGCACCGCTTATTGATAATTTCTCGAGAATGGAAGAATTGGAAGAGTGCAGTTAGTCGCACTCTCTGGAGAGAATAGAAATATTGCAACGACGAACTCAACTGCCAAACTCACTTTGTGTAATACAGTTCACTTTGCAATTTATATCATAAAATCTGTGAAAAAATTGTAGCAAAAATAAAAAAATTCTTAAACAAACGACTAGAAGTCCGGTGCCCCCAATAAAAGTAAAATTAATAGCAAAATCTTAGTATAAAGCAATTAGCTGATATCTTTGCTATATCTCCAGTGCAAATAATAGACTTCTCATTTCCGCCCTGCTGTTATTCAAATAACGTGATAAATTAAATTAAAATCGCCAATCCAAAAGCAGCCACACCACAACCACCCAAAGAACAGAAGAGTTAGGCTTTCAATAGTGTCTCATTAACGTAGTGTTTTGGTGGACATTCAAGAGACATTTTTGTACGCATTCCTGTAGCTACAGCCTTAACTGTAATTGGCGGTGTAAATTGTAACTCTGTGTTGTTCTGCTGTTGTCATTATTACTCGTTTGGTGAGAAGGAAATTAATTTAAAATAAAAAGATATGAATTCATTGTTGACCAGTGATTTTCAAAGAAAGAAGAGTTTTGGAGGCCCACACAGCTCCTTAAGTGTAAATAATACTTATCTTTTGTTTACTTTTCCCATTTGACCATGAGCATGATTAAAATCGATGAATTTATTCCATCTTTACTCCATACAGAGTGGTACAGAAAAGAGTGCAGCACCAGCGCCTGGTCGCGATGCTCCATTTGCGAAAGAAGAAACCAAAGATTCTGAAATTGTTGAAATGCGACCAGAACACTTGTTTAAGCATCCTTTGCAGAACACATGGACTCTGTGGTATTTGGAAAGCGATCGATCGAAATCATGGGAAGAACTACAAAACGAAATCACCAGCTTTGATACAGTCGAAGATTTCTGGAGGTAATCAGAATTGAATTTATTTACCCTACTTTACTGAGCTTAGTAATTTTTCTTTTATTTTTTAGTCTGTATAATCACATTAAGCCTCCATCAGAGATAAAAATCGGAAGTGATTATTCTCTCTTTAAAAAAGGAATTCGGTAAGTCTATAAGAATTTGAATATACGAAATGCTGTGAGTAAACTCCAAATTATGTGTACTTTTAGTCCAATGTGGGAAGATACCGGCAACAAACATGGTGGACGATGGATGATTTCTTTAAATAGAAACCATAAACCCAGTGACATGGACAATCTCTGGCTAGATGTTGTAAGTAATTAATTCTTATTATTATTGTGTCGTTCAGTAGACTCTTTTTTTTCTGTTGAGTTTAGATTTAATATTTTTTAAATGATGTTTCGTAGAACGATGTTGTTGTTTATTGGACATTAATATTTTAATATTTTATTTTTCGCACTCAACTCATCTTATTTTATCTGGAGCTGAGATCGCACGATAGAACAGATATTCGGTTTGTTCTACCGCGTTTATTCAAATATGAAAAAAGGGGAAACCGTTTCGGCTTCATTAATATACTATTCATACTTATTCCCCCCGTAACATGCTTTTATCGATACCTTTTAAGACGATACTCTTTTTCCATCGTTCCTATAATTTTGTTTGCATAAAAATATGATTTATCAAACTCTTCAAAATAGCCCGTCTCGCTCGTGACATCCTCGTTCGAGATGATTTTTTTTTTCTGTGAGCCACGTTTTCATGCTGGCGAACAAACAAATGTAGTCACAGTGAGCCAGGTCTCCGTACGGTGAACGCGGCAACCATTCGTACCTTAATTTATACAATTTGTCCACGCCGATTCTGAATGAGTGGACTGGTGCGTTGTCGTGGTGGAACAGAATTTTTTCTTTTTGCCAAATGAAACGGTGTCTCTGTTAATCTTATGAAATCGGTTCAATACTTCACTGTAGTACTGCCCTGTGATCGTGCTTCATTTATTCAAAAAGTTCATTAGGATTATTCCGTTCGAATCATTATCTTTCCAGCCAGTGAGATTTGTTTTTCTTATTCGCTGCAAATTCGACTGAAAAAAATCCATTATTTTCATTATAGCTTGGTGTCTGGGGTTAGTAATGTATCTATTTTTCATCAACGGTATTGATTCGACCCAAAGACTCCTGCGAATTTTGCTTAAAGAACTCTAAACACTCCTCCACTATGAGCAATCACGCCACCTATCGAGCCGACAGCTTCCTCACGCTTAATTTATCATGTAAAGTTTTGATTGCCGTTCGAAAGAACAATACGTCTACGACCTCTGCTATTCCGCGCGCTTTCGTTTAGCGATCAGTACGAATCATGTCATAAGCCTTTTCAATAATTTTCTAAGTAATCACGTTTACTGGACGGCATTTTGCCGATTTCTTATGTTTGCTTTCCTTGGTCACTTTAGATGAAAAATCTCCAGAACGGAATTTCTTAAAACAATTCGGGCAAGTGCGTGATTTATGGAATTAAAAAAGCAAAATATGTCAAAAATGTACTTTTTTGCACCACCCCATGGTAAAATTGACTACTAACAAGTGTAAAGAAAACCAAGCTCGATTGGCTTCTAATGTAAGCTTTAAGTGACAGCTATTAAATGTCAAAAGAAACAAAAATCATGAAATTGAAAAAATCGGGAATCAACAAATATAATGTTCTTGTAAAAACCTAAATTACTTTCTTGCCATTTCCAATGAAAGCTTAGTCGAGAATACTCGTGCATTGTTTGGTACTGAGAATTGAATAGATTTGAGAACTGGTAAACTGGGGGCTATGGACAGTTATTGCTGTGCCAGTGCGAATTGAAGCATTGTGGTGATACGTTCATTGCTGTGTGGGATAGGATCTTACTTCGTAGTGATTCAAAGATCACATGGGGCTCTTCCTTCGAATTAAAAGGGGGTAGCTCTCTCTCGCCGGCAATGACATTATTTCCCATATTTTCGTCATGGAACTTAGTGAAACCTGGTAAAAATTCAGTAAAAGGACATGGTTTTTCAAATCAATGCGGTCAATGACACCATTCGCCTTGTATACTTGCTGGAAACTCGGTTTTGTCACCATCGACAACTTTTCCTGGATATATGCCTGCTGTTAGCAGTAGTTGTTGATTGTTTGTCGTTCGGGCGATGTCTTACACGGAATTTCGTTTTGCCCTTCCTGCGAAATATTTCATTTATTTGCGGGAACATATTCGGATTGCCGGTGTTTGCAACCCGAATTTTATTCCAATACAAACTAACAGAAACTCTGTAGTTCATTTTTATTAATATTAATATTTTGAGATTTTTGATCGACGCATTCTACTTTTGCGCTGATGCAGTGCGTCAATATTTGCGATTCAGAACGTACTTATGTTACGAGTACATTGATAGTGAAATATTGAAATTTTTCACAAATATTTTTGTGAGAAGTAATTTTTTTATTTTAATCTAAAGTACAAATTCTGAATTTAATAATGGAATGCAATATCTTCCAAATATCCGCCACGGCTCTGCCTACAAATAATCATTATTTACAATAGATGAAATTTTTTATCAAATTTTCGCATAATAGCGAAAACTTTTTCTTTAGAATGACCCCAAAGGGAAAAGTCAAATGATGTTAAACCGCAAGATCTCGGTGACCAATCGAAATGGAGACATTATGCATCAGCATAATTTTTGAAAAAATAGGGCCAAATGACACCACCAGGCCGAAAACCGTACCCTAATGTCAACCTTATTTGTTTAAGTATCCCAAACAGATGGAAATAAGCCTCATCACTCAAAATAATTGTGTGTGAAAAATCATGAACTTTCTTTTTCGTTTCCAGCAAACAACACGAGAATGTTTAATTTTCTACATTGCAATCAAAATAAGTTTTGTGAAAGAGCCTATCGACTTGTTTTGAGTTGAACATGTTTGTTTGAATCAGTTCCGCAGATAATAAGTCAAAGGGTTCATATTTCGATATTGGATTATTATTGCTGGTAGTCGACACTGTAAACCCAACACACATTCCTGCTGTTATCTTTTTTCCGCGGGCTCTCAAACCCAGAAATGTATTTTGAAATATATAATGTGAGAAAAACGAATTATTATTCCTAGAAACAATCCATTTATTCGCGTGTTTTAGATGCAGAGTCGTATTTAACGTTCTCCAATGAGGAATGACTTGGGGCAACAGTATCAAAGTCAAACCACTGGTCGTTTGTCGATCGAGAAATTATTATGTATCACTTCTGTTTTGATTGCAGAAGTTTAATCTTTTTCTTCAACGAGACTAAGATCCAGTGTACCCTATAGCAGATGTTTAGCAGAATTGTCTGAAATATAGAATTAAAGTTGAACAAATTTTTGTACATAGTGCAGGGAATATTATTTATTATTTTATGTCTTTTCTTCGATCAATAATTTGTTTTATTAACGATCAATGTTTTCCCGCTCCCACCGCATTGGTGAAATTATCACAATAAATATTGGTTTAGCGCCTAGGAGTTTTAAAAACCGTCCGTACCAAAATTGAATATGTATTCAAAAATGTTTAAGACAACAGGTAGAGGTCCCTTCTTTTTTCATATTCAGCAGAAGACGAACGTGAACAATGGATCCCCTGGATATCTTACCTCATATCGAACAGTATAATTATCGGTTAAATGAAATGATTGCTCGTACCTTTGCATGCTGTTTTATTTACACCATATTGCTCCTATTTACTGATTTGTTTCTTCGTCGAGAGATACTTTGAGATTAGTAAATACAAAGCTCTTGTAATTCAGACACTTGCATGAATCGAATGATAGCCTTCCTGATGATTGATGATGTGCTAGGAAAAGATTGCTCTGCATTCTGATTGCTGTCAATATGATACAAATATGTCACTTTGAAAAAACTGACATATCTACATTTTTTTTTTTTTTTTTAGAATATGCGCGCACTCAAGGGATTTAAGTACTTTTAAATTGCTTGCACACAGCGCGGGCGAAGGAAAATCAGGGAGGATAGAAAGAGAGGTACCGTTGAATGTTGGTTTTAAATGTTTGAAGGCTATAATGACTAGGAAATAAAGAGTTAGGCAGGGCATTCCATAAGCGAGTTGTACGGCTTAGGAACGTATAACAATATTTTAAAGTACGTCCGAAAGTAGATTTGAGGGTATACTGATGAGCATTCATAGCGAGACGGGTGTTACGGTTGAAAGTTTGAATGGACGGAATGCTACTGGCGATTTCACTGGAGCACAAGTGAGACAGGAGACATTACGTCGGTTTGAGGGTGTCAATTGATTGACTGATATTAGTATCACCTATGAGTTTTATCGCACGGTTTTGAATCCTATCTAAGTGGTGCAGAGATGTTTTGGGCGCACCCGAGCAGATATGGGCATTGTACTGCAACTTCGGGCGGATAAACCCCTTATACATTGTGGCCCGATCAGAGGGGGTGAAGTATTTCCTACGTCGCTTGAGGAAACCTAGACATTTTGCACCATTTTTTACGACACCGAATATGTGGTCGTTCCAACGTAAGTTGTCGTTGACACACATACCGAGAATGGAAAGTTTACTGGTTACGACAATGCAAGTGCCATTCATGGATACTGGCTAAGTGTTTAAATTTCGCTTTAACGACAGCAGACAGCATTGTGTTTTGGAAGCATTAAATTCTACTCTGTTAGTGGTTCCACAATTAGTTATGTTGGTAATATCAGAATTTAATAACATCAACATACGCTGTCCTCTATCTATTTTAAAAGGAGAGAGAAGGCGATTCCCCTTTTAGCGACCGGCTATTTTCTGTTTTACTCTTTTCCACCAAGTTGGAAAAAATCCTGCGGAGTAAGATTGATGAAAACGCTTTTGTCAGAGTGGAAGAACACCTCTTCAGAAGAGGGGGAGGGAGATATACCATCTGGACCAGCGGATTTATGTATGTTGCGATCTTTAAGTACTGTTGCTACTACACGAGTGCCATTGAAGATTCGACGCACTCAAGTGTAGGCGGAGACAGAGCACAATCTGCGAGTGTTAAGCTTGCCGCAAAGCGTGCAGCAATCAGATTTGTCTTGTCCAAAGAGCTGACAGCTGGAATGTCATTATAAGTGAGCGTTGGGATGGAGGATGAGGTAGAATTTCTAATATTTTTGATGAACGACCAAAAATTGTTACTACCTTTGGGACATTGTAGTATTTTTTGCCTCAGTTTATGGTCGTATTGGAATTTTACACGTTTAAGAAAGGCGTTGCATTTCTGGCTCATTTGAACTTTTTTCGATTTTCCTCAGTTGGGCTGGTCTTGAAGGACCGAAAAAACCTTTCTCTATCCCTGACAGCCTCTTTACAGCTCGAGTCGTACCATGCCTTTTCTTTTGGTTTGATACTCTTCATCCGATGAGGGATAAAGTTTCTCATTCCAAAGAGAATGGTGTCTGTGATCATATCAGCAGCGGCATCCACGTCGTTATCGAGGAAACATAACGACCAGTTAAAATTCCTAAAGAAGTTGTTAAGACCGCTCCAGTTGGCTTTCCCGTATTGCCATACGGTTCTTTTATTAATCTTTTCTCTAAGTGTGTGGTCGGTGTACGAGAAATTAGTTGATGTAACACATGGTCCGACGAGCCTAGAGGGGAGAGCACATTAACGATGTACTTATCAGGACGAGAAGTTGGCGGTATGACTACCAAGGTCTGGTATTCGCGTGGGCTCATCTACAAGCGGCGTTAAGCTGTTTTCTGCAGCGAAGATCTCAACACACCGTCCTTCGGGTGTTGTCTGCCCAGAATGTTGAAACCACCATGAATTGTGTATATTGAAATCGCCCGTAATAATGATTTCAGTATGAGAATAAAGGGATACAATTCTTTGGATGGAGTTAGACAGCGCATCAAACTCGTTAAAAGTCGAATTGCAGTCCAGTTTGGGGCTTCTGTAAATAAAGCAATAGTGGATAATCTGCTTACGGAGATGGAATTTTAATCACATGAAATTGAATTCCGGATTGGAACAGGGACTACATTGTGATGGTGTTTGGTAAGCTGTATCACTACGCTGAACTACCACACTACATTGAACTCCACAAATATGTTATTAGATCGGGTTTTCTGTTATTTCATTTTATCTTCCTGTTCGTGAAGTTTAGAAAAGATTTTCTGACATTTTGTGTCTTTAAATAGTTTTCATCTTACTTTAACTCATTTTTTTGAAGAACCATTTTCAGTTTATCGCTATTTTTCATTTATTTGTTAATAACATAGAGTAATTGTATATTTTCCAGCTCCTTTGCTTAATCGGAGAATCATTTGATCACTCAGACCAGATTTGCGGTGCTGTCATCAACGTTCGCGGAAAAGGAAACAAAATTTGTAAATTCACGTAAGCAAATGGAATATGCCCTTCACTAAACCGTATTTTATTTATTTTAGCCATTTGGACAGCCGATGGAAATAATAAGGATGCAGCTCTTGAAATTGGTAATAAACTAAGAGATGCCTTGCGGCTATCGCGATCTAATTTACAATATCAATTGCACAAGGATACTATGGTGAAGCAGGGGCCAAGTGTCAAGCCTATATACACTATCTAAAAAGTGTTTGGCATTTTCTGTTCGAAATAATGCGATTATGTCTTTAACGGAATTCACCTTTTACTTTAATTTTCTCAATTTATTTTTTATTTCTCTAGCTATATTTAATTATTACTTCGTAAAATCAAATAAAGAAAAACAAAAAAAAAACAATCTGAAACTGATTCATGTAAAACACTTGTAAATTCTCATTCAATCAGACTGAGAATAGTCAATTCAGTCGAATCGAAAGAGAAATATTCATAAAATAGGAAAGAGCGGGTATTTTACTGAAACTAAACTATGGAAGCGAGAACATTTAAAGGAAAAAAACACAAAGAAAGCAATAAAATTAATTAATGCGAATATGTACTGTTATTAATATTTCTTTCGTAATTTCATTTATAACCGACATTTAAGTATGAAGAAACTGAATTATTTAAATTAATTTTAAAATAAAGAACTGTAACAAAAACAAGTGTAATTGTAGTTCCGTTTATTTTTTTATGCATGCAACTTTCAGTAGTATCAAAAATAACGTCAATAGATATTAAAAATACAAGCAATTATGTCGTTGGGCATCTCAGATATACTCAGACATCACTGCGAACAAGAGAAAAAAATACAATGAGGTCGCTTGTGTACGATGCGATTTAATTGCAAGTTTAGCGGGCGGTAAAAGGCTTCCACACAGATGGTAGAATTGTGAGCTTTGCAGAGTGTTTAGGGATTGTGATCTTCTTTCATTGATATATCCATATGCTACAGCTGGATGAACGGCTGTCGTCATTGCAATTTTTTTTGGTGGTTAACGACAGAACCTAAGCACTTAAACTATTCACATTTCGGTACAATGACTCCTTCTAAAAATATGTCAGGTTGGGTTTGGGAAAGCGGCAGTGCGTACCTGTACTTGGTCTTATTAGTACGACTGATTCGTATCAATTATCTTCTACCGCCTTTATTTAAGTTTAAAGAGGTGCCTGAAAGGCTTTCACATTGCTGCTTAAGATAAAGTTATAGTCAGTGAAAATAAGAAGAGCTTCAGTAGAACATCTTGCACAGCATTGAAAAGCAATGAACTTTATACACTGACTTGGTGTATTTCAATTTTACTCGTGAATTCTCAGTTATTCACGCTATGTATTTGATGTCATTTCGCTTACCATTCTTATACACATATATGTACATAAATAATACCTAAAGTGTGCATTATGAAATCAAATTATCTGAGAGAAATCCATAAACTTTGAATCGCTTCATTTGTGAGTTCAGTGTGGATTTAAATAACATTGGGTTTTTGATTGTTTAGAACCACTTATATGTTTTCATAAAATGATTCACCGGCCGGTAGCGGTCTTTGTTTTTTTTTTTTGCATTATGAATTAACAACCAATTTGAATTATTATGTTAATAAGTGGGGTGTTATATAATTATAAGTCGAATACTTTTGAATTCTATTGTAAAACACATTTCCTATGTACGTACATAATGAATTGCACTTGTAACACGCACATGTGTATGCGTATCTAACGTACCATAGTATTAAAAATAGATAAAACTATGTACTTGTTTTTTGTCATCCGACGTGAACGGATATTTTTCCTCTAACTTTTACAGCCTCTCATTTTATTTCTTGGGTCTATTCATAAAAATTCTGCCAGCAGAAGTAAATCCAAAACACGTATAACTCATCTAAACCCTTAAGCTTTGGAACGGCTTAAAACCTCTCGCTTTCTTTGAGCGTCCGCTTTGTCACATTTTTGTCACTGTCACACCACAATTCTCTCTCTTGAGTTGATCCCCTTTGATGCATGATCATTTCCGTCTGTATCCAGTTCTGCTGACATGTAAATGGTAAATTTTTCCGAGCACGCTTAGTGGTCTACCCCCAATATGGGGACGTCAAGAATGTTCGAGTCCTACGAGTATCACATAAATAAGCACTTGGTTTGGTTTGCTTCTGGAGTAATACAGGTTAATTTCTGTAAACCTCCCACGGAGGAATCTAGTGCTATTTCTACTGCATCTGGTTAATTTACGGTTGCTGTAAAATGAGTCACTTAAAAGTCCTTGTTTGTTGTTTTATTAAGAGTTTCCCTCCCTCTTCATCATATCACATTTAAACTAGGCATTCGTTTAAATTTTCATAATTACTCAAATTGACATTCAACACCCCAAGCTCGCTACTGCACGTTTATGTAGCAGGCCTTGCCTGGATTTTCACAAAATATTAATCCAATAATCATTCTTTGGAAACTGAGGACGGAACTTTGTCTTAATGTGCTGAACTTTCCAGCAAGAAAAACACATGGGAGATGCTGCAATGCAGAACCAATGAAAACGTTAAGAAAATCGAAGGTGTCCACCAAGTCGGTAGTGCAGACAATATCTCATTAAAATTTTATTCTCAGATGAAAACATAATTAAATTGTTGACGCGACAGTCCTGTGTTGACCAAAGCCTAGAAAGGGACTTTGTCTTTTTCAGATAATGCGACTAAAGCTTGAGTCAGCTTTACAATTATCACTTGTGTGACGAAAGAAGCAATCAACATGTTGTTGCCTGCTTCCCCATTTGTTTTAAAATGGTTGATTAAAAGCTCTTTTAGCGTAGAAATTGCATATTACCTGTATTTGAAGCGGAGAAAGAAATTGTTAAAAGTGTCAATAAGAAAGTCAACCATAAAAGGCGTATGCTTTTTTGGTAAACGGTTGGTTTAATTTACACACTAGTTTTTGAAGAGCAGTCTTACATGGTCTTCCTTATTGGAAAGCATTCTGCTTTTTGAAGACTTAAGCCATTCTCTACACTGTCTTCAACACGAAGAAAGTCAAACAATTAGGTTTGAGGATAAATATTATTCATACGCACGAAAGTTTCTTGGAATTAAAAAAACACCATGTTACTAGTCACATACTTATCAAAAATACGTTTATTTACAATATATGTACCACAATGTGAAATGCACCAAGTGTCATCCAGTTTACTTCAATAGCTCATTATTTTTTGGATATCTTTTCGGATGTCTTTCCTTTTAGAATTGTCTAGCGCGTCACAAATTAGGGTGAAGTGGTTATCTGGATTGTTGCGAGGATCGTTTTCAAACACATCGAGTACTTCGTACACCTTCGAAGGAAGATCGTGATGTTTTCTATCAATGCTATCTAAATCACCAGCACGCACATTTAGTTCCCGACCAAAGAATCGCCAATGTCTACCAATGTCTAAAGCAATTTGTTTATAGATTTGCTGACGTTTCGCTCCCAATCGTGTTACGGATTTTTGCTCCACTTTAACCAAGCTAGGTTTTGAAAAGTCTTTGGATTTCTCCAATTCCTGATTCCTCCGAAGGGCGTAAATGTTTTGCAATTCTTTAGGTTTCGGAGGTAGCATATACTGCTCCAAGCCTTGATATATTTCATCGTCATCTAATTCTTCAGCCACTTGATATAGTGGTGCAATCTGGTATTCGGATATTATTCCACGCTTGTCCAAGCATTCTATAAGTTGCTGAATAGATTTTATATTTGCGTAGCGCCTCTCAGACCGAATCTCTTTCTTAAATGAAGCTTTTAAATTTTCTATCACGGACGGAGGCGGGTTGCTTTTGGAGACAAGTGATATCAACAAATCGTAATCACAATGCTGAGACGTTTCCATTTTCTAACTCCACGACCTTAATGGCACAAATTCTATAACAACATTGCAAACTCAAATTGCGAATTAAATGAAAAGAAGAGAATACTTGTGATATGCCCATCGGTTCTTGGAAATGTCATTCTTTATGTATGAATGTGTGTATACTTATTTGAGACTTCAGGCTCAGTGTGGTTTTCTTTGTGGCTGCTACATTTGCGGATCCATAACCCTGTTTAGATGGTGACTATCGACGACGTAGTTCGCAGTCATGTCGTGTTTACACACTGTAGTGCTGACTCGTGCACTATTTTGGTAAAGTCTAAGGGAGGATAATTGAATTGACACCACATCTCTCATTGTGCCTTTTCACATTGGCGCGGGCAGGAAGATTGTCCGAAAGAGACGGAACGCTTTTTATTGAAGTGGGAAGAAGAAGGGTTACTTTCACCGAAAATCAATTTCTAAAGTGGATTTTCGGGTGAAGCACATCGTTATTTCCCATATCGTTCCATTTCTGACATATTTTTTCATTTTAGTTTTGATCGTTGATGAGCAAGGAAATGTAAAAAAGAGGAAAAAAGGTATGTGGCCTGAAACTGCTCAAATTTAAGAATTAAAAATGTTCCGATTCAAATGTTCCGCTTGTCAAAAGTCTTTCAACCCCATGAAAATGTCTTGACTGTGATGTTGGAGAGACTTATCTCTCTATATGTAGATCGCGCAATTGAGGGGCGTCAGTTTTCATGATATAATGATCAGGCAAACGATGCTGAGATTACATTCATCAAGGTATGCTTGATGACCAGATCTGGAAAATGAGTTTTTGTATATTCTGCACAAAGTTATTTCCAGCAGCTTTGAATACGTCGGCCGGTAAGCTGTTAGGTCCAGCTACTTTGTTGGATTTGAGCTTAGATATTGGTATCCTTACTTCGTTTTGGTCAGGTGGACGGAAGTTTTGGTTATCTTCGCCTAAGTTGGATGGTCTATTCTATCTGACGGCGGATGTTGGCCTTCGTCGCCATTATACAGTCTGCTGAAAAAGTTTTTCCATGTGCTCCACAACAACAAGGTTTCCTTATCCATCCCTACAGGTTTTAGTACGGGTCGTTTTGCACTGATATGTTCATTTTACCTTTTGGTACGTTATTCCTGAAGTGCAAACTTCCAATATCTTCGATCTCGCAATTCTTGTGCTCTTTTTCCTTCTGCTCGTATAACACACGAGCGGTTCTCGCCCTTCGTTCAACGCTGCTTTGTACGCTTCTTGCTTAGCTGTATGTGCTTGCCGGCATTCTTCATCAAATCAGCGATTTCTTAGTGGTTCTGGCATAGGAGTTGTTTAGGGATGTCTGGATACGCGCTCGGCGAAGATTCTGGCGGTCTTTGTGTTTGCAGCTTTTCTACGTGTATCTTCTCAAAGTAGTTCTTCTCTATTGTTTTGCTTGTGAAATTCGGTTTCGTACCTTAGCTGCAACAAGGTGGTGATCCGAGTCAATCCGACAATACTAAAGGCATGTCTTACGTCAATAGCAATGTGATCAATTTGATTTAGCGTTTCATAATCTGTAGACAGCCATACTCCTTGTGTATATTAAGATGAGATAAGCACACGAAACCGTGTGCTTGCTATAATGATATTTCATTCCGCCGTAGAGTCAATAAGTCTAAGCTCGTTGCCAGACATGGTATCTTGTAGGCTATGTTTACCAACTGTCCTACCAAAGATGTCCTCCTTTCCTATTCTGGCGTTAAAATCGTCCTAACCGCCATTACTCATATCCCTTGTCGAGAAGCTCGTAGAAACATTCTTTGGTAGCATCGTCCTTGTCTTCCGTAGGAGTATGGGCGCATATTAGGCTTATGTTAGCGAATTTAGGCTTGATGCGAATTGTCATAAGACGTTGACTCACTTGTCGGAAGCTCGTCCCTCAGCAGGAAAGCGTGCAGCTTGCTTACTGGCGTCGTGACTGGACACTAAACACTTAAATGTTCTGCGATGCTTGCTGTGAAAGATATGACGACACGGCCGAGCACTACCTCTGTGAATTCCCGGCTTGCGCTCGCAAGACTGAAAGATTCCATTAAAAGGAACTTAAAACTGGATAACGAAAAATTAACTACCAAAAGTCAACTACGACCCATGGTGTCTTCAAGTAGACGCGTTCTTAACAAAGAACGGCACCAGGAGATATGTGTGTGGTGAGATAACCATGCCACCAGCCACGGATGATGATGAAATGTCGAAACAATTGAAAACCAGGTTGACTGGGGATAAGAAAGCTAAAGTTTGCGAATGTAAAACTTCACAAGATATTTGGAAAAAGCTTAAATCAATTTACGCATCATCTGGGCCAGCCCGAAAAGCAACGCTGCTAAAACAGCTAACACTTCTTCGACTCTGTCGATGAGCTTGAAACAATAGATGTAAAGATCCACAACGATATGTTAAACATAATGCTTTTTACAGTCACCCTGAGTCATTTGAGAACTTCAGATGCTTCATTGACACCCAGAGCATTCTACCTGACGCCGAAAAATTAAAGGTTAACATTTTTGAAGAAACAGAGGCGCGTAAAAAAAATCCAAGGCGAATGAATCCTCAGCGATGACTTCGGCAAGAAATAAAATTTTTCACCAAAGACAAATAAATCGAGAAAGTCTCTCATGCAATAACGAAGAAGAAAATGATTCCACTCAGGTGCAGTTAATGTCATAAGTTTGGTCACAAGGCTGTTGATTGTCGTTAGAATACTCAGTGTAAGGGATCCTTTTACGTTATGTCGGATAGTCCAGAAATATCAATGAAGGCGGAAGGTGTGGTCCTAGAACCGAGCTGGTGTCTCGAGAGCGGCTGTACATCTCATTTATGTCGTAACAAGGAAAACTTCCATTCGTTCGTGCCTACTGATCGCGGAAAGCTGAATTTGCATGCAACTTATCAACAACCATTGAAGTTAAGGTAACCGTAGAACTCCGAACCACCGTTGGAGCCGAAATAAGGTCAGTAAATATTGAAAATACTCTATTCGTACCTGATCTACGCACAAATCTTCTTTCAGTTGCAAAAATCGCCGATAAAGACTGTGAAATTGTCTTTCGACAAAAAAAAATTTAAGGAACCGTTGTCCTTCCAGAAGCCTTGGTGGTAAGGTGTTGCTTGAGCTTTGGCGGAGTAGAATTTAAAACATCTGCAAGTATTTGGATCTAAAGTATTCGTGCTTGAAAAAATATAAATTCGAAACCGGCTCAAATGAAGGTGTTTCCTGACGGCGCTTTCTGGCACAGTCTATCGTCCTGCCCTAGTTCTTCGTCCTTTCCCTCCTCCTTTTCCTTTTTCTTCCTTTTTTGCTGACCAAAGCAAAGCAAGTCTACTCTACTGTAGAACAAAAACAAAAACTGCCAGAAAGAAAAATGGCCTTTCACAATATAAAAATTGCGCAAGCTGACAACAAACTAGACTGACCTTCTCAAATCGTTGGTTGTCACAACAGTGACTTCCAGATCTTTTTAGTTCCACAACTCCCGCCAGACTCACACACACATTCACACACACGTTCACTCGCACATTCATTTGGCTATAGCGGACTCATCTACGGGGTTATTAGCTATAGCACTAGCAAGCCCGGGTACTATTCCCCCATCGAACCATCGAATTATATTAATAAAATTGATTGCAAAATAAAACAAACGCAAAAGAGAAAGAAAGTTGATTGAAAAGTAGCTGAAGTGTTGGGACGAAAGCAAAAGAATGTAGATTCAATCCAGAAGGGATTGTATGGCGATCCGGCCATCCTCTGGATCGCCGCTCCCAACAAAAGCCAAGTACAGTGCCTGTACAAATTTGTTCCTTTTTATCGCGGATCCCTAACTACTCCGGTAGATCGGCGTTCAAGTTTTTCGCGGATGGGGACTGGCCAATGGCATGTCACTTTTTACAATTATTTATTTGTTTTATGATTTTTTTTATGGGGCCTTCTGCCCTCTGACCGGTTGTGTATTTTTGTTATTTGTCGTTTTTTCATTATTGTTTGTTGTTGTGTGTTATTATTGGGTCTACAAGTAAGTTTCCAGCGTTTGTCAGAGATGGCGCCACCAGTGGATCCCGGGCAGAAATGTCAGACCCCATGTGTTTTATTTGTAGGTTTTGTATCTGTCAACAACTTTGCAGCGTTATATTTGAGCAGTTCTATCGGTGTCGTACATTTTATCGAGCAAAATCATGGCAAGTTTCCAGCCAAATAAACGTCATTTGCGGGAAGGGCTGCTTTTATTCTTTAATATAAAGAAAAGTGCGGCTGAGGCCTATCGTTTGCTTTCGGAAACTTATGGGGCGGAATGTGTTGGTGAATCGACGTGCCGCGAGTGGTTCAAACGGTTCAAAAGTGGTGATTTTGGAGTTGAAGACAAAGATCGCCCCCGGAAAGCCGAAAAGTTTTGAAGACGAGGAATTGGACGCTTTACTGGATGAGGATCCGTTTCAGATTTAAGAAGAACTTGCTGCATCATTGGGCGTCACGCAACAAGCCGTTTCCCTGAGCCTAAAAACACTGGGATTCATTCAAAAGGTTGGAAACTGGGTGCCGTACAAATTGAAGCCAAGTGACGTCGAACGGCGATTTTGCATGTCCGAAATGTTACTGCAGCGGTATAAAAATAAATCATTTTTGCATCGTATTGTCACTGGTGAAGAGAAATGGATTTATTATGATAATCCTAAACGCAGAAAATCGTATACAAAGCCCGGCGAGCCCGCCCAATCGACGCCGAAACGAAATATTCACGTGAATAAGGTCATGCTCTGCATATGGTGGGATCAAAAGGGTGTCGCATACTACTAACTGCTTCCGAGTGGTGAAACCATCAAAGGATCATTATATCGAACCCAACTAATTCGTTTGAAGCGGGCATTAAAAGAAAAACGGCCAGAATGTGAGACCAGGCATGAGTCCGTCATTTTTCATCACGACAACGCTCAGCCACATGTTGCGGTTTCAGTGAAAAACTATTTGGAAGATAGTGGATGGGAAATTCTGCCTCACCCGCCTTACAGTCCAGACTTGGCACCATCTGACTACCACTTGTTTCGTTCGATGCAGAACGCTCTTACGGGAATACGCTTCAGCTTAGTAGAGGAAATCACAAATTGGCTCGATACGTTCTTGGGCTCGAAAGACGAGAAATTTGTTTGGTCCGGAATTCATAAATTGCCAGAAAGATGGGAGAAAGTTGTAGCTTCCGATGGACGATACTTTGAATAAAGCATTGTAACTATGTTTTCATAATAAAACTTCAAATTTTGGAAAAAAAAACGCTGGAAACTTACTTGTAGACCCAATATTTGTTTGTTCTTCTTGTTGTTTGCTGTTATTTTCTGCGTGTTTATGTGATCCCACGGTGGAGGCTATCTTATTTATTGGCCGTCCGCCTACATGCCTCTGCTATTCGTAAAGGGGTCGTCGTCCCTTCACCCATCGAACATGAATTTTACAACTGGTACGTCGTTGGGGTGTGCTTGATTTAGAGGGCCGTCCGGCTACACATCACTGTTGCGCCTTTGTTGCTCCCTCGTTGGGGTGTTACTATGAAAGAGATCGTCGTCGAACCTTGCTCTATACTAGCTCCCTAGCTAGCTGCATCCACATCAAATATAGAGATGAGATGCTGGTGCTATCCCACATCGGTGGCGGGATGTAGAGTTCACTAAGCCTTTGTATTTCTGGGCTTTCGTTGAGGTGTTCCAAAGGTCGTCCTCCCCCAACCGTCATCATCGTGTTGGTGTGTCCGGCTTTAAAGGACCGTCCGCGACTTTCAGGCGTCGTGTCTAATGCAACCGGTTGCGAGTCTCTCGTCTATCCTACGGGGTCCGACAACGGTGTTCTTGATGGACCTCCTGTCGCTCCTTGGCTCCTGGTTCGTCGTAAGTCTCAATACTGTCCTTAGGTCTTCATCTGCCGTGAAACCTATGTGGGTTGTTTCCCGAGGTCTGGGGTTGATGGATCACTGGTTGATAGGACCATGGCTGCCCCCCATCTCCGCCAGAGCTCGGTGTTCCCACTCAAAGAAAAGAGGGACCAAAAGCACTTCACATGGGAAAGAGAGTAAAACTTGTTGCGGTAAAATTTACCGCTGGAAGGCGAATATACATATGAGTATGTCTAGGGATATTAAAGAAGAAGTTCATTGGAAAAGTTTCTTAAAGGATCTCGAACTTCGGGATTTGGAAAACATTACCGTATAAAATGATAATTGCGGTGCAAAACTTTTGGATGAAAATCAGATTTTCCACCAGCGAAATAAACACATCATTTCGTCAGAGGTATTTTATCGAAAGAAGAAACCAAGTATAACTACATATCTTCCGACAGAGATGTTGACTAAGTTTCTCTGTGGAACAAAGTACTACAGTTGCTTATAAAAACTAGGAATCATCAAAGTGGCATGTTGAGCATTCCTGCATTCAATTGCAATCGAAGACTTCAAATGAGATTTCATCTTTATTTTTATATTCATCTCTTTCTATGTAGTATTTTCTGTTGCTCTTTATATATTTACGCATATACATATTTTGAATTTAAGAATCAAAAGTATTTTTTTTAATCCGCAGTTATTAAGCTCTGTCAGAGCTAAGACCAGACAATTTATTAGTTGCAATAACTTTACAATTTTAAAATTAATATAAAGGGTGAAAATAAAACAAAATCAAAGCATAACTTAAAATTAAATTAATCTAAAAAGCATTGCAAAGCTGAACTAACTTTATTTTTGAACACAATAAATCCTAGGTCTGTTTGTTAACTTGAAATATCGTACAAATTTTTACAAATTCGTACAACTTTTTACAAATTCCTGTTTGTTTACTCCAAAAAGTTGCAACAAAGAGAGCCGATGAGAGAAATAAACATTTTCCCTCCAATGAAATAGTTGCCTCATAAATTTCTGGGCGTAAGCTGTGTAACAACTGTCAAAGCAAACAGCTATTCTGCGAAAGAATTTATTTGATTTGTTGTTATTTCTTGTGATTGGTGTTTTGACTTGACTTTTGACGTTTTATACACAAATGTGGTTTACTGCGTTTGTTGGCTTTCTTGCAAGTTTCTCTCTCTCTGAGCGAATTTTCTGCCATCTTTGAATTTTGACAGCTTTTACCCACTTCACCACAAAAAGTAACCAAACAGACCTCTTAATTGAGAAGACTATTAAAAAAGTTTAATCCCTTGTACATTATGGAACACTGAGCTCTGTTGCCCGTACATCTATTGGGTCTCATGTTGTTAGCACTTCTTAAATCATTGGTTGAATATCGCGTACATTTACAATATTAGTTTCCAGTATTAAGTCATTGTAAAAGCCGATCCGTTAATCCCTGCTGATAGGGCCATCTACATAAAATTGTCGAGCAGTAGTTAAAATGTGATATACATACACACTTCTTTATTATGGAAGAAGACTGATAGAGGTCGAAAAACGGCACTGAGCTCTGTTGCCCGTACATCTATTGGGTCTCATGTTGTTAGCACTTCTTAAATCATTGGTTGAATATCGCGTACATTTACAATATTAGTTAACAGTATTAAGTCATTGTAAAAGCCGATCCGTTAATCCCTGCTGATAGGGCCATCTACATAAAATTGTCGAGCAGTAGTTAAAATGTGATATACATACACACTTCTTTATTATGGAAGAAGACTGATAGAGGTCGAAAAACGGCGAATAGTGAAACTTGCCCTAATGACACTTTAAAAAAAAAAGTTAAAACAGTTTCCAGTGCCTTAAGGCTCCGGCCCATAGAATCCGTTGCGTCCGTTACGATGCCGGATAGGTTGACGTTGACGTATTTGACGGAAATGACAGTCCCATAGAATCTGTGGCATACGTTGGCAGAATACAGCCGATAACGTTTTGCTACTGCTGAGAGTGTTTTCTCTTCAAGCTGTTCTGCGGAAAAATTGTTTTCATTCTCTCAATGAAAGTATGGTCCTCAATGTGTGAATATGTGAACCGCCAACGGATTGAAAAGTAGAAAGAAATCTACTTTATCCGTCCGTTCCGTCATATCCTTTGTTTATGGGCTTACTTCCATAACAAAGTGTATATTCTACCCAGCTGTCAGTCGATAACGTCGACGCAACGGACGCAACGGATTCTATGGGCCTTGGCCTTTACTGAGTAAAACCAGAATATTCTAATTCTTGAGTTTTGACAGTCTTCTTCCAAAGTAGCAGTATTCATATTATAACGCCATCAGTGTGTCTTGTGTTTGGAGTACAATTTATATAGTAGTGTTTGTTAATTCCAAGCTCAGATTTAAAAAAAATAAAAATGTAATTAAAAGAAATAAAATAACAAACGCTCATTATTTTGTTGTGTAACTTTTGTATACGATTTTTCTTTTCGCATTAGCAGCATAGTAGATTTAAATATCAGAGATATCTTTCTTTCGCTGAACACAACTATTCAGCAAACAGCTGACAACAACATGCTGACACTTTACTCGCTAGGTCCTCGCCCAACTCGTTTCAATTCGACTTTACTTTTTTGTTGATTATTTTTCTTCTTCTCCATGTACGTTCATTCGCATTTGCCTTCATTTGCGAAAGTAGGCAATCGACGTGAACGCGATTTACGTATTTCTTTCAATACTTAAAAAAAAGATGTTTTTCCATTCGATTTGCTCGTTTTAGTGCAATAAAAAAAACTCGCTCGTGAATTGTTCAAAAAAAAAAAGGGAATATGTCATTGCAATAAGAATTCCAGTCAGCGCAATTCAACAAACGGGTAGCAGTCGTCACATTATATTCAACCAAAAACGCCTCCACTTACATAATTCAAACAAAAGTCCATTTCGAGGGAGGACATTTTTTCAAGCAGAGCTGCGACAGGATCACCCATCGTGTATCGTCCCTTGCCCATTGTCCATTGTGCAACGCACATACATTGTCCTTCAAATGCGTTTCAGGAGAAGAAAACAAAGAAGATTTCGATAAAATCCAAAATTAATGCGAGTGCGAAGCGATAACTAAATGAAGCGCATAGTGAGCAAACAAAGATAACCGAAAGAGAAACGTAAAACGAAAAATGCTTTTCGAAGAAACATCCCGAATGAGATTTCTTTTGTGAAAACGTTTTCTTTGTTAAAATTTCCTTCCTCTTCTGCTGTTGCGCTTGTGTTTGCTATTTATTTCGTTTCTACGCGATTCGCATATTTATTTTTATTTTATTATTTTCTTTTTTCTGTTTTGATTTTGAGGTGTTAAAAGTTGATCCACCCTCGCGCAACATATTCGGGAGTTACGCCAGTGCAAGCGCAATTACCTATTTGGTTTCGCATTCGACTTGTGCGGGTATCTTTTCTGTGTCAAAAGCAAGTAAACAAGCAAAGTGAAGTAGAGAAAAGGAAACGAAAAAGAAAAGTTTTACAAAATGCCCTGTGACATCGGAAAATCATCGGATATTGAAAATGTTGACTGGAGCACCGGCACCGGATCAGCTCCGCACTACACCAATGTTGTACGGTGAGTTCAATGAGCTACTCCCGCAGCTTATAGGCTGCGTCACAGAATTGCCATGACTTGATGAACAGAAACAAATTTAAATCACTGAAACAGCTCTAATGTGAGCCCTTTTAGATAACTTAAGTTAATTGAATTAGAAATAGATTTAAGCTTTTTCGTTTGAATCGGTTTGAGGTGTAGCAGCGCCGCTTTGAAGAAGAATAACAATTACAGTGGAATAGCAGTGTTCTACTGTCCTCTGATTATCCTACATTTCGTCTTCTACGAATGTTGTTTTTTATTTCTCAATTTGTTCTGGGATTCGAAAATAATCTTCTCGTTGTTGATGTAATTTTCATGTAGCGTCCATGCTAAGTCATAGTGTTTTGATTTGGAAGCTCATTGAACATTTGCGATTAGATGTTCTGCTCGCAAATACGAAAATGATTGCCAGGTCATTATTTTCTTGCAGCAGTCTTTGAAGATCCTGCAATAAACTAGCAATGGAAACTCTTTTTTTTTCCGTTGGGGGAAGGTACACTATGCGGATCGCAATCGCGTTCTCAGCTTAAGGTTTTGGAGGTTGGGAATCATCGTTTTAATTTTTAGTTTGTCTTTCACATCTCTTAGAATTTCTGGTAGGTATTGAGTGGCTAAGTCATTCTCGTAGATTTGCCAACCATGTCAGTCTCTGACTTCCCGCTGATGCTCTTACTTCTAAAGTTCCTTGAATGATGACGTGGAGTAGGTGGTATTTGTTATTCCTCAATAGTAGTAGAATCCCAAGTACTCTATATTTCGCCTTTTGATTTCGAATATCAGCTCCACTCTTCTGTGTACTTCCTCATTTGTAACACTATCTACCCGCGAATCCTTCTCTATAACCACAGTTCTAATGTTTCGACAATAATACCGGCGCGAGATATAAAATTGGGGCGCCAATGTATAGCATGTAGCGTGGTCTTGTTGCAACTACAGCTTAGATATAAGGATGTTGTCGAGCTCCGACCACAGAAAATTGGTTAACATCGCTCTACACCTGACGGTAAGGGTGTCTCCTTCCTCATTTCGAAAGTAATAAGGTCCGATTATGCCGCCATGTCATAAACCGCACCAAACAGGGCCTCGTCCGAGAAGATGATTTTTTGGCCAAAGTCCGGATCTCCGGCAAACATTAGCGAACTCACGGCATTATCTATGGCTGTTCGGCTTCAATTCTTGCGTCAGTACAATCTTATACGGATGTAGGCCCAAATCCAACCGCAAAATAAGCCGGGTTGATTCTGATATTCGCCGAATCGACATTTTTGGGTCTTCTTGGATACTGCCCGCTACGGCAGCTATGTTTTCTTCATTTTGCACCAATCTCTGTCTGGTTGGTGGCTTAAGATCCAAAAGACTACTCACGCTCAAACTTTTCCACGGTGCGACGAATTACCTGCACACTGAAGCCATGATGATGACCGACCTCACGAAGAAATTCACGTTGCGTATTTACAACTGAACTGGAATTTTGATAAACTTTTTTAATTTTACTTTAATTTAATTTCCGCACGTTCGACAAGCGTAAAACGAGCATGATGGAAACGGCAATGCTTATTGAATATTTGGACAGCTGGATATCATTGGTAACTTTGACAGCTGGATGTCATTGGTAAATTTGACAGCTGCTGAGACATAATTGGAAAAACTATCATTGCTTTCTGATCACTCTATATACAATAATAATAAACGCAGGTAGAGCAATATTGGTCGTATCGTAAAGGCTTTATGATTGCCACCACTGAAGGTTACTACCATTTGATCAGTCACATTATGAGCGGTCGTATCGTAAAGGCTTTATGATTGCCACCACCGAAGACTACTACCATTTGATCAGTCACATTATAAGCGGCCGGTTATAGGGCCCTATTGAGTGACATCGACTACCGGAAGTCCCTGCCAGGACTGAAAAATTGGTACCATGGGAGTCAGAGCCGCTCGGATTTCGGTCCGTGCTGAACTTGAAAGAGGTAGGCCCGCTAACGGGAGCATCATGGTGGCGTCTTCCATAAGTGGGGTGACCCTAAGATCGACAAGTGGGCTTTGGAGGACCAACTACAACCAAGGCTGGTGCCTATGCATTCAAAACACACGTTCTGAGTTGATATCAAATGAATTACGGAGAGCGCTGGCCAGACGTATCCTGGCCCCCATGCCAGCATCCCGTGAAATTAAGTCTAACAATGATAGGTATTCCCGAAAAACACATGAGACGCTCCTTTTCATATTCCCATAATTTCGGATTCGTCTCCCTCTAAAGATACTTAAGTCTCCTGGTTCCAGTAAAGGCTCTTGATTATTCTGCTGTCATTCCTGTCAGTTCTATTCGTTTCGAGGAGCTTCGCCATTTTCATGTGTTGCACTTTTCCACAAAACAAGTGAGAACTTCTTAATTAATCTTTAGGCTTCTTTGTACAAACATATTAATTGGAAACAGTGCCTCGCGTTTACCGTATCCACTTCTGAAACCAAACTGAGATGGACTGAGGTCTTATTTCAGTTTACTGTAAACTCTCTTCTGTATTATTTTTAAAAAGATCTTAATGGCATGACTCATCAAGTGCAGTTGTTCTGTATTCAATACATTATGAAGTCTTATTCTTTTTAGGCATTGCTATGAATGTAGACTTTAGCCAGTCCTCCGGGATAATACCAAAACTATATATCGCATTAAACAGATCTACTATCACTTGCAGATTTCTTCTTTTAGGATTAAAGGTTCAGAATAATTCTTTAATATGTTCTTTTCATTTTTCTAGTTTTTCTCTCGTGCTCCAAAGAATTATGCCATCCTTATCCTTCAAAACCTGACTTGTCTCTTGCTTTGAGTACACGAGATCCCCTTCTCATTCTTATTAAGATTGAAGCTGTCATGCAATTTGTTGTCTCTCCAGTTCTCAGCATTGTTGGCTCATTTGTCCATTTTTGGCGTCTCTGAGTTTGTTTCTGATCGCTCTCCTTGGCTTTATGTATCTCACTTCCTTTATTGATAGGATTTCTGCTATCATCCAATCTTTTCTTGGCTGCCGATTACTGTTACTCGTTTCTATTCGTGCCCATAGTTGTGTAAGATTCTTACTCACTAAAAGCACCTCCCTTCTAAACCAATATGTTTGCTACTGCTAATAAGTTTTTACTTATCAGTCAATTGTGATATCATGAAATAAATGTGTTTGGCAAGTGTCTTTCTCTTTCCTATGAGGACGGTTCGCTATTTCAGCGCGGTTAAATTTGATTGCGCTAAGTCTGAAGGTTTGGCTTTTTAAAGACGGCGCAACCCCAGATCCACACCGTCTTCAGAACCTACTTATATAACAGCAGCTTGTTTTCGATGCTTACTTACTTACTTAAGTGGCGCTACTCAATTGCCTTCTTAGTTCAAAGAAACAGCGATTGACAAGAATGATTCTTCAATTATATCTGTAGACTGTGACGTTTTATCCAATTCGTCGATGCTCTGCGTTTGACAGCATATATTGTTGACAGCATATATCGGGGTTTTTTTTAGAGGTATATAAAAAATAAAACACAGACAAATAAATAAAATGACCAATATTTTGGCTTCATTAGCTCGCAATTTCACGCATATGGCTACCGCGGCTGCGTCTATCGGGCTTATTTAACGCGCTGTTAAATGTTGGCTTCTACAATGTTAACTGTAGCTGGTTTATCAGCATACTCGAGTGACTTGACATACCCCCACAAAAAGGTAGCCCACAGGAGTCGAATCATATGACCCAGATTTTTTGCTCATCAAATGTTTTTCCCCATAAAGTGATGATTTGACTCGCTTTGTAGCATGTTGCGCCATCCGGCTGAAACCATTTATCCATCTTCAGTTTAAAAAAAAAAGGGCCAATTATGTGTCCCGCATGCAAACCGCAGCAAACAGTGACTTTTTCAGAATATAATGTGGTCTCGAGGGTCTCTTGAGGATTGCGTTCACTCCGAAAACGGCAATTTTGCTTATTAACATACGAGTACCCATTAAGGCAGAAATGAGCCTCGTCATTGAAGATGATTTGACGGTAAAAAATTCAATTAAACTTCCAGTTGATTTTCAGCCCCTTGACCGAACGTACGATGTAAACGATGGTCCATTGGCTTCAATTGCTGCACCAGTTGTGTCTTATATGGGTGTAGGCCAAGATCTTTCCTCAAAATCTTCCACGTAGTAGACGGGCAGAGGCCGAGTTGCTGGGGACGGCATCGAATCGATAAATTTGGGTCCTCGGTCCCACTCATTTCTACATAGGCGATGGTTTCTTCGATAAGCATAGTATGTGCTCTTGTTGGATGAATATTATCCAGAAGATTACATGTACACATAAGTCGATCCGTAATATTGCGTATAAGCTGCTCAGACGAGCGCTTATGAGCACCGTAAATTGGGCGCAGTGTTCTATAAATTTGGTGCATAGAACGCGATTTTTGGAAAAAAAAAAATGTCCACGATTTCTAGACGTTGTTCCGGTATAAGTCTGTATGGTAATTTGCCAAAGTATACTGAGCATAAATGTCAAAGACAAGTCTGACAGCTGGTTTGACAGATAACCTTATTGGAGATTCTATACCTCTAAGAAAAGCACCCGTTACTTGGATTTGATTTCACATTTTGCCAGCTTCGGTTTCAATACTATCAGACGCGTCGGTCACAGCTCGCTAAGTTCTGCCAGTTATATCAATATCATCGGCAAATGATAGTAGTTCCACAGACTTTTAAAAGATTGTGCCTCCAGTGTTCGGTTGTGAATTCCGCACAACTCTTTCAGTCTCGGTTAAGCCGTTACCGACCATGACGAAATAGCGACCATTCTCCATCGTACTTTTTGCACAGACGAACGAGCTTGGCAGGGATGCCAAGACTAGACATGGTTCTATATAGCTCGCCTCGGTAAATACTGTCATATGTGGCCTTAAAATTGATAAAAAGATGATGGGCATCGATTTGGCCTTTTTCGTCAAACTAGGGATTTCTTGGTGGTGGTCGGCTGAAATCCAGCACATCAGTTGCGGCGTCTCTGATGGCACGTTAATATCGTTGCCACTGATGTTCGGTACTTGATGCTGGCGGCATAGGAGTTGCTTATTGCGGGATACGCATCCGGCAAAGATTCTGGCGGTCTCTTGCGATTTTAGCTTTTCTGTGTTATATCTTCTCACAGTAGTTCTTCTTTGTTGTGGTGCTTCTGATATCCGCATTCGTACCTGGGCTGCAACAAGATGGTGATCTGAGTCAATGTTTGCTGTCTAGAAGATTGGACGTCCAGAATACTGAAGGCATGTCTTACGTCGATCGCAATGTGATCAATGTTCTCTTGTGCTTGCTATAGTTATATTTCGTCCCGCCGCAAAGTCAATAAGTATACGTCCGTTGCCAGACGTGATATCGTGTAAGCTATTGTGATGAACTCTCCTACCAAAGATGTAAGTCCGTCATACTTTGGACATTGCTCATATGTGTTGTCAAGAAGCTCGTAAAAACACTCTTGTGGCGTTGTCATTGTCTTTCGTCGGGGCACGGGCGCATATTAGGCTTATGTTAGCTAATTTAGCATTGATGCGGATTGTCCGCATCCAAATAAGCGCTAATGCTTTTCCCCATAGTAACCAGTGTAGTATGATATATGGTATATCACAGTTTTTCATCCTCTTTTTGTCCGGTTCATCCGAACATTCCACTTCGAGTTCATATGGCCCCTTAAGTGGTACGGTTAGTTCGACTTTTTCTTCGATTTCTTGCTTGAAGCCTAAAGTATTACTTCCAATTAATATGGATTGTTCTTGTTTTCTAATTAGAGTTTCACTCATTGTCAAAATCGCTGGAGATTGATCAGAAGAAATGTCAAAGCTTTCATAAAATTTTATAAAAGTCGTAGATCTTCCTTTTGAGACGAAGAAATCAATAAGACTGGGTATCAATCGGCCGGTTGTCGGTTTGCCTTCGAGTGGAAGTCACAATTATACTCCATAGCAGCTTTATATAGTAGTCTACCTTCTTGATCCGCAGTGGGTGTGTTTTGCATTAAAGTCACCCCCAATAATGAAACTCTGTTTATGGGAATTGAATACTTGTATATTCTTGAAGACACATCATGGTGGACAGTAAATAGATGAACAATGAAAACGTACGGCAGGAGTTCATTTTCGTGAACGTTTTGGACATGATTTATGCCTTTAGAAGTCGGATTCGTTTCTGAGTGGATGGGCTCTTCAGACATGCCTCTGAAAAACATAATATTTCGATTACTGCCTCCAAAGTTTGCTGAAACTGTCAATAGTGCTGCTAGACTCACTCAATGGCTCTCTGCTTGTATTTCCAAATTCATTTTGAAGTGCGATCAGGTTAACGAGAGATAACCGTTCACAATTTTGAAAACCGAAGGTGGTTTGCAGTGAGTACCTGGCTCGAGCAGGGTCCTTTAGGCCCTCTTTGCTGCTATAGGATCGCAATGTAGGTACTCAGATATAATGTGGATACTGAAAGGAGAAACTTGGATCATCTTAACTCAGTGGTCAAGTCACTTTTTTCCGATACCAAAGCCGAAAAACTAAATGACCGTTGTCATTCTCTTTCTCTTCATCCTTACAGATGCTGTAAAAATAATTACAAAGTTGGCATATAAATGGTTTGTGTGGTGTTCACTCTTTGTCCCTCTCAGATTGTACGAACTGATTTTTTGCTATTGGTCTCTCCGATCACATTACGAGTAGGCTTGTTTATTATTTTGTGAATTTGGTTTGAATAAGGTCTCTTAGAGTATCCGGGTTTTTCCAACTGCGATAGCCATCTAGAAGTCCAGAAGTCTAAGTAGTTTGTTGACTATTAAGTTTCATAGAAGATTAGAAAATACCAACTTGCTACTTGCCACAGTAACATGTGTTGACGATTTTGCTTGTGAGAAGCTAATTTATCATCACTGTTACAGTGGCTCTACTGCCAGATCTAAAGCTCTGCTGTTATCACTTTGACCTTACTGGATTATGTTCACAAACAGATTGATGTGTAGCTTCCATTGCCATAATAGATCGAGGCAGTAGCGAAGCGAGTTTAGTGCAAGTTGCTAAATGAATTTCAATCGAAATCCTAAGCCCCGCAAGGTAAATCGAACAATTCTTTCGGCATTGTAAAGTTTTGAGGAGTCTTGTTGTTAGCTCGAGCTTTTGTTCTTACCGAACGAAATGACATCGTTTCTCGTTTCGATGTCGTCTCGCTTGTTTGTCAAGGTGTAATGAGTGGGTTCCGTCTTTGCAGTATTTCAATACAATCAGATACTGTAACTCAGCGATGTCACTACTTCTCTTTCCTTAAACGATTTTACAGATATTTTTGAGAAGTTTCCGACAAAACGTTCGACCACTTCATTTGAGAGTTAGTTACTTCAATTTAGGTGACGCCACCATTCAGGGTGGAATTGTACATCAACCAACCGCGCTTCCCAGTTGATAGGATCTGCGCCAATCGTCTACGATGCACAAACCAAGTTGGTTGCGATGTTTTTCTATCTGAGCGGGCTATTTTCGACGACTTTCTTGGCCGAAGCGTTGATGCTTGTTCGCATAACATATTTCAGCAGTGAATCAAGTATCACTTAAAAAACTTTCCTCTATAAGCAAGATAGATAACGCTTCCAGGGCGGTTGCACGGAATTGCTGTCGATTGTTGTCGTTGAATTGTGTAATCTTCCTGACAGTGGATTGTTGGTCATCATAGCCGTTAAACAATCTGCACACGTAATCCTTCGAGATATTCATCGACTGCAGTTCTATTAATACGTTCCCATCCTTATTCCTGCATGCTTCTGTTCGTTGTATGCGTTCTCAGAACTGTTGAGTAGCGTTTCTACTGCAGCACTTTGCCATAGATTTCATCGAACGACGGGTTTCTTTGTGATCGGCGGTTAATTCCAGCATTGCAGATGCCTTACTCCGTAGTATCTCCACTGGTTTTCTGCATTCGATGCTGGCAGCGTTGTACTATATTTGTGAAACTCCCTAAAAAAAAAACTCCAGAAATCTTTTGCACATGTAATTGTTCGACTTTCAATTTATTTATAGCATTTTTTTTATTATTATTTTGACGTCACAATTTGTTTCATACCGACAAGGAAATAGTTGTCTGAGTCGATGTTGGCTGTTTGAAATGATCTTGCATCTAGATTATTGTGATAAATCTGGTTAACGGATTTTTGAGCAAGGGATTACCAGGTCCCATTCTAGATGTTGTGGAGTGAGAACCGTAAAGTCGAGTAGTCTGAGTGCGTTCCGGAGGTAGTATTAGCAGGTAAGCTAAGGCCAGTAGAAATGCCTTTTCCTAAATTGGCATTAAAATCTCCAAATATGATCTTAATGTCGCTCATAGCATATTGGTTGTATATAATACTAGTGGAGGAGTTTATTGAAGTAATTTTTGATAAGACGTCTTTCTTCTCTGTCGGGAATTGAGTGCATGCCAGGTTTAGAATGTTGGATTAAACCTTGATACGATTTGTTATTAGGCGTTCATTGATATCGGAAACTCAAAATTTCTTGCGTACGTCGGCAACAAGTCGGCCAGTGGTCAATTACCAACGCTGTCGTATTAGATTTCACTGTTCTTGATCTTTCTGTGGTCTGACCAATTCCAAAGCTCGCAATTATAAAATGTTGGTATACATACGCAAGTGTGTGCATAATTTTTATTTATTTTATTATCAAGGGAACTATACAAATTAATTTGTAAGGTCCGGGATTTAACGTCGGGGTACTATGCCCGTGTGGCGTTTTGTCAACAGCACGCGGAGCACCGAATTCCCATGTGGTCACCCATCTACGTACTTACCGCGTCCAACGCGAGGCAAAGCAACTACAACATCAATGTTCAATCTAAAGTTTGAAGATTCCAGTCAGATTAGACTTCTGAAGGCACGTGTAGATTATTACTTGTGTACGTTCCAGCCGTTGTGGTAAGCTTTTTTCATTTGCACATTCGTTAAGCTGCCTGCAGTTGTAGAATGCACTGCCATAATTATGATTCCAAAAAAGATCGTCTTTTACATTTTAGAAGACTAGTAATTATACTCTTGTAGATCTTATTTCCATACGTGACATTACCTGACATCAGCCCACAATATATGCACATATTTCATTACCATATTTGAGGAACATAATAGCCATAATTATTGCTATAAACAGTGCTGTTTTACGAACTCATCTGATCGTTTTCTCGGCCGTTTGAGAGTTAGCACTATCATCCAAAGTAGGCAGCTTAATGGTTCGCGTACTAAAACTTTGAAAGCATGTTGGCCTCATAGGAATGCTGACCAGTGAAGATCGTTTAAATGAGAAACGGATGAATGAGTATATTTTATAATCTTTTCAAAGTACCTATTTATAGCTACTCTACTACACCACAACTGTTTATATTGTGACGTGATTTCGATGATAATGTTACAATATTATTTTGAATATGTACTCATTTGACTTTGTTTGTACATATTTTGTGTTTTATGAAGTAATCTTATTATAGGTGTGAATGCTAAGCCCCCAGTTTTATTTGTTTTCTAAATATTTGAGCTGGAATTGTGCAAAAGAGTGAATGTAAATACTTGCGTGTGTAAAGATATTTCATTTCACTACCCGTCAAATGAAGCAAGATTCATATAATTCATATCAAGAATAATACGATAAGGATTGCAGTGTTTTCCCAATCCATAAATAAATTTTTTTTTAAATGAATTATCACCAACAAGTTGATAAAAGAAAGCGCATTTTCAAGGGAAGCGAATGGCACTGCTTTTATTGATTGTGTTCGGAGTAAATAAAGTTGAGCTAGATTTGAAATAACGACTTGTAACAATATGACATATGCGCCGCCACATCCAGCTGTGTACTCGCAGTTCTGCTCTATTTTGTACTGAGATATACAAAAACAAATGGATTAATGGCTGGGCTGGGTAAAGTGTGACGAATTCCTTAAAACTATTGGTAGACGTAGACTTCGTTGGGAACGGTTAGTTGTACCTTTTCTAATTCTGTTCTTTATGACCTCTTGTGGTCAGAGTTCTATAAGGTATTTCAGTTTTTCAGCTCTGCATTGTACGAGTATTTCAACAAAAGGCGCAATTGCAGCATTTTGAGAATGAACAATGAAACTAAATAGCTGGACTGATTTGGAGAAAATACAACGCTCGTAGTATCTTCCGTGTGGATGGTTGCAGGCCGTACTAATGGTTTCTGAACAAGGTTGAAGAAGAGACACGTTACTGCATTTTCTTGTTAGAATCCCGCGATGCATATATGAATTTTGAGGCTCATATTCCAAATAGCACGATTGCCACAAATGACAACAATTTGTACGTAATGTTCACCAGATACGCGTAATATGGATAACCTCGGTCTTGCAATGTGAGACGTAGTTGACAATTAGCACGTCGTCAGGGTTACACGAATCTTGATTTCGTAAAAGTTCGTGAGTTCGTAAAAAATTAAAATTTTGCCTCATCCAGGGTTATTAAAAAAGTGTTTGGAATGGATTTACTCCATTCGTACAATTTCTTCCGTTACGTTATGTTAGAAAATCAGACCTCAAGGCTCCCGTCCTTAATATGAGGATAGTCCCAGAAGTACCCGACCTAACGTGGGAATGACTATTGTAGAAAGTAGCAACCTTATAAAGCTTAAATTTGAAGTTTGATGACGCCACGTTGTTTAGTATTTGTTTGGCAACCATCAATAGTGAACGTTCTCAATGAATTTTTTAAATATGGAGAAATGATTCCTCGATATGTGATACAATACTTTCATTTGAAAGGCCTCAGTCCAACCAACATCAAAACGGAACTGGGTTCTACTCTGGGGGAGTCTGCTCCTTCGTTTACAACAATAAAATATTGAGTGGCAGAGTTTAAGCGTGGTCGCAGTGGTCGACCAAATGAGGTAAGTTCACCAGAAATGTTGCAAAAAATCCATAAAATGGTATTGGATGACCGTCGATTGAAATTCACACACTTTCAATCAACGGTCATCCAATATGGTAGGCATATCGGTACATCGCATGTTGACTGAAAAATTGGACATAAGAAAGCTGTGCGCAAGATGGGTGCTGCGATTACTCACAATGGAACAAAAACACCGTCGTGAGAATGTTTCAGTCGAGTGTTTGGCGAAGTAATAAAGCTGAGTTTTTGCGTCGGTTCATAGCCATGGATGAAACATGGGTCCATCACTTCACATCCGAGACGGAGGAACAGTCAAAACAATGGACTCAAAGGGTAGAATCGGCTCTAAAGACGGCAAAGACAGTTCCATCTGCAGGCATTATTTTCATTGATTATCTTCAGAAAGGAAAAACAATCAACGGCGTGCATTATGCGAACTTATTGCTGCGTTTGAAAGATGAAATCTAGAAAAAACAGCCGCATTTGGCGAAAAAAAAAGTTTTGTTTCATCAAGACAATGCACCAGTTCACACATTCGTCATTGCGATGCTCAAAATCAATGAGTTAAAGTTCGAATTGCTTCCTCATGTACCCTATTCGCCAGATTTAGCCTTCTCGGATTATTTTCTATTTCCGAATTTGAAAAAAATATTTCGGTGGTAAAAGATTTGCCAATAGTAAAGAGGTGGAGTCTGCGGTTGATGGAGCTCGACGACTCTCACTGTAAACAGGGTATCGAAGCTATTGAACATCGCTGGGAAAAGTGTATTCAACTAATAGGAGGCTACGTAGAGAAATAAAATATTTTCCCCATATTTTTTTTTGTCTTTTCTTTGTTAGGTCGGGTAATTCTGGTACTACGATCGTAACACCGGCCATCAGTAAAAGCAAAAGTGAAACTCAAATCGGTGTATCACCCAATTTGGGTGATTTCATAACAACGACTATTTTTATAAAATTATATCAATAATACTAAATGGTCTTTCCATACCTATAACACTCGTATAATAAATTCTGCATGAGAATGCCGCAATAGAGGCATTCCGTGAGATGCCATTGCGCAGAATATGGAATGAAGGGGATCGCTCTATGGTATAATGTGTTTCACAATGAAAATGTTTAACTATCCTAAGTAATATGATGGTCCGCCGATATAAATCTCATAGTTTAAATAAATAAAGTAAGCTAAGTCTTTTACGGCTGTTTCGCGTTGAAAAAAATCGGGAATGATCATTGAAGCTTCTAACATCGATTTTGTTTTGCGTATTTCCTACGCATACCTATGCAAAGTAAAATTCTAATGCCAAAGACGACTCAACAAAGTTTGACAACTATTTATCGATTAAGCTGTGGCACCTATTTCGGCCTAAAAATACTGCTATACTTTCACATGAATTCGTGGTTTTTAGTTCTTGGTCTAAACACTTTTGAACCAATTTTCATAAGCTCTCCGTCTGTCTGTGTGCCATTCCAGGGTGTGGTTGCCTAGTCTGTGGACTTTTTTACTGCCGAACTTTGGTAAGAAATTTTTCTCATAATTGAATATCTTGCTGCCTTCATATCCGAGGATAGTCATAAGCTTAAGTTTACTTAGAATACATCATCTTTTTTCAAATTACTCATGAAAAAAGTAATTGAAAAGGAGCAATTACTTCTTTTACCATCCTTAGGATTGTTTTATCTTATTCAAAACCATGAGTTGTTGACCAACAACACCTCTTTTCTTTCCAATAGGGATATGAACATTGCCCCGGTGCTGCACAAGAACGTAAGTATTTACAATTCTATAATCTCTCTGTTGAGATCAGATTGGTTTGTTTTGCCCATGCCTCCAACATTTCCCAGGCTATAAGTATCATCTGAATATATGTTCCTTAGAGTTGATGTAAAGGTTAATTTATTTTTCCAGAATGATTATAGCCTTTAAGTACTGCCCACCTTTGGTATTATTATATCCTTTGCGCTTTTGACTAAATATTTTGTTTTGTTTTTTTTTTATTCTGGTCAGCTGTGGTTGTAAATAACAGGTGGTTTGACTTTATTCATCAGCATAGTCTCTTTCTAGAATCATTGCAGCGCCGTTCTAACATTTCTATGCCTTTCTTATAGAACGAATTGTCCTACAGTTCAAAATACGCTTCAGTTTCGGCGATTGGATTCATTGGAAACATATCTATTTCCGGCGAGCATTTTTTTGAGGTTTGGGAACACAGGTAATAGGTTTTATCCATTGTCATATACCGCATCAAACATTTTTTGTATTTCGCTTAAACAGCTCCAAATAGCGCTCTAAATCATGTGGTTTTTGGTCAGCTGTCAGCTTCTCACGCACTTTCGCTTTAGGTTTGCTCAAAATGATTTTTTTGTGTTTCCTGCTCTAACAGCCTCATTCGTGTCTGATTTCTGCAAACTAACGATGAATGGTTACTTTTGATTAAGCAGATTCCCTATAACACTTTTCAAGCCATTCTTGCGTGTAAACGGTATTTGTTGCCACTAAATGACAGCAAAGTTCTTTTTTTTTACAATGAAAGATACATCTCAACATTTTCCAGCAATTTTATATATATTTTTTTAAAAAGGCTAATATACAATTTTGCCAAAAGCACAACTGAATTAGCACATCCCACCAATTATCACATACAGTGGCGAGCAAAAATGAATACATGTTGCAAGTGAATGAAGTAAAATGCAAAATTTTTATGTTTTGTTTCATTTTAGCTTTATAAACTATATTCATTTTTAATCCTAAAATGTTGATTTACTTTTAAGCCAATAAAAAAAATAAAAATATCCTTCAAAGATAACTGTAAAAAACGAAAATGTGAAAGAAACCATCATTTACTCAATTTTGCATGTTTCTTAAGTTATTTTTATTTACCTTTTTCTGGTACTATTTAATACTTGGTCCATAGTCCTTGGTCCTACATTTTTCATTCTTTTTTGGCATGCTTTCCACCAGTGCTTCAATATTTCCGTGCGGAATATTTGCCCACTGTTCTTGTATTCGCTCCGATAGATTGGCGTTCGTCTTTGGGTGGGTATCGTAGGCCGCAAGCCGTTTTTTTAGAATCGCCCAGAGATTTTCAATCAGATTTAAATCCGGACTCTGTGCTGGCCACTTAATTGTGTGAAATGGCTGCTCTCCAAGTCAGCTCTGGACAATTCTAACCGTATGATTGGCAAATTTTGTTGCAGAATATCAAGGTATTGTTCCTTTCTCATTATCCCTTCGATTTTTACCAGCGGACCGACATTCGATCAGGTGAAACATCCCCACACCATTAAGCTTCCACCTCCATGCTTCGTGGTTTCTTTCATCTGGTACTTTTGGAGACTTTCATTTGGTCGATGCCAATAATACTCCTTGCCATCTGACTGGAATCTATTGATTTTTGTCTCCTCGGACCAAATAACTCGTTTCCAATCATCAATGCTCCAGTTCTTATGTTCTTTGCAGAACCTAAGGCGAGCTCGAACATTTTTGTCGCAAAGCGCTGGCGTTTTTTTGCTTAACAGCTGCCGTTAAGCCAATCTTACGTAAGGCTCTTCTAGCTGTCAACTCGCTGACTTTTTTGTTGAAGGCTTTCGCCGCCGCCTTTGGTGTCTTGCACTCTCTTCGCCTCATCAAACGCTCCATTAAGCGCGCATCAGCGTCAGTCAAAAGCCTTGGTCGTCCTGGATTGACATTACTGGACTGCACATTTCTTCTTTTTTTAACACCAAAAGTACAGTGCGTTGGCTTACCTGTATTCTTTTGGGTATCTGTCGTGAAGAAAGTCCTTCCTCAAGTAAAATTGTTATGCTATTTTCTTTATTTGCTGAAATTTTCCTCATTTTTACTTTTTTTCTCTACAAAAAAACTGTTTTTTGTGCTAAAAATATATAAAACTAAGCTTACAAATATTCACATTCAATCCAGACCTAATACAAGACTAAGAATAAAACAATTAAAACAAAGGAGCAAAGCTTCGTCAAGATTAACGGGACTTTGAAGAGAACTGGGAGAAACGTGCAAAATTGAGTAAATGATGGTTTCTTTCACATTTTCGTTTTTTACAGTTATCTCTGAAGGATATTTTTATTTTTTTTTTTATTGACTTAAAAGTAAATCAACATTTCAGGATTAAGAATGAATATACTCGTACTCAGAAAAATGCCAAAATATGGAATACAAGGAAAAGATCTGCAATGGCTTAAGTCATTTCTAACAAATAGATCACAGAGAACCAAGGTCAACGACAGCATCTCACACACATTGGAAGTAATCATAGAAGTCCCACAAGGATCTATTTTAGGTACACTGCTATTCATAATTTATATAAACGATATGCCCAATATCCTAAAAGATTGTAAAGTCATTTTATACGCGGATGACACGCTAATCTACTCTGAAGGAAAAGATGGAAGTGAGAGCAAATTAAAGCGTCTAAAAGATATAAAACGGATAACATCATGGTTAGTGATGAATAAATTAAAATCAAATGAAAAAAAAAAAACAAAAGTAGTGGAAATAAATATTAATAATAAGACAACTATAGAAATCAACAATAGCATAACAGAAAACGTTGACCATATAAAGTATCTGGGAATAATAATCCATAGGAATCTCAAGTTCTCGGAGCACATCGATTACATATGCAAAAAAATTGCAAAGAAAATAGGTTTCTTTAAGAGAATGGACTGTATCACAGCGATCAAAGTTTATAACACAATTGTGAAGCACCATTTCGAATATTGTTCCACAATTATATACTCATGCTGTAACCAAGTACATGTGGAAAGACTCCAAAAACTGCAGAATAAAGCGATGAGGAGTATTCTTCAGTGCAATAGATTTACATCGATAAGAATCATGCTAAATGCACTCAAATGGATGAGCATACGCGAAAGGTTAGAACTTAACACGTTACTGGCAGTTTTCAAAATGAAACAAGAAAGCACACAAAGTATTAATAGACCTGTGTGAAACAAGGACCATAGGGGAAGCACAACCATATCGACTACGTAATTGCAACGATTTTAGAATTAAACGACAGATGTTAATGTCCAACAACTTGCCAGAGTATATAAAAACCGAAAGCAACTACAGATTATTTAAAAGCAAAAGCATAGATTTTTTGAAACTTAATAGCTAACTATACCCGTATTTTTGTATTCTTCTCTCATATTTATTAAAGTTTTTAAACCATTAATTTATTAAAGCATTATGCAAACAAAAGACTAATATATATTGTAGTATAAAAAATTGTAAAACAACATATATAAAGTGTACAATTTAAAAGTATAACTATACTAATAAATACAACTGCTACTACTACTACTACTTATTTGTTCACATATATGCAGGAGGCATATCGGAATCTGAGCAGCACGAAATGATAACATTGTATGTTAAAATCAGGTTATACTATATTAGATGGAGTGAGAAGTGACCTCGTTGACCGCCAGAATGCGCCGCTATTGCAAAAAAGGTTAAGCCAAAGCCAAATTTCAGCGCGATAGTGTCTTTAGTTTTGTTTTGACAGCTGATTGTTGTTGAAGTGTTTGGCATCATGCTGAGTATGGACAAAAACGATTTTCGTTCTCTCATTAAACCTTTTTTTTTTGAGAGGCAAAACGACGAAGGAAACAAAAGAAAAGTTGGATAAATATTATGGGGCTAATGCACCGTCAGATTACACCGAGGTTTCGAGAGTTTCGTGGTGACCGCAACTCCACTACCGATCAAGTCCGCAGCGGCAGGCCCTCCGATGCGGTTACAGAGGACAATGTCAAAAAAATACATGAAATGGTGTTGGCTGACCGGAAAGTGAAGGTGCGCGAGCTAGCAGATACCACAAAGATTAGTACTGAGCGCACACGCCATATTTTGGGGAATATTCTGCATACGAAAAAGTTATCCTGCCGCTGGGTACCGCGAATAACCAGAAACACGAAGGCGAGAGCACTTCGAAATGGTGTCGATTGGTAACTGGATTTGGATCCCTTGGACTATTATCTCTACCCAAACCTCAAAAGATGGCTCATCATTAAAAAATTCACTTTTCGGACGGGATCAAGAAGTTGGAAAATCGCTGGAATAAGTGTATCAAACTAAAAGAAGACTATATTAAATAATATAAAAAAACATTAAAAAAAGAAGTTTTTTTTTAATTCCCAAGGAGCTCACTTTTCACTCCATCTAGAATATTTGTAAATATTGAAAAGAATAATTCCAACTTTTTGCCTATTAAATAACGATACCACTTAATGGCACATATCTAGGTGTTCCGTAAGTATTGAAAGCGTTAAAGAGCTGCATGAAGTTTATTGTCCGTTTTATCGTCCCCTGTAACCATAGATAAACTAACCTAGATGGCAAACTTTCCAGATATTGGAAAATCAAAACCGGTTTTCTACTGATCGCCCCTATCCATGTCATCCTGTCTGTGAATACGTGTAAATTGTCATCAATGGCAATTTCCTTCTCCTTTTATACAAACCACGCCCATTTTAATCAAAAAAAAGTCGTCTCCATTACACACATTCGTGCAAAATCGTTCTCATTCTAGCAATTTTACTTGTAAATTGCTCTCCTTCTAGCAAATTTTGACAAAGTTATAGAGATGCAGAAGTGTTGGAATTCACTTACAGTGTGTCTGTGCAAAAGTTAAGGGTTTGCAAAAGTATTAGTAGAGCTTGACATCTAGTTACGAGTAGTTTATCTATGCTTGTAACAGAGGGCTGATATTGTTACTCTGGTTTTCTTCCGAAGTCTCGATGAATTGGTTTCGTTCCCTGGAAAGTGAGTTCATCAGAAGTCTAGTAATGCTTATTGACCTTCTGTAAAGCTGCTATTTGAGCCCTTTAAATACGCTGATACTCTTCCTGTCTTCGTCAGGGCCCTGGTGTGAAAACTCCGATTTTTTTGCCGCAAAAAAATGCCAACAAAATTCAAAGATTTGGCTTAACACATTTCGTCCCATAGTGCACGATTTTTTCTGAACTTTGAAGGCTGTAACTTTGTGCATAAACTTCGTACAAGAAATGCCGTTGCAAAAATTTGGCAGACAAGTCGATTAAAAATGCTATGACCCTTTCTTTCATTTTTTCCTAAAAAGGTCGTACTATTTCAGACGCAGAAAAAGTATGCCCGACCACCGCAAGTGATAAAAATCGTCGACTTTTCATTTGCTCTTTGTTGAATTTTTTTTTTAGAAATTCAAGATAGCGGTTTTAATGAAAACAAAGAAAATATGTAAAACTCAATTTTGGAAGCTGCTATCACTAAAATCATATCAGAAATTCAATATAAAACATCGAACCTACTTACCTAGACAGAACACCTTAAAGTATGGGCCTTACAAATTATATCGGAGAGATGGTCTAGTTTGAAAAAAAAATCACGCATACAGAAAATAGTCAGTTAAATGTGATGAGTAAGCCTCAATTTGTTATTTATCGTTGTTTACAATGTTATCCCGGGTATATTCAATTTCAAAAAATTTCTTAATGAAATTTTATGGAGGATATAAAAAATTCATGGTTTGTACAAAAAAAGAAACTGGAAATTATGGGGAATGATAATTTCTCACTTTTTTCTACGATGTTTATGTAGACTTTCAAAGCCTTAAAGTTCAGAAAAAATGGTGGGCATTTGGAATGAAATTTACGACTTAAGCATACAGGTCGCAAGATTGATAACACAAGTGTGCACAATTTAAAAACGAAAAGCGATAGAGAAAAATCCGGGCGTCAGCTGGGATTCCCATATACAAAGCAGGTAGCTGAAATATTCCTGGGCCTTAACTCACAAGCCTCTCCAGTTAGCCCTATCCTTAGCTAACTGCTTCCAGTTGCGCACTCCAAGTCGGTTAAGAACCCCTTCTATTAGATTCGAAGACACTGCAGGCCGGTGTATTGGTGTCCATTCGTTCTAAACGTCATAACCATCTCACGAGACTGATGGATACAGTTCATACCATATTTCGTCGTTGAATCTTCTCCCCTAAAGACCATCAACGCAAACGGGACTGAATATTTTACGGTCTTTCTCTCGAAACGGCCGAGGATATCCTCATACGTTTCCGCTAGGACTGAGATGAGCAAGGTCTTAAAGTCTTAGGTTTTAGAGTCTCTAAGTTATTCGGGATGGGGCATTTTTCTTAGTCAAAAGGAAGAGCTACTCGCAAGAGTGATTATTTGTTTTGTTTCAACTGAGGTGTTGTTGGTAGAATTGATAGTAGGGCGTTCCTTACTACTCGTACCTCAAAGCTTTTTTGACTTCAAAGGTCTCGGTTAGGTCGTTATCGACTATGACGAAGCAGTGAACGTTCTTCCTGGTGATTCGACACAGGCGGATAAGCTTGACAGGGATGCCAAGACTATACATGGCTCTATATATGTGGCCTTAAAGTCGATGAAAAGATGTTGAATGTTGATTTCGACTTCTTAAGTTTTTTCCAGGATCTGCCGAAGTGTGAAGATTTGGTCGCTCTAATAGGGACCAATCAGGTTGTTGACGAACGGCTTGAGACGTTCACATACGAGTAATATGACAGATACGGTCTTGAATGCGATGTTGAAGATACTTATACCTCTACAGTTGGCCCAATTGTTCATCGTGCAAGCAATGCTGAAATTCCATTCATCAAGCATAACTTCTACCAGATCTGGGAAATGAGGCTTTGTATGTTCTCCACAAAGTCAAGTCCAGCTGCTTTGTTGGATTTCAGCTTAAATATTGTTATCCTAACTTCGTTTTGATCAGGTGGACGGAAGTTTTGACTACCATCATCCACGTTGAATGGTCTATTCTGCTTGACGGTGGGATGTTGGGTTGCGTCGGTGTTATACAGTCTACAGAAAAAGTTTTTTACATATTCTCAGCACCGACTGTGACTCTACTACAAGGTTTCCTTATTCATATCTATAGGTTTCTGTACGGGTAGTTTTGCCTTGTCATGTTGTTTTTACCTGTTGGTAAAACTTTCGTACGTTATTCCTGAAGTACAAACTCTCAATATCTTCGATCGCGCGCTTCTCGCACTCCTTTTCCTTCTGCTCGTAGAATTTACGAGCAGCTCGTCCTTCGTTGCAGCGCCGTTTTGTACGCTTCTTACTTAGCTTAAATGCTTGCAGACATTCTTCATCAAATCATGGATTTCTTAGTGATGCATAGGAGCCATTGAGAGATTTCGGGGTACGCGATCGCAAAAAATTCTGGTAGTCAATTGTGATTGCAGCTTTTCTATTTTATATATTCTCATAGGGATTGTTTTTTTTTTTTTTTTTTGTTATTCCGCTTGAGAGATCCGCATTCGTACCTTGGCTCTAACAAGATGATGATCCAAGTCAATGTTGGCTGCCGAGAAGGTTCGGATTTCCAGAACACTGGAGGCATACGATCACAATGTGATCAATTTGATTTAATGTGTCATGATCTGGAGACCACTATGTCCTCTTGTGTATATTAAGATGAGGAAACCGCGTGCTTGCTATTGTGATATTTCGTTTCGCCGCAAAAAAAGCCCGTTGCTAGACATGGTGTCGTGTAAGTTATGCTTAGCAACTATCTTACCAAAGATATTTTCCATTCCTTTCACTCAGCACGATTTTAATGTCATACTTAGAACATTGCTCATAGGTCTTGTCGAAGACCTCGTAGAAATATTCGTTAGTGGCGTCGCACATAAGAGTATTTGCATTAAAAACCTGGCCAAAATTACTTTTTATTATCTTTATCATTATTTTTGTTTAAAATTAATATTTATTCAATTAAATACAATTTTTAATTGCTTTCTATTTATTTAGGAATTATTATATATTATTGAAAAGAAAAATGGGCGGACACAGAAGATATTGATGCCTTGGCTATTTGAAATGTTTTTTTTTAATCGTGTTAAAATTAATCGCTAGATTCTTCCCATGAAACTTTAATTTGATGTGTTTGAATCCTCTGGAAGAAGCATTTCTAAAGTTTCTTTCGAAAATGGCATTCTAGTTTTCGATTGTGGCTTCCGAAGAGAAGTGATGAGAAGATCAGAGCTCAGTAACAATCTATTGAGAACATCTCTTCTTGAGAACTTTCTTGCGTAGTTAAGACGATATAATCTGAAAGTTTAAATTATCATTATTTTTGTTTAACTCATTTTCATTTTTTTCAATTGAAAACTAACCTAAAGTGTTTGTTCCTGGCTTCTGCTACTTCTTCCGACAACTGGCCAATTAGAAGAAGAGCATTTTCTATGATTATAGATCCGTGTATTAAGATCTTATGCAATGTTGGAGTCATAGGATGCCATGGGTATAACTCTACATATAGTCTTGCTGTGTCCATTGCGTATGATCCAAATTTACCAGAATCAATTTTGTAATCACTAGAAATTTACAAATGATTTTAAATCGGAAAACCAAATTGAAATCAATTCCTGTATTTTCGGCGGCAATTTCAGGGTTATTAAAGAATCTTCGACTGGTGTTTCCGTCATTGGTATTGCCGAAACCAGCTCGAGATAGATCCACAATGAGGCCAAGCTTGTTTCTAAATTCTCGTTGAATTTGAATTTTTCTAACTTTACATATTTCTGCAAATGCAGGATTGACAAATCAAACTGAATGGAGCTTTCATTAATTTGGTTATTTGCTATACTAGATGGAGTGAAAGTGACCTCCTTGGGTATTAAAAATTTTTTTTTTTTAATTTTTTTTTATATTATTCAATATAGTCCCCTTTTAGTTTGATACACTTATTCCAGCGATTTTCCAACTTCTTGATCCTGTCCGAAAAGTAATTTTCCGGAAGGTCTGCAAAATACTCCTCCGTGGCGTCGATGATTTCCTCGCGTGAGCTAAATTTTTTATTGATGAGCCATCTTTTGAGGTTTGGGAAGAGATAATAAGGACTGTAACGAATAAAATCTGTAAATTTTAATACGGGCTATACTTCCAATGCGTAAAAATTGCAATCCCATTTTGTACCCAAATTAGCCCGTATATTCTCTAGTTTCAGTTTGTTATTAATTTTAGTTCGGTGCGGTTTAAAATATTTATAAAATATGAGTCAAGAGGAACGCCGTAAAAAGATCATTGACAAATGGTTCGAAAATACTTCGCGTCCAGACTATTTCATCGCAAAAAATTTAAACATAGCACGCAGTACAGTGGATTCTGTTATTAAACGATGTTTGGAGACGTTGACAGTTAAGCGAAAACAGAAAAGTGGAACACATGATACAAATTAGGACAGCAAAATAGTGGATACCATCGTAAAAAACCGGACTATGTCATCCAGAGATGTTGTTCGGAAATGTAATACAAACCAAGCAATGGTATAAAGATCTAAAAAACGTAACGGTCTAAAAACACAAAAAAAAACAAAAAATACCAAAAGTTACGAGTTGATCGGCAACAAGAAAGTGTGCTTGGTTTTGGATGACGAAACTTATGTCAAAGCCGACTTTACTACTCTTCCAGGTGCGCAGTTTTACAACTCGTTTGAAGTAGAGATTCTTCCGCAATCAACAATATCGATTGCGATGGAAAAATTCGGGTCAAAATATCTCGTTTGGCAGGCCATTTGCCAGTGGACACACAACCTCATCGTTTGTTACAACGGGAACAATTTCTTTCTTAAACAAACACGAGTGTTCAACATTATTTTGGCCAGATTTAGCTTCAGCTCACTATGCTCATGCGACGTTGAGCTTTCTTTTTGCTAAAAATGTCGACTTTGTCCCAAAAGATACGAATCTACCCAATGTTCCACAGTGCCGTCCCATTGAAAGGTACTGGGCTTTGGTCAAAGCTAAACTGAGGAAAAGTGAGCAGTGTGCAAAGGGCGTAAAAGATTTTAGTGCTAAATGGAAAAGAGCGTCCAAAAAGATCATGGATGTACGAGGGGCGTTCAAACTATTCTCGGTATCGGGGTGAAGCTGTGGTTGTATATATGAATTGACTTATTTATCAAGTAATACTATTATTTTAGTGCATTCATGTAAAATTTCATATAAATGTGATTATTAATTCGCGTTTTATCTCTAGTTAAACAGAATCATAATGGCAACTGAGACGATGATGGTGAAAATTGAGCATCGCGCTGTAATTAAATTTCTCACTAAGCAAGGAAAAAGTCAAAAAACTATTCATGAAGAGATGGTGGCTGTTTACCAGGGTTCCGCAACTTCATTATCAACTGTGCAAAAGTGGTCAAGTGAGTTCAAGGGAGGCAGAGAGAGCATTGAAGACGACCCCCGCTCCGGCGCCCCGGCTACTGCTTGTACGAGAGAAAGCATCAAAGAAGTCGAAAAACTTGTTCTTGAGGATGCCCGAATAAAGGTGAAAATGATGGCAGAGATCACCAAGCTTTCAATTGGTACTATTCACACCATTCTTCATGACCATCTTAACCTTTCAAAGGTCAGTGCAAGGTGGGTGCCACGAATGCTCACAGCGCCTCAGAAAAAAGTGAGAATCGCATGCTGTAGAGAGCTTTTGGAGATGTGTAGTGAGAACGCGGACGGTGTTATGGATCGAATTGTTACTGGGGACGAAACATGGGTCCACCACTATGACCCTGAAAGCAAACAAGAGTCCATGCAGGGGCATAAAAAAGGAACAGACCCCCCGAAGAAGTTCAAAGTCACTCCGTCTGCCGGGAAGCTCATGGCCACAGTTTTTTGGGACTCAAAGGGAATCTTGCTCATTGATTACAAAAAAAAAAGGTGAAACCATCAACGCCACATCCTACGCTTCCACTTTGCATAATTTGCGGGAGGAAATTAAAAAGAAAAGACAGGGTAAACTCGCAGCGGGTGTGTTGCTTCTTCATGACAACGCTCCTGTTCACACGGCGCGAGTTTCCAAGGCTGCTGCGTGAGATTGTGGTTTCGAAGAAATCCAACACCCACCCTATAGTCCAGACCTTGCCCCTAGTGATTATTTCCTGTTTCCGAATTTGAAAAAATGTCTTCGTGGAAAAAGATTTTCGGATGATGAAGAACTCAAGTCGGTATTTTGCAGAGAAAGAGGAAATTTATTTTTTTGAGGGTTTAAAAAAGCTTATCTCAAGATGTAACAAATGCATTGATGTTAGGGGAGATTATATTGAAAAATAAAAACAATTTAAATTAAATTCGCATTTTCCTTCATATCGAGACCGAGAATATATTGAACGCCCCTCGTAACTGTCACCAACCTTATGAAGGACATTCGAAAGAAGTTGAGGAAAGAATGCGAATCCAAATAATTTTTTTTATTTTTTGTAATTGTGAATGAATTTAATAAAAACAGAGTTTTAAAGCAAATAAAAAAAATTTACATGAATTATGAAAATATTTTTTTTTTGTACTTTGAAGTTTCCGAATTTTATTCGTTTCAGTCCTTAGTCCGAGGGATCCAAATCCAGTTACCAATCGAAGCCAAAAGTCCGCCCGATTCCGCATCAGCAAGTCCAAACACTCTTTCGAAGTGCTCTCGCGTTCATGTTTTTGGTCAGAGTGAGCATGCGCGGCACCCAGCGACAGGATAACTTTTTCATATGCAGAATATTGCCCAAAATATGTGCGCTCAGTACTAATCTTTGTGGTATCTGCTAGCTGGCGCACCTGCACTTTCCGGTCAGCTAACACCATTTCATGTATTTTTTTGACATTGCCCTCTGTAACCGCATCGGAGGGCCTTCCGCTGCGGACTTGATCGGTAGTGGAGTTGCGGCCACCACGAAACTCTCGAAACTAATATTTGACGGTGTAATCTGACGGAGCATTAGCCTCATAATATTTATCCAACTTTTCTTTTGTTTCCTTCGCTGTTTTGCCTCTCAAAAAATAATGTTTTATGAGAGAACGAAAATCGTTTTTGTCTATACTCAACATGATGCCAAACACGTCAACAACAATCAGCTGTTAAAACAAAACTAAAAACAGTATCGCACTGAAATTTGGCATGTCTGCCTAAATATGAACGGACTTCAAGGCACCATAACATTTTTGCAGTGGTCAAGGAGGTCACTTTTCACTCCATCTAGTATTTAATTTGTTAAAGTCTTTTGAAGTGGATCCGCAAACATAGCATTTCGGTGTTGATGTAGTTTCAGTAACTGTCTTACATATTTTCCCATCAACTATAGTAAAAAGCAATGTATGTTTCACATCTATGATGGAACTTATTACAGTCTTACAGAGTGAATTGATTTTTGCCTGAATATGGCTGATTTCGCTTTTAGTTATATCTGTGCTTTCTTTAATAAAGTTTATTTTTATAGGTCGGCAAAATCAGGGAGAAGATGGAGTTGGGTTTTGCCAGATGATATTTGAACCACAAGCTAAGCGCAATGGAACAAGTGAACTTTGAAATATAAATACATCTGACACAGAACTGTTTTCATATTTTTGTTTGTATTGTGTTTGCTGGGATTCGGCACAACCCCTCTTTGTAATGAGCTCTGGGACTTACATTCACTTCCATTTAGGCTGCTTGTAACTTCCTCCATATGCATAAGTAGTCGAGTTACAGTGTGATCCAACAAATCCTGAAGATTTATTTCAGCCAATGTTTCCGTTACAGTATATGATTCTTCGATTAGATAACAATCTTTTTTACCTTTCTGAAGTATACTGTAACAAGGCAAAAAACCCTTATTCGTTGCTGCTATAATCTCACTTCTTTCACGATAGCCCAGCTTCAACAAACACGGAAAGAGCCCTTAGTTTGTTATCTTTAAGGCTGTCAGAGTATGCTTCTTTGTACTTTGTGCTTTTCCAGGGCATTTAAGAATTTCTATTAAAACTTTTGTACCAACAGTTTTCCCAGTTTCTCTTAATTTCATCAGGCTTGCATAAGCTAATTCCTCAGTTTGAAGGTTTTCTCGGATACTTTCGGTTTCTTCTTTCACTCCTTTCACTTGATTCTTCAAATGGTTTTTCAGGTCGCCCTGCTGATCTTCAGGGCACGCTTTGTTATTCTTTAAGAAGAAATTCTTTCTTCTGCTTGAATCTGACTATCTTTGCTTTAAATCAAACAGAAATCTAGCTACTTTTGGCTTATAAATAAGGAGATCTTCTGTTGAACAGGGAAAATCTAAAAAAAGGGTTTTAGGTAATTTAATTTTTGGTTCATATCACCTTCTCCGCTCTCTTCCATAATATCAAATAAATATTTTTTAGTCTTGTGACCAGATGATCTTAAAAAAATGCTATATATCAAAATATGAATTAAAAAGCTTAGTTTTACACAAAAATGCGTAAATTGACTTTTTGGCTTGCTTTCCGCCTCCAGATACCTGGACCTGCTTATATTTTTGCTGCAAAAAAAATATATCCCAGTGCACTTTTTTTCTCCTCGAAATTAAAATGAAGAAGAAAAGAATAGAAAAACTATTCATTAAAACCGTTTTATAGCGTATGAGTGTTTTTTTTTAACACAAAATTGAAAAATTAATTCATTCATAAAATTTCGGGTAGCAGGTAGTAGCAGCCAATTCTTTTTGACGAACAATTGAATTAACCTACAAAGTTCAAACCATTACGGAATAACACGGATTATTATATTAAAATCATTAAAACTTAAAAAATACTCAAAAATGCTATTTGCTATACAGCTTTTGAACCCGAATCAAAACAAAAAAAACTGGACAACATTTCCAAAAATCTATTTTACTAGATGGAGTGATCCTTGATCGCCAAAATGCGCTGCTTCTACAAAAAAGGTTATGGTGCCTTGAAGTCCGTTCATATTTAGGCAGACATGCCAAATTTCAGTGCGATACTGTCTTTAGTTTTGTTTTGACAGCTGATTGTTGTTGGCGTGTTTGGCATCATGTTGAGTATGGACAAAAACGATTTTCGTTCTCTCATAAAACATTATTTTTTGAGAGGCAAAACAGCGAAGGAATCAAAAGAAAAGTTGGATAAATATTATGGGGCTAATGCTCCGTCAGATTACACCGTCAAATACATGAAATGGTGTTGGCTGACCGGAAAGTGAAAGTGCGCCAGCTAGCAGATACCAAAAAGATTAGTACTGAGCGCAGACGCCATATTTTGGGCAATATTCTGCATATGAAAAAGTTATCCTGCCGCTGGGTGCCGCGAATGCTCACTCCTGACCAAAAACACGAACGAGAGAGCACTTCGAAAGATTGTTTGGACTTGCTGATGCGGAATCGGGCGGACTTTTGGTGTCGATTGGTAACTGGATTTGGATCCCTCGGACTATTATCTCTTCCCAAATCTCAGAAGATGGCTCATCAATAAAAAATTCAGCTCACGCGAGGAAATCATCGACGCCACGGAGGAGTATTTTGCAGACCTTCCGAAAAATTACTTTTCGGACGGGATCAAGAAGTTGGAAAATCGCTGGAATAAGTGTATCAAACTAAAAGAAGACTATATTGAATAATATAAAAAAACATTTAAAATTTTTTTTTTTTTTAATTCCAAAGGAGGCCACTTTTCACTCATGTCAATACATACCTGCAGTAGAACTCTCCATTAAAAAATATTTATATTTCTATTATAACTACTTGAAGTCACTAACTGAAGAACGCTGACGAAATCCCATGTATTCAAAGAAAACTGCAGTAAATTCAAACTGTTAACTTTGAACTCATTTTATCACAACACACGATGTAAGAAAAAGAAAAAAACTGCAACACATTGACCCATGCATATTTAGGATTGGTATACCAAGCTTTTACTTTTTGATTTTGGAAAATCAAATTTTGGCCAGGTTTTTGATGCAAATCAAAATGTGCGTCGTATTTGTCTTTCTTGGAGGAATGGGCATTCGCTCACTTGTCAAAAGCTCGAGGTTTCTTCCCTAAATCTGCGGGTACGAGTATTACAAATCCGCTCCCGAATAAGCGCCGTTTCTGTTTCCTATAACAATCACCGTAGTAGATATCACACTTTTTCATCCTCCTTCTGCTGGGTCCATCATTGCTGGGTGATGTCTGCGTGATAGCAATCAAGGGTCTCTGCTAATTGTTGGCTGCACGTGGCCTGTTAACGGTTCGAAAGTTTCAGGTGAAAATCCGTAGGACGGTGTCCTTGATTGTTTTCCGCGGTCCTATCTACATAGCTGCTAATATTTTAAGGTTTCGAAGTTCCTGGGGCACAGGCATAAGCATCATTCCATGCATGTAAACGAATCTTACTGCCCTTCTTAATCTCACATGACATTTACGGCAACCTGGCTCATTTTAAGAAACTTAGTTTTTTACTATTCTGTTTTGTGGTATTGAAACCCTGTGATGTTTTTCTTATTGTAATTTGGAGACTTGGAATATTTATGAAATAAGGCAGTCATGTACAAAATTGAGATATCAACAGAATTTGTTATTTATACTGAAATGTCTCCATAAAAAAAAGATTTGCCATGGCATTCCTCAAGTACAAGTGATGCCTGGGACATGTTGGAATTTAAGTTAGTCAAAACCTACAGAGCATTTTCATTATGCAAATTAGTTGTAATACTTTGGTTGCCATACACTAAATTTTTTTTTGGTTTTTGTAAACATTTAATTTCGTACATAGACGCAAACCCATAAATGCTTAATAATTTACGACTTTACCCATACTAATAATGCAGTCGTCAATCACGTGTACAACTCATAAAGTCTAGTCATAAATTTAATCTCTTGATTGTGAGAAAATGAGCGCATTACTTATGAACTCGAACCCCAATACTAACACTGACTACGAAAATAATGGTTTTTTCATTATTTTGAATAACATTTAAACGCATTCAACTATGTACAATAAAAAGGTAACAGTCTTACACAATAAATGCCACAGTTTGCGGTCTACGTTAACTCAGAGGGCCTTGACCTAGTACGTGCCCTCATTGATCTTTACCAGTATAAGTATATGAGTATGTGTGCGTGTTTAGGGTTTAATTGTAAGACTAATTAAAGAGAAAAAGAAATTAATCAATATATTATTCAATATATCAAGAGGAAGCCCTGTATTGAGTTCCGTAAATCATGTTGAATGGTTAAAGGACACATATGTAGATGGCCTTATGTGTTATTAGGTTTTAGTGCTGAAACGTAAAGATATTCTAACATACTCGTACATAGGTTAGTTATGTAAATTTTATATCTTCAGTAAACTATCTCACTATGGTAACAGCAGCTAAAAGGTTAAAGTCAATAGTAGTAGTGCTGTCATGTGAAATCAAAAATTTGGTAAGGACACTAAATTGGGTTAATGTATTAGTTCCTTTGAATTTATGTAGATTGTTAATTCTGTGTTGGATAATTTTTAGTCGGAAAAAAGCGCTTAAATTATGAGTTAGTCCAACGAATTTTTTTTTTTTTTTTCATGGGTAGGTGAGAAATCTTCATAGGCACACACTATAAGCGTTGTGCTTATAGTAGTGTGCGATTCTTACTCACTAAAAAAACTCCTAATTTATACAGACTACGACTGAGTTCACACTCAACAAGCAGTTCTTCTTTCGCGTTTTATTTTACTTTAATAAGATATTTTGCAGGCGATTTTCCATTGAATATTCTTGCGTACTTTAAAAATTAAGTGCTGCTGATCACCGGGCTAGATCGAGAGGCTTAATCCTTTTCAGACGGCCCAATAAATTTCTCTCGTCAATGATGTATTGAACAGAAATACTCGTATGTCTCTGTAGTCGATTTTCGTGTTTCGCGCAAACATTTTAATTTCGTTCTGAACGTTTTCGACTCCTAGGTCTCTGTGGATACCATGGTTTCTAATGTACCACGGTGCATTAACAAACCCTCGAAGAACCTTTGTTTTGGAATGTCTGTAAGACGTTAACGTTACTAATTTTGGTGCAACCCCAAAGCTGTATACCATTGTCCAGACCGGTTTTAGCACTTGCTTGTATAGCAGCAATTTGTTTTCTAAACTGAGCTTGGAATACTTTCCCAGAAGCCAGTGCATGCCTCTATGCTTAATCTCAAGCTCTTCACGTTTTTCTTAACGTGTGCTCTCCATTTAAGTTTAGCGTCGTGTGTCATACCAAGATATTTGGCCTCGGTCGCGAAAGGAATTTGTGCTGCGTTGATAAACACAGGTAGATTGTCAGTTTTCTTGAGAATGAAGTTCACATGGACAGACTTGTTTTCATTAAGCGCGATTCGCCAAGTCTTTGTCCAATTGTTAATCCGTGTAAGGGTACGTTGCAACTTAGCAAGCTGTTGCCAAAATGGCAGTGTCATCAGCAAATGTGGCTAGCATAGTAATATACACCCTAAATGACTCGAACTGCAACCGACTTCAGACTGCTATAATTTCCAAACCGTTCATGACAGTGAGCTCAAATTTTGACACATGACAGATAATTTTATTATTTACAAGCCTTTTAAACGATTTGTGTCTCAGTTGTGTTGAAAAATTTTTAACCGCGATGGAATTCAAACGTGATAGTGTGATTGCTTTATATTTGGCTGGAAAACCACAAGTAGCTATCGTTAGAGCCCTCCAGCACCTCAACGTGAATAAATCATTTGTGTCTTGAATCATAGCTCGTTACCGTGATACTGGCAGCGTTGCAAAACGCCATGGATGTGGTCATAAAAAAACAGCAACATCGGCAGAAATGGTTCGGAAAGTGAAGGCTCGAATTGAGCGAAATCCACGTCGAAGTGGAAGAAAAATGGCCCGTGAGCTCAACATATCGTTGGAACGGATGCAACACATACTGAAAAATGAGCTTGGGCTCAAGCCATTGCAGTTCCAAAAAGCACACGATCTTACACCGCAACAGAAAAAAGTTAGAGTCGAAAGAGTTAAGGAGTTGCTACGTTTGCACGAAAGTGGTGAGTTGCCGAATTTGGTTTTTTCCGATGAGTCGCCATTTTTTATCGAGCAATATGTCAACAAACAAAATGACCGAGTTTACTTGCCAGAGGGGTCTTTCGAAATTTTACACCTTCGGACGGCCCCAGAAAGCAAGCAGCACCGATGGTGATTGTTTGGGCCGCCATAACCGCCGATGGTCGCTCTCCGCTCATATTTTTGGACCGTGACGTCAAAATTAATGCAATCGTATACCGCGAAACCATCTTAGAGGCAGTATTGAAGCCTTGGACAAACAATCATTTCGGTCGAAGACCGTGGACATTTCAACAAAACTCGGCACCGTGTGGTTAAAAAACAATGTTCCACACTTCATTTCTTCGACACAATGGATTGCAAATTCTCCGGATGCAAATCCGTTGAATTTCTCTGTCTGGGGTATTTTGAAGGCGAAGGTTGGCACTAAAAAATACCAAAGTTTGGACCACCTCAAACAAGCATTCGCCGGGAATGGGCGAAAATACCGTAGAGCCACTTGCGTGCAGCGCGCCAAAGGTGGACATATTGAAAACTACTGACACAATTTGAACATTTTTTGCTTTGGCACAATAAAATTTATCAAAAAATAAAAAAATTATAGCATTTTAAAAAGTTGGAGTTCGAGTCATTCACCCTGTATTTTCGGAAGAAGTGTTTGATTTTTTTTAATACACCTAATGTTCTCAATATGGGAATTAAAATAAGATTACGAAAATAGCACAGATAATGCTAGTATCACAAACTTTGGTAGTGTAGAGGATTAGCTCTTCGTAAATACTTTATGAGCTACCCTTATGGAGAGGTGAAAGGTGTACGAGGGTTGCCTGAAAAGTTTCCGACCGCAACGTAAAGATAACGGCACTCGTCAATAAAAGCTAGTGAATGCTAGTTGTGCGTCTTTTGACAGTTATGTTACTTACCGAAGTTTCAGTCATTTTGGACGCGCAGTTTTTAGTTGACAGTCGTTTGAGTGACTCGATGTGAGTGTTTTTTGTGAAAATGGAAAAAATTGAGTATCGAGCTGTTATTAAATTCTCGTTTTTGAAAAGCAATACGGCTACGCAAATCAAAAATGAGTTGGACTCTGTGTATGGGGACTCTGTCCCATCATTTATTTACCACAGTGAAATTTTGGGCAGCTGAATTTAAACGTGGCCGTAAGAGCTTGGGAGATGATGAACGTTCGGGACGTCCAAAAACTGCAACCACTGACGATAACATTGCTAAAGTTCACCAAATGGTGTTAGACGACCGCCGAATTAAAGTGAGAGAGATAGTAGAGGTTATGAAAATGTCCAAAGAACGTGTTTGTTACATATTAAATCAAGATTTAGGCATGATAAAACTGTCCGCGCGTTGCGTACCGCTTTGCTTACGTTAGACCAAAAACGTGTTCAAATGAACATTTCCACCGCTCTGTTGACGCAGTTTTGGCGCCGATTAATTACTGTTGATGAAACTCCAAAAAAAGCGAAAACTGTTTTTTCAGCTACGCATACTACGCATCATTACTTGCCAAGCTGAAGGCAGAAATTGCGGAAAAACGGCCACAGAAAATAAAAAAAAATTTGAGAAAATGAATCATTTTGGATAGCATTTTTTAATTTTATTTTCCATTGCATTAACTACTTTGGCATTTCTATGATATTTTTCATGAACAATATCTCATGCAGAGTAACAGCTAAGTTAATGTACTCCTACCTATATATACCACCTTGATTAAAAAGTTCCCGGGGGACACCACCGTGTGGCCCTCCCATTGTTCCGATTTGAGCTCTGTTTTTTTGTGAAGTTGGTAAATCTGTTGTTGACATTCCCTCTAAATCTTAGCGCCATAGCTTGATATTTGCAGAAGCTACGTAGCCAAGAGTACATCTATCTCTGTGTGTGTTGGCGATTTTTTACAATTTTAGAAATGGATTTAAATTTGCAACAACGAACTTGTACTCGTATTAAATTTTGGGTAAAAAACGGATTTAATGGTGCGCGAACGTTGGAAATGTTGGAAAAGTGTTTCGGCAACGATTCTCTAAAGAAAACGGTCGTTTATCAGTGGAACGAGCTCGAGCGGTTCAAAAGTGGTCGTGAGTCAATCGAAGATGATGAGCGCAGTGGCAGACCATTGACATCGAAAACCGACGAAAACATTGATGAAGTAAAAGAAATGTTGGTCAATAACCGCAAATTAACCATCAGAGAGATAGCGGAGGACTTGAACATTGCCTATGGCTCCGTCCAAGACATTTTGGTTAATGATTTGGGTTTCCGACCTGTAGCAGCAAAGTTGGTGACAAAAGACCTTAATTTCATGCAAAAAAGAGACCGTGTTGACGTCGCAAAAGAGATGAATTGCGAGGTTGAATCCGATCCCACATCCATCAAAAGGATCATTACTGGAGACGGGACGTGGGTCTATGAGTATGACACGCAATCCAGACATCAGGCAAGTGAATGGCGTTCACCAAATGAGCAGAGACCAAAAAAACCACGTCGTTTTCAGTCAAAAAAGAAGGCAATGCTTACGGTTTTCATGGATTACAACGGTGTAGTGCATCATGAATTTTTGCCAGAAGGCCAGACAGTAAACAAAGAGTATTACGGGTATTTGGGCGTTATGAGACGTTTGCGTGAAGCAATTCGCCAAAAGAGACCGGAATAGTGGGCAGAAAACTCGTGGATTTTGCACCATGATAACGCATCGTCGCACAGTGCCATCATTATTCGTAATTTTTTGACGAAAAATGCAACAAATAGAATCCAACAGCCACCGAATTCACCTGATTTGGCTCCCTGTGACTTCTTTCTGTTCAATCGAGTTAAAAAACCACTACGGGGAACGCGTTTCAGCAGCCGAGAGGAAGTAATGGAAAAATCACAGGAAGCACTGATGGACATGCCGAAAACCGAATATAAAAAATGTTTCGAGGATTGGATCAAGCGCTGGCATAAGTGTGTTGCAGTCGAACGGGATTACTCTGAAGGGGACAATATAGATTTTGATGAATAAACTTATACTTCCAATTTTCTGAATACATTCCGGGAATTTTTTGATCGAGGTAGTATACAAGTATGTTGCAAGAGCTAATTTAGATATTAGATATCACGAGAAAATTAGCTTTGTTGTAAGAGTATTTGCAAATATTTATTCAACGTACAAAAGAAAAACCGACTTCGAACGACAAGTTTGTCGTTATTTCGTTGTTCGATACATATTCATGTTTTGTACATCCATTCCATATGGTGCTTGTACCTAACTTTTGCATACGGCATGCCGCTTTCATATTACAGTTTATAGACAAATTGTCCAAGACTTTTTCTGTTGTTAAATGCAAACTTAAGCAAAGTATTAAGGCTAAACATGATTTCCTCGTGCTTTGCATTCAAATGAAATCCGATGGAAAATGTATCTTTGACAGCAGTGTTTTTTTTTTTTTTTTTTTTTACTGCGCACAGATGTTACGTATGTGTGAGCACGTTTGGTGATGTGATAATTAATTCCGGTGATTATATTATGAAACCTAAGCGTAAAGTGCATGGCTACTGAAGTAGGAACCAAAAAGTTTGTTGTGCTGTCAATTACAAAATTACAACCGAATTCCATAAAACAGATGTGTTCGACTGTGCAACTAGGTAGGTAGGTAGCATTATCAGATTTTTTTTTTGTAATTCTTTTACTTATTAGTATTTACATTTTATTTCTCGTCTGTGCATATTGTGTCGAATTTCAATTAGACAAGTGAGCGCTAACTGCAAATGTCAATAGAAATTCGAAAATGAAGTCACAAGGGGGGATAGTATTTAGTACACGTTTGTGGTGTCTAAAACAGGATTGAACAGCGGATTGAATCAAAAATTGGGGACATTACCCTAGTATGGTGTAATACTATAGGTTAATTAAAACGCAGGTGTTAGATATAATGTGATTCTGATAATGTGTTTTTATTCCTCTATAATTTTGTTTGAGATTAAAAATTCTATTCTTTCTGCTTTGCTTTGATGTCGTTATATTTTACTTAATCGCTTTTGAAGCATTAATCTCAATAGATAGTGATAACAGTTTCCTACAAATAAGAAGTGTTTCGTTACATGATGTTAGTAGACATTATCTAGCATTCTTAACTCAACTCATATGTATAAATAATAGTTCAGAATTAAGATGACACTCACAGTCACCACATTTTTTGCCTGAGTTGGTTAGGGATTATTTCAATTGCGCGTGTTACCGTAGGTAAGATATTTTTCCATCGCGCTTTTTTGTTATATAATGGACAAATGCAATTCCAAGATCAATACGAATAATCTATCCGGGTCCTGTTGTTTACAAATTCATTTTTGAGTTTCACTCGTTGTTTATGGTTTCGCCACTTAGCTGATGAATGCTAAATGATATATTTTTTTTTTATTAGATCTGTATGGATTTAAATCGTTTCCCGTACTCTATCGACACAAATCGAACTAAAATTTGCACGACGAATTTTTCCTTAACCCTAGAAGACTAATCATATTTTTTAGTACATTAAGACTAATCATTCGTCGAATCGACGACGCAAACTTTAAACCCAATTTATAGAAAAATTTATTCACAAATGCTCGTAACTGTGAATTATTTATTCTCTTCGACTCATTTTTGTAATAAAACTCAATTTTGTTCTTTTATATTATATGTACACATTTAAGTCTTTATTTATTTATTTTCTCTAGGAGTATCCTATATAGTATATGGTATGAGATAGAGATCTCATTTAGTTTTTTTTTAGTTTTTATGAAAATAAATAAAAATATTAATATAAAATAACAGGAACATAAAGATTAATTCATAAAAAACCACAAAAAATAACAATAACCGGAAAAAAACATTAATTTGTACACTTGGTGTAAATATCAATTTTGTGTTCTCCACATACGTGCAAAATAAATGCACTTTGTACATTTGGACTTAGTCATTCGGCGCATTTTTGATGGACACAATTTGCAGATCTTCCTTTTTTTCGGGCTTTTTTCAGCTGTGCTGTGCTGTGCTGTGTTAAAAGTTGTTCGTTGTCAGCACTGTTCAGTTGAATATTAGAGCCCTGAGATTGGAGTGCAATGTGGGAAGCTCTAGTCTTTCCTTCATCCACGGTGTAATGAGACTAGAATGCAGCTTCTTCATAAAGTCTCTTCGTTTTAAGGCCTTAAGATTTTGCGAAACGACAGTATGAGTGTAGATAACATAACTTTTTATAAATGTCATATTCAACATTCCATAGGACATGCATATAGGCCACCTGTTCGTCTTTCGGGAACAAGACATGTTACTACACCCTGAATGACTCGAACTGCAACCAACTTCAGACTGCTATATTTTCCAAACCGTTCATGACAGTGAACTCAAATTTTGACACATGACAGATAATTTTATTATTTACAAGCCTTTTAAACGATTTGCGTCTCAGTTGTGTTGAAAAATTTTTATCCGCGATGGAATTATGGTTGTATATATAAATTGACTTATTTATCAAGTAATACTGTTATTTTAGTGCATTCATGTAAAATTTCATATAAATGTGATTAATTCGCGTTTTATCTCTAGTTAAATAGAATCATAATGGCAACTGAGACGATGATGGTGAAAATTGAGCATCGCGCTGTAATTAAATTTCTCACTAAGCAAGGAAAAAGTCAAAAAACTATTCATGAAGAGATGGTGGCTGTTTACCAGGGTTCCGCAACTTCATTATCAACTGTGCAAAAGTGGTCAAGTGAGTTCAAGAGAGGCAGAGAGAGCATTGAAGACGACCCCCGCTCCGGCGCCCCGGCTACTGCTTGTACAGGAGAAAGCGTCAAAGAAGTCGAAAAACTTGTTCTTGAGGATGCCCGAATAAAGGTGAAAATGATGGCAGAGATCACCAAGCTTTCAATTGGTACCATTCACACCATTCTTCATGACCACCTTAACCTTTCAAAGGTCAGTGCAAGGTGGGTGCCACGAATGTTCACAGCGCCTCAGAAAAAAGTGAGAATCGCATGCTGTAGAGAGCTTTTGGAGATGTGTAGTGAGAACGCGGACGGTGTTATGGATCGAATTGTTACTGGGGACGAAACATGGGTCCACCACTATGACCCTGAAAGCAAACAAGAGTCCATGCAGTGGCATAAAAAAGGAACAGACCCCCCGAAGAAGTTCAAAGTCACTCCGTCTGCCGGGAAGCTCATGGCCACAGTTTTTTGGGACTCAAAGGGAATCTTGCTCATTGAGTACAAAAAAAAAGGTGAAACCATCAACGCCACATCCTACGCTTCCACTTTGCATAATTTGCGGGAGGAAATTAAAAAGAAAAGACGGGGTAAACTCGCAACGGGTGTGTTGCTTCTTCATGACAACGCTCCTGTTCACACGGCGCGAGTTTCCAAGGCTGCTGCGCGAGATTGTGGTTTCGAAGAAATCCAACACCCACCCTATAGTCCAGACCTTGCCCCTAGTGATTATTTCCTGTTTCCGGATTTGAAAAAATGTCTTCGTGGAAAAAGATTTTCGGATGATGAAGAACTCAAGTCGGTATTTTGCAGAGAAAGAGGAAATTTATTTTTTTGAGGGTTTAAAAAAGCTTATCTCAAGATGTAACAAATGCATTGATGTTAGGGGAGATTATACTGAAATATAAAAACAATTTAAATTGAATTCGCATTTTCCTTCATATCGATACCGAGAATATATTGAACGCCCCTCGTATGTCAACAAACAAAATGACCGAGTTTACTTGCCAGAGGGGTCCTTCGAAAATTTACACCTTTGGACGGCCACCAGAAAGCACGCAGCACCGATGGTGATGGTTTGGGCCGCCATAACCGCCGATGGTCGGTCTCCGCTCGTATTTTTGGACCTTGGCGTCAAAATTAATGCGATCGTATACCGTGAACCGTGAAATTGTCTTAGAGGCAGTATTGAAGCCTTGGGCAAACAATCATTTCGGTCGCAGACCGTGATCATTTCAACAAGACTCGGCACCGTCTCACAAAGCGCGCGTCAACCAAGATTGGTTAAAAAACAATGTTCCACACTTCATTTCTTCGACACAATGGATTGCAAATTCTCCGGATGCAAATCCGTTGGATTTCTCTGTCTGGGGTATTTTGAAGGCGAAGGTTGGCACTAAAAAATACCAAAGTTTGGACCACCTCAAACAAGCACTTCGCCGGGAATGGGCCAAAATACCGCAGAGCCACTTGCGTGCAGCATGCGATGTTTTCTTCGTCCGTCTCAAGGCCATTATTCGCGCCAAAGGTGGACGTATTGAAAACTACTGATACAATTTGAACATTTTTTGCTTTGGCACAATAAAATTTATCAAAAAATAAAAAAATTATAGCATTTTAAAAAGTTGGAGTTCGAGTCATTTACCCTGTACACATTTGGTCAAATGTGTCGACGCCTCCTTTTGTTTGATTGTAAAATGCAATCATATGTTCCTTCCTCGTTGCAGGACGAAAGCAGGTATACCATTTTATTAGGTTCCGGCTTATATGATAGAAGTGTTAGCTCTTTGTCATAGCAAAACATTGACGTTCCACATCTGTGAGATCTTGGTTTCTTCATTTCATTTGGGATTTCTCGGAACGGAGAAGCGACTAAGCGAGTTGAACAGACGTGAACCAATTGTCGATTTGTACCGTGGACAGTTTTGGTAAGTTCTTTTACACAATATTCTCTCAGCGGTAAGTTCCCAGTATTCGTGCCTTTTCCGAGATATGGCATTGCGTCTACCATATATGTATTTAGTTCCACTATCACAAAGCATAATTATTTTCAAACCGTATTTAGCTGGTTTGTTTGGGAAATATAGTACATACGAAATGTCACCCTACCCCGAAATGCCAAAAGTTGTTCATCAATTGTTGAGTAAAGACCAGGAGCATACATAGTTTTGGCGACATTTCTGAATAAACATTTCCCACGAGTTCCTTATTGGTGCAAACTTATCAGAAATAATATTACTTCTTATCGATTTATCATAAAATCGCAAACAATTTATTAGAAATTTGAATTGCTCTTTGCTCATCGCGGAATTATATCTACTTTCCGAATATGTACAGTCAAAAATTTCATCGGCTGTAAGATGGTTATCTTTTAGAGCGGCAGAAAGTACAAAAATTCCCAACAAAGAGTTTATTTCATCAACCTCCGTCAATTTTATAATGGAACTTGATGTTTTATAATTGGTCGTTTTGATGTCGATTGCGACATTTGTTCACTTAACAATTTCATTCGTAAAAAAACTTTGAAAGCACAAAAGTGGGTCCGTCAGTGTTTTAACTGTTCTTGTAGGACCTTGCGCTTTATGAACAATTTTTGCCGCATATTGGTAGCTTTGGTTTTTTTTTGTCATCCATATACCATCTTAATCAAAAATTTCCGGAATTTATTCAGAAAATTAAAAATACAAGTTTATTCATTTAAACCTATATTGTCCCCTTGAAAGTAATCCCCATCGACTGCAACACACTTATGCCAGCGCTTGATCCAATCCTCGAAACATTTTTTATATTCGGTTTTCGGTATGTCCATCAGTGCTTCCTACGATTTTTCCACTACTTCCTCTCGGCTGCTGAAACGCGTTCCCCGTGGTGGTTTTTTAAACTCGATTGAACAGAAAGAAAACACAGGGAGCCAAATCAGGTGGATTCGGTGGCTGTTGGATGGTATTTGTTGCATTTTTCGTCAAAAAATTACAAATAATGATGGCACTGTGCGACGGTGCGTTATCACGGTGCCCTCAATTGTGGTCTCTTTCGGCGAATTGCTTCACGCAAGCGTCTCATAACGCCCAAATAATACTCTTTGTTTACTGTCTGGCCTTCTGGCAAAAATTCATGATGCACTACACCGTTGTAATCCATGAAAACCGTGAGCAGTGCCTTCTTTTTTGACTGAAAACGACGTGGTGTTTTTGGTCTCGGCTCATTTGGTGAACGCTATTCACTTGCCTGATGTCTGAATTGCGTTTCGTACTCATAAACTCACGTCTCGTCTCTAGTAATAATCCTTTCGATGAATGTGGGATCGGATTCAGCCTCGCAAATCATCTCTTTTGCGACGTCAACACGGTCTCTTTTTTGAATGAAATTGAGGTCTTTTGTCACCAACTTTGCTGCTACACGACGGAAACCCAAATCATTAACCAAAATGTCTTGGACGGATCCATAGGCAATGTTCAAGTCCTCCGCTATCTCTCTGATGATTAATTTGCGGTTATTGACCAACATTTCTTTTACTTCGTCAATGTTTTCGTCGGTTTCCGATGTCGATGGTCAATCTCCGATTGACTCACGACCACTTTTGAACCGCTCGCGCTCGTGCCACTGGTAAACGACCGTTTTCTTTAGAGAATCGTTGGCGAAATACTTTTCCAACATTTTCAACGGACGCGCACTATTAAATCCGTTTTTTACGCAAAATTTAATATAAGTTCGTTGTTGCAAATTTAAATCGATTTCTAAAATTGTAAAAAATCGCTAACACACACAGAGATAGATGTACTCTTGGCTACGTAACTTTTGCAAATGTCAAGCTATGACGCTAAGATTTAGAGGGAATGTCAACAACGGATTTCCCAACTTAACAAAAAAACCAAGACCTCAAATCGGAACAATGGGAGCGCCACACGGTGGTGTCCCCCGGGAACTTTTTGATCAAGGTGGTATGCCTGTTCGCCTGTTCTTGCCTCGTAAAATTTTTCCAGGAACCGAAATTATTTTAGATCGTAGGTAGTCTCCAAGCAAACTTAATGGTATGTTCTCATCACTTCTTCTCCCTCTTCTTCTACATACATTCTCATCCATATCACTTTCATATTCGCTTTTATTTAAATGCTCGTCATCGTCACAAGATGCTATTATTTTTTTTGAATTTCCTCAGCCGATAATACAAATTGAGAAGCCATTCTGAAACTGTAGTTCACAAATTTGTTACAAATACTTTCGCATTAAACAAATTTACTGGAACGCTAAAAGTTACATTAAGGCTAATGTTCGTCGTTACGACGAACGATCGCATTGTTTTTACCTTAAAACTACCCGTACCTGAGCTTACAAATCTTTAAGCGTCCGCACACAACAAGAACTCATGGATGACTAGAGCTATACGTAGAACGAAAGGGATCGCGGAAAAAGGAAGAGAGAAATTTAAGTAATAAAAAAAAGTGTGAACCATAGTTTTCTAGGATTAAAAGCAACCAAGACCATTTTCATCCACTTTCTCAGGAAGTCCACTAGGCCTAGACTTTCCCACCCAGTGTGTCGTCTTGTAATTGTCTTACATAGTAGAAAATGGTACCTACGATTTGTTGCCAACTCTGAACGGCGGAATAGAGAAACTTTTTTATTGTATAATCAGAAAATTTCACATTCGGAGGTTTGCCATAGTCTGCTGAAAGGGTGGGGACGTCAGAAAAAGTGTGCCACGCCACCAAAGTACCTATACCCTGTTAGTTAGTTCAGTTAGTTATTTATTCATTGAAAGCTTATACATTAAGATAACAATAATCTTATAAACTAGTGCAAGGCTTAAATATACATAATTCAGTAAAAAACAAATAAAAGCTACATAACATGTTAGCGTTAAATTCAATAACTAAAGTTTTTTTTCCTTTCTGTTTCTTGAATACGATAAGATAATATAACAAGTTCACAAGAAAAAAAAAATTACGAACATGTAATATGAAATATATGTACAATATACGAGGGCTATTCCAAAATCAGCCTCCGATGTGTTACAATTCATTACATACGTGCACTTCGGTGACGTGTTTCTGCATGTCGCAACCAGTACATTGTTCTCTAATAATATGCCAAGTTTCGACCGTTTTCGTTCAGTATTTTTTCAATAGTTGCCGTTTTAACATGGAGAATACAATTTTATCTCCCGCCGCCTGTGAGGTACGAAGTGTAATTCGTTTTTTGCAAGCCGTAAGAAATGGCGCAGCTTAAATTCATCGTTGGTTATGTGCTGTTTACGGCAATGCAGTGATGAGTGATCGTTCGGTACGTGATTGAGGTAGACAATTTAAAAACGGACGCACAGATGTGCATAATGAAGGAGGCCAAGGGCGCAAATCGATCATGAATCAAGTTGACCAATTTGCTCGAGAAAACAGGCGTTTCAGATCTTGCGACAAGATTTTCCGAAATTTCTCGAACTAGTCTATACAGAATCGTGTCTGAAAACTTGGATTACCACAAGTTCTGTGCCCGTTGGGTCCCAAAACAGCTCACAGATGTCCAGAAGACCCAACGTGTCAATTCAGGAAAAGCATTTCTCGAACGTTTAAAAATGGAAGGCGAAGAATTTTTACAGCAAATTGTGACTGGAGATGAGACTTGGGTCCAGTGTGTAAACTTAGAAAGTAAAGAACAGTCAAATCAATGGATGTACGCTCATTCCCCAAATAAGCCAAAAATATTCAAACAAACTTTTTCCTATCGAAAAATGATGGCCACAGTTTTTTGGGACAGTAAAGGCATATTTTTGACCGAGTTTATGGAACCTGGAAATACAATAAATGCAGCGGTTTACTATAAAGCTCTACGAAAGTTGAGAAGAGCAATCCAGAACAAAAGACGAGGAATGCTTACCAAAGGTGTGGTGCTTCTGCAGGATAACGCACGACCACACTGCTGCACGCACAAAAACTTTAGTGGAGGAGTTAAATTGGGATATTTTTGATCACCCTCCTTAAAGTCCAGATTTGGCACCAAGTGATTATCACCTTTTCTCAAAATTGAAATCATCCATTGCATCTCAACATTTTGGAAGTAATGAGGAACTTATGAACGGCATACAAAAGCTCGTCCCACGTTACCAAAAATGTTTGGATTTAAACGGAGACTATGTAGAAAAATAATTTAGATGTTAATACAACTATTTTGTGCAAAAAATTAATGTTTTTTTTTTAAATATTTTTCACTTCGGAGGTTGATTTTGGAATAGCCCTCGTACATCTCTTTTTTCTCAAGCAAAAACTACAACATACTCGTACATATACGCATAAGTATTAATAAAATAAAATGTTAGTCAGAGATTGTTTGGGAGCAAGACTGTAACCTATTCCGAAACTGCGCAATGGTACCTGGCCTTCTTAAATGCCGTGGAAGGGAGTTCCAAGATAATGATACCGCGGATGGACAAGCTGTTGGAATCTATTAGATGAACCAAAACGTAGTCTATTACATAAATAGCTGGGTTGATGTGTCTGAATTACGTTGAGTGATCTAAAACTTAAAAGGTGGTCGAAGGAGATGTTATAGATTTGTCGGGAGGAGTTGGAGATATGATCGAGGCGCCTCAAACCATAGATGTAACGCGCGGTGTTGTTAAAGGCAACATTAAGTTTTCTTCTTTTAATGCTTCCCATTTGCAGAAAGTTTCACAGCCATATGTGAGGGTTGGAACAACTAATGTCTTTGCGAGTAGCAAACGTGTGTTCAGAAGCGTATGGTATTGAGAGGCTCATAACAGGCGCAGTATACCATAAACTTTGTCTACCGCCGCTTTAATATGCGTATCCCAAGATAGTGTTCTGTTATATAGCATTCCTAGACTTTTTGCCGTTTCAACATACCATATTCTACGGTCGAGCCGTTTAGATGAATTTTAGGAAAATATGATAGATCGACGGGCTTCCAACTAATCACTAAACATTTAGATTTGTTAGGCTTAAGAAATAGTCCGTTCTTCTCTGCCCATACTGACATCCTGTACAGATCTGCGGTGAATCTATTGTTCAACAAAATTCTGCAGTACAGGGAAGTTAGGAATATTTCCCTCTCACTCCATGATATGCATATTTGTCGACAGGAATTTCTGTGATTATCGCATTAGGGTTGCCCACTACATGTTCTGATGATGCTATGTTTGTAATAAAAAAATTAATAAATTGCATAATGTAAATTTCTACAGTAAGGGTCTATCTCCAATGTTGACATCATTTATCGAGTATTTAAGAAAAGGCTTACTTTGGTGTACCCTGACCCACCCTACACTTCGTGTAGGACTTTATTTTTAGAAGTAATAAGGACTGAAACGAATAAAATTTGTAAATTTCAAAGTAAAAAAAAAAATATTTTCATAATTCATGTAAATTTTTTTTATTTGCTTTAAAACTCTGTTTTTATTAAATTCATTTACAATTACAAAAAATAAAAAAAAGTTATTTGGGTTCCCATTCTTTCCTCAACTTCTTTCGAAAGTCCTTCATAAGGTTGGTGACAGTTACATACGTGATCTTTTTGGACGCTCTTTTCCATTTAGCACTAAAATCTTTTACGTCCTTTGCACACTGCTCACTTTTCCTCAATTTTGCTTTGACCAAAGCCCAATACCTTTCAATGGGACGGCATTGTGGAAAATTGGGTAGATTCGTATCTTTTGGGACAAAGTCGACATTTTTAGTAACAAGAAAGCTCAACGTCGCATGAGCATAGTGAGCTGAAGCTAAATCTGGCCAAAATAATGTTGAACACTCGTGTTTGTTTAAGAAAGGAATCAACCGTTTTTTTAGGCACTCGTTAATGTACACTTCTCCGTTAATTGTTGCAGTTGTAATAAACGATGAGCTTCTGTGTCCACATTGGCAAATGGCCTGCCAAACGAGATATTTTGACCCGAATTTTTCCATCGCAATCGATGTTGTTGATTGCGGAAGAATCTCAGCTTCAAACGAGTTGTAAAACTGTGCACCTGGAAGAGTAGTAAAGTCGGCTTTGACATAAGTTTCGTCAACCAAAACCAAGCACGCTTTCTTGTTGCCGATCAACTCTTATAGCTTTCGGGCTCGTGTTTTTATGACTTTTTTTTTTCTTTTCAGTAACTTTTGGTATTTTTTGTTTTTTTGTGTTTTTAGACCGTTACGTTTTTTAGATCTTTGGACCATTGTTCGGTTGGTATTACATTTCCGAGCAACATCTCTGGATGACATAGTCTGGTTTTTTACGATGGTACCCATTATTTTCCTATATTTGTATCATGTGATCCACTTTTAGCTCCACTTTTCTGTTTTCGCTTAACTGTCAACGTCTCCAAATATTGTTTAATCCACTGTACTGCGTGCTATGTTTAAATGTTTTGCGATGAAATAGTTTGGACGCGAGGAATTTCCGAGCCATTTGTCGATGATCTTTTTACGGCGTTCCTCTTGACTCATATTTTATAAATATTTTAAACCGCACCGAACTAAAATCAATAACAAACTGAAACTAGAGAATATACAGGCTAATTTCGGTACAAAATGGGATTGAAATTTTTATGTATTGGAAGTATAGCCCGTATTAAAATTTACAGATTTTATTCGTTTCAGTCCTTACAACAAATTCATTGTAAACCATTGGCACTTTGTAGTATTTGTAATATTTTGAATCGAAAACTGAGCGATAGGCACCCGGGTTTGAAGAAAAGCTCTCCCATAAGGCCTGTACTGCAGATTTGTCTTGAACAGGGTATTGTTAATTAAAATTCTTTGGATTTGTTTGCGGGAAACCTTCAACCTTAACATATTTCTCACTATGAATGCTCATCAGTTTACTCTCGAGTCCATTTTTCTAAAATAAGGTGACTATCGAGCTGTTTATTTCCTAGGCAATCTAACTTGCAACGGTTCAAAACCTTCGTGATTCAGCATTTTTCTTTTCCTAACTGTTCCGGGTGCCGGCGCTGTACATTTTAAGGGTGTTCACAATTCTTTTAGCAAAATCAGTTTTCTGGCTGAAATGTGGTAGTTTCGAGAACGCTTAGGCGTCCACCACAATGACTTCTGCAAGCTACGAGGGCGGGTCAATAATTCTGTGCATTTTTGAATTTCTGACCTCTTTACTGAAACAGCAACACTGCTTCTGTCAACAGGCATTTGTCAGTTGACTCCTGTCAAAATTTAAACTTGCTGCGTCAGTTAGTTTGTGTTTGACAGCTATTTTTATCAGACTACTCACTAATTTGAGGAGAAAATGGAAAAAAGTGAATTTCGTGTGCTTATTAAGCATTATTTCTTGCGAAAAAAAACCATTACCGAGACCAAGGCTAAGCTTGATAAATACTGCACCATCGATTTCAATGGTAAAAAAGTGGTTTACTGAATTTCGTTGTGGCCGTACAAGCACTGAAGATGCCGAACCTCCTGAGGTCTCTACACCCGAAACAATCGAAAAAATTCACGATAGGTGTTGGCCGACCGAAGATTGAAAGTGCGAGAGATTGTGGAAGCCGTAGGGATCTCGCATGGCTCAGTGGTTTCAATTTTGAATGATCACTTGGGCATGAGAAAGCTTTCCGCAAGATGGGTGCCGCGTTTGCTCACAGTCGACCACAAACGCAATCGTGTAACAACTTCACAGGAAGGTTTGGCGTTGTTTAATCGCAATATGGAGGAGTTTTTGCGCCGTTTTGTAACCGTGGACGAAATATGGATCCATCACAACAAACAACAGTCAAAACAGTGGGTTTCTAAGGGTGAATCGGCGCCAAAGAAGGCCAAGGTGGGTTTGTCAGCCAATAAAGTTATGGCGACTGTTTTTTGGGATGCACGCGGGATAATCCACATTGACTACCTTCAAAAGGGAAGAACAATCAATGGGGAATATTATGCCAACTTATTGGACCGATTCAATGACGATTTGAAAAAAAAACGACCTCATTTGGCCAAGAAAAAAGTTCTTTTCCACCAAGACAATGCAAGGGTGCACACATGTGCAATTGCCATGGCAAAAATCCATGAATTGGGCTATGAATTGCTCCCTCATCCACCCTATTCTCCAGATTTGGCTCCGAGCGACTACTTCTTGTTCCCAAACCTGAAGAAATGGCTTGGTGGAAAAAGATTTGACTCCAATGATGAAGTCATCTCGTCATTTTGAGGACCTCGACAAATCATTTTTTTTGGAAGGGATAAAAAAATTGGAGAAGCGTTGGACAAAGTGTATAGAGCTCAACCGAGACTACGTTGAAAAATAAAATTATTTTTTTATCAAAAAATCTGTTTTAATCCAAAAGTCACGGACTTATTGACCCGCCCTCGTATATATTCGGGGAATTAAATGAGTTTGTCTATCACCCCTGCATTGCTGTATGACTGTGGGTAATTACTTTTTCATAGAATTGGAGGACTTAGAAAATATTGCGCGAAAAAGGGGTTCCAATCCAGGGTCTTCTCTACGAAGGTTGCCGGGAGTTATTATTCAATGAACATTGACTTTATGAGACAAACCGCCCGTCGACCTACTTACCATTATATACTGGCTGCTTTTTGCAATACACTGTTCTTTAAAATACTCATAAAGGATGGATGGTTACCCTTTATACCCTATGTATACTCTAAATTATCCCTCGTTAATAACAACAGATTCTTGGATTAAAAAGGATTTTGACGAGACTGCTTGAACGAATTGTGCAAAGCGCTAATCCAAGATTATTTTATTAGTTATTATTGTATTTTCAGCAATAATTATTCCGGCGCTATGAAAGCTTTAAATCGTCTTGACGTCATACCTTTGAATTAGTCATTACTTCTGTTTAATAGTACACCGCTACTAAAACAAGCGCCAAGTAATAATTTAAAATTCTGATGAGCGCAAATCCTCTTTCTTATATCAGAATTATCATGGATCATTAATCGTAAGCGCATACATTTAATCCACCTCTAAATAATGACTTTAACTCATTACGATTTTATCTGATATTTGATTCACGATAACTGCTTTCGTTTACAGAAAATTGCAGCTCGTGTAATCGCTTTTTTTGCTTTGCACAAAAAACTACCGCCATAACAAATTGAGAATCAAATTAATTTTCACTATAATAAACAATTAAAAACGACAAGTCGGCATACAAAAATACGACTGAGTTTGTCATTTGATTCCAATTTTATTATTTCAGATAATTTATAATTTCATTTAAAATTCACATAAACTATGCTATGTACGGGTATTCTATTGAGAAACTCATGAATAAAGCGTTGACTTGATCCGTTACAGTGGTTGGCTGAGCCAGCTGAAACCATTTAGGCATTGTTTAAACGTACTCGTTCTTACCTAACCCATCTACGAGTATTCCATGTTGACTATAGCACAGATAATTGATTTAAAGTGTTGACAGATACAAGTCGAAGTGGTTACCTCATTTTAAAAAAGCTGCAGCAATCGAGTGCACTAGCAATATTCGTACGTATGTACATATGTACATGCCTTTAAGAAGACTTTGCCTACTTCTTACCGGCGTCTGTTTAGATAAATATTCAATTCTCAAGACATAAGAGTCATTGAATATTAAGCATAATCTCGTAATTTAATGCGCATTTAATTTATTGCAACTAATACGTTTATCGAATAATAATGATAATAAAATAAAAGATGATGTTATGATGATGTATTTTATTGAATAAATTTAAACAGGTTTTTTCTCCTTAATTTGATACTTAAAGTGTTGGATAACAATTATATTTTTTAAAACTCAATTGAAGTACTTAAGGCGTATAGCTTATGTGACCATGACCCTCTGGAACTTGAAACTCTCAACCATTCCATATGGTTATTGGAAGATATTGCAAGTCAAGATTTCACCACCTATCGCACCGAGCTTTGCTATCATTCGAAATATTCCCCATTGAGATAATTTTCCAAAGCAAGCAAAGAAAGTCGTTTCGTTTAATGCGTTTAATTGTCGGCTTTATTGCCTCCAATTGCACAAATGCAGCTCAACCATTTGTTCGCTGTGGTATCTTTTACTATTTAGGTGGAACTGAAAATCACTCAAATATTTTTTACGACATCTCTCGTGGAGCGTTATTTTATTTATTCGATACGAAGGAAGTCATACTATGTAGGCAGTTCTTATACTAAAAAAAAAAAACAACAGAAAAAAGGCATCACGAGTGATTCATCGCTTAATTTCTGCACAAATTCATTGCAAAGGCGAAGAAGTCAAAGTAAGCAACTACCCCAAAGTCGTAGCAGTCATTATGTCACCAAATATCCCTATTTATCGACATCAAAGATGCCGGTGTAGGTAGTTTCTACTGGCCTTGACGGGCTAGCAATTTCTGACTTGAAATTAAACAACCAGGTTGTGAGTAAGATGTTGAAGAAGTTCACCCCTTACGACATAAAACTTCTAATAAATATAACGTCAAATACGTACATGCACAGTTAAGAAAGTATTCGCCTTTCAGAATCAAGTAAGCAATATCAATGTCTTATTTATCTCACTTTTAACTCACCTTCTTTCTAAGTTACACGGTTCTCTGCCCATATTTTCATCCCCTTTCGCCGCCTAACGTTAAATTGACCCAACAAAATACAGACACCACGGAATACCATTATGTCCTTTCTAGCCTAACAGATAAAAAGACATACGAAAATACTATACGTCTCCTCTCGCTTCTCTTCCTAACAAATCTGTTTGCTTTGAAGGAAAAACTAAATCAAGCGTCATGATTTAAATCCAACAGGAAGGCCCACCTACCAATTAACTAGTCTCAGGAATTTTTACAACAGGTACACGTTAAAAGAGTCTCTCGCCTTCAGTGTAGCCGAGCTGAACATGATAAATCTTTTCGTTCTTTCTTACCTTACATTACATTTTACTATCAAAACGCAAGAGTTTTGCGCTATAAAACCTGCGCTGTTTTTTTTTGCCCCCCTTCTTGTAATCATTTCCGAGATGACGATCATTCTGTGTCTAAAATTGATGATCCTACCCTCCCTAAAGTTGATTCTTCATGCCGAGGCATCCTACAGGCCATTTACATACCCCGCTTATATGACAACTCAATGCGCATTGAGTCAACGCGCATTGGTTCAATACGCATTGAAAGGGTACATGAAATTATCCAAAACCGAATCTAAAATCAGCGAGAGAAAATTGAGAGAGTTTAACAAACAGCTGATTGAACTGACGGACAATGATACAAGACATTTTTTCTTAAAATTTTTTTTTTATTTTTCTACATAGTCTCCTTGTAACTCTACACACTTCTCCCAACGATGCTCCCATCTCACTAACCCGTCCAAATAGTATTTGACGTTTTTCTCTACAAAATAATTGCTCGCAAAGGTAATTGCCTCCTCATTTAACGAAAATCTCTGTCCTCCGAGCGCAGTTTTTAGATGAGGGAACAAAAAGAAGTCGCTTGGGGCTAAATCTGGTGAATAAAGTGGATGGTCAAGCAGTTCAAACCGTAATTCATGGATTTTCGCCATGGCAACTGCTGAAGTGTGAGACGGCGTGTTGTCTTGGTGAAACAGGATTTTCTTTTTCTGCAATTTCTGCCTTCAGCTTGGCAAGTAATGATACTTAGTATGCTCATGTAATGGTTTTTTCTTTTTGAAGATAATCGATTAAGATAACTCCTTTACTATCCCAAAAAACAGTCGCCATCACTTTCCCAGCCGAAAAAACAGTTTTTGCTTTTTTTGAAGTCGGCTCGCCCTTTGCAGTCCACTGTTCTGACAGAATTTTTGTTTTGGGCGTATAATGGTGTATCCAAGTTTCATCTACAGTAATTAATCGGCGCCAAAACTCGGATTTACGAGTATTGCGCCTAAACTGCGCCAACAGAGCGTTGGAAATGTTCATTCGAACACGTTTTTGGTCTACCGTAAACAAACGCGGCACCCAACGTGCGGACAGCTTTTTCATGCCTAAATCTTCATATTTTCATAACCTCTACCATCTCTCTCACTTTAATTCGGCAGTCGTCTAACACCATTTGGTGAACTTTAGCAATGTTATCGTCAGTGGTTGCAGTTTTTGGACGTCCCGAACGTTCATCAACCCTCGTATATGATATTTCAATTCGGTTAATAAACGGGAGTGAACGATGCGCTTTGAAATGATGTTTATATGAGTGTATTGAACCTATGCGCATTGAACTATCATATAAACGGGGTAACAATAACGTTTACTCTTCTCTCAGTGCTATTTCTTTTTCTGCTAAACTATAACACTCCCCAATAGGTTCCTGTACGTTATATATTGTTACATTCTCCCGGCTCAACCTATCGGTTCCTACATTCGTGCTGCAATATTAAACGACGATATCCTTATCTTTGGTGACTTTAATATGCCTCTGCTGAAGTGGATTCAATCGGAGGATCAATTCGCGTGAAAGATTCAAGCCTATGCCAAGTAAGTGACATCTCTATTCACTCCATTGGTAGGCAACTAGGCCTTATTTTCACTACTGATCCCATTAACACCACAGTAGCGTTTTGGCGCTAACCTCTATCAACTATCGAAAACTTTCAATCCAGTCTTCTTCTCTCATTTTTTCATAACCCACCACTCCAGTCCACTTTTTCCTCAACTGTATCTTCTTACAACTTCCATAAAGCAAATTTTCGCAAAATTTATATCAGTCTCAGCTAATCTTGTTTTGATTTTACAACCTATTAACTCTTTCCATTTTTTACAGCGAAATATTTAATTGTATTAATTCTTTACGTCTCCTATTCTCGCCATAAAACAAGATCTACAAGGTGCTCCACAAGTTTTTTTTTTTTTTACACTGTGCATAAACTGGCAGCATGCGTTGCCTATAGTAGTTTCCATCTATTGTATAGTTGTCGTCAATAATAATGAGTTCCCGTTTGCCAAGCTTACTTATTCCTCCAGTATTCATTATTTGTAAGCCTTCCTTCGGTTTTTGTACCGGGTTTATCATACCAGGATCATTTGTTCTGATCCGCATGTTTTGTCGATTGGGCTTGGGGAACAGTTCAACTGGTGATTCATCGGTAAAAAGTTTTCGGCTCAGTTCCCTGTGACGTGACTTATTATCCTCAGCAAATCCCTCTTTTGTAGGCCGAGGACAAAATTGTTTGCGGTCAGTAATATATTTTTTTTTTCACAAAAGAAAACATCACTTGTAGTCGAGTCAATGAAGGTTTTAACTTCTTAATTCTCAGCAACAGCTCCGATTTTGATAATTTTTTTTTAAATGTTAAATATTAAAAAATATTATTCAAAACTAGAAACATCCCAATTTCAGGAAATAATTTTTTATATTTTTTAAACAATAATAACTGAATTTACGGGAATAATTATTTTTAATATTTTTTTTCGCCATATTTATGAAAATGTCAATTGTTTTTATTGAAAATTACGTATCAACAATGTCTCCCGCAGTTGTGGTCAATAATTATTTATATTATTTAAGCAATAATAGCAACATCTAGCACACAAAGTAATAGTATATATAATAATAATTTGTTCTTAATGTTTGTTATTTATTTGTATTATTTACAGAAACGTCATTGGTTAAAAATATTTACATAAAAAACATTATTATAAAATATTATTCTATATTTTTTTTATAATACAGGCAAATAATATTTTTTATAATTTTTTATAATATAGAGAAATAAGAATCTAAGGACTGAAACGAATAAAATCTGTAAATTTTAATACGGGCTATACTTCCAATGCGTAAAAATTGCAATCCCATTTTGGGTACAAAATTAGGGTGACTAACTCGAACTCCAACTTTTTAAAATGCTATTTTTTGCCAATTCAAAAAATGTTCAAATTGTATCAGTAGTTTTCAGTATGTCCAGCTTTGGCGCGAATAATGGCCTTGAGACGGCCGAAGAAAACATCGCACGCTGCACGTAAGTGGCTCTGCGGTATTTTGGCCCATTCCCGGCGAAGTGCTTGTTTGAGGTGGTCCAAACTTTGGTATTTTTTAGTGCCAACCTTCGCCTTCAAAATACCCCAGACAGAGAAATCCAACGGATTTGCATCCGGAGAATTTGCAATCCATTGTGTCGAGAAATGAAATGTGGAACATTGTGTTTTAACCAATCTTGGTTGACGCGCGCTTTGTGAGACGGTGCCGAGTCTTGTTGAAGTGTCCACGGTATCCGACCGAAATGATTGTTTGCCCAAGGCTTCAATACTGCCTCTAAGACAGTTTCACGGAGAGCGACCATCGGCGGTTATGGCGGCCCAAACCATCACCATCGATGCTG